>CAUIVZ010000003.1:27208273-29608273 GCA_961763995.1 Juglans cinerea
GAGTCTGAGTCCTTATAGTGTTAGATACTGGGGCAGATCTAAACAGCATAAGACTTCATATTGGTAAATCTGCCAAATGAGATTGTTGAAGGATCTTATTTTGTAACGAATGATCAAATTTGGAGTTCTGATAGCGATGAAGTTGAGATAATGATGAGTCACACATGTCTAGAAGGTGAAGATCTACAGCTTCAGGCTAAAAGTGTAGAAGAATAATGTGATGTGAATGTAGAAGATGAAGTGAATGTGAAAGATGAAGTTAGTGTGGATGATGGAGTGAACATGAAAGATGCAGTCAGTCTGGATGATGGAGTGAATGTAATTTCTTCTTTGAGTAGTGGTCCTTTGGAGCCATTAATCAGTATGACATTTGATAACATAGAAAACACCCAAGCATTTTACAAGGTTTACGCAAGAAGAAAAGGTTTTGCTATTCTAACCAACCATACTCAATTGTTAAAAGAGGAGAGAAAACTAATTACAATAGACTATGTTTGCTCAAGGGAATGATTTAGGCAGGAAAGAGCAAAAAAAAAAAAAGAACAATTCTAGAACCTGTTGAGACAAAGATTGGATATAAAGCAATGATAAGAATACAAAAAATGGTGAAAAGTGGATAGTATGCAAGTTTGTACTTAAACATAACCACGTGCTACTTACACCGAGAAGCACTAGTTTGCTCTGTGGACATAGGGGAGTCACATGTGTAAAAAAACTTATTATAACTTTAAATGAGTCTGGTGTACCGACAATGAAGACAATGTTAGTGTTGAGTAAAGAATCAGAGGGTGGCTTTAACATTGGTTGTAGAGGCAAGGATGTGAAAAATTACTTGGGAAACAAAAAGAGAAAATTATTTGAAGAGGAAGATGTACAAAGGTTATATGCCTATTTTCTTGATTGACAATGCAAACAATCCGGTTTGTATACTCCATGCAAGTTGATGAGAATGAGTGTATTTGAAGTTATTTTTTGGCAGATGCAAGATCAAGGGCTGCATACCAGTATTTTGGAAATATTATCACATTTGATGCCACGTGCTTTACAAAATTTATAAGATACCCTTTGTGCCATTTTCTAGAGTTAACCATCATACCAAACCATAATGTTTGGTTGTGCTTTGTTAGTTAATGAAACAATTGAGTTATATACATGGTTATTGAGAATATGGCAAGTGACAATGATTAGGTGTGCCCTTTCAACCATAATTACCGATGATGACAATGCTATGATGAATGTCATTGTAGAGGTACTCTAAAGTACGACTCATAGGTTGTGTTTGTGGCATATTTTACAAAAAATTCCTGAACATTTATCTCATGTATACAGTATATAACAAATTTCCTAACTTTCTAAAAGTTTTTCGTTATTGTATCCATGAAACAATTACAACTGATGAGTTTGAGGATGAATAAAGTTCAATATTAGTGAAGTACGCACTAGTAGATAATACTTCGCTGAAGAATCTTTACATCAGATGGGAGAAGTAGGTTTCGGCTTACTTGCGTTCAACTTTTTGTGACAGTATGTCAACAACTTGAAGGAGTGAAAGCACGAATAAGTTTTTTAAGGATTATGTTCGTTCAATCACTATGGTTAGTGACTTTGTGCATCAATATGAGAAAGTCTTAGATGCACATTATTTTAAAGAGAAAAAAAAGGATGTGTGAACAAAATCTACACGGGCAATATTGAAAACATGTTACAAAATTGAAGAAGAGGCGGCCATAGCCTACACAAGAAAGTCTTTCATGATTTTCCAAGTTGAGTTTTTTAATAGTCAACATTACAAATTAACCAAAATTTTCAAAGAGGGCGAAAGTAAGACATATGGAGTGGCACTTTATGGTAAAGAAACCCCTTTTTATTATGTGACCTTGGAGAGTGGAGAAGAGAAGACGACATGTATATGCCACATGTTTGAGTTTATGAGAATTTTTTGTAGGCATATCCTATATGTAGTTGGTAAGAAATCGAAATTAGATAGGTTGCCATAATACTATATTCTAGAAAGATGGACAGTCAATGCTAAGAGTCGGACTATTCGTGACATACCGTGTCTTGAAGAGCATGTAATGCTATAGGATGATCCAACAATGAGAAAAAACAAATTGATGATGCAATTTTACGATATTGTAGAACTTGGGTCATAGTCAATAGAAAAACTCAACCACCTCTCGTTGCCTTAGACAAGGTCCAGAAAGAGGTAGATTTTATGGAAGATCGTGTACATATTCAGGATACAAATTATCCAGGTGGAAGGGAGTCAACCAATAATTCCTATATTTTAAGAAGTCAGGTTGTCTCAATTTTTTCACAAACGATATAGGATCCTCTACGGGTGCCAACGAAATGACGATCAAAATCTTTGAGAGCAAAGAACCCAAAAGAGATGCAAGCAACATAGAAAATGCATTATAGCATTTTCATAAATAAGAGACATGCTAGGAACAACTGTCCTTCAGTGAGGTAGTGTAACTTTAAAATTTTCGTGATTTATTGGATTTTAATAAAAAAATTTCATTTTTTTTTCTTTTATTTTGTTATGGTTTAATGTAGGGATATTGGGCATACAACTGAGGTCGATTGTCAAAACTTGGATTCTTAGACAAAACTATGAAGAATATTTTTTAAATTTAATGTGACAGAAAATTTTTTAAATTTAACTTGTATGTGATTAAGTGTTTTGTTTTTAATGTGACAGGAAATTCATGTTCAGATTATGAAACTTGTGAAGCTTTTGTGGATTGAAACTTCTGAAGCTTGGGAGGAGTGGATTGTAGCTTGTAAAGCTTTCTTTTGTGTATTGACAGATAATTATGTAGATTATGTCTTTGGCACTGTGTTTTGAACTTCAGTAATTCTGAACATGAATATTGTGGATTGAACTTATGTAATTCTGAACTAATTTACAAGGCGTATCCATGTGTTTTGATTGTGGATGTTCTTGATTGATTTTTAGCTTTGTGTACTTATTGCAAAACTTGTCCATAACATATTCAAAATCTGTTCATAATATTCTGAAATCTTTCCATAACATATGCAAAACATATCCATAACATTCCAAAACTTTTCCATTACGCGTTCATTACATTCCAAAACATGTCCATAACATGTCCATTACATACACTAAACACGGCTCATTACATCACAAGTTCATTACAATCAGTTGTCCAAAAATTGCCATACAAAGTAAAACAGGTTACATGAGTCGTATCATTGTCCGACATACACTAATGTTTTTCGGATACATAAAAATTACAGCACAAATCACAATAAAAAATAACCTCGATGTTAACAATGCTTTCAAGGTTCCATTCTTCTCCCTTACTTTAAATTTGGCTTGTTCGATCGTTACATGTTCATGAAGTAACCTCTCATTTTTTTATTGAGCTAACTCCAACGTTATCTTGCAGCATGAATTTTGTTCACTCTCAATATCAATCAATTCAAAAAACTCACATTGTTTATTAATCTTATAGTTTGGAAAATTGTAAGATCTTCTGCAGAAACTATTATCATTTCCAGTAATTCATGGTTTCGATGGAATGCCACAGTAGCAAAGTAGCCTACCAGACTAGTTTTGTCTTTCTCTCTTGAAGTTCACAAACTTGAACGGGTATTGGTACTTGAAATTGTCATTTGCTAAAAAATAGATATAATATAAAAACCATAACACATAAGAACCTCTTCGATGCAAGAAAAAAAATATGCAACCAAGTGAGAGGAAATAATATCTTAGTGATTAACGGAAGTGAAAACAAGAGATCATGCATGCACATATCAGAGTTCAGTTGAGGTTCTTGAGTTGGGTTTTGCCCTTAAGAAACTGTGGGTCCAGTTGAGGTTCACAAAGTTATATATCCTTTTTCTCCCTCAAAATATCTTGAGAATGATCAATATTTGCCTTTAAGAATTTCACAAAATTCATGTTCATTCAATTTTAGACTTTTAGTTTTTTTTGTTCCCTAACTGCAAGATTTTTCCCCATGTAGGCTTCATAGATGCTTAATTTGTTCAACCCATCTTAAGTTTTAACATTAATATAAAATGGTTCACATATCGTATCTATTTTCTCTGAATTTTAGAAAATCTTGTGGTAAAAAATTGTAAGAAATCCTAATTTTAATACGTGGATTTGTGACAAAACCATTAAAAAGACTTGAAACATATATATTATGCCAATAAACAGCAAAACACCATACTTACATGGGTATTCTGTGTTTGAGAATTGGAGTTTTGAAACCTTTTAGAGGCTCGAGTTCTATATTTGGAAGATGTCTATGGAAGAACCTTGACTGGAATTTATGCAGAATATCATTGAAATTTAACAAACATTTCATCTCTATGATCAAGTAATTTAACAAACATTTTCATTGATGTCTTTTTCAATTCTTTGAAAGAATCATCATTGGAATTTAACAAACATTTCATTTCTATGGTCAGGTAAGTTCGTGGAATTAGTCCTAAAAGATTCATATCCCAAGCTTACAGTCATCAATGGGTCTCAGGACACAAACATCTACCACAAACAAAGACTATTAAAATGGGTCTCTGGACACAAACATCTACCACAAACAAAGAAATAATCATTCTCTCAAACTTAACTAACAGTCTACATTATCAACTAAGAAATTTCAGAAAAAAAACTCATTATTTAACTAAATCATTAGAGTTCAATGGCTTATCATCTTGAACCTATAGCTAAACATATTGGCCGATGAAGATTTTTAGACAAAATTAGTATGTGAATTCCAAAATTACAAAAATTTAATTAAGTGTGTGAATTAAAAAATTTAAATAAGCATGTGAATTCCAAAATTACAAAAGGGCATACTAGAGATCTCGAATCTTGTTGACTTTGAACGGCAATGGCACCAATCCTGTTGTGCGAGTGTCACGCTGTCAAGGGTTTGGAAAGATGGTGAGTGAAGAGGCAAGGTCACAGCTTGAATCTGGTAGTCCACGATGGAAGAGGCAAAGGAGGGCCACGGCTCAGGAATCTGGTTCTAGAAGAGAGAGAGAGAGAGGAGGGGAGGGTGATGGCTCGGGGTTGATGGAAGTCACATACATTTAGTTCTAGGAGAGGTGGAGGGTAGGAGGGCCTCTTCGAGGTGGAAGAGGGGAAGGGGAAGGGGAAGGGGAAGGGTTACGGGAGGGCGGGGTAGAGAGAAACGTCGAGGGAGTTTTTTTTCAGGATGTTTATCAACTATATGCAGGCATATGTGATGTGAAATGGGAGACCTACGTGGCTAACACCCATTGGAGGGCTGTTATTTGAGGAAAATCAGACCGACTGGTGGGAAGATTTTCTCTTATAGTAAATAAGTTGATACAGAGTGAAAACTAAAACCAAACAAACTGGGAAAAGAAATTACAAGCCGATTCCAAAAGTCAATCTCCATTAAGTGATTTTTATAAGAGTAATACTACTATGCCCTCTAATTTGTACCATTCACTTTGCTCTCTTGATGTGGCACCACACGTAGCTTATTAAAAAAATTTAAAACACAAACATAAAAGAGTAGAGGGAATTTAGGGTTTCAATATTTCTCTTTTTGTGATTTTGGACACCAATTTATTTTGAATATAATCTAGTTAAATAAAGCATTACTCCTTTTATAATAATCTATTGGTGGATTGCTATTAAGTGTGCTCTATAAAATCTTGTTGGAGGTAAATATTGTAGGACATGAAGTCAATATAGCTAGAGGAAAAAGCATGAGGCTCCTGGAAAAGCATAGCACAAAAGGCAGGAGAGTAGGAGTGGAGCTTGGTGGCGTGTGGGGAGCATGCATGCCGGTTAAAAAGAGTTGTTGACTAGAGTGGGCAGTGGAGTGCAATAGTAGTAGTCTTACATGGTGGCACATGGGTGGTTTCGTGGTGTTGTATGATATTGACCTAAGCTCCCAAGTCTTTGTAAAAAAATAAGTAAAAAAAAGTGCAAAAACAAAGGAAAACCTGGTAAAAATAGCAAAATGAAATGAAAATCGTAAATATTGGTGAAAGAAAAGCTCAAACAACTCTGATTTAGCCAAAAGGGGTGGCGTGTGTGATGCACACATCATCACAGTCTCGTGCACCACCCTTCACGACTCTTTTCCCAACAGTATGTGTGATGCACATGCCAGTATACTCCTGTACACCACCCATGTGCCACTAGGGATACTGTATTTTAGACTTTAGACATTCTATTAAGTCCATACTTTTATTGGAGAATATGAAGATAGTGAAAATGAGCATATCTAGCAAAAGTATCAAAATAATTGCTTGCAACACTCCTTTACTGGCATGGCTTTCGGTCACCACCTTTCAATTTGCTTTGTAAACTGTAGCAAACCGTCTCAAACAGTCCTTTCATTAGCATTTTTCAAATAACAAAGGCCAAAACCATTCGTCCATTGCATTTTTTTCCTTTATTTGTATTTTCTTAAACACTACATGCATTAGGCATTTGTTTGGGATACCTCACCCCATCCTCTTATGCCTTTATTTTAATTTCAATGCAAACTCGCTTATAAAAAAAACAATGTGAGAGGAATAAAAAATTTCAACTTCTCTCCTTACGCTATATTCCTCCATAGAAACAAAAGACGACCCCTTTCATTACCATAGAGGAACATTCTTCCTTCCCATTTCCTCTTGTTTATCATTTTTTTCTCTAATTTATTTACAAGTTTCATGGATTTTTTCCTTTACTTTTCCTTCCATTTAGGGCGAAAATGTCTTGACATAACCCTTTCGACTACGTAAAGTCTACAAGCGCCATTGCAAATTTGCACCTCCAAGATCTATACATGTAGCATCGACATGTATCTTGATCTCTAATACTCAAGACTGGCTCCACTCCACTCCAATTTTAAAGTGCACATAGGTGCTACCAAAGATTAGGATCTTTTGATTGTTGGGATTGCGGAGCCTAGATTGTGAGCTAAGAAAACGCTAGATAGAAATTTTGCTTCGCAGTTGTGCGATGGGTCGCTTGAGAAAAAATCTGGCAGAGACTTCACTCGAGACGTGCACTATAGGCTGCTCGAGCGAAGCTCAAGTAGAGAGTTCGCTCGAGTCTCGCTCGACAGGCCGCTCGAGCGAATAACCTAGAATATGTTTTTGTGAGGTTTCTGCCTCTAGCCTATATATATATGTAATATATGTATTTTTGAATTGATGCTCTTGAGTGTGTGAGAACACTAGAAATAGAGAGAATAGCCCTTGTAAATGAGAGAGAGAGAGAGAGAGAGAGAGTGAGGGAGAGACATTATATTGCTCCACAATGTTCCTACTTTATTTTGAATAAAATCTTTTGTAGCTCTGTAGACGTGAGCACGTTGTCGGACCACGTTAACTTGTGTCGTGTGATTATTGATTGTTTACTTTTCTTGTTGCCTATTACTTTTCTATAGCATCGTTAATGTGAACCTGTGGTGGTTAATTTCAGAACAATTGGTATCAAGAGCCAAGGCTTGGGTATAAGGGAGAACGATGGCAGGAGATGAAGTGAAGGTTGGAGTCGAGAAGTTTGAAAACATGATTTTTGGGTATTAAAGGATGCAGATCGAGGATTATCTCTACAGAAAGAGGCTCCATCTTCTTCTGTTGGGAAAGAAGCCGAACAACATGGACGATGCTGATCGGAATATGTTGGATCGATAGGTTCTGAGGGTTATTCAGCTGATCTTGTTGAGATCAATTGCACATAATGTTATCAAAGAAAAGACCACATCATATCTTCTGTCGGCTTAGTTAAATATGTATGAAAACCTGTCAACAAATAAAAAGGTGCATCTGATGAAGAAACTGTTAAACCTCAAGATGGTAGAAGGTACGGTGGTTGCCCAACGCTTGAATGATTTCAACACCATCACAAATCAATTTTTGTCGGTCGAGATTGATTTTGATGATGAGATTCGGGCATTGATCTTGTTAGCATCATTGCCAAATAGTTGGGAGGCCATGTGATGGCCGTGAGTAATTATGCCAGGAAGATGAAACTGAAGTATGACGATATCCGAGGTCTAATTCTTGCTGAGGAGGTGCGTAGAAGAGATTCTGGCAAGATCTCGGGTTTGGCTCTGCCTTGAACATTGACACTCGATGCAAGGGACATGATGGATTAGGGTCCAAGAACAGGAGCAAGAGCAAATCAAGGTTTTGGCAGTAAACAACTTGCTGGAATTTTGGCAAGACGGGCACATCAAAAGAGACTATTGGAATCCCAAAAAGGCTGAGGATGACGTTGTGAACGTGGTGAAGGAAGAGATGCAGGATGCTCTATTTCTTACAGTGCATAGTTCGGTTGAAGATTGTGTGTTTGATTCAGGGGCTTCTTTCCATACCACATCACAACGAGAGATCATGCAAAACTACATTGCTAGTGATTTTGGTAAGGTGCACATGAGTGATGGAGATGCATTAAATGTAGTGGGAGTGTAATATGTGAGCTTCATACTCCCAAACATGAACGTGTGGAATTTGCAGAAAGTCAAACACACTCCTGAGTTAAAGAGAAACCTAATCTCTATGGGACAACTTGACGATAGCGGTCATTTGGTAGTTTTTTCGGGAGGTATGTGAAAGGTCACAAAATGTGCGTTGGTCTTGGCTCGTGGTTAGAGAACAAATACTTTATATTTAACATCCAGATCTAATGATGTGCAAGAGAATACAGAGTTGCGGCAAAGTAGGCTTTGTCACATTAATGTGAGGATGGGGAAGCAAAATGGAGTCAATTTTGATGTTCCTTATAAACCTGTAAGCCTGGGGAAGGTTCTTGAGACCAAGGTGCGGAGCAAAGGTGTGAGAAATGAGGATGGAGCGTCTGGTGATTCACAGTCGTCTACACCTACAGTTGCTACTAGCAGGGTTGCTAGGACAACTAGACATTCATAGTGGTATTCACCTACTTGACCTATATCCTGCTAACTGAAGGTGGTGAATCACAAAACTACAGAAAAATCTTGAAAGATGGGAGTTCGAGTAAGTGAGAGTTAGCTGCGAAGAAGCTGACTTGAGTTATAGGGAGGAAGCAGGCATTGCACAGAAAGTGGGCACGTCGACTGAAAACTGAATTGGATGGTAGCAAAAGGAGGGATTAGTAGCCCAAGTTAGAGAAGGGGACCTCAACTATTGGTTCTTTAATGTGTGACAAGGTCAATATGAGACCAGGTGTTCACAATGTAGTGGGAGTTGAGTTACCCTACAGATATGTTGACTAAGGGAACTACACATGAGGAACTGAAGTCGTGCATGACTTCAACTGGTCTTCTAGCTTGAAGACGTGATCTGTGAACTGTAGAGTTTGAAGGGCTTGTGCTGGAGATAGTGGTTGACAATTGTGGTTGAACCAGTCTCGAAGTAGGAGACTGTTGGGTTTGTGGAGTCTGGTTTATGAGCTGAGAAAATTCAAGACAGAAAGTCCTCTCGATAGTCGCGCGATGGGTCTCTAGAGTGAGATTCAGGCAGAGAGTTCGAGTGAAGCTCAGGCAAAGAGTTCGTTCAAGTCTTGCTCGATAGGCCGCTCGAGCGAACATCGAATAGAGAGTTCGCTCGAGACATGCTTGAAATTCCACTTGAACGAATAACTCAGAATCTATTTTTGTAGGGTTTCTGCCGCTAGCCTATATATCTGTAATATATATGTTTTTGAATTGATGATATTGAGTGTGTGAGAAAGGTAGAAACAGAGAGAATAGCCTTTGTGTGTGTGTGTGTGAGAGAGAGAGAGAGAGTGAGGGAGAGACATTGTATTGCTCCACAATATTCTTACTTTCTTTTAAATAAAATCATCTGCAACTCTATGGACATAGACACGTTGTCGAATCATGTTAATTTGTGTCGTATGATTATTGATTGTTTACTTTTTCTTGTTACCTGTTGTCTGTAGCATCGTTGATGTGAACATGGAGTGGTTAATTTCACAACACTGATCGTAACCATTTTATATGTTTTTTCTAGGGGTGTAAACGGTCCGATTTTTGACAAAATTTGGGACCGAACGGTATGTACCGGTTTTGCATTTTCAAGAACCGGTTACCCCCTAAACCGATACTTCCTGTTTTACCTGTTTCGGTTCCGGTTTTAATATACTATATACTATATAATATAATATATATTATAATTATATTAGAGATTATAGTGATATATTATAATATATAATGTAGTGATATATTATAGTATATTATATAATATAGTGATATAATATTAATATAACTATTAATACAATAGACTATAGTGATATAAGATTTTAAGATTTAATATTATATTAATTAATAATTTATCATATAATACAAAACTATTTTATATATAATTATATATTATATATAAAAATCATATACAATATAAAAAATTATAATATATATGAACCGGTCCGGTCTGGTTTTAGAAAAAGAAAATTGGAGCCGGACCGATTTTGACCGGTTTTAAGAAAAATAAAACTAGTACCGGACTGAACCAAACTCGATACCAAACCAAACCTACTGTTTCGGTCCGGTGCGTTTCGATTTACCGGTTCATCGAGTTTTTTTTACAACCCTAGTTTTTTCTAAATAATTCTAGGAGTTAGTTTTGTTAAATAAATTATAGCATTGGTTTTTATCCGAAATCTTTTGTTCATAATTGTATAGGATTATTTTGCTGATATAAGTTCTCAAAATGTTATATAGAATAAAAATGGTTTAGTCATAAATGAATTTTACAAAAGCAAACTAAAAAACTAACGTGGGTCGATAGCGTACATTAAATTGTAAATTATTTTCATTATAAAATAAAGTTAACGTATCATATGAAATCCGACAGTTTATAAAATTTTTTTGTGGCTATATAACTTATCTATATATAATACTTATTTATCTAGAGATATATGCACGTGTAGATAGAGATAATGACAACACAGAAATTGACGAATGCATGCTCTCTCTCTCATATATATGATCATATCACTGAAATGACTACATTTAATATCGTAAAATTTCATATGAGAAATATGAGAAATGTTATGTTTATAAATAGATTTTAAAAAATAAAATTTATAAATTAATATGATTAGATGTAATACGTTAGATTTATTTTATATTAAAATACGATATATCACAATAAATTACATCAATTTACGACATTGTTCTGTGAATTATTTCTGTCGAAAAGATTCCTCATTTCATATCCGTACATACATATACAGGCATATATAGGACAAAGAGAGATGGTATAAGAAAGACCTTGACCACCAAGTTAAAAGAGAGATGAATCATGACCACCAGCCCAGCATCTCTATAATGACTACTAAAAACATATCTTCCTATTTATTGATAAGTGCTAGAGTCCATCTTAACCTAGTTGATGTTACACATAAGAAAAGTGAAATTAATTTGCCCTTTTTTTTTTTCTAAATAATCCTTCCTCATTTATTTATTTACTTTTATATCGTTTTGAACTCGATCTGATATCATTATCAATGCGATAGACAGGCATTCCAATATCTCAATACACCGCAATATTGCCAAGATTTTAAGCTTTCTTTTGAATATATTATGGACAACAATACAATATAATAGCTAGGTTGGTGACACTCGAATCTGGATATGATTGCTCATTGCAGTGTCGTGTAGGACTCAAGTGATGCTTAATTTATAAAATAAGCACGAATCTTGAAAAGTATTAGGCAGGCCTAACTATTGTTTTAATTAATCTGTTTTCACTTAATGATGAAGAAGTGCCAGAGAGAAATTAGCCAAGTTTTCAGGATAAAGTAAGTATACTGCGAACATAAAACGTGGCAATAGAACAACCACAGTTTTAAGAGTAATGATATTCATCATCTTCCCATCATTCTATAATGTGACATTAGATGATTTGAAACTATTTATTATATTTTACTTGTGAACATATCATCTAATACCATCATAGGATGATGAGATGAGGATGAAAAAACGATGATGAATAAACTTTTTCCAGTTTTAAAACCCTTTGGCTGGCATATTAATTCCTGCATCCATCAAATATCTATTAAAAGTTGTCTTGTTCCCTTGTCTCCGTAAATGATAAAACTGAACTGAAACAGGGTATGTAAAAGCTAAGACCATGCATTAATGAATCAATGGTAATTGCACTTTCAATCTCTCCCTCCATGTGGTCTCCAATAATGGAACCCAACCTAAAAAATACTTCACACTTTCTTTGAGAATTCTAATCCAAAAATGACCCACTACATTCCAAGTAAGATTTCAAGACGTGTTGCACCACTATTGCCTCTTGACATGGCTCCGATCCCAATAAAACTTTTTTTTTTTTTAAAGAAAATACTAGTTTGCTCGTTTATTTTGTCCACTCATTTTGACCATTTGTGTATTTAATTTTTTTTAAAATTCTTTTTATTTAATGATTAAGAAAGTAATCTTTAGTGTATTGGTACAATTTTTTTATTTTTTAAAAATATTTAAATATGTTAAAAAAATATAAAATGAAAAATGAAAAAAAAAATAAAAACATACATTTAAACTATCGGTCAAGTTGAGTGGGTTACTCTAGGTAGCCCGACTCCTTTTTTATTCTCCCTATAAACCCTAGATTAGGTGAACTTCCCTTAACTAGCATCTTGAAAATGATATTATCTCTTGTTAAAAAAAAGGGTTTCCTAGGTAGCTAGCTTCTCTTGATGGACATTCCGATTACACTTTTGAAGTAAAAATGAAAAAAGTGTGTGTCTTCAAAACATGAGCTCGAAAGTGCTAAATAAGGACCATTCAAGTGACATAGGATTCTAATCTTCCCTCCCACATGTGTTTTGTTCTTTTTATTATGACCAATCACAGAAAGGATTAGAGAGAACCTTCCCACTATCATAAGAGTCCGAGGTGGGTGGGGGGGTCATTGATGTGGGGGACACTCAAAGACCAAGCTCTAAAGTCTAAAGGGGGAATGATGGCAGAGCATAAAGGTACTGCTGGAGGGGACTATGGCTAAGGCTTAAGTGAGGAATTGTCCTTGTCAATCACTCTGCAACCTTGCGGCATCTTCTTACCTCTAAAAAAGGATTTAACTTTCTTTTCTTTACTTGGGTTTGACAACTTTTGGCTGCTTACCTTGATTTTGACTTGCACTTGCATACGTACGCATGAACATGAACAGTTTTAGATTAAGATAGATAAATGAAGAAGAAAAATAGAAAATGAAAATGGAAAGAAATTCGGATCACCACCTTGTTCCAACTTCAAAGTGGCATTACCTATACCTTTTTTTTTTTTTTAACAATTCTGGGCAGAAATGAATTAGTTTGGCCATTAAAGTGCTACACAACCATAAAGGTAATGAACTATGTTTCTTCTTCTAGTAAATCAAGAAATAAGCTAACAAGCAAGAAAGAAAGATCTTCAAGAAACTCATTAGCAGAAATTTCCAAGTCTTTTTTTTCATTTATTTGTGAGATCGACCCTGTACATGAAAGACCTAATTAATCCACTAAAAGAAGCCTAACATAGTCAGAGAATACAACGAGAGAGAAAGAAACAGAAGACACGAAGGAGAATAGCACAATTTGGTTGACTAATAACAAGTTAAAACTCTCCCCAATCCCACAATCAAACTATCAAGCTAGCTAGCCCCCTGTATAAACACACTCTCCAAGTCCGGAGGCGTGAAGAACTCCCTGACACCGCCGTAGTTATACTTCAAAGAAGGCTTTCGCTTCCTCGGAGCTGGCGGGCACGTCAACCTGGTCGGAATCCTAGCTTCCTCCCCAGTCGGCGTCGTCGAACACTCTTCGCTGCCGTCACTACCCGCCCACGCCTCCACGGGGTTGGTATATATCGGCTTCAACGGAGCCCGTAAGGGGATTCCAGCAATGACCCATTTTTTCCCGTCGGATTCCAAGCCTCCATCAGCCTGCAGTTGCAGTGCTTTCCCGGAGAACCCCATGCTAATGACTGGTCCAAAGCCAAGCCAAATCCTTAAGGTAATAAATAAAGGATTCGAGAATAAGGGAATAAAGTTAGGTGCAGATGATCGGTAAGGGGGGGAGGGAATAAAATGAAAGCAGTAGGAAAGTGGTGAGGAGGAAGAATCAAAAGAAAGGGAGTGAGAGGTGGGAGATGAAAAGGGAAGGGCTTTTGAGTTGGGTTGTTTTATGATGGAAAGAGTTTTGAAGAAGCTGTTTGAAGGAGTTGTGAGAGAGAGAACAAAAGGAGTTCCAAAAATAGGATTTAAATTATGAGGAAGGAGAGAGAGAGACAGAGAGAGGAAAAACAGGTTCAATGTTTGTTTATACCCAATGAAATAAAGAGAGAGAAAGGGAACCCGAGGAAGAAGACTCCGGCCCCCGTGACAGAAGCACTTGGCCTATTCACTAATAAATAAAGGAAAATGATACTCTGTCCTTTAGTTTTTCTCTAGAATTGACAGTTTATGTATTTTATTTATTTAATTTAATAATTAAAGAATTATTTATTAGTGTATAGATATTTAAATATTTTTTTAAAAAAGGAAAAGTTTACAAATTGAAAAAGAAAATATTTAAAGTTGGGTGGTATAGTGTTATAAGTTGTGTAAATACAAGCATATTTTTTGAAAAAGAAATATAATTTATTATTAAAAGAATAATTTTTTAATATAAATTTATATTGACTTATGATGGTAAAATTATTTAAAAAATTTTATTTATCATCTTATACATCACACATCATTTTTTTTTAATTTTTTTCTCTTACTAAATATGTGATATATAGATGATGAGTGGAAGAATTTAATAAATTTAAGGAGAAGAAAACCAAAAAAGAATTCAAAAAAATGTAGTGTGTGGTATGTGGAGATGATGAGTAACAAAACTCAAATTATTTTATTAAAAAAAAAAAGAGAGAGAGAGAGAGAAGAGTGCCGTGAAAGTAGGTGTCCGGGGGCAGAGTGAATTTAGGGGGGAAGACGGGAAGAGTGACTTTAAGCGCCCGGTTATTGGGTCTGGGGATCACCACCATGTCCTGCATTATTCTCTTTCTTTGATTTTTAAGTACAATTAAATCTTGAAATTGATTCCCAATTGGGTTTCTATGTCCAAAAATAAAATTAAAAATAAAGTAGATATATTATTTTAGATTTTGTGAAAGTAATGAAACTCATTAAAAGTATATTAGGATTGAGAAATCTTTTTAGAGATTATTTTGGAGTTTGAAACAGTAGTGAGATGATTAGATCATTAGCATTGGTTTCATTAAAGTTATTTCTAAAATTTGATGAAAAGTACATGATTTCTATAAATCCAAAACCTCTCTAACCATAACATCACATTGAATTAGCCATTGAATTCATTAAAATAATAATATAATATTATTTTTTTAATAAAAATATTTGTATTTTTTTTCATATTTTACAATTACACTAATTATATGTTAATTAATAATTTAATTTGATTCTTATATTATTATTACAAGACGGTTGGAGATTAAATGTGAATAAAAAATACCTTTGGAGATTAAGAGTGAATAAAAAATAGATTTGATGAGTGAATAGTAACCCTTCAAATTTGAAGAAAGCCATCCATTTACTGTAGTTCAAAGTTTCACACTTACCTCTTTGGCTAATCTAATGCAGCTCTATTTTGATAAAATTCATCATATTTTACATTTGACTAGACTTTTGATGAAACCAATACCAATGCTCTTAGAGATTCTTTCTTTGCATATATAAAAAAATACTTTCTTATATATTATTAAAGAAAATATATTTATCCATTGTTTTATTATCAATTTTTTAATAATTTTTTTAATGTGAATTAAATGATTAGTTCATAAATAAAACACAATAAATAGACCCACATTATAAGATAATAAGATAGTAAAAAAAATATGATAAATTAAATGGTGAGTAAGCCATTAATATCCGCAGCTTTTTAAGATTTGATTCTCAAGGGATTTGGGAGCAGATCAACATCCATGATGATGGTTTGATGCCAAAGCATTACACCCACAAAAATTTTTAACTCTAAAAATGATTGGGAGGACTTTTGTTTAGGATTGGATATCGTTATTCACACCACAACTCCTTTTTTTTTTTTTATGAAAAAAGGGAGCCTGTAAAGTTAGAACGCCACTCTCTTTACTTTTTCCTGGAAAGTAAAAACCAAAGAAAGGGATGTTTCTTAAAAAGGTGTATGAACACCAACTTTTCAAATTACGCAAAATAACTTTAATTTTGGCCTTAAAAAGGTGATATTATCTCCATCCTGATAAAGTTTGAGGCTCAAATTACCATCACCCATTTTTTTTTTCTTTTTTTTTTTACCATAAATGATCAAAACTAGTAATTCATATCCTAAACCCATCCTCGATTATGATTTAATGGTTAGGAATGATAAAAATGGGATATGTGACAAAATCCTAACAATAATATTTTAACCAAGGTGCTAATTACTAAAATTTGATAATTTAGGATGCATATTTAATGGTAAGATGCAAGGCGTAATATTCCAAAAGTGTGAATGTGCATAGGAACAAACAAAAAGTTTATGTTATTCTTAAGTCAGTGTGTAAAGTACATGAATAAACAAAGGGTTATTTTATTCTCAAGTCGATGTGTAGAGCAAATCATTCACATTACTTAAATGATAAGATTTGATTTGTAAGATTTAAAATTTAAAATTTATCTATAACAATTTTACTATATGTGCTCTACACACCAACTTGAAAATATAATTATTCAGAAACAAATATGGGAATTCCTTGGCAATATTTAATCAATTCAAGCATATTAGGCTACAAATTTAGCTTAAAGTTAGAGTTGCAATAAAAAGATTGAAATATGACACCAGAAGATATAGGAAACTGGGAAATGCAAGAATGATCTTCAACAGAGCGAAGTTAATATTCCAGGGAGAGAGGAAAATGATAAGAGTTTGAGAAGTATACATGAAATGGCTTGTGACAGCCGAAAAAAAATATATGATACAACTTAGAGATTTGAAGCATTCTTTACATCCTCGAATAACCTCTGTGGTCTTCATATTGCTCCATAAACTCGTCATTGAATTTCTTGAAACTGGTCATGATTTCCGGCATGTCCTCCTCGGCCGGTAAGATTGTTGTCCTCAAGTGGAAGACCCTATATGGAAAAAAGTATTCAGTACGATACCACCGTATTTAAGAAACTATCAGGAACGGCACCTTAAAGTTGTCTAGCTTATTTATGTATGTCTAAACCTAAAAGCAATTATCGTGTGAAAAAAGCTTTCAGGGTAGACTGGCAAAAACCAATTCATGTAGATAATAGAACCAGGAGAGACTAAACTTTTTCAATGAAAAGTGAATATGGTTAGACAGAAATGGTAGAAGAAGCATTGTAAAGATAGGAAGACCTTTATTCTAGCCTTAGAAAAGAAAATAGAAAGAAGATGCCTTCGGAATATAGGTAAATAAGAACCAAGCCCCACAGAGAAAGGAGAAAAAAGTAATCACCCTTCTTTCTGTCCAAATCCTGAGCCAGGGACCGTTGAAATGCCAGTGGCTTCCAAAAGTTTGAGACAGTAGAAAACATCTGGAACCTTTCCAGCCCTTTTGGCAGCTTCTATTGCTCTAGGTGGCAAGCGTATTTGAGGGAATGAATACATGGCACCTAAAGCCAATTTTCTCAGTTGTCAACAATAACCAGCCACTTGATATAAAAAAATGTTACTTGCGTATTTCAAGAAACAGTTTACCTTCTGTGAAATTACAAACAACATTTCTGCAGCTATTGAATCCATCAGTCATCATCCTTGCTCTTCTCCTTAGTGATTCGATAATTCCTTTGCTGCATGTTTCATGGTTCGTAAAGTAATATTATTTACCCCTCAGAGAGGCAAAAGCTCATCACCAGAGAACATCAACATCCCAAACAGAAACATCTCTTTTTATCCACTTATGTGGAACAAGTAAAGATCCACAATCAGATATTTAATTTCCTTTCGATCCCATGATCATGTGTTTTGGGTAACTGATTTCTTAGTAATTAAATAAAGCTCCTACAAAATGATGGTACTAGTTAACCACCAATTATCAAGCATGATTCTGAATCATACCTTTCCCGAACAAACTGCTCATACGAAATATCTCCAGGTTTGGGTGGGTTCACCATCAGGCCCATCTGTAAACACAGAAAGAAAAGTAATTTTCACCACGAGATGTTAGGCTTCAAAAGCAGAACTCGGTGTCCCCTGTTCAGTGCAGAATAATACAACCCAGAAAGAAAAAAGTAAAAAAAAAAAAAATCAGCTCCAACTCACAAATATCTGTGCAGGGACATTTGGGCTGAGTGATACTGATGCAACTTTATAGATCTCATCAACTGTCTGCAACATCAAGTAATGATATAAGAGAGGAAATCTAAAATACCATCTGAAATAAAGAACTATTGTACTTGCATTGCATTTCTACATAAGTCAGACGAATATTTAGTTCCAACATCTAGTAGCCCACATCTTAACATTGTTTTTTGTTGGCTTTTTCTTATTAGTGATTTACAAAATATTTAATTTCTGTGTTTTTTATTTCAAGTGCTTCACAAAGAAACATATATGTAAAAATTATCCCTTATCTGAGCAAATCCCAAATATGCAAGTCGTATATAGACAAACCTTTGGAGGAATGTTGGTCATCTCAAAGTATCCACCTCGCTGTCCACATTCACCCCAATATCCTTTGGACACAGTGTGGAAAGAGACAAGCTGTACTTCCTTGCTTATGGGTGGCCCCATACCCATCAGAACCTTCAGAGTAATTAGGAAACTAGAGCATAAATATAATTTGATGGCCCATGCAGAAGCTCAGACACAGATAGATTCAACAGCAGGAGAATATATACCTTCCTAGCACTGACAAAGGGACGCTCATCCTGGTATATGTTCTGCTGATAAACCTCATCTCCAAGCAAGACTAAGTTTTCTTGGTAACAGTACCTCAGTATTTCTCTCAAATTAGCTTCACTAAGGCACTGACCTGTGGGGTTTCCAGGGTTTATAATCACCATTGCTCTTACCTGATCATATTCCAATATTAAGAGATTTAATTTCGATACTAAGCATTACAAGAAAGGAAAGTCAGCAACTTAATTATTAATAAGATATTGTAACATTATATACAAATGAAAGTAGACAATAAATCAATCTTCATGAGGTAAATGGATCTATACATTGTAATTAAAATGCTCTCCCAAGAACCAGCCAAGATTTATAAGTGAAGAAAGGGCGATTGAAAGTTAAACAGCCAATTTATTACTGGCCCCTCTAACACGTCAACTCAAGTTCAGGTCCCCATGTCCCATCCATTTTTATCAACTTCTAAACTCTCCAAATGAATTTGCAACATTCTTTCACAAAAGAAAAAAAGGTTCTGCGCGAACGGATACTCACAGTTATTCCTTTAGAGCGAGCCTCAGCAACTGACTGGCGAAGGTCATTAATGTCGAGGCCCCAGTTTGCTGTCTCCTCTAGGTAATATGGAACAAGAGAACCACCAAATAGAGAAATTGCAGCGGAGTAAAGTGGGTATTGGGGTACTGGGACCAAAACCTGGCATTATAAAAAAATTAATGGAAGAAGTTTATCCAGTGAAAAAATGGGGAATGTAGAAAGCCATTAAGTAATCGACAAGAGAGAAAATAACAATTAAGGAAAAGGAAAAAACAAAGTGGAGGAATTAAGAGACCACATAGGATAAAAGGGGACAATTACGTATACAAATTCATTTAAATTGTTCTATTACCCCATCCCCTGCACCACGGATGATAGTATTCAAGATCTGCATTACACCTTTGCTGGCACCGTCAGTGAGAAATACGAGTTCTGGGTCACTGTCAGAGTCCAAAACAAGGAAACCTTCAGCTCACAACTTGGTAGATAAAAAACAAAAATTTCTTGTTCAAAATATAAAGAGGACCTGCACAAAGATTAATGTGGTGCATTAGTACCTTGGATAACCATCACGCTTTTCAATGAACTCTGCCACTTCCTTCCTTACTCCTGGAAGACCTCGGGAGTCACTGTAAGCACCTACATATAATATGAAAGAATTGTATAATTGAAGTTCATTATTGAAGCACATTTAAACCAGCAACAAGATGTAAATCAGTAAATTGAAGTGGAAAGTCAAGAGGAGAAAAAGATGATAATGGGAGCATAAGAATGGGAAAGAAAAAGGATTTGACAGCTCAACTGAAAGTGCTGCTGTACAGGCCAAAACATTTTGCATGGGACCTAATTAGATTACTCCCCATAAACACACATACGGAGGAGGTTTTTTTTTTGGGGGGATGGGGGGGGAGGGGTGGGTTGCAAAATTAAGCTGAATATGCATTGAAATATTAGTAACTTAGTAGTGTTATCTAAGATAGTTCATTCCTTTTCTTGACAGAACGAAAAATGAAGGGCAGGTCAAAGAGAATACCAAGACCACCCGAAGTCAATGAGAGATAATGTTTTGCTTTCGCAATTGCATCAGCAGGAAAAAACAGTCCAACATTTGGATCATCTAGCAGAAATGGAGCTTGGCACAGAGCTACCACCTGCAACATAGTAATTCTTTGGCTCAACACAAAGTATGATAGGATGAATTCTGAAAGTCTTCAGTTTGACCAGAGGTGTATGTTAAAAGAGAGAGAAGTAAACCCTGGATCAAGATATAAAGCGATTGTGACGAACCTGGCGAGGAAAGGTCAGTGGCTTCTGTCCTAGCGCATGAGGATTACCAACATTTGTGAAAATAATCTGTACATTAAAATACGAAAATAATGAGACAATGAAATACATGCACCCAGAATAGTGGCATTTAAAAAGAACAAAATTGATTTAAGCTATTCCTCAAGCATTGGTACCATACCTTGGCATACTTTATAAGGATTAGAAGATAGTATCAATACTACAATACCAAACTCTAGCCCAGAATACAAGTTCCTAAAGATACTGTGCAAAAGACTAGGCAACACAGTAGTTATGAATTATTTTTAATTTTTCTTTTCAGCGGTTGCAGAATAAGCATATGAAAGTGCACACACTACACAACCAACATCTACTGGATTTTAATTTGGACTAAAGCCACATAGACAGTATTGGTAGGTATTCTAGCACAAATCGATATTGTGATCAAATGTTATGTCAGAACTATGAATGAGGTTTTGCTATTTGACATGAAATACAAGAACTCATCAGTAATTTCCAATAAAAAAGTGGATATTAATCTTTATGAAATACTTTCGTACCCCTAAATTCATTAGAAACTACATAACTAGCTCACAGCAAAATGAAATAACTTAAAAGCATCCCTAATCAAATCTCTAAAACAAGGTGCAAGAAACGCAGCCCCTTATGACCACAGAATAGCCAAAGAGAAGGAGTATGTATACCTTCTTCCCTTCTTTCTGAAGCTCAGAAGCTCGAAGATACAGTTCACCTCTAACAGCATATTGGACCTTCTTCACGTTTTCATTCAGTGACTCGTAGTCTAGTGCCTTTGGAGACATGATGAAGCAGTAACTTTCTCACAAGTGTTACTCCAATAAAAAGTAGCTGAAAGAGTAACCTGTCAATTCAATTCCTTAGAAAATAATTTCAAAGTAAAAATAAGCTAGAAACAAGGCAACCCAAAATTATCATGGAGAAAAACTACATAAAAAGCAACATAATATGCATATTCCAACTTATTTAAATTCAGAAATATGAGGATGGCTACACACTCTTAATCAGTTTCGCCAATCAACTCAAATGTAGAAAAAACCCAGATTTCACTTCAACGAATAATCATCAACTGCTAAAGCGAAGATGTAAAAGGTGCATGACTAGACTTTTGCAAATAAATACCCCTCTGATTCTGAAGCAAATAATCAGCAGACATCAAATATACACTTAAATATTAAAAACTCGTCCAGCAAATATGCAATAAATGGGAACCAATGCATGTGCCACCACAAACATGAAATCCCAAGTCTGAGTAACGAGGAAGAATCTAAAATTAACAGAATGGATGTACAAGATACTATCCATGGCCGAAATAAGCCAACCCATGTGACAGAGACAAGAAGGCCAACGACGACCGATCAATGATCCTCGTAAAATAAATTCATAGTCAAAATATGAATACAAACGAATCCACAAACCCCATTTAGAACCCAAACAGAAATGCCCGTATTCGTTACCAAAGAAAAAAAAAACAATGAAAACCAAAGAACGAATACCCAATTAAGAGATGCTGGATCGCTGGTCTCTCAAACAAAACCCGATTTGTTAGTGTACATGAGGATTGACGAATCATAATTTTTCTCTATGGTGGTTTTCAAATGAGGATCATTACAGTCGAAAAAGCTACCTGTGAATTAGGCTCGGGCCGAGGCAGACTAGCGGGTAGACTCACTTGAGAAGCAGTGCTCAAGGAACAAAAGGGAGATGCGCACGCACAAGGTGGGAGTGTTATAAATTGTGCGTCTGACAAAAATCAGGAACCTTGTTGTCGTATGGGAGGCGATATCATGTGGCACAACGTGAACACAATGGCAACACCAGAGCCACTGAAAAATGGTGGATGGATTATTGGAATGCCTAAATAGAAAAAAAATTAAGCCGAAGAGATAAAGCTCATGCAGGAAGTGTGGTCTAGCTTCAAACTTGGTAGATATCGAAATTCGTTTGTCGCTCTCTCTAAAGAGCGCGGTGGTCCATTTGTTCAATTCTACTTTTTTCTTCATTCAACTTCAGTCATGTTTCGTCATTTTCCATATGGAGAGATGCTGGAGACCAGCAGGAAGCACCACACCACAGATAATTTTTTTTTTTTTTCACCCAATAGATTGGGTGTGTTATGCAAAGTAGGATTGTATTTATATTTTCTCTTCCATATAAGCGTTCCAACTTTGGTTTAGTCACAATCTCCATCTAAACTTTAGATTATGATATTATTATTATTATTATTATTATTATTATTAACTCGTGATAAAATCACTCGAGGGAGGGGGCAGAGTTGGGCCTCAGGTGCCCCCCGGTTGGCGGGTGCCCCTATCTGGATGTTGGGAGACTGATTGGCTCTCACAATCGTCCGCCCACCCGCGGGCCAAGGCAAATATCAAAGATGATGATGTTTAGAGGGCGAATCTCAGAAAGAGTGAGAGAGCTTCCAGAGAGAGAG
The DNA here is from genome assembly GCA_961763995.1 of Juglans cinerea. Classification (NCBI taxonomy): domain Eukaryota; kingdom Viridiplantae; phylum Streptophyta; class Magnoliopsida; order Fagales; family Juglandaceae; genus Juglans; species Juglans cinerea. The sequence goes on from CAUIVZ010000003.1 coordinate 27,231,397, forward strand.
AGAGATACCTAGGGTAGAGCAACGACGAGAGGGAGAGAGAGATTGCAACGATGATCGGATGGGGCAAGGACAATTGGATAGATCTATAAAATGAGAAAAGAGAGACCGAAAGAGGAAAGAGAGAGACAAACACAAAGGGAGAGGATAATTTCACATTTAGAACGAATCCCTATACCAAAATTACGTCGTTTTAGTACAAACGGGCTGGCGGGCCCTGCCCCTAGCTCCCAAAACCATGCAAGGGTTTGCTTGCATGCCGAGCAGGTGTCCCCTCAACTGCCTCATGCTGGAGACGGATGGGGGAGGAGGCAGACGAATCGGATGCGGTGGCTCATTGCCCACCCATAGCGACAATGAGCTTGACTCATTTCAAATGAACTCAAGCCCAAAAGCTCGCTTATTCGGTAGCTTTCACGTGCACAACCAAAGGGTCCTAACAACTACATTTGTCACCAAACTTGTATTGCTGAAGTATGTTTGAAATGCCAAGATTTTGGTTGAACTTTTGACAAAGCTTTATATCCTTAATCTGATCATATGTTATATATGAAGTGCACAACCATAAAAAAGGGTCCTCAGAAAGTTTATCACCAATCTTATTGTGCTGAAAATTCTGACCTCGCTTTATCCTACATCTGATTATTTATCTGGCAAACAAGGCATCAAGAACAAGGCTGGCTCAATGCCAAATGAGGCCTTAGGTGAACAGGATCGAGATGGAAGTTTTTGTCCGTTATAATGATTTCAAGGGTTTACGGTCATAATATTAATGAGTTATTTCGAAATATAAGCTTACATATGACTTGAGCTTTTCTTGAGTCATTACGAATTATATCAAAGTCTACTTCTTCAACAATATACGTGGGACTTTGAATAGTAATTTAAGGGGATTATAATATCTCAAATTGAGGATTTGGGTGGTGAATAAGATATTTTATTGCTTAGGAGGGATAAATTATTCCCATTTGTAATGATAAGTTTTTTTATAAATCAGCAACTGTTCAAATCACACATCCCACACATATAGCTTTTTCATAGGGTGTGAGGTGTTTTTTATCGAGTGTAAGGTATGAGATTGTGAATAATGACTGATGAGAAGAATTTTTCTTCAAGAAGTCCAAATTGTAATATTGACTTATTCTTTCGGAAACAAGCTCATATGTGATATAATAAACAATTCAACTTTTTCAAATCCCTAAATAATAATAATAATAAACAATATTTTATCATCTTAATTCAACTCAACTCAATTCAACATCCAAACGCACCTAATCTCTTGAGTTGAGGGACTCTTTTTTATCTTCTCGTAGAGAAAATTAGGAAAATACATTTGATCACATGTTTTTATTAATTTGATGATGTTCTAGTTGCTATGGCTGCTTGGGGTTTGTGTAGTTGCCAACAAATATTTGCTTCTAAGAAACCTTTTGTAACCATGTATAAGAATATTGTATATGATAGGGTGAATTAGTTATTACGATTTAAAGAAGATCCAAGTCACATATGTACTCCGTATTTCAAAAGGAATAATCAAAATTATAATTGAAGTTCGATAAAACTTTTATAAAAGACAAGAACTTCTTATACTGAACTTTTGATAAAAAAGTATTGAGCTTGATATTAATAATGTTCGAGGACAAGGTTATAATAATGGGTCTAATATGAAAGGAAAAGAGCAAGGGGTGCAAATAAGACTACTTGATATAACTCCTAAATCACTTTACACATCATGTGGTTTGCCATAATTTTAATCTAGTTATATGTGACATGGCTAATTCCTCTCATAAACCCATATCATCTTTTGGGATGGTGTAACATATTTATTCTTTGTTTTCTTCGTCAACAAAATGATGAAAAAGTTTGCAAGATAATGTGTCAAGTTTAACTTTTAAGTCACTCTCACAAGCACGCTGGGAACGTCAAATTGGAAGTATCAAATCAATAGAACTCCAAACTCCAAATAAGAGAAGATTTATTGCAATTAGCAAAAATAACTAAAGACCCTAAAATAAAAATTGAAGCTAATTGTTTACTAGCATATGAAATTGAGAACTTTAAATTCATATTAGGCATGACCATATGACATGATATATTGGTGGTCAATATTGTAAGTAAAAGTCTTCAATCCAAAGTTATGCATATAGACGTAGCCATTGTTAAGTTAAAATGTCTTATTTCTTTTTTTTTTCAAGATTATAGAAAAAATGGATTGAAATTTTCCATGATTTCATTGAAAGAGATTACAATTAGTATGGAAATAGAACATGTATTTAGAGAAACTCAAATAATTCATAGAAAAAATATAGTTTGATGAAAATTTCAATAAAGAGACAACACAATCTATTAAAGAATCTTTTAGAATTAATTATTTCTTATTTGTAATAGATCGAGCAATTTATTAAATTCAAAATAGGTTTGAACAATTTCAAATATAAGAAAAAGCTTTTGTTTTTTTATTTAATTTCAAGAAATTGAAATTACTTGAAGATGGTAGTTTGCAAAAAAAAAAAAAAAATTGTCTTAGTCTTGAAAGCTTTATGAAATATGATATTGATGGTTTAGATTTATTTTTAGAATTAAAAGTTTTAAAAGAATTTTTACCAATAGAAGAAAGCACTTTGATGGATATATTAGATTATACAAAAAGACTTGAATATTTTCCAAATGCATGTATCACTTTTAGAATCTTATTGACAATATCTATTGTTATTGCTTCTGCATAAAAAAGTTTTTCAAAATTAAAATTGATAAAATCTTATTTAAGATCATCAATTTTGCAAGAGAGATTAAATGGACTAGCCATATTATCAATTAAAAATGAAATATTAGAAAAACTTGAATATAAAAATTTAATTAATAATTTTGCATCTCAAAAACAAGAAGTATAATTTTTAAATGAAAATATATTTTAAATATAAACTAGTTAATTTGACACAAGAAAAAGGCCCATTTTAACTTGCGAGCTTAGGCCCCAAAATCTATTGAGCCGACCCTATCTCTCTAACGCGTTCCACATGAAAGACCTCGTTGCTTTGCAACTACTTTTTGGGGCTTCAAGTTGCTTGGATGACTCTGACTCTACAATGACTATTTTTTTTGGATAAAAGAAACTGATCTCATTAAGACATAAATCCAATTACATGATAACACAAGCAGAAATCGAGTAGAACAACTACTTCATTTCTTTTGTGACAATAGAAAAGATACATGAGGGACATGTTTCAAGATCATATCGATCCTCTGTGCAATCCAGGGCAGATTTGGCTAGGTGATGTGCTGCCATGTTAGCTTCTCGGAAAGTATGCACCACTGACCAGCAAGCAAAAGAATTTAGTATCACCCTTGCATCCTCCACCAGACAGCCACCCAAACTCCAGTTCTTTGGTTGGTGGTTCATTAAATCTACTACTTGCTTTGAATCCCCCTCCAACAGACATTGTGTTATGCCAATTTCTCTGCAGAAAACTGCTGCTAGGAGGATGCCATAGGCTTCAGCATCGAAGGGAGTTCCTTTGAAGGATCTGTTTGCCTGTAGGCTCCCAATAGGGAAACCTTGGTGATCTCTGATGAGTACTCCAATTCCTATATGTCCTTCCTTTTGATTTACAGCCGCATCCCAGTTGACTTTAAATCAGGCTTTGACCACTTTTGAGTCCCTACATGAGTTGTGGGATTGACTACTGGCTCCTCTGTGAAGGGTTCCCTGTATGCTGCCAGTTCTGCCTTGGCTAGTTGGTGGAGAGCAGTTGGATGTTTGAAATCTTTACCATAAAGAGTGTTGTTCCTTCTATCCCATATGCCCTTCATAGCAGCTGCCACTTCTTCAAGTTCCTCTAAACTAAGCCTCTCCACCATTCTCAACCATATATCAAAAATTAAATCACTTTGAAAAGATAGTTTTTGCACCTTTATAACTCCCTGACCCCACACATCCTTTGCAGCAATGCAGCCCCACAGAACATGACCAGAAGTTTCAGGCTCCTGCTTACAGATCAGACATGAACTGTGTTCCACTACTTTCCTCCTTCTCAGATTTGTTAGAGTTGGTAAGGCCTCCTTGCATACTCTCCATAGGAACATTTTAGTAGCAGGGGTTACTCTCAACTTCCAAATAGCCTTCCAAGCTTGTTTTTCATTAACTTTTCTTGAGGTCTCCCCTTCTTGTCCACACTCTAAACTTTTACTGAGGTGATATCCACTCTTGATAGTATATCTCCCTTGTGTAGTAAATTGCCAGACTAGTTGATCCTCTCTCCCCCCAAAACTGATTGGTATAGATTTAATGTCATCCATTTCCTGTTGGGTGAAGAGCTCTTTGAGAAAAGGTTCCTTCCACTGCTGCACTTGTGGGTCAATTAGATCACAAACCTTTTCACACCAACAATCCCCATCTCGAATGGACTGAATCTTATATGGATGAGAGAATGGCAGCCATTTGTCTGACCAGATATTGATTTGTTTTCCATTCCCCACCCTCCATATGAGGCCTTCCTTTAACAGCCTTAAACCTGCATGAATACTTCTCCAAGCAAAGGATGGCCCTGTCCCCACTGCAGCTTCTAACAGCCTCACTTTGCTGAAATACTTTTGCTTAAGAACCCTCGCCACTAGAGAGTTTGGGTTTTGTAAAATTCTCCAACCTTGCTTTGAAAGTAAGGCTAGATTAAAACTTCTCAAATCTCGAAACCCAAGCCCTCCCATGTCTTTGCTGAAACTGAGCTGATTCCAATTCACCCACTGAATCTTGGAGCTATCTTCATTGAATCCCCACCAGAATTTCCTGAGTAGTTGAGTTATCTTGCTAGTGATGGAGGCTGGTATTAAGAACATACCCATGGCATAGGTAGGTATGGCTTGAAGGACTGCTTTGAGGAGAACTTCTTTCCCTGCTGCTGATAGAAATTTGTTTTTCCAGTTTGTAACTCGACTCCATGTCCTATCAATTAATGAATGGAATGATGCCACCTTTGCTCTTCCCACCATTGCAGGTAGACCTAAGTATTTTTCAAAAGAGCCAGAGAATTTAACTCCTGCAATCTCCAAAATTTTTTTTTGAATTGCTTGGCTATTATTCCTGCTGAAAAAAATAGAGGATTTGTCTTTATTTATCACCTGTCCTGAGGCCTTCTCATATATATCTAGTAAGTTGAGCACATGTCTAAGTTCCTCGGTTGAAGCTTGGCAGAAGAGCAGGCTATCATCTACAAAGAAAAGGTGGTTCACTGATACTGAGCCTCTTCCAAAAGGGATAGGGGTCAAAACACCACAGCTTTCAACTTTGTTTAGCAGGGCAGTGAGGGCTTCTGCACATAGAATGAAGAGGTAGAGGGATAAAGGGTCACCTTGTCTAAGGCCCCTTGAAGGCAAGAAGGACCTTTGAGGCTCACCATTAACCAATATTGAGTATGTTACAGATTGGAGACAGGTCTGAATTAAGTTAATCCATTTTGGAGGGAAATCCATCTTGGCCATAATAGCTTCAACAAACTGCCATTCCACCCTATCGTAGGCCTTACTCATGTCTAATTTCATAGCCATAAAACCTCTTTTGCCTTTCATTTTTGAGTTCATGGTATGAAGGATCTCGTAGGCAACTAGAGTATTATAAAAAATGAGCCTCCCGGGTACAAATGCACTCTGGTTATGGGAGATGAGCTTAGGCAGGATGGCCTTCAGCCTGTTTGCAAGGGTTTTGGAGACTATTTTGTAAACCACATTGCACAGGCTAATAGGTCTATAATCTGAGACTCTCTTAGGGTTTTTAATCTTTGGTATGAGGGTGATATAAGTGTCATTAACCTCCTTAAGGGATCCACCCTGGTTTAGTACTTTGAGTGCGAAGTTACACACTTGTTCACCCACTACCTCCCAGTGCTTTTGATAAAACTGTGCTGGAAATCCATCAGGGCCAGGAGACCCTAGTGGATTCATCTGAGAAATAGCCTCTGTTATGTGTTCTCTAGTGAAAGGGACCATTAACCATGCCTGCATCTCCAAATCAAGTTTTGTTTCCATAGCAGACAGGCAGTTTTCAAAATTTGAGGGATTGGTGGAAGTAAAAAGTGAAGAGAAATGACCTGTGAACACTCCTCCAATCTCTGCCTGCTCAGTAACATACCTTCCTTGTGAGACCTCGACCATTTTGATGGTATTGATCTTTCTTCTTTGACTAGCCTGCATATGAAAGTATTGAGTATTTCTATCTCCATGCTTAAACCAGTGTTGCTTTGCCCTTTGGCGCCACTTTAGATCATTTTCTATCAATGCAGACACCACCTCCTCCTGAGCTTGTTTCATGGTAGCTAAATGTCTGCCCGAGCCAGTTTCTTGGAGATGACCAATGTTTTGTATTCCCTGAGTGATGTTCATAGCTTGCTGTTTTTTTGTATTCTGTTGCCAAACCAGTAACTCCTGTTTACATGTGTCTAATTGTTTCCTCAGAGTCTTAGCCTCACTGCTTGGTCCATTACCTTCCTTCCATGCCTCACTAATGACCTTTTTACAATCATCCTTTTGTTCCCATGCCATTTCATATCTGAAGCACACTTGTCTTCTCCTTCTTCCATTACTTGTTCTGCATATTTCAATGAGGAGAGGGGAATGGTCAGATTTTACAGCTGCAAGGGCAGTGCATGAAGCCTGACTGAACATATCGTTCCATTCTTTATTTCCAAGTGCTCTGTCTAGCTTTTCTTTTGTGAATTCCCTTCCAAGCCTGTTATTGGATCATGTAAAGCTTAGCCCCTGAGAGTGAATTTCATTTAGGCCACAGAATTATATTGCTTGCCTAAACTCCTCGATCTGTTTATAAGGTTTGCTAGCCCTTCCCATTTCTCCTTTTGGTGCAGTATCTCATTGAAATCTCCTGAGCAAAGCCAGGCCATGGGGCTGGAAGGTTTAAGCATCTTCAAAAGTTGCCAACTCCCACTTCTTTTTCCAGTCTCTGGATGGCCATAAAAACCAGTAAACTGCCATGTTGGTCCACTGTTTTCTTCTTGGATCAGTGCAATGACATGCCATCTAGTGTAGTTAATCACTTTGACGTCCCATTTGTCTTTCCATAACATTGCTATGCCACCACTTAATCCCACACAGTCCATTGCAAAACACCCATCCATCGTTAGATTCCTCCTGATCACTTCCATCCTTTTATTTCTACTTTTAGTTTCCACTAGGAAGACTAAAGTGGGACACTTTTCCTTTGATAAATTTCTATGGACACTAACTGACCGAGGGTTCCCAAGCCCTCGGTAGTTCCATACCAAGATACTCATTGGTTTTGGCAGGGCTGGAGACCAGCCTCTGCCTGAGCCAATGATGTTTCCTTGTTAACTCCATCTCCTTTAAATATTTTTGAAGTGGCATTATTATGTGTGAACCTTCTCTTGCATCCTCTCTGGTAGAACACTCTGGTGGACCAGTTAGGGGTTTCAACCAGAAGGGCACCACCATTTCCTTCCTCCTGGGATGTTTTTTCACGTGCTTTTCTTTTCCATCTTCTGACAGTGCCAACCAAGCCAACCCTACAGGGGTTCACATGATCATTAGTACTATCCAACTTGCATGTCTCCACCCTTTTCCCGGATACCTGCCTAGTTCCAGCAGGCGTTCTAGTAGAATCCACCTCACTCCTTTGTAGGACTTCCAACTTTTCAAAATCATACGTGGGGGACCATTTTTCTACTTTGCACGTGGAGCCCTCTTTTGGTAATTTAGAAACCTGTCCCATGTTCTTTTGGATCCCTTGCATATCAGTAGCTTCAGTGGCTCCCTCGAAACTAGGCACCCCATACACAATTGTTGACTGCTTTACTTCTGGGATCCATCCTACCTGTCCTATGTGATCTTTAAGCTGGTTCCCGAGAAAGTCACCCTGATTAAAAACCTCGGCTACTCTTTTTTCTTTTGTTGGTGGTTGAGATTGGACCCTTTGCTTTTTTTCTTCCTCATTTTCTGCTGAGGACATCTCCTGCTTTCCCGCTCTTTTCTGTTCACCACTGCATTGGCTTTCACTTCCGCCACTGTCTTCTTTCTGTTCACCACCCGGTTGGTTTCCACTCCCACCACCACCATACCTGCGCCTATCAAAAATGTTTGTGTTCCTAGGTTGTCCTCGTAACCAGGGGCCAAACTGGTGCGGGGCCTGTTCATCTCCTTGTTGCTCTGCTCTTAAACGAGCACAATTTCTACCTTTGTGGAACAACACCCCACATTTGAAACAAAAACTTTGTAGACGTTCGTACTTGAAGGAAATCCAATGCTGTTTTTCACCTAGCTTCAGCCATTTCCCTCTCAACAGAGGTTTATGTAGATCCACCACTACCCTTACTCTGAGACACCTCCCCCAAGCACGTCCATCAGCCTCGGCTTCCACTCTGATAACGTGTCCAATGGATCCTCCAAATTGCTGACCAAACTCTTCTGTCATGGTGGCTAATGGAAGGTTATGTAGCTGCACCCAAAAGGGTTCAAAACGAAACTGCAATGCATGGATGGATACTGTTTCATCCACTTCCATCATGGTCAGCAAGTGTCTATCAAAGAACCATGGACGTCCACTTAGTACTCTATCTTTATCTACCATCTTTTGGAATTCCATCAAAAAACATTGCTCTCCCAACTCCTTGAAAGTAACCCACCCATCCAGCTTCCATATCTGCGACATGGTGACCCTAAACCCTTCACTGTTGACACTCTTCTCCGTTAGGGCCTTTCCCACAATGCAGTGTTTGCCCCGTGCATTTTCCTCGGTGTATTGTTCTGGATTTGCATGGAAACATGAACTTTCTTCTTTTGAAAGATGAAACCTCTCCCATTGTGTTGCCAAGTCTTCTGCCTCCATTTTGACAGCCAATAAACAGAATCACCCAGATAACTCACATGCAGTGAGCCGTAGACCTTATGAGCATACCAAAACCAGCTGACCAGCGAACCAGATACGGAAACTCACATCAAGTGAGACGTAAACCTTAGAGTGGAAACCCAAGGCACTGAAACCTCACACTCTTTCTGTGAGAAAACGAAGACACTTCCGGAATCACTCCAGCTGCCTACTGACCTAACACCTTTGGCGGAATGAACTTAGACTCTACAATGACTATAACTTAGACTCGGTACATGTAACATCCTACTCTTTAATAAAATCATTTTTTAACATTTTTGGAAAATCGATATGCTACTTAACTTAATTTAAAAATTTTTTTATTCTTAACGAAGCGCCAGATACGAAAGATCTCATAAATAAATAAATTTGATCTTTATTAAATACTTAAAATTAAAAAAAAAATCTACGAAAATACTTATTTAAAATCAATAAAATCTCATGTGCTTATCCAAATAACTTATTAAACTAAAATCATAAAACTAAGCATAATATAAACTGTCTAGGCCTCTGCCTCGCCTCACTGGGTCAAGTCCTGTCCTACAGTCTCATCCTCATAACGATCATCACTTAGGATGGTTAAAACATAAAACATACAAAAAATTATTCGAATACTTAATAAGCAACACATCATACAGTAAACATAATAAACATAAGGTTTCTTGAAAAATATGCATACTCATAAATACATATGTAAATAACATAAACATGAACGTATCTTTCACTTGTCATAGGTCGTTATCCACTGTTAACTCTCGTGAGTTAGGATTAACGAATTTAAGTAGATTTCGATTCCGCCCATAGCTACAGGTTGTGGAATCCATGCATTATGTATTTCATGTACAACTGTATTTCACTACGTAGACACATTGGGTTCGCTATTAGCATGTACATCCTGGCAATTGTGGGTGCACTACCAGCATGTACAACCTAACAATGCAATATACTCATAACATATGGTACATTTTTCATATCATAACATAAGCCGTTATGTATTTTATCATTCATACTTCATTATAATTGTACTTGTATATTTGTCATATAATAGATTTCAAGTGAAATCACATATTTCATAAAATGTCGTGATACATGTTTTTTCACATAAAATCATGATTTTTCATAAATGTTTTGATGCACAACTCCTTTCACAAAATTATGAATTTTCATAAATAATTTAATGCATAAATTTTCACATAAATTATGACTTTTCATAAAATATTTAATGCATGTCTTGCAACTAACATGAAACTTATGTATAAAATCATAATATTTATGACTCGAGTACATGAAAAGAGACTTTCAATGAAGGGTGTACATGTATAATATTTTTGTAAAGACATTATTTACTGTACATACGTGTAAGGATATGAACATGCTACTTATCTCGTTACATTGCTTTCAGACTCTTTCTTTGCAACTTGTCACCTATACAAAGTACCGTACGTCACTAACGGTTCTAGAAGAGTGCGCCATAACATACTATATTACCGAAAACTAATTAAATTTTCATATGATTGAGGTGATTTTTTTATCTATAAATTTAATGAATATTACTATCATTTAAATACCATTAACACCATTTATATAACTTTAATAAAGAATTAGACTTTATTCAAATTATACGATTTCTAACCAAGCCCATGACACCGTTTATGACTTCAGGGCCATAACTTAATTTAATCACTTCGGTTTGTGCACGAATTCTTCCAGAGGGGCTTATCCCATATTTGCTTAAAAGCAAACCATTAAAAGACATGATCTATTTAAAGTAGGATGTGTATGCACGTATATAGGCTAATAGGCCTTTGCGACATACTGCACATGCTCCGAATGAAAAAAAAAAAAAAAACTAAACCCCCCTTTTTTTTCAATTAAGACAAAATATCGAATACATAAATCAATTGAGAGAAGCTAATATCATGCGTGCAGGAAAACCGTGCGATAACAATGGCCAAAACATGCCGACAGGAACAAGGGACTTTAAGGTAAATTTAAACACAAAAAGGCATTCGGTTCTCACACAAGCTGAGGCGTTTATTTGTGGAATATTGTAACAGATCACTTAAAAAGAAATAAAATAGCTTGCTCTCTCCTAGAGAAGCTCCTCTAGAGAAAATGGGAAAGAAATTGAGAGAAAATAGATAACTTCTTAACATTCTAGAATGCATTACAATATTCAGCATTTGAGTATATATACTCCCATGAAAATCCTATAAATCTTACGTAGAGCTAAGTAGAGGTCATGGGCCGTTCAAGTCCATACAGCAAAATAAACATAAATGGGAATAGAGTAATTGGGCTTAACCTAGCCCATTTAGATAAATACAATAAAACTTAGTAAATAAAACATTAACCATCCTAGTTGGACTCATAAAAGCTCCGAGCTCAAACCTCTAGATCTTTTTTACCCCAAACCAAAGCCCATAGTGGCCTCAGCCTATTTTGGTAGATGTGTTGAAGTGTGACAAACCTCCCCCCTTCAAAGCACCTTGCCCACAAGGTGTGGGTAGGCTTCTAGATCTTGGAAGAACACCTCACTTCCTACAAGCATGCAATCTCACTTTTAACATCGCTGCCACTCATCACATCACAGTGCTCAAATGATAAACTAGAATTCATAAGGTGCTTATCAACAATGATCCACTGATGCTTTTCCACAACTGCCATTGAAAAGAAAGTTGAGAGAATCAAAACCCCTGGCAAACCCAGACCTTGCCCTTTCAAAACTCAAGGAACTTGTAAATTCATTGGCCACACATTCCTCAACAACAAAATTTTTTGTCCAATTACCTCATAACTAGTATTCTCCTTGCTCTCCATCTCAAAGACTCGTTTACACCCAAACATCAAAACCACACAACTCTTAATTGATATTTTCACGATCAGCTGAGGCGCAATTTCAACTCCCTTCTAATTGGTAGGTAGGTAAAGTATGGGTGAAGTGTGGGTGAACCCAGGTTGTTGAGAGGCCCAGTTGATGAAATCAAATGCAAGTGAGTGGTGGGTAAGGAGGATAAATGGACCAGATGGATCACTTTGGGTTCTTATGGCAACAACATACTCATAAGTTGCACTACCCTTTTGAATCAGAATTATGTGCAAAAAGAATAGTTCTCCCCAAGGCATAGAGGCCAAAAGAGAAATAACCGTGTAAGTTTCCAAAGATCCAACAACTCCAAGTCCCACAGTGCTTGAAGTCTGCGCTTAATCTCAGTAATATAGATATGAATGAAAAATAAAAACAAACCCAACCCACCAGCCTCAACTATGTAAAACAGATTAAGATTTTGCTTGATAATATCACTTGACATAGAGTTTTCAAGTAAAAGGAAAGCTAATGCAGAAACAACAAATGACAAGACAACGGTCTCTAACCCCACTCTATATAAAACAACCTCTCGAGCATCGAAGGGATCAATGGTCCAAGGGCTGTAAATTTCATGATAGATTGTTCGACCTCTATTGAACCCACTTCTCTTAAAAAGCAACAAGAGAAACGACTGTGCAAAGAGATTAATCCTAGCAAAACACATCACGAGATTGAATGTCCAGTAACAACCTACACTCTTATCCGACATGTCATCAAACACCTTGCGAGCTGTACTCAAGTCTTTAATTCCTTTTGCATCAACCATCCCGATTCTCTCATCAAAACCACTCTTTAAAAGTCCAAGCTCCACAGGCACAGTCCATTCAAGATTGTCATTGTCAAGACCCAAGTAACATAAATTTTTCAAATGCACACCTATTTTTAGATTTTGCTCCTTAAGAAAATTGGAAGAGGAGAAGGCTTGGCTTAAACCAATTCCATTCCTATCAAACACGAGTATATTTATTTTTCTAACATGGAAATCAAAAGTAGATGCAAGACACAAATGCAACCTATTGGGCATGCAACAAGACCATACCCAAGGAATTCCCAAATCGACTAGCATTTCTGCACTAACCTCCCCTATATTTGTATCCTAGTTTTTGACCCAACAATTTTGTGTTGCAACTTGGAAATCTGGCCTCAACAAACTTTTTACCACGGAAAGAAAAACAAATGGACTTACCAAAGGAAGAAAAACAATGGAAGGCTCCACGATTCCAACATGCAAAGCCTTCTCAATTTTAGTTTCACTATGAGTAGCGTCTTCAATATTGATGGGTGAGGTTGGCAGGGCCTTGTTAACACAATATTTTCCTCACTTGAAACTCAACCTGCTACGTGGCGCCTTTGTTAGGAACAATGGGCATGAAGACTACCCATTCGGTGCCCACGATCAACTCGAGGCTCAGCCCAAGGGCGTACTACACCATATTGCGACTCATGAAGTCAGGCTGCACCGCAACGATGCACTGGATGGTGAACCTCTTCTTTCTACCAACTAGGAAGGCCATGTTCCTCCTGACAGCATGGATCATCTGTGTACTCCAACACATGAGGACGTCGGTCCGTTCCCAGACCTTGGTTGCAACCTTCGATTGCAACTCCAAAAGTGAGACATCTCTTTCTAGACCCTCAGTACACGATGTGTGTTGCTCCGGAAGAATTCATAGGTGGCCTTGAGGAAGAAGAAGAAGGTTTCCTTCGAGATAGGCTAAGTGACCTTGAGGAAGAAGAAGAAGGTTTCCTTCGAGATAGGCTAAGTGACCTTGAGGAAGCCACAATTTGATTTGAAAAACTATCCAGAGCGAATCATAAGAAAGAGAGGGATCGTGGAGGGTTAGGGTTCCAGTTTCTGAGAATTGTGTAGGTTTGCTAAGGTTTGGAGTCTTTGGATGAGAGGGAGGGGTTGGAGTCTAGAGGCATTGACTGGTACTTGGGGGACACATTCAATGACACGATTTTGGGAACAGTGGGAATGGAAGGAGGGTGATGGAGTGGAAATAACGGTGATGGAAAGAGGCGCTTGGAAATAACGGTGGGGTGATGGTGTGAAGTGAAGTATGGAGCTCAAGCTAGTGTTAGAGCCATCGCTTTTTCTATAGAAATGAGGGAGATCTACGAGTTGAATTGTTGTTTGGCTGGGTTTTCGTGGCGATAACAGAAAGTCGACACCACCATCGGGGTCAAACTCCCATCTGGGTGTTGGAAGTAAGTGTTGGGATTCTGATGGTGGCAAAAGAGGTTATGTAGAAGAGGGTTATGGATTCAGTTGAGGGTTTCGAAGGGTGGTAAAGACTTGAATGGTTGTTAGGAAATTTGAGTGAAAGAGCTGATTTCTCTACCATGTGAAAGAGAGGGGGAGAGGTTTTACTAGGTATTCGGCCTTCCTCTTCCTCGATGAAGTATTCGACGAGGCCATTCTTGCCAGCGCCACTGTTGGCCACTGTGTTTGGACCTTCTCTATATTGTAACTGTAGTTGGTTTTTCATCTTTCTGCATCGCACCAAGTTCATGCTCCAAATGGCTTAGATTTTCATAGAGATTGTTCCGGTATTCCTTTAATTTTTGCAAAATAACTTCACAACGTTGCTGATTTTGTTCTATCAGTTCTTTGTTTTTGAGCAATGATGCAAGAATTTTTTCTTTCATAGGTTTTGATGGCAAAGAGATTGGTGTCTCTCTGATACTAATTGTAACAGATCACATGGGAGAACAATTGAGAGAAAATAGATAAGTTCTTGAACATTCCAGGATGCATTACACTATTAAGCATTTAAGTATATATACTCCCATGAAAATCCTACAAATCGTATGTAGAGCTAAGTAGAGGCCATGGGCCTTTTAAGTCCTCATAGCAAAATAAACATAAATGAGAATAAAGCAACTAGGCTTACTAACACAAACCTAGTCCATAGAGAGAAATACAATAAAACTAAGTAAAGAAAACATTAACCATCCTAGTTCGACCCATAAAAGCTCATGAGCCCAAACCTCTAAAGCTTTATTACCCCAAACCAAAGCCTATAGTGGCCTCGGCCCATTCTGGTAGATGTGCTGAAGTGTGACAAATATCAAACCGAGAAGTATAGGAGGGCTCACCATGTGATGGAAGAAGAAAATCAGAGGGGAGGAAGGCTGGGTTGCGTGCATGGGCATGGACGTGAGTTTAGTGCTCCAGCTTGGGGAATTAACAGAGGGAGAGGGAAAAGATATATAGAGAAATTAGAAGAGGTGTTGTAAAGTTCAATTTGGACTCGAATAGTGCTCACAAGTTTGAAATAAAGATATACTTTAACAATTAAATAGTTCATTTAACATATGATTGTGAGTGATTGAGATTGTGTAGAAAACTTCAATCAGTGATATTTTAAATTGAAATAAATTTCTACTAGTTGGTTTTTAAATTCTAAAAGGAGTCTAACTCGTTCAATAAAAATAAATGAGACTTAACCTAGTTATTGAGTCTAATTAAAACTCCTGATCAACCTCAATAATTTATCACTCGTGACATTATCCAATATAGCCCATTAAATATAATTTAGACCCAATAAAAATTATCAATATTCCGGCCTTAAAAGTATTAGGTCGGGTCATTACATTATCTTTTCTCTATCCTCCAACATTTTGGTTTTAATGGTGCTAAAGCTGTTTCCACTCCTTTGGTGTCTGGTGCTCAAATTTCTGCTATCGATGGCGTTCCCTTATCTGACCCCACTCTCTACAAACAAATGGTTGGGACACTTCAATATCTCACATTAACACAACACATTGCTTATGTTGTCCACTTTCTTAGTTTATGCAAAGTTCAAGTGATCTTCATCTTCTTGCTGTTAAGCGTATTTTCCATTATTTAAAGGGAACAATTCATCTTGGTCTTCACTTCTTTCCGGTTTCTGCCTTATATGGTTTCTATAATGTTGACTGGGCAGGATCCAAAGATGATCGCCCCTCCATGAAGGGGTGTGCTCTTTATATGGACAACAATTTACTTTCATGGGGAGCCAAAAAGCAAATCAGTATCTTAATCAATGGTAAAAGTTAAATACCAAGCTTTAACAACTACAAATATGAATTGATGTGGTTTATGCACATTTTTATAGTCTCGACTATACAATACCTGCACGCACTTTGTATTGTGATAACATCAGTGCAATCAATATAGCTAAGAATCCAGTTTTCCACCATCGCATGAAACACATTGAGATAAATGTTCATTTTATCTGAGAACAACTTGTCTGTGGTATCATTTCCTTGGCTCACATTACGGTCAAGATCAAGTTGTTGATATTTTCACCAAAGCTTTGTGTAGCCCAAAGTATGAGCCATATCGAAACAAGCTCTGTGTCAATCTTGTTCTGCCTTGAGCTTGAGGGAGGAAGGAAGAGACAATTATCATTGTCACTACTGAGATCGTCTTCCTACGAGATTCTATTATATTGTGTAAGCAATGTAACCGTTAGCATCAATTGTTTTCTTTTCATGTATAGCTTTGTCTAGTTTTCATTCCCGTTGTAATTAGTTATATGTGAATTCTATATAAGTAAATACAGAGGCTTCACAAAAGATCAGGTCATTCCTTTACTGTATATGTAATGTGTATACATCAACTAGAGCAACTAGAGCACTCCCAATGGATTCTTTATCCTATCCTTTAAAATACATCACTAAAACTCTTTTTTATTTTTTTTTATTTTACATAGACTTTTATAATATGTCATCCATCAACTTATCTATTTTTTCTCTATATCATTTAAATATCATTTTTTTATTCTTTTTAAATATTTCATTTCTACCAATAAATTTACAATATCCATATATTTTTTTATATTTACAATTTGTTTTTATATACAATGTAAAATAATTTAGTCCTATACACGTAAAACAAAAATATATAAGCCAAATAAAAATTAAAAATAAAATCAAAATATGAAAAAATTGGTTTACAAATATTTCCAAGACATTTTTTAGAAGAAAATAAAATATATGTGTTTTAAATGATGAACAATAAAAATAATTTGCTTACACGATAAAAATAGAAGTAAAAGAAAATAAAGGAGTAAATGAAATATCAATAATAAAAAAAATTTTACAGGATGAACATTATCCGCTACATGTAGCGGGTTACTGTAGCTAATTATATTTTACAATTCTTTTTACATAATCGGATGAAACTCTTTTTAGAGCAATTCTTCAAATAATTTATATTTTTGTATAATACAAAAGCCATTGAAAGTACTCTTAAGGCGTATGGGTTATTGCTGCCTCCAAGACTAAGTGAAATAGTTGATTGAAGTATTTTCAGGACTGGTAATATCTTACACTCTAAACATGGACGAATATACTGATGGGTGTGTGGGAGTAGGGTGTAACCGGTCCAGTTTGGTATGATTTTGAATAAAATTTGGGACCGAACCGATATGCACCGATTTTGCATTTTTAAGAACTGATTCTACACCGGTTACTTCCATAAATCGGTACTTTCGATTTTTCCGATTCCGGTCCGGTTCGGTCTAGTTTTCTGATTTTAATGTACTATATTATATATTATAGAATATATAATAATATATTATAGTATATACTATTATAGTAATAATATATTGTAGTAAATTATAATATATATTATAATTGTATTATAGACTATAGTGATATATTATAATATATAATATAATGATATATTATAGTAATATATATAATTATAATATATAGTGATATAGTATTAGTATAACTATTTATACGCACTATATGATATTAGTATAACTATTAAAACGATAGACTATAGTGATATCAGATTTTAAAATTTAAAATTATATTAATTAGTAATTTTGTATATAATACAAAACTATTTTATATATAATTATATATTATATATAAATATAATTATATAAAAAAATTATATGCAATATAAAAAATTATAATATACATATGAACCGGTCCGGTTCGGTCCGATCCAGTTTTAGAAAAAGAAAAATCGGAACCAGACAGATTTTGACCGATCTTAAGAAAGATAAAACTGATACTGGATTGAACCAAACTCGATATCAAACCAAACCCACAGATTCGGCCCGATCCAATCCGATCGACTGGTTCACCAATTTTTTTTTTGCACCCTTACGTGGGAGTGCAATAGTGCATGAGAGCATTAGCACTAGGGGTGTAAACCGGTCGGTCCGGACCGGAGAAACCGACTGGACCGACCGGTTCGGTCTGGACCGGACCGGACCGACCAAATGCATGGTCGGTTTCGGTCCAATAAATAGGAAAATTTCGATCTTCGGTCCGGTCCTGGGGTGGAGATTTCTCGGACCGGACCGGACCGAATAAAAAATAAAAATAAATAAAATATTAGATATATTATTTATATAATAATTGTACAATTAACAATATAAAATTTTAAATATGTTATTAATACTTGTTAATATTCTATAAATTAACAATATTTTATATATATCTTCATCTAACCTATCACTATTAACAATATAAAATTTTAAATATATTATTAACACTTGTTAATATTCTATGAATTAACTAATATATAATATCAATTAGTTAATTATATAGTAATTATATAAATTAATAATGTAATTTTCATTTAATTTATTATCATTGACCATATAAAATATTTTTTTTATTGAGTTTGTTACATAATCCACATTAATAAATCACTTAATTTAATTTAGTATTTTAAATAAAATTTTTATTAATTGATTTAAAAAAAAAACCGATCCGGTCCCTATGGGGTATTCGGTCCAGTCCGGCCCGGTGATGGCCCGGTGATGCCATCACTGGATCGGACCGGACCGGACCGACTGGTTTACACCCCTAATTAGCACCTTCTCAGGGCATCCAAACTTTTTAGCCAAGATTTTACTAATACTACCTACCGTCTTTTACCCTGTGCATTGGAATAGGCAGAGCCAACATAGAATAGCATTTATCTACAGTAGATTGCCATATTTGTTTGTTACTGTAGCTTTAAGGAATTAATTTAAAATCATTATTTTCTCATTCCCACTTTTTGCTTTTATGATATACTATTTTGACATCCCTTAAGAAAATCATTATTTTCCTCTCTTTCACGTTATTTTCTTCGGATGTTAATGTTATTTAATTTGATGCATTTTGATGCTTATTATTTTTTCATTTTTTTGATGTATAGGTTATTATTTTTGAAAATAATGAAAATGAAACTAATTTGATGGATTTAATATATGCATTTAAAATATACTAAAAATAATTAAATATTAATATTTTATTAATATAGAGAAAATGATGGTTAATACAATGTGAGTTTGATTTTGAATAAGGGTAAAGTGGCATCTTTACTTTGGTGATTTCAAACCGTACAGGGGTTAGTGGGCGTGGTACAAGTAATTAACATGATGAAATTGAAATTGACTTCATTGGTTTATATTTATAGCCTTAGAGTAATTCTATATACAATTGTAAAGTGCATAAACGTCGCGTAATCGCTTTGAAAAATAGTGGGGTTCACTATTAAAAATTTAATTTTTTTCATGGGATCCCATATTTTATTTACTTTTTCAAAACGATTATGCTGCAATTACAAAATTCACGATTGTAAATATATTTTTTCATAGTGTTATAAGCAGTTTTTTAACTTTTAAAGGAAAAGAAAAACCATTATATAAAAATAATAAATACAAAATTATTTATTTAGGTTTGTTTTGAAATTAGAGATGAAATGAAATGATTTTAGATGAAAAATAAAAGTTTATTTTTAAATATTATTTTTTAATATTATTATTATTTTGAGATTTGAAAAAGTTTTGAATTGTGATTTGAAATAATTGAATTGTTTATTATATTTTATATAAAAATTTAAAAAAATTATAATGATAATATAAAATGATTTCCGCGCAGATAGACTTGAAAAACGCTGCTTATTTTAGACTCTCTTCGTTTCCATTTCAATCGCGCTGGCGGATTCAGTGCGGAGCTGGCTAGACGGTCCTGACGATCACTTTTGAACAGCGTCCGCCTTTCTGCGAACAACAAAAGCAAAGGTTTACGCTGAGTACATTTAACCAACTTATTCTAACCTCCTCACCTGATCTTCAAGGATTAAACATACCCTGGCATTAGAGCGAGACAGAGAAGAGAGGGTGCATACCGGTAGGCCACCATGAAAGTTCTTCTCAATCCAGAACCTTCTCTCTCAATCATCTCTACTGTTCACAACAACAGACCTCGTAATTCCACATATTCGCATATCCGAACTTCTCTTCGATTCTCCTCAAAATATCTCGGCCCTCGGATTCCACGACAGCCCTCTTTGACCGTTAAATCCGTATTGGACTCCGCCACCATCGACCAATTAGGGCTCACGGAGTCCGATATCCGGAACCCTGCTCTTTCGTCTTCCTACCGTCGCTCGCAGTTTCCGAAGCCGAATCAGACGGTGCTTGATGCCCAAGCTCGGGTTTGCACCGGGCCCACGCAGACCAGGCCGCTCGGCGAGGACCAGGCTGTTAAGGTCTTGGACACCATCTTAAGATCAGGTGATGTGTATTTTTTAAATTTGATACTAGGATAATTTCCTGGAAAACTTCATTGTTTTCAGAAGTTTGATGGTGTTTCCTGTTTCAATTAAGCGAGTATTGCTTGAACTTCATTATCTAATTATCACTGATTTTATGACTCAAGAGCTTGGACTTGACGTCTGAAACTGCATTTCTTAAGACAATATCGCTCTTTATGGCTAACTAAACGGAATACTAGAATGGATCGGGTCCGAGATATCTAAGCTATTGTTCTTAAATTCTGTGTATGGTGATATTGTCACTTAGCTTTTAATCAGGCCTAAATGTGGTTTTATTGTTTTCCGTGTAATGTTAGCTAAGGGAGATCTCAAAGATGAGGATGAAGTTTCCAAATCACAGCTTGGGGCTTTTTTTGCGGCAATGACGATCCGCACAAATGCCTTTCCAGAAGCAACCCAATGGAGTGAAGGGGAAAGGCGTGCTATGGACACCTTCTGGCCGCTCCTGGTTCGAGTGCTTCCACATGATGTAATCTTCATTGCCGATCCTGAGGGCTCTATAATGGGAGTAGGGAGTTCTATTGGGCCACAATATCTCGGCAATAGCTCTAGTGAAATGAGATTGGTTGGTGCCCTAAGGGAAGTTTTGGCCGGAGGACATCTTGGATATGAGGAGGTCCAAGGTGTTTTACGTGATGTTCTTCCATTGAACGTAGAAAATGAGTCTTCAGGAGTAAGTGAGTCATTGCTTTCAGCCTTTCTAATCGGTCAACGTATGAACAGGGAAACTGATCGTGAATTAAAGGCATATTGCCTAGCATTTGATGATGAACTTGGTATATGTTTTACTTTCATTAGTCAGTTAAAGTTGGCTTGTCAATAGTTGGGCATACTAATTTGAATATGTACTTTCCTTTGGTTCATTTATTCATCTAATTATAGGTCCACCTCCTGTTGCTGATGTTAGATCGTTGACTCATTATGGTGAACCTTATGATGGGAACACACGTTACTTCAGGAGCACATTGTTTGTTGCTGCAGTTAGATCCTGTTATGGTGAAGCTTGCTTGCTTCATGGAGTTGAATGGATGCCACCAAAGGTCAGCCCCCAGCTTACCTGAATTAATTTATTCTCTTTTATTCTTTAAAGTATGAATTTTTTATAATGCGTTCGTGTTGCCAGTAATGCATTTCAATTTATAAAGGAATTTTCCATTGGAAATGAATGCAGACGAGTAAAAGCCTACTGTAACTTACCCTTTTTGACCTTCCCCTGCAATGAGAACATTGCCTTCATAGTAAATTTTCTTTGGAGAATGAAATGCATTTCTCTTTTTAGCTTGTCGTGGTTCGGCTGTTGAACATTTGAATGCTATTCTTTGTTCAGGGGGGCATAACAGAAGAACAAATGCTGAATTTTATGGGTGCAAATACGAACTTATCCCCATTGCAGGCGAAATATCTTCTTGAGGTCTCTGTGGTTCAAAACTTCTATTTTGCATCCTTCACGATCATTACATCTTTTTGTATTGTGGGCATTGCTTATTCTATTAATTTATTTGTTTGAACTTATGAAATTGTTATTTCAGGATGAGTTGGTTGGTTTTGCTTATGTAAGTCAACGTGAAGCTCGCCCATCTTTGTATGGAAATCTAACCATATATTCATATTTCAAGTCTTTCTCTTTGCCCTTTTTCGTGTGGCAGTTTCAATTGGATAATGAAGATGAGTGAGGTTCCTGGTGCTTGAACAACTGTAATGTCATCTCAATTTGACTATGTTTCCACTGGCTTTAAAGCACACTGGCTACTTTAAGGAGCTGAGATTTGTACTCCGAGAACTTATGTATCCGTAAAAGTTCTTGCTTCTATTTCTCTTATAACGAAAATTTCTTGCTTTTCCTCATGTTAGTAGAGCGCCTTCTTTGAATTTGGCGCTTTCTTTCTTTCCGTCAAGAAATTGTCTTTCTTGAAATTAACTAGGTCAAAGATGAGAATGCAACCACCAATAATTTAATCCCTTTCTGGTCTGTCTTGCTTAGGCTATAGTTCCAACATATCTCTTTCCCTAGTTTAATTTTCAAATGTAGTTATGGATGCACTCACATGGTGGTCTGTTAGTTAAGTTATTTCTCGTCTTCTAATGTAGATTGGTGTTGTGAGGGATTTCCTACTACATCCTTAATAGAAAAACATTATCTGTAAGCATTATCTAGGTGTGCTCTAGTTTCAATCAGTCATGTTTTCTGAATCCAAAGGTACTTGGCTATGCCTATTCATTGATTAATAAATTTGTTTACTTATAAAAAAAAAGTTTTCTGAATCCAAAGAGAATGATGCTAAATAACAATATTTTATGATTGCTGCAGATGTTCATAGGTACTAAAAATACTATTATTGCAGATATTCATTGACTGGCTTGAGGGAGCATATAAAAAAGCGTCCCCCTATGGCAACAACTGAAAAGGTTCAGCAATTCGTTAAGGTGAGCCACACTATTATTTAATGCTGGTGTTATTAGCTTTTACTGATGGTCATTTCTGCTTGATAAATACTTTGCTGAGTGGGGAAACTTGAATGGCACTTCAAAAATTTGTCACTAGTTTACTACTAATATCTGAGATTCTGAGGTAAATTAGTTTGGTTTAATGCAATATGCATGTCTCTTACATGTGTATTTCAGACTTTTATTTAAGATAATATTGACTGCCACCGGATATAGGTATAAAGAGGTTGGCTGTCCAGAATGTAAAAAATGTGTCATTTTTTGATAGGCTCGAGGGAAGGAAGCAATCATTGCTGGATTTTATCATGATGGTTATGAGGAGCCGCTGTTGATGCTTATGAAGAGAAGAGGTGTTCATTCTGGCTTGGTGGTGAAGGTCAGAAATTTGCCTTTTAAATGCTATAGTGCCATTATTTTTTTTTAAATAGTAAACTTTATCAAGTTTGCATTGAAAGCTAATCTTCTAATTAAAAGTAGGTTTTTTTCATCACATTTAATGTCAAGATGGTTTGCATAATTTAGCAAGTTAGGATGAACCATTGAGTCCAAAATAACTTGTTATAAGCTGGTTATGATGTTGGTTTAGGGTGAGGAAGGTGCCCTCTCAATGACAACGAGATTGCGGTCAGCACACATTACTAAAGGTTTCCCTGTGAACTACTGTTCGGGTTTCCGGTCACTGAGCATGGTGTCTGCTTGTGAAGTTGATGGTTTGCATCTTTTTGTTACCTTATCTTCATTACTGCAATTTGTTGTCATTTCTGTGTGTATATATAGATTGAGATTCCGGCATATATTCTTCTAATATTTATACTGAAACATGAAATTTTGGTGTTGCAGGGGTGTCACGTGAGAGTTTCAATGTTGAGGTTAATGCCAAGGACTATGGTTTCGAGCCTACCGATAGTCCAAGAACTGATAGATCGGTATAATTTTTTTAGTTCTTTTGTGTTTTCTGTTCTCGTCTTGCATAGCTTATCATCCAACCTTGCTTTTGATGAATATATGTTCACAGCTGTACCCAGGGGTGTAAACCGGTCGGTCCGGTCCGGTCCGGTGATGGACCGAACATCGGACCGGACCGGACTGGACCGAACACCCCATAGGGACCGGACCGGACCGGTAATTATCGGTCCGGTCCGGTCCGGTCGGTCCATTCGGTCCGGCCTTTTTTTTTTTTTTTTAAATCAATTAATAAAAAAAATTTATTTAAAATACTAAATTAAATTAAGTGACTTATTAATGTGAATTATGTATCAAACTCAATAAAAAAATATTTTATATGGTTAATGATAATAAATTACATTATTAATTTATATAATTATTATATAATTAACTAATTGATATTATATATTAGTTAATTCATAGAATATTAACAAGTGTTAATAATATATTTAAAATTTTATATTGTTAATAGTGATAGGTTAGATGAAGATATATATAAAATATTATTAATTTATAAAATATTAACAAGTATTAATAACATATTTAAAATTTTATATTATTAATTGTACAATTATTATATAAATAATATATATAATATTTTATTTATTTTTATTTTTTATTCGGTTGGTCCGGTCCGGTCCGAGAAATCTCCACCCCGGGACCGGACCGAAGGACCGAAATTCTCCCATGTATTGGACCGAAACCGACCATACATTTGGTCGGTCCGGTCCGGTCGGTTTCTCCGGTCCGGACCGACCGGTTTACACCCCTAGCTGTACCCCCAACAATAAATACTTCTGTCTTCTACCTCCCAACCTGTTATATATGTAAACTTGCATTTGGGCAGTCAAGGGAAAGGAACTGGTTCTATGAACTGCAAAAATTACTCAACTGGATGAGGGTAGACTTAGAATCTAGCTATTAGATAGTAGAATGAATTATAATTCTGTAGTTCTACTGATGTGGATTCCATGACTCCCTTTTTGTTTCTGTTTTTAGTTTTTGTTTGTTTCGAAGCCTTTATTCTCTTTTTTTGGCCTTTTTCTTTTTAATAAGGCACTGGTTGTATGACTAGTTTAAATTCTGCAAGTTCAGGTCTCAAAGAATATTGAGTTGGGTTTAGCAGCTCTTCGTGGTGAAAAGGGACCCACATATGATCGTATTGTCTTAAATTCTGGAATGGTGGATCACTTACTGGGATGTGATGGCGCAGAGGACATATCTGTGGCGCTGGATAGAGCCAGAGAGGCCATTGACAGTGGCAAGGCTTTAAAAAGGCTCTTAAATTACATAAAGATCTCTCAAAAAGTGAGGTAAACTATGCACAACTAGTGCTTGCTTTCTTTGAAATATGTTTTACCGTAGAATTAGCTCTGTAATTTTGTCTTTTACATGTCAGTCGACAATGTGATAAACAATGAAAGGGAAAGGTGAATAATAGGTCTTTGTTATTTGTTTCTTTGTTTTTTTGTTCCAACTTATTTATAAGATTAGCTTAGCAGCTAGCCTCATCAGTTTATCTTTATAACCTTCAGTTACCACAGAATATGGTTATTGTAGCGTATATGTTCCTTAAACACGGAAAAATCTCTCTAGCAGTATAATCAATTTCTAGGGACCATTAGACTAGGGGAATTTTCCATTGAGTTACTCGAGGTGTACTTGTGAGAAACTCTTTGCTGAAGGCCTGTGCAACCATGATTGGTCAACACTTTGTTTCGGACAGCTGGTGCCAATCACATTAAAATATCTCTATAGTATTTTTGTTCCTTTTTTTAAGTTTATTATCCAGTGACAGGTGGCTAGAGTTGTGCCTGTGTACATTTTTCTGTCTTGTTGATCGTGGCCAATGAACGGTTGCTTAGTGTGTTAGCTTTGAAAGAGACTCACTTTCCACGTATCTTTTCTCTTTCATTTCAATATTTCTAATTTGACAAGATCGATAAATTAGATATGAATGCCTAGAGTCACTTTCGGTTCAGTTCAACTGAACTATTTTCTTTTCTAAGCAAGTATAGTATATATATTAAACAATTACAAGATACAAGAATCAAAAGGGTGGGAGGCCCCAAAAATCATCCCAAACAGCTAATACAACACAAGCAAAAGAAAAAAAAACAGGGGACATGGAGCTAGTGACTTGGCTTCCACCCATTTCTCATGAGGAAAAACCGCTTGAAGCAATTTTGTTTTGCAGTTTGAAAATCAGACTGTAAAACTACGACCAAAAGCTGCAGTAGATTGTGTTGTGATGCACTTTGCTGGTCCTGGTTTGGGTGAAAGAAACTCTTACTTCCTGTTTCTCATGATTTTTGGTTAGGAGAAGTGGAAACATAGGAAAATAGCATCTGGTAGACGGTCTGATGTGCCGGCAACAGTCGTTAGTGGCCATGAAGGCGAGTGGGGATCACACGCCATAGTTGGTGAGAAGAAGTTGGTTGGATGTGGTTATTGATCCCATTTATGCCGCGCGTGGTGGCAGAACGCGCATCATGGCTCAGTGGCGTGTGGATCTCATGCGTGACTTAGGCTGCACGTGAGACTTGCGCTACTCGTATGGATGAAGTTCTTCCAGAAGTCGAAGGTTCGGCAACTAGGGAGTGTCGTGGAGCAGCATGTGACGTTCATAGGTGGCCGAAAAGACCGGATAGGTGGAGGGAAGGAGGAGTTGAAGCTCCAACGCCCCTTTGAATAGTAGTGGGAAGATCTTTAGGAGGGAACAGAGTCATGTTGAGTTGTCTGTTGAATCGAATCTACCATATTAGGTCGTGTCGTGTTGGCTCAAATTCATTTATTTGTTAATATATTCATTGATAAATTAAAAGAGTTGTTGTCATATCACTTGATATATTTGTCAAATTCAAGTTAAAATGTCTGACTTGTTTAGCTATTTGGATTTGGGTCAGGTTAACTTATACATAACCTGAATTTGATTGACCTAATACAAACTTGTTTGATTCGACAAAATGTTAGTCTTACTAAGGCCCCAAAAGACACAAAAAAAAAGAAAAAAAAAAGAAAATAAGAAAAAAAAAAGCTGTTAAGGGGCATTTTGTCATAAAATCTTAAAAAAAAAAGATGGCTTTCTTTTAGAGTTTAAAAGTATTTTATTAGCAATGGCTTTTTGAAAAAAAAAAAACACCTTGTATTCTAACTCAACCACCTTAGTGAGGATGGCAATCCATGCTTGTGCGTTGGTTAGTGCCATGCTAAGTTATGGATGTATGGCCAACGTAAAATGAGATGCAAATCTGTGAGAAATACTGGTGAATAATTGTAAGACGAGTTTGAGATTTGGTTTTCAGATGTTTGATAAATAATAAAAATAATAATTAAAGTTTCCTAAGAAAAAAAAATTATTATATTGCAATCAAGAGGCAGCCATGGCTACCATCGTTTGGTTGCCTAGGGCAGCTCAGATCAGGCGCCTATGAGCGGACAAGCACTATGGCCGTGACTGACAGGCACTCCAGAGTGCCTGGCAGCCACACTCGGCCACCTGGCACAAGAGAGTGGCTGCTGTTTCTGAATTTTCTTTGTTTAAAATATTATTTCCGAAAACATATTTTGAATTTTGATATTTATGAAAATTTGAGTAAGATTTGTATGTTTGGGAGTTTAAGATCATCTTTACGAAAAAGATTTGTACGAGTAAGATTTGTATGTTTGTTTGGGAATAGAGATTGTTTCATTCATCTCAAAATTTTTAAAAATTTTCTCCCTAAATATTACTCAAATATAAATACTTTTCAATTTTAAATATTCAACTTTTTCATCTAATCATTACTTAATCAATTTTTAATATTTGTATTCAATTTTTTATCTCATTTATCAAAATTAAATAAAAATATCATTACTCAAATAATTTTACTACTATTCATATAAAATTCTATTCTCCTCTAATTTCCCGATCAACTTGAACTTGAAATAAAGCCACTCAATTTGAATAAATCATACTGAATACACTCGAACAAAATTCGTCCAACTCGTTTTATATTAGTAGGTTTTTTAATATTTTATATATATATATATATATATCTTAATAATGATATTCATAATAATTTCAAAACCTATGATATTTGTAAATACATAATTTCTCTTATTTTCTTACATACGAAAAGCAAACATAATCTGTTACGATCCCACATCGACTAAGTATGGGACTGATTGATGATTTATAAACCCTTAGGCGCTCTTTTCTTGTAAGCTAGTGGTGAGTTTTACCTAATGGGTTTAAAACTAATGGTATCAGAGTTACCCCACGTCTAAGGCTATGTTGTAACGGTTGCAATCGTGCAGCACGAGGATGATGTCAGCATGGCAATGTTCGCCTTGAGCTAGGAAAAGCCCTAGCACACAGCCAGCCTGTGTGAGCGCGGGGATCACCATGAACGTCGGTTGCGGAGCGTGGTGGTTGTTACGATCCCACATTGACTAAGTATGTGATTGGTTGATGGTTTATAAGCCCCTACGCACCATTCCCTTGAAAGCTAGTTTTCAAGGGTGAGTTCTATCTAGTGGATTCAAAACATAATCTTTTTAGAAAAATACAAAATGGAAAAATCTAATTGTAAGTGATTCTGCGCACTAATACGTACATCCATTCAATATGATTGGTTATAAAGTTAATTTTATTGAAAACAATACTAATTTAAATTTAGAATATGAAGACAACAACATTAATACGCAGATTGATACGCAAGCTTGCTTGTACATAGCAAAACTCATACAAAAAACTCCTATCAAGCTACAACCAAATTTAAAACCACTCTCCTAAATTATCAATTTTGGCAGTCATGCACCAAACTGCCAAAAGATTGTAATTTGCCTTTTCCCACCTTTTAAAAGGAAGAATTTACCTTAAAAATATTTAAAATGATAAAGTTCTCCTATTAAATTCAGTATTTTTTAAAAGTAATGCTACATACAGTCATGAAATGCGTAAGTATCGTGCAGTCACTTTGAAAAAGAGTGAAGTCCACCATTAAAAATTTAATTTCTTTTCATGTGAGTCCCGTATTTATTCACTTTTTTTAAAGTGATTGTACGGTACTTACGCACTCACGACTGTAATTATCATCTCTCATTTTTTAAAACAAAATTTTATTTTTATTTCTTATCAAGGATATTTAGGCCAAATTTTGCGTGGAGAGGTAATTGCAATCTTTTTTATAATTTGGTACTTTATTATCAAAATGAACAGTTTAGGGGTGATTACAATTCGAGTGGTAGTTTTAGGAGGGGGGTTGTTGTGTTAATATGTATTTATTTCTACTTTTCACTTTGGAAATGAATAAATACAAAGGTATATAAGTTTATACACGTCTATACGAGTTTTATACAATATTGTTAAAAAATTGATATTTATTTTAGTGTTTGCTAGGAGTGTAACCGGTTCGGGCCGGTCTAGTTTTGAATAAAATTTAGGACCGAATCGGTATGCACTAGTTTTACATTTTCGAAACCAATTACATATTGATTACCCTTCTAAACTGGTACCTCCGGTTTTACCGGTTCTAGTACGGTTCAGCCCAATTTTGCGATTTTAATAGTATTAGTATTAAGGCATAAAATGTAATTAATATATTAATATATATTAGTATACTAATTAATTAAAGTGAAACATAATTAATATATTAATGTATATTATTATTACTAATATATTATGCATTTATTAAAATGAATATGTTGAAAATTTATTAGGCCATAAAATGTTATTAATATATATATTTTATGTTTAAAGTATATGATCAAATAAATTTTCATGTTTAAGATTAAAATTTTATATTATAAATTATAATAAAATTATCTTATACAGAATTATAATTTATATTATTATATATATAAATTTTATATAATATAAAAATATTATATATAATATTAAAAAAATTAATTTAAAATATATAACATAGTGAACCGGTCCAGTCCTAAAAAGTATAGAACCGGAACGAGACCGGTAGTGAGTGGTTTTGGAATTACGAAAACAGGTTCCGGACCGGTCCGGTCCCATTTTCTAGTTAAATTTTACACTTATAGTTGTTTGCGCATATTTCGTTTAACAAATAATCCGAACCGATTTTTAACTTGATAGAGCTTATCTCGAAAGATTTTGATGTTTTACGACTTATTTTATGTAGCTATAATTTAAGTGATTTCCGAATATAATTATTTATAATATGATATATTATGACTAAAGATGATAAGATTAGAAAATAGGATAATGTTAGGTGCACACTAAATATGTAAAAATGATTTTTTTCTTTTTTTATTTTTTAAATATTTTTAAACATCCTTAATCATTAAGAAAAATGGTTTGAATAATGAGATGAGATGAAATAGTTTTAATTGAGTTGAATAAAATATTGTTAGAATATTAATTTTTAATCACTTCCTTAATCCTTAAAAAAAATAAAAAAATAAAAAAATTACATTTGCTCTGTTTGGATAACGAAAATGTTTTATCTCATCTCATCATTACAATTTTTCTAAATTCTCACATAAAATATAATAAACAATTCAATTTTTTCAAATTTTAAAATAATAATAATATCAAAAAATAATATTTTAATAATATTTCATTTAATTTTTAACTTTTATCTTAATTCATTATCCAAACAGCAACTTAACAGACATATTTGAAATTACCAACATTTTCCTAAAAAATAATAATTAATTCTATATATAATTGTGAAGCGCGTAAACGTCACGTAATTGCTTTGAAAAAGAGTGAGATCCATTATTAAAAAACTGATTTTTTTTTACGTAGATTTCATATTTTATTCACTTTTTTCAAAATGATTACGCGACAATTAGATAATTTACATTGTAAATATGTTTTCTCAAAAATAATATCAAGAAGCCTGTTTTCAGCCTAATCGATCCGGCCAACTAAAGTCGGTAAATACAAGACTGTACTCGCTCGTGTTTTAGGACCGGGGGTAAGTCGGTAAATACAGGCCATTACGGTTATTCAAGCGCTCGGGAGGTGACTAGCCGTTTATATATAATGTTTCTTAATTGTCTAGCTATTTTCAAATTGTAAAGGCCAAGCCCAAGAGATAAAACAATGGCGGGATCTCTGGCAATTGTACGGATCAAAGACGCACAGGACCTGGTGGCTGCCATTAGCGACCAGTGGGAGATTCAATTCGCTCGCTTCTTCGGCTACCCTCCTCTCTCCTCCTCTTGTCCCGATCACTCTCCTCTCCTTCCCAAATTCCGAAAACGTCGTCCCCACGGCACTTGGATCTCCTCGTCTTCCTCCGCCTTCCTACGACTCGTCAACGATCACTCCAATTCCGATGTCATCCTCACCGTATCTTTGAGAGGAAAGATCCTTGTGAGTCTTCATTCTCTATTTTTTTGGCTAGCTGCTTCTCCTTCTATAGCTTCTAAATGCTACACATCGCTTCTATTTGATTTCCGAGAGAATCGAGGAAATTCAAAATCAAGCTGTCATTTGAAACTACTAAGTTTTAGTTTAATATAATTTATCTGCATTTACACGGGCAACCAAACAGCTGATTCTGACGTAATAATTATGTTTTGGATAAGCTCATTCAAATTTCATGTAATTCATGCTATGATTTCGTCTGTCTTTGCTGTGGTGAGAATTACATACTGAGTTCCATAGATTTATAAGATTACACTTTACGAATCCCTTTGTCCTCCTTATTCTGCTCTTAATATTTCAGATGATTGCTTTAGAAGTTATATGGTTACGGTGCACCAGTTCTTTTTGGCAAAAAAAATTGCTCTCTCCCTCTCTCGGTTTGGAGGCACTGCTCATGAGTTGTGCTGGTATATTTGTGTATTTAGCTGGACTGATCTAAATCTTGAAATTATGAGAAAAGAAAGAAAAAAAAAACACTATGATTTATGGTGGCTATGTCTATTGACTCGAGCTTCTGGAACTTCTGTGAATTGGCAATGCATATCTATTTAGCTATTGAATTGTTTTTTCATATACAGAAAATTCATTTCTTCAAGATGAAATGGTCCACTGAGACTATAGATGAATTCCTTTCCAATTTAATTGGTTAGAATCCGGAAAGCCTTGTCTCTAAGAGTAGCAATATGTTATTTATTCATGCTTTCTTTCTGCAACTTGTATACTGAAGTAACTGAATGTTACGCCGAAGATTATTTCCAAACTGGTCAACAGAACTAATTTTAACTTCCGTTATTGTTCAAACATGTCTCAGGAACAACACTACGTATCGAAGCTGCACTTCTCCTGGCCTCACGTGTCATGCGTCTCTGGATTTCCTGCCAGGGGTACGAGATCTGTTTTTGTGAGCTACAGGGATCAAGAGGCAAGCTGCTTACTCTGCGTATCTCTGTTTTGTGTATCATAGGCTGTCAATACTAAATGAAACAATAGTTGGTAGTTTAGGCTACCGGTGGAAAGAGAGAGTTATATTTTGCTTTACATTTCTCAACAATATATTTATTGGTGAAGAAAAATGAAATATCCTACTAAGCAGCCTATAGCAACTTAGAAATCTAGCTTACTTGAACCGCCATCAATTTAAGAATGCACTTTGATTGGAACCTCTATTAAAACCCTTGTATCTATGCTATAGCTTACACCAGGACTAGGGACTTGGGAGAACTAGCTCCCGTACTCTAAGTTTAATGCGATCAGGTCGCAATTTTATTCCCAATTAAGAAAAGTCAGTGACTGGCATAATATCTGTAAATTTGGCACAGTAAAATTGTGAGCACTTCAAAGCGAAATTTTTATGGCTGACATAACTCTGTATCTCACTCTGCACATAGGCCAGCCGTTACTGCTCTGACATTACCAACTTCATATAAGAAGTCTAATGAATGTTTATAGTCGAATACAGAACATTTATTTTAGGAATTTTCATTATCGCTTCGTGCCCATTGAATTATTTTACCTCTTTGCAGATCCAAAAGTTTGCTTTGCGATTTTCAACGACATATGAAACAGAGATATTCATAAATGCTTTGAAGGTGAAAATCATTGCTGCTTGAATTGTTTAAATGGGTCCCTATAGTATAAATACCATTAAAACTTCACGAAGGCGATGCTCACACTTACTTTTACAGCACTTTTTCCTTTTCCCATGCACTAAGGTTATGTCGTGTTCCTTTTTCAGGAGATCTTGAATGATGTCAGCGATATTGCACCTTTAAATAATGACCTTGGATCTGAAATCTTATCACAAACTGAGTTGGTGTCTTCTAACCGACACTCCAATAGGTGAAATGAAGATCTGTTGTCGGTTAATTAGTTATTTCCTCTCCCTTTAGGATTTATTTCAGTATGCTGATGTAAATGTGAAAAACAATTCTGACACGGGTTGACTGTGTATGCAGAGGTTGTGAGGAATTGAGTTTTATGCCTCCCGAGCAAACTTATACTCCACAAATGTCACCAAGCTTAAACAATGAAATTGAGCAACACTCATCTAACCATGAAAAGGATACTGCATTTCGTCATGACTTTGAAGAAACTGTTGCAGCATTACCGCCCAGCTTTACATCATTGCTGACCAACTGTTGCTCTGAAGTCAACCAGGGTATGTAGATTGCTCTAATTTTTAGCAGTCGAGACTCTTCTGATCCCATATGACGATAAATTTTCTTAATTAACATGTATTGGTGCAGCCCAATCAACTGTTTGCAAGGAAGCTGATCTCAAATCCCAAATTGTGGTATCCTTCCAAAACTTTTTGGTTTGATCTTGTTAATGCATGTGATTAATAACCAGAAAAATACGTGGTAACTTGGTGCCTATTATTACATGGACTGCTTTTGACATTGGAATCACCTTTTGCTTTCATACATGCGAGATAGATGCTCTATGTTGCCATTGATTTATTGATACATGTTGCTTGTTTTGCTGCAGAAATACATGGAGGATTCTGCCTTCCAAGGTAAATGTTTTGTACTTTTTAGGCCTGATATGGAAAGAAAGCGGATTACTAGCTAAGCACAAATATCTTTTAAAAAAAATTTATTTCCTCCATCTTGTTCTTTAAGATGCTATTTTGTTGAAGGCTTGTTTGCTATTTTACCAGATATGTTGATTACAGTGGAGAAAGTTATCAGCGAAATGGGAGGTGATTTGACCCTGTAGGGCTTTGCATGTGATGTCTAGAGCATAACGAACCTTTCATTGAACTCCCCAGCCATGAGCTGGTGTTTGCCACAAACAGGCTAAAGCTAAATCCCCTGTTCATTCTCTGACAGTATTAGCCTTCTGTTTTCCTTTGTTATTTTTTTAATATGATCGTAGATAATCAAGTAGCTTTAAATTTGTGTGTGTGTGTGTGTTTTTTTTTTTTTTTTTTTTTTTTTTTTTATACTCTGATATTCAGATTGAATTCAATAAAAAATCATCCCTTAAAAATGGTTAGTAATAAATCACAAAACACTATTCACCAAAAAAGAAATGAAGAAAAAAAAAAAACTAGTTAACAGACCGACAGCTTTTCCTTATCTCCCCTTCTGTTCCAGTGAGAACATCCACACTCCCCAGCCGAATCATGGCCTTAGCAAACTGTCTAGACCATGATATTGGATGAAATGCCATCCAGTGCACAATCCGACTGGTCTTGGGATCATTAGCCATTGCCTGATCTGATTGAAGCAGTGCCTTTCCCTGCAATAGATGTACATAGAATGCATTGTCTAGCCTGTGTGGTGATAAATGATCAAAGTTCACTGCACGATTACCCTTCACTTTTCCAAGCAATGACTCTGGACGTGGGCACTTTGCTGACAAATAACTAGCATGGAGCATGTCCAGATCAGGGTCTGTCCTTTGAGTTGAGCTGAAATTATATAGTCTATAATCAAAGGAGCTGCAGTGGGAAACACCGATCGAATGTGCACCTGTGAGGATAACCATCTCTTCCAGGCTCAATCCTTTTGTGGCGAAGACTCCTGCAATATCATTGATAGATGATGATGGACTAGGGAGATTGCCGAGTGTATCAGCCGCCCGGGAAGAGAGACCATCGCGGCGGCCAGCTGGGACACGATGGTTGGATAGACCAGATAGCAGAGCAGCATCCCGGCTTGCAAATGCAAGTAT
Source organism: Juglans cinerea (assembly GCA_961763995.1). Lineage (NCBI taxonomy): Eukaryota > Viridiplantae > Streptophyta > Magnoliopsida > Fagales > Juglandaceae > Juglans > Juglans cinerea. The sequence continues at coordinate 27,266,171 of CAUIVZ010000003.1, forward strand.
ATCAGCACAAGATACAACTCCAGGGCATTCCTGCTCGACCCGAGCCTTGATCTCGTCAATTACTTCAAGCCCACGAAGGGTGCCACCATTTGCTGGTGATTCTTTTTCTACAGGTGCCCCAGACGGTGTTGAGTCCAACAGAATTGAGGCATCGCATCCCTGAACACACACACGTATGTATATGATTATCAAGATCATTACACTGACTCAGGGCCCAGCAAAAACAGAGTAATGCTAGACAGAATAGGCTCTTTGAAAACAAGTAGTTTTATTTCGTATGGGTCATTTTTTTTTTCTTTTCTAAGAAAGCTGGAAAACAGACTTACATTGACAAAGCAATCGTGGAAAAGGAGGCGGATGAGGCCAGCAGCAATGCCTGGATCTCTACTCATTGCCCTTAAAACAACATCAGCCACAATTTCCTCGGCTCGGGGGCAAGTTTTGCGGTAGAATCCCACATGGAAGTCGTTTCCTTCAGGCTTAATTGCTGCTTCCGAAGAAGAAAGAAGGATGGAGAAGAAGACGAAGACGAAGATTGTCGAGATAGAGACATGGCCGCCAACTCCCATTTTCATGATAGATTGTTTATATTAATGGCTGTTGTTTGTAGCAAAGATTCCTAAAACGAGAGAACTAGATCAGCTGGTGGAGGCTCATCCATATATTATGGCCAAAACCACGTTGTATGTATATTTTAGGTTTTGACAATTAAGGGAGTTAGGCCGGCCAGGTAGAGTTTCGCAGGCTTTCCAACAGGAAGACGGTTATCATGACGGTTATATGTCTGAAACATGCATGAACATGACACGTAGATGTTAGGAATCTTCTAATTATTATGATCTAATTTGAATATTGAGTCGACGCTTCTTCCAAGAGATCAGGAAAAGCCACTTGAAGAGATTCTTGTTACAGTTAAAAACAAAAGTCCGAAGTTGAAGATTATAGTTTGTTATAATAAACAGCGGTTGGATTTTGTTTGGCTCTTGTTTGAATGAAATGTCTAGATTGCCATTCAAACGTACCAGAGTGTAAAAAGGATGGTTGCCATTTTATGTCAGATGAGGTGTATTAATGTGAGGTCCTCCGTACGTTGCACGCTAGCTTGTATTTTGAATTTTTCCTGCACCACAAAAATAAGTGGATGCAAATACTGTTTTAGTTTCGAATTATTTGGGTTCTCAGATATTTGATTGACTGCGACATACCTTCAAATCATTTTAAGAGGAATGTATTCTTTTATTTTAGATTTTTTCATTCTAATAATTAACTTATATTTATTATTGATATATCACATTTTAAGCGACTGTTTATTTACATGGTTGACATATAAAATTATTTATAATATACCACGTAAACAATGTGACTGAAAATGAACAAAATAAAAAATGAAGAATATCATTATCTATCTTAAAACCAATCTTTTTATAAAAGCTCCATATTTTCAACAACATTCGTAACATTTTATATATTTTTAGATGAATGATTATATATAGAATTATATGCATAATATTTTAAGAATGAAAAATGCTAAACTTTGAGTAAGAGGATTTTCCCCCCTCAGTCCTAGTAGGCTCGAGAATGGCAACCAAGGGAACAAGGACCAAAGGCCCAGTCCAGAATGTCTCCAACCCGACCCATGGGAATGTTTTTCTGGACGCAACCTGCATATGGGAACGTGCCGCAGGTGATGGGACTCATCAACCTACAAACTCCTCGAGTAGTGTCCAGCTCTTGTGTAATGCCCAAATGGAAGATAAAAAACACATGACTTATACACCAAAAGGACTAGTCAATGATACAATTGAAGTCCCATTGAAACATTATAAAGAGTAAGAACTTCTCGTTCCTAAGCAATGTGAGATCCTATACACCACCTACTCTTATCCTAATCATATGGGGGTATCACAATCTACCCCCTTAAATTCCTGACGTCCTTGTCGGGCCAGTTTGTCATACGTGGCACGGCTTAATTCTCACATTTCTGGTTGAGATAGGCTCTGATACCATTTGTAACACTCCAATAGAAGGCCCAAACCACATGAACTATACTCTAAAAGGACTAGTCAATGATACAATTGGAACCCCATTGGAACCTTATAAAGAGCAAAAACTTCTAATTCCCAAGCAATATGGGATCCTATACACCACCTACCTTATCCTTATCATATAGGGGTATCACAATCTTCCATCGTTAAATTCCAGACGTCCTCGTTGGGCCAGTCCGTCATAGGTGGCACGACTTAAGTCCCACATTCCTGGTTGAGATAACTTCTAATACCATTTGTAATGCCCCAATGGAAGGCTCAAACCACATGGCCTATACTCCAAAAGGACTAGTCTATGATAAAATTGGAGCCCCATTGGAACCTTATAAAAAGCAATAACTTCTTCTTCCTAAACAATGTGGGATCCCATACACTACCTATTCTTATCCTTATCATATGGCGGTATCACATCTTGAGTGTTTGTCCGTGTAGTGGGAGTAATGTACGGGAGACCCTCGATCCTCTGATAGGAGGGGCATCAACGGACTGCTAAGAATCCTGGCAGGGAGAAGGAAATTGAAAAACCACGCCGCATTAATGGCACTATTACCTGAGCTACATGCCACATTAATGACGCCGCCGTAGAGCTATGCCGCATTAAATGATTCTAACAAAGGGAACAATACAAATGACATAGACTCCATAGGGGCAGACATGATTTGTCCCCCTCAGACTTATGGTATAAATAGCAAGTTGTAGGTACGAGAAAATGCTCTCTGATCCTTATACTCTTTCACTTATTTGTAAATTTCCAAGAGAATTAAACTTTGGCATCGAAGACTCCCCGACCCCAAGATCACCCTCTCCTAGTTGCTTTCTTCCATATCTTTTGCGGGCTTAGTTATGAAGACCTAAGTTGTCGGAGCCTGGCCCAAAGGCGTGCGAAACACAACGTTAACACTTTGGTACAACTTTCGGTACCGTACAAGGCCCTTTGAATTCTAGATGATCTCTAACCCAACATTTCTCATATAACTATTACACAATGTCTCTATAAGAATGTATAGAATTTTCAAAACTTCTCATAATTTTATTTCCACTCAAATACAAAACACTTATCAATTTTAATTTTTAATTTTTTTATGTAATTATTACCTAATTTTTATTTAAACACAAAAATCAATACAATTGTTACAAACTTAAAAAAAAAACTTATATTCAAATAATTTTTATTTTATAATATTTTTATTTAACTTTTTCTCACTCATTTCCAAAAACCTAATAATCACTTAAACAATTTCAATACTATTTATAAAATCTTGAGATATTCAAAATGTGTAAACATGCCTTTAGCTAATCAAAGATCACTTTTCTTTTTTAATGGAAATGAAAATATGTGATAACCCAAACTTAGCTAGACTTTTATTTGTATTTTCGTTGCCTAAGTTTTTATTTTATTAAGGGCCATAGATTAGGCCTAGAATGATTAAGACCTTAAGCCTCAGGATTGAGCAACCAAAACCCAAGAGAAAGGCCACATAAGGCCTTGGATTTCGGCCAAGTAGGTGAGCCCAAAAAGCCCCAATGGACCATAGGTCAAGCCCCACAGCATGTGGCTTGTGCAACTTGTCGCGCATGCGTAGTCCATAAATTTGGATGTGATAGTGGACTAAGGGGGAGAGAAGCTTAGGATTTTGGGAACCCAAAGGGCTTGCACGCCTACCCTAGTGACAAGCCATTGGACTTGCCACATGGCACTCATGCATGAAGGCTTCTAGAAGGGAAATCATGAGATTCACCTAGGAGAGGCAAAGAGCCACTCGGCCAACACACCCCACCAAGAGCCCCGTCACTCGCCACTTGTCAATTTGAGATAGTTTCAAGAGATCTTGCATAAGGAAGTTGCGCATAGGAAGACTAAAGGGCTGATTTTTCCTAAGGATTTCATGGGGAACACTAAGAGACTTTCGGATCCCTAAGCAACATGTCCACTCTAGAGGATTTTTAGACTTTGTGCCATTTGTCATTCATGCATTGAAGAAGGAAAGATTCTAGAAGAAGTATCACACAAAATTTATCAATTTAACCCTAGGGTTTCGGCCACCACATCCAATCATTTGCCACATGTCATGTTTAGAGTTTTTAAGAGGCATAGGGAAGTGGGAGAGTCACAGAATGAGCATAGGAAGAAGAAGGTTCTTACTTGGGGGAGAGTAAGGGTCACACATGAGAAAGAGTATGGGTGTAACTGGTCCGGTCCGGTCTAGTTTTAGACAAAATTTAGGATCGAACCGATATGTACTGGTTTTGCATTTTTCAAAACCGATTACGCACCGGTTACCCTCCTAATTCGGTACTTCCGATTTTACCGATTTCCGGTCCGATCCGGTCCGATTTTTCGATTTTCTTAATTCATCTATCCTGCATTCTCTAGATTTTCTGAATTCATCTATCAATTAGTAGTACAATATTTAAATGTTTCAACTTTAATGACAAAAATTCCATCGCATCAAAACAATTAGGACTTTCTTATATTGTTAGGATATCACAATCTTATATTCGAAAATGATTCTGGGTCCAAGAATTGCTCACATGCAAGATAATGTACAAAATATTATCTAAGGGGTTAATGTCAGTTGTCACTGTGATTTTATTAGATTTAATAAGAAAATGGGGTTTTATTAATTCAAATGATAAGGTTCAAATACTACATACATGATTGAGCACGAAGATTCACACTTGCATGCCCATTAATGTATTAAAATCTTTTGTACATAGTTACAAAGTTAATTTTTGTATCATACATATTTTTTTCGTACGAAAGTATGCAGATTGTAGACCTATTTTTCTTGTTCTCTTTTTTATTCCAGCTATATAATATATTAGACTATATAATAGTATTAACATTAGACTATTAGTATTAGTTATATATTAGTATTAGTTATAGTGATTTAATATAACTATATTAGTATAAGTATAATTATAGTCTATATTAGTATAACTACTAATGTCTTATGTACTTATCAAAATTTAGTAATAATATTTGAGTGATTCTATTTCTTTTTATATATTATATATAATATGTATAAAATATTTTGTATAATATTATTTTTGTATAAAACTTATATATATATAATATTATTTTTTATTTAATTTTTTCTTCAATCGGGCCGGTCTGGTCCAGTCCGGTCCCGAAACCACGAAACCGGAACCGGATCGGTTCCGGCCGGTTTGTGAAAGTAAAGAACCAGTTCCGGACCGAAAAATCGAAAAAATCGGCTCAACCTGTCCGGTTCGAACCGGTTTTCCGGTCCAAACTTACACCCCTAAGAAAGAGTAAGGGACACCATGGGGAAGAGGAAAGATCCTCATGGGGAAATGAGAGGAGGGGGCAGCACCTTGAGGGAATCCATATGCCAATGCCACTTGACATGCATGCAACACCCACTTTCTTGGGAAGATGAAAAGGTTTTGAGAAAAATTACACAAATGCACATGGGATTCATTGAACCTAGACGATTGGAAGGGAGTTTAGAAGGCATTAGGGTTTTGGCCAAGGGAAGAAAGTGAGTCACGCCACATGTCCATTATGCATTGGCTCTTGTTTGACCAATTGGCTTCAAGGAGGTAGGCTATATAAAGATCTCTGGCCATACGACCACCCTTTTTCTTCTTGTACATTTTCGGATTCCTAAGGCATTCTCTCTACTCCATCTCTCTCACTCTCACGCCACTTAGAGGATTCTCCAAGTCCAAACACTATTTTCCCACACTTTCCTTCCAACCAAATAACGACCATACACCTTCTATACTCAAGGGAAGGCCATGGCTTTAGGAGAAATTCCACTGTAAGAACGTTACACTTTGATTTCCTCTCTTCTCACAATCACACACGTCTATTCCAAGGTGTAGAAGATCTCAAAGTGAGTTTGAGATTCCGAAGAACACACTAACACTCATGGTTTCAATGGACTATTTCATCTTTGAAATTACCTAAGGTTTCTAAGGAAGGGAGATCGAAAGTTTGAGGACCCAAATCCTCAAATCAATCGGCCATATCACTTGCACATCTATTACAAGTTCATGACCTAGCAAGGGTTTAGTAACTCAAAGGTTTCATCTTCTAGAAACTTATGGACCGAACATTGGAAAGTGCTACTTTGGGTGAAATAACCAACCCTAGTTGTCCCTTGACACACGGACACACGGATGAGGGTAAACCCTTGTTCTAACAAGTTGTATCGTCCATTACAGCTTGCTAGCTTTCTCTTTGAAGGACTTTTGTAAGTAAACCCTCAACCTATTTTCGATTAACATATGTATATACTTGTGTGAATCTTTCATCTTGCTTGATAGTGTGTATATTTGTTATTTAGTGATTTGTGAATAAGTATCTTGTAGTAAGTTGTACAAGAACATGCCATGATTATATGTTTCAGTTTGCATGATGATACGCCATGATTTGAAGAGATTAGGGTTTTAGCTTATGTGATGATTTGCTATGTTTTCATGTTTCAAATTATGTGATTATCTTTGCCATGATCTAGTCTATTGTAGTTCAGTTTTAGTCCATGATTAAAATGAAATTTTATATGCTAACGAACCCCATAAGTTTCGGCTAAGCATGTTTGTGTATGTTTGGATTAAGTGTTTTGATGATTCCATGTGTAATATGCTTCAGATTCTGTTCATGAACTATGCTATGCCATGCTCATATATTACCATGCCATGATTCGAATGAGTTACACTTGATTATTACATGCACGTCATTTCATACGTCACATGTCAAGTGTAAGAAAGAGTACGTCTTAAGTCTCATGTCACATGCATTTGGGTAAATGATTTCTTCAAAATGTTTGTAAATATTTTATCACGACCCCAAATGCTAGGACGGGAGAACGTCTTAGTGGAACTCCTCTATCTACTCTGGAATGCTTAAGAATGGAGTGGTAACTTTTGGGTAGACAAAGAACCTTCAGCGTGCCTCGAATGGATCTTTTTGAAAAGGATATCGGAGCGAGGTAGCACCTAATGCTAGTGGTGCCATGACTAAGGCAAATAACTCGGCGAAATACTGTCATGTGATAATGAATATGAATAAGACGTATTCACCATGATGTACTAATCGTTAGTGGTACAATAACTAGCAGGAACATGCGGTGCTTAGGAGAGTGGTGTTATATCCACCATGTGTTATAAGAATCAGGCAATGAGCTCATATGATATGAGCTCACATGTTATGAATCCCATGATATGAATCACGCGATATGATATGAATGTTTAAAGATCAACATGAAAATGATGTCAAAGATGTATTTTTTTGAAAAGTTTAAAGATCTCTGTTACATGTCTTTAAAAAAAGGTTAAGTGCACAAGTCAAGTTTTCGGTCACGTCATATGTCAAGTACTTGTTTATGCGTGCATTCCATGATTGGCCATTTGTATGCTTATGTTTTTTTTTTTTTGATAAAAGAAACTGATCTCATTAATCATAAGTGCCAATTACATCAATTCACAACCAGAAATCGAGTAATACAACTACCTCATTTCTTTTGTGACAATCGGTAAGATACATGAGGGGCATATATATCCTCTGAGCATTCAAGAGCAGATTTTGCTAGGAGATGTGCTGCCATGTTAGCTTCTCGGTATGTATGAGCCACTGACCAACAAGCATAGGAATTAAGTACCACCCTTGCATCTTCCACCAGGCAGCCACCCGAACTCCAGTTCTTTGTGTGATGATTCATTAGATCCACTACTTGCTTTGAATCCCCTTCCAACAAGTAGTGTGTTATACCAAACTCTTTGCAAAAACCTGCTGCTAGGAGTATGCCATAAGCTTCAGCATCGAAAGGGGTTCCTTTGAAGAATCTGTGTGCCTATAGGCTTCCAATAAAGAAACCTTGGTGATCTCTAATGAGCACTCCAATTCCTATATGCCCTTCCTTTTGATTTACAGCCGCATCCCAGTTGACTTTAAAGGAACCAACCTCAGGCTTTGACCATCTTGGAGTCCCTACATGAGCTGTGAGCTTGATACCTAGCTCCTTTGTGAAAGTTTCCCTGTATGATGCCAGTTCTGCCTTGGCCAGTTGGTGGAGAGCATTTGGATGTTTGAAATCTTTACCATGAAGAGTACTGTTCCTTCTAGTCCATATACCCCTCATAGTGGCTGCCACTTCTTCAAGTTCCTCTAAACTAAGCATCTCTACCAGTCTTGACCAGATATCGAAGATCAAATCACTTTGAAAAGATAGTTTTTGCACCTTTTTCACTCCCTGAACCCATACATCCTTTGCAGCAATGCAGCCCCATAGAACATGTCCAGAAGTTTCTGGCTCCTGCTTACAGATCAGACATGAACTATGTTCCACTATTTTCCTCCTTCTCAAATTTGCTAGAGTTGGTAGGGCCTCCTTGCATGCTCTCCATAAAAACATTTTGGTAGCAGGGGTTACTCTCAACTTCCAAATAGCCTTCCAAGCTTGTTTTTCATTAGTTTTGCCTGAGGTCTCCCCTTCTAGACTACACTCCCAGCTTTTACTGAGGTGATATCCACTTTTGACAGTATATCTCCCATTAGTAGTAAATTGCCAGACTAATTAGTCCTCTCTCCCCCAAGGCTAATTGGTATTGATTTAATATCATCAATTTCCTACTGGGTGAAAAGCTCGTGGAGAAAAGAATCCTTCCACTGCTGCACTTGGGGATCAATCAAATCACAAACCTTTTCACACCAGCAATCCACATCTCGGATGGACTGAATCTTATATGGAGGGGAGAAGGTAGCCATTTATCTGACCATATATTGACTTGTTGTCCATTCCCCACCCTCCATATGAGACCTTCCTTTAACAGCCTTAGGCCTGCATGGATACCTCTCCAGGCAAAGGATGGCCCTGTCCCCACTTTGGCTTCTAAAAGCCCAACTTTGCTGAAATACTTCTGCTTAAGAACTCTGGCCACCAGAGAGTTTGGGTTTTGTAAGATTCTCCAACCCTGCTTGGAAAGTAAGGCTAGATTAAAGCTCCTTAAATCTCAAAACCCAAGCCCTCCCATGTCTTTACTGAAGCTGAGCTGTTTCCAATTGACCCATTGAATTTTGGAGCTATCTTCATTGAAGCCCCACCAAAATTTCCTGAGTAATTGATTTATTTTATTAGTGATGGAGGCTGGTATCATAAACATACCCATGGCATAGGTAGGTATGGCTTGAAGGACTACTTTGAGGAGAACTTCCTTCCCTGCTGCAGAGAGAAATTTGTTTTTCCAGTTTATGTTATGTTAACTGTTGTATGTTGTCTGTTTACTTGCTGAGATTTCTCTAGATCTCATTGTGGTAATTTCCACTATCATTCCCTACTCGGAATGGTAGAAGTTGTGAAATGTATAAAAGATCACCCCCATGGTGAAACGCAAGAGGACGGTACCCCCGACCATTGAGGAGGTACTGAAGAGCAACGAGAGCTCGACGAAGCTCTCTTTGTTGGATAGGGTATAGAACACCGACCGACTCATTTCTGAGGCACTGTAGCTCATTGACGAGCTAAAGAGGTTAAGGAATCGGGACAATGATTGATTTTTGGAGAAAAGAAAGAAGCCCGACTAGTCTTGTGAAAAAAAAGAGAGACCGTTTTCCTTTGCCAGGAAACATGTTTTGGATTTCTATAGATTTAAGGCCTTTTGTGATTGGTCGGTCCCTTTGTTTTGGGAAAAAGTTTTCAGTACTTATGTTTTGGGAGACAATGAACATATTTATTATCCAATACTTTTGAAAAGCATGTTATGTTAAGGTAATGTTTAGGTTATATGTAGTCTTACGATACTGTGTGCTAAGGTAACTGCTTTAGGTGTTTTTTAGTCTTATACGAACTTTACATTTTCCGCTGCATTATTTATTGCATCTGCTAGTATACATAAATGCATTGCATCTTATATGTCATGTACGAGGGGTATGTAGTCTTGTGTTGCATGTCCCGGTGTTTTACTCATCTTCCAATCCCAAGTGGGGGTTGGGGGAGCCACAAAATATATTTAAATTAAGTTAAAATATTGTGCTACTTTAGCAGGATGTTTAGTATACAAACGAAACTGGTTCAATTTGAATGTATAAGTTCTAATGAAAGAGGGAATAAAGCTTATAACAATTAATTGGTGGAGAGAGACATAAAGAAAATGTTTTTTTTAAGCATGCAGATTTTCATTCAGATAAGGAAAAGATGATACATGAAGAGGGGGTGGGGTTCCCCAACAAACGCTCCAGTACAATAACCATAGTGCAAAGGTGGAAGGAAAAAAAAAGAAAAAAAAAGGAGTTTTGGAACCAATTTCTTGGTCCCCACCCTTGCCCTACAAGGAGGGCACCGTCTTAAAAGACGCTTTTTACAATTTAAATAGCCATGCGAATTGTGGCAACACAGCTAGAGGCGGTGGAAGTAGATGCACTACAGTTTTTTGTCTTGAGATGTTTCTTGGAGGTATCCATATTCCCTTTTTTATGATCATCGATTAAGGAAAGCGTTAACATTGTTGAAAACACGATATCAGATAGATTGATCAGCAGCAGATCATCTGTCTTCCTGTGCAACTGTAGTGACACGTGGAGGCTACATGGTGATGGTTGAGAGGTGAGGTGGGCCAGATCTGAAAGATCTCGTGGTGGGAAATCTGCTAGTGTGGCACGTGTAACTAGTAGGCTCGTCGGGGCGCATGAATGCCACGTGCGGAAGGAAGCTGCACGTGTGAGTCACGTGTCGACATTTTCACTACAGTTTCGAGTCGTTCCAGTAGATCAATGACTGTAGGGTTCCGTGGTGGGGCGCGTGTCGACAGGTGGTTGCCGGAGAACAATAGATCTGACCAAAACCAAACCGGCGGATGGGAGAGGAAAAAAAACTACCATAAAAGCATATATACTAAGCAGTTTCAGAAAGGGAACGGAAATGAGAGTGAGAGACACAATTCCACTCTCCTCTCCGGCAAAAACACTCGGAAGGATTGAGTTTTCTAGACAGAAGGGATACATTCTCTCTCTAAAAGCTGAAGGCGCAACAAGGTCTACTCACGTAGAAAGAAAACGTTTACAACGTTAAACGTACATCATATAATCTTAAATTGATATTTGATAATATTTTTTTATATTTTGAATTATGCTTATTTAATATTGTTTGTGTTATACATAAGATTGGAAATAAATAATATTACTCAGATAAATCGTTTGAGATCGGCTTGGGCAAACTCGAGCTTGGCTCGATTTGTTTATTAAATAAGCTATTCGTGAATACGGAATTATGATTGATTATTAAACGATATAAATCGTACAAAACTCGGGGACTCGGATAAGCAAGAATAATTTTGTGTTATTATTTTTATAATATTATCTTTGTATGTATAATGAAAATGTTAAAAATATTAAAAAAAATTAGAGCAAATATCATAATACTAAACATATTATATATATATATATATATATATATATATATATATATATGTATGTACAAGCGTCACGAAGATATTAACAAAAAGTCAAAATTTGCTTGTCAAGACTTTTAAATAAAGTATATAATGCAATATAAATAATTACTTCTAAATTAAGCAACTCACTCGTGAATAAATTCGAACTCAAATATTAAATGAGTTGCTCGTTAATATCCAATCCAATTCCATGAAAAGCTAGAAACTCAAATTGTGTTCAAATAAACATTAAACGAATGAGACTGGATCACCTTGACACCTACAACTCGCTCGAGCTTGGCTCATTATAAGCAACTAGTTATACACAATGTAATATAAACATAAAGAAATATTTAAATATTATAATCCTTTTTCATCCACAAATTAAATGCATTGATTTGTTTTCAAACAAGTTCTTGGATTGATAGTTATTTAAGGCCTGGTTTGATATTGAGTTGATATGAAATGATTTGAGGTAATTTATAAATAGTAATAATATATTTGAGTTGAAATGAGATGAATTAGAAATAATTTGAGTTAAAATATTTTATGTGATTTTGGAAAAGGAAAAAGAACAAGTTGAATAAAAATATTATAAAATTAAAATATTATTAAAATATATTTTTTAATATTATTTTTATTTTAGGATTTGAAAAATTGTTGGATTGTTTTTTATATTTTGTTTGGAAGTTTGGAAAATTTGTAATAATTAGGTTATAATGATTAGATGAAAAAGTTGAAGATTTAAAATCGAAAAATATTTGTATTTGTGGTGATATTGAGATGAGATAAGATAAAATATGATGTGATGAGATGAGATGAAAACATATGTCTATCCAAACCAGGCTTACTAGTTTCTTTATATATTTATATTTGAGTTATGCTATACCACGTGATAGTTTTACACGCGTGCGCGCATATATATATGAGCAATGCTAGGTACAGTCTTCAAATGGGGACTGCAATACAAGTCTAGGCTATTTTAACTTTAAAATTTTTTAAAATTACAAAATTATCCCTCCTAAAATTATATTTTCTCTCATTTAATAATGTGCCTGCACATGCAGTCCCCACTTGAGGACTGTAAATAGAATTTCTCTCTCTATATATATATTTACATACGTATAATATATATTGCTATTTGAATTTCTTATGTACTTTGTAAAATAGTCTTGTCAGCAGTAGCAATCTTGTTTAGTATTTTGAACATTAGTCTGTATGAAGTTATGAACCGAACCTCGTATTTTTTACCTCTCCTAGCTGCAGTGTTCTATTTTCTGCTTGGGTTTGTGCCCCAGGCATCTCCCATTGAACATATATATATACATGTTGATCATCAGAAAGCTCGATACAATTCCATGAACAAAACAAATATATATTCATCATGATCGATGCACATCAATCTCATTGAATTTACTTAAATTATAAAACCAAGGGCCATGTTAATCAGCTGGTCAATAAAAGCGACCTATACCCAAAAATAAATTTTAAATAATAAATCATTTTTATTGGAATAAATTAAATACCAACAAATTGGAATTGTCAAGATGCTAATGGATCAACCTAACATTCATCGGAGAAATTGTCTATAGTGAGAACCCGTACCAAAATCATCTCTTTGTCCTCGCTTGATCTTAATTGTTCTTTAAGGAAAACAAAACATGAGTTTCGATCGTCTAGTCGATGGACAGATGGCCCTCTTATTGGGTTTGACGATGGGAGATGAAACTCTTAACGTAATCATTAGATCAATAATTTTCGGAATTCACAAGGTCACTTACCCAAGTTATAAAGTATTTAGGATTTAAGCAATGCTTGCAACGAAAATTTCAATCACCACGAGCCATGGCTTCCCCCCACACTGATTCCTAATTCCACATCTCCTCCTCCCTTTACTAGCAACTCTATTTACATTAACAATTCTTGCGTCCAACATAATATCCATCAAAGCTGCAAACCCCATATACCCTTTCAACTGCTCCAATCAAATTGAAACATGTAATGCCTCCCTATATCACAGGATGAACAACAATCTACAGGAAGCACAGATTGCCTCTTTTTACTCTGTCAATCTATCCCAAATGATACCTATACTGCATGGCGAGAAACAAGACTACCTCATCAACGTACCTTGTTCATGCAAAGATGTAAATGGCGTTACCGGGTATTTCTACAACACATCCTACGTTGTTAAAGTAGGTGATACATTTGATAATGTCTCTACTCAGATATACAGCGGGCAAGCTTGGAAGGTTGGAGGAGAGGAGGTATTAATCCCAGATACAAATTTAGCTGTGTATCTTCCATGTGGGTGCGTAGAGAGTACTAACACTCAAACTACTGTTGTTACATACACGGTTCAGGAGCACGACACATTATCAGGTATTGCTCTGCTGCTGTCTGCCCAGCAGAGTGGCATTCAGAGCTTGAACAGACAACTGGCTCAAAACCCCACGTTTATAGACGTGGGTTGGGTGTTGTACGTACCCATGGAGAAGAATGGTGTTCCATACTTCCACCCCCATTAGAGAGGTGATCAGGGTGAGGCTGGCCTTTAGTTTGAAACGTACGTCACATGATTTTGATCATGTATTTAGAAAGATGAATGGTGAGGATTTCCTCCCTTGTTACGACAAAACAAACAAATGAAGGTTCTTATATAAATTTGAAATCACTGGTACTTATTGGACTTAATTTTTAGGATCTTAGTTTGGAAGAACAGTCCAGATTTCATTTTTCAATATCTAAGTGGTGATCGCCATTTGTACATATATACATATATACCAGAAAAAGAAAAGAAGATCTCCATTTTTTGTCATATGAGAGAGTGTTAGCAGATCCTCTATACTCCGAATCAACGTATGGGCTTGATTGAATAATTTCAACTCACTCAATTGTGGTGCAACATATATTATTATTGTTAATCATTTAATTACAACGTTTGAATATGAGTCTAAGTATAAGAGATACTAATAAGATAGATAATTATGCACAACTATACAAGATTACTAGTATCTAAGTCTAACTATGATACATTTGGTTAATCTTCTGATTGAACTTTATCTTGTAGAGATGTAGCCTCATGCTTGATAGCTAGGATCAGGATCTTGGGGAGAGTCCTTAATACACACCCACAAGCCCAAGGTTAGAGAAACAACATTGAGCTTAATTGGTTCTGATTAATGAAAAACAAATTGAAGATAATGGCTTTGTGAAAATGTTTGCTAGCTAGTTGATTTTTGGTGGACAAAAACCGAATGTCTATGAACTTTTGAGCTACCATGTCATGAACAAAATGAAAATCTATTTCCACATGTTTTGTGCGAGCATGAAACACGGAATTAGCTGAGAGATAAGTAACGCTAATGTTGTCACACCACATAATTGGCTGTTTAATAACTGAGATGCCAAGCTCTTTGAGCAATGAGAGTAGCCATTGAAGTTCGGTTGCAGTATTAGCTACAGCCTTTTACTCAGCTTTTATGCTTTAGAGGGCCATAGTAGCCTACTTCTTACAGCTCTAAGAAATAAGATTCTACCTAAAGAAAATACAAAAACCACCAGTTGAGCATTGGTCATCTTGGGATCCAGCTCAATCTGCATCTGAAAAGGATTGCAATTATATGCATGATGATTTTTATAACAGAAGACCAAAGTGAATGGTTTGCTTGAGATAGCGCAATAGGCGTTTCATAGCTTGCCAATGAGTGAGCTTTGAATTGTGCATGAATTGAGAAATCTTGTTGAATGTGAATCCACTATTTGACCTGGTAATTGAAAGATATTGTAGGGCATTGACAGTACTTCTGAAAAGGCTAGGATATGCCTCACCATCAAAGGCTGTGAGACTCGTGGATGTGGCTATGGGATTCCCAATCGGCTTTGCCTCAACCATTGTAATTCGTTAGAGAATACCCAGAATATAGTGTTGATATGATAAAAAGTATACTGCCTTGGCCATGAATAACCTTAATGCCCAAAAAGAAGTTAAGAGATCCCAAATATTTAATTTTAAATTCAAAATGTAAGGCTTGTAACAATCTACCAATGGCATTCTTATCTGACTCGGTAATGAAAATGTTGTCAACATAGATTAAAACATATATGGTAATGCTACTCGAAACATGAATAAATAGAGATGAATCAGACTGACAACAATGAAAACGAAGGTCCAGAAATCTATTGCTTAGTTGGGAAATCCAGGCTCAAGCCTTCTTTAAGCCATACAAGGCTTTGTGTAATTTACACATGATGAGGAAATTGAGGATGAGCAAATCCAGGGGTTGAGTCATGTAAACCTCTTCAGACAGATCCATGGAAAAAAGGGTCGGGTCATGTAAACCTCTTCAGGCAGATGTGTGTAAAAAGATAAAGATCCAACCAAAAGAAACAATGATTGAGAGAATTAGGTGTATCGTTGTCAGCTTGATCACTGGACTGTATTTTTCCAAGTAGTCAATACCTGATTGTTGCAGAAAGTCTTTGGCCTCTAACCTTGCTTTTGTACTGTTCAATCTCACTGTTGGCTTTGCGTTTGATGCATAAAACCCATTTGGAGCCAATGACACTGCAAGCGACATAGGGTGGAACCAGATAATATGTTCCATTGTTTAAAAGTGCATCGAATTCCTTGTTCATGGCAGCACGCCACTCCGGTGATCTAGCTGCTATTGTGTAGCAAGTTAGTTTGGATTTTTCTTAAAGTATGGCACATGAAGAACATTGTGGAGAAGGAAAGAAATATTAGGCATGGTTAATCGGATTGTGCCAAAGTGTTTGATTGGTAAATCAGTACCCTTAACAATGCAAATCTGCTCAAATCCATTGTATTCATCGGAGTTGACACTCAAATTGGTCAAATTGGATGTAAGGTGGTGAGATGCACCCAAGTTAGGATACTAGTTGTTGTCTAACTGTTGCAAGGGAGCTGTCAAATCAAAATTGGGTTCAAAATCAGGTAAGAACCAATTCAATGAACCGGGTGACTCAACAAATTAAATTGGGTGACTCATGACAATTTTGAATCGGTTATTTCAAGGTTGAAAAAAAGTATTAAAAATGCAATTCAAGCATGTTATATTATGTAAAAAAGAGTATAAAATATAAATTCATTTACTAGTTTCTATAAAATTATTATATGAATCTAAATAGTTTTAGTAAATATATAATTTATGTATTTAACCTCAATTGTCCACATTTTTGCCTCATATACGAAGAAGATAAAGACCATTAAGTTATAAGTAAATAGAAATATAGTATTTTATGCATAACCACAAATTTAATATAATATACTCATTCATCTCTTAATTTTTTGTTCAGCTCAAGAAAATGAAGAACTACATGTTTTATCTTTTAATTTTTCTACGATTCTTGTTGAGTACAATGATTAAAAAAGTTAATATATGATTAATTCTATCGTATTTTTGTACAAGAAATTAACAAAAAGACTTAGTTGTTAGACAACATAAAAATAAATAAAGTTTTGAATCGGTTGGAGTCAGTCTAAAATCGACTAGAAATGGCTTCAATCTTTCGATTGAAGCGGTTCAGTAAACAATTCAAAAATTTCATTAAAATCGATTTGGTTTCTTACCGACTCAATTTGAATCAGCAAAATCGGCCTGAATCGAACCCTTTCTTTGATTCTTATGTAAAATAGGCTTGCACGTTGGAAAGAGAATCACTTTGATAGGATTCATCAAAGTGATGATAGCACTGAAGAGCAGTGTGCCCTATTAGGTTGCACACCTGGAAGACAGGCTTCTGTCTAGAGGATGAGGGTGGTCCACGACCACACCCCTAGGCTCGAGAAGAACGTGTGGAACTAGAGCTAGAGCGAGAGCCATGACCACCATAGTTGGGAAATCAACCGCCACGACCACCTTGAGAACCACTGGTGCGGGCAACAATGTTGGCACGGGCAAGAGACAGATCAACATATGGTTGATGATGTTCCAAGCGAAGCTCATGAGCGAGCATATGACCATAAAGATCTTCCAAAGAAATCGGATCAACTCTAGTGGTGACCGACGTAACAAACGAGTCATTTTCAACTCTAAGACCTGCCCACAAGAAGGAAACAACTTCGAAATCATTTTAGGGATGATCTATAGCATTGAGAATATTGGCTAGACTGGTGAACTTATGAAAGTATTCTGAGATAGAGGTGTTTCCTTTCTTGAGGTTGGTGAGTTGATAGTGTAAATTCATGGAGCGAGCGCAAGAGGAAGAGGTAAACATACGTTCAAGGGCGCTCTATACCTGCCTTGAAGTTGTGCATTTTGTAACATCCATGAGAACGGTTTTCGACTAAAGGCTAGATTGGGAACAAAGGGTTGGGTGGATGTGGTTAGAAGATGAGGGGGCAGGGTGTGGTTCCGTCGACATAGCCAAATAGATGAAGAGCATTGAGGTAGGGAGTGACATGCGCCTTTCATAAAAAATAGTTGTCACGAGTAAGTTTTATGGTAATGAAATTTGGAAGAGGGTGACAAAGAGAGGGAAGGTGTTTGATGGTATGATTGGACTTTGTCTTGTAGAGGTGTAGTCTCGTGCTTGATGGGATCAGGATCTTTGGGAGAGTCCTTTAACACTCCATATAAAAAAAAACAACCTATTGTTTTTGGCAATAAATTAAATAGCAAATTAAAGACCCTAAAACTAGGGGTGGTTGGAGGGGCTCCACCACTCGCCCACCTGTGATTTGGTAGGAGTCGCTACAAGTTGGAGTCGAAGTTGGATTGGAGGATGTGTATCTCAGAATTGGAGTCAGATGTCGGATTGTACTCAACCCTAATTTAGAGGAAAGGGAAATAGAGCATTTCTCTTTAATATATAGCTGCTTATGAGGGACAAAATCAATAAACTATAAAAGGGGTTGTGATAATGGATGGTTTGTAATTATGCATGTGATCCCAATTAACACTCATGAGGACTTGGGATTCACAATGGACAATGATCCAGTACTACTCTATCATTATCACTTTCATATGATATTAAAGTTATGTTTGGATGTCAAGATCACTTCAATCTATTTCAACCATTTATTGATAAGACCCAATACTTTTTTAACGTCCTATAAAAAGTTAAACCCATCTCGACCACCTTCATACATTCAAATACATATCTCAATCTATTTCATACATTCAAACACATTTCAATGAAACCCGCAAAATATTACTATTCACAGATCAACTCAAATCATCTGAAATCACCTCAGTATCCAAACGTAAGCTTAGACATTCAACTCTGCAATAAATTAAACTTTCTTTCTTGTTTCTTTATAATATGAAAGAGTATTGAACAAGCGATCGACCAGAAGAACATTGCCCTTTTCTGATAGCTATGTAGTACTACACATTGCAAACCGGCCCCATGGCCTTGCTCCAGATTCTTTTAGCCCTAGTTTGGATTCAGAAGTGAGATGAGATCACCCGTACAGACAACTTATCTCTTAACCAAACAGTCAAAACAAGTTTTCTCATCATATTTCAAATTACTTTTAGAAGACGAAAAATAAGGGCAAACGGTCAGTACTTTTCAAAAGGAATTGATTCCATTTAGCTTTCCCAGTGAAAAAGGAGGAAACGGAGGAAACGATCGAAAACTAAAATATAATATATTTTATTTTTATAATAATAAAAATATAAAATAAACTGATTTTATAAATATTTAAAAATGTTGTAAATAAAATATATTTTTATTTGATATTGTTTTATAAAAATATTGTCATCTTATAATATAATTCAATATTATTATGAATTATATTATAAAAACAATTGGGTATGTAATTTAAAAAATTATTATTACTTATTTATAAATATATTTATATAAAAAAAATCATTACAAATACTATATATGCAATCATTTGTGAGACTCACATCTATCAATTCTCCAACGACTTAAAACCATCTCATCTCACTTCTAATCTAAACACTCCAAATTAATTATCCTAACTCATCTCCACTCACAAATCTCATTACTATTCACAACATACGATCAATATGCATATATACGATTCGATGTCTTTGTAACTATATTAATCCTCCACAACTACCTTATGATCATAATATTTAACTGGTATGTCCTCCTCCCATTGTAGTAATAAAGGAGAGAAAAAAGTTGTGGGTTTTAACCTCCTGAATAAGTTCTCTCTTTGTAGAAATAAAAAAAAGGTAAAAATCATAAATCTAATTGTCACTGGTGAAGTCAGTGACCTAATCACCATGAGTAATGAGTAATGCGTACGAACTACATATGTATACAAAGTATTGGAGCTAAGAGGAATATACGATTTTAAATGAGTCCGTCTACTTACAGTTTCAAATTGGGGACTCTGCACGCACTCCTCCTGGATAGGAGAAGTTTGGATTCAAAACTCACCTTAACTTATCTCATCTCATTATTACAACTTTTTTAAATTTCAACACAAAATATAATAAACAATTCAACTTTTTCAAATCTCAAAACAATTTTTCTAAATTTTCACACTAAATTTAATAAATAATTCAACTTTTATTTTACTATTCACAAACCATTTCAACCCATCTCAACTCATTTCTGAATCCAACCCTCTCCCGTCATTTGCCATTTGTTTGAATGACACTAATCCCCTGCCCCTGATTAAATCTGAAACCCAGTCCATCAAGCTCGAGATTTGCTCTCGAAATCGCATTCTCTCTTCAATCCATGTACCTTTAGTTTCTGCTTATTTAATCTATTTTGCAGACTGCTTGTACCTGACTCCATTTTTTGGGTTCTCTATGAAATTGATAATAACTTGGTTTCTGGAAATTAAATACATGTTTTTTTTATCCTTTAACAAGTATGCATGTCGTTGCACTAATCATGGTAGCTTCTCCAAGTGGGTACGATGGCTGTAACACCCCGTATTTTAGTGTATTTTAATGAATGAATTATTTTTATTGATTCAGAATTTATTCTCTTGTTTTAAAATTATTAGATTTTTAATTAGACTATTTTTATGATTTTTAGTTTACGAAAATTATTTTTTTGAAGTGCTTTCTTTAAATTAATTATTGTTATGTGTTTAAATTTCTTCTCGAATTAAATTAACTTATTGTTGGGTTTAATTATTTATTTTCAATTTAATCACTGTGTTTGAATTATTTTATTTCACTTGCAGTTTTAAAATCGTTTCCGTTGGATCATTTTTATGACCCAAGATGTGAGGATTGGACCTCATTTCTTTTCCCTCTATTTTTCTTTTCTTTTTTTTCTTTTCTTTTCTTTTCCTCCTCCTGGTCTTCCTCCCCGCGCGAGTTCTTCTCTCTCTCCTCTCTCTCTCTCTCTCTCTCTCTCTCTCTCTCTCTCTCTCTCTCTCTCTCTCTCTCTCTCTCTCTCCCCGTGCAGTCGTTCCTCACCCAGCCCACCGCCGTCGCACCGCCGTGCGCGACACCGCCCACCCCACTCGACTCCCCTGCCGCCGGCGACCACCTCCCTCCAAATTCAGCTCCTCCGGCGCCACCGTTAGCCTCCACGCGCCACACGAAGCCGTGGCCTTCTCCTCACTCCAGCGCCGCCGTCACACCACCATTGGCCGCCATTTCTTCACCACTTCATCCTCGACCTCCAAGCAACCCATTGAACCCAACCCCACCTCCGATCCGTCACCGGTGAAGCACATCCAACTCCATTTCCGTTTTGGGTATTTTTGATCTTAAACCACCCTTTGCGCCGCCACCCACGGCCAACCATCACCACCACTAGCTTCACCGACATCCCTAGGCCCTACCCTATTAATCTCGGGTCTTCGTTTGCACCCGTTGAAAAGTGGGTATCTGTGACCCACGGCCACAGTGTATTTTGCACTGTTCTGCAGCTATTTTTTCCACTTCTTGCGCCTCCGTGATTCTCAAGAAATTATTATATAGCAATGTAAGTATTTTCCAAAGAATTCTCGTGAATTTAATGTATTTTTTTTGTACTAGCACATTACACTGTATTTAATTGCTGATTGGTTTTGCCGGACTGAGTCCGAGGAGTAACGGGGTTGATTGGTTTGGGTGCTGGAGTTGTTAGTATGATTGGTTTAGACTATGAGATTTGTTGGCTGTTCGGGTTTAAATATTGGTGTTTTGTGTATGACGTGGGTTGTGGTGGATATTGGTGATTTTATGAAGTAATGATATATTTTGGGATTATGAAGGTTTTAAGTTTTGAGAAATTTAAAATAGGTTATTTAAGAAGTTTAGGCTTAAATATCGACATATGTGATCTATTGGAAACTTACAGAAATTACGTGATTATTTTTATAGGTGACGATTTATAGTCGACTCGACATTTTTGAGGAAATTTTTGGAAAAGTTAAGTCGTCCAGGTAAGCGGGGTTCCTATGCTGGATTTGCATAAAAAGAAATGAACTGAGGTTGATTTGTAAAAATGTGCATGTTGTTTTAAAAAGAAAAAGTGAAAAACAACCTCAGTATATATTTTGCATTCCCTCATGAGATACGTATGAAAGAGAAAAGAAATGTTTGACATGAAATGTGTAGACATGAGCAATATTTGACATGTTTCTGAAATATACAAAGAGCGAATATGATATCATTGAAATTTTTATGCATGTGATATGAAATGATTTGGATCTGTTTTTGATCAAATAGAAATGATATGAATATGTTTCGCACATGTTGTGATATGATATGGATATGATAAAACTTTGGCATACTTATCTGTTCTGAATATGGTTATGATATGATGATACTGTTCACGTGATATGGTTGGTACCACCATGATATGATATGAGTGCACCCACTTTGGAAACAAAGTGGTCTTTTTACGTGTTCTTTCCTGTGTGCACACTCGGGGCTCCGAGATTGAAAAAGGGGAAGTTCACCACATGATACTGCCTGGTTTGGCCACCGGGGATAGCACAACCCTACCACGGGGGTTAAACATGGTATATGATATGATATGACAAGATGAATATGTTCAGTTATGTTATGCCAAAGCGTTTTGAATATGAAATGGATCCTCAAATATGAATTGTTGACTTGAGTATGAAATGCTTGGAAAAGTCGCTCTGATTTTCTGATAACACGTTTTTCAGAGATCTGCATATAAAAATAAAATGTTTTGTTTCTGCATATTGAACTTTCTGAAAAGGCTCATGTTTACATGCTAGTATATGTTCCCTGCTTACTGAGTTGTTGATAACTCACCCCTTATCTCCACAATATTTTTCAGATGATTTGAATGTTTCAGTTGAGAATCAAAGATATGGAGCATGGGTGAGAAGAGTTAAGAATGATGGTTTAAGTATTGAAGGTTTATATGGGTATTGAGGATTTTCATTCAGTAAGCTTTTTGTGCTCTGATGATGTGATTTGTTGGGAGATTGATGTTTATATTAAATTTTGTATCGTCTTAGAATAGTTATTCTGGAGTAATTGATGTAAATATATGAGTATTTGGTGCGATTGAGAAAGATTAGAATATGTACTATGTGGAAGGAAAATGATTTTTAAGTGACATGAGTTAACTCTCCGGACCCTCGGGTCAGGGGCGTTAAAGTTGGTATCAGAGCCTAGGTTTGAGATTCTGCAGACTATAACATGAGGTTTTGGATATCTGTTAGTCTAAGGAGTAATTTAATACTTGGGGTATAGAAATTTGAGGACTGCAAGCTAGATGATTGTGGGAAATTCCAGGTTTGAGATTCTGTAGACTTTATGGATTGAGGTTTTGGGAATTTAAGGATGCAGATTTGATGGGCTTATTTTAAAGGTTGTAGGACATGACTTGGAGGTTTAGATTTTAAAGTTTACATAAGTTTGACCGAAAGTCAGGTTTGAGGTTCTGCAAACTATAGTGTGTGAAATTTTGGAGTATAGATAGATTCTAAGAAATAATTTATTTTAGATTTGAGTTGTTTGTGAAGAGGAATGACGGATCGATGAGAATGTGTATTAATTACAGAGAACGAAATCGGGTGACCATAAAGAATAAGTATTCGCTACCTCGTATAGAGGATTTGTTTGATCAGCTCTAGGGTGCTCAAGTATTTTCAAAGATTGATCTTCGATCGGGTTACCATCAATTGAAGATCTGGGCAAAAGACGTAGCTAAGACAGCTTTTAGGACCCGATATGGCCATTATGAGTTCTTGGTCATGCCTTTTGGCCTGACTAACGCCCCAGCAATATTCATGGATTTGATGAACAGGGTGTTCCATGAATTTTTGGATAAGATTGTAGTGGTTTTATTGATATACTGGTATATTCTAAAAGCAAGACTGAGCATAAGGAACATTTGAAGCTGATACTTTGG
This sequence comes from Juglans cinerea, assembly GCA_961763995.1. Taxonomy (NCBI): domain Eukaryota; kingdom Viridiplantae; phylum Streptophyta; class Magnoliopsida; order Fagales; family Juglandaceae; genus Juglans; species Juglans cinerea. Next base: position 27,289,903 of record CAUIVZ010000003.1, read on the forward strand.
ACACTCAGACATAAAAAGTTGTTTGCTAAATTGAAGAAGTATGAATTTTGGTTTGATTCAATCGCATTTCTAGGGCATGTACTTTCGAAAGATGACATATGAGGTTTGGCATACTATAATAAGATGTTTGATGATATTTAAGGTTTTAAAATTTTGAAGGCACTAGGACATGATTTTAAAGATATTCGGTTTGAGCTTTTGCATACTCATGTTGGATGGCCTACGAAATCTGAGGTTTTAAATATCTGTAGGCTTGGAAGTTAACTCAAATTGGAGGTATGGAAATCTGTAGATTACAAGAGATGATTTTATTTGTTTTTAATGTTTTAGAATTCGGCAACATTTTGGAATATATTCTAGGATGTTTGAGATCTTAGATGGTGTGGGTTTTAAAAAGAAGATTTTGAAGAGAACTAAGGCTTTAGATTTTAATAAATGATTTTCTTTACACTGGGAGTTTTAGATCAGGTAGGCATACTTTGTTGACTATAGGTAAGGATCTTTTATAAGATGTAATGTTTATAGTTTTGGAAGGTGCACATAAGTTCAATTGTATGATAACTTTGAGGTTCTACAGACTATAACATATAAGGTTTTGGATATCGATTCGGTTTAGGAAGTAATTTCATATTTGATATATATAGAAATTTGAGAACTAAGACATGATTATGAGAATATTTCAAGTTTGAGGTTCTGCAGACTAAAAACATTTAAGTTTTGGATATCCGTGGGTTTAGGAAGAAACTTCAGATTTGAGGTGTAAATTTGTAAAGAATAAGAATGGATTTTGTAGATATTTAAGATTTTAAATTTTGCAGACTTTATGATTGAGTGTTGAGATTTTGAGGTTTAGTGAGTTTAGATCCAATAAACTTACTTTGTGGACTATAAGAGATAATCTTTATAAGATTTAAGGTTTAGATTCTTGTGGTTTAGATTCTAAAGATGTACGGGAGTTTAGACCGATGTCGGGTTTACAATATTTGATGGTAGGAAGGATTATATGAGTTGGTTAAAGATATGGCTAAGAATGGGTAAGACCATATGTCCAGTAGGTACAGTACCAGAAAAGTTTAAGGGTTTAATTTGAAATTATTACTTTTATTTAAATTGAATTTATTTCATTTTATTTGATTTGATTTTATTTGAATTGAAATTATGTTATTTATTTTATATTATTTTGTTTTTTTTTTATTTTGTTCAAAAAAAAAAAAGGGGGTTAAAGGTTAAGTTATGGCAAGAAGATGGTATGACTGAGAATGTCATTGTTAGGTATCAATATTTAGTGTAGTAGGCTTGAGCTTTTATCGACTTGGTTTGCTTTTGAAATCTTGAGGCATGAAAGGAACGGCATGTCTGGGTGATCTCTTTGGGGCGTAGGATAATTGTGGTTTTAGATTTTGTGGAGATATGACACAAGGCTTTAGAATAAGAGGTTGTAAGTTCAACAACTTTAAGGATAGATTTACGAGAATTTCACTAAAGGATTAAAGTTTGCAGACTTTAAGAAATGATTTGTTATCTTTTAATATTTTAGATCTTGAAAACTTCGGGAGTCGGTTGTCTTATTATTGGATATAAATTCATCGATCTTACAGATTTCGGAAAATGATTCTAATATAGTTTAAGGTTCTAGAATATGTAATAAGATTTAAGTTTTTTTAATTCTGCAGGCTTAGTGTCCTAGCTTGATTTTTGGATACTGATTAGTCTGTAATCATTAAATAGGATTGATCAGAGTTGAGTTATTGATATAAGAATTTTCAAGGAGAATATTTCTGTGGGTATTGAAGGTATTGATTTAGTTCGTGTATTTCCATGAGGATTGAAAATTTTGGTTTGAACTGGGGAAAATAATTGTTATTAGTTCGAGGTTTTAGTGGCAGGTTTTGGGATTTAATCCATATCGGATTTAAGGATAATAGTTGGTGCAGATTCAAGAATGAATTCTTGGTGAGTTTGAGGAAAGTGTGAAATAGTTCATGGTTTTGGAGATCAAGAATTTTCTACCAAATGTGGTGAGAGTTTTCTGGTTAGTAAGTGTTGAGCTACTTCGTACTCAATGGTGTTATGTTGTGATATAATTAAGTATTCAAACCTTGTGTTGATCTTAAGGGATTATTAGTGATTTGAAAATTTGAGATGATATTTGTAATTAGAGATGAAACTTTTGGTAATGCAGATTTAAGATATAATTCTTGTTGAATTTGAGGGAATAGGTCTGGATGATGGAAATGTTTATTGATGGTTAACTTTGGAAATGGCTAATAGGTTACCAACTTTTAGAATACAATGAAGGTGGGTGAGTTTTAACATAGGAGTCGATTGAGGTTAGCACAGTTCGTGTTACGAAAATAATAATAATCATTGGGTTTTTGCTGAGTGTTGTATTAATGTTGTTGGTGGAAATGGAGATTTTGGATTTCGTGGTCACCCTAGGAGTAATAGACATGATGTGTCATTGGGAGACTAATGCGAGCATAATGGAATCGCCTATAGGAGTAGACTTGGGAGTGCATTACTCATGCTTGTTGGGAGTTGTTGATGGTATGGTCTTTTCAAGCATGTTTTGAGTTATATCTTCTATCTTGCCTTTACGTTAATGTTTGACCTTACTAATTTCGAGGACGAAATTTTTTTTAAGGGGGGAAGGATGTAACACCCCGTATTTTAGTGTATTTTAATGAATGAATTATTTTTATTGATTCAGAATTTATTCTCTTGTTTTAAAATTATTAGATTTTTAATTAGACTATTTTTATGATTTTTAGTTTACGAAAATTATTTTTTTGAAGTGCTTTCTTTAAATTAATTATTGTTATGTGTTTAAATTTCTTCTCGAATTAAATTAATTTATTGTTGGGTTTAATTATTTATTTTCAATTTAATCACTGTGTTTGAATTATTTTATTTCACTTGCAGTTTTAAAATCGTTTCCGTTGGATCATTTTTATGACCCAAGATGTGAGGATTGGACCTCATTTCTTTTCCCTCTATTTTTCTTTTCCTTTTCTTTTTCTTTTCTTTTTTTTCTTTTCTTTTCTTTTCCTCCTCCTGGTCTTCCTCCCCGCGCGAGTTCTTCTCTCTCTCCCTCTCTCTCTCTCTCTCTCTCTCTCCCCGTGCAGTCGTTCCTCACCTAGCCCACCGCCGTCGCACCGCCGTGCGCGACACCGCCCACCCCACTCGACTCCCCTGCCGCCGGCGACCACCTCCCTCCAGTTTCAGCTCCTCCGGCGCCACCGTTAGCCTCCACGCGCCACACGAAGCCGTGGCCTTCTCCTCACTCTAGCGCCGCCGTCGCACCACCATTGGCCGCCATTTCTTCACCACTTCATCCTCGACCTCCAAGCAACCCATTGAACCCAACCCCACCTCCGATCCGTCACCGGTGAAGCACATCCAACTCCATTTCCGTTTTGGGTATTTTTGATCTTAAACCACCCTTTGCGCCGCCACCCACGGCCAACCATCACCACCACTAGCTTCACCGACATCCCTAGGCCCTACCCTATTAATCTCGGGTCTTCGTTTGCACCCGTTGAAAAGTGGGTATCTGTGACCCACGGCCACAATGTATTTTGCACTGTTCTGCAGCTATTTTTTCCACTTCTTGCGCCTCCGTGATCCTCAAGAAATTATTATATAGCAATGTAAGTATTTTCCAAAGAATTCTCGTGAATTTAATGTATTTTTTTTGTACTAGCACATTACACTGTATTTAATTGCTGATTGGTTTTGCCGGACTGAGTCCGAGGAGTAACGGGGTTGATTGGTTTGGGTGCTGGAGTTGTTAGTATGATTGGTTTAGACTATGAGATTTGTTGGCTGTTCGGGTTTAAATATTGGTGTTTTGTGTATGACGTGGGTTGTGGTGGATATTGGTGATTTTATGAAGTAATGATATATTTTGGGATTATGAAAGTTTTAAGTTTTGAGAAATTTAAAATAGGTTATTTAAGAAGTTTAGGCTTAAATATCGACATATGTGATCTATTGGAAACTTACAGAAATTACGTGATTATTTTTATAGGTGACGATTTATAGTCCATTCGACATTTTTGAGGAAATTTTTGGAAAAGTTAAGTCGTCCAGGTAAGCGGGGTTCCTATGCTGGATTTGCATAAAAAGAAATGAACTGAGGTTGATTTGTAAAAATGTGTATGTTGTTTTAAAAAGAAAAAGTGAAAAACAACCTCAGTATATATTTTGCATTCCCTCATGAGATACGTATGAAAGAGAAAAGAAATGTTTGACATGAAATGTGTAGACATGAGCAATATTTGACATGTTTCTGAAATATACAAAGAGCGAATATGATATCATTGAAATTTTTATGCATGTGATATGAAATGATTTGGATCTGTTTTTGATCAAATAGAAATGATATGAATATGTTTCGCACATGTTGTGATATGATATGGATATGATAAAACTTTGGCATACTTATCTGCTCTGAATATGGTTCTGATATGATGATACTGTTCACGTGATATGGTTGGTACCACCATGATATGATATGAGTGCACCCACTTTGGAAACAAAGTGGTCTTTTTACGTGTTCTTTCCTGTGTGCACACTCGGGGCTCCGAGATTGAAAAAGGGGAAGTTCACCACATGATACTGCCTGGTTTGGCCACCGGGGATAGCACAACCCTACCACGGGGGTTAAACATGGTATATGATATGATATGACAAGATGAATATGTTCAGTTATGTTATGCCAAAGCATTTTGAATATGAAATGGATCCTCAAATATGAATTGTTGACTTGAGTATGAAATGCTTGGAAAAGTCGCTCTGATTTTCTGATAACACGTTTTTCAGAGATCTGCATATAAAAATAAAATGTTTTGTTTCTGCATATTGAACTTTCTGAAAAGGCTCATGTTTACATGCTAGTATATGTTCCCTGCTTACTGAGTTGTTGATAACTCACCCCTTATCTCCACAATATTTTTCAGATGATTTGAATGTTTCAGTTGAGAATCAAAGATATGGAGCATGGGTGAGAAGAGTTAAGAATGATGGTTTAAGTATTGAAGGTTTATATGGGTATTGAGGATTTTCATTCAGTAAGCTTTTTGTGCTCTGATGATGTGATTTGTTGGGAGATTGATGTTTATATTAAATTTTGTATCGTCTTAGAATAGTTATTCTGGAGTAATTGATGTAAATATATGAGTATTTGGTGCGATTGAGAAAGATTAGAATATGTACTATGTGGAAGGAAAATGATTTTTAAGTTACATGAGTTAACTCTCCGGACCCTCGGGTCAGGGGCGTTACAATGGCTACGGAGCAGATCAAGAGGATACTACCATTTCTAGGTCTTGTTTTTGTCATCAAACCGCCCAAAAGGTTTGGTCTCGAAATCACAAGGGATGTTGTGGTTGCAGACATGACACTGTTTTTAGCATATATAAAACCAGGAGAGAGGGATACAACTAATAAAATGGAACTCATTCTTAGATCATGCATATTGGTCACAGATGCAAGATGAAACCCGCTGATCCTTCATAAGAACTACAAACAAATGTCTTTTATTTTATTTGTTGAGGGAAAAAGGTGGAGCCGGACCAAGCTAAGCACAAACTTACCTGATCTATTACAAGTATATATGCAAGCATGCATAAATCTCTGTTTAGATTCAACCTCTATAAGCATAAAAATTTGGGTTTGCACGAGCAGGACGACTGTATATAGACTAACTCTATTAAAGAATATATACTCTGTACAGCACTAAACAACTAGGAGTGCAAGGTATGATGAGACACCTAGCAAACGTAGGATAACAGCTCTCAAAACAGTCCAAAGAGACAGTTACCTAATGCACAAAACGCCCATCCATACCGAACCGAGCAGACGGATAAAATAAGGAAACCTAATAAAATCAAAATGGCTACCTTATAGACTGCATGCGTTTGTATTTGCTCCAAATACTACGTCCATAGCTTTGCATTACTTTATATTAAAGTGACTAGCAGATTGCGTTATGTTCAATGAGCTAGCAGACATATATGATTGAAAACTAGACTCTCATACGCTTGTGCCAAGTGTAGGACTCACCTTTTACCCACTTCATGATCCAATATTAATTATTGCCGATTATTCTCACAAATGAATAATATTACTGATCCTACTCATACTCAATATTTGATGATAAAAATTAACTATTATATTTGGATGATTTGTCTCATAAATATAAATATTAAAATTTACTTCTTTTTATTAATTTAAAATTTTGAAATTAATAATAATTTAAGAAATCTTGAATCTTCATTTGACTCTGTATTTTATTTATTTAATTAAATATTAGGACTTATTAACCGATACCTCATGTTTCTTTTGAGATCCTATGTGTCATTTTGAGCCGACCTTTAGGTGAACCTTAGATAAACCAGTAAATCGTGAAAATCATCAAGGAAACTTCTCTATGGTGAAAACCCATTAATTCGAGATCTGAACTTATTGAATAGGAATTTATTATACATCAGTTACTATTCACACTCACACTTTATATTTATAATTTTTTCATAAAGTGTGGATATATTGCTTATAGGATATATAAATATTTTTTATAAAGTGTGAAGTGTGAGGTGTGAGATAGTAAATAACGACCGATAATAAAAATCTTTATATTCAATAACTATCATGTCCCTTTGTCAAAACCAATACTAAGGTTGGCAGTTTCCATATGAAAACTGTCAGTATAGACGAAGTGTTCGTGTCTCTTAAAGGACAAACAACCAATGACGAAGAGAACACATGAAGGAAAGGAATGTCTGCAACTTCTGGATTTCAACATTTCTCCTTCATTTCTTAGACTAGGGAATTAAATTCCCATGACCACAACTCCACAACCATGGCTTCTCGTCGTAGTTTTCTTACCCATCTCCTCCCCCTATTGGCAACTCTATTTGCTACGATTCTTGCGTTCAACACATCCATCAAATCAACCCTTATAAACCCTTTTGATTGCTCTGCTCAGATCACATGTAATGCCTTGCTCTACCACATAGGCAACGATCTGAAAGAAGAAGAAATTGCCTTTTTTTACTCTGTCGATTTATCCCAGGTGAAAACCATAACGCATGGCAAAACGGATTACCTCATCAGTGTACCTTGTTCTTGCATGGATGTAAATGTAACTTCCGGATATTTCTACAATACATCCTACCCTGTCAAACTAGGTGACACATTTGATGATGTCTCTGCTAAGATCTACAGCGGGCAAGCTTGGAAGGTCGAAGGAAGGTACCTAAATTTAACCCCAGGTACAAATTTATCTGTGCAGCTTCCCTGTGGGTGCGTAAAGAGTGACGCTCAAACCGTCGTCACATACACGGTTCAGGAGCACGACACATTATCAGGTATTGCTGAGCTGCTGTCTGCTCAGCAGAGTGGCATTCAGGGCTTGAACAGACAACTGGCTGAAAACCCCACGTTCATAGACGTGGGTTGGGTGTTGTTCGTACCCATGAAGAAGAACGGGGTTCCATCACAAGATAGCTCAGCAGGTGAGATCCTTTGGAACTATGTGATTTTCACGTATTCCAACCCCAACTTTTCATCTTCGCAGTTTCCCCCCATCCACCCTGAAAATTGAATAGAATTAGAATACATGGTTTTTGTTATATATTTTTTGCAACAAGTTTCATTAGGTGTGCTGCGCTGATCTCAACCTCAGATTGTGAATTTAATCGCGAATATATATATATATATATATATATATATATATATACATGCTCAAATGAATGAGAAAAACATGATATGGTTCAGTAAAAGCTGATCAATGTGATCATATATTTTCTTGCAAGTTAATTTGCGTTCTATTTGCCCTTTGTCATCAGGAAGCAGGACACATAAATGGACAATAATCATTGTCACACTATCGGCTGTGACATTAATTTCAATGAGCGCATTGATTGCTGTTCTTGTCAGGAGAAAGAGATCCCAACAGAACGTGGAAAATCCAAAAGCTGTGGCCAAAATCTCGAGTGCCAACACAATCTCTCACTTGCAGAGTCAGTACCAGGATAAGGATAACATGGAAGGTCAGAAAAACATTCCAAAACGTGAAAAAAGAAAAGAAAAAAGAAGACATGAACCAAAACGTGTATTTCCTATTGTTTTCTCCATGGACCAAAACATGAACAGAGGCCCTCAAAGTAAATTTACATTAATGTGCTGATGTGACAGGTTTTGAATCAGAAAGGCCAGTAATATTTAGTCTTGAGGAGATTGAAAAGGCTACCGTTCATTTTAATGAAACTAAGAAAATTGGAGAGGGTGGATATGGGAGCGTGTACTTCGGAATACTTGGGGGCCAGGTATGGGAATATCGACGGCCTGGGTCTCCATCACTTTTTCTTCCTTCTACTTCAACATGCATGGTTACCTAGTATCTATATTCACATCACTAATGAAACTTAGAAAGGTAACAGCTTGCCTCTTCAACTTTCAGGAAGTTGCAATAAAGAAGATGAGATCTAGTAAATCCAAAGAGTTCTTTGCAGAGCTAAAGATCTTATGCAAGATCCATCACATAAATGTGGTGAGTAATTATCAGTACTAAGAACTTACAGCTAGCTCCTAGCTTCGCTTGTGAAAAGGTTTTGTAAGAACCACCGTAATTATTTTGGGTGGTGATCCTTTGTATTTATAATAGTGTTGTCATATACACTTTGAGTCCTAATCAAATACAAATTACTCTAAGATTTTATTTACATCCGTTTCCTATAACTAAGGGATTTTATCATGATCTTCTTTAGAGTATTTCTTGCTGTCTTTATCTTGGACTGAGTCTTGATCTTGTTCTTGATCTGTAACCGTAATACCCCCCCCCCCCCCCCACAAGCCTAGCATTTGAGAGTCCCGAACGCGAAGCTTGGAACGAAAGAATACGAATGCAGGACGACCAAGGCTCTTTGTAAATATGTCGGCAAGCTGGAGATTGGTAGGGGCATATTGAAGCCGAAGTTCTCCTGCGGCCACCAATTCGCGCACAAAATGATAATCAAGCTCAATATGCTTCGAGCGACTGGATTTGCGGCAAGAAATATGGAGCTCTGATTATCACAAAGTAGAATCGGAGAAGAGGAAGATTTCACCTTGAGATCACGAAGAAGATGACCAAGCCACTTGACCTCGGCAGCAGTGCTGGCGAATGCCCGATATTATGATTCACAACTTGAACGAGACACTGTCGGTTGTTTCTTGGAACGCCAAGAGACAAGGTTAGCACCTAGGTAAATAGCATAGCCAGAAATAGATCGTCGTGTATCAGGACAACTGGCCCAATCAGAATCCGAGTAAGCGAGAAGATCACAAGAAGAAGATGGAGTGAGAGGCCATATCGCAAGGTTCCCTTGATATAGCGTAGGATCCGTTTAACAGCCTGAAAGTGACAAAGAGAAGGCTTGTGCATATATTGACTCACGGCGGAGACAACATGAGCAAGGTCCGGCCGGGTGATAGTGAGATATTGAAGAGCACCGACAAGTGACCTGTAAAGTGAGGGATCATCAAAGTCTGGACCATCAGTGGACAGGTGATGTGCAACGACCATGGGAGTGCTCACGAGCTTACTATCAACCATTTTGGCACGCTGCAAAATTTCATGTGCATATTTAGCTTGATTGAGAAAAAGACCAGAGGAAGTTCGATGTGCTTCGAGGCCCAAAAAATAGCTTAATGAGCCCATGTCCTTGGTAGCAAATTCCTTGGATAGTTTGCCAATAAAAGCATTAAGAAGATTTGAATTGTTGCTGGTTACTACAATATCATCAACATATAATAATAGATAGACTAAATTAGTACTCTTGGAAAGAACAAACAAGGATGAGTCAGCTCGACTGCAAGAAAACCCAACAGCAAGGAGAAAGGTACTGAACCGATGAAACCAGGCCCGTGGAGCTTTTTTGAGCCCATATAAGGCTCGACGTAACTGGCAGACATGAGAAGGATATCTTGAATCAACATAACTTGGAGGTTGCTCCATATAAACTTCCTCCTGAAGAATGTCATTCAGAAAAGCATTTTTCACATCAAGTTGACGAAGTGGCCAGTGATTAGAGACTGCCAAGGAAAGAACAGCGCGAACAATGGAGGCTTTGACAACAAGACTGAAAGTATCATTGAAATCAAGGCCTGGTTGCTGGGTGTAGCCTTTAGCAACAAGACGGGCCTTGAGACGATCAATGGAACCATTTGCGAGATACTTGATGTGAAAAACCCATTTGGAGCCCACAATATTTGTATTTGGCAGTCGAGGCACTAAATCCCAAGTGTGATTATGATGCAAAGCTTGAAGCTCTTCATCCATGGCAGCAATCCATCCGGGGTGCTTGGCAGCGGTCTTGAAACCTTTGGGCTCGCGCATGGTGACTAAGGATTGAATGAGATTGGAATTTGGAGCAGTGCATATATGAAGGGCCCGAGTAGAAGGCCTGAAAATTCCAGATTTAGCCCGTGTTTGCATTGGGTGAGTGCCAAGGACTGGTGCTGGAGCTTAAGCAGGAGCTGGACTTGGAGCTAAAGCTGGAGCCGGCGAAACGGGTGCCAAGAGGGATCCTGACCCATCAATAGCAGGTACCTGCAAAACTGAAGTTGGTACAGAACTACAAGATGGATCAGTTAAACAAGGGCCACATAAATCTGGGATAGGAATGTGCTGAGAAGGTAAAGAGGCCCCTGATGTGACTGTGTTTGGGGAGAGGGGTGTAGTGGGCTCTAGAAAGGTAGAAATTGAGGTAGTAGGTAAAGGCCCAGAGTTAGTGTTATTTTTTGTACGGGTAGCCATGGTCATCAAAGATAGCGTGTCGGGAAATAAATACTTTATTAGTGAGACGATCAAGACAGCGGAAACCATGATGAGACATACTATAGCCAAGAAAAACACAAGAACGACTATGGGGAGCTAATTTGTGAGGGGCGTAATCACGTAAGTAGGGAAAAACAAGACAACCAAACGGATGAAAATTGAGTAGGAAGGAGGCTTACCGAATAGAACCTCAAAGGGAGAGCAACTATCAAGAAGAGGTATTGGCAAGCGGTTAATAATGAAAGTGGCAGTGCTAAACGCGTCAACCCAAAATTTAAGAGGGACATGGGAGTGAAAAAGCATAGCAAGACCTGTTTCGGTTATATGTCTGTGTTTACGTTCGGCACGACCATTTTGAGACGGAGTGTATGGACACGACATTTGATGACGGATGCCCAAGGAAATTAAGTGATTTCGAAATTGATGATTAATGAATTCAGTTCCTCCATCACTTTGGAAAATCTTGATTTTAGTGAAAAATTGATTTTCAACAAATTTCTGAAATTGTAGAAATATACGAAAGAAATCAGATTTATGCTTCAGAGGATAGAACCAAGTAAACCGGGAATAATCGTCAATAAATATAACATAATATCGAAACCCAAGGTTGGAAGGGATAGGTGATGGTCCCCACAAATCACAATGAATAAGATCCAAAACATGAGAAGCACGGTTTGTATTCAAAGAAAAATGAAGTCTTTTATTTTTAGCAAGCTGACAACTAGAGCATACAGTAGGATTTGGGAGTAAAGAAGTAACACATAGGTGACAATTTTTATTCGAGAGAGAAATAATGTTATGAGAAACATGGCCCAAACGGGCATGCCATTCATCAAAGGACGCCCGCGGAAAATTATTAGGAAAAATGGAAAGGAAAGATTGATGGCCACGTTCAAGCACATAGAGTCCATTTTCACGCCGACCGGTTGCTACCACTCTTCTTGTGTTGCGAGTTTGCACAGTGAAGCGATCATTAATAAAGGTAATTGAGAAGGGAAAATCAGAGGTGAGTTTACTAATGGATATAAGATTTTTAGTGAGACCAGGTACAACTAAAACATCTTTTAAATGAAGAGAGGATGTCGGAGAGAATGTACCGATGTGAGAAATTGGAAGAGAGGCACCATTACCAACTACAACACAATCCTTACCAGAATACGTGTTGGCATTGTCTAACTGAGCGACATCATAAGTCATATGAGCGGTAGCACCAGTGTCTGTATACCAATCAGAATCTTGGCCATCATTAAGAGAACAGGAAGTGAAGGCCTCGACCAAGTTGGCAGTATTAGGAGGCCGAGTATAATGCTCTTTGCATGTTGAAGCGTAATGACCTTCACTACGGCAGATCTGGCAGCGAATGGGGCGATGTCGGTCTCGATTATTGCGGCCACCACGTCCACGTCCTCCACGAGAGAAACGACCCTCTCCACGACCACCCGTATGTGAACTGGGTTTGAAGCTACGAGATGCAGTGAAGGCAGTGGTAGTGGAGCCCGGAGGGCAAGTCGACTCCAATGATCGAACACAAATTTCATAGCTTTCGGCTTTGGGCACAACATCATCAAAGATAGGGAGGGGGGATAGAGACAATTGAGTGGTAGAAAAAATTAAAAAAGGGGAACCGAGACCACGTAAATACCAGTGGAGTTTGTCGAGATCATCAACCGGACGTCCCATTGCTGCAAGTTGATCACAGATTGCCTTGAAATCCCGGGAGAACTCAGGAACGCTTTTGTCATTCTTTTTCATAGTCTGAAGGTCATCTTTGAGTCGAAGCTCTCGAGACTTCGATCGATGGCTGAAAGTATTTTCCAGCCGAGACCAAACGGCTCGAGACGTAGATAAGCCAACAACAGCGGACATGGCTTCCTCTGTTAAGGTGGAGAGTAGCAAACTGAGCACAAGCTGATCTATTTGTTTCCATTTGGCCAACTTGGGATTTGCAGAGACAGAGTCACCGGTAACGATGGTGGCAGAGGGCTCGGCAAGTGAACCATCAATATAGCCAAGAAGATTTTGGCATTGCAACAGCGGCAAGACTTGACTACGCCTAAGGAGGTAGTTTGAAGAGGATAATTTGATGGTGAGAAGGTGGACCATGGTGGTGAAAGACAGAGTGGGGTTGATGGAGGCCATGGGATCGACGAGGATATTAATCCAAAAAACTGCTCTGTGATACCATGAAAAGGTTTTGTAAAAAACCACCGTAATTATTTTGGGTGGTGATCCTTTGTATTTATAATAGTGTTGTCATATACACTTTGAGTCCTAATCAAATACAAATTACTCTAAGATTTTATTTTCATCCGTTTCCTATAACTAAGGGATTTTATCTTGATCTTCTTTGGAGTATTTCTTGCCGTCTTTATCTTGGACTGAGTCTTGATCTTGTTCTTGATCTGTAACCGGAATAGCTTGAAATAAAGGGTTTGAGCATATTCGCACTAGCAAATTCTCTGGTGTAGGTAGAGCTCTTGGGGTACGCCAGCGGAGATGACCATCTCTATTTGGTCTACGAATTTGTTCGGAACGGATCACTCAGCGGTCATCTGCATGATCCACTCCTAAAAGGTACTTTACTGCTTCGGTGCACACATATCGCTTACTTCAGTTGAGGCATATATAGATTGAGATTATTTTCTGTCTAGACAAGGAATTGAACTTCAATGAAACTAAAGTGAGTGAGATTTAAGAAAACCTTAATCCCATCTACTTGGAGTCAGCAGCAGCAACAGCACTCAGACAATAATTTCATTGGGTACCAATGAGTACTTAGACATGTTGGAATTAAATTATTTAAATGTAAACTAGAAACATAGGGTTACTTGGGATGAACAATGAGGTCCTCACAAAAATGGGTATGGAATCAGGTCATCAGCCTCTCTCTTGGACTGCAAGAGCACAGATTGCACTGGATGCTGCAAAGGGTATTGAATACATTCATGACCACACAAAAGCACGGTATGTGCACCGAGATATCAAGACAAGTAACATTCTACTTGATGAAGGGCTCAGGGCAAAGGTATCAAAACCCAGCTAGTACTCCCTTTAATGATAGTTTCATGATCAATTTATCTACTTCCAAAATTATATTGCATATATAGTTTGCCAATTTCTTTACCATATGCATGTCGCACGATATGAATTAGTTCTCTTGGTCCTCATCATGACAAGATTACGTACGTGCTTGATACGAGAAAAAAACATCATATTTTCTTTGGATATATATCATGGGTGTCACTTCCAAGAATCTGCGCCAATATTATCTATCTTCCTAGTGTTATATAACCCTGATCATGCAGAACTCAAAGCATAACTTAGTACTCTTCCGAACTGAAAATAAAAAGAACTAAAACCAACTTAGCATGTGCTGATCCAAAGGTAGCAGATTTTGGATTGGCAAAGCTAGTTGGACGAACCAATGACGAAGATTTCCTAGCGACAAGACTTGTTGGAACGCCAGGCTACCTTCCTCCCGAGTGAGTAGTACTATCATGTTTCTCTTTATGTAGTACGTACAACCATAAAGCAACGGCTAGTACTGAATTTTTTTAAGGGCAATTTATGGTATTTCTGACCTACTAAATTTTGAATTGAAGATCTGTGAAGGAGTTCCAGGTGACCCCAAAAACTGATGTATTCGCATTTGGGGTGGTTCTAGCAGAACTGATAACGGGGCTGCGAGCACTTATCTGTGACAATGGGAAGCCCAGCAAGATGAAATCACTAATCACCATTGTAAGTCAACAAATTCGATCTTCATAGAAAGATAAACTGATTATTAAGCTGCATTCAATCAACGTTGGTAAGAAACATCATTCCAAATAAAGGTAGAAGTGATAGCTAGCTAGCAAAATGAGTCACACTGAACAATAATGCAATCATATGTTATTTCTCCATTTTGTTTCGTAGCTATATTTTTGTAACTTTGCCATGATTACATCCGTGCAAGCCAGTACTTCATGCAATCTTAATATGATGAGCAAGCTAAGTTTTCTTAATTAATTTACATGATCTCGTGAGCAGATTAGTAAAGTATTCCAAGATGATGACCCACAGAATGCTTTGGAAGCTGTCATAGATGGGAATCTTCACCGCGGCTACCCTTTTGAGGACGTATTCAAGGTTTGCAACATTTGAGGATCCTATGATCATGCATGGCTCCTCCCCATCTCCCATAGGCCGTTTAAACGTATATTTAATGGAGAAGTAAACAGACCTGCGGGAAGGAATAATGGTTATAAAAAGAACAAATCAAGAGTAAAACAAAAAATAAAATCATGGGAAGATTGGAAACTGAACTGAGTTTGTGACTTAATAATGATTGATCTCTCGGATAAAATTTTTGAGGTACGTCGACTTCAAGTTTCTGATCATGTTATAAATGCATGCGGTGTTGCAGATGGCAGAAATCGCAGAGTGGTGTATGAGTGAAGATGCAGGTAACAGACCAGAGATGCGAGACATAGTTATGACGTTGTCTCACATAGTTACGTCCTCCGTAGAGTGGGAAGCATCGCTAGGAGGGAACAGCCAGGTTTTCAGTGGCCTGTGTAATGGAAGATGAATACAAATTAAACCAAAAAAAAAAAACAGAGCTTTCATGTAATTATGGTTTGATCGAGTGTGTTTTTAGTAGTTACCTTCCGAATTTCATGTTGAAATTTTCAAAAGCGTGAAGATGGAAATCATGTACGTACGTGTAACCATATAGTTTTAATATGTGATAATCATGACTGAATTTTAACACATAAAACAGGTTCAAATTAATTTGTTGTGTTTGCTAGTACTGTTATCGTTGTGTTTTGTACATATTTGGCTCAGGTTCCAGCAACTCAGGTCTTTAGAACTGAGCCTGCGAAAACGAATTAGAAAACAACTAGGAGAGGGCAGCCTTGGCACCAGGAAATCTCTGATGCCAAAGTTAGTAGAATATTTTGGAAGTTTGTAAATAATGAGAGAGTCTAGAGACCAGAGCTTTCTCATACCTGGAAATTTTTATTTATACCGAAAGCCTGGGGGACAGATCATGCCTACCCCCGTGGAGTCCATGTCCTTTTTATTGTTCCTTTTGTTAGAGTCCTTTAATGCAGCGTGCCTCTGCGACGGTGTCATTAATGTGGCGTGTAGCTTAGATAGTAGTGCCATTAATGCGGCGTGGTTCCTCGATTTGCCTTATCTTGCTAGTATCCTCAGTGGTCCGTCGATGTCACCTTGTTAGAGGATCGATACTCCCCCTTACTTCCTGCTCATTTACTTGGACAGGTACTCAAGGGCTGGACGTAGTTCGAGGGATCTCCAGGACGGTGAGTCCCATCCCCTATAGTATGCTCCCACATGGGGGTTGCATCCACGGGAGTCTATCTGTGGGCCGGGCCGATGAGTCTATTTGTTATGGGTTGGGCCTTCATTTCTTATTCTCTTAGTTGCTCCACTCAGGCTCACTAAGAAAGGAGGAAAAAGACCCCTTACAGTTATCCCGCCAATTTTTATCGAACTCATACGATGGAAATTCTTTTTAATCTTAAACTTGTCTTTGTTGGCACGTCTCCCGATAACTATACTTGTATTTGATGGCGATAACTATGCTTGTATTTGATAGTGTCTTTTCAGTTATGTCAGGCTACTTCTTTTTGTGTATTCTTCCCTGATGTTTCATTTTCCTTCTTCCCCTTTTTTCTTTTATGGCCAGTCTGGGGGGTTTTTGTCATATGAAATTATGAGCTTTGTGTTAGGCGGGGGGATTGCCGTCATCCAGAGCTTTATAGTCCACCCCGCCAGCATCTAACCTATTCCTGACGACCCCGCTAGCGGACGTCTCTTTGCTTATGTTGTCTTCGTTCGCCCTTGTTAGGTAGTTGTTCTCTTGGGGCCTTTAGCGATATTGTTTGACGAGGTCGATGTCTCTCTACTTCTTCTTTAAGCCAATTTCCTCATTTTTTGTTGTCGATCTCTCAGATGCGCTTTACCCCGCCTAGTCCTTTAGTTCTTCCATTTTGCGTTGCCGTGTTTTATTTTGATATGTAACTGGGCCCTTTGGCCTATGACGTGATGTGCTTGCCACTTTTGACCATATTGTTGATGTCCACGTTTCTTGGTCCAGCATTCGGACAGTCGAAGGACTCGGCCTGCACTCCATCGAGGAGGGGTCGGAATGCCTCAAGTCAAACCACCCCTTAGCACCCTGAAGAGGTAATTTGGACAACGATGTGGCTGGTTCACTCCTTCGTTGCGATGGGGGTTGGGGTAAGTATTCAGACAGCCTCGGGGCTGGACCCGCTCTCCATCGCGGGAGAGACAAGGCGGCCTTTGGTTCAATCCGTCCCTTCGTTTCTCGTGGGAGGTAGGTTGTTCTGGCAGTTTGCTACTGGACCCACTCTTGTCTATTAACACCGCAGGGTTAGGGTAAGGTTTGGGTCAGACTGGCGCTGAATACTCTTCGTCATAAAGGAGGTCAGGGTAAGTTATTCTGGTAGTCGTGGGGCTGATCCCGCTCTTCGCCGTGGGGAGACAGGGCGTGACCCGTGTCCTTGGTCTATGGGGAGGTAGGTTATTAAGGCAGTTTGCTACTAGACCCATTCTTGCCTGTTGACGCTTATGAGGAAGGTAAGTCTTTCCCTTCGAGTAGCTGAGAATTGACCCACACTCCGCCTTAGGAGGTATAAAATAGCCTTAGGCATTACACTCATCCCTTTGGTTCCCTACAGAGGAGGTAATTCGGACAACGATGTTGCTGGTCCGCTCCTTCACTGCGATGTTTCTGGTCTCGCTCTTTGTTGCGGGAGGAACAAGGTGGCCTTTGGCTCATCCAGCCCTTTTGGCCCCGCAGGAGGTACGTTGTTCGAGCAGTATGTAACTAGACCTGCTCCTGCCTGTTGACGCTCACGAGGAAGGTAAGTTTTTGTTTTCGGGTAGCCGAGGGCCGAGCCGCACTCCTCCGTATGAGGGACAATGTAGCCTCTGGCGTGACTCATCCCTTTGGTGTCCTACAGAGAGGTAAATAGTTGATGAAGACTTTGTTGATGGAGATTCTGTTATGTTTCAGAAACTCGACATTGAAACACAACACCTCTTTTATTAGGATTTGTAGTGTATTCATGAAAACATAAATTTACATAATTAAGCTAGCTTTAGCAATAAAATTTTCGTAAGTGTTTAGCATTCCAAGGATGCGGCAGCTCGTTTCCTTGAGAGTCTCGGAGTTTGTAGGCGCCTAGGTGATTTGTGGCGGTGACCACTTAGGGGCTTTCCTATCGGGGGCCCAGCTTTCCCTCTTCTCGCGTTGATGTTCGCATTTCTTTGAGTATGAGGTCTCCGACTTTGAATGCTCTCGGGCACACTCATTTGTTGAAACATTGCTCGACCCTCCTTTTGTTGGCGATGGTTCTTACCTTTGCCTCCAATCTGACTTCTTCAAGCAAATCAACTTGTTCTTCTAGCAGTTTGTCATTAAAGTCTTGCTCGAAGTGCTGAACTCTGTAAGTGGGGATCCCGATTTCCACTGGCGGCATCGCCTTATGGCCATAAGTGAGGGTGAAAGGAGTTTTCCCTATTGGTGTCTTTACTGTGATCTGGTAGGCCCACAGGACACAGGGAAGTTCCTCTGCCCACGCGCCCTTCTGTCGTCTAGTCCTTTCTTAAGCATTCCCATCAATGTCTTGTTGGTCGCCTCCACCTGTGTGTTAGACTGGAGGTGGCCCCGAGACGAGTACCGAAACTCGATCCCCAGTGCCCCGCCCCAGTTACGGTAGTGATCAGAATCAAACTGTCTCCCATTGTCCGATATGGTAGTGCGCAGGATGCCAAACCTGCAAACCACTGTCTTCCACAGGAACTGCGTGATGTTGTTCGCCGTGATGGTTGCAAGAGCCTCGGCCTCAACGTACTTGGTGAAGTAATCCACAGCTACCACCACAAATTTTACTCTTCCCTTACTAGGGGGAGTGGACCAATCAGGTCAATTCCCCACTGGGCAAAGGGCCAAGGTGAAGTGATCGACGTCAATTCTTCTGGCGGGCAGGTGGGCCACTTTGGCATACTCTTGGCACTTCTAGCATTTTCACGCATACTCCTCGGCATCTCGCAAGGCACATGGCTAGTGCCTTTCCTCTTGAGTGATTACTGTAGATCCCTTAGTGTAATTTTGCCAACACGTGCTGGGCTTCTTTAGGGGAGATACACCTCAAGTGAGCATCGCGTGGCCCCTTCAGTACAGAAATCCCTCGATTAGAGTGTAGCGTGCCGCTCGATTCCTAATCTTTATGGCTTCTTGCCTTTCATCAGGCGTCTTGTTAGTGTCTAGGTATTTGAGGATCTCCATCGCCCAATCTAGGGCTTTGGGTCGTATCTCCATCACCTCGATCCCTACAACAGGTACTTCGATGGTTCAGATCACCATCTGCTCTGGCAGGGGGAGTCTTCTTGCCCGAATGTCACGCGTGCCAGTTTGTCCGCTTTCTAGAAGTACTTGGAGTGGGGGCGCTCGGCTTTTACCAGTGCCAAGTATTTTTTCAATTTTTTGCTCTTCACAACGAACTCGCCTCATACTTGATTGACCACCCCTCCAACCCGGCAAGATGAGCCACGCACAAAAACTTGCCAGGGCTTCACGAGAGATGCATATTCACTCTCCTTCGTGAAACTAGTAAATTCAGCCACAAAGTCTGCTAGCACTTGCCCCTTGATGGTATTCTGCGGCGTGTAGTCGATGTCAAACTCACTCAGCTCTACTGTCCAGTTCATGAGCCAGCCTTTGTGAGGACCCTTACTGGATGAGCTTAGAAGTATGGGCGCAGCTTGTGTGTGGTTACGACCAGCGTGAAGGCGTGTTGCTCTATGCTGCGGTACCTAGTTTCAGCCCCACGATATGCTTGGCTGGTGTAGTAGACCGACCTCTAGACTTCATCATCTTTGCACAATAATGCCGAAGAGACTGCCTAGGGGGAGACCAACAAGTACAGGGTCAGTGTTCCCCCACACTTGGGCTAGCTGAGGAGTGGTGGGCTTGTGAGGTACTTCTTGAGAGCCTCGGATGCCAGGTCGCACTCGTCGTCCCATATATGTGCCTTTTGCTGAACCTTGAAGAAATGCAGGCACTTGTCGGTGGATCTTGACACGATCCTGTTGAGAGCCGCCACTCGCCCAGCCAGTCTCTGCACCTCGTTTATCCCGCTCGTCGTCCCAGATCGTTCAAGTTTTGTTCCGGAGTCCCACTCTTAACCAATAGGTCGTCCATGTAGACCTCTATATTTCTTCCTACTTGATTTTTGAACATACAGTTGACAAGTCGCTGGTAGGTGGCCCCTGTATTCTTTAGACCAAAATGAATGAGGTCTTCTCCTCGTCCTCCAAGTTCATGCAAATCTGGTTATACCCAGAGTAAGCATCCATGAAGCTGAGCATACGATGGCCAGCCGTGGAGTCGACGATCAGATCGATGCGGGGAAATGAGAAGCTGTCCTTTAGGCAGACTTTGTTAAGGTCGGTGAAGTTGACACACATTCTCCATTTACTGCTCGACTTTTTTACGAGCACCGAGTTGGACAGCCATTCTGGATAGTGGGCTTCTCGGATGAATCCGGCAGCTAACAGGCGGTTCACTTCCTCAGCTATGACAACATTCTTTTCTGCGTTGACACTTCATCATTTCTGTCTCACCCCTTTGGCCTTTGGGTCCACGCTAAGGCGGTGTTGTATGACTTCGAGGGCTATTCCGGACATGTCCTCGTGGCCCCAAGCGAATACATCCTGGTGCTTGGCGAGGAGTTGCTGCATGGCGCTCCACGCCTCAGGCGTCATCGCCCTACCGATCCTTGCAGTGGCTTCTGGTCGATTCGAGTTTAAGGGAACGAACTCCAATGGCTGGTTTGGTTCCACCTTTCTGAGTCTCTGCTCATCTTAGATTTCACCTTCAGCTAAGGCACAGACCGGCAGAGGTGCAGTCATCCACCGTAGGGCATACCACATTCACCCCACCACTCGGAGGCACCCCTTCCTGGGTATGTTCTTGCTTATCTTCCGCGGCGTCTCCTCCTCCAAGCCTGGGAGTTTTGCTTCCTCATTCATGAGCTTCCATGTTCATTAGCAATATTGGTGAGCTTCCGAGTTGTCTAAAACGAGTTGTTGCAGGCATACGAAGTACACACCAGATCTACAAGGATCTCACAGTTAGTGCACTGTTAATGTTGTGTTTCGTACGCCTTTGTGCCAGATTTCAGCAACTCAAGTCTTCAAAACTAAGCCTACAAAAATGAAGTAGAAATCAACTAGGAGAGGGAAGCCTTGGGACTAGGGAGTCTCTGATGCCAAAGTTAGTAGAGTATTTTGAAAGTTTGTAAATAATGAGAAAGTCTAGAGACCAGAGCTTTCTCATACTTGGAAATTACTATTTAAACCAAGAGCCTGGGGGGACAGATCATGCCTGCTCAAGTCGAGTCCATGCCCTTTTTACTGTTCCTTTTGTCAAAGTGCTTTAATGCGGCGTGCCTTTGCGAATGCTTCATTAATGTGGCGTGTAGCTTGGGCAGTGATGCAATTAATGCGGCGTGGTTCCCCAATTTGCCTTACCCTGCTAGTGTCCTCGGTTGTCCGTCAATGTCACATTGTCAGAGGATCGATGGCCCCCTTTACTTCCCGCTCGTTTATGTGGATAGGTACTTAAGGGCATGACGCTATTTGAGAGATCTCTAGGTCGGCGAGTCTCATCCCCCTGCAGTATGCTCCCACATGAGGGTTGCGTCAAGGGGAGTATACCTGTGGGCCAGGCCGAGGAGTCTATTTGTTCTGGGCTGGGCCTTCGTTTCTTAGTCCCTTAGTTGCTCCTCATAGACCCACTAAGAAGGGCGGGAACCCCTTCCAAGTACTGTTATAACTTTAGAAGATTTGACACATGAAATGATGATTTCGGCCTAAAATGTATCAAACATACTTGTGTTTTTTTTTTCAATTTTATGAATACGCTTTCGTTAAACTAAACAGAGATATATAAAAAGAATAAGGAACACCAACAAAACATGTTCTAAACAATATATAAAAAATAATTAAAAACAAACAATAGAGCTAAAATATTGGTTCGAGCACATGTTTCCTCTAGTAGATTGAGGAAAATACTACCAAGAAATGGTTTTTGATGCAAAGTAGTAAAGTTTTCATCATGTAGTTTTGCGGCTAAAACTCTCATTAAATAGAGAAATTTTACATGGAAGACTTATACCACATACCTTCACCTAATCAACATGTTATTTATCATTTTTGTCCCTCTATCTTAATACGTAAATGTTTGTTTAAATAGAATGATAAAAATAACAAATCACATGTTGATTAGGTGGAAGTATATATATGGTATAAGACTTCCTTGTAGCATTTCTCCATTAGATAACAATGCATAAAAATTGATTGCATTAAAATATTTAGCAGAACTTTTTTCACACTATTTTTTCATATTCTTAGAAAAGAAGAAGTAATGCATACTTTCGATGAGAGAGAGATTAGAGTAGAACAGGGGATAAACCCAAGAACAAGTGCTAGTTTGGGAGGCATATTGGTGCCCCATGGGTCCCCCTTATTTATCATATTGTTGAGCTCGTCTGGTTGTTGTAGATAGTTGATTGGTGGATTTTTAAGCCAACATTGCGAATGGTACAACTGCCAGAGATTTGAGATATTTTCATTTTGGACAAAAAAATGATAAAAATGGAGGTAGATGGAGGGGCATATTCATCCCCCACCGGGCTGGGCTGATCCACCTCGCCAAGATTCAAGGACTAAATACTACTAGTCCAGCAAATGGCAAGGGAGAGGAAGTCCCGGACCAGGATAAGAAGATGGGACAACGTTCACAACAGCAACGCCTTTACTCAGATACTTCGCAGGGAGCCACATCGCATTAAATGACCCGGTATGGATTGCAGGTAGCAGATCTCAGCGAGAGATTCTATCCCTGGCAGAGGACCTAGAGATAGACCACACTTCACCACCTGTCACATGAGACATGACCCATGGATCTAATAGGAGCAGCTGAATTTAATACAACGGCACGACACCCAGAACCGTCGGCCGACACCCCAGACACAGAGGAAATAGAGGCCCAACCAGGGGAGGGGGATATAAAAACCTAAATGCAAGTAAAATTCAGTCTCAAGGATGACATAAAAAAACTCTCTCCAAGAGATATACTAACTTAGGCATTGGAGTGTTGGAGTGTCACCCACCCACCAAGTCTTCATGTTTCTTGTATTGCAAGCTGATTGAATCCATCGGTCAGGAAGCAAAACACGTCCTTAACAATTAGCACCCTAAAGATAGTAGTTCATGCCCTGGCATCGTCATCACGAGGGGTAGGGACCTCCGCAACGTCCTCGAAAGGCACTCCCAAAGTGGGCTCATGAGAACCCCTCAAGAATGACTTGAGGAAGGCCAAGTAAAAAGCCATCTTGAGTTCCTCCTCTTCCCGGCTGAGAGCCTCAACCGGCCCAGTCTCTTAACGGGTTGGAATGCAAATCCAATGAAGGAGATAGATCAGTATGTAGGTCCGTCAAAGGGAACACAAGAGCCATCGTCATCACCTAGTCAGCCTATGCCTGCTCTAGGATCCGATCAATGTTGTCTGGGCTTAGGGATTCACGACGAGACGATCCACAAGCCTCGATGAAGGTTGAGCCCTTGGAAGGTGGCTGGAGCCATCGAATGAGAGGGGGACTTCCTGCTCGAACTCAAACTTTGAGCTGCTTCAAGCTCCCGTCGTTTCACAGACCGCCTTATCCTTAGTGCGAGGCTTTTTTCCCTTCCCTCTACTAAAGTGTTGGAAGGCCTCCTTTGGTATCGGGAAGAGAAGGGCTCCCTTAAGAAGTGGCGGCCAGTAGAATGTGATAAGTCTGGCATCACAAAAAATGGGTCAATGTTGGCATTGGTCAACAGAGCATCAGTCCAAACTTCCTCCTGGTGCCCCTCAACCCAAGAGTAGGCCATCTTCAAACGAACCTGTTCCCAGTTGGACAAGTTTAAAGAAAACTCCTTATCATCTGAAACAACTCCCCATAAGGCTCAAATGGAAAACTCCTAAAGGACGGCCTCCTTAACACAGGAAAAGTGGGGTTCCACAACCCGATACAAAAAAGAACCTTTTAAACTAGTCCTTAACACAGGAAAAGTGGGGTTAGACAGGAAGCCCGACACTTGGTATGAGAACGGAAGCTACATAAGTTTACATTGTGACACCGAACCCCGTGCATGAAAAAGAACTCCCTAGTAGTCAGGTCAGGATAATCTTCATCCTCGGCTCCCAGGACCATGCACCGAACGATGCAACACGATAATAGAATCCTCCATGCGTTGGGATAAAGTTGCGACAGGGCCAACACAAGGTAATCCAAGACATCCCGTACAAGACTACAAAAGGGAAGCCGAAGACCATTCGAAAACATGACGGTGTATAATGCAACCTTCTTAGCAAGCCTTTCCAAGTCAACGACCCCACAATGAACCCCCAAAACTTCCAAGACAAAGCAGTTAGGCACTCCGTAGGAACTCCTCACCGAGTCCAGATCTGACGAGGTAGTGACAACAGTACAGTGGTATCCCTTAAAATACTAAGGTCTATCTTAGGCGGAAGCCCCAGGGTTTCAGGAAGACCCATCAGGGCATGATGAGCGCAAGCCTCGTGATGAAAAATAAGAAGAATTCTTGGATGCCATTAGCAACGGAAAAAAAGGTCGGAGGAAGAAAAGCTAGGGTTTTTCAAAGGAAATGCAAGAACGGGTAGAGAGCAATAGGGAAGAAGTGATAGAAGCCAGGGTGTGGGGTTTAAATAGGTAGGCAGTGTTGATTGGATGACTCCTAGTAGGAAAGTGACAAGTGTTCCCAAGAAGGAAACATCGGGAACAAATCATGTAGTCCCCGCTGCGATGAGACATGGAAGTTGAGCTGTCACATGTTACCTTAGGCATGGGAACATGTACCGTTTCGGGATAAAAAAAGGAAATTCTCACCGAATTTGTACGATAAGAATTTGCGAGGTAACGAGATTGGCATATTCATCTCCCACCGGGCCCACCAAGGCCCAAGGAGCAAATACTACTAGCCCAACAAATGCCAAGGGAGAGGAAGGCCCGGACCAGGATAAGAAGATGGGACAACGTTCACATCAGCACTGCCTCTACCCAAATAACTAGCGGGGAGCCATGCAACATTAAATAACCCAAAATGGATCACAAGCAGGAGATCCCGAAGGGAGATTTTGTCCCTAGCAAGGTACCCAGAGAAAGGCCACATTTCACCAGCTGTCACGGGAGACAATACCCAAGGGATTGATGGGAGCAGCCTGATTAAATGAAACAACACGACACCCAGAACAGTTGGCAGACACCCTCGTCACAAATGAAACAGAGGCCCAACTAGGAAAGGGGATATAAAAGCCTAAATATAAGTAAAATTCAGATTCAAGGATGAGATTAAAAAAAAAAAAAAACTCTCTCTAAGAGATATATTAACTTAGGCATGAGAGATGTCACCTATCCACTGAGCCTTCACGTTTCTTGTATTGCGGGTTGATTAACTCTGTCGACTGGAGTACGAAACATGTCCTTAACAGTAAAAACGGAGCAGAGTGCCCGTTCAACGGCACATTCCACATTGCCAATACCAGGCATATCCTCGTTTACACTAACAAAGCTGAGAGAAATGAAAAGGAGACCAAATCCCATTTAACATTGAAAAGCCAGTTGGATCTCACGGGAAAAGCCTCAAAGAGTGAAATTACTCTTTCTTTTTTGTATGTTAGGAATGAGAAAGTTCGATTTCCTGTCTATGAAAGTTTCCATGATTCTCAAAATACTTTTTAATATGGCATTAAATATTGTTTATGTTATATACTAGTCTTCGCATATTTTTTGAAAAAAAAATAGGTGCCTTAATTAAAAAAATAATTTTTTATTTGAGTTTTATATTGATTCACTTTTTTCAAAGGGAGTACGCAAGACTGCACACTCAAAGACTGTAAATATCATTTTTCTTTAAAAAATTATTTACTTATTATTTTAGCATCCAATTCTTTTACGCTGAAATGATGAAAATGAGATTCTTAAGTTTGGGAATATCATTTTTTCGAAATAAAACTACTTTAATAACAAAGTGGTTACATTAAATATAAAATTTCCTCTAGTATGATCTGTCACTACGCAACACCAATTTCGATTTGAACCGATTGGGCTGTTGTTGAGGCCCTTCACACTCGATTAATGAATTCTGCAGAAAAACAACCCACAAGCCCCAATCATTCCTCATGTTCCTCGACCTCAACCTCATCACCTCAATCTTCTCTTGTCGCCGTCGCCCACTGTCGCTTCGTCACCCTCAAGTAATTTCGTCTTCACCCACCATCTCCGACGCTCACCATCCCCTCCATCGTTTGCTGGGTTTGTTAATGGCTAACATTAAACTCATTCTCACTTCATTAAATAATAAATATTGGCCTCAAATGATTCTTTTGCTCCTTACTTTTCCTGTAATCAATTCTGTTTTACAGAACTTTGAGCTAAAGCCCATTCAACTTTACAGTAAATGTTATGGTTCTTTATGTTAGAGTTACATCATTTGAATGATGACCCCAATTAGTTTCTCCTGCTCTAGGATTGGAATTTGAAGCTTAGCTTTGCCCAAAGGATGTTGATTTTCTGGATTTCTTTCCCTTTTTTCTTTCCTACACTTATTCTTGCCATGCTTGCTCCCATTTCAATTGCACAGCTGACTCGAAGCGAAACCCAAGTTCTTTTCCAAGTTTAGAAGCTCCTTGAGTACCCTGAAACTCTTCAGGGGTGGACAAATTGGACCAATTTCTATTTCCTCTCTCCATCACCTTCTCTTAGGATTGTCTGCTCCAACAATCGCCTAACTGAATTGTCTATTGTCGAAAACAAAAGCTCTCATTCTCACTGCCCAAAACCTAATTTTGGAGAATTTGCTATTTCTCAACAAACTCTATCTAAAAGGTTCTCCATTGATCATTTCTTCATTGTTCTAACAAAGCTTTCAAACTTGAAAGTGTTGTAACTTGTTTCCTTGGGCTTGTGGGGTCCTTTGCCAGCAAGATCAAACGGTTTTGGTCTCTTGAAGTGCTAAATGTTAGCTTGGATTTTCTCTATGGAGAGATTCCTTCATCAATTGCTTCGTTGAAAAGTATGAGAAGTATTGTTTTGGCAGATAATTTGTTCAATGGGAGAGGATGGAGGGGATGAGGGATGAGTCATCGTGTGTGATCTCCTGTAGTGGGGGCACATGGTAGCTAAGGTGAGAAGCCTACGTAGTACTCATCCATTGGAGGGCTGTAATTTGAAGAATAATAACCTGATCGACCAGAAGATTAAGGGCTAATTTGGGTTATTACTTTTCACTACTATTTACTATTATTCACTATTATTTAATATTTTATTATTAATTTTTATTATATTTTTAATATTATTCACAAAATATCTGAAATCACCTTACTACTCAAACGCAGCCTAACTCATGCAATACTTCTCTTTTCGAAAACATAACCACGGGACCAAATGCTATAATTATATGCGATACCGTTTAGAGAAGTCAATGTCATGCAAAGAATCGGACCTGAAGGGTTTACACGTGCGGAGCTCCATAACCATTTCATTCAGTCCTCGGAGAGTTCACTGTTCAGACACAGACTCGTTAGAAAGAAAGGAGCCGGAAAGGAGCCTTTTGTTTCCATATTACTCCGACGAAAACGCTTCACACAAATGGTTCTGCGTCGAAGAGAAACGAGCGGATGGCGAGCCGTGCCCAAAATTTCTCTCAGCATTTAGATCCATCGGCTGGTCGCGATTAATCGAACAGCAGATCTCGTCGGTAATCCTCGCTAAACACTGATCCGATCTTCGAGACCCTAGAAAATATTTAGAAGAAAAGGCGACAAAGGAAAAAATAGGAAAGAAAGAATGGCAGGGGCAGTGTCTGCACTGTTCCTCTTGGACATCAAGGGGCGCGTTCTGATTTGGCGCGACTACCGTGGCGACGTCTCCGCCGTCCAGGCCGAGCGCTTCTTCACCAAACTCATAGAGAAAGTGATCCCCTCCCTCTTATTTTCTGCTTCTTTTGTTTTATTGTTTTTATGCTTGCATTCCTAAATCTTCCTTGTTTCTCTCTGTGTCAATTCGCCTTTGTGTTAATTGCGGAGGTTTTTCTTCGATTTGCAAGATTTCTCTTGTAATTGACTTGGTTGCATGCTGGTTTCTGGTTGTTTATGTTACCGAGTACTTGGTACAAAGTGATAAAATTATGAATTGCTAGTTGAGTGGAGGTCCTGAATTCCAAGAGACTCATTCAACTTGAATTGAGCGATTTTACGGAATCTAGCTTTTGATAAGCTTTTTATATCCGTTTTTCATCTTAGGCTGTTTTATTTACAATACAAATGATCTTTATCGGAATAAGCTTAGCTGATCCCGGTTATGCTTCAGGGGGATCCCGAGACTCAAGATCCAGTTGTGTATGATAGTGGTGTATCCTACATGTTTGTACAGCATAACAATGTGTTCCTGATGACGGCATCGAGGCAGAATTGCAATGCAGCCAGCCTTCTTTTCTTCCTACACCATGTCGTTGATGTAAGTGCTATTGGTAATTATAGGTCCATGCCTGAAAGATTTATAATTAATGCATATATAAAACATATTGACATTTATTTCCACTGTTATAATGAGTTGCAAGATCAAGATTGTTCATTCTCATTGGTCAGGTGTTTAAGCATTATTTTGAAGAGCTAGAAGAGGAATCACTTAGAGACAACTTTGTTGTAGTGGTAGGTGGATGTTATTCTTTGGTTGCATATTATTCTTAGCTTGATCTGGTGGTGTTCATTCACATATTGGTGTTGTGAAATCTTGATTTATGAAAGATGAGATTTGGCATTATGTTAATACCTTGTGTTTGTCAGTATGAGTTACTTGATGAGATTATGGACTTTGGCTACCCTCAGTACACAGAGGCTAAGATTCTTAGTGAATTCATCAAGACCGATGCTTACAGGATGGAAGTTACACAGAGGCCTCCCATGGCTGTAACAAATGCAGTGTCTTGGCGCAGTGAAGGGATACAATACAAGAAGAATGAAGTAGGTTTTTTTCGCACACACACACTTGCTTTTGTATATTGATTGTGTAAGCTTCTGGATGATATTCCTTTCTTTTTGTTTGCCAGGTTTTCTTGGATGTGGTAGAGAGTGTTAATATACTTGTCAACAGCAATGGACAAATAATTAGGTCCGATGTTGTTGGGGCATTGAAGATGAGAACCTATTTGAGGTGTGTCGTTTGAGTTTTAGTTTCATCAAGAGATAATAGCTGCTACATTTATTCAACTTCATATAGGTTGTGGCTTAGTTCATATTTAGTTTCATCAAGAGATAATAGCTACTATTTTTATTTGACTTGATATTTTTAAATGGTTAACTCATCATTTTCCCAACAAACTTGTGCCTGAGGATTGACAGTTTTGCCAACTGAATGCACGATTTATCACATTGAAATGACAGAGTTAGGTATTTTATCGCGATAGAGAGATTCTAATTCTATTGGGAAATTTATTTTTAAACTCTGCAGTATAAAAACTAGCAAGTACTGCTATTCTTCAGTTTTGCATCAGGGTTCACATTTATGTACAGATTTTTGGGTTGACGAGCAACCAAATGGTGCTAATTGATGTGCCATTCTCTGTGTCTGCCATATTTTGTGGGAATACCATTTTATTGAACCAAGCTTCAACTGCCATGTCAAGAGTTTGACTTTCCAGGAAAGTCTATAATTTTATTTGTACTTTAGGAAACAAAAAAAGAATTGTACTTTAGGTAGAGTGAAAAAATTATCTCTAACTGTTTGAACTGTTATAAGTGCATCAGGGTTCGATTCATGTTAGTCTCATGTTTAAATCACAAAAATAAAGGTGAAAAGTGAAATTGATCTTGTATACTACTTTGCTTGTAGTTGGATCTCCAAGTTTTTGGTATGCTCCAAATTCTATATCAGCATCAAATCTGGGTTGATAGTGGCAAAACATATCTCTAAACAAGATCTAGTGTCATGCGAAATGTGTCCAACGAATAGGAGTCGAGCTAGCATAGCATGTGTTTGGATCACTTTGAACAGAACCATTGGATTTTAAAAGAGGATGATCTAGTTGAAGAATTTCTCCCAATTGAGCACATCTAGCATATTCCTTCACACTAGCAGGATCTCTATAGCCGACTCCAGTCAATTCACCACCACAGAACTCCACAGTTTCAATACTGTACTTTGATTCTGTCCTCCCAAAAGGAATATCTGTACTTTGCTACTCATCTATATGTTCTGGTCCGTTTTAGCTGGATCCTAAAAGTATTCTTCTATTATCTGTTGCAGTGGCATGCCCGAGTGTAAGCTTGGCCTAAATGATCGAGTATTATTGGAGGCACAAGGTCGGTCAACTAAGGGAAAGGCCATTGACTTGGAAGACATTAAATTCCATCAGTATGTAGCTTAACTTTGGTCTACTTGAATTCTGGTGTTGGTTATTCAAGTGTTCGTGAGCATTCAGTGAAAATGATGCATTTTTATGAATTAAGATTCAAGATTACTATTACTTATCCAAATTTTGGTTTAGGTGTGTGCGTTTGGCCCGATTTGAAAATGATCGGACAATATCCTTCATACCACCTGATGGATCTTTTGATCTCATGACATATAGACTTAGTACTCAGGTACCTTGTGTTTACAAATGCCATTTCCCCTTTCTGTGTTTGAGTTGCTTATTAGATGCCTTTTGTTGAGCTAAATTATAACATTTTGGCTATCAGGTAAAGCCTTTGATTTGGGTGGAAGCTCAAGTTGAAAAGCATTCAAAAAGTCGTATTGAGATTATGGTAAAAGCTCGGAGCCAGTTCAAGGAGCGCAGGTATTCAGATTTTCTTTTCTGTTTTCTTTAGGGAGAGGGGAGGGGTCATTGCTGCTTAGTCATATCTCTAGTATAGTCAATTGCTCTGGATTTTGCGCAGTCTGTTGTTTTTCTTCAGTATTAATGAAAATTAAATTGTACAGCACTGCCACAAATGTTGAGATTGAGTTGCCTGTGCCAACAGATGCTATGAATCCAAATGTTCGCACATCAATGGGTTCTGCAACATATGCACCTGAAAAAGATGCAATGGTCTGGAAAATTAGATCTTTTCCAGGTGGCAAGGTATTAGTTCACATTAATCTCCACTCCTTTTCAGTGTTAACATTGTGTCATTGACACCCATTCAAAAAATAATTTTCATTGATAGCCATAATTTAAAGGAATTATTCTATTGTTCATGTTCCTTTACAATTTAGCCATTCATTTTTTTTTCAAATGTAAATTTTTAGGAGTATATGTTGAGAGCAGAGTTTCGTCTTCCAAGTATAACAGCAGAAGAAGCAGCTCCTGAGAGAAAAGCCCCTATACGTGTGAAGTTTGAGATACCGTATTTTACGGTTTCTGGAATACAGGTAAGTTTTTTTACAGAATATGATTGTGTGCTATATCACATAATAAATACCCCCCCTCCCCAAGATTAAGATGCTTTGTGCTCGTTTTCATCAATGCAATGCAATGTTACCTTGTTTATTAGTGGGTGCCAGTTGATGGTTAAGCATTTTTCTATCAACTATATGAATCGATTGCTAATTGGTGGACACTGTGTGTTACTATATTTGGTGTCAAAGAATCTAGATTCATAGGGCTGATGTGGTAGTCTAGAAATTGACCAAAAAGAAACAGTAGGCTAAAAGAAGTACTCATGAAATGGATCGAACTGAAGAGAGATGTGATTTTTATAAATTTCGTTCTCTGCAACATTGAACTTTCTCTCGGTGCTCTTGCTTCATTTCTTTTTTGAGTAAAATATAAAGCTGAAGGTAGATATGTAGAAAGGCTTAATATGCAATAGGGACCACCAAAGAGAATAACATTGTTGAGATTAACTGCCTATTAAGACAGTGTTGTTAAATTAGCAGGAATCATGGCAGAATAGAGCGTATTAGAATTAATATCATTTGCATTATGTAAATCTTGTGATTTCGCAGGTTCGTTACCTGAAGATTATTGAGAAAAGTGGATACCAAGCTCTTCCATGGGTGAGGTACATAACCATGGCCGGTGAATATGAACTAAGGCTTGTATGAAAAGCTGTTTCACATGTTGGTGTTCCCCATCCATCATGTATATTTCTTCTTTGAGTTAGTATTCATTGAGATTTTTTTTTTCTCTATCACTATTTTGGTGTTGCGCATCGATCATTATTTTAACAGGATTGTTAGTTGATGGATATCCAGAAAGCTCATTTTATTCTCCTTTTCTTTTGTTTGGAATTGAAGGACATATATTCTAACTCAAAAACTGTTTTGTGGTTTTTTTTTTTTTTTCCAAATATTTCTGCATGAGAAAATTCTTAATCTATTTCATCTGATAATCCTCGTCCCTTTGTCGTGCTCTGCATTATATATACAATTCTTAGGTTGATGTTGTTTCTTACGTTACCTTTCGGTCTGTGGCCCGTTTAGTTTGCACGTTAATCACCAATTGTTTCTGGTTAGTGGTTACCGGCGGAAAATCTATGGGTAATTGCAAAATTAGTACGTGGGTTCTCATGTTTTTATGTAGGAAAAATATTTACATCTGCCCCACACCGGCACACACTCAACATATTGAGTGTAAAAATAATGTGAAGTGTGTGCCGGTGTAGGGCAGATGTATAGCATTTCCCTTTTATGTAATAGGCCCCCTTCACTGAATATGAGTTACCAAGAAATAGAGAGAGAAGATCCAAGAAGTAGAGAGAGAGAATTTCAGAAGAAGTGTAGAGAGAGAGAGAGAACAAGAAGAAATAGAGAGGGAAATTCTGTTGAATCATTTCATGCCCCCTCACTTCATTTGCTTATGTTTTTATAGTTGACAATTAATGGAACGGTACCGTTTCGTGCTTGCTTTTACAAACTACACTAATGCAACAACACCGTTCAATTACTCTTCATTAAACCAAAACGACAAACAACAATCACGACAAGTCGTATTGACATCTCCTTCAATATTGCTCAGCCTCTGGACCTTTACATACCCCTCCCCTTCAAAGCACCTTACCCACAAGGTGAGGGAAGTTATGCCTTAATTGTCAATAAGGTTCCCAAGTAAGTAGCTTGGCCAGCATCAGTTCCTTTCCATTGAACTAAGACTTCTACCATTGCTTTGTTATTCACTTTCCTGCTACAGCGCAGTAGAATATTCTGAGGCTCAAGTGCAATTTTTTCTTGAACATCCATTGGTGGCAATGTTGTCAAAGGAGAAACCTTCTTCTTTAAACAAGAGACGTGGAAAACAGGATGTAACTGTGACTGTGGAGATAACTCAAGACTATAAGCCACATGGCCAATCCTTTCCAATATTTGAAAAGGACCAAAAAATTTAGGTTACAACTTCATGTTTCTCCTCATTGCTAAGGACTTCTGTCTATAAGGTTGAAGCCTTAAATAGACCCAATCCCCAACTGCAAAAGTCCTCTCAGTATGCTTCTTATCATACTGAAATTTCATTCTCTCTTGTGCCAACAACATATTAGTCTTCAAAATGTCCAATATCTGTTCACGAGACTTCAACAATTCTTCCATAGTTTGATTAGATGAGAGACCTGGAACATATTCTCGAAGTGGAGTAGGTGGTACACCATAAAATGCTTCATAGGGAGTGAGCTTAGTAGAGGTATGGAAAGTGGTATTGTACCACCACTCAGCCAAAGCCAACCACTCAGACCACTGTCTTGGTTTATCACCTGAAAAGCACCTTAAAAATTACTCTAGACACTTGTTTATAGCTTTAGTTTGACCATCACTTTGAGGATGGTATGCTGAAGAATAAACTAGATTCACACCTTGTAACTTGAAGAACTCCTTCCAAAAGGAACTGAGGAAGGTAGAGCCACAATCTGATACAATAGATTTTGGCATACCATGTAGTTTAAAAACATGATCCAAGAAAACTGAGGCCACTTTAACTGTTGTGAAAGGTTGTTTTAAAGGTAAGAAATGAGCATATTTCGAAAGCTTGTCAACAATCACTATAACAATTGAGAGCCTTTACACATAGGCTATCCCTCCACAAAATCCATATATATATATCAGTCCAAACTGCTTAAGGAACTTTCAAGGGTTGTAGCAACCCAGCTGGATGAACATTTTCAGCTTTATTCCTTTGACAAACTTCACACTCCCTGATGAATTTCTTTATCTCAGTTTTCATACTAGGCCAATAGAAGTCAGACCTTGCTCTTTGCAATGACTTATGAAAGCCTAAGTGACCTGCAGCAGGGCTTGTATGAATAAAATGCAATATCCTGACTTTTAAGTCAGCACAATCAGGAATATACAACCTCCCCTTCTTGAATAAAACCCCTCCTTTAAGAGAGAATGATGAATTTGTTGTAGGATTCTGCTGTAAAAGCACAAACTGCTGGTGCACCACTTGATCTTCAGCATATGCCCTTTTAATCTCTTCTAACCAAGTAGGATTTGGAACAGATATGGCTAGCACAGAAAGAACATTCTCATCCTGATCTTTTTTGGACAAAGCATCTGTCACTTTGTTTTCCACTCCCTTTTTGTATTCCACAGAAAAGTCATAGCCAAGCAACTTAGAAAGCCACTTCTGTTGAGCAGGTGTTTCAACCTTCTGTTCCAACCTTCTGTTCCAATAATTACTTCAAACTATGATGATCAGTTCTAATGATGAATGAACCACCCAACAAATAAGGCCTCCATTTCTTGACTGCCAAGACTAAAGCCAAAAATTCATTTTCATAGGTGAATAACAGCAGATTCTTGCCCTTCAAAGCTTGGCTTAAGAAAGCCAAAGGCCTTTGCTCCTGCATCAATACATCCCCCACACCACTAACATAAGCATCACATTCAATTACAAATACTTTAGAAAAATCAGGCAAAGATAAAACAGGAGGTTGTGTTATAGCTAGCTTTAATCTTCAAAGGCTTTAGTTGCTTCCTCAGACCATTTAAAAGCTTCCTTCTTCAACAAAGTTGTTAATGGAGCAGCTATGATGCCATAATTTCGAATAAACTTTCTGTAGTAGCCAGTCAACCCCAAAAACCCTCTCAATGCTTTGACAGATTTAGGAACTGGTCATTTAATATTGACTCTATCTTTTTCTGATCTGCCTTGACCCCTTTCTTAGAAATGAGGTGCCCCAAGTACTCAATCGCAAGGCAAGCAAAGTGACACTTAGATCTCTTTGCATACAATTGATGGTCTTGTAAAGTATTCAGGACAGTGGCTAAATGCTTCAAATGGGACTGCAAATCTCTACTATAGACCAGTGTATCATCAAATAAAACAATGACAAATTTTCTTAAAAATGGTCTAAACACATTATTCATAAGACCTTGAAATGTGGAGGGTGCATTAGTGAGTCCAGAGGGCATTACAAGAAACTCATAATGACCCTCATGTGTTCGAAATGCTGTCTTGGAAATGTCATCCTCCCTCATGCGAATCTGATGGTAGCCTGACCTTAAATCAAGCTTGGAAAAAACAGCTACCCCAAAAAGTTCATTAAGCAATTCATCCACCACTGGTATAGGATATTTATCTTTTATTGTGGCCTCATTAAGTATGCTATAGTCTATGCACATTCGCCAAGAACTATCCCCCTTTCTCACCAAAAGGACAGGTGAAGAAAATGGTGACTGACTTGGCCTAATGACACCAGACTGTAGCAACTCTTTGACTATTTTTTCAATTTCAATCTTTTGGTAATATAGATATCTATATGGCCTCACACTCACTAGTGTGGAATCTTTTTTCAGAAGTATTTGGTAATCATGAGATCTCTGTGGAGGTAAGCCTCTTGGTTCATCAAAAACTGTCTAACAGATTCAAGATATCCTGAGGTACATGATGCAACACCTATTGAGAATGAACTGCAGTTATTTGCAAAAATAATCCTTTGCTCTCCATTGAAGAGAGTTTAGCAACCTCAACATCATCAACAAGGTTGCTAGAAGTAGAAGTTAATGCCTTTAAACATGTCAAAACTTCTTTGTAAGTAAATTGCATACTCAACTTGCCAAAATCCCAAAGGATGGCCTAATGACAACAACCATTGTACTCCCAACACGATATCACAACTACCCAAATTCAAAGTAAGCAAATCAAATACAAAGGTTGTACCTTGTATATATAGGCCACATTAGTACATTTCCCATCACTAGCCACCAAATCACCATTTGCAATTCTAACCTGCATAGGGTCATATTTCTGTATTTCCAGCCCACATTTATTTGCCACTGCAGTATCCACAAAATTATGGGTACTACAAGTGTGTATCAAGATAGTCACCCTTCTCTTTTTGATATGGCCAAGAACTCTCATAGTTTTTGGATTTGGTGCTCCCACCAAAGCTTGAACTGAAATTGAAGCAGCACCAGCAACTTCATTCATCTGCTGACTATCATCTTCTTGTGACTGCTTAGCTTCTTCATCTGATTCCCTTGACTCCATTTGAGATAAATCCATACCCTCTAAAACATACACTCTTCGTTTTGCACATTTATGGCCTTGATAATATTTCTCATCATAGAAATAACAAAGGCCCTTCTTCCTTCTATCTTGCATATGAGTTTTTGAGATTCTTTGGAAAGGCATTTTAGAAACAGCATGTCCTCGAGGAGGTGTTCTCAAAATGGAAGGGGCTTGCATTGATCTTTGCGCACTAGCCCTCGAATCATAAGAGGTATTCTTCCACACCTTCCTTGTGCTCCAAATATTCTGTTCTTGAATCTTGGCCAATGCAAATGCATCATTCAAGTTCTTGGGATTAAACATCTTCACAGTGAACCTCACCTCATCTTTCAAGCCACTTATAAAGCAACTTAGCTTATTCTTCTCAGAAATTCCTTTGAGCCTATTAGAAATCAAATAAAATTCTGTCTTATAGGCTGCTACTATACTCACTTGTTTCAACCTTGTAAAAGCCTCTATTGGATCATCATAAACATATAATCCAAACCTTACTTGCAATGCTTGAGTAAATTCATCCCAAGAACGAAATAACCCTGCTTCAGTAGAATTCTGAAACCAAACCAAGGCTTCCTCCTCCATGTAGAAAGAAGCAAAAAAAATTATTTGTCCCTGTGGTACTTGATGGTACAAAAAGTATTGGTTAGCCTTATACACCCACGCTACAGGATTTCCACCAGAAAACCTTGGAAACTCTACTTTGATGTTTTTAAAAATTCCTCTATCAACTTGTTCACGGCAAGGTACTTCTTCACTATCTTCATGCATTTCTTCATGTGCCATCGATCCATTTACTGATATTCTTGAGATCTGCTGTATAACTTCTGCAAATCTTTTATCCTGATTCTCCCTGTCGATTCTTGCAGTTTCCTGTTGCTGTACCAGAACAACAATTGTATCCTCAAGCTGCTTCTAATGTTGATCTTGTTGCTGTCTATAATTATTCAAGGAATCCACCACTTGTGCATAGGATCGCGTTCCTTCAGCCATGACTACTGATACCAACTGTAATGGCCCCCCTTCACTGAATATGAATTACCAAGAAATAGAGAGAGAAAATCCAAGAAGTAGAGAGAGAGAGAATTTTAGAAGAAGTGTAGAGAGAGAGAACAAGAAGAAATGGAGAGGGAAATTCTGTTGAATTATTTCATGCCCCTTTACTTCATTTGCTTCTGTTTTTATAGTTGATAATTAATGGAACGGCACCGTTTCGTGCCTGCTTTTACAAACTACACTAATGCGACAACACCGTTCAATTACTCTTCATTAAACCAAAACGACAAACAACAATACATCTTCATCGTGACAAGTCGTATTGACATCCCCTTAACTAACAAAACTAACTTTCTAGCTTTATTTCTGCTGCTGCATGTGATTCTTTCTACAAGCCTTCAACAATTGTTGGCTATTGCTGCACATAATCCCTTCAATATTGCTCAGCCCCTGGACCCTTACATACCCCTCCCCTTCAAAGCACCTTGCCCACAAGGAGAGGGAAGTTATGCCTTAATTGCCAATAAGGTTCCCAAGTAGCTTGGCCAGCATTAGTTCCTTCCCATTAAACTAAGACTTCAACCATTGCTCTGTTGTTCACTTTCCTGCTACGGCGCTGTAGAATATTCTGAGGCTCAGGTGCAATTTCTCCTTGAACATCCATTGGTGACAATGTTGTCAAAGGAGAAATATGTTGTCCCACCTTCTTCTTTAAACAAGAGACAGGATGTAACTGTGACTGTAGAGGTAACTCAAGCCTATAAGCCACCTGGCCAATCCTTTCCAATATTTGAAAAGGACCAAAAAATTTAGGTGACAACTTCATGTTTCTTCTCACTGCCAAGGACTTCTGTCTATAAGGCTGAAGCCTTAAATAGACCCAATCCCCAACTACAAAAGTGCTCTCAGTATGCTGCTTATCATACTAAAATTTCATTCTTTCTTGTGCCAGCAGCATATTAGTCTTCAAAATATCCAATATCTGTTAGGTTTTTAACAAAATTGGGAAAGGTTCCTAATTGCGAGCTTTTTGAAATTCAAATATTAATCTTGCGAAAGTTGAAAATCGAGAATAGATTTATAAAAATACGATAACTTAGATATTAATTGTACAATTAACGCGAAGATTATTACCTCTTTGAAATACAACTTTGAAATGTGAGAAAAGAAATAAAGAATACTTCTCTCGACGATTCGTGGCAATTTGTATCAGATTTTAGGGATGATGAACTCACACTACGCAACATTGATGGACGACATAAATATCACAAATTGAATTGACTTGTAACTACCTATATTTGGAAGTAACATATGTATAGCTATTCTATTTTATGAAATACAACATTGATGAACTGTGTAGAGCGCGTCATTCAAATCTTTTAAATGGTAACATTTTATTTGTGAGATTTGAATTTTAATTTTTTTTTATAAAATAAATTATGTTATGTAAACACTTTATTAAGTGTGTTCTTCTATTTAGGTAAGAGTTCTACAAAAATTATCTCAAAAGAACAAGATCTTTTTTTTGGGCAGGATGGGTTGGTTTGTTTTCAGAGATGAGATGAGATTTTTTAAGATATGTGTAAATACTATTGAGATATATTGAGTATAGATAAAATAAGATGATATAAGATAAAATTGTGTTTGTTTATAGAGATGAGATGAGATTAATTTGACTTTTTTTTTAAGTATTTATAATTGTGGGACCCCAACTAATAATATTATTTTATTAGCACCCTGCTTGCTGAAAACGATTTCAAGCCCACGCATGAACAGTTAACAGCGTTAGAGCTAGCTTTTCGGCATTTTCCTGGGCAGTCCAACCAGCGTTTTCATGTAATTTTTATTTTCCTGTTTTTATTTCATGCTTCCTTTATTAAAAACCCATGTGTAATTATTTTATCTTTTTATCAAATATTTTGCTGAGTCATTAGAAATATTTGAAGGAAAAAAAAAACCACAATCTCATTTAAAAAATATAATGCTAAAATATTTTCTATCTATAATCATTTTATCAAATATTTTACAGAGCCATTCCTAATATTTTGTAATAATTTTTGCTACTCATTATTACTACAATAGAAACTCGTTAAAAAATAAGAAAAAAATATTAAAATAAATGTGAAGTAGGGATGATGAATATTTTTTATTTTTAATAATAAAAATTATTCGCGTGAGATTTGCTATACATAAATTAATGTGTTAATACACCCAATATCGTCAAACTTATTTTAATTTTAAAAATATTAAAAATACCAATTATTAGGTTGAAGCGGTTTTTTTTTTCGTCCTCCCTTCATTTATCAAAGACAAGTTATTATATCCTACTTTTTATCAAAAAAGTTGCAACCCATTAGAAATCCTCTTCAAAAATATTAAACACAACCTGATTTAAGAAATAGATTCGTAAAACCCAACAAGTACAAATAAAAAATAAATAACTAAATCCAATATCGCAATTCATCTACCATTTCTCATTAAATAAATAATATGTCCAGCATGATGAAATATTAATATTAAATACATGCGTAATCCTTAAATAACACAATCAATGGCCACCCCTTGCTTCCCACATAAAAATGACAATCTCATCTCTAATTGCAGCCATATTGTTTTGGGCTTCAGTCGACAAGTCTACATTACCAAATGAGGATGCCCTGTCACCAACCACAGGCTCAATAACTGGTAGATGCATTGTACTCCACGTTTAAAATATCCAGTCATCGGGGGTGATCGTTCTAATAAAGTTGTGTAGCGCACAACACGTTGTAATAATAAGTCATTGCCGCCCAACCAAATATGAAGGCATGTTGGAGAGGATGGTGAATCATTCTTTTATAACACCAAATATTCGTTCTACAATATTACGAACTGTTGAGTGACAGTAATTGAAGTAATCTTTATACCCATGAAAACCCCTCTGGTTGTGATGATCACTCCGGTGATAACGTTCTCTTGGATAGGGGGCAGCAATCCCGTAGTGTATGGATAAGCTGAATCCACAAGATAATACTGACCTGATAGTCCATTTTTTTCAAAGCACAAACTTCAATTAATATAACGGCAAAAAAAATGAAAGTTCCAACTTAAAAATATTTGATAAAGTTAATAAATTTTTTTTTACCCTCTAGTGGCCATGGAAAACGGGCTTGTGGATCACTGGCAGCATGGTGGAACACACGTGCATCATGCACGGATCCCTCCCATCCTATGTAAACAAATATAAACTTCATATCGAAGTCAACTATTGCCAGCACATTCTGAGCAACTCGACCTAACCTATTTCGATATGCCTCGCGCAACTCAGTTGAGACGACAGTTGGTATCATCGTACCGTCCATCGCACCAATGCATCCCTATCAAGTCATAAATAAATCCATCAATAAACACAACCAACTTAAGAAATGATGAAATGATGTCATTGTTACATTGTATGTTGAAAAAAAAGTTTGAATTTTATTTGTTACCTTAAACCAAGGATAATTATGATGGTTGCTTGAAATATAAGGGTGCACGCTGTCCCTGGGAGTTGACACAATCAAATGTCTCCCAACCTCACATAATGCATTAATCACCTTTCTCAAGTTTTTATTGATTGTTTGTGTCGAATGTTGAAACATGTCCCCAACAATTTGCTGGCCTTCTGCGTGGCCCACAAGAAGGCAAAACATACTCATAGCTTCCTCGACCGTCACTTCTATTCTAGAATCACGTACCAAGTGATTGTTACATAACAACGTGCATAAACAACGGAATGTAGGATACGAAACATAATCTTGCTGTTATCTGGATGGTCATTTAAAATTCCTAAAATATATTGATGCCCTCGGAGGCCTATATTATGTTGTGACCTTGGGTGATTCCTTCTCTGTCCGCGGGACAATATCTTAATAGCGTTCATGATATCCATGGGCTCTATCGGATCATCACTATGACTCCATGAAACCAACAAATGTTAACAACAACAAAGGACACATAAAACCACAAATTACATAATGCCAATGAAAAATTACAACTCAGCAAAGCAACTAATCAAGCTCTAATGCATATGCTAGTCACTAATCAACTATGCATAGTCCACGCTCTAATCAACTATGCATAGCCCACGCTTGCCTATGGACATCATCCATTACAAAAATCCTCATTGTGCCAGGGGATTCATTAAACGATCGAATGCACGTGAGAAAATATCTTCAAGCAGTGGGGACTGAAGTGCCTGTAACAAGGCCACACAGTGTGAAAAAGAATCGAAACCTTCATCACTATCCATGCAATGTGTGGATCCTCTACTACGCTTTTCCCCTGACGCTTCCCCTCTGCCCTCGTAACATTTTCGGCGTGCCTCATAGAAACGTATGATCGCTGCTACCATGTTCGATATTTCCTCATCGTGCTGGTTGCTTTGCCCTCCCTTCTGACGCCGTCGGGACGAGCAAGTAGATGGTGTCCCCATGTTCATGGGAAATTGCGACGGGCCACCAACAACAAAATCCCGACCGGCTTGGGTGCCAAGTGCCGGGCCCCGATGCCTCATCTCAGCGTCAAAACGCTCCTCGTCCGAAGATGGTGGCAGTTGGGTGGACGCGTGGTGGAGTGTGCTCGTGACAACAACAGCGCCAAAAATGGTATAGAGGTCTGCATATCGTGGGCAACCCGAGGTACGAAACTTCTTTACTTGTGGCTTGGCCTAGACAAGGAATTTAGTTTAATATATTAGGGAGGGATTCAAGCGGGAAAAAGTGATAATCAGTAAAGGGATTATTGTATAATATGAAAATACGGCGTGGTTAGAGAATCATTACCCTAATGGCATTTGCCCAGTGTTCGTCGCTCCCTAGAACCATTTTGGTATCGGGGTCCCATCCCATACCAGTTTGGTGCATGAGGTCCGTGAAAAATCGTTGCATCATCTTAAGCCGATATATTTTCCCCTTGATTAGGCTCACATCGTACGTCCTTACGCCCATAGCCGTAAGACATGCAACATAGGAAGCATGGTCCCTAGAAGTGATCTTCCCAGCCCTCAATGCACCATTAAGGTCATCACTTAACATCATGTCAATGAAGACGTCCTCCATTCCATCCGCCCAAATCATCGGATCAACGTGTGAAATGTCGAAATCGGGATCCATGTGAAAATGCTAATAATATGATATGAAATCCAAAGACGCTTATATCATACGTGGCTAAATAAATGATAAATGAAATCCAAACTGTTGTTAAAAGAAGTGGGCCATACCTGTCGAGGGTGAAAGAGTCGAGAGGAGCGTAGGTAGTAACGCTAACAAATGAAAAATATTGTTAAAAACAGTTTGTTGGCAACAGAGAATCCAAAAAAACGTGTGTAGTCATGAAGCTCACGTGATCACATACCAGAGTGGGATTAATTACCCACATAATCAATGAAGATGTTCTATACAACATTTTTCTGGGCAGAGGCTTACTAATTATTAGCAAGCATGAATGGCACAAGCTGCATATATGCAGGACATGCAATTGTTTTGTACAACCACATGTGGGCGGCTGAAATTGAAAGGAAGTGAAGGACTGAATCTGGAAATTAACTAAGCAATCGCTGTCCACTGCTTCATAATTAATACTAATTTTTGTGACCGACAATAACTTGGGCCATTACCACTAACATCTAATATATTTCTCTTTGCCCACGGCCACCACAGATCATAAATGTTTGAAAAAAAAACAATCAACCATTTTGCTTGGTGAGATAAGCTTATATATATATAAGCTTAAGCTTCATAATTTGTATACATAATTATTTTCGCTGGAAAGGAATGCATGCAACCAAACTAATTTCTTTCTCTCAAGACATTAATGTAAATGGTTTGTTGTAAAAATATGGTATTGATTTTTAACTTATTTCCATGTCCTTTGAGCCTAAAGGCCTAGAACTTTCATTCTATTACAAGTTATGATCAAGACAAATATATATATGCATTTGAGATGAAGCAGTGAAAACAAAAAATTTGTATACATTGATATTGTACTTTTCTAATAATAGCCACTTGTACAACCTTTAAACCAATTATGGCAATCTAATCTAATCATCATTAAGCAGCAATAGCAACAGTTCAGATAAGATCTTCCCACAGTTCTGCAAGTTATTTCCTTCATGATTTATAAATCTTAGGTAGGATATTGAGGCAAGAAATGGAACTGATATATATATATATATATATATATATATATATATATAATATAATTTCCAATGGAGTAGGCATGGGAATATATCATGGGAATTTATTTGAGAATTTGGAGTGACTTATGTGTAAAAATATTACTTATTTGGTGTATAGATTTTGAAAGTCACTTTTCTTGTCCAACACTATATTGGCGGATGGTGATCTTCCCTAACTTTTCTATCTATTTTGCTATTTGGTGGTCATCAAAGTATTTTATGGAAATATGTGAAAACCCGATTAGTAATAGGATTTTTATCTGCCAATAACTTTCACTTTGCTATCCATTTTGCTATTTGGTGGTCATCCAAGTATAATGCAACTATTAAACACAACCCGATTCAGCACACGCATTTTTATATGTCCATCAGGATTTGCTCAGTTTCATGTTCTACCATTTTAACTTCAAACACACAAGAGAGTCTATTCAAACCCAAAACAGTCAACAACCACTAATCGATCCACAACCACAAACAAATCAATCCCAATGCATTAATCACCAACAATATTAGACAAGATATTTGGACAAATTATTGATATAAAAAAAAGCAAATATTAGAGGGTACCATGGACTACCTGGTATGACCTCGCTCTCGGACCTGTGGTGCCCGTCAACTCAGTGAGAGAGCATTTATGGCAGTCGTTTTTGAGAGATAAACGACAGTTGCAGGACCTAACCGTGGTGGACGAGCACGGGGTTTTCGCAGCTTTCAGCATCTCCTATATGTAAGGTGCTTGGAGCAATGAAAGGGGAGAAGAGGACTTGGCAGCAATCGGTTAAGTGATGGGTATAGGAACAAGGGAGATTCGCATGGCAAGAACCACAGAGGTTTCACACAGAGTTTGATTTTTCTTGGAGATGAACTTTTTCTCGGGATGTCGTTTGGAAGGCTATCTCAATGGCGAGATTATAGGCTGCAGCTGAGGGATGCGCGAAAGGATTCTGAACGAGAGAGATGGGATCGAAATCTTGTGAGATGGGATGGCCTGCTTGCTGAAGATTTGCACGAATTGAAGTTCGAAATGGGGCTTACGGGAGAGAGGAGACAGACGCTGCGAGATTTGCACGGTGCACTAATGGAAAGCAGTCAACAGTGTCGAGTAAAGGAAGAGAACGACTAAGATGAAAACCTCGGGATAAAATTGTGTTTGTTTTCGGGAAACCATCTAACCGTACAAAAACTGTTTTTAAGGTTTTGAAAGTTTTGGGTTTATCTCCGAAAACAAACGAGCAGATTTTATTCTAAAAAGGAAGAGTCTCAATGTAAAGACAACAACCAGAACGGTATTAAAATTATGTGGGATGTCAAATCAGTAAATATGATTGGGATAAAAACATATAAGAAAAATTAATAATAAAAAAAGTGGTTGATTCAACT
This sequence comes from Juglans cinerea, assembly GCA_961763995.1. NCBI lineage: Eukaryota > Viridiplantae > Streptophyta > Magnoliopsida > Fagales > Juglandaceae > Juglans > Juglans cinerea. The sequence continues at coordinate 27,334,875 of CAUIVZ010000003.1, forward strand.
TAACTGACATGTCTTCTTTAAATTGACGCGATTTGATGCGGCTTGTCAAATTATAAAATTATTTTTATTGTAAAGTAAATCTAACGTATCATATAAGGTTATGTCAGTTTGCAAATTTACTTTTATGAAATCTTTTTGTGGTTGTAACACTTATCTTAAAAAATATATCTATTACTATGTGTAAAGGCCAAGTTTGGATTTTCGGATGTTTCATTCATCACGTGTCCTTCAATTTTAAAACATGCACTTTCAATTTTTTTGGTATTAAGCCCTTTCACCAAGCATCGGTATCTCGCCATTTTGGTATTAAACCAATGCGATCTCTTGCGCCTGAAACGGTGCACAAATAGTAATCAAGTTCGATCTATCCGTTAAAACAAAATTTCCGTTGTCGCAAAGTACTACTTCAGTTGAATTTGATTGGGGTTTGTGGACCACAATTGTATCTTGGAGGAACCTTAGTAGGACCAGAGTGCCATCTCTGAAGAATTCAATTCTTAAAGAAGATGGATTAGACAATGGTTTCTCTCTATTTGCCACCCAGAAAATTTCTTGTGTGAAGGATGTTTCGCACCCCGCCGTCCTCCTCCGATCACCTGAGACAAGAAATTTTGATGGCTCAGAGTGTCAAAAAATAAATCTAATGTCTAAGTCAGTTTATGCTTAAGAGAGAGAGAGAGAGAGAGAGAGAGAGAGAGAGAGAGACCATAGTCAGAATCCTCCTTGAATCATACATGTGCCAAAGCTTTTATACTTCCCTCTTTGGTGGGGTCACTGTTTTCCCTGTGCCTGGGGTGTTTGCCTCTACTCTGGATGGCGTGCTACGCATTTAATGCAGCATCCTCTGTTAGGACTTATGGACCCACGCCGAGCCTTTGTGCCTGGAGACGACATCTTATCGCATTTAACGCGATACTCTCTGTTCTGGGATCTCGACCCACTTCGGGCCTCTAAGCTTGGGGGCAGCATCGTGTCACATTTAATGTGGCACTCCCTGTCAGCGATGAGACCTCAACCCGTATCTAGTCATTTAATGTGGTGCTGCTGGAGACGTGCCCAAGTAGGGGCTGTCTCGTCTTTTTTGTGTTAGCCTTGGCCTTCTTCCTTGCCACACATTGAGTTCTTTAACACCGGGCCTTGAGCTTTAATAATTGGAATAGGCCTAGCCCGACAAGGGACTAATACGTCCTTCCAATTACCTTGCAAATTCTTGTCACATGGGTGTAGCGGGAATTTTCAATGCCCACGATCATTTTTTCATTATCCTCATTAATTATCTCAACGTTACACATTCCCACGTGTTGAGACTGATCAAGACAATTTTGAACCCACGTCTCCTTGCGTAGCGTGGATTGTGGGAATTGTTATAGGCGTTTCTGTTCCCCGAAAACTGTCAGCCCCCTATTGGGGTTACTCAATCATTGTCTACACCTTATTTAAACCTTCCTGCCCCTATCTTCTGAATGTCTTTCACCTGCCTTAGTTTTCACTTTCCTCCCCCATTTGTCCCTTCTCCAGGAGCTTTACTCTTTCTCATTTCCTCCTTGCATCTTTACTTGTCTTCAATGGCTTCCAAAAACGCGTCTAGGCTCTCTTCACGGGGTTCACGCTCCCCTCACCGTGGTGGGTGTTCGAAGAGAGCTCCCTTGCTATGATGGGCATGGTTGGTCCTTGTAAAACCCGTTCCCGTAGGTTAGGAGAGTTACGTACATTCATAACATAATGCCCCAGTAAAGATATTCAAAGTTATGAAAATACCTTATTTATTGAATCATCAACTAACTTAACATAACAATCTTTCAAAACATAAAGCTAAAAGATAATGAAAATGAATAATTAGTTCTATGTGGTGATCACTTATCCAAATCTTTTAATCATAAACTAAATCCTAGTAGAAATAACACTTATTCCAGTCCAAGTTTATGAAATTAATCTACTCATGTCCTTCCAGCATTGTGTCCACACAATCAACATTTGAGACATTAAAACATAAAAACAAGAACAAATAAGTCGAAGACTCAGTAATAGCATATCATAATGTAACTTAATTTAGCTTTAGCAAAACTTCAATATTTCGTAACATAAGCAGAATTAACAAAATCATGGAATTTCATGTAGTATGATGCATGAGTGATTGACCCTATGTATTTCCTATTAATCATGCATGACTTGTTCAACTTATCTTTCACTTATTTAGTGACCATTATTATCTGTGAGCATCGGTCCAATTTTCATTGACCGTGCATACATAATGTAACGTGCCATATCATGCATCGTGCAACGTGCAACGTGTCATATCACGATTAGTGAATCACGCTTGGGTTTGTGGCACCGTGCAACGTGTCATATCATGTATTGATGCACATTTGAGTCCATGATTTCGCTTAAAATAGAGTGAACCATGCTTGAGTCCATGGCACTATGGTAACGTGTCATATCATGTAGTGATACACGCTTGAGTTCGTGTTATCACTAAAAATAAGGCGAACCACAATTGAGTTCGTGGCACCGTGTAACGTGTCATATCATGTAGTGATACATGCTTGGATCCATGATATCACTAGAAATAGGGTGAACCACGCTTGAGTCTGTGGCACCGCACATCATAACCCATAACATGAGGCCCATTTACAGTTTATTTGTTATTCATGTGTTTCTTTACTTGCTTCCACAATTCATGTGAACATATTTGTCTTCATGAATTTACATGACATGACATACTTTCGTGCATGGTATAACACATAACATGGCATATTATTTTTTATCTTACGTGATATAGCATAACATGATCTAAACTTTATATGAATATTACATGGCATACATGTGGTTATTATAACGTATCATCCATTCTAAAAGCAATCCATATCAGCATGACAGACAGAGGTTCATTCATTCACCATGTATCATTGAAATTCATAAAGGTTCATGAATAGGGACTAACCTTGAACTGACTCGTAATGTAAGGTTACGGGAAACCTCACATGTTCATAAAAGAAGACAAAATAATTTACCACACATGTAAAGTTATAATCATGTTACCTCTTAGCACTCCTTATTGGTTCTTACTTTATAGCGCGTTACCTATACGAGGTACTAGAGGTTACTAATTTTTTTTTTAGAAAATGTGTCGTAGCATTCTACCCAATTGAACACATATCATGAACTTTAATCTACTCAAATATGCGACTACATACTGAATTCAATAAATACTAATATCATATAGCTATTAAAATAATAATATCAGGTCTAGTCCTTTAAGTATAATTTAATAGGGAATATATAGATTATCTATTCTATAAAATAACAGTATAATTAATAATTTCATAAAATAGGTTTATAATATTGTAGGCTAACCATAATTCAATACCCAATAATATATGTTTTAAATCCCTTAATTAGAACTTACTGCTCCACAATGGTTTGTAAACTTTACACTCATTATCATAACGTGACCCTAGAGTAATAGCTAATTCTAACACTTAAAACACAGCCCACAATTAAGACAAGTACAATATGAAACTCAAGTCCAATTTAATGATACATGTCTAATGAACCTCAAGCCCAGCCCAAATCAGCCCACGTAGATGATCAAATTTAAACCATAATGTCGGTCATAGACACTTAAGGGTAAAGACGTAATTACCAAAAGTTCCTTCAAGAGGATTTACGGAAGCTTACCAATACAAGGGTTTTAAGGGCATTTGTGTAACACCAGTAATAATGCATGGCTTTTTGGGAAAGGCCTAAACAAAAGAAATAAAAGGAGAAACACATGCTTGTGGGAGAGATGGTCGTGCAATGCTCACCGATACTGAGTAGAAGAACCAACTGTGATGATGGTGGCTAGTGAGTCGAGTTCGACGGTGGCAACTGGATGATCTCTCGAAATAGTGGTGCAATAGAGAGAGAGAGAGAGAGTTTTAGAGAGAGAAAATAGTTTGTGGTCTTTGACCAAGGACAACAGAGAAAGAAAGAAGTGATCGACGGTCGGGGCTTACCAGAAAAGTGTGGAACTGACAGAGGGTGACTGGCTGGTAGTTTTTGGGGCTATCGAGAGGTGTCTCGACTTCTTTGTGGTGATCGACGATGGCAGAATGAAACACGCAGAAATTATTTGGTTATTCACAGTAGAGGGAGAGAGGAAAGTGATGGAGGAGAGAAGAGGGCTTACCGTCGACGTGTTCTGTGGTGTTTTCGGCGGGATGGCTGCCTGGTTGCTGTGAGGAAGGCTACGGTGGTGCTGTGAGGTTTTGTTGTGTAGCAAACCTTGACTCTACTGGGTTCTAGCCATGGTTGTTGTTGGCGTGAGGGAGGAATAATGTGAATAAAATGAGAAGATTTAGGGCTACGGTTTTGAAGCTTGAATTTGGCTACAAATTATGAAACTACTCCAACTAGGAAATAAACACTGAGAGGTATATAGGCGTGAAGGGTGGAAGAATCCCACTAAAAAACAATCACTATCTCAAAATAGATCTTAAAAAAATAATAACATTACTAAAAGTAATAATAATAAAAATAATAATAATAACAACAACAACAATAGTAATAATAATAATAATCTTAATTCTAAATCCTAGTTTAGGATCAGTATGTAACAATCCTCTACCACCAACTCGACAGACCTAAGGGCATTATGGGACACATATGGGGTTCCAGACACGGTTGTCTTGGAGGTCCTTAATTCCCATCACGGGACCATCGACTTTGAGGGGCTTGCTGAGAAGGTTGCTCTGCACCCAAGCACCTTTTTGCACGAGCTGAGACTCCCTTTTTGATACCCCATTCGTGATGTTCTAGATTTCCTAGGGATGGCCCTTGCTCATTTGCACTCTAATGCATGGATGATCCTAATGTCTTGCTGCGTAATATGGCGGACGGTCTTGAAGCTTGCCTGCGAAGAATACCTGGATCTGACAGCCTGAGAATTTGTTCTCACGCACGAGATCCAATCCTTGGGGCAATATCTACAACTTCCATTCCTGGTCCAAATACCACGTTGCCTGATTTAAGGGTCGTCACTCCAATGCCAAAAATTGGCAATGCAAATTCTTCTTTGTCCATCCAGGGGTGGGAGTCCTCTAGTAGTGAAGTTGATAAGTAAGAGTTTCTCGTTCGGGCTACGTAGGAGGTCACTCCAAATGACAAGATGATTTTTGTGACTCTTTCGGAGTGGGAGGAGGCTCGTAGACAGACGGTTCAGTCTTGGGTTGAGCAACACCAAGAGAAGGTATGGACTAACGTTCTTTTGACCAGAGAAAACATTGATCGGTTCTTAGTGATTTCGGATCAATCTCTCATGATTGGTCTCTGCTTTTTTAGGGACCCTATCATTACTTGGGGCAAGAAATGCCTTTCGTCGCCACGTTGGGAGGTGGAGAAAAGAAACCACGCCGCGAGGGTGAGGGGACCTGAAGACCAAGGGAAACACGCGATCGTTGAGTCCGAGCAGGGGACTTCTCGCATGAAATAGGCTTTGCCATCACCAGTCGCCTAAGTCTTGGTTAGAGGGAACTCACCTTACTTTGATGTCTTCGATGCTATTATAGCACAAGCGGCATTGGAATTTAAGTTTCCGGTGCCAGATGCTCAGGTCGTTTCTCCATCCCTGGATCTCTCTTCTCCAGCCTGGTGACCAAAGATCGACGAGGGCTCTCAACTAGGACCAGGATGATTTAGAGATGGTGTTCTTCGAAGTCCTACTCAATCTGATTGTCAGGATTTCTCGAGGCCCCAACTCCCATGAAGCGCCTTGAGGAAGCAGGTGACGCCCTTGTTTGTTCGAGCAATATCACTCACTCGGGCCCCTCAATTTTCGAGGCGCCTTCCACAGTTCTTGGTAGTGAGTAGCTTGTTGCGCTTGTCGATTGCAAGGGCCTCTCTCTTGATGACCTCGTCACCCTAGTCAACTAAAGGGTTTCGATTCTTCTTCACCCTTTAGTGCCTCTATCGGCAGGGGGCTTCTTCGCCCGCCGTCTTTGAGGAGGTATCTTCCTCGGTTCCTTCTAAAGGCGGTGAGGAGAAAGTGGATGAGCCGAGTCTTGTCGACCCTGCGGGCATAGGACCTTCATCCCAACCAAGCGTAGGATAGGCCGGTGATCTAAGGCTTGAAGGAGCCTTGGTACCATCACCACCTCCCTCACCTCAACTGTTTTCCCTCAGGCTACTCTAGGGCTTGGGGTCTGCAGGTCGAGGTGTGATGAGTGTACAAAAATGCACTCTAAATACCCTATTATTAGACTAAAATGCTAAATGTGAATAGAAATCATAGAATTTAATGTGTATTCTTGAATTGAGTTTCTATTTACTTTGGGATACTTATAAGCAGATTTTTATGTTTAATTTCAGGGTCTATAAAAGAGCAAGTTAAAGCCCAGTCAAATTTAAAAGACTTTCAAGTGGGCAAGACGTTGGAACAACCTAAGAACTTTCAACGAGTGTAGAACTCTTCAAATAAGGATAATGATGGAGTTTCAGACTAATTCGGATCAAGAGAAAAAGTCAGAGTCCAAAATGATCTAGGAGACAACTTGGATATACTTTAGTATTTTGATCGTAACTTTCCACTCACGTATCAGATTGATACGATTCTTTATGCGTTGGAAAGCTATTTTAAAAGGCTATAAATTTGAACTCTTGTAGTACGTACATAGCTTCCAAGATGAGTGCTAAATTTTAGGAGATTTTTTATGCATGAATCACGAAGACATTAGGGTTTCTTTCCTACCCTATATAAGCATATCATTAGCACGAAATTGAGAGTTTTTTTGTAGGGAGGAGACACAGATCTATAGAAGAGAAAATTACTATTTTTATTTATTTTTAGTTCTTCCATGGAGAACTTCATCTTGGAAAAAGTTTAGGGCGGAAATTGATCGGTGAAAATACTTTAACTTTATTTTAATTTATAGATTAAACTTTATTATTTAAGATTTTAGGATTTAATTCTCTATTTATTTTTTATATTATAAATTTGAGACAATTATATTAAATCTTGCTATAGTTTGATTTTGTTGAGTTGTAGGATTATGAATATATGATTGTGACTTAAACAAGCTTTTCATGCCATTGATGTGATCTTTTACTGCATTATTATTTGTGAACATAGTGTTGTCTCTAGATCTAATATTCATTGTTATATATGAAAACCATGATTTGTAAATGGATAATAGATTCTATAATTAAATTTGAGAAAGTAGATGAATATAATGCCATATCTTCCAATTAGGAATTTGGTGCTATAATTATTAACTGTGTATATCGTAGGATTAAAAAAGTCAGAGTATTAGATCTGGTTGATGGAAGCCCAAAGCTTTACTTCTCTTCTTATCCGTGCCCTAATCTCATTTTAATTACGTACTTTAGGTAGAATTCTCATATTCTTGTCATATTATAATTTGATCTTTTCTTTTAAGCTTGCGCCTTGTTGTGTTTCTTCCGATTCCCTGTTGATCGACACCCTGAACTATACTATAACACCGCATACTAGTTTGTGCGTAATCAAGGTGAGGAGCATACTTCTCTGGACGCTATGGCCCTTCCAGATCTCGCCACTCCCGACTTAGTACTGACAAAGCCAGGGTCGAGTCTGTGTGCAGGGTGGCCAACCAGCTCAAGGACTTTCTTTCTCTGGTACGTTTTCTTGCCATCTCTCATCAGGCTCTTCTATTTTTGCTATCATTGATTGCTTGGCTTTTCTCAAATAGGGAGTCAATGATCTGGTGGCTTGGATCGTGGATGGTTAGACAGAGTTGGAGGAGGAGGCTTGCGTGCTACGGATCTATGCTGAGAAGGCTTATCGTGAGATACTTAAGCTCAGGGTCGAGAGAGACAGACTAAGTGGGCTTTCATTATGGTCGACAACTATAACAAGTCTTTAGAAGGAGATGTTGCTCGCCCTGCAGAAGGACTTAGGCCAATCCAGGGAAGAGGTGTCCCGAAAATGCCTTGAGGTTGAAGCCCTGACAGAGGAGTAGAATCTAGAGCAGATTTGAGTGTCTTGTTCGGATAAGGAGTTAGAGGAGACCCAGTAGTATCGCCTTAACTATATCGCCCCCTTTTTGGAAGTCGAGGATGCTTTATTGGATATGGGCTTGGACCTTGACCGTGTCAAGGCTAAGAAAGAAGAGCTCGAGGTGCATTACCCTGCACTTTTGAGAGACAAGGCCGCCGTGGATACTAGGTGCACCATGGCTATGAAAATGGTGAGGTCGCATAAAAGGCAGGTGAAGGAACTGAAGTCCAAGCTGACCTCAATCAGTGAGGATCTTGCCAAGCTCTCCCCTCAACTTATGGAGGCCAAGAGGGTCCGTAAGCAAGCCTGGAGTTATGGGCACGTTCTGGCTCTAAAGAAGTTGCAGGAGTACTTACTGTCGAACCCCCATGTCGAATTGAGGGCCCTAGACTTAGAGATATTCAAGCCTGATGAGGAGGCTCTAGAGTTCCTCGACTCCCTTAGTAGAGACCTTATGTCTAACGCCTTCCCTCGTCCTGCTGCCCATCATTAGTTTTATGTTGTCGTTTCTCATCCATTTTTTTTTTAACAATACATGCATTGTACATAAGTTTTTGGCTTCCATTGCTTTAAATGATATGCATCTATTTTGTTTTAGACTTTTGTTGGCATTTGCTAATTATACATATTTTTGACTCATTCCTCTTCTTTCCCCTTGCTTTTTTTGGGTGCCCACTTACTGTGATGGCCAACGTCCCATGTTGTGTACATTCGAGGGTTATGCCCTTTGATTTGAATGAAAAGGCTATCGTCATTGTCTGGGTGCAGAAACACTTATGCTTAAATAACCAGGATGGAAGTGGGCTCAGCCGCCCTGGGTGGCAAGGAGGGATGGAACACTTAGGAGAAGTGTTCGCTCATTTTTTCGCCGGGTGCAAATGCAGAGCATCGACTTAGAGAACCATGTGGGAGATGTGCTCAATCACGCTGGATGGCGAGGAGGCTTAGAACACTTAGGAGAGGTGTTCCCTCCTTTGTTTGCCGGGTGCGAGAGGGGAGCATTGACTTAGAAAACCAAATGGGAGATGTGCTCGACTCCCCTGGGTAGCTCCCTTGATGTTTGTGCAGTAATAAATATTTGACAGTAAGAAGTGAAACACGAATGAGAGTCATGAAATGTAAAGCAATTCTATTGAGTTGACGGGATGTTCTCACGCATGAGTGTTACTGAAGTAGAGATATTTCTTGAGTTGATGCAGTCATTTTCCTTTGGCATTCTTAAGCCAATGAACTCTAAGCGATGTGCTTCCCTGTCAAACTCGTAGCAAGCAGGCATTCATCTTCCTCTACTGTGCCTACAGTCCTTCTCGGCTCTAGGCCTTGCCTACGAACTCGGACGGCAAGGAAGGGGCTAAGTTCTCAATCCCTATCATGCACACGTCCTTTTCTCCGCCCTTCAATTCTTGCACATAGCATTTTCTTGCTATCAACTGCTTACCATGCCCTTTGCCTACACTTGTTCATGTTGGAAATTTCATTTTTAGATGGTAGGTAGAGGTTATGGCCTTCAGGCTATTCAGTGTTGGCCGCCTAATTATCTTGTTGTGTGTGGAAGGGGTCTTGATCACGAGGAAGTCCATTATTGTGGTGGTTGTTTGCATCCCAGATCTGACCATCACGGGTAATATTATGGAACCCAAGGGATGTACTCTTTCCCCCTAAAATCCCTTCAGCAGGGTCGATGACTAATGCAATATGTTCTAGTCGATGCCCATCTTGGCGAATGCTTCCCAAAACAGAATGACAACTGAGCTTCCGTTGTCTATCACCATCCTCCTAGTGGTGAAGTTGGCGACCAGCATCATCACTACCAGGGCATCGTCATACAGGTAGATCGCCCCGTCTCAGTCGCTTTCATTGAAGGAGGTGGCCATCGTCTTCTCTATTCGGGCTTGTTTCATTGGTCTTCCAATGCTAAAAATCTCCCCGTGCCTTGCCCTTCGGGCATGTGCCTTTCTACTGGACGCAGATGCTCCTCCACTGGCAACTTTTTCAGTAATAGTATGGATTTCTCCTAAAGGGGCATTGTCCTGATTTTGGCGTGGGGAGTTTTGCACATCCCACCCTACAGTCGCCCTCACCCTCGGGCTTCCATTCCTACGGTCTCTCCTTCTCCACTTGTTCCCTTAGCGATCGAACTGCCTAGGTGGTGGCAAATGTTGGGCGATTAGCCGCCCCAGCTCTCCATCCTCTTTCATCTCCGCCATTATTTGATTCAAGTGATGGAAATCCTTGGTCTTGTGGCCTTCTACATTATGGAAAGTGAAAAATTGACGAGTTCTCCAACTACGATCGTCGTTGTCTCTAGGTCGCTCCTTTTTCTTTGTTTGCACATTCATGCGTAAGTGCGCCTTCCTGGAAGAGATGCCACCATTTTTCCTTTTTCTCATATGGCCTAAGAACCTTTCTGGTTTTTTACTCTTTCTCACGGGTCCCCCCCCCCTCTTGCTACCTTTTTGTCTCCTTTATCTGACCGCTCCACTTTGGACCTTCTTGGGAAAGTTATGGCTCCAAGGGTGTCCTCTGCATTGACAAAATCGTTTGTCTGGTTCATGAATTCTCGCAGTGTAGGGGTCCTTCTAGCCAATTTGGCCATGAATGGGATCCTAGGCTAAATGCTGCCCAGGAGTGCTGCTAGCGTGATCTTCTCATTCTGGTCATCCATCGTCAGGCGCTCCTTATTGAACCAAGAGAGATAGAATTTCAAATTTTCATCTTCCTTTTGCTTCACAGTAAAAAGATAGGCGGGCAGATGCCTCCTCTTTCTGCTGTCCATTCATTTGGGTAATGAATTGCCTACCCAACTCCTTGAGACTGTCAATGGTGCCTGGCTGCAAAGCTCTGAACCATCCCCTTGCCGTCCCTCTGAGCATCAGGGGAAAAGCTCAACACACAATTTCCCCTAAAAAACCGTGGAGTGTCATGTGAGCCCGAAATGATTAGAGATGTTCAACTGAGTCTTTTGATTCGTTGTACATCTCGATCTACAGAGCAATTTCAGTGAGAGTGGGACTGCCATGACCTCCGCGTTGTAAGGGAGATCTGTGCTGCTTAGCAACTGGTCGACCGAGAAAGATGCTCCTATCTTCTTGGCCATCTCTTCGTATTTGCCCATGAGGCTACGTAGCTCAAGGTATATCTTTTTCTTCTCCTCTTCGTCAGCAGTGGCCCCTCCAGTGCTATGCAGCTTTGCCTCGATTCACTCGTTCTGGCTTGTGCCAGCACTTTCCCCTTGATCTAGTATTCCTCTACTTCAGGATCTCATTCTCTCGCTAAAGATTCTCCATTTCCGATGCCATCTTTTTCATTCGCTCCTCCATTTCATTCGATGTCTCGTCTTTTCCGTTTTGGCCCGGACCTTCTTCATCGCCACACATCAAGTCCTTTAATACTAGGCCTTTAGCTTTGATAATTGCGCCAGGTTGGCCCAACCCGACGAGGGACAAATACCTCCTTACATTTTCAATCAAAGTTTTTATACCATATGCAGAGGTCAATTTTGAGCTGTAAATTAACCAGTATGTTTAATAGCCCGTTCGATACTCACTCAGTTAAAATTGAACCAAACTCGACTCGTGACAAAAAAAAAAAAAACTCGCCCTTGACATCAGATACCCGCTTGATTAGTAAATGACACATACTAGGCTAAATTCGAGTCAAGTCGGCTAAGACTGGTTAAGGCCGGCTCGTCTATGCTTGAGTCGATTAGAGCTCATTCATAAATTGATAAATGTGTATATATACATATATATATATATATATATATTGGTTAATAATATAAGCATAACACCTTTTATAATTAAATATATTGTATGTAACCGAATTATTTATGCCTATATAATGAATGCACTTCATAGATATTTTATTATTTATACAATAGTTACTTGGTAATATTTAATAATTTCATAAAGTATGTAGGAATTATATATGAAATATTAATATATACTATCATATTATCTATATGTATTGGTAATTTACATAGGCATATAATATCTGGCTATTATAGATAATTATAAACTAGTTACATATTAATTATTTATAATTTTTTACAATTTTCTAATTCATGGCCTACTTGTTAGTTGTAAAAATTTCATTAAATTTAGATTTTTTTATTTATCTAATTTCTTAATCATTAAGTTTATTCAAAATATAAAAAATAAATAACTTTGCTCGGCTCTACTCAACTCGAGTTGGTTGATTTTTTTTTTTTTTTTTTTTGTATATAGAAAATGTTGATTTTGAATGTTTTATTCTTATTGTTAATCCATGTTTGATTGGCATTAAAAAAAAAAATCAGTAAAACTCAATCTTTTATATAAATTAAGAGATATCTAATCAAAAAGTAATAAAAATATATAAAGCTTGCACAAATATTATGCCGCACGTTGTGTGAGTTATAAGCTGTATATTATAATATGGAAATACACTACAATGTGGATATTATAATAAAGAGTACTGCTATAAAAAGAAATTGAGTACATAAAAGTAATCCTATAAATTGACGTGGTTTTATCTGATCCGTTAGATTTACTTTATAATAAAAATAATTTTATAATCTAACGAATCACATCAAACTACGTATAAATAAAAACTTTTTGAAAGATGCGAGTCTAAATAAAGAAAAAATAACAAGATTATTAAAAAGGATTTTTTTTTTTTTTGGCAAAAGGAAAATCTTATTATCTCAGCTCCACCCGGACTACAAATTGTAATTAATTATGTCCGTTGCTTTCCCCTTGATGGCCCATATACAGTCGTTCTATGAATCGGTTAAAGTCGTCTTCCCTGCACAACAAGCTAACTCTAGCAAACTTGGGATCCGCTCCAAACTGCTTTCCACCTCTTCCAACGATCTCGATTCCTCTTAAAAACTCTTCGCAATCTTTTATTCCTTCTTCGCATTTCAGCCATGCATAAGCTGTTAATGGAAGACAAGAAAAATCATTATGTTAGCACTTCGATCGATCTGTGTTTTTCCCATCATGATTTAGGGTATACAAATTATATATATATATTTTTATAATTAATAGAGATATAAACAAAACTTATTTTAATTCTATTTAAAAATTTTTACACCACACACCATCTACACCAAGCGCGTAACTAGGATTTGGTGTGTGAGGGGGGATTAGCAAAGTGTGTCGTATGTAGGAGACAACAGTAACCGACATTTAAGGTAGCAAAATATGTCATCGACATTTAACATTAACCATATAAAGTTGTTATCTAGGGACAAACTAAATTATTAAAGCCACTCATCTAAACCTCTTACTTGAGCTCAAGTGAAAGATAAAAATTAAGATAGAAATAGTCATGTAAGATTTATTGAAGCAAATGATAAAAATTAAGTAAACAAAGATAAACTTTTTTGTTGAATCTAAGATTGAATATTGTAAAGTCTCTATAATATAGATAGAAATAGTTATGCGAGATTTGTTGCATTCGCTCCTAATTGTTAACTTGATGGTAGTATATATGTACTTACTAACAAAATTAATCCAAACAAGATAGCTAGTGGAAGACTTAAAAAGAAAAGTGTAAATAAATAGGAAAAATGAGCTTGTAAATTTACCAAATAGCTTATAAAAAGAAACCAAGATATTTTATTGCCTCTTATGAGATGTAAAAAAAAAAATTGAGAATGTGAGATTTTATTAATGACAAAAAATAGGTGTAATTATGAAAAGATTATTAAAATACTAAAAGAAACCTAGACAACTAAGTACTAAATGAGATTTTTGAAAATGTTTTGAGGGGACAAATTATCTTATATTAGGATATCTTTGAAAAAACCATATACTAAAGCATATTTTTTAAAAATTTTGGGGGGGCTACCACCAACGTAAGTCCACACCCCTGATCTACACCATCTACGTGACATAATTTTATTTTTAAGATCGTATCTTTTTAACATCATCCACCAACAACATTTGATATATATTATGGTTTCTTTCTCTCTTGAAAGTAAAATGTCGTAATCCCAAATTTGTATATAGTGAACAACATGATAAATATGTACCCGGAAGTGTTTCAACAGACTCTCCTGTAAAGAGGCAGTGCTGTCGTGGATACTTGAACAAACTGAGATACCGATTGTGTTGAAGAACTTCTGTTAGTTTTTGCCATCTTTTAGTCATAAGATGTCGAGAATACTTAAAGAAGTTGTCCGTTTCAGTAGACTGAACATTTTCACAGCCATCACAAATCACTCCTATGATCTTTGCTGCTCTGAACTGTGATTCTTTTGACACACCGATTGAGCTGATTGTTATGTACTGGATCATCTTTTTAGCAATGTCTTTATCCTTGACGATAGCCCAGCTTCAAAATAAAAGAAGCTCAATTAAGATTAATGATCAGGAAAAGTACCACCATAAATAATGTAGGAAGACTTTTTTTGTGAGGGTCTTGAAGAACAACTTTCCTAGTTGCTTGACCGATTTCATGTACCATTTCTAGCGAGATAGACATTAATACTTTTCATGGGCCCTACATTATTTAATGATAGCATAAGAATTTCAAATAGTATAAGTCCCACATAAGGATTCAAGAATAATATATCTCTCCCTGCATTAAACCATCCAATTCGGTCAAGAAATTGGGAAAGGTAACAGTTTTTTTTTTTTTACACCACAGTGCATGCCATGCATGGATATATATATAGAAAAGGATCTTACCCAATACGGGAACCAGCATGTCCAGTGCATTTGGAACATGTAAAGAGCATAATATCGTAATCGGCAGCAGAGGTAATGGCCGTGTACTGTGGCCAGTAGTAAGCAAGGTCATGAATAAGCATTCCTTGATCACCACAGTTCTTCACCACGGCTTCTCGAAGGCCACCTTCTGGGTTGTTTGGAGAATTGACCACCTCTATGTAAGGCCCTTCCTTTTTAAAGCTATGTGCGTCCCCCTCCCATTTGTATAGCCTTGAGCGTAGGCAATCTATCACTTCCTGATATTGCTGCTACCATGCAATAAATAATTAATTACCATTTAACACCAAAAATCAACTCGTGAATTTCGAGATAACTAATGTAGCTGGGACACGTTTTGTCTTGAAAGAGAACTCATGTATGGACAAATCATATTCATCGTATTTTGAATATCATCTTCGCTTAAACTTTAATCCAAAATAAATGGGGAAAAAAGGAGATTTTTACGTAGAAAATAAATATAAAGGTATGCAAATTGTAATTTTTGCCGGTATGGTTGAACACAGATCCTACTAATTGCCGACTAATGCGGCTTGATCATGTTCAGATTTTAGTTTAGAGACAGACCCAACAGAGACACGACACAGTCTTTCATTCATGATTTGGAATCAACCCAACAGATCAGGCATGTTACCCAATCAAGCACACATGCATTGTCGCCATTTCTTCTTCTTTTCGGTTCTGAACACTAGTAGTACTACTTGCATATATGGTCGTTGCGTGTTCCCACGACTTGTGTTTTTCAAGAAACATGTCTGTTGCTTTGTCCCACACAACCATTTTAGAGAACACAGCTTGATTTGTTTCAAAATACTGATAAATTAAGAAGTACTGAGATCTAACCAAAGATCTTTCATTCATTAAAGTAGAGAGGAGAAACGAATTATGGGGTGGTAGGATGTGTTAAGATATAAAATAAAATCTACCTCTTCCTATTAGTTTAAGCTTTTGGAATAAGTGATGATTTCACATGATATCAGAATAGAGGTCTTAAGTTCGAACCCTAACTCTACACTCTATCTCATTTAATTAAATATTTCACTTGTTGGGTCTACTCATTGAAGGGAAGTCTGGCCCATAAGTGAGTGAGAGTGTTAAGATATAAAATAAAATCTATTTCTTTCCCTTAGCTTAAGCTTTTGGGATAAAGTGATGATTCTGGGATAAAGTGATGATTTCACAGGATGCACGTAAATATTGCAGCATATTAAGTTCAGTAATAATAATGAGGCTGACCGAGTAATAAGGTGCGGAGGAAACAACACTGACGGGCTCGGCACCACCAGGAGTAGTGAGAGCGTAAAGCAGAGCCTGGAAGAGCTGCGACGAACCCGTCCCCACCACGATATGCCGCTCCTCCGTTACAGCGTTTCCGACCACACCATGCAATCTTCTGATCGCATCTCCGAGTTTGGGCTCCAAAAACCAGCATACGTTTTTTACGTCACTGAAATAGCTCATGAAGTCACCCCCGCGGATCACGACCTTACACTTGTACCCCATCTTTCGCCAGAATGGCTCAAACATCGTCGGATCACCACTGTTCAGATTACAGAGATTAAACAAAAAATCACAAAGGAATATTTAACAGTAAATATATAGCTAGCTTGGCCTGTACGTTTTGATCAAAGCCTAGCGTGTGATTGAAGCTGCAAATAAGGACTTACGTGCTGAGAGCGAGAACGGAGTTTGAGTTAGAAGAGTGATTAGTTCTTGTGCCATTGTCCAAGAACAAGCGGCGTTTGTGATCAACAGGGGCTGCATTATTCTCTGTGAAACCCATTTTCACTTTCTCGGAAAGTAGTGTTTGTCTAAGTTCAAATGAATCTATAAGTTGAGAAAAAGTACTACTGAGTGGTGGTTCAAGAAAACAGAAGAGGTAGGATATTTATACATGAGAATGTACGTGCCCCAACTACCCTGGATTGAGTTTACTTACCTTACCAATTTAATGGCATAATTAGATATCTAATCCTGCTGGATTTTGTGCTAGCTTCTTAACGCGATTCTCGTTCCCAAAAGACTTCACAATTCTAGAGGGTATTATCTAGGTTAATTGAATTTGAACAAAAGGCCTCTTTTAGTGTGCATATACGTTTCATCCAGCTCAAGTCCTTACTCCTTATCCATTCTCACAGATCAGGAAGGTAGTATCAGCTGAAATTTACTTTCCTTTTTTACTTCTCCTTTTGTTAATTATCATTTTCTCCTTTTTTTTGTTACTTATCCATCCTTACTCCTTATCCGTTTTTTTTTTAATTATCATTTTCTCGTTAATATCCATGACTTAGTTCAAAGAATATACTGTATGTCTATTCAATGAGAATTAATAATATGCAACTAATCAATGAAATCTTATAATATTATATTGACATGTATAAGGAAGGCGGTCTCGTTTGTTTTCATAAAACATCTCATCTCATCTCATCTCACTCATAATTACAACTTTCTCAAATCTCCACACAATAAAATAAACAATTCAACTTTTTCAAATTCCAAAACAAAAATAAAATAAACAATTCAACTTTTTCAAATCAAAAAATAAAAATTAAATAAATAATTCAACTTTTTCAAATCTCAAAATAAAAATAATATTAAAAAATATATTCTAACAATATTTTATTTAATTTTTTAACTTTAATCTCAACTCATCTCATCTCGTCTCTGAAAACAAATAAATAATTGTTATATACTGTATGAATTGGAAGCCCTGGCCCCAGCTAGTACCTCAAACTGTCAAGTTGATCATGACTATCAAGATTTAATCGTTTATTAGTCCCTTTTACGAAAACTTCACAAATTTTACCGAGAAGGGATAAAATTCTACGTCCATGCTTGATTAATACCCGTGTATTTTTATTAGGGTTGTCATCAAGCGAGTCAAGCCGATTTTTGGCTTGATGAGCTCACTCGAGTTTAAACTTGAGATTTTTATTTAATGTTTGTTCAAACTCAGCTTGATAAGCTAAACTTTCAAACTGAGCTCGGCTCAAGTTTTTTATTTTATTTTTTGAATAAGATTTAATAATTAATAAATTAGATAAATTAAATATTGAATTTATATAACTAACAAATAGAACATCTATTTAATTATAAGATTTTATAAATTTATAAATAATTAATATGTAACTAGTTGATATTTATCATTGATAACAATATATATATTATAATATGCCTACATAAATTATTAATACATACACCTAATATGATAGTATATATCTATTTCATATATGGTTCTCACATAGTAGTATATGAAATTACTAAGTCTTATTGACTAACTATTGTACAAATTATAAAATATAGCAATAAAATATATTCAATATATAGGCATAAATAATTAGGTTACACATCATATATTTAATTATAAAACTGATATGATTATATTAATAGCTAATACATATATATATATATATATGAATGAGTTTTAATCGAGTCGAACTAACGAGTCAACTTGGGCATAAATGAGCAAACCTTAACGAGGCTTAGCCAAGTCGAGTCGAGTTTAGTCAGGTATGTGTCATTTACTAATCAGCGGATATCCGCTTTCACGAACGAGTCTTTTTTTTCACGAGTCAAGTTCAATTCGAGTTTAACTGGACGAGTATCGAGCGGGCTATCGAACAGACTAGTTTATTTACAACCCTAATTATTACGTTGCTTGGACCTTTGAAAGAGTCTCTCTAATTTAAGACATGATTAGTTATAATTCATCAAATTTGTTAAGATGATCGAATCATTAAGATAGATGAAAAATAAATAATCCAACGTGCACGGTTTTAATAGTTAAATTTTGACCGAAAAATGCATATTTGTAAATCATGATGTTTTATATTAGAGGCTTAAGGGAAAGCTCCAATGATTAATTTGAAAGTTATAAGGCGAAAGATCATATGATAATTAGGAGACATCAAGTACTGTATTTTTAATGAGAAAACAACGGGAAAATCTTTAGATTGCATCTGATACGACGTTGTTTATAAATTATAGTACTGATAATTAATAATAATATACATGCACCAAGCTGCTAGCTATATATAATATTTGGTTGGTCAGCGAGTTTCTCTTTCCGGGATCGGAGGATGAATGCATGCTTAGTACATGTTTCTGGTATGACATTTTACATGCGCACCAACAATATCATTAATTTTGAGTTTTGACTAGCTAATTGCCTGCAGCTTGAATCTGATCGATCATGTGCGCCAATGAAGATGCATATGCTATCAATAAAACCACACATCATCTTCTGATGCAAAATAAAATTAATTAATAATAATCTACATGAAAAATATCAGATATTATTTAATCACTATATGTGGAAGATGTTTCTCCGTCGCCAAGTTCATAGACTTTCCCGCTAAAAATAAATAGAAGTGTTAGTTGTATACAGAAATTTAATACGAGAAAGTTTACATGCATATATATACTCCCTTCAAGTTATATATATAATATGTCGGATTATTTTCGAATAAAAATGATTTTATAATATAATGTATTGTGTAAAATTTATGTATAGACCATTTCTAAAAAAAAATAAATGGACATTCCCTATCAAGCTCTACCAGAGCATTAGCATTGGCTTCATCAAAGTCATCTTCAAAATTTGATGAAAAGTTCATATTTTTCATAAGAGAAATACTCTAGCCACAAAGAGATTACACAAAAGTAATCCCACAAACTGACGTGGCTTGATGTGGTTCGTCAGATTATAAAGTTATTTTTATTGTAAAGTAGATCTAATGGATCAGATAAAGTCACGTCAGTTTGTGAAATTGTTTTTGTGTAATTTCTTTATGGATGTAGCAATTCTCTTTTTAATAATAATTTTTTTAATTTTTTTTCATATTTTACAATTACACTAACTATATGTTAATTAATAATAATATTTCTTCCTTCATACATTTCAAAATTGAACCCAAAAATGAAAGTGAAAGGGTGTTCGAGGGAAGCGAAAACTGTGGGAAATGAAAACTGAAAAGCAAAACAGTTTGGATAATTTTTGCAATAAAATATTACTTTTGAAAACGAACAGTACATCTTCAAATTTGAAGATATACTTAAAATTATTGTAACTCACAGTTCAAGCTTTTACTTTTTGAAGAAACCATTGTAGATCATTTTATCTACATTTCTTTAAATTTTGAAAATGCATTGCCAGTGCTCTAACCAACTCTCTTTCGTTTGTAACTATCTCTTTTAACCAATCATTAGCTATAGGATATTACTTCATATATTGTAATATAACTGTGAAGGGAGAAAATCTCTTACATTGGGCCAAGAGCAGGGTCCAGGTTACAACTTAGATATAAGGTCTGGGTTGAACTGGGCCGGAGACATGGGCCGGATTAGGGCTCAGGTGCACAATATGGGCTGGGACAGATAGTAGCACTTGGGTCAGAGTTCGGGTATGATGCCCGGGTCGAATCTTGCACAACGGAAAGCACAACAGGAAATGCAGGCGAGGCTTAAGAGGGAAGAAAAGCACTCAGTACCCAACGAAGAGACTTGCGACGGTTTACACCCAACATTAATGAGAAGGCGTGTCGCATTCAATGCGGCCCAAGGCCCAAGCAATACACAGCAACCCTGAGCACTTCATAGCTCGGCGAACTAACGCCACAGGAGTAGTTCAGCGAATCGACAGCACAAGCATATTATCTCCTGCTATGTAACACCCCATTATCATGGAGACCAGGTCGAAAACTATAAATAAGACACCACAAGTAGCAAACAAGGTAATCATCACTATCTCTCTACACTCTTGCCTTGACTACTGTTCATTATCTTCCTCATCAATTACTAACTTAAGCATCAGAAGATCAACGGACCCCGAGGTCCCCCCTTTAGTTACTGTGCAGGTGATCGCTCCTACACTACCTACGCGGAGTTTCCCAGGCACGCGAAACATGACGTCAGCAGTGGCGCCGTCTGTGGGGTTTCTATTGTCCCATAACTAGAGTGTCCTTCGTATGCCGGCAACAACCCGCTCTCAACGTGAAGCAGTGCAGTCCGAAGCAATGGTAGCAAGATTCAATGAACGAGTTAAGGCAATACAGAAACTCATGGCGGACATGGAGACCCTCCGACAAGAAATTGCTACCTTATGGAGGAATAATGAAGAACCTGAGGCTGACCGACAGATTCAGCACTCTGAGGTCCATCCTCATCCCAACGCAACCGCCATAGACGAAGAGTGACATAGAGTCAACATGCAAATACATATAGAAGTGGCTAAGCAAATGGGTCAGCCCTCCACGGTAGATCAGCTCCTCACCAACGTTGAGCTACCATATAATATCGAAATTCTGGCAGCACCGATACCCCCAAAATTTAAAGTCTCTCAGATAGAAGCATATGACGGGTCAAAAGACCTGTTGGAATACCTGGAGACCTTCAAGGCCCACATGACTCTCCACGGCTTCCCTAATGAGGTAGCATGCAGAGCTTTTCCCCTTACTCTGAAGGGAGTAGCACGAGCGTGGTTTGGTTCCCTACGACCTGGAACCATGGGTAGCTTCAACGAGCTGGCACGTCTTTTTCTAACACAGTTCATGGCCATCCAAACAAGGAGGAGACCGGCGGCTTACCTTTTGACTGTTAAACAAAGGGACGACAAGAGCCTCAAGTAATATCTCTCCCGCTTTAACAAGGAACGAATGACGACGAATGACCAAGACGAAAAGATCACCTTAGCCGCCTTGTTAGGAGGAATCTGGCCTCGTAACCCCTTTTTGACGAAAATCGCCCGAGGGACCCCTGCCACTCTAAGGGAGTTTATGGACCGTGCTGACAGTTACATAAAAGGGGAAGATATGCTCCGAGAGTTAATTGCTCCTAGAAAGAGTGACTTGGAGAGAGCGGACAAAAAGACAGCAGACCGCCACAAAGGATCGTGCCAAGGGGCTAAAAAAAAAGGGCTTACGAAACTAAGGGCAGAGGAGAACAGGCCCGACAAGGAAGACCCGGTCCTCGTATACATTCTAACCTAACGGTTGAAACTGAGGAGGACCTGAACTTGCAAGAAGAGCGAAGACGAGATTCAACGCATCCCGAATATTGTTCATTTCATAGGAATAGTGGGCATAATACTCAAGACTGCTATACGAGGAAGAAAAAGTTTGAAGATGCTGGGTTTTGAGTTGAGCAACATGAAGATGAGAGGGATGGGTCACAACAAGACTACCGTCCCTATTCTCTGAGAAATCAGAACTGAAGCCCCATTCAGAGAAACCAGGGTCAGGTTCGCAGAAGTCATAACCCAACTCGTAGGGATCGAAACTCTACTCGGAGGAGTGACGGGAGCCCCAACAGAAGAAGATCCACGAACCCATGAGGAGAGATTCCGCATCAAAGAAGCTCGGGTAGGGAAGAACCCCTTATAGGCGAAATCAACACCATAGCTGGAGGATATGACGGGGGAACGACCTCCTCGGCACGGAAGGCCCATGCAAGGAAGGCCAGGTATGAAGAAGTATTCTCAGCCTACAAACCATCCCTCCACAACAAGGATCAAGCCGGAGAATATCTTATAACTTTTAGTGAAAACATGGAGAAGGTCTGTCGCGCCCACATGATGATGCCCTGGTAGTAACAGCACAAATCGCTAACTATCGAACTAGAAGAGTTCTGATTGACAACGGTAGCTCCGCCGACGTCCTCTTCGGGGAAGCATTCACTAAGAAGGGGATCCCTCCTGATCGGTTGCGACCTACACCAGCCCCTCTCAAGGGATTCACAGGAGACACAATCCAACCAGTTGGAGCAATCACTCACTCCGTATTGGCTAGAACCGCCCCTAAAACAACGTCCCTTATGTAGATTTCCTGGTGGTAAAAGACCCATCCTCGTACAATGCAATTATGGGACGTCCGTCCTTGAATAAGATGAAGGCAGTAACCTCCACGTACCATCTAAAAGTGAAGTTCCCGACCCCATCGAGAACAGGATAATGCGTGGCGAACAACAGACTGCAAGAGACTGTTACACTCGAGAAATGAAGTTTAAGGCAGTACAGGCCCTCGAGGAAGACCACGGGTAAACAAGCTCGCCTCCATCTCCGTCCCTAACAGAGTTGGACAAGGAAGTAAGGGATGAAGAGGCATTGAGGCAGGCCAAACCTAACGAACCATTAGTTTTGATACCAATGGATCCCGAAAAAATAGAACAAACCGTATGAATAGGGTCTAAGATGCCTAGCGAGTTAAGCCAATCCATGAAGCAACTACTCATCGAGCATCGAGATGTGTTCGCCTGGAGTCATGAAGAGATGTCCGACATCGACCCGACGATAGTAGAACATCACCTCGGCGTGAATCCTGAAGCCAAGAGAGTCAAACAAAAGTGTCGTAGCTTCAGTGCAGAGAAATATGTGGCCATCGCTGAGGAAGTAGACCGACTTTTGGCAGCAAGATTTATTCAGGAAGTTCATTATCCCGAATGGATTTCCAACGTCACGTTGGTAAAAAAGGTAAGTGGGAAGTGGAGAATGTGCATGGATTTCACCGACTTGAACAAAGTCTGTCCTAAGGATAGTTTCCCCCTCCCAATGATAGACTTGATAGTAGACTCAACGGCCGGCCACACCCTGCTCAGCTTTATGGACGCGTACTCCGGCTACAATCAGATCAAGATGAGCCTTGATGATGAAGAAAAAATTGCGTTCATCACAAATCGAGGCCTTTACTGCTACAAAGCAATGCCCTTTGGTCTAAAGATGCAGGAGTAATGTATCAACAATTCGTCAACCGAATGTTTAAAAATCAGATCAAAAGAAACATGGAAGTCTATGTAGATGACCTTTTGGTTAAAAGCAAGAAATCAGAATAGCACCTTGACGATCTCCGTGAAGCTTTCGCGGTGCTTAGAAAATATAAAATGAAGCTCAATCTGCAGAAGTGTGTTTTTGGGGTTGAATCAGGGAAGTTCTTGGGATTCATGGTCTCCGAGTGCGGAATCGAGGCTAATCCCAAAAAATTTAAAGCAATTGTCGATATGCCTCCACCCCGAACAATCAACGAGGTTCAAAGGTTTGCAGAGCTGCCCTGAGCCGCTTTATCCCAAAATCAACCGACCGATGCCACCCCTTCTTTAAAGTTTTATGAAAAGCACAAGAATGGGATGAAGAATGTGGAAGGGCCTTCAGCGAGCTAAAGGAATACTTGACCCATCCACCTCTGCTCAGTCAAACCACATCGAGGGAAGATTTAACTGCCTACTTAGTAGTATCGCCCAATGCGGTGTCCGTCGTATTAACTCGAGTAGAAAAAGGGCCAACGGCTCGTTTATTATATAAGCAGAGCTTTTTGGGGTGTAGAGGCCAGATATCCCCGAACGGAAATGCTAGCATTCGCATTAGTAATCACTGCCAGGTGGTTGAGACCTTATTTCCAAGCTCATCCAATAAAAGTGCAAACTAATGTCCCCTTGAGAAAGATATTGCAAAAACCTGATACATCTGGCCGAATGACTAACTGGGCAATCGAGTTAAGCGAGTTCGAAATTGAGTATCTTCCACACACTGTAGTTAAGGGCCAAGTATTGGCAGATTTTGTAGGTGAATTCTCAAACTTTCCAGAAAAAATAATCATTATGCCTCAGGGCAAGCCTTGGCAGATCTACGTCGACGGATCTTCCTGCCGGACTGGGGGAGAAGTGGGAGTGCATATAATAACAGACTCAGGAGAGAAGCATGACTACGCGCTCAAGCTCGGATTCAAGGTCACCAACAATGAAGATGAGTATGAGGCACTTTTTTCAGGTCTAACAATTGCCAGATCGTTAGGGGCTACTGAAGTTGAAGTAAAAATTGATTCTCAGATGGTGGTGGGGCAAGTAACCGGACAACTCTTCACGAAAGGTGAAAATTTGAAAACGTATCTCCAATGGGTAGGAGAAGAGCGTGATCTCCTCCAATACTCTACTGTCCATCAGATCCCGAGAGGAGAAAACCAGGAAGCGGATCGACTAGCTAAAGCTGCCTCAGCTCAAGAAGAAGTACCACTTCTGGATCACGTTGTAATTCAGATTATTGGTGTAGCAGCAGTAGAAATTCAAGTGTCCACTATCGAGGTCATACAACCTCCAAAATGGGCCACTGACATTCTAAAATTTCTTCAAGAGGGAGTCCTTCCAGATGACCAAGAGAAGGACAAAACAATTAGGAACTGAGCGACTCGATTCACTTTGGTAAGATGAGTCTTATACAAGAGAGACTACGCTGAACCTCTATTAAGATGTATCTCTTCCAAACAAGCACAGTACATGTTAGCAGAGATACACGAAGAAGTTTATGGGAATCACGCTAGTGGAAGGGCACTAGCGGCGCAGACTACTCAGGCAGGGTATTATTGGCCTAACTCTCACAGACATGCCAACGAGTTCGCCAAAAAGTGTCTCAAATGCCAGGAATACGCTCCTATTCCACATTCCCCCCCCCCCCCCCGGCGAAAAATTCACTTCTGTCACCTCCCCATGGCCCTTCGCGCAATGGGGACTAGACCTTATTGGCCCCTTCCCTGTGGGCAAAAGAGGAGTAAGATTTGTCATGGTAGCAGTCGACTACTTCACAAAATGGGTGGAAGCGGAAGCTCTAGCGATGATTATGGCTCGGGCAATTACAAAATTTCCTCTGGAAATCTATAATCTACCGCTTCAGAATCCCCCAAAGTTTCGTATCGAACAATGGAAGACAGTACGATTGCTCCCACTATCGAGAATGGTGCTCAGAGCTCATAATCAAGACTAAGTACTCTTCTCCGGGACATCCGCAAGCCAACGGGCAAGTAGAAGCAACCAACAAAATGCTACTCAACATCTTGAAGAACAAGTTGGGAAGTCAGAAAGGGGACTGGGCTGAAGAACTTCTCAGCACATTATGGGCATACTGAACGTCGGTAAGGACCCCTAAGGGGAAACTCTTTTCGTCCTCGTCTATGGAACTAAGGCCATGATACCAGCTGAAGTGGCGGTACCCACGTATCGTGTACAACACTTCGATCTGGATCATAACGACCAGGGGCCGAGAGTGAACTTGGATTTCTTAGAAGAAAGGTGAGTGGAAGCAGTAAGCCAAACAGCAACCAACAAAAGAAGAGTCGAACAGTATTTTAACAAACGAGTCCAACTCCGCAACTTCAAAGTAGGGGGGACATGGTTTTAAAACAAACGGGAGCCACTACTCAGGATGAAGGCAAACTAGGCCCCAAATGAGAAGAGTCGTATGTGGTAACAGCAACCGGGAGACCTGGTTCTTATCGACTAAAGGACCACAAGAGACATGAGTTGCCACACCCATGGAACAACGAGCATCTAAGAAGTATTTTTTATGAATAATGTAAGCTTGTGATCTGTCAAAATTTTATGGACTAATTTCGAATGTTGCATTATCGTGTCTCCTAAAAAAACAACTTAAATCAAACAAGCCCGATCTCTAAATCGGCACGAAGTATAAAGCACAGGAACCGAGCCGTGAGCTCTGACCTACTAACAGCTATTCTCAACGCAATCTAAATGACTTGCCGAGCTTCGTGCAAGGATACGAAATGATGCGTTGGTGAGGGAGCAGGGCCCTCGAGTTTTGCTAACCTATAAGAGCCAATCCACGAAGTATGAAGCACAAGAACAGAGCCATAAGCTCTGACCTGCTAACAGATATTCTCA
The DNA here is from genome assembly GCA_961763995.1 of Juglans cinerea. Classification (NCBI taxonomy): domain Eukaryota; kingdom Viridiplantae; phylum Streptophyta; class Magnoliopsida; order Fagales; family Juglandaceae; genus Juglans; species Juglans cinerea. The sequence goes on from CAUIVZ010000003.1 coordinate 27,361,260, forward strand.
ACGCAGTCTAAATGACTTGCCAAGCTTCGTGCAAGGATGCGAATGATACGTTGGTGAGGGAGCAGGGCCCTGGGGCTCTGACAACCTATAAGGGCCAATCCACGAAGTATAAAGCACAGGAACCAAGCTATGAGCTCTGACCTGCTAATAGCTATTCTCAACACAGTCTAAATGACTTGTCAAGTTTCATGCAAGGATGCGAAACGATGCGTTGGTAAGGGAGCAGGGTCATCGGGCTCTGCCAACCCATAAGGGCCAATCCACGAAGTATAAGGCACATGAACCGAGCCATGAGCTCTAACCTGCTAACAACTATTCTCAACGCAGTCTAAATGACTTGTCGAGCTTCGTGCAAGGATGCAAAACGATGTGTTGGTGAGGGAGCAAGGCCCTTGGGCTCTGCCAACCTATTCTAAATGACTTGCCGAGCTTCATGCAATGATGCAAAACGATGCATTGGTGAGGGAGCAGGGCCCTCGGGCTCTACCAACCTATAAGGGCCAATCCACAAAGTATAAAGCACAGGAACCGAGTCATGAGCTCTGACCTGCTAACAGCTATTCTCAACGCAGTCTAAATGACTTGCCAAGCTTCGTGCAAGGATGTGAAATGATACGTTCGTGAGGGAGCAAGGCCCTCGGGCTTTGCCAACCTTTAAGGGCCAATCCACGAGGTATAAAGCACAGGAACTGAGCCATGAGCTCTGGTCTGCTAACAGTTATTCTCAACGCAAGTCTTAATGACTTGCCGAGCTTCATGGAAGAATGCTAAAATTGATGCAAGCCCAGTCTCTAGACTGACCACGAAAGACAGCAAAAGAGGAAACCAAACAGCCAGGTACACAAAATCATTTTATTAATTATACAATCCATCCTTCGCAGGATACAGGCCCGATCTCTTGACCGAATGGAGCAAAAGTTAAAGGAAAATGGCAGCGGAAAAGCTCCACATTAGTGGACATACCACAGCTCGCATTCAAAGGCCCAACATATGAAGAGCGGAACAAAAACAAGGAATCATACAAAAAAGTTTACAAAAGCATTGTAAAGTCATTTTATTTCCCGAACAAGGTTACAAACAGGGATACAAGAAGAATATTACATTGTCAAGAGCTACCAAAACAAGAAAGAAAGGTCTCATCCAGATAAAAGCAAAGTGATCAGCAGTTCAATATCTTCATAAGAAAGGAAGGCGTCTAGTGGAATCCCATTCTAGCCTGACAGAACAGGGAGATCAGCAAAATGATCAGCAGTGCAATTTCTCCCTTAGAAAAGATGGATGCCTAGTAGATCCAGGTTCGTCAGTGCAAAACTAGGGCGCTTAGCAGTGCAGTTATGTCCCCACGCAGTACCAAATGGAATGCTCAACGCTACGATATCTTCCTTCTCAGGAAGAGTGGAGTCAAGTGGAACCCCACCCAAAATCTCAGGAGAGCGAACCGGGTTCGGAGTCAACTGGGGTGGACATCCTGGATAACAGACGGTTTGTGGAGCAACAAGAGGAATCAACTCCAAAGATTTGATTGCCACATTGAACCGTTTGTTCCTGCCCTCCTCAGTCACCCCCACCATGCCCCTGTCTTGTTTTTGCTTCGTACAGGACTCGTAGGCGGTCAGTTCCTGTACAACAGCAAAGGGAGTCTACTCTCGTAATCAAGGGGGCAAGAACAAGCGAGGCATCATAAGCAAAAGGGCAAGGACAAGAGGTATGGGTAGTTTGTTTCTTCTTCGATACTCAAACTGCCATAACTAGCGACAGTCTGAACACCAAAGGAAAAGACGTCGCCCCTCGTAAAACACGACAGGAAAGAAGAAAGCCATGGGAGATTACCAAATTTGGGTGAAAAAATGGAATGAGATGAATCCCTCAGAAAGAGGAAAAAGCCCCTTTTATAGGCGAGAGCGACGTTTGGCATCCCAGGGCACCATAACTCCTGAGACCTCCTGGGCGGTCACGTGTCTCCAAGACCTCCAAGATCACCCACGTGTCTCTCATGGGAAATCTTAAACCCTTGAGATTCGAAAAAGGCAAAAACCTCAACCGAAGCATTACACGGAGTCCATGGAGAAGTTAATGACAGAGTTAAATGCGAAAATTTCAACTGGCGCATTACACGGAGTTCATGGAGAGATTAATTACGGAGTTAAATGCAGAAACCTCAACCGACGTGCTACACGAAGTTCGTGGAAAAGTTAATGACAGAATTGACATCAGGCGTAACTACACCAACGAGACTAAAACAGCATTCAAAACAAACAGGGAATGAAAAGACATTAATAAAAGCAGTTTCAGGATCAACATGGAATCACAGGAGCTCAAGACGCCCACATGCATAAAAAGGGTGCCGTGCGGTAAAAACCCAGCAAAGTGATGTCGCGCGGTGAAACACTTTATGCATTTAGCAAAAAGATTGATGCACGGTAAATGCTTGAACATGGGCTTAGCAATGAAGAATTACAAAATGCAACAGGTAGAAAAGAGAAAAATCAAAAGAGTCGAATCAGCCAAACTCAGACAAACCAAAGGTATATTATTTTTTGTAGATAATCAAAATTACATCAAAGACCAAATGCAAGTCTAAAGAAAAAGAGAAGGTAGCACACAAGTTATCAGCACATGTCCACGCAGACACGAAGACTAAACAGGAGTTTAGATCGGTGCGAAGAAATGCCACTCGAAAATTGCTTATACAAAGAATTGCCACTCGGCAATCACCCATACAAGAGTCCCTGCTCGGTATCCATCTATGCGGAAGGGTCTCACTCACAACAACGCAATGACCCCAACAAGAAGATGCCCCTCGGTAAACGTCAAGTAGAGGAACCCGACTGCAGTTCGACTCAAACGAAAAAGAAACCGACTCGACCTTCATCAATCAAAGAATAATATGTTCAATCTCTATCAACAATGGATTGGGATGTACAGTTCAATGAAGAAAAACCAGAAAATAAAGCAGACAATAAAAGAAGATACAACGGAAGATAGGTACGAAACCAAAGGTACATTCAGTTGTATTATCAAAATTACATTGAAAGCCCGTGTGGGTCTAATAACCTGAACGACAGAGCGGAAGCTGAAAGCTAAGGAGAAGCATCACAGAAGGCTAAAGGCATATCCTTTACACCCCACGTCAACATTTTTTCGTAAGCAAACGTATTTGGTGGGAGCTCTCGAAGATTTAGAGTACGAAGATCGGTCTCAGGATTTTCAAGAAGCACCTCCCAAAGACGCTCAAGACCTTCCTTATACCCATTAATCCAAGTTTTGTCGCGCAGGGCGGGAGCTTTTCTAAGTTGGGACTCAATATGATCTACGCACACCTGAGCTGCCTCTAGAGAAGACTCCAGACGGGAAACTGTGACCTGGGCTAAAGCCCTTATCTTATCTCCTCGTCTTGTTATCCCTAAATATTTGTGGACCAGGTGACATCAAACCTCGATGGCACGTTTCTTCTCCTTCACCAACGTTTTGACAGCTTCTTCGCTTTGCCTGAGGTCTTCCTGGGCGGACTCCAACTCGCACTCTAGCCTTTGGACCTCGGCTTGGGCATCTCCCCTCTCAGTAAAAAGGAGATCGGATTGGACTCGAAGATCCTCAAAATCTTTCTTTGCAGATTCTAAAGCTTCGACCGTCGAGGCCATCTTTGTGCGGATTATATCGATCTCCACGTCTTTCAGCTGTATCTCCTTGTCTTTAAGCTCAAGCTCCATGGCCATTACCTTCACCCTACGCTCCGTCTTCTCAGCCTCCTTCCGGATCTTCTAACGATAGAGCTCATTATCCCCCCTCAGGGATTCATTCTCCACCTCTAGAACACGGTGGTCACCCATCGATTTCTCTCCTCGCAGATTCATTAGCTTGTTTAATGCACTCAAAAATCTAAAATCCTCTTCGAGAGCCTCCTGCTCTCGAGAAACCATCTCGGCTAGTTGATCGGTGGCCTGAAAGACCAGTAAGGAGCAAAATTTATTATTAGCAAAAAATAAAAGATCAAAACGTCAATAGGGGAGAAGTGCTTACATTGGCAAAAATGGGCCTGAACTTCCGACCCGTGCTTCAAAAGATTTTGCGCAGGCCTTCTTATAACCTGGCCCATGCTCTTGCGAATTTGCTTGCCCCGAAGAGGAGGAAGGTTCTCCACATACTAACGGCAGCATGGCTTCAGTAGGAACTTAAGGCAAGCTGGATTCCTCCTCGTATTGATAAGGAACTTCGACTTGAGGATCCTGTGGGAGGATGAACTGAGAACTTGGTTGTTCCCCAGCCCGGGCCGAACTCTCGCCCTGTGTAGCCCCCGAATGGGGTGGATAGCTCGCAGGTGAAGAATCGTCCTCCACCTCCACTATGACAACGTCTTCCTGGGATCGAGTAAAAGACTCACCTTGAGGAACGGTGTTTCCCTAAGACGATTAAGTAGCTCGACATAAGACATAATAACAAGGAGAAAAGAATGTGAAACAGTTCGAGCAAGAATGCAAGAAGCAAATACCTGAAAGATTGGAACAAGAGGGGTAACCTTTGGGAATGTTGAGGGAACCGGCTCAGCAGTCTGTTCCAACACTAAGGAGACTGGAACTTTAGTAGGAATTGGTTTTGTGGCCCCCTCGGAACTTGGCTCCATAGTCTCAGGCTGTTCAGTAGCCTCCGCGGTGCACGCCTCCTCAGAACACGGCTCTATAGTCTCAAGATGTTCAGTAGCCTCCGCGGTGCATGGCTCCGGGGTCTCAGGAGGAGTTAGCCCCTCATCCTTGACAGGAGTAGTCTCCGTGTCCAAAGGCGGAATAGGAAGGGAAGTGGAGACTGTTGGAATGGGAGTTGAAGGGCCACCAGGGGAAGTCAGACCTATGAGCCCCTGGGGCGAAATGGGGGAGTTAGTTAAACACTCCTAGAAGGATGCCTCAACCTAGGCGAGCCTTTCCTCGAAGGAAATTGGTGACTCATGCAGAGGAACCTCCTCCAGACTAAGAGCTTCCTCGAAAGAGGGAAAAGCTCCCATTGCCGGACCAAGACCCCGAGGCACTGGGTGGTCGAAAGCTGAAGCAAAAAGGAAAGCTACGACAACATCTGCCCCATCTCCCCCAGCGGGACCTGGAGAAGAAGGCAAAATACTATTATCTCCTACTTAAACGAACGTAACAAAACGAAGGGGTTTAGAAATCTCAAAGAATTACCTCGAGGAGGTTTGTTTTCTAGAGCAGCTCGGTGGGAACTGCGATCAGCAGCAGCTCGGTCAGAACTATAGTCTGGAGCAGTTTGATGAGAACTGCCCTCCGAGGCAGCACGGTGAGAACAACTCTTAGGAGCACCTCGGTGCGAACTACTCTTAGGAGCAGCTCGATGAGAACCGCTCTCCAGAACGGCTCGGTGAGAACTGCCCTCTGGGGCAACTTGCTAGGGACCCTTCTTCTCTTTATGAGGAGCACTCAGCTTAGAGGGATGCGAGGTTGTGACAGGGATCTCCTTGGCAGGCACCAACCGAGTAGGAATGGAAGCACCTTCCTTAGTTCGGGACCACTTTGGGCGATTGCCTCTAGGTGGAGAATCCGCACGCTGCTTCTATCTCGGAGGAAGGGGTGGAACCGATAAGAAGCCCAACCTAACACATGAGCACAGTATGGGAGAACAATGTAACGGTGAATGTTCTCATCGCTCAGTAACAAGTCAGTCTCAACTAGGGTTGGATGAGCCGCCACCCAGGACATTACAGAGGCAATCCTGAATTCCTCTCTCTCCGATAATGTAATAGAAGAGATTTGGTAGTCGAAACCTTACCCCAAACGGATTGAACAGGGAACTCATTGTATTCGCGCTCTCCTTCCGGGCATTCCCATTCTGAGCCCCTCACAAAGAAGAATTTTCGGTGCCATTCTTTTATTGAAGAGTAGCGCCTCTCCAGAATAGTGAAACATTTATCGGCGGAGTAAGATTGGAAACTACAGATGTTTCTCGTAAGCCGATTGATTCGGTATGCAGATAGAAATTCCCAAGCAGTTAGATCGGGGTAATCTTCTGAGCCACTCAGAACAATTCGAAAGGTCACACAATTGGCCATGATCAAACGGCAAGCATTCGAATTAAGTTGCGCCGAAGCAAGTTGCAGAAAATCCAAAATTTCACGCACCGAACGGCAAAATGGCAGGCGCAGTCCAATAGAAAACATGTGAGGATAGAGGGCCACCTTTGTCTATAGGCCATCCTCATCCACCATCGTAACACGAGGTTGAGGGATTTCAAGAATAGTTCCAACAGGAACAGGGAACTCTCTGCAAAACGTGCGAAGTTCATTTTTAGTCATGACAGATGTCCACCGTTTCACTTTCCCAGTGAAATAATTGAATCGGGCATCATTCGCGCCTCTTTTAGTCATGGTAAAGGTAAACAGGAAGCTTAGAGTATCTTTGAGGGCTTCAGAGAAATCTTAGAAGGAGGAAGATGAAATAAAGAGGAAAGAAAGGAAAGAATAAGGAAGAAGAAATAAATAGGAACAGCGTGATAGAACGGCTAGATATCCGAAATGGCGGCTCAAAATTCAAAGGGACGCCTCGGCTATGGGAGTACAGAATGACGTTTACTTGCCGCACGCATACGTGAAACGAACCAATCCCGGGCAACGTTGGCACGCTAGAAAGCAGCTTTAATTAATGAGGACGATGTTAATGATTATGGAGAGATCAATTTGCATCAACAGTGAATGGGCGTGTACCTGTTCACCTTCTACATGACCAAGTCGAAGATTTTTAAAAAACAAAAAGAGAGAAGAAAGCTTAGAATTTCCAGCCCACAAGTATACTAAAAATTCGCGGGGTACTGTGAAGGGGGAAAATCCCTTACATTGGGCCAAGAGCAGGGTCCAGGTTACAACCTAGATATAAGGTCTGGGTTTAACCGGGCAGGAGACATGAGTCGGATTAGGGCTCAGGTGAACAATATGGGATGGGACAGATAGTAGGACTGGGTTCAGAGTTCGGGTATGATGCCCGGGTCGAATCCTGTCCACAACGGAAAGCACAACAGGAAATGCAAGTGAGGCTTAGGACGAAAGGAACCCAACACTCAGTACCCAACGAAGAGACTTGCGACGATTTACACCCAGCATTAATGAGAAGGCGTGCCACATTCAATGTGGCCCAAGGCCCGAGCAATACACAGCAATCCTAAGGACTTCATAGCTCGGCGAAGTGATGCCACAGGAGTAGCTCGGCGAATCGACAACACAAGCGTATTATCTCCTGCTATGCAACACCTCATTATCATGGAGATTAGGTCGATAACTATAAATAAGACACCACAAGCAGCAAACATGGTAATCATCACTATCTCTCTACACTCTCGCCTTGACTACTGTTCATTATCTCCCTTACCAATTACTAACTTAAGCATCGGAGGATCAACGGATCCTGAGGTCCCCCTTTTAGTTACTGTGCAGGTGATCGCTTGTACACTACTTGTGTGGAGTTACCCAGGCCTGCGAAATACGAGGTCAACAATAACATCTCAAATTGTGTAATTGTGTATGAGAGGATATTTATTTGATATGGAGAAGATCAAATATTTCATAATGAATATAAATATAATATAGATTGATTTTTTTTGGAATATGGAATTGGATGACTTAAACCTTTCATGCTTGAATGATTACAAAAGGTATCAAAGTCAATCACGTGATGCCTTGAAGTAAACTTCATGTGCAGTTTGATAAGAGGAAAAATCAATAGGAGGTAACTTTAAAAATTAATTTAAAAAAAAAAAGTGCTTCTAATTAGAAAATCATTAAATCGCCGTCTGTACTCTGTAGGAAGTTGTTTATGGGTAGCAATAGTCGTAATATATGTGGCAATATATAATTCGATCGGTTGATCGGCTTCTTTTCTGTATTCATCGCATCACTTGTAATAATGCAACTCATTGAGTTCTGAAGAAAAGTTTAGATCTTAATCAAAGTCGTCTCTGATGGCCACATGATCACTTTTGTTATACGTTTTAATTTGTTTTGACGGCCTTTTCGTTAGAGTATTGGCAGATGGATGAGACACATCTGAAAGGCATTGGATACTTAAAATATTATTGGTGTTGATACTGATATTGGCTTAGCAATGTTGCATGTGTTTATCATTCAAGTTGGGACCCCCAACGACACAACATCATGACATGACCTGTGTTGCACAAGGAAACAACACAAAAGTTAATGAGTCATGACTCAGAATTGTCTGTTTGAATCTCATGTGCTGCCAATGATGATTGCATGTGTAATCCATGATAACCACATGTGACTTTCTGGTGCACTTGATAAACAAAAATCATGACGCATAAAATATAATTTATAACATATTTTTGTGATCAATTTATTACAATTAAAAAATATTTGTAATTAATTTTAATTATAAATAGTTATTTCGTTAAAATTAACTGATCATAAATAAGCAGTTTTCTTGTAGTCCTTTACAATGTTATTAGGCCATGCATAAACCATTAATGTGGTTGAATGTATATTTTGAAAATTTAAATTAGATGGAGAATACTCTAAAGTTTAATAGAGTAATTATACTATTACATTGGCTGGTTGTAAAACAAATAATTTGTGTCCATATTATTGCAGCTAACACCTAGCAATAGGTACCAAAGGAGATCACCATGATCGTTACTGTATCCGTATTGAAGAGATGCGACAAAGTGTTCATGAGATCATTGTGCAATGTCCTAATCTAATGCCTGGTGGCATGATTAAAGCCGATGATCATAAGCTATATCCTCCTTACTGAAAGATATAGTTAAAAAGTTAATTTGCCATTGTCTGCACTCAATTAGCTTGTCTATTAATTTGTCTCTATTCTCCCTCTTATTTACATGCTTCCCTCATCAAGTGTTCTTTTGATGATTTTCTATCCTTTTCCCAGAAGCCGCCTTCTAATTATTTATGTTTTCCTGGCAACATACGCTCTCGTTTTTGCACCTTTATTCGAGGATCTTAAGGATGAAGGGATGGAAAGTTTCAAAAGACATCCCTAAGGTATTGATTTTGAGTGCATCCATACCCATTAGTTGGATTACACCAAAAGTCTCTCCTTAAGAGTCTGATTTATTGCTACCATTATTTTTGTTTACATGCACATTGTAATTGTTGAATGTAGTTTGTTTTTGTTGTGTACTGTTCTCCAATCTTCCTTTTGTACTTAAACTTTAAGTTGAGAAGACCATCATCATTCTTTTATATCATTTTCACTTCATAAATAAAAGATGTCATATAATTTTTCAATCAATTGATATTTGATACCACACAAAGGAAAAAGCTTAATGGAAAAAGCTTCAAACCGGATTAACATATTTCTTAAATAACATATGCAGGGATAAGCCATGCATAATTAATATTGACATCAACCCAATTCAACACCACCTGTCATTAGCAGTAGGATCCACCTGGGAACTGGGAAGAATGAATTCTATATTGTTTGCTTCATGTCTCTATTTCTTCAACAAACCTGGCTTTTCCTGAGTAGACATAATGCATATCCTTCGCTAAACCCATCTTTAAAATTTAATCAATATCACACCTTTTTACATTTGTATATTTCATTTAAATTCAATTTTCACATTAAATTATACATTCACTCTCTATATAATAATAAAATATTATTAATTTAATAATTTTTTTATTTAATTTATTTTTATCACATTTTATAGCTCTACCAGTTAAATGTTAATAATATTATATTCTATCGCCTCTCTTCTTACATTAACGTAAGGAAACTGATAGTATGATTCCCAAATATACTTACCAAACGTGCTCACTCATATATTTTAATTTTTTTTTATTTTTTTTCTTAATGTTTAAGAAAATAATTATTAGTGAAATTATTTTTATTTTATTTTTTTCTTAATAATTAAAGATGTTTAAAAATGTTTAAAAGAAAAAAAAAATCATTTATATTGATGTACATATTTGACATTTAGTATGCACGGTCCTTAACCTAAACTTGCTTGAAAGCGAGCGGGGCCCTGCCATTTGCTCAAAGAAAACAGTTCCCGAGGGGGTCGTTAATTCCATTAAGAGGCCATTGATCGGTTTCTGCTGTAGTGTCCGGGCTCAGAAGAATTATGGCCCCTTTTGAATGGGTTTCAACCTCATAGTGAGATTAGCACTCCACATTTTTAGAAGCGGACCTGAAAGCCCATGTTTCACTTTTGCCCATATAAATACAGTGCTGCACAAATAGATTTTATAAAAGAGTGGGTCTACACTCACAGCTGGGAGTTCCCGCTAGGCCATTTTAATTTTTTTTTTTTTTCATATCATTTTTTAATATTTAAAAATAATTTTTTAAAAAAAAAATTATAATATTATTAAAAACTCTTTCTTAATCACTAAGCAAAAAATATAAAATAAAAAAAAGGCAACAGTGACTTATAGCAGAATCCCTAACTTTTTCCTTTATAAAATTAAAATTATAAATTGACATGACTTTATATAATATATAGTATTACAATCTAACGTACCATATTAAATCACGTCAATATGAGTTAACTTTTGTAACTCTCCTGCTAAAATATACTTTTATTTATAATACCTATGTTGCCATCAGGCTATCCTTTCTTTTTTTCTTTTTTTCTTTTTTTTTTTTATCTTTCCCAAATAGAATAGTGCACTACTAGTTTTCGTTTGTTATTTTATTCTGAGAACTACATATCAATTAATTCCAGACAAAATGTGTTCATGTCATTGCGTTTCATCCGCTTCTCTCTTACTTGTTTCTATATATAACGCCTGATTTCATAAACAAATAAAGGGCCGAGAAAATAAGAAATGAAGTTCCTGAAAAATATAGGGAAAACAGTTCGTTTTCATGAAGAGAAAAAAAAAATATATATATATATATATATATATTTATATATCAAATGTTACTAATGCGAGAAAGTCTGTTCTATAAAGCTAAGCCTCTTGACATTAGCTTGTAAAGAAACGGGGGAAGAAGCGAACTGAAAAGCTAGGAGAAGATTTACATTTACACCTGCCAAAAATAGAGCAAAAAGGTGTACAATGGAGATAAAAATAGGTTGCAGCCTATCGCATTGCTTCGTTTGGAAACGTTGGGGGAGACTTCCTAAATACATGCTTTCTGCAGCGTTCAAAAATGCTGTCATAAATCAGATCAAATTGAACTCCAGCTCTCTCCCGATTCACAATGAACATTATGTGATCACCTTCCACAATCTTGTAGTACCTGCTTCAGCCAAATGTCATCTCTGAGTAACCCCAAATAACAATCCGTAAAGCTAAGATGAAATGCAAACATGAAGTGTGAAATTCCAATATTATTATTCGAACCCAATACTGCATTGGACTATTAATTTGTCATCTTGATGATTTTTATTTTTTTTTAGCATTAGGATTATGTGAGACTACAGTTACAAGAACTGACATGGCTGATTCAGCCAGCCTTAAGGAGTGCATTTTTGGATGTGATTCCCAGGATGAATTATTTCACTATAATGATCATTTGCAACACATTCCCATTAGAGCAGCACCTCTTTCTTTGCAATATTTAGATGATTAGCAGTTTCTTGGTCACCCTACTTTTGTTTTTCTTTTTCTTTTTTTCTTTTTTTTTTTTTAAAAAAAAACAGAGAGCAGTTTCTTGATCACCCACAAATTGCCAACTCGACTCCAGTGGCCCAATTAAGCCATCTTTATCTAAGCAAACATAATAGCAACGGAACGGAATGAATTAAATAGAAAAGTATCCTCCTCTATCTACCCAATAAGTAATCTGTTTTTGATAAGTAATGAGAATAATTAACTTGGGTCAATAAGAATTGGCCAAAAACTGAAGCAGGATGTCAGATATTTTGGAATTTCAATCAAGTTTGAAACCACAGGTGTCAGATTTGTCTAAGAAAATGCCCATTTACTAGCTAGAATAGTCATTACTAAATATGAGAAAAAAATACAATCAAATTTCAAACACTCAAGCTCTATGATCCAAAGAGTAAATTAGATTTTGTTAGTTAAGCAATTTACAGATAAGATGAATGACATACCAGATGCCCGGTTGCAACTGTTGGCACTCTGAATCATTTTTTACAAATTGACATGGATGTTCAGTTGGAAGACGAGGGTGAGTCATGGATATAGTGTTGAGAGCTCCATCATTGTCCTGCCAATCCTCATCCCTGAACATGCATTAACATGAGGGTTATGGCACCAACAACAAAATTTAATTGTTGTTACAAGTAACTGCCATTTTTCCAGATATCAAATTCAGTACTAGCTCCAAAATCAAAATTGTAATTGATTGGTTGGAGCAAAATATTACATATTTTAAAGGCTTACATACATATTTATAAAAATTCTAGAATTTAAATACAGTGGTAACAGTGATCATTATTGAAAAGGAAAAAAAAATACACTAGACAGTAAAGTGTCACACTTGGCCAGATATTAAAGAGAGAATCTGGATTTGAGCTGAAAGTACATTCAAAATCACAATACCCTTATCAGAATAAAAACCTCAACTAATTGAAGTACAGGTTAAGAAGCTGATGCCAGAGAAAAAAAAAATACCTATAGCCTTTATAAGGGGGCGACACATCTGGAGGATGATGCCATTGGCTCATCTGCAGTAATCTTACAAAAAGCAATGGGTGGATGCCGAGTATGCCAGAAGGAACTGTGACACCCAAGATCTTCCTAGTACGCTTGGTAGCATAGCTGAAGTAGTATGTATTGGGAAAGGTCTGTAGATGGCAGTTGAGTTGCATGGACCCTTGAATGGTAAGATCCGGGAGGATCCAGTCTCCTGAAGCAAATGGACCTGAATTCCCCAAGAGGCAATCAACAAGACCCCAAACACCTATTTTCTTCCATGACAGGTTAAAGTGATCAAACCCAAAATTGTAATATCCCTTCAGCCACGGAATGTCAAACCAATCATATATTATCACTCCAACACGGCACAACTGTAGCAGACATATAGGTTTCAGGGTTCTCCCATCTTCTGGCCTGGTACAAGCTCAAACCACTTTAACATGTTAAGCATCAGGAAATCGTGCAGGAGAAAATGGGAACAGTGGTCAAAACATATAATGACATAGTTTGCCAATGACTTTAAAAATGACCAAACTTCAAAAAAACATGTGAAACTAGCTTAGACGATTATCAAAACTGAGCGACTTATATATATAATATATAAACAGAATGATGACCTTATGCAGGCAAACAGGCCAGCTGCCCCTCTATTGGATGAAAAATCCCTTAAATTCTTTAAAATAGCCATCATGTGTGACCTTCGGGATATTGATAAGTTTTAGCTCCTAGTCATCTTATTTTCTAGTTGTTCTGTTTACAATTTGGTCTCAGTTTGCCCAAACACCCCTCATTACATAAGATATGAAGTCATAATTAAATGGCAATCTATCACATTTTTCTCATTTGGCAAGTATTATTTCAACACTAATGATGCTCGGACTTAGTTGGCAACAATTAAGTTGGAGAATTTCATCGCTGTAATTGGAACAAAATATATTAAAAATCAAATGGAAAGAACAAATTATGAACGGAACTCACTGCATCCCATCTAAATAGGTTCTTGTGGTCCCATTGAACGCTCCTGACAAGGATGTGATGCTCAATACCCAGTTCTCTGAAGTGTTCTCATACCCGTTGAATGCCTGCGAACAATATGAAACATAAAATCTAATCTCTTCAATTTCAAGACGTATTGGGGCTTCCCCTTTGTTATCAAATACAATTCAACCAACCTTATCAGCCAGCATTTGCTGCAAAACACGAACAACCTGTGCTCCAGCCGAGTGCCCCACAAAGTGAATAGGATGATCCTCATCCCATTCAGGGTAATGCCCTGCGGATAAGTTCGAATAAGACCAATCATATGGACGATTGAACGTATAGAAAGAATAGAAAACACGGACTATAAAAGCTAAATGCTCTCGGGGGATCTAGAACCTCGTTCGTAAACACGGCCGAACTGCGAGTGACCACAAGCGTTGCTGTGTTCTTCTCCGTAATCTACTCGACCGCCTTTCAAATAATAGAACAATTCTCGAGCCCTGAAACCCAAAACCCCATTTTTAAAACTACATAGCTCAAACGGGTAAAAGAAACAAAAAAGAAGAGCCAGAAGGAAAAAGCGAAGCCATGAATGAACCTGTACCCAAACCTCCAAGGCACATACATACCTATCATAAATGCTGGTTAGAGAGCCCAAATCGGGCACAAAAACCCTTTCGTCTTTCTTCTCTGCCCCAGCGAAATACGATAAACCTCCCAATCTCTAAGAGCCAAAACAAACAAATAGAATCCAAATTGAATAATAAATTGCTTCATAGATTGCGGCTTAAACTGAACAAAGAAAAAAATAAAGCAGTGAGATAAATTATATATACGCGAGAGAAATTAAATACCCCTTTGCCGAATCCAAATATTCCATGGACTAAAACAATCGGAGGCAGATTCTCAGCATTGGTGCTTGCACCGCCGGGCAAGTCGTCTTTGACCCCAGCATTCGTATTAGGCCTAAACAAACATTCATTCAGAGCCAGGGAGAGATCACCGGCGACCGCTGAGCTGAATATGTAAAACCCATAGAGTAAATGAACCACCGAACTCACGAACAGCTCCGCTAATTGCAGCACAACTACCCCCCATCTGATCATCCTCTTTGTCATAGAAAAAAAAAATACCCACAAAGAAAATAATACAGCGGGGGCAAATAATTCAAAGCAGAGCCTTCTTTGAACCCCAAGAAAATCAGAAGTAAAAGAAGGCTCTCAGCTGAAAATGCTTGGGAGAATAAAAAAGCTCTACCTTCAACCGGTTTTAAGACCAGAGAGGTTTCTCGAAGAAGCTTGTTTTTATGGTAAATTTCTTTGCTTTCGACTTTGAAATTGGGTTGTCACGACTTTCACATTGCCCACCTCAAAAAGAAACGAAAATAGTCGCCAACAATTACTATTCAACCATCCTTTCATTTCTTTTTGTCGTCTGAGTCTTGAGAGAGCCGCTCCCACAGGTTATTTTCGTTGTGGGCTCCCACTAGAGCCCACGCCATAAATTATTAAAACCTAAGAAAATCCAATGAATTTCGCCTCAATATTAGCGTAGCGATGGAAAATAGGGGAAGGTGGTGAAAAAAACCGGTGGCCGGTGGGTGGATCAAGGCTGGAATGTTCGGTTCCCTTTCCAACGCCAACCTCCAACTGTACCAACCTTATCCGTCTTATCGCATGTCCTCGATTTCTGGTGTTTGTTGTTCTGACTCACGTGCCTGAAAGAAGGTGGATGTTCCGTTTCCTTAGGATAGGCTTGGATACATAAACTTATATCAATCTCATCTCATATATGGTTATGGATACAGTTTTTTCAAATTTTTATATAAAAATATAATAATTACATAGAGTTTTAAGACCATCTTGCATTTTATTGCTCAGGTTCAAACTTTTTCTGAAAAAAGCCAAACTTTAATGGAACAAAAATATTTTGTAATTTATGCTTTTCTCTTTTTATCCTTTTTAAGCTGGTTTGGTTATACAAAATAAAATTATCTCATCTCATCTCATATACTCATTATAATTTTTTCAAACTGTCATATAAAATATAATAAACAATTCAACTTTTTCAAATTTTAAAATAAAAATTATATTAAAAAATTATATTATAATAATATTTTATTCAGTTCTTAACAAAACATCTCATTTCATTTCATTTCATCTAAATTTCGTAATCAAACAAGACCTAATAGCGCAATGGGTTATTTGTTAAAAGAATTTGTGAAAATAAAATAGAAAGATGTCCAATAAAAGAAAGATTTTATTTGTAAATTGTTGTATAAAACATATCATCTATGTTCTTAATATGATAAAACTTGATTTATAAGATAAACTTAAAATTTAAATTTCTTACAAATCAAGTCTTTTCATGTTAACGAAATAAAGAATCTGCATTACACACTGACTTATAAGTAGAATAACTCATGAAAAAATATAAGAAATATTAATTTTATTGAGTAGGAAAGAGAATGAATAAACAATCCCATTTTCCTTCTACTCATTCTTTTTAAAAGACTCCATTTTTTACATTATTTTATAGGGACACTATTAATTTCTATATCAAGAAAATGAATTTGAGTTATTTATTATTATATCTTATTACATAGGTGAATCAATTATTGTAAGAATAACATGGAAACTCTTCAAAGTTCAAAATTTCAAATATCTAAATCTGAGTGGGATTCTATATATTGAATTATATGAAACGATTAACTCTAGTTGTATTTCTTATAGCCTTAATCGACCTAGGAACTTATGTATAATAACTCAATTAAGTGTGACGCAATCACCATATATCTCTAATCACATTTGTTCTCATTTGACTAATTTTAAAATATCTTGTGAAGGTCATTTTGAAGTATACTTAATATATTCATTCGGGAAATAATTTATACAATTTTAAGGTAAGTAAGTCTCGCCCTCTTCTTTAAAAAAAATGATAAATATATGACTTATATTAAACTTAATTTTTAATTGTAATGTGGGTTCCACTTTTTTTAAAGAGAACATGAGAGATTTGCATATTCCAAAATTATATCTAACATTATTCTATTTATTTAATTTTGTGAAAACAAAGTTTATAAATTGATAATATTTAATATGTTACGTAATATCCATTATAAGCACTCTCAATGACTTATTCATCCTATCTTTTAAAATACATCACCAAAACTTATTTTTTCTATTTTACATACTGACTTTTACAATATACTATATATCAGCTTATTTATTTTTTCTTCATATCATTTAAATATTATACTTTTTAATCTTTTTTATTCATTTCAAATATTTTCTCTAACTATCAATAATATCATCATATCTTTTGATATTTATAATATCTCCTCATATACAATGTCATATAATTATATTTTATTTTAAATTAATCTAAATTTATAAGCTAAATTAAAATATAAATTGATTCAAAAATAAAAAGAAGAGATTATATAATGAAAATATTTTTGTTTTATTTTGTTTTGTAGTCAAACTCAATTGAATAATTATAGCTACGTACATCACAGATGAGAACCGTACCTTTGGATCTCTTTCAAACGCAATGGTAGATAGGGATATTTCTAATATGCTAATGTACTCACGAGGAGGAGGAGTGAAAAATTAATTAAATATGTATACATTGATGAATAGAATCCTCTACATCTAGCAGTGTCTTGTAGCACAATGTAAAAATATCTTTAAAATAGAAGATCCAATAGAATGTGTTTTGAGAATATTTTTTTATATTTTTAGAGAAAAATGTATTATATAACATCTATTAGGAGTGCTCTAGAGATTTACAACCTGATATGCAAAGTTAAGGCAATTCAATGTATAATATAAATTTTTACAACTGTCTTTGTGGAACAATAACAAGTAAATACACTGGCTTAAGTTTTTAACTATCATCTCCCAAAAACTTTATAAAATAAAAAGAAGAAAAGAAAGCGTACGTTACACGCAGTGCAGAGACACGTGGGTTTCGTTTTTTTTTTTTCTCTCGCTCTGTCACATGTGCAGATTCCACGTTGGGTGTACATAATAAATAAAGTCATAAATTCTGCTAAAGTTTTTTTTTTTTTTTTTTTTTCTTTTCTGCTAAAGTTTATTTGGGAGTTTCTCTTGTTTTTTTTTTACCATCTCGTTTGGGAGTAAGATAAGCGAATTTTATAAATAGTAATAAAATAATTTATGAATAGTAATTAGATAATTTGAGTTAAATATTTTTTAAGTTTTAGAAAAGAAGAGAGAAATAATTGAATAAAAAATATTATAAAATTAAAATATTGTAATAATATAGTTTTATAATATTATTTTTATTTAAAAATTTAAAAAAGTTAGAATTAAATTTTATTTAAAAGTTATAATGATTTGTTTTAAAAAGTTGTAATGATTAGTTTGAAAATTTTGTATTTGAATTCGTGGCGGAACCAAGAATTTGTTGTAGGGAGGCTAAGCAAAGTTAAGACTATAATAAAATATTTTTTATTATATTTCTGAGTCAAAATAATCTATAAGATCAAAATAATTTTGAAGTTGGTACCAAAATGAAGGGATAATTTTGGGGGGCCATGGCCCCTACCCCTTAATAGGTCCGCCACTGATTTGAATAATATTTGAAAATAAATGGATAAGATGAAATGAGATCAAATAAAAATTTTGTGTCTCATCTAAGGTCCTAAACCTGCCTTTACATAAAATTTAATTTAAAAAATAAATTTTATATTTTATATATTACAAATTATATTATATTATGTGAATAATATATAGTATAAAAAAAGTTTAAATAGCACCTCTCAATAAATAAAGTTACAAAGGGATGGGAACTGTGCAATGTGCTGAAATTGTTTTTTTTTTTTTTTAATTTATCTGAGAAGAGTTATTTCTTCTGTAATGAACCTAATAAAAATTGATTTTTTTTATTTATTTATTTGGGAGATGAGAGTTTTGAACTCCTAACTTGCACGGAAATTATGCCAGCCAGGCGAAAATCCTATGGCAAAAAATAGAAGCTTTTGAGCTGTAGTTTGAATTGTTTTAGAAGTGACTTGTGGAGGTGTGATGGATTTTGACCGGTGACTTTTCCGGATCTCGTTGGATTTTGACCAAACGTCTTGGCCAAGACGCGTTTGCAAATGGTATGGTTTGTGAACTTTAATTAATTATTAAGAATAGTTTAACACGTGTTGATTAACATTTGGATAATTATGTTGAGGCCTATTATGCGAGAGCAGCATATTAGGCTGAAAGGAACTCAAGTTTAACACAAGGCCAGACGGGCCCGTGATCTGCAAGAGAAAAATGAATGACCCAACTACAAGCCCTATGCAAATTGCCCGACCTCCTTGATATTGGGTCACCCACGTGGAGTTCAAAAGCATCGGCCTATGCAAATTGTTAAAGAGAAATGCATTAATTATAAAAAAAAATTTTATAAAATTAAATTTATAAACTAATGTGACATGATACGGTATATAATATTGTAAAGTTATTTTAATTATATATCTAACATATTATATGAAACTACATCAATTTGTAGTTGTAACTAGGGGTGTATTCGATTCGATCTGAACAATCCATAGGAGATTTTTGGACATGAATGAAAATTCCAATCTATCATTTTTCCAGACTCGAGACTGGACCGATTATACCTATAAGCTGGACCGGACCGTTAGCTATCATTCGGTCCGATTTGGTCCGAGAGAGTGTAAAATGGGTCAAACATACAAAAAGCCCAAAATCACTTCAAATGTATATTTTTCGCTCAAATATACAAAAAAATCCACAATATTTACACTTTTAAATATCAACCATTTAAATTTATTTGCACATTTTGTACTTGAAATAACCTAAAAATTTTGGAAAAATTGTCAAAATTATCAATATCCATCCATGAGAATTAACAATCATCATAATAAAGTTAAAGACAAAAATTAAGAAAAATGAAGATTATGTAAATAACTCATTAAAAAATGAATTAATTATAATTATATTTATAATGTTAACAGTTACTAACTTAGTATTTTTTATTTTTTTTATAATCAAACTTTCATTAATATCAATAGTAATGAATTATGATATTTAATGCATATTAAAATTTTTTACATTTTATATATGTTTAATGAATATTAAATAATTTTTATTATCCATAGATACTTTATACTTACTTGAGACTTAGGTATCTTACAAAAAAAATTACCTAATTACTTTAATTAGGTGTAGATACTAGAGTATGTATCTGCATATAATATTAATTTTTATCATATGATATATTAGTTAATTGATAGCATATTAGTTAATACTTAACAGTTAACAGGATATTTAACATTTTATATGATTAATGGTGATAGGTTAGATGAAAATTATATGATTAACTTATATAACTACTATATATATATACTTCGGTTGGTCCGGTCCGATCATAAAAAAACACACCATCGGGACTGGATCGAAAATCAAAATTCTAGGGTTATATGGACCAAAACCGACCGAAATACTTATCGGTCCGATCCGGTCCAGACCAGTAAACTTACACCCCTAGTTGTAGCACTACTCATAAAATAGCTTTATCTGTATTATTTTTTACTTTGATTGGTATCCTCAACTATTATTAATTTGTGAGCTCAAGGAAATATTTAGCAAAGAATGATTGTGTGTACTTGAGTTTGTTTTTCCTTTTGTAGGCAAAGAGACCCATTGAGAGATGTTTGAGGGCATTAACCATATGGATTGTTCATAATATTTAGTAAGATATTCTCCATTACCTCATTTTAACATTTACGAAGTTATTGTTAGTTTAATAAGAAGTTACTGTTTACATTATGTTTCGAGAATGCATCTAGTGGGCTCTTTGCGCTTTACCATGTTGATATTGGGCTTATACACTGGACTACCTTATGTTCAACTCTTTAAGCTTATTGTAGGGGTGGTACCCGCAACCCCAAGGGCGGGGTGGGGTTTGTCACCCGCATCTTGATTTTAATTATGGTAGTTTAGTATATGTTGACTTAAGTGTGTGAGACTCTACAGTATGGACAGATTTATGAATTTAGCGCCAAGTGATTGTGTTGGGTTGTGGTGTAATGATTTAAGAGACACATGGGCTGATTGGTTTATGATTAAATTAGGGGTGCTACCCGCCCCTTATGGGGTGGGGCCACCCCGCCCCGCATGGGGCGGGGGGTGGGACTTTCACCCCCGTCCCCGGGATGCGGGGGCGGGGTACCCCGCCCCGATGGGTGGGATGCGGGGTGGATTCCCAATCCGCCTCGCCTCCATCTACTTAAAAAAAATCTACATTTTACTTGGTTTAAAAATTATTTCTAAGTGTAAAAGTAATTAAAAATACATTTTTAGTCCAAAATTATAAATTTAAATTTTGTAAATATGACTATAATTTAAAAATTATGTAATTTTTAAATTTGCTAGTGTATATTTTGTGTAAATTGTAGTGTATTAGCTTTTAAACTATGTAGTTTTTAAATTTACCAACACATATTTTGTGAACAAATTTAACAAATTGTAATATATATTTATATATACTCAAATTGTAAAATATAAATATATATTTATGTTTATATATATATATATATGTATAATATATGTATATATAAATGTAAGCGGGTCGGGGCGGGGTTGGGCCCTCCCCGCCACCTGCCACCCACCCCCGCTAGGGGCCCTAGATGTGGGGCAGGGGGCCCCACCCCCACATGGGTGGTGCGGAGTTTCCCGCCCCGACATGTGGAGGCAAGGCGGACGGGGGCGGGACTAGGGGTGTAAACCGGTCGGTCCGGTCCAGTTTGGTCCGGTCCGATAATTATCGGTCCGGTCCGGTCCGGTCGGTCCATTCGGTCCGGCCTTTTTTTTTTTAAATCAATTAATAAAAAAAATTTATTTAAAATACTAAATTAAATTAAGTGACTTATTAATGTGAATTATGTAACAAACTCAATAAAAAAATATTTTATATGGTTAATGATAATAAATTACATTATTAATTTATATAATTAACTAATTGATATTATATATTAGTTAATTCATAGATTATTAACAAGTGTTAATAACATATTTAAAATTTTATATTGTTAATAGTGATAGGTTAGATGAAGATATATATAAAATATTGTTAATTTATAAAATATTAACAAGTATTAATAACATATTTAAAATTTTATATTATTAATTGTACAATTATTATATAAATAATATATATAATATATATAATATTTTATTTATTTTTATTTTTTATTCGGTCGGTCCTGTCCGGTCCGGTCCGAGAAATCTCCACCCCGGGACCGGACCGAAGACCGAAATTCTCCTATTTATTGGACCGAAACCGACCATGCATTTGGTTGGTCCGGTCCGGTCCGGACCTAACCGGTCGGTTTCTCCGGTCCGGACCGACCGGTTTACACCCCTAGGCGGGACAATGGGGTGCGGGGCCCCGCTGCCCACCCCTAGACTAAATGGTATTGCATTTGAATGCTTGGGTATAGAATGATATGTAATTATTCACTTGGTTTGGATTAGGATCTAGAACTGTGTATGTAATATCAAGAGGCATGTGCAGTTGGGTTAAGAGTTTGTGTAGGTTGATTGGATGGATTTAAGTATCTTAAGTGTGCTATGTATGAAAATTATGTTAAGAAGTATGTTAAGTATGCTATGTATGAAAAGTGAAAGGATCAACTAATTGAAGCTGAAGTGGGAAAATGACAGAGGAAGGTACAAAGAAGAGTAAGAAAGAAAGGGTAGGGGGAAAAAGGGAAACACCACAGTTATCAGAAAAAGGATGCTGAAATGACAATTGGCATAGAGCGAAGTAGGAGGTTCTACATGCCACCCGCAAAAGACTAGAGCCACTCGCTGGCACGAAATGATCAATCGAGGGAAGAATTAGTGTGGAACAATGACCGTTGTCAGGAAAAGTGAATGTGTGACCTGCTGACATCATACGAGGAGCATGATGGGTAATTTAGGATACCTGGCTCGAACAATTTAAATTCTTGCGAATACACGTGCGACAAGAATTTGCAGGATAATTATTAGGGGAAAAGTGTCCAACACCGAGCTGGCTGATGGCCCATGGGCCCCACCGCAAGACCCGAGCATCCCAAACGAGAACAACACAACATACCGAACCAAGACCATCTTGTGGAGTGAGGACGAGGAGTCTTACGCCAGCTGGAATGACTACGGACTCAGTTGACACGAGGCAAGTTGGGATTACCCATCCCTCCCAGGCGTAGTGTAGGGAGGGTTGCCGCATTATGTGCAGTGAAGTGCCCCCTCAAGGAACATGCTTGTGTCAGACCTTGAATGCCATAGGATCTAGAAGGGGATGTCACAGTGAACATGGTGTTGTCCCCGTAAAAGCATGGACAAACATCAAATCACCTAG
Source organism: Juglans cinerea (assembly GCA_961763995.1). Taxonomy (NCBI): domain Eukaryota; kingdom Viridiplantae; phylum Streptophyta; class Magnoliopsida; order Fagales; family Juglandaceae; genus Juglans; species Juglans cinerea. The sequence continues at coordinate 27,384,211 of CAUIVZ010000003.1, forward strand.
GGAAAGGAAAGGCAGTCACTACACTCAGAACCATATATATAGCCAGTGAAAGGTAAGCCGAGAGGCAGGATCATCAGGCTAACTATCTCCTTTCGCTTTTTCTATATCCCCTCGGAATAAGACTAACTTTGGCAACGAAGGCTTCCCCCTAACTACTTAGGGGTTAGTCCGTGTGCAGGCGGGGAGCAGTGCAGGGGGTAGCGCCAAAAGTGACCTCAACATGGTTGATTTGCTTCACAAGTAAGGTTAAAAGTGTCTCATTAAAAGAAAATCCAACACTGGACCACCCATATACAAAGTCTCTCAATACCATCAATGCTCCAACACAACCCAACACTCTCCCAAAACTTTATAAGTTTCATTCATGGCTCTATAAAAGTCCCATACATAATGTTACTTTAATTGTTAGTACCAATTCACATCATTCCACATCATCCTTTCAATTATGAAACTCAAATTTACAAAATACACTAATATGCTTGTTGCCCACGTGAATCAATCCAACATAATTACATAACTTCACAATTTATATTCATTCACCATCCACCCAATACATAAATATGACCGATTAACCTAATCGACATAAACAAGTCATAGTCCATTCGTTAATCATCCAAGTCCAACATAATTTGCCGCACAACGTTATAATCCCACAAACTCGATCCATACACAATACGTTCATGATACAAATCTATCCACCATATATATAAATATATCCCATAAAAAATATACTTGTATTTTATCCTTCATCACCTAAAATCAACATACAATCCATTCAAAACACCCACTTGGTTTACAAGTCTCATCAAGGCACAAGTCTTGTGCCTTGATGAGACTTGTAAACCAAGTGGGTGCTTTGAATGGATTGTATGTTGATTTTAGATGATAAAGGAGAAAAATACAAATATATTTTTATGGGATATATTTATATATATGGTGGATAGAATTAGGAGTCGTTTGCATTCAAAACTCACCTCAACTCATCTCATCTCATAATTATAATTTTTTCCAATTTCTACACAATATAATAAATAATTCAGCTTTTATTCTACTATTCATAAACCATCTCAACCTATCTTAACACTTCACACAATGCACAGTTCACAACAAAACTACATAGTTCATCCCAACACTTCACACAGCGTACAGTTCACAACACAACTACACAGTTCATCCCAACACTTCACACACCACAAACCATACATCACTTCTTCTCAGTTATAACAATCACATAAATGTAATATAAAATATGTCCATGCTGGTGGTTTGGTTAAGGGCGAGGCTGGCTTAAGATGGTTTTTTATTGGTGGTGGATAGCCATGTATGGTGGAGACAAAAACAACAAAATAAAGAAATGAGAGAGAGACCGAGAGGGTGGAAGTGAGAGAGCTTCTTGCCCGGCGATGAGGTCGACGCCAGTGGCTAGGGATTGCGGAGGAGCACGACGACACTAGGCTGTGTGGGTGATTCATGGTTAAGATCGGTTTGGCCTTGATTGAAAGAGAGAAACCAAGATTGGGAGAGGAGGGATCTAATGGAGGAAGACATCTGGTCGGGGGTGGTTGGAATCGCCATCGTTGGTGGCTGACTGTGGCAGGAAGGGCTAGATCTACAGCCTTGCATGGGACGGTGGCAGATCTAGGTAGACGAGCACGAATTTGCTCCATTTTCAGGTGGCTGAGCTAGCAATGGCAAGCACAGTAGTGGCAAGAGACGATGGTGGTGGGGTAGGGCTTGGGTCACAACAATGACCCGCAGATTAAAGGACTGGGTAGGTTGTTCAGCATAGGGAAATGTTACACGTCTAACCATAGGTGGCTGTGAAGGTTGGTGAAGTGCGGCGGCATGAAGAGAGAATGGAAAGGGAGCTTGCGAAGTGGAATACCGAAATGATGTAAGCCAAGTCTAGGGTTAGAAGGATAAGATGCTGGAGTGTTCTGGCCTTTGATCTGAGGAAAGGCTGAGATGGAGCCAGCACAATAAAGTGAAGATGAAGATAAGGTTCTAGAAGATATAATCCGGAAATAAGACAGTTATTCACTTTTCATTGCTATTGGTTGTTGCCCGAGGGCTTAATTGTCTTTTTACTAGAATATTGTTATGCTTGTCAGATACTTATTCCGTTTGGGGAGTATCATTTTTCGTTATGCAATTTGTTGAATGAAATTTCATCTTCTTCCTATTATTCTCTGGAGGTTCTCACCCTCGAAGTGAGTCTTTGTTTCCTTTCTGGGTTCCTGGTTGTTACAAGTGGTATCCAGAGCCTTCGATTCTCCATTACATTTACATTTCCTCAACTATTACTCTAATGGCTGAGGGTACTCGCATTACACAGTTGCAAGAGGGATTAAATTCCCTTAAGAAATCAACCGAAAGCCAATTCAAAAATACAGAAACACAGTACAAGTCCCTGGAAGCTGATGTGAAGGCCGTCCACCAGCAGCTGGCTGCGTTGACAATGGAGCTGCAGAAACAAAATAAGCAAAGAAACCGTGAGGATTCATCATCAGGTAACCAAGATAATTCTGAACTTCCTTTAGTCCATGCTGGTGATATAATGACTCTCTCAGTCAGATTGGATTGTCCTAGCTTAAATGGGGAAGATCCGAATGGCTGGCTGTATAAGTTATCACAGTTCTACTCCTTCCATAATACCTTACCACAGTAGCGTCTCATATTAACTTCCTTTCATATACATGGGAAGGCACTTACATGGTTTCAGGATCTTGATGAGTCAGGAGTGTTGGGTGATTGGGATTCGTTTGTAAAAGTATTGTTGATTTGTTTTGGTCCTAGTTGTTATGATGATCCGATGGAAACCTTAACTAGACTAAAACAAACAGGTTCGGTTGAGGAGTATAAGTCTCAGTTTGAAACTCTTTCAAACAGGTTACGCGGCCTTTCCGAGACTTATAAATTGAGTTTTTTCCTTAGCGGACTTCGTGACGAGATCCACCTTCCTGTTCGCATGTTTAACCCCCACAATCTCCTTACTGCTTATAGTCTAGCCAAAATCCAAGAAGAAACAGTTAACCTCACCAAAAGATCTCCCAAGTTTTTTACCCCTAATCCGGAACCTGGACTACTCAAGCCACCCTTCAAACCCCCTGAATTTCCCAAACCACCACAAAGAACCCTCCCAATCCAGAAAATTAACCAACACCAGATGCGTGAGAGAAGAGAAAAAAGACTTTTTTACTATTGTGAATCTAAGTGGAATACAAGCCACAAATGTCAAAAGCCAAAATTATATTTGATTGAAGAAATTTATGAAGAACCCATAACTGAAATAAAAGAAGAGGAGAAGGAAGAAAACAAGGAGTTAGAAAGTGTATTGGTGGATTTTGGTGATGCCAGTGGCAACCCTGCAATATCTTTGCATGCCATCACTGGCTCTGTAAACCCAAGAATTATGAGCATTAAGGCTCATGTTTGGAATTGTTGGATTGTGGTACTTATTGACTTAGGCAGTACACACAATTTCTTAGACCCGGAAGTGCTAAGAAAGACTCAATTACCTCTAGAAGAATCTGTGAAGGTGTAAGTGAGAGTGGCAAATGGTGATTTGGTGAGTAGTGAGGGTTGGGTCCCGAAAGTGCCTCTGTTTATACAGGGCCTACACATTGAACCAGAAGCTTATATATTAAGCTTAGCTGGCTGTGACATGGTGTTGAGAGTGCCTTGGTTACAAACATTCCACATTGAATTGGATAAATCTAAAATAATTGATGTCAAAAACATTCCACATTGAATTGGAAAAATCTAAAATAATTTAGACTTTTGCTACAGTAGTTGGCCAAATATGGAGAACCACAATTGATTCACCAAACATTAAAATACTAATTTCTCACTCCAAATAAACATTAAAATATTAGTTTATCACTCCAAGCAAAAATACTATTTGGTTTGTAATTAAAAATTTTAGATAGAATTTTAAACGAGTTTAATCAAATTATTTTGTTATTAGCATTAAATGACTTTTGAAAATATAATTTTTTTAATATTAATTTAATTAGAATATAATTATTATTAACATTTAATTGGTAGAGATACAAAATGTGATAAAAATAAATTAAATAAAAAAATTATTAAATTAATAATATTTTATTATTATATAGAGAATGAATGTATAATCCAATGTGGGGGTTGAATTTAAATGGAATAGGCAAATGTAAAAAAATGTGATATTGACTAAATTTTGAAGATGAATTTGGCCAAACTAATGAAGATGCTCTTAGGTGAGAAAAGAAACCAGAGGTGACAGAGGGGAAGTGAGAAATATTTTCGGTCAGAGTATGGGTTGTTGAGCTTAGGCTTGGCTTCTCTTGCACACCAAGAGATAAATGGCGTTCTCCTATTGGTCCACTTGAATCTTATAACATTTCATATAACATATAAGTTCTTGTTTTTTAATTGAAGGATTTGTATTTTTAAGGAAAAAAAAAAGTCGGGTAAAACTTGGTGTTTGCAGTCTTCCAAAGTAATAGTTTTCCATCCTTGAATAGAGATTAGAGTTGGACAATTCAAAAATTGAATCACACCTGTAAATCGAACCTAACCAAACTGAAATTGAAAAAACTAAAAGTTTTGATCTGAGTGATAAATCAGTCAATATCGATTGTAAGATTTTCAAATTTAATTTATATTGTTTCGGTTCTAAAATATGTTCAAAACTAGATCGAACTGGACTAGTTACGCCCTTACTCCCAATTAGTCATCCTTGACTTCCATGGCTCTCAGTCTAACTCTTCTTAATTTATTCATATTTTCTATGGTTTGACTATATATGTCTTTATGAAACTAGGGGTGTTGAGCAGGTGCCCGCATCCTGCTTGCTCGACCCCCGCATCAAATTGATGGGACGCGCCCGCTCGCACAAATTAGGTAGGCGAGGACCAAGTATGGATCCCCACCTGCCCGCTCACACACACACACACACACAAATATATATATATATATAAATTATATGTATATATACACACACAATATGCGCATCATCGTTTATGATGTTTAAAACTCCCTAAACGGTTTTGTTTTGCACCATTTTGCGCTCACTATATAAACAAAAAATGCTAGATCTTTTTCCAAAGTACCTAACATTTTCTCAGCCTCCTCTCTCTTCCATTTCTTTCTATTCTAGCAAATTTCATCCTGCCCTCCTCTTCTCATTTCCTTCTTCGTCTCTTCCTTCTTCTTTTTTTAATCTCCATGACCCACGACCACAACGTAGCCATGGGTCTGCTAAGACCATTGTTTAAGGCTTTGACAGTCTTTAGATTTGCATTTTTTTATTGTTTGTTGGATCCGTGGTTTTTTGTTCAGATTTATATTCTTGGTTTAGGTTAGTGCGATTTTTTGCTGGATTCAGGTTAGGATGATGGTGTTTGTGATTTGGATCTCAGTCTCCATCCCTATCTCACTCTCTCGATCTTTGTCTTGGGTGACCGGATGACGTGTGGGCCAATCTATCCACCTATATAAGATGGGTCCAGGTAGTGGGGACAAAAAGAGGCCCCCCGCAGAGGCAGGTGCAGAGGTCGGGATGGCTGGTTTCCCGCTCGCATAAGGTGGGTACGTAGCAGGCCTAGATCATGAACTTTCTAAATTGTTTGTATTTGGATATTCCAAAGCAACAAATTGGTGGACATGAGACGAAGGTAGTCAAAATTTGCAATACTATTCCGAGTAATTCGATTGGGAAAGTCATCTATTTGAAAGAAAAGAAAAGTGCTGGAAGTGTGAGACATGATGATAACCGAAAAGACCTCTCTATCTTCCCATTGGTTCTAGTACCATGAAGAAGTTTTAGAAATAGTACTATCTCAAGGGATGAGGTAGCTAGAGAGTCATTGATGCATGTATATACAATAGAGAACCGATATAGATCACACTAGTATTATACCATCATTTACAATTCAACAATAAAATAATATTTTTGTAATTCAAGCACACCAAAATCAAAGCAATAGGCAAAATTATTTGAAAAAATTAACATTTTCTTACGTAGTGCAAAAATTATACAATTAGTTGTGTCCTTACAATTTTTGTTGTTATTCTTTTTTCTTTTTTTTTTGTTAAGGAAAACTGTCATCATTCATTTATTAGATAAACTTATATCTATGATCGGATATATTCTAGGATGTCCTCATATCAAAGATGACATCATAAACCAAAATAATATATTTGGAGCTCCACCAGTATACTATTTCCTTTAGTAACCGGTACGACCTTCACTATTGCTGATACTCTCTACAGACAAACGTCCAAAAGATAACATTCTTTACCTAAACAGAGACTCAATCTCACCCTACATTGAAAGAGAGGACCCGACCTCTACAGACAAATGTCTGAGAGACGAACTCTTTTTTATTTTAATTAATAATAAGGAAACCAAAAAGGAAAGTAGTAAGATAGATGCAAAAAATGACGGATTACAGTTTGGACTAACTCTGGTAGACTTCAAAATCTATGATGGCCCGTGAATGCAACATATTTATATCTTTTCAGCCACAAATATCAAATCTGAAAGGTTTAATAGTGGTGAATCTGGTGATCTAGCACGTGTATCAAGAATAACTGTCAAAAAGGTCTACTGCTCCCTCGTTTCCATGCGGCTCTGCCACTTTCTCAAACACAGGCGACATGTCGACAACAAACAACAAAAGGAAGAAAAGAAATTAATCTTAGTCCCATAACATTTATAAGGAGAGAAATTTGATGCAAGGTCAAAAGAAGTAGCTAAGGAAAAAAATCCCAATGATGAACATGAATTAATTAATTGTACCAGATCTCTCAAGATAATAATGTTTTTTAATTATTTTATTTGAAACGGAGAGTATGAATTTATTTTGAATTACATACGTTTGATTTTATCAATTTATTTATTTTTTTAAAAAAATAAACATACAATGGCTAAGTACTGAGTTTGAAAGATTACCTCCACGGCCCTGAGTTTGAATTAAAAGGGGAGGTCCTTTCTCTTTGGAGGTGGGGTTTTTTTCTCTCTAGACAGAGGAGCGTCTCTCTGGCTGGGTCTGCCTAGTTGAAGAGAGTGTCATGGCGGAAGAGTTGACAAGGCAATGGAGGAATTTCAAGCTTACAGAACAGGAGAGTACAGAGATGGTTCTACCATCTGATACCATGGAGATGGCAATGCATCAAGGCAAATTCTGTTTGTTAGGAATGATCATTGCAGAGAAACCTATTAATAAGGAGGCTTTTAGAAACGCTATGATCAAAGTTTGGAGAAGTGAGGGTTGGGTACAATTCACTGAAGTTGGGGAGAATAGATTTTTGATCGAGTTCAATAAGGATGAGGACAGACAACGTGTGATCAAAGGACGGCCTTGGTCTTTTGATAGATGGTTACTTTGTCTACATGCGTTTGAAGGTAATATGCCTGTCAGTGATATTCAGTTTAATAGGGAGGAGTTTTGGCTCCAAGTGCATAACATGCCTCTCGGCACTATGACAGAAGAGGTGGGTAAACAGATTGGCAAAAATGTAGGGAATGTGTTGAAAGTCCATTCTGATGATCGAGGGATAGGCTGGGGAAAGTTCATGAGAATCAGAGTAAAATCGGATATTACCAAGGCCCTTATGAGGGGTATGTTCTTAACTTTCGATGGCAGGAAAACATGGGTGCAGTTTAAATATGAAAGACTCCCTACATTTTGCTTAAAATGTGGGGTTATCAAACATAAGGGCAAGTCATGTCAATCTTCACCAAAGGCCTCACCACAGAATCAGTATGGGGTTTGGTTAAGGGCTCCCACAGCAAAAGAGGGTGATATAAATCAGAAAAGATATAGTCATGATTCATCCCAGCAAGCTAGTGGTGCAGATCATTCATGGAGGAACGATGGGAAGGTTGGGGATGAAGTCAATTTAGGAAAGGCAGTTTCCAAGGAGGATTTTAAGGATCCAATTAATACCAGTGATCCAACTCAGGAAAACTGTGTATTCTTGCAGCCAACAAAGGAAACTAATGCAGATTTAGTGGAGTCCCTCATGGCAACTGACACTCAGCTCCCTAAAGTAAATGTCACATTAATGGATTTGGAAGGAGACACGGGTTTTCCAATGTTAAAGGAAGATCCTACCCCTACAAGGGAAGTTCAGCAGAAAAGTCCACCTAGGCCTGGTCCACCCAAAAGAGACAGCTCCTTAAAGAATCATGAGCCTATTTCTGATCTGATGGCCCAGATTAATTCTCTTGATCAATTCTTCACGGATCAGGCCCAGGCTTTGGCAGCTTCCAAAAAGATAGCCTCTTGGAAAAGAAGAGCCCGAGAGAAGTGCTATGCTGATCTGTTATTTGCCTCTGAAGGTAGGGAGGTGGCTTCTAATATCAGCAAAAAGAGAGGTGGTATCTGTTCAGAGGAAGATGAAGGCATTTCGCAGGCTAAAAAACCAAAATTTGAGGACATGGTTGACATGGACTCTTCAAATCATGAGATGGTGGTGGCTGGACTCCAGCCCCACCAATCATCATGAGTTGCCTCAGCTGGAACTGCCGAGGGCTTAGGAACCTTCGGACAGTTAATGACTTGCATCTTATGGTGCAGTCAAAGCTCCCATCCTTTGTTTTCTTGATGGAGACAAAGTGCAAGAGGCAAAAGGTGGAATGTGTGAAAAGGAAAATAAAGTTTGACAATAGTTTTGTTATTGATTGCAAGGGGCTGAGTGGTGGATTAGCTTTTCTTTGGAAGAATGATGTTGAGGCTGAAGTCCACTCTTACTCACAAAACCATATTTCTCTTATGGTCAAGGGTACAAAGGAGAGGGAGGACTAGCTTTTGACAGGCTTCTATGGATCTCCAGTGACTGCTAGGAGACAATCTAGCTGGAACTTACTTCAAGCTATCAACCCTGTGCATCCTTTGGGGTGGCTCTGTATAGGAGATTTCAAAGAAATTCTTTTTATTGGTGATAAAAGTGGTGGTGCAGTGAGAGCTTTTAGTCAGATTGAATCCTTTAGAGACACTGTGGAGTTATGTGGTCTGAGCGACCTTGGTTTTGTTGGCAACAAATTTACTTGGTCTAATGGCAGACATGGTGCATCATTTACTAAGGAAAGGCTTGATCGTGCCTTTGGCAATAGCTCTTGGATGAACCTGTTTCCCAGCCATAAAGTCTATACTCTCCCAACACTGAGCTCAAATCATTGCCCCATCTTTTTGTCTTTGGAGAAACAGACTACGGATTCACTCAAATGTGACAAGCCTTTCAGATTTGAGGCGAGTTGGTCTCTTAATGGGGAGTGTCATAACATTTTGGAGGAGGTATGGACCAAGCCTAGAATGGCTAATAATAAACTCAATTTTGTTGCAGAAGGTTTGAGGCATTGCAAGGATAAGCTGCTCCTATGGAGTAGGAACAGAAGGGGAAATTACAAAAGAGATCTTAAAATCAAGATGGCTCAGTTATCTGATTTGCGAATCAGTAACACAGGTTTTCTAACTGAGAATATTAAACTGCTTCAAAAAGAGTTGGATGGACTCTTAGATGCAGAGAATTTGAAATGGAAACAAAGAGCCAAACAAAGATGGTTAAGAGAGGGTGACAGGAACACAAAATTTTTTCATCAATGTGCAACTCAGAGAAAGAAGACAAACCTCATCACCCGTCTCTTGAATGATCAGAATCAAGAGGTGATATCAAAGGCAGGCATTAGTTCTCTATTCCAAAATTATTTCCAGAATCTTTTTACATCTTCTCAGCCTACTAATTTTGATCTCTGCTTGGAGAATCTGGCCCCTAGAGTAACTGGTGACATGAACTCTATGCTGATCAAGCCTTTTTCTCCCAAGGAGATTGAGGAAGCACTCTTCTAGATGAATGGTTTAAGTTCTCCAGGCCCCGATGGTTTCCCTGCTGCTTTCTATCAACAACATTGGTCAACTGTTGGTTCTCAGGTCTGTGAAGCTGCTTTATTTGTGCTCAATTCCAAAGGGAGTATTGCTGAGATCAATAGCACTTTCATTACTCTTATCCCTAAAAAGAAGGCCTCTCTAAAAGTGTCTGATTTTAGACCCATTTCCCTTTGTAATGTTTTGTATAAGGTCATTTCAAAAGCTATAGCCAACAGGCTAAAGAAGATCTTGCCCCTTATTACTTCTCATCATCAGTCAGCTTTTATCCCCGAGAGGTTAATCACTGACAGTGTAATTGTAGCTTTTGAAACATTGCATACTATGAAGTGTAAACTGCAAGGCAAAGAGGGATACATGGCTTTGAAACTTGACATGAGCAAGGCTTATGATAGAATCGAATGGGGCTTCCTTAGAGCTGTTATAAGCAAAATGGGGTTCAATTCTCTATGGATTGACTTAGTGATGGGCTGTGTTGAAACTGTTTCCTATACTATTCTAGTAAATGGTTGTCCTCAAGAGGTTTTCCATCCATCTAGAGGCATAAGGCAAGGAGATCCTCTCTCACCCTATTTATTCATTTTATGTGCTGAGGCCTTGAGCAATCTGATTGGAAAAGCTGAAGAGAGGGGGTTGATTCATGGAGTGTCAGTGGGCAGAGGGCAGTTAAGAGTTTCACACCTATTCTTTGCAGATGATAGTCTAATCTTCTGTAAGGCCAATGCTCTTGAATGGGGCAGGCTCTTTGGTTTGCTTAAAGTATATGAAGATGCATCTGGACAAAGACTCAACATTGAGAAAACTTCTATTATTTTCAGCAAGAATACTCTGAGGGTGACTCAATCATACATTCTTGAGATTGCTGGTATGAAATCAACTTTGCCATATGAGAACTATTTGGGATTACCTTCAGTTGTTGGCAGAGCAAAACACAAGGCTTTCCAGGGAATTTTAGACAGAGTTCGAATGAAGTTAAGTAGTTATGCAGTGAAGCTCTTATCTCAAGCAGGAAGAGAGATCTTTATAAAAGCCGTGGTACAAGCTCTCCCTACTTATACCATTAGTGTTTTTAAGCTTCCTAACTCTCTTTTGAAAGCTATTAATAGTGTTATTCAGAACTATTGGTGGGGACAACATCAGAAAGAGAATAAAATTCACTGGGTTTCTTGGAGCAAAATGGGCATGGCTAAAGATGCAGGTGGTATGGGCTTTAGGGATCTTGAATGTTTCAACAAAGCTATGCTTGCTAAGCAATGTTGGAGACTAATTCAAAATCCACACTCTTTGGTAGCCAAGGTTTTGAAAGCTAAATATTTCAAGCATTCTGACTTCAAATCAGCAAAGTTGGGTGCTAGCCCTTCTTTTATTTGGAGAAGCTTTATTGCAGCAAGACCAGTCATCTTTGAAGGGTCTGTTTGGAGGGTGGGAACGGGTGAAAACATCCACATTTGGCAAGATAAATGGTTACATACCTCCCACCACAACATGGTCCTAAGTGATGTCAAAGTATTGTATAGAAGGGCCAAAGTTGCTGAATTAATTGACTCAAACTCCAAAACCTGGAAAAGAGAACTTGTTAATCAGATTTTTGATGGTGGTGAAGCAGAAGCTATTATTCGAATCCCAATCAGTTTTTTGAACAGCAAGGATAAACTCATTTGGAAGGGTACTCACAATGGCTGCTTCTCTGTGAGGAGTGCTTATCATATGATGAAGGAGAGGGATTTTGCAAACCAAGGTCAGTCTTCTTCTTATGGCCAATTTAAGAAGGTTTGGCAGCAAATTTGGCATTCTAATGTACCCCCTAGTGATAAGGTCTTCTTGTGGAGAGCTTGTCTTGATGCACTCCCAACTCAGTCCAGGTTATTTCAGAGAAGAATTGTTGAACATCCTTTATGCCCCATCTGCAATTTGGAAGAGGAAACTGTTTTCATGTTCTTTGGGGGTGTGAAGCTGCTCGAGATGTCTGGAGTCAATGTTCAAAAAAGCTCCAAAAGTGTTACCTCCCTCAATCTTCAATGCTGCAACTCGTTGAAGCCATTATTGTTTCCATGGCCCCTGATGTTTTACAAGAATTTATGATTGTAGCCAAAAGAATATGGTGGAGAAGAAACAACTTTATCTTCAACAGAGATTTCTCTCACCCTAACACTCTGGTTAGAGAGGCCAACCACACCATAGACATGCTAAGAGAGGAAGAGCAAAGAGGTTTATGCAGAATCACTCCAGGTTGCACATCAACAGAGGTCTGGAATCCTCCTCCTTCAAACTGGTATAAAATCAACTGGGATGGAGCTATTGATAAGTTTAAAGGGTTGATTGGTATTGGCATTTGTGTTAGGGATTGTGAGGGTCATATTATGGCTACCCTAAGGCACAACAAACACATGTACCCTGATCCACATCTTGCTGAGTCCTATGGTGCATTGCAGGCCATTAAGTTTGGCATTGAGTTAGGCCTTGGACAAGTCATATTCGAAGGAGATTCTATGCAGGTTATTAATGATCTCAAGGCCAATGCTGAGGTTTGGTTCAGTGCAAGCATGTTCGTGAGTGAGGCTAGAGTGTTATCTAGTTGCTTTGCTAAATGTGAATTTTCTCATGTTAGGAGAAATGGTAATAACTTAGCACATTTGTTAGCAAAAAATGCTCTTTCTATTTCAGATTTCATTGTAACTATGGAGGAGGCTCCCCCATGTATTTCTTCTTTGTTATAATGAGATGAGAGATATGATTTCCCTTAAAAAAAAAAAAAAGTACTGTATGTTTTTTACTATAAATCAATGCTCAATATTTTCATAAACATACGTGTAAATCGTTTCTTTAGAAAGTGATTTCCGACGTGCCAGAAATAAACCAAAAAACTGAGCCTACTACATATAGCCAAGTACAAGAAAATGAATTCTTATGGCCCTAAAAACATGCATTGCACAAAATAAACGCTTCAATTTTTTGTCTGCCACTCAATAAAATATATTCAAGTTCAAATCGGTTCTACGGATCAATATAATTTAGATCAGATCTGTCAAAATAATAATCATTTTTATGTTATCCGAATTAAATCGAGAGTATTTAAAATACTATATATGCTTTGATTTTGTCAATTTAATTTTTTTACTCAATGTTTTTTTGCTAATGGTCTATATATGTATGTTTTCATTCAAAACATACGGGGAAAACATTTATTGAAACCGTGATTTGACGAGCTAGAAATAAACCAAACTATTCATAATGACTTAGACTACATACAGTCTTCAAATAGAAACTGTTCATGCAAGTCTATGCAGTTATATTTAAAAGAAATTAAAATTACAATAATATCATTTTTAAAATGATGTTTTTTTTCTTTTACATGCATTCATCAATAGGATTGCATACGCAGTCTCTTACTCAAGATTGCAAATAGAATTTCACATCCATAATAGTGTTATATCCACAAACAGGGGCGGACGTATGAAGGGGCAAGGGGGCCATGGCCCCCCCCCCCAAGATTTGAAAAAAAATAATATATATTAATTTTTTATGATTTAATAAGATTATATTAATCTCATCTTGTGCTGGCCCCCTCTCTAAAAAATTATCTTGGCCTCCTCTACAAAATTATTTTGATCTTACAGATTATTTTGATTTAGAAATAAAACAAAAAATCTTTTATTATAGTTTTAGTTTTGCTCACCCCCTACAACAAATTCCTGGTTCCGCCACTGTCCACAAAGAGATATCGTAAAAATAAATTTACAACTTGACATGATTTTATGTGATATATTACATCTAATTTATAATAAAAATAATTTTACGATCCGACGTACAATATTAAGTTATGTTAATTTATAAATTTCTTTCATTAAATTATTTTGTAATTAAAATATTTCTAAAAAAACTTAACCTAGCTACTATATGTAATATATTATATAGTTACGAGAAAATTACTCTTCCCACCCTACAAACAAAACATGCATTAAGCAAAAAATGCTTCAGTTTCTTGTCAGCCACTCATTAAAATTTTTTATTCAACTTAGAAATTTGGTAGCACAGTGAAGATTTGGAATGGACCTTATTTTGCCGACTCATACATGTATGCACAAAGACTTTCAAATTATAACCTAAAAAAAATAAGAGTAATTCTACAAATAATTGTGAAGTACGTAAACGCCGTGTAATCGTTTTGAAAAAGAGTGGGTTTCACTATTAAAAAATTAATTTTTTTATGTGGGTCCCATATTTTATTCACTTTTTTAAAACGATTACGCGATAGTTGTACAATTCACAGTTGCGAATATCTTTTCTCAAAAAATAATGTTAATATGCTCTCTTATTTTGCCTCCTATTATGTATTTAATTTTTTTTTCTTTACTGATTAAGAAAGTGATTATTAATATATTGATATTTTTTTTATTTTTTAAAAATGTTTAAAAATATTAAAAAAAGTGAAAAAAATAAAAAAATAATAATTTTACCTAAGTGGCATGCCCAGCTGTCACCGCTTGTGGTAGCTTAGTACTACTTAAAAAAAAAACATGTTTGATGATTGTAATCCTTGCTAACTGCAATATATATGATGGAAAAAGCTACTCTGCCGCTTCCAGTTTACCGCTCCCATTGACCCCTTGACGTGGTTGCTCATGTGTAAACCGTGATGTGGCATGGTGAAGAGAAAAAAAAGAAAAAGAATGGAAATGGGAGTCCAGTTTTGCGTGCGATGAAGTTCTTCTCCTTTGTAAGGAGTCGACCACGCGAAAGCCCCCCCCCCCCCCCCCAAGAGTTTTTCATCTACACAGAAACATCATTCTCGGCGTTGACCACCCTGATTCGATTCCACTCCTAGCGAATTTCATCCTCACCACCATTCGACGCCTCCACAAGTCACTCCATGCTTGGCTCCCAAGGTCCGCATCCACGGTGCTGACCACGCGACACCCCCCCCCCCCCCAGTTTTTCTTCTACACAGAAACACCGTTCTCAGCACTAACCACCCCAATTCGATTCCACTCCCGGCACAGTTCATCCTCACCACCATTCGACGCCTCCACGAGTCACTCCACGCTGGGCTTCCAAGGTATAAATTATAGGTTTTTTTGAAAAAAAAAATCTTTATCTCTGCTAGGTAGTTCTTAGCGAATTGGTGTTGGGCTTACCTTGTTAGTGAATTAATTTTGAGCTTAAGTTGATGTGTATTGGGTGGATGACAGTTCTCAGTTGACCTCCAAATGAAAATACGATTTTTTACTGTCGACTAGTAAAAATGATCATGGTACCGATAAAAAAAATGTTTATGATTTTCTAAATTTAGGGCTGAATTTAATAGATTTCCATTTATAGAGAAGGGGTTATTATTTTTTCTTTATTCAGTTCTATTGTATTCTAGTTTTACTAGTTGGGGATTGTAGTAGTTCTGCAATCAATTTAGAAGAGGTCCAATTGTCCTGATCTTCTGGTAGTAATATAGACACTTGGACCTTGATTTCTTATAGATTAAACTGTATCTTTCTATATATTTGGATGATTTGCTGCTGAACATTTTTGCTTCATGGAATATTGAAAGGGTTTGCGATTGACATCTGTACCTGATGGAAGTGGTTTAACTTCAGTAGATATAGTTAAATTTGTCTCTTTAGTAGATACAGTTGTGAGATAATGAAATTAGCTCTTTAGTTAAATTAACTCTCTTCTAATTTTCAATGTGTAAATCACTGCTAATTTTTAACTTACATCATGAACTATAATTGGGTATTTGGACCTTTAATGAAATGGAAAATTTCACTTCTAATTGTATGCTAATTGTTAAATGTGATAATGATAATCTTCTCATGTCAATAATATGAAGAAAATAAAATGATATGCTAATTCAATTATCGGATACTAATTGTAGGTTCTTTAGGGCTGAGTTGATATGGCTTCCTTTGTAGAGTTATCGGATAATGAGTATGATGAAGTAGTGGTTGATGATGGGCCTGATAATGATGATGGTGTCGAAGAACCCAAGGTTGATGAGGGTGTCGAAGAACCCAATGTTGGAATGACATTTTCTAGTGAGGAAGAAGTCCGGTCTTACTATATGAAGTATGCTAAGCATAAAGGGTTCAGGGTGCATAGAAGGAACTCTAGACAAAGCGACGATGGGAAGGTTAGATGGTTTACATTGGTATCTGTGTGGCAAGGCACAACAAAGAGTGAGGCTTCCAATGTCCTCAAGCCAAGACAAACAGAGAGGATAGGGTGTAAAACAATAGTTAATGTGGTTTTGAATGGGGATGGCAGTTACACCTTGTCTAGTATAATCTTGGATCACACACATGTATGTAGTCTGGAGAAAGCAAGACACTTTAGATGTTTCAAGAAGGTAGATGCTCGTGTGGCTAAGAGGCTTGAAATAAATGATGAGGTCAGAATACGTACGTCAAAAACTTTCAAGAGTGTAGTTGTTGAAGCGGGGGGTATGAGAATGTGCCATTTGGGGCGAAGGAATTTTGAAACTATATTGACAAAGCACGACAACTTCGCCTCCGAGTTGGAGGTGTTGAAGCTCTAATGAACTACTTCTAGGATATGCAAAAAAATAATTCAGACTTTTATTATGCTATCGATGTGGACCCTGACATGAGGTTAAAGAATGTATTTTGGGCAGAAGCCCAAAGTAGAGCTGCGTTTCAATCATTCGTGGATGTGATCGCATTTGATACAATATACCTGACCAATGCTTATAAAATGTCTTTTGCACCCTTTGTGGGTGTGAACCATCATAGTCAGTCAATTCTATTCGGGTGTGGATTGATATCCAATGAGCATGCACATACTTTTGAGTGGTTGTTTGAGTCATGGTTGAAGTGTATGAGTGACCGACCACCAAATGCAATCATTATAGACCAAGATAAAGCAATGTAACTTGCAATGGGAGGGTGTTTCCTTCGTCTAGGCATCGCTTTTGCTTGTGACATATCATGAAGAAACTTCCTGAGAAGTTTGGATCACATTCTCGATATGATAAGATCAAGAGTACTCTACAAAAATGTGTGTATGACTCGTTAAATGAGAATGAGTTTGAAGAACGATGGTGCGAATTGCTTGACAACTATGATCTTTGTGATAATGCTTGATTGAGATATCTTTATGTTGATAGGCGGTTTTGGGTGCCGGCGTACGTTAAAAACACCTTTTGGGCTGGAATGTCAACTACACAACGTAGTGAAGGCATGAATGCATTTTTTTATAACTACATTCACTCTAGGATCACATTGAAACATTTTGTTGATCAGTATGACTCAACCCTTAGGAGGAAGGCAGAGAGTGAAGCAATTGCTAATTTCAATTCATTTAACATTTAACACTGAGATTCCTTGCATCTCCCGCTATCCTATCGATAAAATTTTTTAAAAAATATACACAATTGCCAAGTTTAAGGAAGTCCAAGAAGAATTTCGAGAGTTTTTATATTTGACTACCTTGTATTTAAGGGGCGATGATGCAAAATATACGTACGTAGTCATGGATGAGATTGAAATGAGTGATGGATTCCTTAAACGTGTAAATTACATCGTGAGCGTACATGAAGAAGATCCCCTAGATATTACATGTAGTTGCAAGTTGTTTGAGTTTAGGGGAATATTATGTAGACATGTTCTTCGTATTCTGGCGCAATTAGGCAAGAGTGAAGTTCCACCAAAATACATTTTGGATCAGTGGAGGAAGGATATAAAGAGAAAATATATCCAAATAAAAAGTAGTTATGAGGCGACGAGCAACCTCAAGAGACAAATGTACGATCAAATCCAAACTTGCTTTTATCAATTGTGTTCAAATGCCGCAAAGACTGAGCGAAACTGTGTGAAATTGATCAGTCAGCTAGAACAGTTGAAGCTAGAGTACCCGGATGACGATTGAAGAGAAGGTACTTCCACAACTGCTCCAGCTACTCCCATGGATGGCTCGACAAGCAAAGTTCTTAGTCCATTGGTAGTTCGGAGTAAAGGGAGACCACCAACTAAGAGAAGAACGCACCCCATTAAGAAGGCTCTCAAGAAACTGAGTACAAGAAGGAGATTGCGCACAACTGAGGTTGTGTATTGCATCATTATTTTTGAACACTTATTGTACAAGACCTTTCTTAGATACTATTAGTTTTTTAGAAGTTCCAAATTAGAAAAGATATATACAAGTCCTATACTTCCACATTACCTTGTTGTTTGTTTGCACCTGCTTCATTTTTTTTTTCCATATGTTAATGAAGTGTCTTAAGTTCCAGCTTGATTGTTCAGATTGCAAATTTTCATCTTAGGTTACATATTATGATATTATTTTTGATTTTTGCTGATATACGTAGAGGAGTAGTCACTTATCAAGAGAAGATACACCAAATTACAATGTGAGTGGCACATAACATGAGGCTCCACAAACTGAGGTACACTTAAAAAGTCAAGTGTCCACAAGTTTATTCCTATTCTTTTCTTTTGTTTATGTATAGAACCCAAAAAAATGATATTTGATCCTTTTCTTAGGTATCCTAGCAACATGATCAGCCAAGTTTGGATACATGCGTTGGATTATTTTTGTACTCCCTCGACTGCTCCTCCACCTCCAGTACAAGCACAACTTGTGCGATTGAATCTCTCGGATCAGGATGATCTATATCAGCCTAGTTGGTGGTAGCCATGATGGTGTATTTTTTATGGTGTTGTGTGGCATAAGTGCTTTTTCTGTAGAAAGTATTTTAAACACTTATTGTTGGGCGTTTGTTGTAAATGATTTTTTTTTTTTTGTATTTATGATGGTGTTGTCCAGTAAAGTGATTTTTGTGTAGAAAGTATCCTGAACACTTATTGTATAGCAAAATATTGTAAATGAAGTGCTTTTTTAGGAGGTGTTGTTGCTGTTGTGTAGCATAATTTATGAAGTTGTATAGCAGAACTTATGAAGTGTTGTTGCTTTTTAAACACTTTTATGTATAGTAGAATGTGTTTATTTTGAACACTTATTGTATTGCAAAATTTAGTAAATGAAGTGCATTTTGAGGAGGTGTTGTTGCTGTTGTATAGCAGAATGTATAACAGAATGTGTAGCAGAATTTATGAAGTTGTATAGCAGAGAATTTACCAAGGGCTGTTGCTTTTTGAACACTTACTATATAGCACCTCCTGTGTTTATTTTGAACATGCAATTACCCAAGTACTCCTGTAATGTAGCAGAAATATCTACTAATTCACTCAACAAATTGGTTAGTCGTCAAGCATGCAACTAATTTGGTAAACAATCAAATACATAAAATAAACGAAGTGCGTAACACCAAGATTGGTATCGAAGGGAAACTCTTTAAATAACTCTTTAAAGGTAAAACCCTACGGGGCAGCCAAACCCAGGAAAGTCAATCTTATTATTTGAAAATCAATTACAAGTACTTATCAATTACAAAACATTTGCAACTTGACTCTCTTACTTGCCTAGACAAACGACTCGTTTGTCTTCTACCACGGTAGCAATTAAAACCTCTGGCGATCTTCAAATATTATTTTTCCTCCTAGAACTCTAGGGGTTGAAATCAAATTACACGATCCTCCACTCTCGAAGCACGATCACACTCAAAGAGAGATCACAAATATAAATCACTAAGGAATTTTCTTACCAAACAATGCACTAGAAAGTGCTCTACAAAATATGTAGATCTAAATTTCTGTGGATCCTAACTAGTAGGATCCTTTAAATAAACAATTTGAAAAGAGTCTCAGTTGAAGTAGGATTCTGCTGACGAGTAGAATCTGTCGCGAAGACATCTCCTGACGGATTGCTGACATGTCGCAATAACTCTTCTCTGTAGTTACTGAACTGTATTCAACTTCTGTTCTGGATAATTGCAGATCTTTTTGACTTCGAATTTCATGTTGCTGACTTATCTAACCAACCTTAAAGACTCCTAGATAAACTTAATGTTGTTTAAAATAAAGTCAACAATTATTTTACATTCATTCAAATTCAAATTTATTGATAAGATAAACTCTATCATTTTAGTCACATAATCCTATACAAACTTATCAACTTAGTCACCTAGTCCTAGCCAAACTTTGCATCTACAATCTCCCCCTTTGGCAGATTGGTGACAAAGTGAACTTGAAGAATGTCTTGCATTTACAATCTCCCCCTTTGGCGGATTGGTGACAAAACCAACTTAATGAATGCAAAGTATACCTGAGATAAATACAACCAGTAGGCCAAGATCTCGTGAAGCATCATTAACTAATATTAGAAGTTCAGTTCAAACCATTCAATTGAAAACAATGAAATTAGACTTGAAACTGAATTAAACCATATTTCACAAGATTTAAAAATTAATTCATAGTCTAATCCTGTTTTAGTCAAATATTAAATTATGTCCAGCAAAAATAAACTTTCTCCTCTTTAACATCATTCATCTCCCCCTCAACAAATTCATTTCAGCAGCAAATTCTTCAACTCCCCCTCAACAACACACTACTCAAACTCTCCCTAAAATTCACAATACCAAAATATTTTGATTTGCTCTAATACTCCCCATTTTTGTCACTAATCTGACAATACCCATAAGAGAATTAATACCACTTATGTGTGCCGAGATGAAAGAACTATGAAAGTCATGATGAAAAACTCCCATGTGTCTCAACTCTTCATGGATTAAATACATATGATGTATGAGCATGAATGCAAGTAAAATCATGACAAAATGAATGAAGTAGCTTGGTTGAGACATAAAAACAAACACTTTGTATGCACTGAGATAAAACTGAAATGTATAATCACATAACTCACAAAAAATCGTCCTCAATACATGAATAAAATTCTCTCATATG
The DNA here is from genome assembly GCA_961763995.1 of Juglans cinerea. Classification (NCBI taxonomy): domain Eukaryota; kingdom Viridiplantae; phylum Streptophyta; class Magnoliopsida; order Fagales; family Juglandaceae; genus Juglans; species Juglans cinerea. The sequence continues at coordinate 27,404,894 of CAUIVZ010000003.1, forward strand.
ATCAACTATGTCAATGCCCACTCTGCCCAATCAAAATTGTAGCCTCAACATCATAAATCAACAATCAAAATCCCAATTTTCAGATATTGATGTGCCGAAATCTAGAATTGGAAGAAGAGAGTGATTTGAATAAACTCAAAATTTTACCATGACTCCGTGATGAAGAGCCTTTAGTCAAGAAACTGGGACTCGAGTATTTCTCCCAAGTAAATCGTAGAAGATATGGAAGAGATGAGGAAGGCTACGACTTGCGTATAGAGAGTGCCGTGAGCTGTGTATCGGAAGATTTAGAGAAATCATCTCGGGGGCTGGGCGTGTGACTTAAGTCACTTAAGTGACTAAGGACCGTGCACGTGCTTTGTGCCTTAGAGTCCCACTGGGACTGAGAAACAAAACAGAGACCCACCACTGGGACTTATGCCAATATATTAGAAACCAAGTCCCAGACTTAAACCAACATCCAACACTTACCCAACCAAAAATTATATTTTATATTTTTATCACTTTGTTTATTTTACATAAACTTGATAAGTAAAAAAAATAGAAAAAAATAATCTTTTTTTTTATACATAAACAGTGAAGCAAGTAACATGCCTAGATGCATCTTAGTTCAAACATAATGTCACTCACAAAATAAATTCAATAGAGTACATCCTCTTATTTGCAACAATCACTATGGATGTTCACTCCTCATAAGATCATCAATTAAAAAGTTCATGTGAGTGTGTGAGTAAGTAACCTTATATCATAACCATTTTATATCTTCTTTCTTCAATATATTTTTGAGACCTTTATTTATGGATGTTTTGCTTTTTATAAATGCTTACAAGAGTTTGTTACTCACCTTAAAAGTCAAACTTTATGCTAGAGCCTAGATACATGAGCATCTCCTCCAAACACTAGTTTGCACAACCGCCTTTTTGTGTTCATGTTTGTTGCTCATATTTTTCCATAATGATTAGAGTAACGATTATTTATATAAGAACTTAAGAGGGTAGATCCGTGTAAGGTGTTTGTCTTTTTTCGCAATGATTAAACACCAACTTTTTCTATATGGATCAACTCTTTGTGTTTGGCAAGGGGAGATCTCTTTATTAGTGTACTAGGTTCAACTAGCATTAGTCAATTCAATACATGAACTCCCTCTATAGTGAGCATCTCAATATTTAATTATGAGGTGCATACACATAAGCTTCTCACAGTATTTTGTAAATGAACTTTGTCAAGATAACTCATTGGGTTAGTATGCACAAAGTGAACTGCTCAAAGCAGAGAGATGCATAAGTTTAAAAATTTACCATGTGAGAACACAAGTGCTCAAACTCTGACATATCAAGCATGTACCTTTTTTTTTTAGAAAAAACTTAAACCAATCAAACTGATTTTTATATTTTATTTTTTCTTATATAAAATTGAAAAAATAGAAACATGAAGCAAAACAGAAATATAAAACAGAGAAATAAAATGCATGTCCTAGACTAATAAAATGAAATGCAAGGAATGTAAGAGCATGCAAGTGGTCCTATCAATTAATGTGACACGACATCTTCTTTGATCACCCGCTTTGCTTTAAATTTTGGCCTATTATTTTCATTAATACAACTTTGTATGATCTTTTATTTATTGTGAAAGCAAAATTCTGCTAGTTCACCAAGCTTTAGAGTTATGAAGGTAATTTGTTGACTCATCTCATCAACTTGATTTTCTAGAGTCTTTCCCTTCCTTTTTAACTTTCTTTCAATTTCATTTTTCTTCACTTTATTCAAGTTAAAGCAATATGGTCTTATATGGCCAAGAATACCACAATGATGACAAGTAGGAATGAACTTACCTTCAGACTTATCTTGGTTGGACTTCTTTGTCATTGATCTATCATGTGAGGCTCTCGGAACATGAGTTTCAGACACGGCCTTCTTGGGAGCTTCCTCATCTTGACTACCTTTAACAAACATGATAATTTTTGATGAAGTGGCAGCAGATGATGAGCCTTTAAGTTCTATACCTTGGGAAGTTGTATATACCAAACCCGTACGATCATAACTATATTTTTGAGAACTCAACATCTCTTCTAATTTCTGTGTTGCTTTTTTTGCTTGCACTCCTGAAACTTTTCAAGTTCTTTTTCAAGTATAGCCTTTTGAGCCTTCAATCTTGATATTTCAACTTCAGAATTTTTCAGTGCCTCGGAAATATTATTCTTTTTATTCTCCACAGCTGTGAGTTTATTGTACAGCTTCTTGTTGAGTTTTTTTTAACTTGACCACTTCTTCACATAAATCATTATAAACTTCATATACACTCAACTCATAGTCAGCATCAACAATAGAGATATTTGAGTCACTATCATCAAATTCACTTTCAGATTTTATATCCACAATATTAGAAAAATCATTAATAACAGTAGAAAAAGCCACAAAAGAATTTTCATCATTAGATGATGAACTTGAATTTTCAAATTCTGAATTTTCACTAAGTGTGATATTTAATACTTTTCCTTTGTTTTTTTTTAAGTTTGGACATTCAATTCTTATATGACCATAACCTAAGCATTCATAGCACTTCATTCTATCTTTTTGCTCAGATTTTTCTATATTCCAGTTTTTAGAATATTTTTTTTTTGCAGGAAATTCCTTAACTTGTTTTTGCTTTCCACTAGCTTTCTTGGTAAACAAAAATTTTCTAATTTTCCTTGTAATGAGATCTATATTCTCATCGTTCAAACTTTCTTTATCAGAAAAAGCATTTTGATCATCATTTATTGTTTTTAAAGCAATGGAGTTACCTTTTCTTGTTTGAGGAAGTGAGGATTCATACGTTTGTAAGGAACCGACCAGCTCTTCAACCTTTATTGCATTCAAATCCTTACTTTCCTCAATGTTGGTAACCTTAGGCCGAAATCTTTCAAGTAGAGACCTCAAAATCTTTCTTACGACCCTTGAATCTTCCACCTTCTCACGGAGATTAAGCCTGGAATTAACAAAATCATTAAGTTTAACATAAAAATCATTAAAACTTTCATCTTCTAGCATCTTAATCTATTCAAATTTTGAAGTAAGTAATTGTAATTTTGAGTTTTTCACAATTTTTGTTCCTTCGTGTGTAACCTCCAAAATGTCCCATGGTTCTTTAGCAATTTCACACATGGAGATTCTCTTAAATTCTTTCTGAGATACAGCCATGAATATAGCATTCAGTCCCTTGCTATTCCAATTACAATTGCTGATCTCATCTTTTGTCCAAGCAACATGATCAATACTTGTTGCTGGTTTAGTCCATCATTTTTCAATGCAATACCACACTCGTTCATCCAACGATTTGAGAAAAGCTCCCATACGAACTTTCCAATATGCATAGTTTTCCCCATCAAAGTGTGGCGGGACATGTAGCGACATATTCAACAGGAGAACGGATCACACTCGAATGAGTGAACCACGTTCTGATGCCAATTGAAATTACCCAAGTATTCATGTATTGCAACGGAAATATCTACCAATTCACTCAACAAATTGGTTAGTCGTCAAGCATGCAATTAATTTGGTAAACAATCAAATACATAAAATAAATAAAGTGTGTAACACCAAGATTGGTATCGAAGGGAAACCCTTTAAAGAACTTTTTAAAGGTAAAACCCTATGGGGCAGCCAAACCCAGGAAAGTCAATCATATTATTTGAAAATCAATTACAAGTAATTATCAATTACAAAACCTTTGCAACTTGACTCTCTTACTTGCCCAGACAAACGACAGGTTTTTTTTCTACTACGGTAGCAGCCAGAACCTCTGGCGATCTTCAAATATTGTTTTTCCTCCTAAAACTCTAGGGGCTGAAATTAAATCACACGATCCTCCATGCTCGAAACACGATCACACTCAAATAGAGATCACAAATATGAAAATTCACTAAGGAATTTTCTTACCAAACAATGCACTAGAAAGTGCTCTACAAAATATGTAGATCTGAATTTCTGTAGATCCTAACAAATAGGATCCTTTAAATAAACAATCTGAAAAGAGTCCCAGTTGAAGTAGGATTCTGCTGACGGGCAGAATCTGTCGCGAAGACGTCTCCTGACGGATTGCTGACATGTCGTGATAACTCTTCTCTGTGGATAATTGCAGATTTTTTTAAATTCGAATTTCATGTTACTGACTTATCTAACCAACCTTAAAGACTCCTAGATAAACTTAATGTTGTTTAAAATAAAGTCAACAATTATTTTACATTCATTCAAATTCAAATTTATTGATAAGATAAACTCTATCATTTTAGTCACCTAATCCTATACAAACTTATCAACTTAGTCACCTAGTCCTAGCCAAACTTTACATCTACAGAACACTTTAGGAGGTGCAGTTGCTGTTGTATTGAACTTTCAGTGCTTTGTGATGTCCAAATTGGGCTCATCAATTATGACTTATATCTCCAAGTATATAATATTAATTCTGACTTTGAGGTATCCCCAAATGCATAGGTTTTAGGCTACGTTTGGGTAGCGAAGATATCTCAACACTTTCCAAGTATTCTCGTACTTATGAAAATACTCTACATGCCAAACACAGTGAACCATCTTCGTACCAAAGTCTCTCCAAATAAAATCACTATAATATTTATCATTATTATATATAAATAAAATCATCATTAAAAGAAAATCAATCATTGATGGGACCCACACATTTTTCAATTATCTATCCAAAAGTCAACAACTCAAAATACTCTTAATAGGACCCACAAACCCACTTCAATATCTACTCATAACTATTCACAAAATTCTATAATATTTATCACTATTATATATAAATAAAAAATAAAATCACTATAATATTTATCACTATTATATATAAATAAAAAATAACATCACTATAATATTTATAACTATTATATATAAATAAAAAATAAAATCACTATAATATTTATCACTATTATATATAAATAAAAAATAAAATCACTATAATATTTATCACTATTATATATAAATAAAATTATCATTAAAAAAAATCATTCATTGATGGGACCCACACCTTTTTCAATTATCTATTTAAAAGTCAACAACTCAACATATTTCATACATCCAAACAACTTAAAATACTCTCAATGAGACCCACAAACCCACTTCAATCTCTACTCATAACTATTCACAAACATTCTCAACACTTCTCAAGTATTCTCACTACCCATACGTAGTAATTAATTCTGACATGTATCTCCAAGTGGTCGGTCTATATAATAGTGATGCTACTTGGGGTTTTTCATTTAGTTAATTAGGTCTTCAAAACCTGTAAGCCATGTGTGATATATATTTATTATACAAGCTTTTTATTCAAAGTCTCAAAAAATACAAAGCATTTCCACAAAATACAAAGAGCTTCTACATACATGGGAATATTCAAAGTCTCAACATTAACATGCTGACTTCTATTACAACATTAACATTTTCCTTTGAAGCAACCAGAACTGGATATAAGTAACTCAAAAAAGAAAAACCACGATAATGAAATTGTTAGAACGTAGGTAGCCTTCTCTAGTTGCCTCTTGCGCCTCTATTTCTAGTCGATGATTCAAGGTTTGGATATCCATTGATGTTTGGATATTTTCAACTTCAACTTTTAATTTATCAATTGAGTGTTGTAATCGTTTGATAGTCTTTGGACAATATTATGGTATTTCAGGGTCATACCAGCATAAGTATCTACAAGACTTCCCAAAATGCAAAAATCAATTCTCACTTAAATTTTGGTAAACAAGACTATCAACAAGAATGAGATAAGAGGGCAAGAAGAGAAAATTTTACCATATAGTTTTGGCATACAAAAAACCGCCGCCCCTCATTTTCCTCCGTATGCGCAGTTCTTTGACAAGCTTTAATTCCACAATAACAAATGGGGTACTCAACTATTGACTTTCCTGAGGTTGAGTTATTTCCACTATGTGACTCAAACATTGTTGTTCGTATACAAAGAGAACAATAAATGTAGTTGTTTAGTATAGCAGAACATATTCACATTTTAAATGTATAGCAGAATAGATTCAGATTCATATTCAGTATTTTTTATATTTTAACAGATTCAGATTCACTATTTTTTACATTTTAACTACATGTATAGCACAACAGATTTACATTCCCATTATGGCTTGAATGCTACATACTGTTACAGCCATAAAAAAAAAGAAAGATTCACATTCATATTATGGCTTGAATGCTACATACAATATATTCACATTCCCAGTATTTTGTCATGAACTTCATCTCTATTCTAACTGAAAAGACATTGTGAAATAGTTTGCTGCCTCTTGAGATTAAGACCTCTAAGCACATCCTAATCATGATTGTGGATCACATCTATACCATACATAGAATATGAAAAGTTCAAAATATTTAAATATTAGAGTTCCAAATAAACTCCACACATATTTAAATATTAGAGTTCCAAATAAACTAATCATGCCAAGCCGAAGGAGAAGTAAAAATGCCATTTGAGTTATGCTTCTAAATCCAAGTATCTGATCCTGTTTTCAGCAAGCTCTTTTTTTGTAATGTAAAAAAAGTACTTGTGATCATGTTCAAAAATCCAAGAAGAATGGTGCTAATTAGTAGTCACTTAACAAGTTTAGATACATGCACATTGAAGAGGGTCACAAAGTGGTCTGGTGCTCTAGGCACGATAGTGCTTTGGTTAAAATGTTTGAGGTTTAGTTTTTTTCTCGAATCATAAGTGGTGTTAAAAGGGTACTAACTTAGCATTAAAGGACACATTTCATCAATGTAGTGCATTGCCCCTCTATCTCAATTGATAAGCAGAACTACAACTGTATGGATTCATTTGGAAAAAAAAAGGGGACAAACATTTTGTCATTGGTACAAGTAAATTTCATATGAACAAATTTTATGTAAATTACATCTCTTTCCCCAAAGAATTATCCCACCTCAGATAAGCAAAACAAAATACCCTGAATGTTTCTTTACAGTGTGAAGTCTTTGAAGAAATCATTGCTCAACCATCTAAGCCGTAAATTGGAACTCTTTTATTTAACTATAAAATTCTAATATCCTTGTAATTTGATCTCCGTATCAACGTCAATGCAATTCAAGACCTAAAAAGGAAAAGTACATACAAAATCTCACACAAAATACTACAACTAACAGTCATTCAAGCTAATTCTAGACTTAAAAAAAAAAAAAGAACAAACCGAACCCTTAAGAAGCAAGTCAAAAGCTTTGAGAAAAAAAATTTATAAAAACATATTCCTAAAACAAACCCTCACGTCTACCTCTAAATTGAAGCATTTGGCTGGTGGAGGTTACTAGAAATAAACAAACAATGAAGAGGGAGCCGAGCTTTTGGCGACGGAAGTCATTCATGGAGGAGGGTAGAAGCTCTGTGACGGAAGGCACTCATGACGGTGTTTAGCGACGAGATGGCGAGGGGACAATGAGGGGACAAGCACGGGATGGCGAGGGGATGGCCATGGGACGACGAGTGAGGGGAGGACGATGGGAGGGTGAAGATGATTTTATGAAATATTCTAACAAACACAGGGGGCGATATTTCATTCCATTTTCGTTTAGTTATGTTTTTTTGTTTTGTTTTATTTTTTTAATAATTATATGCCACGTGGCATGTCACGTCAGACGGTCATCTGGAGCAGTACTGTACAAGTGGCATATATGGTGTACATGATCTTTTTTTTAAGTTAGTTTACATATAGTATTTAAATGAAGATTGTTCATGCAAACTCATCCAGTATGTTAAAATGATATTTTTTTTTTTAACTTTTACCTCTATTTATCATTAGGACTGCCCCAACTCAAGAGTGCAAACATAATTAATTTTTTTTTTTTTTTATACATTTGAAAGGATTTCAAATCCAAAACTCCTATTTTAAAAGTTAAAAATTTATGTCAATCAGACCTTTTAGCATGTACGGTGAACATGTGAAACGTGGCATTTTACCGTACATGTGAAACGTGGAGCTGCATGTATCACGCGTTTCAAGAAATGAGTTCCACGTCCTTCTGTGCGCAAACGTGGCATTTTTCCATTTATCATACTTCCAGTACTGCTACTTCCAATATGGCTTCTTGCTTTTCATCATCATCTGGTTTGTCAAATTAGGAATCAATGCTTCAGCTCTTATTTTTGTCGAGTTTAATTCGGTGAATTGATTTGTATTTTTAAGGTGCCAGCTTAATTTGGTTGTTTCTTAAAGCAATTTGAGTAGTACTGTTTATGATGTTATTATTATTTAATGAAAATCTAATAACATTATCACCAAGCTGAGGCCAATTTTATCACCAAACATCCTGAGAATTCTTCATAATCTGTATGAAACAATATTGTATAATATGCATTAAAAAAGTAATGGTCATGGTAAGATTTTCATGTGATGCATTAATGGTGAAATGAAAATAATAATAATATTTTTATAACTTATTTTACTATGAATCAAAATAAAGAAAAATACCACTTTAATAAATATTAAAGTATTTTTTATCAAAATTTTGCGTAACCACCATATATTTAAAACATAGTTTTAAAAATGAGAAACATTGATAATTCAATGGAGGTTTCGTTTTGGATAGTGAAATGAAATGATATGATTTGTGAATAATAGTGAAATTGTGTGAGTTAATATGTTTTATAGAGTTTTAAAAAATGAAAGAGAAAAAATTGAATAAAAATATTTTAAAGTTAAAATATTATTAAAATATAATTTTTTATTTATTTTGAAATTTGAAAAAATTGAATTATTTTTATATTTTATTTGGAAGTTTGAGAAAGTTGTAATGATTAGATAAAAAATTTGAAAATTTGAAATTAAAAAGTCATGTTTGTGTTTGTGATATTTGGATATTGAGATGAGATGGAATTCTCGTTTGTTTTCAGAAAACATCTTATCTCAACTCATCTAATCATTACAATTTTCTCAACTTCCAATACAAAATAAAAGAGAAAAGATATTTACAACCGTGAATTGTGCAACCACCGCGTAATCGTTTTGAAAAAAATAATAAAACATGAGACCCACATGAAAAAAATTAATTTTTTAATAGTGGATTCCACTCTTTTTCAAAGCGATTATGCGGCGGTTGCACACTTCACGGTTGTATGTAGAATTACTCAAAATAAAATAAACAATTCAACTTTTTCAAATCCTAAAACAAAAATAATATTAAAAAATATATTCTAACAATATTTTATTCAACTTTTTAATTTTAATTTAAACTCATCTCATCTCATCTCTGAAAACAAACGAGCCTAATTGTGAAAACTTTATTATCCAACCCAGGCTAGCCTGAGAGAGACAAAAGATCTACCAGTGCCTGTAAGTTGTTTGACTTTATTATATCCAATGCTATATTTTTTTAGCATTGCTAGGTACAAGTGGTTTGCGCACCAAACCGCGTACCACGTTGACATTTTTTTTATTAAAAAGAAAATAAAAGAAAAAAAATTTTAAGAGAAGAAGAAGATCATTTGTCTCACAAAAATTATTTATGTCTTCAATTCGTACAGTTTTATTAAACAGATACCTTACATGTTAGCATTGGTAGGCAATTTGGTGCGCGAACTTATTTACAAAAAAATATTTTCATATTTTTATGAGTAATGCTACATACAGTCGTGGAATGCGTAAACGTAGTGCAGTCGTTTCGAAAAAGAGTGAGGTCCACTATTAAAAAATTAATTTATTTTTATGTGGATCTCATATTTATTCTCTTTTTTCAAAATGACTGCACGACGCTTGCACACTCACGACTGCAAGTATCATTTCTCTATTTTTATTATTACGAATGAATTGAATACTAAGCATGCATCCCTATTTATTAAAAAAAAGATAAAAATCCCTAAAATAATTGAGATAAATATAATAGGAAAAATCAAATTGTAAGCGATTCTGCGTATTAATATGTGCACTCATTCAATATGATTGGTCAGAAAATAGATTTTATTGAAAATAGTACTAATCTGAATTTAAAATATGAAGACAATAATATTAATACATATATTGATACACAAACTTGTTTATATATAGCAAAGCTCAATATAATAAGATTATAAAAGTTATATCCTTAATAATTAAATTAAATTAATGATTTGATTTTGTCGATGTATTCCATTTCATAAGCCATATGTAATAAAAGGCCTAAAACAAAACTAATCAATAATTATACATGACGTATTGCTGTCAAATCGGCTTGTTTGTTTGTAAGAAACATTTCATCTCATATTATTATTATAACTTTTTTAAATTTTAATATAAATAAAATAAATAATTTAACTTTTTTAAATTATAAAATAAAAATAATTATAAAAATTTATATTCTAACAATATTTTATTCAACTTTTAATTTTTATCTCAATTCTTCTTATCCCATCTGTGAAAACAAGCGAAATATTTTTCCACCAAGATATATACTATATAGAAATGTTGATCATTTGGGGACAGTAGTTGGAGACTCATGTAAAGGTACTGTATATAGATCATAAAATTTAAGGAAAATAATTTGTCCATAACATAAATATATAAAAGTAATCTTACAAATTGATGTAGTTTGATGTAATTATTTAAATTATAAAATTAAGTATTTTAATTATAAATTAATAGATCTAACAAGAAGATAAAATCATATCAGTTTATAAAATTATTTATATATAATTAATTCATTTATGTCTGAAGTTCTCCTCTTCTTTTAATCTAAAGTTATTTTTCCAAATTATTAATGGAACGTAAGACTCGCACGCCACCCATTATGCAGTATTGGAAAATAAAATGAAGAATGAGTAAGATATTAAGGGTTTACACATTAAAATGCTAGTAATTAGCTTGCAGTTGATCAACGACTTGATCTTCTCTAGTTGTTGAGAGCTTTTACCTTTAATAGTGTGAACTTTTGACTACCACCATATGTATAATCAAATTTTACTACTTTTATGTTTGGAAGAGAAGAATCATTCCCCAACTTGCTCCTATGCTCTATTTTTTTTTTATCTCATATTTAGGACTTTGAAGCATGCTCATGTTTAATCTGAAAATTGTATGTGAACACTAAAATGGGTTCCTTTTCATTCAAAAGAAAAATATTGGTTCAACATGCATGTGCAATTTTGTCCCCAACAAATGCACAATGTGGCCAGCAATCTTTAGGTCTGATTGGCATAACCCATAACTTCTAAAATGGAGGTCTAAAAGTCGAAACTTTCCTCTCCTAAAAAAAAAGAAAAAGAAAGCATAATGTACTATGGAGGTCTTTTAATTACTTGACATATAATCAAAACAAATTTGGATTAAAAATATTCAGACTATTTATTAAATTGTCATCTATATAGAAAAACTTATAATGTCGATCGTCAGGTTGACAAGAAAACCATTAATAAGTGGAGCAAACACTTGAATTATATAATCAAATTAGGCGCTATAACAAGTTCGGATTTCAAAGTTCGAGTTTATAATTTTACTCAAATATCATGTTAAATTCCATCTTAATTTAAAAAAGAAATAAAGTTAGTTATCTAACTATATATCATATTCTAACAAATGGCAATGTTGTATTATAATAGGCATAATTATTTGAGGTTTGTCTTCTAGAACCTAGTTTCAATGGAGGGATGCATAACTAATTCCATTGTTATTGGATATGGAAGAGGTTTGAAACATGAACTTCAAAGATATATACGTAACTTGAAGAAACGAATTCAAGCTTGAAGTTTTACAAAACATAATGGAGATGACATCATTGATACTCTAGATGTTTCTCAAAACCAGTCATCCACGTCAATGACATCATTGACATAAGGTCAAAAATATTGTTTAAAATTGGAGTTGAAACAGTTAAAGTTTCGTCCTCGATCTGTCTTCTCCGGTTCATTTTCTTGACTCCGTGCACAACAACTTTATTAAAAATAATATATATATTTATCATTTTAATTTTTATTATTTATTAGATGATAAGTTTATAAGTGAAATATAATAAATAATTTTTAATCATTTAATGACATATCATAAAATGATGAAAAGATAATAAAAATTGAGATGATAATTAATATTATTCTATTAAAAAAATAAAAAACCTGCCACAGAAGAATCGATTGCTAGCTTGGAGGCCGGAATCATGCACGTGTCCATTTAATTATATTATGCTGCCACCTGGCCCTTTGTTTGTTTCTTTTCGAACCACATGCTTCGATAGCCAAATGAAAGTTTTCCTTCGGATTTATTAAAGAAAGAGAAATCATACTTACAGTCGTGAGTATGCAAGTGTCATACAGTCCAGAGGCGGAACTAGGATTTGGTGCTTGGAGGGGCTATTAGTAAAGTGTGTCGTATGTAGGGATAAACAGTAACCGATATTTAAGGTAGCAAAGTGTGTCACCGACATTTAACATTAACTATATAAAGTTATTATCTAGGGACAAACTAAATTATTAAAGCCACCCATCTAAACCTCTCACTTGAGCTCCATCAAACTCAAGTGAAAGATAAAAATTAAGATAGAAATAGCCATGTAAGATTTTTTGAAGCAAATGATAAAAATTAAGTAAACAAAGATAAACCTTTTTGTTGAATCTAAGATTGAATATTGTAAAATCTCTATAATATAGATAGAAATAGCTATGTGAGATTTGTTGCATTCATTCCTAATTGTTAACTCGATGGTAGTTATATATATAATATATGTATTTATTAACAAAACTAATCTAAACAAGCTAGCTAGTGGAAGACTTAAAATGAAAAGTGTAAATAAATAGAAAAAATGAGGTTGTAAATTTACCAAATAGCTTATAAAAAGAGATCAAGATATTTTATTTCCACTTATGACGTGTTAAAAAAGAAATGAGAATGTGATCAAATTTTATTAATGAAAAAAAATATGAGTAATTATGAAAAAATTATTAAAAAACTAAAAGAAACCTAGACAACTAAGTACTAAATGAAATTTTTGAAAATGTTTTGGGGGTCAAATTATCTTTATATTAGGATATCTTTGAAAAACACTATATACAAAACTATATTTTTGAAAAATTTTGGGGGAGCGATAGCCCCCCAACCAACAACGTGGGTCCGCCCCTGATGCAGTCGTTTTAAAAAAAATGAATAAATATGAGATTCATATGAAAAGAAATTAATTTTTTAATAGTAGACCCTATTCTTTTTCAAAACGACTACACAATATTTATACATTCCACGACTGTATGCTCGTTTGTTTTCAGAGATGAGATAAGATTAAAGTTAAAAAGTTGAATAAAATATTGTTAGAATATATTTTTTAATATTATTTTTATTTTAGAATTTGAAAAAGTTGAATTATTTATTTTATTTTGTATTGAAAGTTGAAAAAGTTATAATGATTAAATAAGATGAGATGAGATATTTTCTGAAAACAAACTAGACTTAAACAAATGGGTTTCACATTAGCGAAGCTCTATTGCTTTAGCATAGACTCTTCTTAGTTCTTACACCAATACGCCAGTGCATGCGCCACCAACTCCAAGCCGACGTAACTGACTAATCTTGGAAGAACGAATTGAGCTGACAAAATACATCCCAAAAGTACACAGATCCATCAAATCCTTTCAGTGTTCCAACGAGAATCGCCGCAGGCCATAAACGTTGATGTGTTCTTCCCCAGCAAAACATGTGTAGAACGATTTTATAAGCCCCACAGTAAAAGAACAACAAAAAGGCCACCTGGGTCGTCTTCTAAACAGTAATTAATTAAAATATCGTTGAAAAAAAGGGGTGCATGGTTGGAGACAATTTCTCATTATGTTCCTATTTTTCAAACCGGCTAGCTGAAATGGACATTTGGTAAATAAAAAAGAAAAAGACTTCAATTTTCAAACGCCTTTCTTCAATGCGCGCGCATATATAGAAGGATTTGGTGCCACATGTCATGTATATATATATGCCCATCCGAGTGCTCAAACCTCTCCAACACATTGCAAAATCGTGGAAATTCCAAGATCGAAAAGATGAAGCTTGTAACCCAATTCTTGTTTTGCTGTTTCTTGATCATTGTTCTTGTTTTGCATTCATCCCGGCCTGCAACATCTCATGAAGTTGGTAAGGCAAAATCCAATGCTTCTCATGTATTGAAATCCTTATTTTGTTTCCATCAAACGAACATGTATGGACACGACATGCATGCAAAACACAATATATATATATACACACACACACGCAAGCAGCTAGGACGCTTCCAAACACTTTCTTCGAGGCGTTTTTGTAGTTCTATCTTGTCTTGTTTTCCCCAGTCTTATAATCATTATTCTCTCACTTTCTTTTTAACAATCTGTCTATAATAATAATAATGCTTGTTTTCACCTAACTTCTTTACCATATTTAATGTAATTCAGCTTTTGGTGATCATGTATCATTGTTTTCGTAAAACTGTGAAGTAAATTAAGGTGTGCTGTCATAACATAAATGTATTCGTTCCGGCCCCTAATTTCCTTAATGGTGCGGATGATGAACGAGAATTTGACTACAGTGAGAAAAGTGGAAAGGGACCGTCTCAATGGGGAGAGATTCACCCTGAATGGAGCATGTGTAAAGATGGATCAATGCAATCTCCGATTGATTTACTGAATGAAAGGGTGGAAATAGTTTCCCATTTAGAGAGACTTAATCGGAATTACCGTCCCTCTAATGCCACTCTTAAAAATCGAGGCCATGACATGATGGTAAGCAAAAGATCATCAAGAGGGAATTAATTATTAAAGAGAAATTAATGAAATAAATAATGGGAATGCAATAAAGTGCGATTCCATATATATACACCAACTAGAAGACAAATCAATATTATAGCTATTTTCATACGTCATGGGATTGATAGGCTGATAGCGATATAGTAATATTTCTTTCAATATATTATAATAATTATCACAAAAGAACAAACAATGCAATTAGGAGCTAGCTTTGAAATCTGGGTTTGGTGAGATTTTCTGGTAAAGAGCATGCGCAAGTCTTAAGAAATCTGCAAATTATTTTTCCTTCCTTTTCATGATTTCTTTCAAGTAATTAGTAACCATTCTTCTTCTTGATTAATTAATGTTTGTGAATGCAGCTGGAATGGGAAGGCGGCGCAGGATATATTAAAATAAATGGTACTCAATATATACTCCGGCAAAGCCATTGGCACTCACCCTCTGAACACACTATCAATGGCCGGAAATTTGATCTAGAGGTGCACATGGTCCATGAGACTTCCGATGGAAAAGTTGCTGTGGTTGGAATTATGTACACGATTGGTCGCCCTGATTCTTTCTTGTTATCGGTAAATAAAAATCAAAGACTCTCTCTCTCTCTCAAATGGCTAATTGTGTTGTGTATGTCTACGTACAGATGAGGCATCAGTTGTTAGCCGTTGCCGGAAACAGAGAAAACGTGACAGCGGTGGGAATCGTCGACCCAAAGAACATAAAGATAGGCAGTAGAAAGTATTACAGATATATTGGGTCCCTTACAACTCCCCCTTGTACTGAAAATGTTGTATGGACCATCGTGAGAAAGGTATGTAATTTGTTCCTCTTTTTTGCCAACGCTTGTATTAATATTGTTATTAAAGATGTAAATTAGGTTGACTCATGATCAGGTGAGGACTGTTACACGAGAACAAATTAGGTTGCTTCGCGGGGCCGTTCATGATGTGAGTATTAATATATCCACTCTCGCACTCGATCGATTATTCCTTTATATATCAAACATGTACATGATATCATATCGATCCAAAGTTTCAATTTGTTTCTCAGGGGATCAGGGGTATTTCTGAACTAGAAGTGTTAAAATTCAAATAGATTTTTTTCTTTTATAAAAGTAAACTTAAAAATTAAAATTACTTTACGTTCTACTTCACAAAAAACACTAGTTTTACAATTCAACGTATCATATCGAGTCGTTTGTTAAAATTCATGTACTATTTTATATTCATGAATTTTAACAATCGGATTTAATAAATTGAAAGCGAGCGCAGCTTAATTATTACAATTTGATAGTTTAAGTTGTAATTGATCGCAAACACCAATTTTGGTAATTTAAAATGCAAATTGGAAAAATACAGCATTTTATTCAGTAGAAGGGCTCAAATTAGGCCGGTAGACAACGGGGTAGAACTGATCTTACATGTTTAAACTCTCTATTAATCTAATACGTACATCAATTTATAATCCGTCCTAAGTGTTCGAATGCAACAAGTTAATTAAGAGGGCATTGTATATATATTCATGCATGCATGCATGTAGTAATTAAAGATGGTTGTTCTTTGCAGGATTCAGAGGCAAATGCAAGACCAATACAACCAATAAATAGGCGCTCAGTGTATCTATATAGACCAAGTGAAGTGGAAGATTAAATTCTCATCATTTTACATGAGCTCGAATGCAACCATCAACCTATGAAATTGCGTGTTTGTTTCCTTTATTTATTTCCTAATTTGTTATACATATACATGATGTATTAAATTTATTTCCTTTGTTATACATGCATTGTTTATATATTATTCTTCGAGAACATTTATATATATGAGTAAATTTACGACAGAGAGGATATATATCTACCTTCCATGAACAAGACAAGCGTGCTTTCAAATGCTTGGAATTCTTCTGTTATATATATATATATTGATTATGCAACAGCAAATTGTGAACAGAGCTCTTTTTTCATAGTTTTGAATTCTATTCTGCTAGTTCAGACTATTCCGGCACTACAACAAAATGTGTGTTTTGTGACAGAGGAAACTGTCACAAAAAAGTGGCAAACCGTCACTAAACATATTTGGTGACGGTTTGAAACCGTCACCATGACCGTCACCTAAAGTGCATCACAGAAAACATTTGGTGACGGTTTACTGTTCAATTGTCACAAAAAATATTTTTTGTGACGGTTGGAAGTGTTCTGTTCGGTACAACGTTCGAACGTTCCTTTTTTTGTGACGGTTATGAACTGTTACAGAAAATCACTTTCGGACGTAAAATCAAACGTTCAGACGTTATACCTGACCGATTGGCGTTCGAATGAGAGAAGTTGACGTTCGTTGGATATCGTTCGAACGTATCATATTTACGTTCGAATGTTAATGCGTCCGAACGTTCATTACAATAAACGTTTGAATATTTGTTCGAACGTAAACGTAAATGTTCAAACGTAGCGCGTTTAATGCTCGGACGTTATTTCGAATGTAAACGAAGGAGCGTCCGAATGCAAGTTCTTTGTTCGAACGTTAGTCGCTTTACCGTTAGAACGGTTTGTTCGTTTTAGCGTGAGTACGTTCAAACGTATAGTTTAACGTTCGAACGATTCAATTGTATTTACGTTCGAACGTTTGTTACAGTGTGAACCAACGTTCGAACGATTTTTATTTACATTCGAACGTACAGATCAGAAATACTAATTTCATAAAATTTAAAAACATAATACCAATTGTATCATATTACATACCCAATTAACAAGTAACAATATCTTATAAAAGCACAAAATTAGATATTAAAACTAGTCAGAAATATTGATAAAATTTATTTCTTCTTTTTCTCTCGCCCACGGGGATTCTGTTGCAACGACATAACACGCTCCATTTGCACCATCATCTCCCGTTGCACTTGCTCTTGCACTTCACTGCGTATTCTTTCCTCCTGGTCTCTCTGTTGGTCCTGCAAACGCGTCTATAAATGAGACTGTCGTTCTAAGAGAGACTCTAACTCTTGTTGTCTCGACCTCATATACTCATTCTCACGCCGTGCAGCTTCTAAATCTGCCGTAAGATTATTAATTTGTGAAGCCGATGAGGTTGAGGAGGATGAACAGTTATGCTTGATAGATCGTCCCAAACCTCTTGCCATACTAGACTGCGGCCCGAGCACTTGCGTGAATATGTCTATGTCACTAGGAGAGGATTCCTCAGAAGCCGACTGCATCTCCAACATTTTGCTCTGCAATTTAAAAGGTAATGATCGTAAATAATTAGTAACGTATTAAAAGAAATAGAAATAAGAAATAAACTATTAAAATATTATATAAATAATTTATTTAACAAAATTAACACTGCTTACATAATTATCTGCAGCGACAGGATCCATCCACTCACTATGCTCATTAGTGTGAGCAGCAGCATAGACATGAATGAGGGAAAAGTTTTCAGGATCATCACGTTTCTAACAAAGCGACAATATTAGCAATTTTAAAAAGATAATATTAGTACTTATCAGAAATAATATCAGGAAAATAAATGAATTCTATAATTTTTTAATTACCATTTTTTCAGCAAGACGGTGGAATGACCTTGAACCGGCACGATGGTGGACAGTCAGAACGGATCTATTCTGTGCATTTGTAGAACTCAAGTGCTACAAAATATATTAAAAATGTTAATTGTAATATGTATACATATAATATATAAAACGAATATGAATGTAAATAATTAAAAGATATAAATGTAAAATACCTGATAATCTGGAGATGCGAAAAGATCACAACACTTTCTCCAATCATCTAACTTCATCTGCTGAAAAGGAGACTGCGCAGCCTCTTCCAACGTCTCAAACTTCTTGAAGTGGTCATGACATCGTCCTTTGTGACGTCGGAATAGTGTAGCCATCAACTCATTCACGGTTCTCAAATCCTCGCTACGGTCAAAGTTGAGGTCGAATTCATCCTAATAAGGGAATCAGGTAAAAAATATAATATATTAATCTAGGTGAAAAAAATGTACTGAAAAGTAAACTCACCAGCACACGACTTCGAATGTGCTCCTTAATCTCATTCGGAACATCTCGCCATGAGTGCACATAAAATGGAGCATAAGCTCGAACTACTGTGCCAATATAGGAGGAAAGCGCTGCTGCACTATCATCCACTCCTCCAGTGGAATTATCAGGAATTGTGATCTTCAGTTTACCATGCCTTCTATTTTTTTCAAGAGAGATTCCACGTGTATAGCCACGACCGCGACGTGCAGATGCATCAACTACATGATAATAGATATACTATAATTATAATTATATAGTTATTGAGAAAAAAATATTAACTATATATATAATTATCAACGACAATATTTCCTTACTGGTAGGTGTCGACTGGCTGTTGTTCTCTTCTGTGTTAGCTTGATCTTCAGGAACGGATTCCTCGAGTGGGGAGTCCTCAATGGATTCAGGACTTGGACTTGGCGGAGGCACATTTATTCGTTGTCGTTTTGGCGGCATTCTTTAAAATAATTAATTATATCAAAGAAAATTAATTAGAAGAAATTATGAAAATTCAAGATATTTTATAGTCACCTATATGAATAAAATATTTAGTACATTTATTCTTCAAATGAATTTTCCATGCTTGTTTCAGAATCTCCATCAATAACATCTTCATCATCATCATGCATCTCTTCTTCATCATCTTTATCCACCTCCTGCCCGGATAGAAATACGTCTTCATCTTCTGACTCGTCGTCTTCTTCTTCCTCCTCACTGACTTGAATTGAATGATCATTTAATACAGACGGGTCGAGATGTACGGGTGGGACATCATCTCTACACAAGGGGAGCAACTCGAGTGCACCGAGGTCAACAAACAAGTTAATACCCTCTCCATCTTCCTGATATGCCCCAACAATCGGAGTGTCATCTTCATCTCCACTATTCTCGTAATCTGCACTCGTTCCTGCTTCATATATATTTCGAGGAACAAATTTTTGTACGACTCGCCAAGTTATCTCCCCACTATCTTCATCAGCACTTTTCATTGGATCAATCAAGTAATAGACTTGGGTAGCTTGACAAGCCAATACGAATGGATCATCTTCGTACCATTTAGATGCAGTATTGACACTCGTAAAGTGATTATCCCTATGTATTGAAACCCGACCACCGCCTAGATCCCACCAATCACATTTAAAGACATATGTTACAGACCCACCCAGATATTTCAATCCGATAATATCACGTATGACACCATAATAGTCAATATCATCTGTTCCATGACTCCCCTCGACCAACACACCACAATTTTGAGTCTTTCTATTACGTTCACGGTCCAAAGTATGGAATCTATAACCTCGAACCGTGCATGCAGTATATCGAAGTGCTCTATTTGAGGGACCACGGGCCAATGCATACAATTCAGAAGAAATTGATTCGGGATCACGAGCACGTTGTTCCAAAATCTATAAATTGAAATAGTATATATTTATTATTTCATTATCCAGAGTTAAAAATTTCACAATATAACATATATATAATTTTAGTTCATACACGTTCTTCAAATCATCCGGGAAATTCTTCCTCGTGTCTTGCCTTTATATTTTCTACGCCTTCCGTCCTAAATTTGTCCATGTGGTCACTATTATAACATGTTGCAAAAGAAGTATATTTTGAGCACAACAATTCTAATTAATTTAAAGAAAACTATAATTATTCAAATAAATGAAATGACATACCTAAGATAATCATCAATCTCTCGACAGTTATTTAGCACATACCACCGAACTTTACCAAACTCTCCATCAATTAAATCGTAACCTGTTTGTGCAACCAAGGGTCGTACATTCTGGGAAAACACTGATAGCTCACGAGGAGGCAGAGTAGCAAGATCAGCATTTCGCTCTTGACGATTAAATCATGTCTCAACACCACAAAGATATAGAGAGCAAAATGTTAACCATTCATCGTGTATATAGGCCTCTGCTATTGAACCCTCAGCTTTGGCTTTATTCCCAACAGTGCGCTTCAATCGACCCAAATATCTTTTAACTGGATACATCTAACGGAACTACACCGGTCCACCCAGAAGTACCTCTCGCGGTAAATGTATTGCTAAATGGACCATGACATCAAAAAATGATGGTGGAAAGGTCTGCTCGAATTGACATAGTATAGTAGCAATGTCTTCTTCCAATTTCGACAACACATCTCGATTTACTACCCGAGCGCACAAATCCTTGAAAAACATACATAGTTCAGATATGGCCACACGTACATTAAATGTAAGCTTCCCACGAATTCCCACAGGTAATAACTTCTGCAAAAATACGTGATAATCATGACTTTTCAATCCATTGATTTTCCAATCATCAGGACTCACGCATCTACCAATATTTGAAGCATAACCATCTGGCAACTTCACACCTTGCAACCATTTGCAGAAATCCATCCTCTCCTCCCTCGTCATCGTAAAACATGCATGCGGCATGACCACCCTGTTGCCTTCCACCCCCAAATGCAGATTATGTTTAATTCTCATTCTCTCAAGATCTTTCCTCGTCTTGATCGTGTCTTTCGTCTTTTTGTTAATACTCATCAATGTACCCAGTATATTATCACAAATATTCTTCTCTATGTGCATTACATCCAAACTATGTCGCAACTTGCATGACGACCAATACGGCAAGTCAAAAAAAATACTACGCTTTGTCCAATTCAATTCTGGTACGGCTCGTTTTCTCTTGTTCTTTCCCCGACCTTTGCCAAAATTGTTCGCTCTAACATGTTGCAGTTGTTCCACTATCTCTTCTTCAGACAACTCTTTTGGTGCAATCCTATCCTCTACTCTCCCATCAAACTTGGCACATTCTCTTCTCCATGCATGATTTGCTGGTAAATAACGTCGATGACCCATGAAACACAACTTCTGAGAAAATTTTAGCCACTCACTAGCAGTTTCTTTATTACACGTCAGATACGCTAACTTCCCTTTCGTACTCCAGCCGGAAAGATTCCCATACGCCGGAAAATCATTTATGGTACGGTCCACATTACCGCAACATGCATCTGAAAAGATGTCGACTTAGATGTATCATAAGTTCTAACCCCTGTTTCCCATAACTCTTTCAGCTCTTCAATAAACGGCTGCATGAATACGTCAATATCATTCCCAGGTGATCTAGGGCCAGGGATGAGTAAAGTTAACAAAAAATTTGGCGCCTTCATGCACCTCCATGGTGGAAGATTGTACGGAATCAATACCATGGGCCAAGTGCTATAACTTGTACTCATATTCCCAAAAGGGTTGAATCCATCGGTTGTGAGTCCCAGGCGCACGTTCCGAGCTTTTAACCCGAACTCTGGATACTGATTATCGAAAGACTGCCATGCAAGTGAATCAGCTGGATGCCTCATATACCCGTCATTCTTAACTCTTTTCTCCTCGTGCCACCTCATATCATGAGCTGTTTTCTTACACATATATAGTCTTTGCAACCTAGGTTTCAAGGGAAAATACCGCAACACCTTAACCGGCACGTTTTTCTTACCTTTCCACCTCGACACTCCACATACAGGACATGCTTGTTTCTCCTCGTTCTCCTTCCAGAACAATACACAATCATTCTTGCATGCATGTATGGACTTGTACTCAAATCCTAATCCCTTTCTCAACTGTTTCGCTTCATAAAAGTTCTTGGGCAATGCAGACCCTTCGAGAAGCACCGTACAATAAAATTTAATGTGAAGCAACCGCACAATAAACGAAATTTTGAAATGTTTTGTACAACTTGGGTAAAGCTCGCGCTTTGCATCTTCCCACAGTGAAGGAAAATTTTCACAATCAGTCCCTGATCCACCACTTGAGGCATTGTCGTTAACCTCGTCCATAAACATCCCAGCTCCAATGTCACCCAACATCTCCTCCATCTCATCATGCTCATAATCATCATCCATGTGCCGCAAATAATTGTGATGATCGACCAATACATCTGCTGACCCTTCATACGGCTCACCATGCAGTACCCATCGCGTATACCCCAGATCCATACCGTTCACAAATATATGACGCTCTACTTCATCCAATCCTATCGTACACAAATTTTTACACCCTCGACATGGACACTTAATGTAACCACGACTATCAGCAGAGGCCCGTGCAAAATCAATGAAAGTTCTTACTCCACATGCATAGGGTACGTAATCCTTTCCATGTCTATCGTCCAGACGCATCCAATTTTTGTCCATTTCTAAAAACATCTATATATTAATAACACATACATTGAAAATTCACATGCATGTCATGCTCCAATTCTCATTACTTTTTTGATAAGGTAGTTGGTCCTATCCCATTCGAGATTATATTCTCCATATTGCACAAATCTCGTCACTCTACTAATTTCCACGTTAGTAGAAATTTCGGCAGCACCTCCCCATAATTCTCCAAGTATACATGTTCAAATATCGGGATTGTGACCCTACGAACAGTATACCCGAAGAACAGTAGAAGAAGACACCAAAACTTCATATTAAATGTGGAAAGTAGCGATTAACAAAAATGTGCAATACAGATAATATAATCTCAAACTGTCCACACTGGACAATTCAGGAATCAGTGGACACATAAATGTACACTGATTCCCAAACGGGTCTAATGGTATTTATGCAATGTCACACGCATCTAGCAAAAAATCATACAACAATATCTCCATGTTGTTTAAATTAACAATGTCACCTTCAAGTAGTGTTATATTGTTAAACTAAAGATGGATGAAAGATTATGTGACCCTACATTTCTTGTCTTGTACACAACGAGGGAGAATGATCTTGAAGAAATGTTTAAATTTTAGTCTAATTACTTAACCGTCACAAACTGTCCGACCTTGACAACTCTCAAGGCCGAAGAGACTATGACAGTCAAGCAATTAGACTAAAATTTAGAGATTATAATTGTTATATATAATTTTAAAGGTTATTATATAATTTTAATTATTATCATTCCACAATTATAATCTTAATTGTTATATTTAATTGAGTGAGTTATTTACTTATATAGACAATAAGTATATAATTTTTATATAAGAATCTACTTGATCCTTATTTTCTTTCTCTTTAGTTTATAATAAATAAGTATATTTACATATTCAAACTCTACTTATTTAGTAGGTTCAAGACTTTTTTATTGAAGAGTATTTTAAAGGTTATATTATAATTTTAATTATTATCATTCTTAAAATATAATTTTAATTGTTATACTTAAATTGTAAAAGAAGTATAATATAATTTTAAATATTATATTCTTAAAGAGTTACTTTTATTTGTTATTACTTAATTTCAAATATTATTATAAATATTTAATTATCATACTTAAATTTCAATGGTTATACAATAATTTTAATTATTATAATTCTTAAAGAGTTACTTTTATTTGTTATTACTTAATTTGAAATATTATTATCACAATTTTTCAAATCCATATCACAACATATTCACAATAACTCACAAATTATTTACAAACTATACAAATAATAATCACAATATTTCAATTGTAAGCATAAAATAACATGCCACATGTATTAACAAAGCTTAAGGACAATATATTTGTAATAATGTAAACATATTCAAACGTCATTCACAAATAATAATTTAAATATTTCAAGTCCATATCACAATATATTCACAAAATAACATGCCACATGTATTAACATATTTCTAAACTTGAGTAAGGAATAAACATGTATTAACAAAGCCTAATGACAATATATTTCTAATAATAAACACAATATTTCAAATTCATATCACAACATATTTACAATAACTCACAAACTATTTACAAACTATACAAACAATAATCACAATATTTCAAGAGTAAGCATAAAATCACAACAACATATTGATAAAGTTTAGAAATATACCTAGCACTCACAATATCCTCTTACAAATCAAAATCTTCCAACTTCCCAAAACAATCAATCCTTCAAAAAAATACAACTCTAACTTATTAGAAATATTCTATAACAAAAACACATTCTATAAATATCATAAAATTCAAATAAAGACAAGAAATAAAAATTTTTTCTTACCAAAACTCAACTCTCTCACTCTCTAACTCAACTCTCTCTCACTCTAACCCTCTCTCTCTCTCTCTCTCTCTCTCTCTCTCTCCCTCCCTTGCAGGACCCTCTCTCTCTGTTGCGCGCACGGGAGAAGAAGAAATGATCCGCTTCCTCCTGTGCGTGTATTGATTAAGTTCTAAAATTATTAGTTTAAACGTTCGAACGTTTAAGTTGTACGTCCGAACGTTATATTCTAAAATTATTCCCACCCAGAACGTTCGGACGTTTACAGTACACATTAGAACGTACCCTTCTTATGGTATAACATAAAATCTAGCGGGAAAGTTCCCGCACTTTCCTCATATATGTTCGAATGTATCACAATTTTTCGTTTGAACGTTCATAGATTTACAGATGAACGTTCAAACATTTAACTTAAACGTCCGAACGTACATTTCATCAAAGTGTTACCATATTTGAGCGGGAAATTTCCCGCACTAATTTAACTAACGTTCGAACGTTAACAGATTTGGTGTTCGGATGTACATAATTTTCTGGTGATTTTCATCAAATAACGTTCGAACGTATAGTATAAACGTCCGAACGTTTGAATAATCACACAGATACCTTAATCAAGCGGGAAATTTCCCGCCTCTTAATTTAACGTTCGAACGTTAACTTGAAACGTTCGAACGTACGATTCCTACTATACTAACTTATAATATAATATATATACTACATTTTATATATCTATAACTATATACTACAATGTATAGTATGATAGCATAATACTTTAAATGAGAACATAAATGTATATAATATATAAATTATACCATATATATAAATCAATAATATATATTAAATTGTTACTTCTTAAATTCTTTATTATATACTAACTTATACTATAATATATATACTACATTTTATATATCTATAACTATATACTACATTGTATAGTTTGATAGCATAATACTTTAAATGAGAACATAAATGTAACTAATATATAAACTATACCATATATATAAATCAATAATATATATTAAATTGTTACTTATTAAATTCATTATTATATACTAACTTATACTATAATATATATACTACATTTTATATATCTATAACTATATACTACATTGTATAGTATGATAGCATAATATTTTAAATGAGAACATAAATGTAACTAATATATAAACTATACCATATATATAAATCAATAATATATATTAAATTGTTACTTATTAAATTTTTTATTATATACTAACTTATACTATAATATATATACTACATTTTATATATCTATAACTATATACTACATTGTATAGTATGATAGCATAATACTTTAAATGAGAACATAAATGTATATAATATATAAACTATACCATATATATAAATCAATAATATATATTAAATTGTTACTTATTAATTCATCAATAAACACCATAAAATCATAAACTATTCACAAAAGTCACAAACAATAATCACAATTATTTCAAGAGTAAGCATAAAATCACAACAACATGTATAAACATATTGCTAAACTTTAGAAATATCACAAGCACTCACAAAAAAACCAATAATCTAATTGTCAATAATATTATATAACATCCTAATATATAACATAAACATTTATAATATAATATATTATAGATAAATTTCTGGAAATTAAATTGAAAAATGTTCGAATGTAATAATAAGTACGTTCGAACGTTCTGTGTATATAACGCCAAAACCGAACGTCGAAACGACATTTCCAATACGTATAATCGTCTACTCCATTGCACGCCGCCAGGCCTCCGTCACCGCCGCAGTCAACTCCGCCACAACCGTTACTAAAAGGTAGGCATTCATCTTTTATTCAAATAACATGTATTTTATTGAGATTTGGATTGAGATTTAGATTGAGATTTGGATTGAGTTTTGTTTAAAACCGGATAAGTGGTTTTAGGATTTTCAACTTCATTTTCCAGCCACCACAGCCAGTCATTGGCCAAATAGTCACCGTAGAAATGTTTCTTGAAGTGTATATTTCATTTCCACGGTGACATTTTGGCATTTAGAACCTTGTAGAGAATTTTTTGAGATTTCAATAATGGCTGAGTCGACTCAGCCATTCTGCGTCGAAACGTTCGAACGTTTCACCAAGACATTCGAACGTACGACGTTTAAATTACAGAGCCGTTACGGCTTCCACGTTCGAACGTTAATTGTCTTACATTCGGACGTCATATTCATCAATTTTCGGTCTAAACGTTTAATGTCTACGTCAGGACGTACTACATTTTAAATATTATTAAACGACATACGTTCGAACGTGAATATTTTACTTTCGCACGTAAATCACATACGGTCGGACGTTTAATTATAACATCCGAACGTAGTGATTTTCTACATTATTTATGCTTCGACGTTCGGACGTTCTTATTTACGTTCACACGTAAAACAAATACGTTCGAACGTATTTGTTTTAACGTCCGAACGTACGTCAGCCAATATTTATTTACTGCTTATGTTCGAACGTACATTTTTACATTTGAACGTATTTGTTTTACGTTTGAACGTAAATTTATTTATATTATTTTACGTGCGAACGTATAAATAAACGTCCGAACGTTTTATCTTTAACGTTCGAATGTTAAAGATAAAACGTTCGAACGTTACTGCAGAGCAGCTTAAAATTAATACAAAAAAATGCATTATTGTAAATAATTTTTTTTTCCTTTTTTATTTTCAGGATATGGCTCTTCCACTGCATACTAGGAAATGAGGGAGGGAAGGAGCCACGTCGGACACTGCCCGTATCGGAGCTCGTGCTGTTATGGTAGAGCGAGAGGTCTTAATTAATGAGTTCGACGAACTCTGTTGGCAGCAGACGAACCTGAGAGATGTTTTCCTCAGTAGAGGCTGGGGAAATATCTGCACATTGAGGGCGAAGGTATACCCCTCAATGGTTCAAGAATTCTATATGGGGATGTGTGACATGCCTCAGGATGCATCCTCTCACACCGTGACTGTACGCGGTGTTTCCAATGAGGTATCAGCAGATGTCATCTGCAAGCACCTCGGGATTCGTCGAGGAGTTGAGACATTTGCACACTCGACACCCCGTGAGGATGTAGGCACTTCTACATCATCTACTGGCCGCCCATTTGAGCCAGCATCAGCCAGAGATGCAGGCCAGTCAGAGGCTGAGGATACTGGTGTCGAGGCTCGGGATGATGACCGAGACGAGGATTTCTACATCCTCACCGGGAGGGACCGCATGCAGATCGAGAGGAAGAACGCCTTCAACCAGAACCATCTGCTGCATTTCTTTCGCATGTTGCACCTTATTGTTGCAACAAATGTTGATCCTGTGGCTCATAAAACCACATTTAGTCGGCTTCGGGCACAAATTTTGATACGAGTGGCACGTGGAGATCCTATAGATTTGCCACTGCACATCTTTGAGAGGATTCGTTACAAGGCGAGCATCGTCTCCACGGATAATCTCCCATATGGTGCCCTAATCAGCCGACTATTACTTGCACGGGGAGTGCCGACCTAGCCAGAGGAACGGGTCAAAGATCAGATGAGCTCCCTCGACATGACCACGCATCGACGTAGCATTGGACAGGCGAGGGGACGTCAGCCACCCCTGTATAGGATCTAGTTCCTCCGACGCAGCCTGAGCCAGGTCATGTCGGGAGTAGTAGTCAGCATACGCCGAGTACATCTGCAGGAGATGTGCGGCCTGCTTGGGTTGATGCGGTCATCTCATAGCTGACTGCGCATATTGATCATAAGATCGATCGATCGCTCGAGGCTATATCGGCGTCTGTTGCCGAACTCACCCATCGTGTAACTATCCTCAACGACAAGGTTGATACCTTGACTGAGGAGGTACGGAGTTCTACTTTTGCGGATAACGTTATCATTTGACTGTTGTTTACTACATTCTATCAAATTTTATTGAATATTTCTATCGTTTTTTAATTTCAATTTTTAATCTTATTTGATGTTATATTTTCCAACTTTAATACTAAATCACTGCATTTCAAATATATATAAATCAATAATATATATTTATATATTACAAAGTGTGTATATATAAATATATACAATTCAATTTTTTAGACTTGTTCACAAATTATGCACAATAAAAACCACATAATTTTTAAATTAAAGTCATTTAACTTAAATTTACAATGAACGTTCGAATGTTATTACTTAATGTTCAAACATTGGCACAAACATTTTACGTTCGAACGTAAAATTAATAACATTCGAATGGTTGCACCAAAACATTTTACGTTCAAACGTAAACAGACATAACGTTCGAACGTATATGTGACGTTCGAACGCATATTTCCCATACGTTGGAACGTAAAAAAATCTTATTCTATCTTTAGTGACGGTTTCCATAAACTGTCATAGAAAATGTCTTTTAGTGACGGTCTAGGGACTGTCACAATTTCCCAACCGTCACTAAAAAGCAATTGTGTTGTAGTGCGGCCGACCGAAATAAAATTTGAAATATCTGATCTCCTTCTACTTCCTATATTAATTAATACTTCTTATATTAATTAACTGAGCAAGTAGTACTTGGGTCTATAATTGACAGCAGGAAATAAAAAAAAAAACATGATAAAATAAAAAACAATTATGCTTGCAAACCATGCATGCAGTTGATCATGAACACCGCCGGCCGGCCTCAGGCCACCTTGCTAATGTCACAATATTTGATTTGTACGAGTACTTAGAATTTTAAACATGATCTCCTATATATAAAACAAATCAGCTTGTTATATATATAATCATAATAATACCGATCGACGTGCAAGTAAAATTTCTCTAAAATAAAAGGACTTCTCCTAGCTAGCTACTACAACTCTTGATTCAATCGATCGACCGAAACTTATGCTGACGATGATACTCTCCACGGGGAAATTTCGCCACTATAAGGTACAGATTAAACCATGAAAATGTACGTTGCAATATCATATATCCTAAACTCTCAATAAGTTTTAGTACTACCGCACTCCCTCAAGTAAGATTAATATCGTTATAATTAAATAGTGGTTCTCCTATTGTGTTGTACTTGTTAATGCTATATTAAAACAAAAATCCGAAATACTTTTGTACTAATATTTAAGGGTTAGCTTAGAAAGTATATATAGAAGAAAGTGTTGTTTACAAGATTTCACTAGCTAGCCTAGCTATATGCTTTAGTACTGCATGCATGCCAGCCAATGTTGTAGTCCTAGGTTTAATTCGACGATATTTGTTACCGTTTGTATAATAAATATTTTGTCTAGCACATAGCATGCATGATATATAGGAGGCACCCTAGTAATTGCCTCAATACAACAAGATTGCAAGGAAGAAAATCGTTGCAAAAAGTTCAATCTTCGTTGCAAAAGAATATTAGCAACAATGACATCTCGTTGCCCTACTCTCTCGCAAATGCTACGTTGGTGAAAGTTTATCCCAATGAAAATCTTTTTAATTCATTGCAAACAATCACTTTTTGCCACAAGATTTTATCATTGCAAATTGATTTATTATCGTTGCAAATAAGGTTCGCGATCTTATGGGTAGTCATTGCAAATAGTACATTTCGTTGCAAAAGAGTATGTCTATTTGCAACGAAATGTTCATTCGTTGCAAATAATTATTTGCAAAAACAAAACATATTTGCAACAAAATATACATTTCGTTGCAAAAGAATATGTCTATTTGCAACAAAATGTACGCAAAAGAGAATGTATATTTGCAACAAAATATACTTTCGTTGCAAACAATTATTTGCTACAACAAAAAAGTTATTTGCAACTAATGTATCTCGCTACAAATAGTCTTACATAAGAGAAGAAAATACAGTATCACACATTAGGGATAGAGTTTATTATCCATCCAAATATTAAATAAAGATTGATTTGCATGTTATAGTAACTAAAAATGAATCAAACATAGATAATATGCAAAATATGGACGGATGTAATATTGATACATTCATTACATGAGCAATTAATACATCTAACTCATAAAGTGAGCTCTCATGCTTCACTTTAACTTAAGTTTGTGACTTTTTTATTATTATCTCATGCTTCACTTCACTTTAACTTAAGATTGTGACTTTTGTTTCTTTTGTGTGCATCTCAACTTAAATTTGTGACTTTTTTTTATTATTATCTTAGAATACCATTAATATATCTACCTTTGTTTTTGATTAGTGTATATTCATTTTATAAATCGTCAATTCTTCCATATGTGTATATATATACACACAAACATACATATAATATTTATATATATATAAAATATGCACATATACATATAGAATATATATATATATAATATATCAAAACGGTACATTGGAATAAATCGGTATTAGAATATTTCATTTTAGTGCTTAAATCTAACTGATCACCAAAACGAAATTTAAAACTTCACTTTCTAAAGGTTCCGAAGTATAGGTACAAAATAAACAAGTTGGGCTCCGTCTTTATTTAGCTTTTCCATAACCCGAAAATAAACATTTTATAACCCATCCTAGGACCCGTAGGTTACATTCATATGGTACCTTTAGTAGGGTAGTATAAGAGTAGTAAGCCAAGTAAGAATTAATTTCTAATTATCCATTTGTCCTAGCGGTACTTCCTTTTATAGTAGGGTAGTAGTACCTTTATCTTCTGATGATCTCGTGTACCTTTAGATAGGGCTAAGCACCGACCCAATCGGAGTTAGAATGCCCTAATTTCTACTTCAACTTCGACCACTGTAAACTCCACTCCGACACTGTAGACTCCGAGTCGAATCCAAAACCATCCAATCACAACCATCAAGTCACATAATTACAACAAAATAGCCTAACAAACAAAATCACCGAAATCACAAACCCCAAAATCACCCAAATCACAAGCAAAATCGCCAAAATCACAAACCCCAAAATCTAGAAGCAAACCCAAAATCTGGAAGCAAAGACACCGTCCAATCTGGAGAGTAAGGGACTTAGGAAAGAAAGAGACCGAGAGGTAAAGGGTAAGAGGTAGAGGGTGAGGGACTTAGGAGAACGTCCTAGCGAAGAGGGGTAGGGGCACACAAAGGAACAACAACCGCGAGAGTGAGGTCACGAGCGGAAGAGACAAGAAAAGAGAAAGAGAGAGGCGACACTGAAGGGAGAAGAGAGAGAGAGAGGCGGCGACAGGCTGGGGACTTTAGGGTTAGGGTTTCTTAGAAGAGAGAGATTGATGGGGGGGGATTATACTGAAGTGTCGAAGTGATGAGATCGATCAGGGGGTGTTAAGTAGGGGTGTAAGGAGTTTGGTCCGAACCGAAAAAACGAACCAGACCGAACTCCAGACCATTCAGTCCGGTCCCGAGATCTATAAATTTTGGACCAGACCGAACTCCTATATATATTATTAAAATGTTTTTAATAATTTAATATATTACTTTTATATGGTAATTATATAAGTTAATGATTTAATTTTCATCTAATTTATTATCATTGACCATATAAAATATTTTTTTATGAGTTAGTTACATAATCCACATTAATAATTCAATTGATTTTAATTTAGTAATTTAAATAATTTTTTTATTAATTTATTTGAGAAAAATAAAAAATAAAAAAAAAATAATTGGGCCGGACTAAACGAACTGACTGGATCGATAGCTACAAGTCCGATCCGGTTCGGGGAAAATGATGGATTGAAAATTTCGATCCATCACACCTGGATCAGACTGGACCGATTTACACCCCTAGTGTTAAGTTCCTAAGCACGTAAAAAGGCGTTGCTTTACCCCCTAAAAATGACATTGATTTACATACTAGTGTGGTTTTGGTGAAGTATACAGAGTCAAAATGATTTTGTTTTGACTTTGTTTTGGCCTTTTGGGTTGGGCTACGAGGGTATTTGGGCTTCTAAATTTTTTTTTCCCTAAACTTTGTTTTGGTCCCTTTTTTTTTCCTAAGCCCTAAACCAATTTTAATTTTTGTTTTAGCCATAACCTTTTTTATTTATGATTTTTATAATTTTTTATCACTAAGTTTAATTGTTACTATTGATTATTAACAATTACTATTTAGCTAGTTTCTAATTACATGTTATTATACTATAGTATTACATGTTATTAACTCATTATAATATTATATATCCATGTCTAGCTTATTCCTATTATGGACTTGTACTATAGTGTTTAATTACATCTTATTATACTAAACTTAAAGTTACATGTTATTATATTAGTTTTGAACTTATTTCTAACCTAGCTATATACTAGACTTAGTATTATATGTTATTATACTAGTGCTATTATACATTAGTATTACATGTTATTACATTAGTTATTATACATTACTATTACATTATACTTGTGTTATTATACAGTAGTATTACATGTTATTATAAATCTATAAATTAGTGTTTATACATTAGTGTTACATGATAGTCATGGTATGATGTTTATATATACTAAAATATTATTAGTCAATTTAGTCAATTTATATTATAGTATATGTATATTTTTTTTATAATAATTAGCTCATACTACATATTAGTATACTGTTGAAGTTAACAAACTATATAAGTTCTAGTTATCTAAAATATATCATTGATATATAGAAAAAATACATGTATTTTTATAACATATGCACAATATCAAAGTCAGAGTCGAAGGGCAAAGTCGGAGTCGGACTGTCCGAGTCGGATTGGAGTGGAGTCGGAGTCGGTCCGATGCCACCTCTAACTCCAACTTTGACTCTGACTTTGACTCCAACTCCGACTCTGACTCCGATTCTGACTTTCAACTAAAAAAAATTTGACTCTTACTATGAGAGTTAGATTTTTAAATTTTTGCTCAACCTTACCTGTAGACAACATACGTCATGTGAATGACGAATCTTAGGGGGCAAAGGGGGCCTCTCCCCTAAAGAAACAGTTCCTTTTTTTTTAATATATATATATACATACACAAAATGTATTTAAGAAAACAGATGTAGAAAGAGAATCAGGAGTTTCCCTCCTTTCCAGGATTTTTATTTTTTATTTTTTTATACAAGTACTTGTGAAAGTAATTTTCCTTCAAACAAGTTTACGCTCTTAAACTGTTGTAAAAGCAATTTTAAAGATTCTTGTAGTAAAAGAACATTTTCTTTTCAATCCCATATATACTCTATTCCAACATATCTATGTTCATTAATTCATGTAAACGTAATTTTCTTTTTTCGATTAATTTTATTACACATATGGCCGTTAAATTAGTTGCACATGATCATTTTTTAAGTTGTTCAAGACCCATTTTCTTTTTCTTTTTTATTTTGAAAACTTATGTCGAACAATATGGGCAAGTCGATCAAAAACCTTACATCATAAATATCATTAATACTATGTTTTGAAATAAAATAAACGGTACGAGTTTTTCCTGCAATGAACATTATTAAGACAAGATTAATGTTAAGTTTATTTTTTATTTTTCATTCAAACTTGCAACTCATCAAATATTTACTTGGGTACACATTTTGTTAGCCTTTAGTTTAAATATTAGAGTTCCAAATAAACTGATCATGCCAAGCCGAAGAAGAAGTAAAAATGCCATTTGAGTTATGCTTCTAAATCCAAGTATCTAATCCTGTTTTCAGCAAGCTCTTTTTTTTTAATGTAAAAAAAGTACTTGTGATCATGTTCAAAAATCCAAAAAGAATGGTGCTAATTAGTAGTCACTTAACAAGTTCAGATACATGCACATTGAAGAGGGTCACAAAGTGATCTGGTGCTCTGGGCATGATAGTGCTTTGGTTAAAATGTTTTTGAGGTTTAGTTTTTTTCTCGAATCAGAAGTGGTGTTAAAAGGGTACTAACCTAGCATTAAAGGACACATTTCATCAATGTAGTGCATTGCCCCTCTATCTGAACTACAACTGTATGGATTCATTTGGAAAAAAAAAAGGGGACAAACATTTTGTCATTGGTACAAGTAAATTTCATATGAACAAATTTTTTGTAAATTACATCTCTTTCCCAAAAGAATTATCCCACCTCAGATAAGCAAAACAAAATACCCTGAATGTTTCTTTACAGTGTGAAGTCTTTGAAGAAATCATTGCTCAACCATCTAAGCCCTAAATTGGAACTCTTTAATCTAACTATAAAATTTTAATATCCTTGTAATTTGATCTCTGTATCAACGTCAATACAATTCAAGACCTAAAAAGGAAAAGTAAATACAAAATCTCACACAAAATACTACAACCAACAGTCATTCAAGCTAATTCTAGACTTAAAAAAAAAAAAAAGAACAAACCGAACCCCTAAGAAGCAAGTCAAAAGCTTTGAGAAAAAAAAATTAAAAAAACATATTCCTAAAACAAACCTTCACGTCTACCTCTAAATCGAAGCTTTTGGCTGGTGGAGGTTACCAGAATTAAACAAACAATGAAGAGGGAGCCAAGCTTTTGGCGATGGAAGTCACTCATGGAGGAGGGTAGAAGCTGTGTGACGGAAGGCACTCGTGACGGTGTTTAGCGACGAGATGGCGAGGGGACAACCACGGGACGGCGAGGGGATGGCCATGGGATGAGGAGGGGACAACGAGTGAGGGGAGGACGATGGGAGGGTGAAGATGATTTTATGAAATGTTCTAACAAACACAGGGGGCGATATTTCATTCCATTTTCGTTCGATTATATTTGTTTGTTTTGTTTTATTTTTTTAATAATTATATGCCACGTGACATGCCACGTCAGGCGGTCATCTAGAGCAGTACTGTGCAAGCGGCATAGTAGCGCATATATATGCATGGTAATATCGTATGTACGTGTATGGTGTACATGATATTTTTTTTAAGTTAGTTTACATATAGTCCCCAAATGAAGATTGTTCATGCAAGTCCATCCAATATGTTAAAATGATGTTTTTTTTTTTTAACTTTTACCTCTGTTCATCAGTAGGACTGCCCCTACTCAAGAATGCAAATATAATTTTTTTTTTTTTTATACCTTTGAAGGGATTTCGAATCCAAAACTTCTATTTTAAAAGTTGAGAATTTATGTCAATCAGACCTTTGTACGGTGTACATGTGAAACGTGGAGCTGGATGTATCATGCGTTTTAAGAAATGAGTTCCACGTCCTTCTGTGCGCAAACGTGGCATTTTGCCAAACTTCCAGTACTGCTACTTCCAATATGGCTTCTTGCTTTTCATCATCATCTGGTTTGTCAAATTAGGAATCAATGCTTCAGCTCTTATTTTTGTCGAGTTTAATTCGGTGAATTGATTTGTATTTTTAAGGTGCCAGCTTAATTTGGTTGTTTCTTAAAGCAATTTGAGTAGTACTGTTTATGATGTTATTATTATTTAATGAAAATCTAATAACATTATCACCAAGCTGAGGCCAATTTTATCACCAAACATCCTGAGAATTCTTCATAATCTGTATGAAACAATATTGTATAATATGCATTAAAAAAGTAATGGTCATGGTTAGATTTTCATGTGATGCATTAATGGTGAAATGAAAATAATAATAATATTTTTATAACTTATTTTACTATGAATCAAAATAAAGAAAAATACCACTTTAATAAATATTAAAGTATTTTTTATCAAAATTTTGCGTAACCACCATATATTTAAAACATAGTTTTAAAAATGAGAAACGTTGATAATTCAATGGAGGTTTCGTTTTGGATAGTGAAATGAAATGATATGATTTGTGAATAATAGTGAAATTGTGTGAGTTAATATGTTTTATAGAGTTTTAAAAAATGAAAGAGAAAAAATTGAATAAAAATATTTTAAAGT
Source organism: Juglans cinerea (assembly GCA_961763995.1). Classification (NCBI taxonomy): domain Eukaryota; kingdom Viridiplantae; phylum Streptophyta; class Magnoliopsida; order Fagales; family Juglandaceae; genus Juglans; species Juglans cinerea. The sequence continues at coordinate 27,441,408 of CAUIVZ010000003.1, forward strand.
TAAAATATTATTATAATATAATTTTTTATTTATTTTGAAATTTGAAAAAATTGAATTATTTTTATATTTTATTTGGAAATTTGAGAAAGTTGTAATGATTAGATAAAAAATTTGAAAATTTGAAATTAAAAAGTCATGTTTGTGTTTGTGATATTTGGATATTGAGATGAGATGGAATTCTCGTTTGTTTTCAGAAAACATCTTATCTCAACTCATCTAATCATTACAACTTTCCCAACTTCCAATACAAAATAAAAGAGAAAAGATATTTACAACCGTAAATTGTGCAACCACCGCGTAATCGTTTTGAAAAAAATAATAAAACATGAGACCCACATGAAAAAAATTAATTTTTTAATAGTGGATTCCACTCTTTTTCAAAACGATTATGCGGCGGTTGCACACTTCACGGTTGTATGTAGAATTACTCAAAATAAAATAAACAATTCAACTTTTTCAAATCCTAAAACAAAAATAATATTAAAAAATATATTCTAACAATATTTTATTCAACTTTTTAATTTTAATTTCAACTCATCTCATCTCATCTCTGAAAACAAACGAGCCTAATTGTGAAAACTTTATTATCCAACCCAGGCTAGCCTGAGAGAGACAAAAGATCTACCAGTGCCTGTAAGTTGTTTGACTTTATTATATCCAATGCTATATTTTTTTAGCATTGCTAGGTACAAGTGGTTTAGAAAATAAAAGAAAAAAAATTTTAAGAGAAGAAGAAGATCATCTGTCTCACAAAAATTATTTATGTCTTCAATTCGTACAGTTTTATTAAACAGATACCTTACATGTTAGCATTGGTAGGCACTTTGGTGCGCGAACTTATTTACAAAAAAACTTTTTCATATTTTTATGAGTAATGCTACATACAGTCGTGGAATGCGTAAACGTCGTCGTGTAGTCGTTTTGAAAAAAAGTGGGGTCCACTATCAAAAAATTAATTTCTTTTTATGTGGATCTCATATTTATTCACTTTTTTCAAAATGACTGCACGACGCTTGCACACTCACGACTGCAAGTATCATTTCTCTATTTTTATTACTACGAATGAATTGAATACTAAGCATGCATCCCTATCTATTAAAAAAAAGATAAAAATAACGTGAGACTCGCACGCACCCATTATGCAGTATTGGAAAATAAAATGAAGAATGTGTAAAATAATGAATCCCACTAATAAATAATAATTTTTTTTTTATATTTTTTTTAAGATGGAATCTATTTTTTTACAAGAATTTATATGTAGTTTATCTATTTAAGATTTGTACATATCATTTCTGAAGAATATTCTTTGGATTATATAAAATAATTTTTTCTCCGTTTTCACCCTGAAATGTCAAAACATTAGATCACCGTCTTTCAAAGGATTTTGAGGAGGTCAATCCCTAGTACTTTAAACGTCAGAGTTTAATTACTTCAGCCTTTTTCCAACCCAACATTTCTGCTTTTGGGTCAAGCATTGCATCATCGTACGTCATGGGGAAGATATTAAGGGTTTACACATTGAGGAGGTCAATCCCTAGTAATTAGCTTGCAGTTGATCAACGACTTGATCTTCTCTAGTTGTTGAGAGCTTTTACCTTTAATAGTGTGAACTTTTGACTACCACCATATGTATAATCAAATTTTACTACTTTTATGTTTGGAAGAGAAGAATCATTCCCCAACTTGCTCCTTGTCATGTGGTCATTGGAATTGAATTCTTGGCCTATGCTCTATTTTTTTTATCTCATATTTAGGACTTTGAAGCATGCTCATGTTTAATCTGAAAATTGTATGTGAACACTAAAATGGGTTCCTTTTGTCATTCAAAAGAAAAATATTGGTTCAACATGCATGTGCAATTTTGTCCCCAACAAATGCACAATGTGGCCAGCAATCTTTAGGTCTGATTGACATAATCCATAACTTCTAAAATGGAGGTCTAAAGTTCGAAACATTCCTCTCCTAAAAAAAGAGAAAAAAAAGCATAATGTATTATGGAGGTCTTTTAATTACTTGACATATAATCAAAACAAATTTGGATTAAAAATATTCAGACTATTTATTAAACTGTCATCTATATAGAAAAACTTATAATGTCGATCGTCAGGTTGACAAGAAAACCATTAATAAGTGGAGCAAACACTTGAATTATATAATCAAATTAGGCGCTATAACAAGTTCGGATTTCAAAGTTCGAGTTTATAATTTTACTCAAATATCATGTTAAATTCCATCTTAATTTAAAAAAGAAATAAAGTTAGTTATCTAACTATATATCATATTCTAACAAATGGCAATGTTGTATTATAATAGGCATAATTATTTGAGGTTTGTCTTCTAGAACCTAGTTTCAATGGAGGGATGCATAACTAATTCCATTGTTATTGGATATGGAAGAGGTTTGAAACATGAACTTCAAAGATATATACGTAACTTGAAGAAACGAATTCAAGCTTGAAGTTTTACAAAACATAATGGAGATGACATCATTGATACTCTAGATGTTTCTCAAAACCAGTCATCCACGTCAATGACATCATTGACATAAGGTCAAAAATATTGTTTAAAATTGGAGTTTAAACACTTTAAGTTTCGTCCTCGATCTGTCTTCTCTGGTTCATTTTCTTGACTCCGTGCACAACAACTTTATTAAAAATAATATATATATTTATCATTTTAATTTTTATTATTTACTAGATGATAAGTTTATAAGTGAAATATAATAAATAATTTTTAATCATTTAATGACATATCATAAAATGATGAAAAGATAATAAAAATTGAGATGATAATTAATATTATTCTATTAAAAAAATAAAAAACCTGCCACAGAAGAATCGATTGCTAGCTTGGAGGCCGGAATCATGCACGTGTCCATTTAATTATATTATGCTGCCACCTGGCCCTTTGTTTGTTTCTTTCCGAACCACATGCTTCGATAGCCAAATGAAAGTTTTCCTTCGGATTTATTAATGAAAGAGAAATAATACTTGCAGTCGTGAGTATACAAGTACCATGCAGTCTAGGGGTGGAATTAAGATTTGGTACTTGAGAGGGCGATTAGTAAAGTGTATCACCGACATTTAACATTAACTATATAAAGTTATTATCTAGGGACAAACTAAATTATTAAAGCCACCCATCTAAACCTCTCACTTGAACTCCATCAAACTCAAGTGAAAGATAAAAATTAAGATAGAAATAGCCATGTAAGATTTTTTGAAGCAAATGATAAAAATTAAGTAAACAAAGATAAACTTTTTTGTTGAATCTAAGATTGAATATTGTAAAATCTCTATAATATAGATAGAAATAGCTATGTGAGATTTGTTGCATTCATTCCTAATTGTTAACTCGATGGTAGTTATATATATAATATATGTACTTATTAACAAAACTAATCTAAACAAGCTAGCTAGTGGAAGACTTAAAATGAAAAGTGTAAATAAATAGGAAAAATGAGGTTGTAAATTTACCAAATAGCTTATAAAAAGAGATCAAGATAATTTATTGCCACTTATGACATGTTAAAAAAGAAATGAGAATGTGATCAAATTTTATTAATGAAAAAAAATATGAGTAATTATGAAAAAATTATTAAAAAACTAAAAGAAACCTAGACAACTAAGTACTAAATGAAATTTTTGAAAATGTTTTGGGGGATCAAATTATCTTTATATTAGGATATCTTTGAAAAACACTATATACAAAACTATATTTTTGAAAAATTTTGGGGGAGCGATAGCCCCCCCAACCAACAACGTGGGTCCGCCCCTGATGCAGTCGTTTTAAAAAAAGTGAATAAATATGGGTTCCATATGAAAAGAAATTAATTTTTAATAGTAGACCCTATTTTCTTTTTCAAAACGATTACACAATATTTATACATTCCACGACTGTATGCTCGTTTGTTTTCAGAGATGAGATGAGATAAGATAAGATTAAAGTTAAAAAGTCGAATAAAATATTGTTAGAATATATTTTTTAATATTATTTTTATTTTAGAATTTGAAAAAGTTGAATTATTTATTTTATTTTGTATTGAAAGTTGAAAAAGTTATAATGATTAAATAAGATGAGATGAGATGTTTTCTGAAAATAAACTAGACTTAAACAAATGGGTTTCACGTTAGCGAAGCTTTATTGCTTTAGCATTGGCTCTTCTTAGTTCTTACACCAATACGCTTTTAGAAGAACGAATTAAGCTGACAAAATACATCCCAAAAGTACACAGATCCATCAAATCCTTTCAGTGTTCCAACGAGAATCGTCGCAGGCCATAAACGTTGATGTGTTCTTCCCCAGCAAAACATGTGTAGAACGATTTTATAAGCCCCACAGTAAAAGAACTACAAAAAGGCCACCTGGGTCGTCTTCTAAACAGTAATTAATTAAAATATCGTTGAAAAAAAGGGGTGCATGGTTGGAGACAATTTCTCATTATGTTCCTATTTTTCAAACCGGCTAGCTGAAATGGACATTTGGTAAATAAAAAAGAAAAAGACTTCAATTTTCAAACGCCTTTCTTCAATGCGCGCGCATATATAGAAGGATTTGGTGCCACATGTCATGTATATATATATGCCCATCCGAGTGCTCAAACCTCTCCAACACATTGCAAAATCGTGGAAATTCCAAGATCGAAAAGATGAAGCTTGTAACCCAATTCTTGTTTTGCTGTTTCTTGATCATTGTTCTTGTTTTGCATTCATCCCGGCCTGCAACATCTCATGAAGTTGGTAAGGCAAAATCCAATGCTTCTCATGTATTGAAATCCTTATTTTGTTTCCATCAAACGAACATGTATGGACACGACATGCATGCAAAACACAATATATATACACACGCAAGCAGCTAGGACGCTTCCAAACACTTTCTTCGAAGCGTTTCTGTAGTTCTATCTTGTCTTGTTTTCCTCAGTCTTATAATCATTATTCTCTCACTTTCTTTTTAACAATCTGTCTATAATAATAATAATGCTTGTTTTCACCTAACTTATTTACCATATTTAATGTAATTAAGCTTTTGGTGATCATGTATCCTTGTTTTCGTAAAACTGTGAAGTAAATTAAGGTGTGCTGTCATAACATAAATGTATTCGTTCCGGCCCCTAAATTCCTTAATGGTGCAGATGATGAACGAGAATTTGACTACAGTGAGAAAAGTGGAAAGGGACCGTCTCAATGGGGAGAGATTCACCCTGAATGGAGCATGTGCAAAGATGGATCAATGCAATCTCCGATTGATTTGCTGAATGAAAGGGTAGAAATAGTTTCCCATTTAGGGAGACTTAATCGGAATTACTGTCCCTCTAATGCCACTCTTAAAAATCGAGGCCATGACATGATGGTAAGCAAAAGATCATCAAGAGGGAATTAATTATTAAAGAGAAATTAATGAAATAAATAATGGGAATGCAATAAAGTGCGATTCCATATATATACACCAACTAGAAGACAAATCAATATTATAGCTATTTTCGTACGTCATGGGATTGATAGGCTGATAGCGATATAGTAATATTTCTTTCAATATATTATAATAATTATCACAAAAGAACAAACAATGCAATTAGGAGCTAGCTTTGAAATCTGGGTTTGGTGAGATTTTCTGGTAAAGAGCATGCGCAAGTCTTAAGAAATCTGCAAATTATTTTTCCTTCCTTTTCATGATTTCTTTCAAGTAATTAGTAACCATTCTTCTTCTTGATTAATTAATGTTTGTGAATGCAGCTGGAATGGGAAGGCGGCGCAGGATATATTAAAATAAATGGTACTCAATATATACTCCGGCAAAGCCATTGGCACTCACCCTCTGAACACACTATCAATGGCCGGAAATTTGATCTAGAGGTGCACATGGTCCATGAGACTTCCGATGGAAAAGTTGCTGTGGTTGGAATTATGTACACGATTGGACGCCCTGATTCTTTCTTGTTATCGGTAAATAAAAATCAAAGACTCTCTCTCTCTCTCTCTCTCTCTCTCTCTCTCAAATGGCTAATTGTGTTGTGTATGTCTACGTACAGATGAGGCATCAGTTGTTAGCCGTTGCCGGAAACAGAGAAAACGTGACAGCGGTGGGAATCGTCGACCCAAAGAACATAAAGATAGGCAGTAGAAAGTATTACAGATATATTGGGTCCCTTACAACTCCCCCTTGTACTGAAAATGTTGTATGGACCATCGTGAGAAAGGTATGTAATTTGTTGCTCTTTTTTGCCAACGCTTGTATTGATATTGTTATTGAAGATGTAAATATTTCTCGGCCTAATTCTGATCAAGTTAACTCATGATCAGGTGAGGACTGTTACACGAGAACAAATTAGGTTGCTTCGCGGGGCCGTTCATGATGTGAGTATTAATATATCCACTCTCGCACTCGATCGATTATTCCTTTATATATCAAACATGTACATGATATCATATCGATCCAAAGTTTCAATTTGTTTCTCAGGGGATCAGGGGTATTTCTGAACTAGAAGTGTTAAAATTCAAATAGATTTTTTTTTTTTTTTTTTGTAAAAGTAAACTTAAAAATTAAAATTACTTTACGTTCTACTTCACAAAAAAAACTAGTTATACAATTCGACGTATCATATCGAGTCGTTTGTTAAAATTCATGTACTATTTTATATTCATGAATTTTAACAATCGGATTTAATAAATTGAAAGCGAGCGCAGCTTAATTATTACAATTTGATAGTTTAAGTTGTAATTGATCGCAAACACCAATTTTGGTAATTTAAAATGCAAATTGGAAAAAATAAGGATGATCCTTCTAAAAAATATATATATTCATGCATGCATGCACGTAGTAATTAAAGATGGTTGTTCTTTGCAGGATTCAGAGGCAAATGCAAGACCACTACAACCAATAAATAGGCGCTCAGTGTATCTATATAGACCAAGTGAAGTGGAAGATTAAATTCTCATCATTTTACATGAGCTCGAATGCAACCATCAACCTATGAAATTGCGTGTTTATTTCCTTTATTTATTTCCTAATTTGTTATACATATACATGATGTATTAAATTTATTTCCTTTGTTATACATGCATTGTTTATATATTATTCTTCGAGAACATTTATATATATGAGTAAATTTACGACAGAGAGGATATATATCTACCTTCCATGAACAAGACAAGCGTGCTTTCAAATGCTTGGAATTCTTCTGTTATATATATATATATATATTGATTATGCAGCAGAAAATTGTGAACAAAGCTCTTTTTTCATAGTTTTGAATTCTATTCTGCTAGTTCAGACTATTCCGGCACTACAACAGAATGTGTGTTTTGTGACAGAGGAAACTGTCACAAAAAAGTGGCAAGCCGTCACTAAACATATTTGGTGACGGTTTGAAACCGTCACCTAAAGTGCGTCACAGAAAACATTTGGTGACGGTTTACTGTTCAATCGTCACAAAAAATATTTTTAGTGACGGTTGGAAGTGTTCCGTTCGGTACAACGTTCGAACGTTCATTTTTTGTGACGGTTATGAACTATTACAGAAAATCACGTTCGGACGTAAAATCAAACGTTCGGACGTTATACCCGACCGATTGGCGTTCGAATGAGAGAAGTTGACGTTCGTTGGATATCGTTCGAACGTATCATATTTACGTTCGAATGTTAATGCGTCCGAACGTTAATTACAATAAACGTTCGAATATTTGTTCGAACGTAAACGTAAATGTTCAAACGTAGCGCGTTTAATGTTCGGACGTTATTTCGAATGTAAACGAAGGAGCGTCCGAATGCAAGTTCTTTGTTCGAACGTTTGTCGCTTTACCGTTAGAACGGTTTGTTCGTTTTAGCGTGAGTACGTTCGAACATATAGTTTAACGTTCGAACGATTCAATTGTATTTACGTTCGAACGTTTGTTACAGTGTGAACCAACGTTTGAACGATTTTTATTTACATTCGAACGTACAGATCAGAAATACTAATTTCATAAAATTTAAAAACATAATACCAATTGTATTATATTACATACCCAATTAACAAGTAACAATGTCTTATAAAAGCACAAAATTAGATATTAAAACTAGTCAGAAATATTGATAAAATTTATTTCTTCTTTTTCCCTCGCCCACGGGGATTCTGTTGCAACGACATAACACGCTCCATTTGCACCATCATCTCCCGTTGCACTTGCTCTTGCACTTCACTGCATATTATTTCCTCCTGGTCTCTCTGTTGGTCCTGCAAACGCGTCTCTAAATGAGACTGTCGTTCTAAGAGAGACTCTAACTCTTGCTGTCTCGACCTCATATACTCATTCTCACGCCGTGCAGCTTCTAAATCTGCAGTAAGATTATTAATTTGTGAAGTCGATGAGGTTGAGGAGGATGAACATTTGTGCTTGATAGATCGTCCCAAACCTCTTGCCATACTAGACTGCGGCCCGAGCACTTACGTGAATATGTCTATGTCACTAGGAGAGGATTCCTCAGAAGCCGACTGCATCTCCAACATTTTGCTCTGCAACTTAAAAGGTAATGATCGTAAATAATTAGTAACGTATTAAAAGAAATAGAAATAAGAAATAAACTATTAAAATGTTATATAAATAATTTATTTAACAAAATTAACACTGCTTACATAATTATCTGCAGCGACAGGATCCATCCACTCACTATGCTCATTAGTGTGAGCAGCAGCATAGACATGAATGAGGGAAAAGTTTTCAGGATCATCACGTTTCTAACAAAGCGATAATATTAGCAATTTTAAAAAGATAATGTTAGTACTTATAAAAAAGAATATTAGGAAAATAAATGAATTCTATAATTTTTTAATTACCATTTTTTCAGCAAGACGGTGGAATGACCTTGAACCGGCACGATGGTGGACAGTCAGAACGGATCTATTATGTGCATTTGTAGAACTCAAGTGCTACAAAATATATTAAAAATGTTAATTGTAATATGTATACATATAATATATAAAACGAATATGAATGTAAATGGTGGACAATCAGAACGGATCCAGTCGTAATCTGCACTCGTTCCTGCTTCATATATATTTCTAGGAACAAATTTTTGTACGACTCGCCAAGTTATCTCCCCACTATCTTCATCAGCACTTTTCATTGGATCAATCAAGTAATAGACTTGGGTAGCTTGACAAGCCAATACGAATGGATCATCTTTGTACCATTTAGATGCAGTATTGACACTCGTAAAGTGATTATCCCTATGTATCGAAACCCGACCACCGCCTAGATCCCACCAATCACATTTAAAGACATGTTACAAACCCACCCAGATATTTCAATCCGATAATATCACGTATGACACCATAATAGTCAATATCATCTGTTCCATGACTCCCCTCGACCAACACACCACAGTTTTGAGTCTTTCTATTACGTTCACGGTCCAAAGTATGGAATCTATAACCTCGAACCGTGCATGCAGTATATCGAAGTGCTCTATTTGAGGGACCACGGGTCAATGCATACAATTCAGAAGAAATTGATTCGGGATCACGAACACGTTGTTCCAAAATCTATAAATTGAAATAGTATATATTTATTATTTCATTATCCAGAGTTAAAAATTTTACAATATAACATATGTATAATTTTAGTTCATACACGTTCTTCAAACCATCCGGAAAATTCTTCCTCGTGTCTTGCCTCTATATTTTCTACGCCTTCCGTCCTAAGTTTGTCCATGTGGTCACTGATATAACATGTTGCAAAAGAAGTATATTTTGAGCACAACAATTCTAATTAATTTAAAGAAAACTATAATTATTCAAAGAAATGAAATGACATACCTAAGATACATCAATCTCTCGACAGTTATTTAGCACATACCACCGAACTTTACCAAACTCTCCATCAATTAAATCGTAACATGTTTGTGCACCCAAGGGTCGTACATTCTGGAAAAACACTGATAGCTCATGAGGAGGCGGAGTAGCAAGATCAGCATTTCGCTCTTGACGATTAAATCATGTCTCAACACCACAAATATATAGAGAGCAAAATGTTAACCATTTATCGTGTATATAGGCCTCTGCTATTGAACCGTCAGCTTTGGCTTTATTCCCAACAGTGCGCTTCAATCGACTCAAATATCTTTCAACTGGATACATCCAACGGAACTACACCGGTCTACCCAGAAGTACCTCTCGCGGTAAATGTATTGCTAAATGGACCATGACATCAAAAAATGATGGTGGAAAGATCTGCTCGAATTGACATAGTATAGTAGCAATGTCTTCTTCCAATTTCGACAACACATCTCGATTTACTACCCGAGCGCACAAATCCTTGAAAAACATACATAGTTCAGATATGGCGACACGTACATTAGATGTCAGCTTCCCACGAATTCCCACAGGTAATAACTTCTGCAAAAATACGTGACAATCATGACTTTTCAATCTATTGATTTTCCAATCATCAGGACTCACGCATCTACCAATATTTGAAGCATAACCATCTGGCAACTTCATACCTTACAACCATTTGCAGAAATCCATCCTCTCCTCCCTCGTCATCGTAAAACATGCATGCAGCATGACCACCTTGTTGCCTTCCACCCGCAAATGCAGATTATGTTTAATTCTCATTCTCTCAAGATCTTTCCTCGTCTTGATCGTGTCTTTCGTCTTTTTGTTAATACTCATCAATGTACCCAGTATATTATCACAAATATTCTTCTCTATGTGCATTACATCCAAACTATGTCGCAACTTGCATGACGACCAATACGACAAGTCAAAAAAAATACTACGCTTTGTCCAATTCAATTCTGGTACGGCTCGTTTTCTCTTGTTCTTTCCCCGACCTTTGCCAAAATTGTTCGCTCTAACATGTTGCAGTTGTTCCACTATCTCTTCTCCAGACAACTCTTTTGGTGCAATCCTATCCTCTACTCTCCCATCAAACTTGGCACATTCTCTTCTCCATGCATGATTTGCTGGTAAATAACATCGATGACCCATGAAACACAACTTCTGAGAAAATTTTAGCCACTCACTAACAGTTTCTTTATTACATGTCAGATACGCTAACTTCCCTTTCGTACTCCAGCCGGAAAGATTCCCATACGCCAGAAAATCGTTTATGGTCCACATTACCGCAGCATGCATCTGAAAAGATGTCGACTTAGATGCATCATAAGTTCTAACCCCTGTTTCCCATAACTCTTTCAGCTCTTCAATAAACGGCTGCATGAATACGTCAATATCATTCCCAGGTGATCTAGGGCCAGGGATGAGTAAAGTTAACAAAAAATTTGGCGCCTTCATGCACCTCCATGGTGGAAGATTGTACGGAATCAATACCATGGGCCAAGTGCTATAACTTGTACTCATATTCCCAAAAGGTTTGAATCCATCGATTGTGAGTCCCAAGCGCACGTTCCGAGCATCTAACCCGAACTCTGGATACTGATTATCGAAAGACTGCCATGCAAGTGAATCAGCTGGATGCCTCATATACCCGTCATTCTTAACTCTTTTCTCCTCGTGCCACCTCATATCATGAGCTGTTTTCTTACACATATATAGTCTTTGCAACCTACGTTTCAAGGGAAAATACCGCAACACCTTAACCGACACGTTTTTCTTACCTTTCCACCTCGACTCTCCACATACAGGACATGCTTGTTTCTCCTCGTTCTCCTTCCAGAACAATACACAATCATTCTTGCATGCATGTATGGACTTGTACTCAAATCCTAATCCCTTTCTCAACTGTTTCGCTTCATAAAAGTTCTTGGGCAATGCAGACCCTTCGGGAAGCACCTCGTTAAATAAGTCCAATACCATGTTTATTGCTTTCGTCGACATCCCACATAATGATTTAATGTGAAGCAACCGCACAATAAAATTTAATGTGAAGCAACCGCACAATAAACGACATTTTGGAATGTTTTGTACAACCTGGGTAAAGCTCGCGCTTTGCATCTTCCCACAGTGAAGGAAAATTTTCACAATCAGTCCCTGATCCACCACTTGAGGCATTGTCGTTAACCTCGTCCATAAACATCCCAGCTCCAATGTCACCCAACATCTCCTCCATCTCATCATACTCATAATCATCATCCATGTGCCGCAAATAATTGTGATGATCGACCAATACATCTGCTGACCCTTCATACGGCTCACCATGCAGTACCCATCGCGTATACCCCAGATCCATACCGTTCACAAATATATGACGCTCTACTTCATCCAATCCTATCGTACACAAATTTTTACACCCTCGACATGGACACTTAATGTAACCACGACTATCAGCAGAGGCCCGTGCAAAATCAATGAAAGTTCTTACTCCACATGCATAGGGTACGTAATCCTTTCCAAGTCTATCGTCCAGACGCATCCAATTTTTGTCCATTTCTAAAAACATCTATATATTAATAACACATACATTGAAAATTCACATGCATGTCATGCTCCAATTTTCATTACTTTTTTGATAAGGTAGTTGGTCCTATCCCATTCAAGATTATATTCTCCATATTGCACAAATCTCGTCACTCTACTAATTTCCACGTTAGTAGAAATTTCGGCAGCACCTCCCCATAATTCTCCAAGTATACATGTTCAAATATCGGGATTGTGACCCTACGAACAATATACCCGAAGAACAGTAGAAGAAGACACCAAAACTTCGTATTAAACGTGGAAAGTAGCGATTAACAAAAATGTGCAATACAGATAATATAATCTCAAACTGTCCACACTGGACAATTCAGGAATCAGTGGACACATAAATGTACACTGATTCCCAAACGGGTCTAAGGGTATTTATGCAATGTCACATGCATCTAGCAAAAAATCATACAACAATATCTCCATGTTGTTTAAATTAACAATGTCACCTTCAAGTAGTGTTATATTGTTAAACTAAAGATGGATGGAAGATTATGTGACCCTACGTTTCGTGTCTTGTACACAACGGGGGAGAATGATCTTGAAGAAATGTTTAAATTTTAGTCTAATTACTTAACCGTCACAAACTGTCCGACCTTGACAACTCTCAAGGCCGAAGAGATTATGACAGTCAAGCAATTAGACTAAAATTTAGAGATTATAATTGTTATATATAATTTTAAAGGTTATTATATAATTTTAATTATTATCATTCCACAATTATAATTTTAATTGTTATACTTAATTGAGTGAGTTATTTACTTATATAGACAATAAGTATATAATTTTTATATAAGAATCTACTTGATCCTTATTATTCTTAAAATATAATTTTAATTGTTATACTTAAATTGTAAAAGAAGTATAATATAATTTTAAATATTATATTCTTAAAGAGTTACTTTTATTTGTTATTACTTAATTTCAAATATTATTATAAATATTTAATTATCATACTTAAACTTCAATGGTTATACAATAATTTTAATTATTATAATTCTTAAAGAGTTACTTTTATTTGTTATTACTTAATTTGAAATATTATTATCACAATTTTTCAAATCCATATCACAACATATTCACAATAACTCACAAATTATTTACAAACTATACAAATAATAATCACAATATTTCAATTGTAAGCATAAAATAACATGCCACATGTATTAACAAAGCTTAAGGACAATATATTTGTAACAATGTAAACATATTCAAACGTCATTCACAAATAATAATTTAAATATTTCAAGTCCATATCACAATATATTCACAATAACTCACAATATATTCACAAAATAACATGCCACATGAACATATTTCTAAACTTGAGTAAGCAATAAACATGTATTAACAAAGCCTAATGACAATATATTTCTAATAATAAACACAATATTTCAAATTCATATCACAACATATTTACAATAACTCACAAACTATTTACAAATTATACAAACAATAATCACAATATTTCAAGAGTAAGCATAAAATCACAACAACATATTGATAAAGTTTAGAAATATACCTAGCACTCACAATATCCTCTTACAAATCAAAATCTTCCAACTTCCCAAAACAAGCAATCCTTCAAAAAAATACAACACTAACTTATTAGAAATATTCTATAACAAAAACACATTCTATAAATATCATAAAATTCAAATAAAGACAAGAAATAAAAATTTTTTCTTACCAAAACTCAACTCTCTCACTCTCTAACTCAACTCTCTCTCACTCTAACCCTCTCTCTCTCTCTCTCTCTCTCTCTCTCTCTCTCTCTCTCTCTCTCTCCCCTGCAGGACCCTCTCTCTCTGTTGGGCGCACGGGAGAAGAAGAAATGATCCGCTTCCTCCTGTGCGCGTATTGATTAAGTTCTAAAATTATTAATTTAAACGTTCGAACGTTTAAGTTGTACGTCCGAACGTTATATTCTAAAATTATTCCCGCCCAGAACGTTCGGACGTTTACAGTACACATTCGAACGTACCCTTCTTATGGTATAACATAAAATCTAGCGGGAAAGTTCCCGCACTTTCCTCATATATGTTCGAATGTATCACAATTTTTCGTTTGAACGTTCATAGATTTACAGATGAACGTTCAAACATTTAACTTAAACGTCCGAACATACATTTCATCAAAGTGTTACCATATTTGAGCGGGAAATTTCCCGCACTAATTTAACTAATGTTCGAACGTTAATAGATTTGGTATTCGGATGTACATAATTTTTTGGTGATTTTCATCAAATAACGTTCGAACGTATAGTATAAACGTCCGAACGTTTGAATAATCACACAGATACCTTAATCGAGCGGGAAATTTCCCGCCTCTTAATTTAACGTTCAAACATTAACTTGAAACGTTCGAACGTACGATTCCTACTATACTAACTTATAATATAATATATATACTACATTTTATATGTCTATAACTATATACTACATTGTATAGTATGATAGCATAATACTTTAAATGAGAACATAAATGTATATAATATATAAATTATACCATATATATAAATCAATAATATATATTAAATTGTTACTTATTAAATTCTTTTTTATATACTAACTTATACTATAATATATATACTACATTTTATATATCTATAACTATATACTACCATCTGATACAATGGAGATGACAATGCATCAAGGCAAATTCTGTTTGTTACGAATGATCATTGCAGAGAAACCTATTAATAAGATGGCTTTTAGAAACACTATGATCAAAGTCTGGAAAAGTGAGGGTTGGGTACAATTCATTGAAGTTGGGGAGAATAGATTTTTGATCGAGTTCAATAAGGATGAGGACAGACAATGTGTGATCAAAGGACGGCCTTGGTCTTTTGATAGATGGTTACTATGTCTACATGCGTTTGAAGGTAATATGCCTGTCACTGATATTCAGTTTAATAGGGAGGAGTTTTGGCTCCAAGTGCATAACATGCCTCTCGGCACTATGACAGAAGAGGTGGGTAAACAGATTGGCAAAAATGTAGGGAATGTGTTGAAAGTCCATTCTGATGATCGAGGGATAGGCTGGGGAAAGTTCATAAGAATCAGAGTTGAATTGGATATTACCAAGGCCCTTATGAGGGGTATGTTCTTAACTTTCGATGGCAGGAAAACATGGGTGCAGTTTAAATATGAAAGACTCCCTACCTTTTGCTTAAAATGTGGGGTTATCAATCATAATGGCAAGTCATGTCAATCTTCACCAAAGGCCTCCCCACAGAATCAATAAGGGGTTTGGTTAAGGGCTCCCACAGCAAAAGAGGGTGATATAAATCAGAAAAGATATAGTCATGATTCATCCCAGCAAACAAGTGGTGCAGATCATTCATGGAGGAACGATGGGAAGGTTGGGGATGAAGTCAATTTAGGAAAGGCAGTTTCCAAGGAGGGTTTTAAGGATCCAATTAATACCAGTGATCCAATTCAGGAAAATTGTGTATTCTTGCAGCCAACAAAGGAAACTAATGCAGATTTAGTGGAGTCCCTCATGGCAACTGACACTCAGCTCCCTAAAGTAAATGTCACATTAATGGATTTGGAAGGAGACACGGGTTTTCCAATTTTAAAGGAAGATCCTACCCCTACAAGGGAAGTTCAGCAGAAAAGTCCACCTAGGCCTGGTCCATCCAAAAGAGACAGCTCCTTAAAGAATTATGAGCCTATTTCTGATCTGATGGCCCAGATTAATTCTCTTGATCAATTCTTCACGGATCAGGCCCAGGTTTTGGCAGCTTCCAAAAAGAGAGCCTCTTGGAAAAAGAAGAGCCAGAGAGAAGTGCTATGCTGATTTGTTATTTGCCTCTGAAGGTAGGGAGGTGGCTTCTAATATCAGCAAAAAGAGAGGTGGTATCTGTTCAGAGGAAGATGAAGGCATTTCGCAGGCTAAAAAACCAAAATTTGAGGACATGGTTGACATGGACTCTTCAAATCATGAGATGGTGGTGGCTGGACTCCAGCCCCACCAATCATCATGAGTTGCATTAGCTGGAACTGCCGAGGGCTTGGGAACCCTCGGACAGTAAATGACTTGCATCTTATGGTGCAGTCTAAGCTCCCATCCTTTGTTTTCTTGATGGAGACAAAGTGCAAGAGGCAAAAGGTGGAATGTGTGAAAAGGAAAATAAAGTTTGACAATAGTTTTGTTATTGATTGCGAGGGACTGAGTGGTGGATTAGCTTTTCTTTGGAAGAATGATGTTGAGGCTGAAGTCCACTCTTACTCACAAAACCATATTTCTCTTATGGTCAAGGGTGCAAAGGAAAGGGAGGACTGGCTTTTGACAGGCTTCTATGGATCACCAGTGACTGCTAGGAGACAATCTAGTTGGAACTTACTTCAAGCTATCAACCCTGTGCATCCTTTGGGGTGGCTCTGTATAGGAGATTTCAACGAAATTCTTTTTATTGGTGATAAAAGTGGTGGTGCAGTGAGAGCTTTTAGTCAGATTGAAACCTTTAGAGACACTGTGGAGTTATGTGGTCTGAGCGACCTTGGTTTTGTTGGCAACAAATTTACTTGGTCTAATGGCAGACATGGTGCATCATTTACTAAGGAAAGGCTTGATCGTGCTTTTGGCAATAGCTCTTGGATGGACCTGTTTCCCAGCCATAAAGTCTATACTCTTCCAGCACTGAGCTCAGATCATTGCCCCATCTTTGTGTCTTTGGAGAAACAGACTACGGATTCACTCAAATGTGACAAGCCTTTCAGATTTGAGGCGAGTTGGTCTCTTAATGGGGAGTGTCATAACATTTTGGAGGAGGTATGGACCAAGCCTAGAATGGCTAATAATAAACTCAATTTTGTTGCAGAAGGTTTGAGGCATTGCAAGGATAAGCTGCTCCTATGGAGTAGAAACAGAAGGGGAATTTACAAAACAGATCTTAAAATCAAGATGGCTCAGTTATCTGATTTGCAAATCAGTAACACAGGGTTTCTGACTGAGAATATTAAACAGCTTCAAAAAGAGTTGGATGGACTCTTAGATGCAGAGAATTTGAAATGAAAACAAAGAGTCAAACAAAGATGGTTAAGAGAGGGTGACAGGAACACAAAATTTTTTCATCAATGTGCAACTCAGAGAAAGAAGGCAAACCTCATCACCCGTCTCTTGAATGATCAGAATCAAGAGGTGATATCAAAGGCAGGCATTAGATCTCTATTCCAAACTTATTTCCAGAATCTTTTTACATCTTCTCAGCCTACTAATTTTGATCTCTGCTTGGAGAATCTGGCCCCTAGAGTAACTGGTGACATGAACTCTATGCTGATCAAGCCTTTTTCTCCCAAGGAGATTGAGGAAGCACTCTTCCAGATGAATGGTTTAAGCTCTCCAGGCCCCGATGGTTTCCCTGCTGCTTTCTATCAGCAACATTGGTCAACTGTTGGTTCTCAGGTTTGTGAAGCTGCTTTATTTGTGCTCAATTCCAAAGGGAGTATTGCTGAGATCAATAGCACTTTCATTACTCTTATCCCTAAAAAGAAGGCCCCTTTAAAAGTGTTTGATTTTAGACCCATTTCTCTTTGTAATGTTTTGTATAAGGTCATTTCAAAAGCTATAGGCAACAGGCTAAAAAAGATCTTGCCCCTTATTATTTCTCATCATCAGTCAGCTTTCATCCCCGAGAGGTTAATCACTAACAATGTAATTGTAGCTTTTGAAACATTGCATACTATGAAGTGTAAACTGAAAGGCAAACAGGGATACATGGCTTTGAAACTTGACATGAGCAACGCTTATGATAGAATCGAATGGGGCTTCCTTAGAGCTGTTCTAAGCAAAATGGGGTTCAATTCTCTATGGATTGACTTAGTGATGGGCTGTGTTGAAACTGTTTCCTATGCTATTCTAGTAAATGGTTGTCCTCAAGAGGTTTTCCATCCATCTAGAGGCATAAGGCAAGGAGACCCTCTCTCACCCTATTTATTCATTTTATGTGCTGAGGCCTTGAGCAATCTGATTGGAAAAGCTGAAGAGAGGGGGTTGATCCATGGAGTGCCAGTGGGCAAAGGGCAGTTAAGAGTTTCACACCTATTCTTTGCAGATGATAGTCTAATCTTCTGTAAGGCCAATGCTCTTGAATGGGGCAGGCTCTTTGGTTTGCTTAAAGTATATGAAGATGCCTCTGGACAAAGACTAAACATTGAGAAAACTTCTATTATTTTCAGCAAGAATACTCTGAGGGTGACTCAATCATACATTCTTGAGATTGCTGGTATGAAATCAGCTTTGCCATATGAGAACTATTTGGGATTACCTTCAGTTGTTGGCAGAGCAAAACACAAGGCTTTTCAGGGAATTTTAGACAAAGTTCGAATGAAGTTAAGCAGTTATGCAGTGAAGCTCTTATCTCAAGCAGGAAGAGAGATCTTTATAAAAGCCGTGGTACAAGCTCTTCCTACTTATACCATGAGTGTTTTTAAGCTTCCTAACTCTCTTTTGAAAGCTATTAATAGTGTTCTTCAGAACTATTGGTGGGGACAACAACAAAAAGAGAATAAAATTCACTGGGTTTCTTGGAGCAAAATGGGCAAGGCTAAAGATGCAGGTGGTATGGGCTTTAGGGATCTTGAATGTTTCAACAAAGCTATGCTTGCTAAGCAATGTTGGAGACTAATTCAAAATCCACACTCTTTGGTAGCCAAGGTTTTGAAAGTTAAATATTTCAAGCATTCTAACTTCAAATCAGCAAAGTTGGGTGCTAGCCCTTCTTTTATTTGGAGAAGCTTTATTGCAGCAAGACCAGTCATCTTTGAAGGGTCTGTTTGGAGGGTGGGAACGGGTGAAAACATCCACATTTGGCAAGATAAATGGTTACATACCTCCCACCACAACATGGTCCTAAGTGATGTCAAAGTATTGGATAGAAGGGCCAAAGTTGCTGAATTAATTGACTCAAACTCCAAAACCTGGAAAAGAGATCTTGTTAATCAGATTTTTGCTGGTGGTGAAGCAGAAGCTATTATTCGAATCCCAATCAGTTTTTTGAACAGCAAGGATAAACTCATTTGGAAGGGTACTCATAATGGTTGCTTCTCTGTGAGGAGTGCTTATCATATAATGAAGGATAGGGATTTTGCAAATCAAGGTCAGTCTTCTTCTTATGGCCAATTTAAGAAGGTTTGGCAGCAAATTTGGCATTCTAATGTACCCCCTAGTGATAAGGTCTTCTTGTGGAGAGCTTGTCTTGATGCACTCCCAACTCAGTCCAGGTTATTTCAGAGAAGAATTGTTGAACATCCTTTATGCCCCATCTGCAATTTGGTAGAGGAAACTGTTGTTCATGTTCTTTGGGGATGTGAAGCTGCTCGAGATGTCTGGAGTCAATGTTCAAAAAAGCTCCAAAAGTGTTACCTCCCTCAATCTTCAATACTGCAACTCGTTGAAGCCATTATTGTTTCCATGGCCCCTGATGTTTTACAAGAATTTATGATTGTAGCCAAAAGCATTTGGTGGAGAAGAAACAACTTTATCTTCAACAGAGATTTCTCTCACCCTAACACTCTGGTTAGAGAGGCCAACCACACCATAGACATGCTAAGAGAGGAAGAGCAAAGAGTTTTATGCAGAATCACTTCAGGTTGCACATCAACAGAGGTCTGGAATCCTCCTCCTTCAAACTGGTATAAAATCAACTGGAATGGGGCTATTGATAAGTTTAAAGGGTTGATTGGTATTGGCATTTGTGTTAGGGACTGTGAGGGTCATATTATGGCTACCCTAAGGCACAACAAACACATGTACCCTGATCCACTTCTTGCTGAGTCCTATGGTGCATTGCAGGCCATTTAAGTTTGGTATTGAGTTAGGCCTTGGACAAGTCATATTCAAAGGAGATTCTATGCAGGTTATTAATGATCTCAAGGCCACTGCTGAGGTTTGGTCCAGTGCAAGCATGTTCGTGAGTGAGGCTAGAGTGTTATCTAGTTGTTTTGCTAAATGTGAATTTTCTCATGTTAGGAGAAATGGTAATAACTGAGCACATTTGTTAGCAAAAAATGTTCTTTCTATTTCAGATTTCATTGTAACTATGGAGGAGGCTCCCCCATGTATTTCTTCTTTGTTATAATGAGATGAGAGATATGTTTTCCCTTAAAAAAAAAAAAGTATAGTATGATAGCATAATACTTTAAATGAGAACATAAATGTAACTAATATATAAACTATACCATATATATAAATCAATAATATATATTAAATTGTTACTTATTAAATTCTTTATTATATACTAACTTATACTATAATATATATACTACATTTTATATATCTATAACTATATACTACATTGTATAGTATGATAGCATAATACTTTAAATGAGAATATAAATGTATATAATATATAAATTATACCATATATATAAATCAATAATATATATTAAATTGTTACTTATTAAATTCTTTATTATATACTAACTTATACTATAATATATATACTACATTTTATATATCTATAACTATATACTACATTGTATAGTTTGATAGCATAATACTTTAAATGAGAACATAAATGTAACTAATATATAAACTATACCATATATATAAATCAATAATATATATTAAATTGTTACTTATTAAATTCTTTATTATATACTAACTTATACTATAATATATATACTACATTTTATATATCTATAACTACATACTACATTGTATAGTATGATAGCATAATATTTTAAATGAGAACATAAATGTAACTAATATATAAACTATACCATATATATAAATCAATAATATATATTAAATTGTTACTTATTAAATTCTTTATTATATACTAACTTATACTATAATATATATACTACATTTTATATATCTATAACTATATACTACATTGTATAGTATGATAGTATAATATTTTAAATGAGAACATAAATGTATATAATATATAAACTATACCATATATATAAATCAATAATATATATTAAATTGTTACTTATTAATTCATCAATAAACACCATAAACTCATAAACTATTCACAAAAGTCACAAACAATAATCACAATTATTTCAAGAGTAAGCATAAAATCACAACAATATGTATAAACATATTGCTAAACTTTACAAATATAACAAGCACTCACAAAAAAACCAATAATCTAATTGTCAATAATATTATATAACATCCTAATATATAACATAAACATTTATAATATAATATATTATAGATAAAATTCTGGAAATTAAATTGAAAAATGTTCGAATGTAATAATAAGGCCAAAACCGAACGTCGAAACGACATTTCCAATACGTATCATCGTCTACTCCGTTGCACGCCGCCACGCCTCCGTCACCGCCGCCGTCAACTCCGCCACAACCGTTACTAAAAGGTAGGCATTAATCTTTTATTCAAATAACATGTATTTTATTGAGATTTGGATTGAGTTTTGTTTAAAACCGGATAAGTGGTGGTTTTAGGATTTTCAACTTCATTTTCCATCCACCACAGCCAGTCATTGGCCGAATAGTCACTGTAGAAATGTTTCTTGAAGTGTATATTTCATTTCCACGGTGACATTTCGGCATTTAGAACCTTGTAGAGAATTTTTTGAGATTTCAATAATGGCTGAGTCGACTCAGCCATTCTGTGTCGAAACGTTCGAACGTTTCACCAAGACATTCGAACGTACGACGTTTAAATTACAGAGCCGTTACGGGTTCCACGTTCGAACGTTAATTGTCTTACATTCGGACATCATATTCATCAATTTTCGGTCTAAACGTTTAATGTCTACGTCAGGACGTACTACATTTTAAATATTATTAAACGACATACGTTCGAACGTGAATATTTTACTTTCGCACGTAAATCACATACGGTCGGACGTTTAATTATAACATCCGAACGTAGTGATTTTCTACATTATTTATGCTTCGACGTTCGGACGTTCATATTTACGTTCACACGTAAAACAAATACGTTCGAACGTATTTGTTTTAACGTCCGAACGTACGTCAGCCAATATTTATTTACTTCTTATGTTCGAACGTACATTTTTACATTCGAACGTATTTGTTTTACGTTCGAACGTAAATTTATTTACATTATTTTACGTGCGAACGTATAAATAAACGTCCGAACGTTTTATCTTTAACGTTCGAACGTTAAAGAGAAAACGTTCGAACGTTAAAGATAAAACGTTCGAACGTTACTGCAGAGCAGCTTAAAATTAATACAAAAAAATGCATTATTGTAAATAATTTTTTTTCCTTTTCTATTTTCAGGATATGGCTCTTCCACTGCATACTAGGAAACGAGGGAGGGAAGGAGCCACGTCGGACACTGCCCGTATCGAAGCTCGTACTGTTATGGTAGAGCGAGAGGTCTTAATTAATGAGTTCGACGAACTCTGTTGGCAGCAGAAGAACCTAAGAGATGTTTTACTCAGTAGAGGCTGGGGAAATATCTGCACATTGAGGGGGAAGGTATACCCCTCAATGGTTCAAGAATTCTATATGGGGATGTATGACATGCCTCAGGATGCATCCTCTCACACCGTGACTGTACGCGGTGTTTCCATTGAGGTATCAGCAGATGTCATCGGCGAGCACCTCGGGATTCGTCGAGGAGTTGAGACATTTGCACACTCGACACCCCGTGAGGATGTAGGCACTTCTACATCATCTACTGGCCGCTCATTTGAGCCAGCATCAGCCAGAGATGCAGGCCAGTCAGAGGCTGAGGATACTGGCGTCGAGGCTCGGGATGATGACCGAGACGAGGATTTCTACATCCTCACCGGGAGGGACCGCATGCAGATCGAGAGGAAGAACGCCTTCAACCAGAACCATCTGCTGCATTTCTTCCGCATGTTGCACCTTATTGTTGCAACAAATGTTGATCCTGTGGCTCATAAAACCACATTTAGTCGGCTTCAGGCACAATTTTTGATACGAGTGGCACGTGGAGATCCTATAGATTTGTCACTGCACATCTTTGAGAGGATTCGTTACGAGGCGAGCATCGTCTCCACGGATAATCTCTCATATAGTGTCCTAATCAGCCGACTATTACTTGCACGGGGAGTGCCGACCCAGCCAGAGGAGCGGGTCAAAGATCATATGAGCTCCCTCGACATGACCACGCATCGACGTAGCATTGGACAGGCGAGGGGACGTCAGCCACCCCTATAGAGGATCTAGTTCCTCCGACGCAGCCTGAGCCAGGTCATGTCGGGAGTAGTAGTCAGCATACGCCGAGTACATCTGCAGGAGATGCGCGGCCTGCTTGGGTTGATGCAGTCATCTCATAGCTGACTGCGCATATCGATCATAAGATCGATCGATCGCTCGAGACTATATCGGCGTCTGTTGCCGAACTCACCCATCGTGTAACTATCCTCAACGACAAGGTTGATAGCTTGACTGAGGAGGTACGGAGTTCTACTTTTGCGGATAACGTTATCATTTGACTGTTGTTTATTACATTCTATCAAATTTTATTGAATATTTCTATCGTTTTTTAATTTCAATTTTTAATCTTATTTGATGTTATATTTTCCAACTTTAATACTAAATCACTGCATTTCAAATATATATAAATCAATAATATATATTTATATATTACAAAGTGTGTATATATAAATACATACAATTCAATTTTTTAGACTTGTTCACAAATTATGCACAATAAAAACCACATAATTTTTAAATTAAAGTCATTTAATTTAAATTTACAATGAACGTTCGAATGTTATTACTTAACGTTCAAACATTGGCGCAAACATTTTACGTTCGAACGTAAAATTAATAACATTCGAACGGTTGCGCCAAAACATTTTACGTTCAAACGTAAACAGACATAACGTTCGAACGTATATGTGACGTTCGAACGCATATTTCCCATACGTTGGAACGTAAAAAAATCTCATTCTATCTTTAGTGACGGTTTCCATAAACTGTCATAGAAAATGCCTTTTAGTGACGGTCTAGGGACTGTCATAATTTCCCAACCGTCACTAAAAAGCAATTGTGTTGTAGTGCGGCCGACCGAAATAAAATTTGAAATATCTGATCTCCTTCTACTTCCTATATTAATTAATACTTCTTATATTAATTAACTGAGCAAGTAGTACTTGGGTCTATAATTGACAGCAGGAAATAAAAAAAAAAAACATGATAAAATAAAAAACAATTATGGTTGCAAACCATGCATGCAGTTGATCATGAACACCGCCGGCCGGCCTCAGGCCACCTTGCTAATGTCACAATATTTGATTTGTACGAGTACTTAGAATTTTAAACATGATCTCCTATATATAAAACAAATCAGCTTGTTATATATATAATCATAATAATACCGATCGACGTGCAAGTAAAATTTCTCTAAAATAAAAGGACTTCTCCTAGCTAGCTACTACAACTCTTGATTCAATCGATCGACCGAAACTTATGCTGACGATGATACTCTCCACGGGGAAATTTCGCCACTATAAGGTACAGATTAAACCATGAAAATGTACGTTGCAATATCATATATCCTAAACTCTCAATAAGTTTTAGTACTACCGCACTCCCTCAAGTAAGATTAATATCGTTATAATTAAATAGTGGTTCTCCTATTGTGTTGTACTTGTTAATGCTATATTAAAACAAAAATCCGAAATACTTTTGTACTAATATTTAAGGGTTAGCTTAGAAAGTATATATAGAAGAAAGTGTTGTTTACAAGATTTCACTAGCTAGCCTAGCTATATGCTTTAGTACTGCATGCATGCCAGCCAATGTTGTAGTCCTAGGTTTAATTCGACGATATTTGTTACCGTTTGTATAATAAATATTTTGTCTAGCACATAGCATGCATGATATATAGGAGGCACCCTAGTAATTGCCTCAATACAACAAGATTGCAAGGAAGAAAATCGTTGCAAAAAGTTCAATCTTCGTTGCAAAAGAATATTAGCAACAATGACATCTCGTTGCCCTACTCTCTCGCAAATGCTACGTTGGTGAAAGTTTATCCCAATGAAAATCTTTTTAATTCATTGCAAACAGTCACTTTTTGCCACAAGATTTTATCATTGCAAATTGATTTATTATCGTTGCAAATAAGGTTCGCGATCTTATGGGTAGTCATTGCAAATAGTACATTTCGTTGCAAAAGAGTATGTCTATTTGCAACGAAATGTTCATTCGTTGCAAATAGTTATTTGCAAAAACAAAACATATTTGCAACAAAATATACATTTCGTTGCAAAAGAATATGTCTATTTGCAACAAAATGTACGCAAAAGAGAATGTATATTTGCAACAAAATATACTTTCGTTGCAAACAATTATTTGCTACAACAAAAAAGTTATTTGCAACTAATGTATCTCGCTACAAATAGTCTTACATAAGAGAAGAAAATACAGTATCACACATTAGGGATAGAGTTTATTATCCATCCAAATATTAAATAAAGATTGATTTGCATGTTATAGTAACTAAAAATGAATCAAATATAGATAATATGCAAAATATGGACGGATGTAATATTGATACATTCATTACATGAGCAATTAATACATCTAACTCATAAAGTGAGCTCTCATGCTTCACTTTAACTTAAGTTTGTGACTTTTTTATTATTATCTCATGCTTCACTTCACTTTAACTTAAGATTGTGACTTTTGTTTCTTTTGTGTGCATCTCAACTTAAATTTGTGACTTTTTTTTTATTATTATCTTAGAATACCATTAATATATCTACCTTTGTTTTTGATTAGTGTATATTCATTTTATAAATCGTCAATTCTTCCATATGTGTATATATATACACACAAACATACATATAATATATATATATATATATATTTAAAATATGCACATATACATATAGAATATATATATATATATATATATATCAAAACGGTACATTGGAATAAATCGGTATTAGAATATTTCATTTTAGTGCTTAAATCTAACTGATCACCAAAACGAAATTTAAAACTTCACTTTCTAAAGGTTCCGAAGTATAGGTACAAAATAAACAAGTTGGGCTCCGTCTTTATTTAGCTTTTCCATAACCCGAAAATAAACATTTTATAACCCATCCTAGGACCCGTAGGTTACATTCATATGGTACCTTTTGTAGGGTAGTATAAGAGTAGTAAGCCAAGTAAGAATTAATTTCTAATTATCCTTTTGTCCTAGCGGTACTTCCTTTTATAGTAGGGTAGTAGTACCTTTATCTTCTGATGATCTCGTGTACCTTTAGATAGGGCTAAGCACCGACCCAATCGGAGTTAGAATGCCCTAATTTCTACTTCAACTTCGACCACTGTAAACTCCACTCCGACACTGTAGACTCCGAGTCGAATCCAAAACCATCCAATCACAACCATCAAGTCACATAATTACAACAAAATAGCCTAACAAACAAAATCACCGAAATCACAAACCCCAAAATCACCCAAATCACAAGCAAAATCGCCAAAATCACAAACCCCAAAATCTAGAAGCAAACCCAAAATCTGGAAGCAAAGACACCGTCCAATCTGGAGAGTAAGGGACTTAGGAAAGAAAGAGACCGAGAGGTAAAGGGTAAGAGGTAGAGGGTGAGGGACTTAGGAGAACGAGCTAGCGAAGAGGGGTAGGGGCACACAAAGGAACAACAACGGCGAGGGTGAGGTCACGAGCGGAAGAGACAAGAAAAGAGAAAGAGAGAGGCGACACTGATGGGAGAAGAGAGAGAGAGAGGCGGCGACAGGCTGGGGACTTTAGGGTTAGGGTTTCTTAGAAGAGAGAGATTGATGGGGGGGGGGGGATTATACTGAAGTGTTGAAGTGATGAGATCGATCAGGGGGTGTTAAGTAGGGGTGTAAGGAGTTTGGTCCGGACCGAAAAAACGAACCAGACCGAACTCCAGACCATTCAGTCCGGTCCCGAGATCTATAAATTTTGGACCAGACCGAACTCCTATATATATTATTAAAAAATTTTTAATAATTTAATATATTATTTTTATATGGTAATTATATAAGTTAATGATTTAATTTTCATCTAATTTATTATCATTGACCATATAAAATATTTTTTATGAGTTAGTTACATAATCCACATTAATAATTCAATTGATTTTAATTTAGTAATTTAAATAATTTTTTTATTAATTTATTTGAGAAAAAATAAAAAATAATTGGGCCGGACTAAACGGACTGACTGGATCGATAGCTACAAGTCCGATCCGGTTCGGGGAAAATGATGGATTGAAAATTTCGATCCATCACACCTGGATCAGACTGGACCGATTTACACCCCTAGTGTTAAGTTCCTAAGCACGTAAAAAGGCGTTGCTTTACCCCCTAAAAATGACATTGTTTTACATACTAGTGTGGTTTTGGTGAAGTATACAGAGTCAAAATGATTTTGTTTTGACTTTGTTTTGGCCTTTTGGGTTGGGCTAGAGGGTATTTGGGCTTCTAAATTTTTTGTTTCCTAAACTTTGTTTTGGTCCCCATTTTTTTCCTAAGCCCTAAACCAATTTTAATCTTTGTTTTAGCCATAACCTTTTTTATTTATGATTTTTATAATTTTTTATCACTAAGTTTAATTGTTACTATTGATTATTAACAATTACTATTTAGCTAGTTTCTAATTACATGTTATTATACTATAGTATTACATGTTATTAACTCATTATAATATTATATATCCATGTCTAGCTTATTCCTATTATGGACTTGTACTATAGTGTTTAATTACATCTTATTATACTAAACTTAAAGTTACATGTTATTATATTAGTTTTGAACTTATTTCTAACCTAGCTATATACTAGACTTAGTATTATATGTTATTATACTAGTGCTATTATACATTAGTATTACATGTTATTACATTAGTTATTATACATTACTATTACATTATACTTGTGTTATTATACAGTAGTATTACATGTTATTATAAATCTATAAATTAGTGTTTATACATTAGTGTTACATGATAGTCATGGTATGATGTTTATATATACTAAAATATTATTAGTCAATTTAGTCAATTTATATTATAGTATATGTATATTTTTTTTTATAATAATTAGCTCATACTACATATTAGTATACTGTTGAAGTTAACAAACTATATAAGTTCTAGTTATCTAAAATATATCATTGATATATAGAAAAAATACATGTATTTTTATAACATATGCACAATATCAAAGTCAGAGTCGAAGGGCAAAGTCGGAGTCGGACTGTCCGAGTCGGATTGGAGTGGAGTCGGAGTCGGTCCGATGCCACCTCTAACTCCAACTTTGACTCTGACTTTGACTCCAACTCCGACTCTGACTCCGATTCTGACTTTCAACTAAAAAAAATTTGACTCTTACTATGAGAGTTAGATTTTTAAATTTTTGCTCAACCTTACCTGTAGACAACATACGTCATGTGAATGACGAATCTTAGGGGGCAAAGGGGGCCTCTCCCCTAAAGAAACAGTTCCTTTTTTTTTAATATATATATATACATACACAAAATGTATTTAAGAAAACAGATGTAGAAAGAGAATCAGGAGTTTCCCTCCTTTCCAGGATTTTTATTTTTTATTTTTTTATACAAGTACTTGTGAAAGTAATTTTCCTTCAAACAAGTTTACGCTCTTAAACTGTTGTAAAAGCAATTTTAAAGATTCTTGTAGTAAAAGAACATTTTCTTTTCAATCCCATATATACTCTATTCCAACATATCTATGTTCATTAATTCATGTAAACGTAATTTTCTTTTTTCGATTAATTTTATTACACATATGGTTAAATTAGTTGCACATGATCATTTTTTAAGTTGTTCAAGACCCATTTTCTTTTTCTTTTTTATTTTGAAAACTTATGTCGAACAATATGGGCAAGTCGATCAAAAACCTTACATCATAAATATCATTAATACTATGTTTTGAAATAAAATAAACGGTACGAGTTTTTCCTGCAATGAACATTATTAAGACAAGATTAATGTTAAGTTTATTTTTTATTTTTCATTCAAACTTGCAACTCATCAAATATTTACTTGGGTACACATTTTGTTAGCCTTTAGTTTAAATATTAGAGTTCCAAATAAACTGATCATGCCAAGCCGAAGAAGAAGTAAAAATGCCATTTGAGTTATGCTTCTAAATCCAAGTATCTAATCCTGTTTTCAGCAAGCTCTTTTTTTTTAATGTAAAAAAAGTACTTGTGATCATGTTCAAAAATCCAAAAAGAATGGTGCTAATTAGTAGTCACTTAACAAGTTCAGATACATGCACATTGAAGAGGGTCACAAAGTGATCTGGTGCTCTGGGCACGATAGTGCTTTGGTTAAAATGTTTTTGAGGTTTAGTTTTTTTCTCGAATCAGAAGTGGTGTTAAAAGGGTACTAACCTAGCATTAAAGGACACATTTCATCAATGTAGTGCATTGCCCCTCTATCTCAATTGATAAGCAGAACTACAACTGTATGGATTCATTTGGAAAAAAAAAAGGGACAAACATTTTGTCATTGGTACAAGTAAATTTCATATGAACAAATTTTATGTAAATTACATCTCTTTCTCCAAAGAATTATCCCACCTCAGATAAGCAAAACAAAATACCCTGAATGTTTCTTTACAGTGTGAAGTCTTTGAAGAAATCATTGCTCAACCATCTAAGCCCTAAATTGGAACTCTTTTATCTAACTATAAAATTTTAATATCCTTGTAATTTGATCTCTGTATCAACGTCAATACAATTCAAGACCTAAAAAGGAAAAGTACATACAAAATCTCACACAAATACTACAACCAACAATTCAAGCTAATTCTAGACTTAAAAAAAAAAAAAAGAACAAACCGAACCCCTAAGAAGCAAGTCAAAAGCTTTGAGAAAAAAAAATTAAAAAAACATATTCCTAAAACAAACCTTCACGTCTACCTCTAAATCGAAGCTTTTGGCCGGTGGAGGTTACCAGAAATAAACAAACAATGAAGAGGGAGCCAAGCTTTTGGCGATGGAAGTCACTCATGGAGGAGGGTAGAAACTCTGTGACGGAAGGCACTCGTGACGGTGTTTAGCGACGAGATGGCGAGGGGACAACCACGGGACGGCGAGGGGATGGCCATGGGATGAGGAGGGGACAACGAGTGAGGGGAGGACGATGGGAGGGTGAAGATGATTTTATGAAATGTTCTAACAAACACAGGGGGCGATATTTCATTCCATTTTCGTTCGATTATGTTTGTTTGTTTTGTTTTATTTTTTTAATAATTATATGCCACGTGACATGCCACGTCAGGCGGTCATCTAGAGCAGTACTGTGCAAGCGGCATAGTAGCGCATATATATGCATGGTAATATTGTATGTACGTGTATGGTGTACATGATATTTTTTTTAAGTTAGTTTACATATAGTCCCCAAATGAAGATTGTTCATGCATGTCCATCCAATATGTTAAAATGATGTTTTTTTTTTTTAACTTTTACCTCTATTCATCAGTAGGACTGCCCCTACTCAAGAATGCAAATATAATTTTATTTATTTATTTTTTTTTCATTTGAAGGATTTCGAATCCAAAACTTCTATTTTGAAAGTTGGGAATTTATGTCAATCAGACCTTTGTACGGTGTACATGTGAAACGTGAAGCTGGATGTATCACGCGTTTTAAGAAATGAGTTCCACGTCCTTCTGTGCGCAAACGTGGCATTTTGCCAAACTTCCAGTACTGCTACTTCCAATATGGCTTCTTGCTTTTCATCATCATCTGGTTTGTCAAATTAGGAATCAATGCTTCAGCTCTTATTTTTGTCGAGTTTAATTCGGTGAATTGATTTGTATTTTTAAGGTGCCAGCTTAATTTGGTTGTTTCTTAAAGCAATTTGAGTAGTACTGTTTATGATGTTATTATTATTTAATGAAAATCTAATAACATTATCACCAAGCTGAGGCCAATTTTATCACCAAACATCCTGAGAATTCTTCATAATCTGTATGAAACAATATTGTATAATATGCATTAAAAAAGTAATGGTCATGGTAAGATTTTCATGTGATGCATTAATGGTGAAATGAAAATAATAATAATATTTTTATAACTTATTTTACTATGAATCAAAATAAAGAAAAATACCACTTTAATAAATATTAAAGTATTTTTTATCAAAATTTTGCATAACCACCATCTATTTAAAACATAGTTTTAAAAATGAGAAACGTTGATAATTCAATGGAGGTTTCGTTTTGGATAGTGAAATGAAATGATATGATTTGTGAATAATAGTGAAATTGTGTGAGTTAATATGTTTTATAGAGTTTTAAAAAATGAAAGAGAAAAAATTGAATAAAAATATTTTAAAGTTAAAATATTATTATAATATAATTTTTAATTTATTTTGAAATTTGAAAAAATTGAATTATTTTTGTATTTTATTTGGAAGTTTGAGAAAGTTGTAATGATTAGATAAAAAATTTGAAAATTTGAAATTAAAAAGTCATGTTTGTGTTTTTGATGTTTGGATATTGAGATGAGATGAAATTCTCGTTTGTTTCCAGAAAACATATCATCTCATCTAATCATTACAACTTTCCCAACTTCTAATACAAAATAAAATAAACAATTCAACTTTTTCAAATCATAAAACAAAAATAATATTAAAAAATATATTCTAACAATATTTTATTCAACCTTTTAATTTTAATTTCAACTCATCTCATCTCATCTCTGAAAACAAAAAAGCCTAATTGTGAAAACTTTATTATCCAACCCAGGCTAGCCTGAGAGAGACAAAAGATCTACCAGTGCCTGTAAGTTGTTTGACTTTATTATATCCAATGCTATATTTTTTTAGCATTGCTAGGTACAAGCTAGTGGTTTGCGCACCAAACTGCGTACCACGTTGACATTTTTTTTTATTAAAAAGAAAATAAAAGAAAAAAAATTTTAAGAGAAGAAGAAGATCATCTGTCTCACAAAAATTATTTATGTCTTCAATTCGTACAGTTTTATTAAACAGATACCTTACATGTTAGCATTGGTAGGCAATTTGGTGCGCGAACTTATTTACAAAAAAACTTTTTCATATTTTTATGAGTAATGCTACATACAGTCGTGGAATGCGTAAACGTTGTGCAGTCGTTTTGAAAAAGAGTGGGTCCACTATTAAAAAATTAATTTCTTTTTATGTGGATCTCATATTTATTCACTTTTTTCAAAATGACTGCACGACGCTTGCACACTCACGACTGCAAGTATCATTTCTCTATTTTTATTACTACGAATGAATTGAATACTAAGCATGCATCCCTATCTATTAAAAAAAAGATAAAAATCGCTAAAATAATTGAGATAAATATAATAGGAAAAATCTAATTGTAAGCGATTCTGCGTATTAATATGTGCAACTTTTAACTTTTATCTCAATTCTTCTTATCTCATCTGTGAAAACAAATGAAATATTTTCCCACCAAGATATATACTATATAGAAATGTTGATCATTTGGGGGCAGTCGTTGGAGACTCATGTAAAGGTACTGTATATAGATCATAAAATTTCAACCGGCCACGAGTTTCTTTTTAAGGAAAATAATTTGTCCATAACATAAATATATAAAAGTAATCTTACAAATTGATGTAGTTTGATGTAATTATTTAAATTATAAAATTAAGTATTTTAATTATAAATTAATAGATCTAACGAGAAGATAAAATCATATCAGTTTATAAAATTATTTATATATAATTAATTCATTTATGTCTGCAGTTCTCCTCTTCTTTTAATCTAAAGTTATTTTTCCAAATTATTAATGGAACGTAAGACTCGCACGCCACCCATTATGCAGTATTGGAAAATAAAATGAAGAATGAGTAAGATATTAAGTGTTTACACATTAAAATGCTAGTAATTAGCTTGCAGTTGATCAACGACTTGATCTTCTCTAGTTGTTGAGAGATTTTACCTTTAATAGTGTGAACTTTTGACTACCACCATATGTATAATCAAATTTTACTACTTTTATGTTTGGAAGAGAAGAATCATTCCCCAACTTGCTCCTTGTCATGTGGTCATTGGAATTGAATTCTTGGCCTATGCTCTATTTTTTTTTATCTCATATTTAGGACTTTGAAGCATGCTCATGTTTAATCTGAAAATTGTATGTGAACACTAAAATGGGTTCCTTGTCATTCAAAAGAAAAATATTGGTTCAACATGCATGTGCAATTTTGTCCCCAACAAATGCACAATGTGGCCAGCAATCTTTAGGTCTGATTGGCATAACCCATAACTTCTAAAATGGAGGTCTAAAGGTCGAAACTTTCCTCTCCTAAAAAAAAAGAAAAAGAAAGCATAATGTACTATGGAGGTCTTTTAATTACTTGACATATAATCAAAACAAATTTGGATTAAAAATATTCAGACTATTTATTAAATTGTCATCTATATAGAAAAACTTATAATGTCGATCGTTAGGTTGACAAGAAAACCATTAATAAGTGGAGCAAACACTTGAATTATATAATCAAATTAGGCGCTATAACAAGTTCGGATTTCAAAGTTCGAGTTTATAATTTTACTCAAATACCATGTTAAATTCCATCTTATTTTAAAAAAGAAATAAAGTTAGTTATCTAACTATATATCATATTCTAACAAATGGCAATGTTGTATTATAATAGGCATAATTATTTGAGGTTTGTCTTCTAGAACCTAGTTTCAATGGAGGGATGCATAACTAATTCCATTGTTATTGGATATGGAAGAGGTTTGAAACATGAACTTCAAAGATATATACGTAACTTGAAGAACCGAATTCAAGCTTGAAGTTTTACAAAACATAATGGAGATGACATCATTGATACTCTAGATGTTTCTCAAAACCAGTCATCCACGTCAATGACATCATTGACATAAGGTCAAAAATATTGTTTAAAATTGGAGTTGAAACACTTTAAGTTTCGTCCTCGATCTGTCTTCTCTGGTTCATTTTCTTGACTCCGTGCACAACAACTTTATTAAAAATAATATATATATTTATCATTTTAATTTTTATTATTTATTAGATGATAAGTTTATAAGTAAAATATAATAAATAATTTTTAATCATTTAATGACATATCATAAAATGATGAAAAGATAATAAAAATTGAGATGATAATTAATATTATTCTATTAAAAAACTAAAAAACCTGCCACAGAAGAATCGATTGCTAGCTTGGAGGCCGGAATCATGCACGTGTCCATTTAATTATATTATGCTGCCACCTGGCCCTTTGTTTGTTTCTTTCCGAACCACATGCTTCGATAGCCAAATGAAAGTTTTCCTTCGGATTTATTAAAGAAAGAGAAATAATACTTGCAGTCGTGAGTATGCAAGTGTCATGCAGTCTAGGGGTGGAATTAAGATTTGGTGCTTGAGAGGGCGATTAGTAAAGTGTGTCGTATGTAGGGGTAAACAGTAACCGATATTTAAGGTAGCAAAGTGTGTCACCGATATTTAACATTAACTATATAAAATTATTATCTAGGGACAAACTAAATTATTAAAGCCACCCATCTAAACCTCTCACTTGAGCTCCATCAAACTCAAGTGAAAGATAAAAATTAAGATAGAAATAGTCATGTAAGATTTTTTGAAGCAAATGATAAAAATTAAGTAAACAAAGATAAACTTTTTTGTTGAATCTAAGATTGAATATTGTAAAATTTCTATAATATAGATAGAAATAGCTATGTGAGATTTGTTGCATTCATTCCTAATTGTTAACTCGATGGTAGTTATATATATAATATATGTACTTATTAACAAAACTAATCTAAACAAGCTAGCTAGTGGAAGACTTAAAATGAAAAGTGTAAATAAATAGGAAAAATGAGGTTGTAAATTTACCAAATAGCTTATAAAAAGAGATCAAGATATTTTATTGCCACTTATGACGTGTTAAAAAAGAAATGAGAATGTGATCAAATTTTATTAATGAAAAAAAATATGAGTAATTATGAAAAAATTATTAAAAAACTAAAAGAAACCTAGACAACTAAGTACTAAATGAAATTTTTGAAAATGTTTTGGGGGGGCAAATTATCTTTATATTAGGATATCTTTAAAAAACACTATATACAAAACTATATTTTTGAAAAATTTTGGGGGAGCCATAGCCCCCCCAACCAACAACGTGGGTCCGCCCCTGATGCAGTCGTTTTAAAAAAATAAATAAATATGGGATCCATATGAAAAGAAATTAATTTTTTGCTCATTTGTACATTCCACGACTGTATGCTCGTTTGTACATTCCACGACTGTATGCTCGTTTGTTTTCAGAGATGAGATGAGATGAGATAAGATTAAAGTTAAAAAGTTGAATAAAATATTATTAGAATATATTTTTTAATATTATTTTTATTTTAGAATTTGAAAAAGTTGAATTATTTATTTTATTTTGTATTGAAAGTTGAAAAAGTTATAATGATTAAATAAGATGAGATGAGATATTTTTTGAAAACAAACTAGACTTAAACAAATAGGTTTCACATTAGCGAAGCTTTATTGCTTTAGCATTGACTCTTCTTAGTTCTTACACCAATACGCCAGTGCATGCGCCACCAACTCCAAGCCGACGTAACTGACTAATTTTGGAAGAACGAATTAAGCTGACAAAATACATCCCAAAAGTACACAGATCCATCAAATCCTTTCAGTGTTCCAACGAGAATCGTCGCAGGCCATAAACGTTGATGTGTTCTTCCCCAGCAAAACATGTGTAGAACGATTTTATAAGCCCCACAGTAAAAGAACTACAAAAAGGCCACCTGGGTCGTCTTCTAAACAGTAATTAATTAAAATATCGTTGAAAAAAAGGGGTGCATGGTTGGAGACAATTTCTCATTATGTTCCTATTTTTCAAACCGGCTAGCTGAAATGGACATTTGGTAAATAAAAAAGAAAAAGACTTCAATTTTCAAACGCCTTTCTTCAATGCGCGCGCATATATAGAAGGATTTGGTGCCACATGTCATGTATATATATATGCCCATCCGAGTGCTCAAACCTCTCCAACACATTGCAAAATCGTGGAAATTCCAAGATCGAAAAGATGAAGCTTGTAACCCAATTCTTGTTTTGCTGTTTCTTGATCATTGTTCTTGTTTTGCATTCATCCCGGCCTGCAACATCTCATGAAGTTGGTAAGGCAAAATCCAATGCTTCTCATGTATTGAAATCCTTATTTTGTTTCCATCAAACGAACATGTATGGACACGACATGCATGCAAAACAAAATATATATATATATATATATATATATACGCAAGCAGCTAGGACGCTTCCAAACACTTTCTTCGAGGCGTTTCTGTAGTTCTATCTTATCTTGTTTTCCTCAATCTTATAATCATTATTCTCTCACTTTCTTTTTAACAATCTGTCTATAATAATAATAATGCTTGTTTTCACCTAACTTCTTTACCATAATTAATGTAATTCAGCTTTTGGTGATCATGTATAGACATTCCTTGTTTTCGTAAAACTGTGAAGTAAATTAAGGTGTACTATCATAACATAAATGTATTCGTTCCGGCCCCTAATTTCCTTAATGGTGCAGATGATGAACGAGAATTTGACTACAGTGAGAAAAGTGGAAAGGGACCGTCTCAATGGGGAGAGATTCACCCTGAATGGAGCATGTGTAAAGATGGATCAATGCAATCTCCGATTGATTTGCTGAATGAAAGGGTGGAAATAGTTTCCCATTTAGGGAGACTTAATCGGAATTACCGTCCCTCTAATGCCAATCTTAAAAATCGAGGCCATGACATGATGGTAAGCAAAAGATCATCAAGAGGGAATTAATTATTAAAGAGAAATTAATGAAATAAATAATGGGAATGCAATAAAGTGCGATTCCATATATATACACCAACTAGAAGACAAATCAATATTATAGCTATTTTCATACGTCATGGGATTGATAGGCTGATAACGATATAGTAATATTTCTTTCCATATATTATAATAATTATCACAAAAGAACAAACAATGCAATTAGGAGCTAGCTTTGAAATCTGGGTTTGGTGAGATTTTCTGGTAAAGAGCATGCGCAAGTCTTAAGAAATCTGCAAATTATTTTTCCTTCCTTTTCATGATTTCTTTCAAGTAATTAGTAACCATTCTTCTTCTTGATTAATTAATGTTTGTGAATGCAGCTGGAATGGGAAGGCGGCGCAGGATATATTAAAATAAATGGTACTCAATATATACTCCGGCAAAGCCATTGGCACTCACCCTCTGAACACACTATCAATGGCCGGAAATTTGATCTAGAGGTGCACATGGTCCATGAGACTTCCGATGGAAAAGTTGCTGTGGTTGGAATTATGTACACGATTGGACGCCCTGATTCTTTCTTGTTATCGGTAAATAAAAATCAAAGACTCTCTCTCTCTCTCTCTCTCTCTCTCTCTCTCTCTCTCTCAAATGGCTAATTGTGTTGTGTATGTCTACGTACAGATGAGGCATCAGTTGTTAGCCGTTGCCGGAAACAGAGAAAACGTGACAGCGGTGGGTATCGTCGACCCAAAGAACATAGAGATAGGCAGTAGAAAGTATTACAGATATATTGGGTCCCTTACAACTCCCCCTTGTACTGAAAATGTTGTATGGACCATCGTGAGAAAGGTATGTAATTTGTTGCTCTTTTTCGCCAACGCTTGTATTAATATTGTTATTAAAGATGTAAATATTTCCCGGCCTAATTCTGATCAAGTTAACTCATGATCAGGTGAGGACTGTTACACGAGAACAAATTAGGTTGCTTCGCGGGGCCGTTCATGATGTGAGTATTAATATATCCACTCTCACACTCGATCGATTATTCCTTTATATTATATCAAACATGTACATGCATGATATCATATCCAAAGTTTCAATTTCTTTCTCATGGGATGGGTATTTCTGAACGAGAAGTGTTACAAATTCAAATAGATTTTTATAAAAGTAAACTAAAAATTAAAATGACTTTATGTTCTACTTCACAAAAAAAAACTAGTTTTACATTTCGACGTATCATATTGAGTTGTTTGTTAAAATTCACGTACTATTTTTTATTCATGAATTTTAACAATCGGATTTAATAAATTGAAAGCGAGCGCAGCTTAATTATTACAATTTGATAGTTTAAGTTGTAATTGATCGCAAACACCAATTTTGGTAATTTAAAATGCAAATTGGAAAAAATAAGGATGATCCTTCTAAAAAATACAGCATTTTATTCAGTAGAAGGGCTCAAATTTGGCCGGTAGACAACGGGGTAGAACTGATCTTACATGTATAAACTCTCTATTAATCTAATACGTACATCAATTTATAATCCGTCCTAAGTGTTCGAATGCAACAAATTAATTAAGAGGGCATTGTATATATACTCATGCATGCATGCATGTAGTAATTAAAGATGGTTGTTCTTTGCAGGATTCAGAGGCAAATGCAAGACCACTACAACCAATAAATAGGCGCTCGGTGTATCTATATAGACCAAGTGAAGTGGAAGATTAAATTCTCATCATTTTATTTCCTAATTTGTTATACATATACATGATGTATTAAATTTATTTCCTTTGCTATTATACATTGTTTATATATTATTCTTCGAGAACATTTATATATGAGTAAATTTACGACAGAGAGGATATATATCTACCTTCCATGAACAAGACAAGCGTGCTTTCAAATGCTTGAAATTCTTCTGTCATATATATATATATATATTGATTATGCAGCAGCAAATTGTGAACAGAGCTCTTTTTTCATAGTTTTGAATTCTATTCTGCTAGTTCAGACTATTCCGGCCGACCGAAATAAAATTTGAAATATCTGATCTCCTTCTACTTCCAATATTAATTAATACTTCTTATATTAATTAACTGAGCAAGTAGTACTTGGGTCTATAATTGACAGCAGGAAATAAATAAATAAAAACATGATAAAATAAAAAACAATTATGCTTGCAAACCATGCATGCAGTTGATCATGAACACCGCCGGGCGGCCTCAGGCCACCTTGCTAATGTCACAATATTTGATTTGTACGAGTACTTAGAATTTTAAACATGATCTCCTATATATAAAACAAATCAGCTTGTTATATATATAATCATAATAATACCGATCGACGTGCAAGTAAAATTTCTCTAAAATAAAAGGACTTCTCCTAGCTAGCTACTACAACTCTTGATTCAATCGATCGACCGAAACTTATGCTGACGATGATACTCTCCACGGGGAAATTTCGCCACTATAAGGTACAGATTAAACCATGAAAATGTACGTTGCAATATCATATATCCTAAACTCTCAATAAGTTTTAGTACTACCGCACTCCCTCAAGTAAGATTAATATCGTTATAATTAAATAGCGGTTCTCCTATTGTGTTGTACTTGTTAATTAAGGCTATATTAAACCAAAAATCCGAAATACTTTTGTACTAATATTTAAGGGTTAGCTTAGAAAGTATAGAAGAAAGTGTTGTTTACAAGATTTCACTACCCTAGCTATTTGCTTTAGTACTGCATGCATGCATGCATGCATGCATGCCAGCCAATGTTGTAGTCCTAGGTTTCGACGATATTTGTAACCGTTTGTATAATAAATATTTAGTCTAGCACATAGCATGCATGATATTTAGGAGGCACCCTAGTAATTGCCTAAATACAACAAGATTGGGCATTTTGCAAGGAAGAAAATTGTTGCAAAAAGTTCAATTTTTGTTGCAAAAGAATATTAGCAACAATATCACTACACACAATTTGTCTTTTGTGACAGAGAAAACTGTCACAAAAAATTACCAAAACGTCACTAAAGATATTTGGTGACTGTTTGAAACGTCCATCATCATGACCGTCACCTAATATGCGTCACAGAAAACAATTGGTAACGGTTTACTGTTGAACCGTCACTAAAAATATTTTTAGTGACGGTTGGAGGTGTTCCGTTTGGTACAATGTTCGAACGTTCCCTTTTTCTTTATGGTTGAGATCAATCCCAAAAAGTAACGTTCAGACGTCCAATTGAACGTTCGAATGGCAACCCGACCGATTGGCGTTTAAATGACAGAAGTTGATGTTCGTTGATTCAAGTTTGAATGTATCATATTTACGTTCGTTGATTCAAGTTCGAACGTATCATATTTACGTTCGAACGTTTATGCGTCCAAACGTTAATTGCAATAAACGTTCAAATTTTCGTTTGAACGTTAACGGACCAATGTTCAAACGTAACGGGTTTATCGTTTGGACGTTATTTCGAATGTTAACCAAGAATCGTTCAAACGCAAGTGGTACGTTCGGAGGTTTGTTTGAACGTTAATCGTTTATTCATTCGAACATTTTGTTCGTTTGAGGGTGAGTATGTTCGAACGTTGAGGCCTACATTCGAATGTTACTATATAATTTTGTGTATTCACGTTCAAACGTTGGTTTGAATGTGAACCAATATTTGAACGTTTTTTATTTACATTCGAACGTACAGATTATAAATATTAATTTCATAAAATTTAAAAACATACCAATTGTATCATATTACACACCATCAATTAACAACTAACAATGTCTTATAAAATTTCAAAATTAGATATTAAAATTAGTTATATATCCTAATAAAATTGGTAAAATTCATTTCTTCTTCTTTCCTCGCCCACCGCGATTTTGTTGCAAAGACATAACACGCTTCATTTGCACCATCATTTCTCGCTGCACTTGCTCTTGGACTTCACTGCATATTCTTTCCTCCTGGTCTCTCTGTTAGTCGTGCAAACGTGTCTCTAAATGAGACTATCGCTTTAAGAGAGACTCTAACTTTTACTGTCTCGACCTCATATACTCATTCTCACGCCGTGTAACTTCTAAATCTTTGGTAAGATTATTAATTTGTGAAGTCGATGAGGTTGAGGAGGATGAACATCTATACTTGAAAGATCGTCCCAAACCTCTTGCCATACTAGACTGGGCCCAAGACTTGTGTGAATATGTCTATGTCACTAGGAAAAGATTCCCTAGAAGCTG
This sequence comes from Juglans cinerea, assembly GCA_961763995.1. Classification (NCBI taxonomy): domain Eukaryota; kingdom Viridiplantae; phylum Streptophyta; class Magnoliopsida; order Fagales; family Juglandaceae; genus Juglans; species Juglans cinerea. The sequence continues at coordinate 27,482,802 of CAUIVZ010000003.1, forward strand.
ACTGCATCTCCATAATTTTTTCCTGCAATTTGAAAGAAAACACATCGTTAATAAGTAACGTATTAAAAGAAATAAAAATAAAAAATACATTATTCACATGTTGCATAATTTATTTAACAAAATTAACACTGCTTACATAATTATCTACAGCGGCAGGGTCCATCCACACACTATGCTCATTAGTGTGAGCAGCAACATAGACATAAATGAGGAAAAATTTTTCAGGATCATCACGTTTCTAACAAAGCGACATTAGCAATTTTAAAAAGATAATGTTAGTACTTAAATAAAAGAATATCAGAAAAATAAATGAATTCTATAATTTTTTAATTACCATTTTTTCATCAAGACCGTGGAATAACCTTAAACCGGCACGATGGTGGACATCCAGAACGGATCTATTCTATGCATTTGTAGAATTCAAGTGTTACAAAATTAATTGAGAATGTTAATTGTAATATACATACATATAATATATAGAACAAATATGAATGTAAATAATTAAAGGATATAAATGTAAAATACCTGATAATCTGGATATGCGAAAAGATCACAACACTTTCTCTAATCATCTAACTTCATCTGCTGGAAAGGGGACTGTGCAGCCTCTTCCAACGTCTCAGATTTCTTGAAGTGGTCATGACATCGTCCTTTATGACGTCAGAATAGTGTAGTCATCAACTTATTCACGGTTCTCAAATCTTCGCTACGGCCAAAATCGAGGTCGAATTCATCCTAATAAGTGAATCAGATAAAAAATATGATATACTAATCTAGGTGATAAAAATGTACTCTCAAAGTAAACTCACTAGCACACGACTTCGAATGTGCTCCTTAATATAATTCGGAACATCTCGCCATGAGCGCACATAAAATGGAGCATAAGCTCGAACATCTTGACCCCAGCGGGAGTCGAGTTCTATACTGCTCAAGTAAAACTCTTGTATTGCCTTAGACTCCAGTTATTAGTTTTCAAATTATGATTATATTTACATATTTTAATTTACAACTTAAATTCTATAATAGTTTGGGTCCAAAAAAAAGACCCAGAAATAATTTTTACAATGGGCCATAGGTACCTTTGGATTGGGCGAGGGGCGAGGGGTGGTGTGGAGGTGTAAACACTATCCCCCACATATGCGGGGGCGGGGTGCGAGGAAGTGTCGACCCTGCCCCCACATATGCAGGTAGCACCCCTACAAGTATCTATTCAACTCTGACTGGGCCTCTGCAGGATGATGAACTAGGGGGTCCTGCTCCAACCTCTCACCCCACTCCAACCTATGCATTTTCCACATCCCGACTTCTGGAGAAGGCTATGGTAGGTGTAGGTACCAAAATATTACCGCCCCTAAATGCAAAGAAATCATCAAACAATCTACCAAGGATTTCCTTAACCCTTGCCGCAATATGATCCACTCATACCTTCCCGTTCACCAATCCCAAGCCATACATCACGCTATCAATTTTGTACAGGGGGTCAACAACAACAATCACATATAAGAAAATGTTCATCCTACTCAAATCTCTTTAAAACTTTTCATATTTATCCCTCATGCTCAATGCCATTTCCCAACCTATTCTCTTCACTCTTACATATTTCACCCAATTCTTCTTTCACCTTACATATTAGCTGACAAGAATTCTTGGATGTAGGGTACAAAGAACTAAAAATCCTGGTTGTGACCAAGCCTCAAAAAGTCTACAAAATTCCAACTACATCCCAATCATCATTAATAGGCTTGCCTAATCCCCTTCATCCTCAAAATGTTTGATATATTGGATGTCTTTGTCACACATTAACGCAAAGGCCTTTTTATACCCTTGGGTCATCTCTAATATCAAGAACGTTGAGCATTTTGTAGGAGCATCAAGACAAAGGCTTTTCTTGCAATAAATATAGGGTTGTAAAAAAACCAGTCTGTTCGATAGCCTGCTCGATACTTGCCCTGTTAATCTCGAATCGAACTCGACTCGTGAAAATCTCACATTCATCACCGCACTTCTAATTTCTGCAACCAAATCATACAAATCTTACAAACTACCAGTCATAATAAGATGTAGAATATGTGTAGCATATCTTACATGCAAACACTCGGTACCCATGATTGACTTATTGGCCTTTCTAAGATATTTCTTAAGATGCCCCCAAGGCGACATCGTTAGAAGAGGCATTGTCAACCATTACTGTCAGAACCCACTCCAACCCTCACTCCTTTATTATGGTCTCCAAAACCTTCCCAATGATCTCACCCTTGTGATCTAAAATTTGACAAATTTTGAGAGTTTTTTTTTTGTATAATTTCCAAGCACGAGCTATAAAATGTGATGTTAAAGATATATAATTAAAATTCTGGATCGATGTCTATATATCAGTGGTGAGGCAAATTCTTTGACTCACCTATTGGTTTTTCAACAATCTTTTTGTACACCGTAATGTTTCATAATATCCTTCGCCACTATGTGGTAAGAAGGAATGTTAAACCTAGATTCCAAGTACTTATAATATGCTTGAAGCTATTAATTGGTACTCAACAAACCGAAATGGTAGCTCGTCTATTATAACCATACGAGCTGAGTGTCTCCTACACTTCTCCAGATCATACTTTGTAAATCCCTTCAACGTTAGTTCCCCCCAACACACTACTTCTATCCGCCATTTTCTTAAGTCTAATCTCTAGTCTACATTGACTATTTTCTTGTAGAGATTTTAATATTGGATTCTTTTTGCATTGTTCTTTTAAGTGGACCTTCAATTGAAATGTACCATATCACCTATAGTGACATTCATACACTTTATCATAATGGTTACACTTAATTTCAGTGTTATTGGAGTCATTACCCTCTATTTTGGTGAAGTGAGATAAACAACTGAAACTTGTTACTTACTTGGTAGGGGCATGGGGGGTAGGGGTAGGTGTGGTGTAGGGGTAGTGGTAGTGGCAGGGGTAGGGGTAGGGGTAGGAGAGCTAGCACTAACGCTCGGATTTGACTGACTATCCATTCCCGTTGACTAAAAAAATCTGATATGATGCAAAAAATACATAACAATTAAAATCATACAATCATGAACATCACTACAAAAATCCCAAACTATTTTGGGGTTTCAATATTGAAACTCTTAATATAATAAGGGCTTCTGATTAAGGGTGGTGAGGGGCGGGGCCACGCTACCCTCCCCTTGCTTATTGTATTAGGCCGAGTTCTGGAAGAATAATGATATAACAAATTGTGATCATATCCAATTCTTTGTTGATATAATTGAAAGATTTATAAACATATTATATGGGTTATACAACGTTAACATATTGTCCATGTGAGATTTTGGAGAGATTTCATGTATTTGAATATAGGAAATAGATTAAAATATGTGTTTGAATATATGAAACAAGTTGTGATATGTTTAATTTTTTATGGAAAGTTGAAAAAGTAATGGATCGTATTAATGATTAGTTTGAGATAGATTTAACACCCAAATATAACCTAGATGTAGCAATCATCTCTCTTCCAATTGAATTTGAAAATTCAAACGATAAATTATAAAAGATCCCTATTACGACATAAGGTTTACTGAATCATTAATCGGATAAATTTTTGCTAGTTATGTGCTAAACTTTATGAAATATTTTATTAGTAACTCCATGTACTTTGGCTTGTTTGAGATCTGTCCCTTGTACAATTTCTTTACAAATAAAATCATGTGTTGTCACAAGTTTTGAAGCCAATGAGGCTGTCATGTTGGGGTGGGCAACGAGGCCTTGCACCCTGTTGCCCTACTCCTATTTGCCCCTGCAAAGCAAGACACCAGCGGGGGTGGTATGGTCCCAGCGGGGCCCCGTCCCCCTCCCCACACCTAATTGTTTTTATATATAAATATATACTATACATATTTATAAATATTTATTATTTTTACTATATATAAATATAATAATATGTATTAAATAGAACTTTTACTTAATACTCTTTTGTAAGTTGTAATATAGTAGGGTGACCCTTTTATAGATTGTTTTCACAATACAAGTCTCACAATTAAGAAATGTGGGACTCTTGTATTGTTTTGGCAGGATTACTACACTAGAACTTATACAAAATATGAATTAAAAAATCTAAAAACTATTTAATTTTTAAATTATAGTTATATTTACAAATTTAAATTTATAATTTGGATCCAAAAATATGTTTTTGATCAATTTTGGATCCATGAATAATTTTGGACCTAGTGGACTGTAGTCCATTATTGAAGTTGGGCGAGAGGCAAGGGGATTGGGAGTCCGCCCCGCCCCTCGGCATCGGGGCACGGTGCGGGTAGCACCTCACGTACAAAATTAATTTTTTATTATTTAAAAATAAATAAAAATAAAATATAAGTATAATATATTTCTTAAAAAATACAAGAACAACAAAAAAGGGCTACCATGGCCCACATGTGGGGGGCCATGGCTAGCCACCTCGTGGCATGTGGTGGCTAAACTCAAGCCACCACGGCAAAATTTAAAGAGGACAAAGTAGAGGGAATTATTCACCGAGTATTCTCATTTTATTAGAGTGATTGTCCCATAACAATAAAGGGTGAATGCCGACATAGTCGGAGTTGGATTCCTCTAAATTCGGGTTCTGATTCTGACTTTGTCAGAATTTAAATATGAACTTTGACTCCGACTTTGATTTGTATAGAGTTTGATCCAATTCTGAATCCTACTTGTCGGAGTGGAATCGAAGTTGAGCTTTTTTTAGACCTTTATCTAGCTTCATATTTAACCCATTTTTAAAAAAGAATTTATTGTTGGCTTTCAAATTTTAATTTTTCCAAAAATTAATAACTAAAACTAAATCATTCAGTGCTAATTTTTTATACTAGACTTATAATGTAGTCTCTAACTTATTTCTCTACTAGATTAATACTATAGTGTCTAATTATATGTTATTATACTATAGTATTACATATTATTATATTATACTAGTGTCTAACTTATTTATAATTTATTTCTACACTAGACTTATTTCTAGTGTCGAATTACATGTTATTATACTTTAGCAAATTAGTATTATGTGTTATTAACTTATTATATTATGTTTATTTCAATACTAATGTCTAATTTATTTCTATACTTGATTATATATGGTAGTAATATTATGATGTTTACATATACTAAACTATTATTAGTCTATTTATATTATAGTTTAAGTTTATTAGTTTATAATAATTAGCTCATGTTAATATATTATTGAATTTAATTACATAAGTTCTAGTTATATACCTGTTTAACTATAATAGTATATATGATAAATATATAAATAAATACATATTTTTATAACATATGTACAATATTGGATCCGGATTCAAAGTCAGATCAGATCGGAGTTGGAGTAGAGCATGAGCAGAGTCGAAGCGGAGTCAGATTCGGAGTTTGATATTTGGATTCTTGCTTAGCCCTAGTACCAATATTTCCTAATGAATAATTCTATTTGAAAATCTTTACCCCACATATCATCTACGTGGCATAATTTGATTTGAAAGATAAATTTTAAAATTTAAATATTACAAATCAAATTATGTAGATTGTATGTAGGGTAAAAGCCTCCAAATAGCAATATAAGGCATATATAGCACACTGATGCTTTTGTCGTCCCACGTGATCTATGGTTATGGAATAAGGTTACTAAAAATATTCTCGAGCTCAGGCCTCAAGCCCATAAAAACATATACTCTTTGCATATATGCCTAACCTATTCAATTCTATGTTATACGTTGTAGGGCTGGCGCGCAACTTGTTGTAGGAACTTCGAATTAGACACCAACTTAATACAAAATTAGTGGGTTAGGTTCGATTAACTCAATTTATCAAGGATAAAGTTTTTCTTTAAATTGAATGGGACGAAATTTCTTGTAATCTATTTATAAATATGATAACTGTTTATTAAATATGTGATAAACACATGATATGATCTTTTTAAGAGTATAATTTAAAAAGTTCATATATGCTCTTTCATTAAAAAACAAAATGTGCTTGCTCAAATGACACATGTTGATCATTTAAAAGAAAACTCTACATTTTGTGCAAAAAACAAACTCTATTAGTTTATTAAATAGTTTAAAGTTCCGTTTGGATGTTTAGAATATTTTAGATCATCTGTAAATAATAATTGAATAGTTTGTGAATAATATTGAATAGTTTGTGAATAATATTGAACTTCTTGTAAATAACAATAAATTTTTTATGAATAATAGTGAAATAGTCTGATAACAATTTAATTCCCAAACACACCCTAAGTTAAGGTAAGCCAAACTCCATTCGAGATTCAAGATAAGATTTGTCTCAATGCAGCCCGATACAAGCGTGACATGACTTTCCTCTTTGGCTTTGCATGCTTTCGAAAAATCAGAGGTGGTGTGATCGGTTGGGGGGGGGGGGGGGGGGGGTTCTCAATGAGACTTTCTTTCCTTTTAGTCCTTGCTTTCGGCGAGGAACAATATAGACATGGATGGATTGGAGGATCTGTGGAGTCAATTGTGTTTGTCAGAAGAGGAAGAAACATCAATTGATATTCATGTTGGGGATTTGGGAGAGGTACAACGAAAAGGTGAAAGAAGTCTCATTGGAAAAGTATGCTCTAACAGAACTATAGGAAAGGATGTTATATCGAACGCAATGGCGAAGATATGGAGAGTTAGTAAACAAGCTGTATTTCAAGATGTGAGCAACAACATCTTCATTATAACCTTTGCAACACATGTAGACAAACAACGGATACTAGAAGGAAAACTGTGGTTGTGATGATAACAATCTTTTTATTGTTCAACCTTATGAAGGTGTCATTTAACTAGAGAAAATGAAATTCAAGCGGGAAGCTTTTTGGGTACAGTTTCATAAACTACCCTTTGATTACATGAATAGGGAATGTGGAGAGCAAATAGGCGGCTCAACGTGTAAAGTGATTGATATGGATGTTGCAGAAGATGGAATTGGATGGAGTAAGTATCTGTGAGTGAAGATAGAAATTTCACTACAAAAGGCCATTGCAAGAGAGCAATCTATAAATGTGAATGGAAATAAAACTTGGGTTAATTTTAAATATGAAAGCTCCCAAATTTTTTTTTCAATTGTGGTTGGGTGGTTCATGGAGAGCAAGGGTGTAAGACAGGAGATACCATGGCTTCATGTTGAGACCAATCCACGAAGAAGGCTTACCACTACAAGCACAATACAGGAGCATCATTAGAAGGATGGGTCAATCAAGGAGGCTGGAGAGATAGGAGGGGAGAGGAGGACCTATCAGAATTCAACTCAGTCAGGGTTGTTATAGGGCTGGGGAGGGAAGTGATAAATTTCCTTTCGGATTGGTGGAGGCTGCTAGCCATCCTTGCCAGCAATTATGAAAATTTTAAGTTGGAACTGTCGGGGGCTTGGAAACACCCGAATAATTCAAATCATTGGCTTACTCGTAAAGGAAAAGTAGCCTGATGTTGTTTTATTGATGGAAACAAAACTCTCTAGAGGTCGTGCTAATTTTGTTAAGAGAAGATTAAAGTTTGATGGTTGTTTTGCTGTGGATTCTAGGTAGAGGTGGGGGATTGATGCTTTTGTGGAAACAAGATATACATATTGAACATGTTAATTTCTCCCAAAAAAATATTAATGTTAGTGTAAGTGATGAGAGACTTAATTTTAGATGGCTACTTATTGGCTTCTATGGGCACCAAGATACAATCAAAAGAAAAGAAACTTGGGACTTACTCACATCTTTTAAATCTGTGGAGCCGATGGGGTGGTGTGTGGTGGGGGATCTTAATGAATTTGGCTCAAATGATGAAAAGGTGGGAGGGAGACCTAGAAATGAGAAACATATGGAGCTATTTGGAAGGGAATCTGGAAGAGGCGAACCTTGTTGATCTAGGATAGAAGGGAAATAGGTATACATGGTGGAAGAGACATGAAGATAATTCCTTTATGAAAGAAAGTTTGGATAGAGCTGTGGCAAATTCTAGGTGGTCGAACTCATACAATGAATCTTGGGTGAAAACTCTTGTAGCTCGATGTTCTGATCGTAGGCCAATTCTGTTGGTGTGCAGTAAAGGCCCAAGCAATGAAATTTGTAAACACTCTACTTTCAAATATGAAGCAAATTGGGTAGTGGAAGAGGATTGTGGAAATCTCATTAAGAGTGAATGGAGAAAAGGGGCAAAGGACCTGAGTGCTTTGGGCAGGGCTTAGAAAAGATTGAATTTTGTAGGTGAGCTCATCGAAAATGGAGTAAGAACCTAGTTAAAGAACATCAACTATAAAGGAAAAGTTTGAGGCTTTAAAACATCTTCAGGAGAATGAAGGTCTAGAACAAATGGCTGAAATGAAGAGGCTTCAACATGACCTTGGTTTTTTGTTGGATCAAGAGGATCTCATATAGAAACAAAGGGCTAAAAGACATTGGTTTCAATATGGGGATAGAAATACAAAATATTTTCATGCTTGTGCTAATCATAGAAGGAAAAAGAATACTATTAAGAAAATTGTGGATGCCCATAATTAGCTGTTGACAGAAGAAGAAGAGATAGTAGCAAGCTTTTTGACACATTTTCCAGAAATTTTTTCATCGTCTAATCCCACATCAGACAATATAGAGGACTGCTTACAAGGTGTTGAGGTGAAGGTAACATAGGAGATGAAGAGTGGTCTTAATAGAGATTTCACAATGGAGGAAGTAACAGAAGCTCTGAACCAGATGGCTCCTTTTAAATCACCTGGACCAAATGGGTTTGGAGTTGGCTTTTATCAGTCTCATTGGTAGACTATTGGAGGTGAGGTATCACAGGCAGTTCTGGATTTTTTGCAAGGTGGATCCATGCCTCAGTCACTGAATCATACTCATATAGCATTCATTCCCAAGGTAAAATCTTCACAACCTATTCATGATTATCGACCAAATAGTTTATGCAATATTTTGTAGAAATTAATTTCAAAAGTATTGGCAAATATTAGGGGTGTAAACTCAAACCGAAAAACCGGTTCGGACCGGACCGGTTTTACCGATTTTGAACTGGTCCGGTCCGGAACCGGTTTTTAAAATCTAAAAATCGGCCGGTTCCGGTCCGGTTCCTGTTCCGGGATTTTTTGGACCGGACCGGACCGGTTGATTAAAAAAAATAAAAAATAAACTTTTTATATATAAGTTTTATATATAATGTATAATTATAAATTTTTATGTGAAATTTTTATATAAAATTATATATATTCATATATGAAATAATTTCTTATTATAATTTATTACATAAAATGTTAATACTAAATCACCAAAAGTTTATAACTAATACTAATATATAACTTATAACTATATCAATAGTCTAATATTAATACTATTATATAGTCTAATATATTAATAAAAGTATAAAACAATTTTTTTTAAAATCAGTTTTTTTTTTTTAATATTTATAAACAAATTTTTAATGACAAATTGTGAAACTTACATTTTAAAAAAACCGGAAAACCGGACCGGACCGGATCGAAAACGGGTAAAACTGGAAGTACCGGTTTAGGAGAATAACCGGTGCGTAATCGATTTTGAAAAATACAAACCGGTACATACTGGTTCGATCCTAGATTTTATCCAAAACCGGACCAAACCGAACCGGTTACACCCCTAGCAAATATGTTGAAAAATGTTTATCAAGGATTATCTCATTGAATCAAAGTGCTTTTATTTATGGTAGATGTATTAAGGATAACATTATGGTTGCCTTTGAGGTACTACATACAATGAAGACTAGACCGAATGGTAGAACAGGAAGCATGGCTATAAAACTGGACATGTCCAACGCTTACGATAGAGTTGAATGGTCCTACTTAGAGGCTATTATGGTGATGCTTGGATTTGGTGAGAAATGGATTGGATTAATCATGACATGTGTAAGAACAATTAGTTACTCGATTCTTGTGAATGGAATACCTGGAGATCACATCTTTCCTACGAGAGGATTGAGACAAGGATACCTATTATCTCCCTACTTATTCTTGATTTGTGCTGAGGGACTTATTCAATTGCTTCATCACTCTGAACTCAAAGGAGATACAAGAGGGGTAGTGGTGACAATGGGAAGTTTGAGGATTAATCATCTTCTCTTTGTTGAAGATTGCATATTTTTTGTACAGCAAAGTAGGAAGAATGAACTAAAATAAGTACACTTCTCGACATATATGAAAGGGCTTTAGGGTAGACTCTTAACAAGAAGAAGACGTCTATTTTCTTCAGCCCTAATACTAAGTCAGCAACCCGGGAACTTATTTTCAAACAAGCTAAAAGGTGTATTATGTGACAACTATGATAGATACTTGGGTCTTCCAATTATGGTGGGGAAATCCAAGCACAATACTTTCAGAGGAATAAATGAGAGAATTTGGCAGAGAATAAGTAGCTGGAAAAACGATTTTCTTTCAGTAGCTGGAAAGGAAATATTGATCAAAAGTGTACTTCAAGCCATTCCTACCTACACCATAAGTGTTTTCAAGCTACCTAGAAAGTTATGCAAGGACAATGAAGCAATGTTGTCAAGATTTCGGTGGAGTCATAATTAGAAGGATTAAGGTGTTCATTGAAGAAGTTGGGCAAAATTGGGGGTTTCTAAATCAATGAGGGGATGAGTTTTAGAGATTTTGAAAGTTTGAATACAGCTTTATTAGCAAAACAAGGGCGGAGAATATTACAAGATCCTAATTCTCTTGTTGCTCAGTTCTTAAGAAAAAATATTTCAAGAAGACTTAGCTTTTAAAGGTTAATTTAGATAATTCTCCATCACAAATATGGAAGAGTTTATGGAATGCTTTGGACCTTTTGAAGGAAGAACTAGTTTGGAGAGTGGGGAATGGGCAGAGTGTTCAGCTTTGGGAAGATAAGTGGATTCTTTATCCCATAACATATAAAGTTTAGACTCCAATCAACACTTTTAAAGTCGGAGCAAAAGTTAGTGCTTTATTTGATGAAGAAAGAAAGGAATGGAAGAAAGATACAGTTGAAACAGTGTTCAAAGAAGAAGAAGCACAAAACATTTGTAGCATCCCTCTTAGTTTTAGGGGGGGTTACTAACAAGCTTATATGGCATAATTCAAAAAAGGGTAAATACACAGTGAAAAGTGCTTACTCTGTTGGTCAAAAGAGGAAAAGAGTCAGGGATGTGAAACTTCTTGTGAAGAGAAAGACACTGAATATTGGAAGCAGCTATGAAAATTAGAGGTTCCAGAAAAAGTAAAGCAGTTTTTATGGAAAGATTTAAATAACATTTTACCCATAAGAGTGAGTTTGTTTAGAATGAAGATTGTGGGTAATACGCTATGCCCTATATGCCAAAGAGAGAAGGAAACAATTGTTCATGCATTGTGGAGTTGCCTTTCAGCTACAAATGTGTGGGCAGAAGAAGCAAGTCCTGTTAAGAAATGGCAGAGTTGTGTAGAGGATTTTGTTCAGCTCTGGTCCAAGTTCTATAAATAATTAATGATGGAAAGTTGGAAGAGGTAGTAGCTATAATGAAAAGGATCTGGATAAGGAGAAATGCATATATTTTTTAGAATAAATTCACTAGCCTTGGATTAGTATTGAAGATAGCAGTGGATGAACTCGAAGAGTTTCAACAAGCTCAACAAAGGAAACAAGGAAGGCTGGTGGGGGTAGAAATTGGTAGGGACATACAGTGTTGGAAAAAGCCGAAGGGGTTTTCTTACAAAGCAAATTTTGATGGAGCTTTTGATACTAAGAACTAGAAAATGGGTATGAGAATAGTAATAAGGGATAGCAATGGTATTCTGGCTTCTTTGAGTGCACCCAGAAGTAGTGTAAATTCAGCTTTTTTAGCTAAGTGCTATGCTATGAGTAGAGCTTTATATCTTTGCGATGAACTGGGGTTAAGGCACGTAATTATTGAAGGTGATGCAAAAATATTATTGGATGCAGTGCAATCAAAAGAAGAAGATGCCTCATGGTCGAGTCAAGTTATTGAAGATATAAAGAATAATTTTTCCACCAAGCTGCTTTGGTCTACTTCCTTTAGTTACAGTGAAGGAAATGTTGTTGCTCATATGCTAGCCAAAATGGCAATTAAGGCATATAGAGAGTATGTTTGGATTGAGGAAGGGTCTGTTGAGGTCCATAACCTTGTATTGAAGGATAAATATTGTAATGGTTAATTATTTGGAATAAAGGTTGTTAATGTCGTGTTTTGTACGCCTTTGGGCCAGGTTGTAGCAACTTAGGTTTTCGAAATTGGGCCTGCGAAAATAGAGAAGGAAACTGAGAGAGGGTGACCTTAGGGCCGGGGAGTCTCTGATACTAAAGTTAGTAAAATATTTTGGAGTTTATAAATAATGACAGAGTCTAGAGATTCGAAAGCTTTCTCGTACCTGGAAATTGCTATTTATACCGGGAGTCTGAAGGGGGGACATATCATGTCTGCCCCCATGGAGTCCATGCCTTATTTACTGTTCCTTTTGTCATAGTTTTTTAATGCGACATGCATCTGCGACGGCGTCATTAATGTGATGTATAGCTCAGGTAGTGGTGCCATTAATAGGGCGTGGTTCCTCGATTTGTCTTACTCCACTGGTGTTCTTGATGGTCGGTCGTCTAATTATCAAAGGATCGAGGGTCCCTTACTTTCCGCTTGTTTACGTGGACTGGTACTCAAGGGTTGGACGCTGTTTGAGGGATCTCAAGGGTGACGAGTCCTATCCCCTATAGAACACTTCCTCATGGGGGGTTGCGTCCAGGGGAGTCTATCCGTGAGTTGGGCTGATGAGTCTATTTGTTCTATGTTGGACCTTCGTTTCTTATTTCCTTAGTTGTCCTTCTCAGGCCCACTAAAAGACAGGGGGAAAACCCCTTACAAAGGTAATAATATCTACTTTTTAGAAAGAAAAAAATAAAAGAAAAAAGAAAATACAAGCCTGACATGAAAGTAAAGGATTACTATTGAGGGATCTGAATACTTTAATTAAATGCATCTGCATATGAGATAAAGGATTACTATTGAGGGATCTGAATACTTTAATTAAATGCATCTGCTATAACTGATTCATATGAGATACAAATAGCATGAATCATTAATGCATATTTTGAAAAATAAAAGATAGAAAAAATTAAATAAAAATATATTTTAAAATAAGTATTATGTTGAAGTTTGTGAAAATAAATAAATTAAGTTAAAAAAGTTTTTAATATTATTTTTATTTTGAATTTTATAAAATTTGAATTGATTTTTATGTTTAAATAATGATTAAATTAAAAAATTAAATATTGATTTGTGATATTTAAAAATAAATTTATAAAAACTTTTGAAAAGTTAGGAATTTTTGCTTTCATATTGGCCAAACATGCCCTTAATCTTTTATTCCCCTCAAGAGCCTTCAGAATGGGCCCAGTTAGGCCTGAGTACCAAGCGTGGCCCAAATCTTTCTTCATCCACTCATTTCGTCAAGGTCACTCCTGCACAGCAGCACTAGGGTTTTGAGACTTTCAGAAGATCCAACAAAAGCCCTAACTTCGGAGACTGGAAACCGTTTGCATTTGCAGCAGGATGTCGGTGCACCAGTTTCAGTTCGGGCGCACGAAGAGCGTGGCGAAGCGTTCGAAGAAGTACTTGGAAGAAGCGCTGTACACGAGGCTCTTCAGGGAAGGTAGCGAGGAGGCGAGCGTTCGGCACAAGCTCAACCAGTTCCTCAAGAGCCGCAAACGAGTCTACAAATGGGAAGTCGGCGATACTCTGAAGAAGCTTCGCGACCGCAAGCTCTACTACCCTGCACTCAAGGTTAGAAAGCCGTTTCCTCTTCATTTACTTTATTGGTTCTGATGTCTGAGAATTATCATTGAATCGAACCTGTGTTTCAGAAAATTACTCATTTTTCCGCGCTATTTTCGAACTTGAGCAATACAAGTAGTTATTTTGTGCTTAGGATGGATAGGGGCCTAGATTGATGGTTCATGATCGTCTGCTGCCTGCTTCTATCCTAGTTGGTCGCATGCTGCTTTTGGTTCATAGATTATGGTGTTGTATGGTTTTCTGCAAATTGATGCGACAGGCTTGCGATGGCTTTAGTAGGAGCATTGCTGCATTTCTATCTAAAATTCAAGCATGTTAAGATGGACGAATACTTGTGGAATTACCATCGATCAAAGCAGCCCTCCAGTACGGATTTCCGTAGAATTCTAATTCAACACATTTTTAGCACGCAACACATTCTTGCTTCCCACTTAGTAAAGAAGACATAAAAGTGCTGAATGTTTACTTATAAAAAAAAAATGCCTGAATGTTTGTAATCCAATATCTATTCTCTTTGTGTATGTTTGACGTGCTGTGTTTTCTGAACATTGTTCTTTAAATGAATATGTCGAAGTTTTTATCTCTTCAGTTCACCTAGGCATTGCATTTTTGTGAAATACGGTTCCTGATTTTTTCATGGTTCACCTATGCTCTCTTCGTGTATGTGTGTGTGGAAGGTGAAGGGAGGCATATTACTTGGTTTTGATTGCATTTTTTATTAGCACAGATTATTGGATTCCTAATTTTTGATACGACAGCTTTCAGAAACTATGACTAAAAGGGGAATGAATAAGATGATCAGTGATCACGCCATCCATCTGGATCTAGTTGCCAAAACACGAGGTATTGCTGCTGCAGAAAACTATTTCATTGATCTTCCTGAATCATCAAAAAATCATCTCTGTTATGGTGCCCTCCTCAATTGTTACTGCAAGGAACTGATGACTGAAGAAGCAGAAGCTCTCATGGAAAAGATGAAGGAACTCAACCTTCCTTTAAGCGCTATGCCTTATAACAGCCTTTTGACCCTTTACACAAAAACTGGGCAGCCTGAAAAGATCCCTGCCATCATACAGGAAATGAAGGCCTCCAATATTATGTTGGATTCTTATACATACAATGTCTGGATGAGGGCTCTTGCTGCTGTCAATGATATTGCTGAGACCGAAAGGGTTATTGATGAAATGAAGAGGGATGGCCGAGTTGCTGGAGATTGGACAACATATAGCAACTTAGCATCAATATATGTTGATGCTGGCTTATTTGACAAGGCAGAAAAAGCACTCAAAGAATTGGAGAAGAGAAATGTCTGCAGAGAGCTCTCTGCTTACCAGTTCCTAATTACGTTGTATGGCCGAACGGGGAACCTGATTGAAGTTTTTCGGGTATGGCGTTCTTTGAGGCTGGCTTTTCCTAAAACTGCAAACATAAGCTATCTCAATATGATTCAGACACTTGTAAACTTAAAAGATTTACCGGGAGCAGAGAAGTGTTTCAGGGAGTGGGAATCTGGACGCTCAACTTATGATATCCGCATTGCAAATGCTTTGATAGGAGCTTACACAAAAGAAGGTTTGCTAGAGAAGGCTGAGGATCTTAAGGAGCGGGCTCGCCGGAGTGGGGCTAAACCTAATGCTAAAACTTGGGAGATATTTTTGGATTACTATTTGAAAAGTGGGGAATTCAAATTGGCAGTTGACTGTGTTGCCAATGCAATATCTATTGGTAGGGGGGATGGTCGTAAGTGGCTCCCTTCATCTGTGGTTGTCAGAAGTTTGATGGAGCATTTTGAGCAAGAGAAAGATGTTGATGGTGCAGAAGGTTTTCTTGAGATTTTGAAGAAGGCTGTGGATAATGTAGGGGCAGAGGCTCTTGAGTCACTAATAAGAACATATGCAGCTGCTGGAAGGACAAGCCCTGTAATACGTCGTTGGCTGAAAATGGAGAATGTTGAGGTGAATGAGGCCTGCATGAAGTTGCTCGAGAAAATATCTGTTGAGTGAGTTCTGTTTTAGTTTGAATGGTCTCGCTCACTAAAAAAATTTTAGTTTGTATGGTTTCTACCTGCTATTCTATTTCCATAATAATTCATTCCCCTTTCTTTTTATCCAATGTGAAGTGCACGTGGGGTAACCATTGAAGAGTGCCTCTTCTATTTGAAATTTTGAAATACGTGACTATAGATTTTCCTTTAACATACCGTAAACTCCACTGTGACTAGTGGCTATAGACCTTTTTGT
The DNA here is from genome assembly GCA_961763995.1 of Juglans cinerea. Classification (NCBI taxonomy): domain Eukaryota; kingdom Viridiplantae; phylum Streptophyta; class Magnoliopsida; order Fagales; family Juglandaceae; genus Juglans; species Juglans cinerea. The sequence goes on from CAUIVZ010000003.1 coordinate 27,498,837, forward strand.
CTATGGAAGCTATGTTAAAAAATTTTTTGTTACATCTGGGCTGCTGACACTGGCCATATATCCAAAGCCAGTGGCATACTAATCAGAGGAGTATTGGTTTTGTTGACGATTGCATTCAATCTTACCCAGAGTCTGTTCAGCCCTTTCTATTGCTAGATGCTCAATTCCTTTTGCATGGTGCCTAGAAAGAGCTACTTGTCACAATGGTAGGGAGCCAATACTCTGTGGTTTCCTGCAAATTTAAAGCAGCTAAATTGTTAACAATATCATGGTCTACCTATAAAAAATTGCTAGATGCTCAGAAGTTGTGGTCTGTGGTAGTTCTTCAATTGTTTAGTGACTTCTAGTGACTTAGTGGTGATTAGATTGACTTTGTGTATGGGAAGAATTGATTTCTTCAGTCATGCCACAGAATCTCCATGAAAAATATTCAAGTAGACCTGGCCTTTCAGTGCTGCTGTAAGAGCTGGGATGGAAATTTACCTATAAAAAAAGAGTCGGTATGGAAATTTACAGTCTGATGTATTGTCATTAAGAGTCCATTGAATCGAAGCACGCCCCTTTCTACCTGTAGTGAAACGTATCTTTTGATAGGTTAAAGTGCATTATTTGTTTGCCATTCCTTTCTTTACTTGAAGTTGGTTTCGAGTGATAAAGGTTTCTTCAGTGAACAAGTAGTTAAGAGTTGAGTAGAGTGTGAAAGCACTGAAAGGTGACTTACCCTCAACCGAAAACCAGGAGTTGGCTTCTAGATGGATTGACTGATCGCGAACTCCAGGCAAATGACCTATTAGATGTGTGCTTTGGGGTAATTAAGTTTGTTGCTCAGTGTAATTATGGTTATCTTCAAATGTTCAATTGTTCCAATCTTTAAGATTCACCCTTACAAATGGCCAACTCTTTGCCTAGGGTTGCATGGTTATTAGCTTCCTGGAATTTGGATTTAAATTTTTTTTGTAAGTATTTTTTGGATTTAAGTTTTTTAGCCTAGCAACAGAAGATTTGATAATTAAAAAAAAAAAAAAGTTTCCCGGAAATTCCGGGAGGTTTGGATAGTGAGTTGAGACTTGAGTTGAGATAAGACGAGATGAGAGTTGAATAAAATATTGTTAGAATATACTTTTTTAATATAATTTTTGTTTTGAGATTTGAAAAAGTTGAATTGTTTATTATATTTTGTTTGAAAGTTTGGGAAAGATGTAATAATTAGATGAGATAAGATGAGTTGAGATGGTTTTTTAATCCAAACAAGGCATTAAATCTTATTTATAAACTCTAAAACGAGCCATTATGTTCAACTCTCGTTATATTTGGATGGGGCAGACAATAGCTTCTGTTCCTCTAGTTTTCTAGAGTTGTTAGATTGGTGTTCTTTTTCTTCATCCTGCTAGTTGGGTGTTACCTATTGTATATTTCCTGCATATTTGGGTTGCACCCCTTCCGCACCCTTGCTAACTGATATACTATGGTGTTATGCGCTCTGACCTTGCGTAAGACAATTCTAATGACATTGTTGTAAGAGATTGGAGGATTCACGTTGGTTGAGGTTGATAGGAAACCTATTCAGTAGCTTGGATTGAAATTTTTCTCTAATCAAAATAAATGGGCAAAGTAGGCCAAAATTTTAAAACTCTGGCTGTAAGTAAATACATGCAGTAGCATAATCTTGAATTAGTTGAAAACCGTGTTAATGTACTGATATAATTTAGTTGATTTTGTTTCACAGTTTCAGCCGAACCACTAACCACTTACAAGGCCAAAGCCATCATAATCAAGTCCCGGGGGGGTTAGCTTGTCAAGGCTTTAACAGCACCTCAGTAAAAGGCTTGTCATAGAAGAACATTAATGCCGTAAATCTTACAGTTTCTCTCCTTTTCTTCACACATGACTCCAGTCAACACGTCCAATGACTTGGGTTAAAGTCATGAGCAAGGCTTGCCTTCACCATCATTGTATGAGGAAAGGGACACATTGAAAAACCATGTTGAAGACTTGATGATGTCCTAGGGTTTGCTTGTCGGATGAGGAAAATAACTCTCTAGATGAAAAAGAACACAGCACTCCAGCACTACGGTCGGCTTGTGACTTGCACACATCTTGCAACCCAATCCAACCCAAATTGGAGGACCCCCTACCCTTTTTTTTTATTAAAGTTTGTAGCAGAAGTGCAGCAATATGTGAAAAAGACAGTCCCCCATTTTTTTATCCAATATCCATACGTGGACTTGCTTTTGGATCCACTCCCTACGCGTTCGCTTATTCTTCACGAATACGTGTGGTATATTTGACTTCTAACATCTGCTGCACCGACTTGGCGTCCAAGTCAACTCTCTCTCTCTCTCTCTCTCTCTCTCTCTCAGATGCATAGCGTTGTCTTGACGAATGTTCAAAAAAATCCATTTATAATACAAAAAATGCGTTACTGATCATGTAAAATGATCTGTCACGTACATCAGCTACCTACTCTGAAAAACGTTTGTTTTAAATTTTTTTTTATGATTGTTCAAAGTCTTTGTAATGTAATGAGTACCATATTCCTTACTACATTTGAGACCGTCAAATTAATTAGCTTCAGCTTTAAAATCAAACAGTGCTTAATTACTATATAATTCGACTATTGACCATATATATATATATATAGCTAGCTGGTGCTTTTCGTGACCCTTTCTCGACGTGCTTACTGCTAATTACCTTTCTTTCGTGGAAGAAAATATTTCCCAAAGCTTAATTAATTAAACTTAGAACCCACTTGTTGACTAATACACAATGGGTGAAAAAACTATGTTAGAACGAGATCAGACGATGCTTGTATTTACCATGAATTAGATCCCGATCGATTGCATGGCTTGATCAGAAGCTGCATATAAGACATCCAGTACTTTAATTAATTGGATATGGAGCTAGAAATTTCTAATTCTTCACTAGTTTAAGGAATAACGAGCGAATATCATATGACATGTCTGATCTACATGAATATTATTTTCTTCACATTTTTTAAAGAGGACGAGACCTAGCTCTAATTAATTTTATTTATAGATTACTATAGCTTTCAATCGCTTTTACACATTGAGCTTGACGATCACAAAGCCCAAAACTAAGCTCAATAGAAAAAAAAATACTATATTGAACTATAGTATACCAATTAATTACAACCACTACAAGAAAACTGCTTATTTACAATCAATTAAGTCCAGCGAAATTACTATTTATAACTAAAATTGGTTGTAAATAGTCTTTTAGTTATAATAAATTAGTCACAAAAATCTATTTTTCTTATAGTGAACTGATCAAGGTCTAAAAGTGGGTAATCGATCTTGACCTATCAAGAGTTAAAATTCTGAGCAAAATTTTGGGAAGCTGAGTATTAAGATCAGAAAAGAGGATTCATAACCAGTTCTACCGTAATTAACCAATCCATCATCAATCTGCCCATGATTTGCTTCTGATCATCTATATATATACATGCTTTGATCGTATATGCATATATATGCTCTTGCAATCAGCTTAAGATATCTATCCAGATTTGGAAGCTGTATTGCCAAGGAGGTTCACCATGGGTACGTACTCTGGAACCAATGATCGATCAACAAGCAAAGAGTCTGTATATACATACGTCTCTACCATGAAGTCAAAAGTATTAATGAAGTTGGTAGATAGCACAGAAGTCGACCAACTTTTACTTTTAGGGCAGGCAGATATCTCAGTACGTATAAATATAGCTAAGAAACTGGAGAGGGTATTGCTGTCTTTACGAACAATGGTATCAAAGTTTGACAGCATATTATAAATTCGAATTCGATCCCGTTGTACGATGGATGGAATCTCATGAGTCTGAGAACGTTGACACCTATTGCTTTTGCTTCAAGTTAAACAGTAGTTAGATTTAATCGAAAACGTGGAGTCCAAGATCAGAAAAGATATATATATATATACATATATAGCTGGCAATTGTGCACATAAACCATTACAAATAAATGCAGCTCAGACAAATCTCAGGTGGGAACGCAATGCAAGGTGGTGCTGCGCGAGTAATGAGTGATGGGCCGCGCTATTGTGTTGCAATAATCACGGTCAATATTCAAAGGAAAGGATGCTGAATGTTGGTGATGACATCCATTATCTCTAATATTTATATATATATATATATATTGTATTCAAAGGAAAGGATGCTTAATTACTTAATTCGTATCTTAATTAAAGTCAAATTAATTGTGGGTATTATAAGTAATTAATTAATTAATTATGTTGCCGATTGAATATATATGTTTTCTTCTCCAGCTGGGTCCACGTACATGTAACTCATATATTAATATGCCTACCTAAAAACTTGTAGCTCAAATTTTAAAAGTTGTCTACACAAGCAAGGACTCGTTTGGACAGTAAAATGAGATGATATCATGAGATATTTTAGATGAGTTGAATAAAATATATATTGTTAGAATAAAATGTTTGGTCCATATATACATTTAATTTGAGGAAAATGATCAATGCCAAAGAAAGTAGGTTTTGGTCACATATATATATATATATATATATATATATATATATAGATGTTCCCCAATAAATTTTAAAACAAGGACAGGATAGATAACGAAGATCACAAACCACAGTATATTCACTATTTATTTTTTCCAAATTTACACAAGTCCCTAAAGGTGGTATATATAATTAATTAATGAATCATGACCTGTTAGTCGAAGAGAAAAAAAAGAAGAAGAATAAATAGATTAACAAAGTAATTAAACTCCAAGCTCACCGAATGATCTCGAGGAGAAACCCAAATAACCCAACCAAAAAAAAAACAAAAACAAAAACTAATTAAGTAATTACTTTAATTCCCACCTTATGATGATGATGATCTGTACGGCCTATCCCTTTAGTTTAGGGACACCTCACATTTCTTCCAGGTCCACCGTAGTAAAAATAATTCCCCCAAACATTGTTTATTCCCCCTTGAATGTCATAGCAATTGGGATGATCGGCTAGCACTCTTAGGTTTGATAATGGAACCAAGCTGTTATCCCAATCAACGACTTGTAAATTTCGAAAATAAGATGCTTTTCCAAACCCTTCTCCAGCAAAATGACCGCTACCCATTTGTGTCGATGTGTGAAAACCAGATGGCCTTGAGTTAACAACTTCTCCTCCAAATTGCACCATACTTGCATGATCTCGAAGGTGGGTAAACAGGAAAGATGGCCAGTATCCAACTAGAATTCCTGACCCGAATTCTAGCCACCAATTTCCATGCTTTGGATCCTACACGGGGAAAAAAAAGTTGTTGTTCTTAGAACCTTTAAGATCATACCAGCTTTTTTGCACCAAAAAAACAAAAAAAACATTCATTACACGTTAATTATAATCCCATGTGCAAGTTAATTAACAAGTGTAGTAAAGCAACATGGGTCAAAAATGAATATTGTAAACAAAAAAGAAAGAAAAAAAATGAATTTATAATGGGATTAATGGATTAATGATGATATAGAACGTAAAGGATGCGTATGTAGGTCATGAAGCTCTTTTGCTTGGAAAAGAAGAGAATCCTGCAAAGCACAAAAGCGCAATGGAATTCTATTTCTGTACGCGCGTCCATTTTGTGAAACAATGAGTGCACGCGCATTATGCACTATAGCGGCAACTGGCGAATGTTTACAGCTCGATCGAAGATAGCTCTTTAATTACTATCATTATCATTATTATTATATCTTTTTGGGTAGGTTTTGCATGATAATGTTAATCTTGGTCTCCAAGGCCAGTTCCCAGTCTTCAATGGACATGTGGGACGACATGGAAAGACGTGGAGTTCATTGACCATGATCGATCAAGTTCATGAGATCCGACGGTCAATCGAGAGCAATTTAAAACGTACGTACGTAAAGACATATTATGTGGAGGCCGGCCAGGAAAGATAAAAGAAAAAAGGTGGTTATGGAGGTTAGTTTAAATTACCTTCCAAACCAATAAGCTAATATCGAACTGTCCACCTTTGTACGAAGATGTTGGGGAGATTGCAGCTCCAATCGCAATTCTACTGTTAGTCTGAACGAAGCCTGAGCATAACAAATTGTAACACCCGGTTGCTTGATACGCGTCCGTCTGTTAATTAATTAACAAGTGAATAGGTGTACTTACTAATTTATCGTCTTATCTTAAGCTTGAATTAAGGAATTATTAGGGTTACTTACAGTCCAGTACGTAAAGAATCGAGGATAGTTGTCCCCGTACAGCTCTGGGCTAACCTGCAGAAAAATTAAATGAATTAGCTAACATTAATGAAGATGAGAGGTAGTTGAGCTGTGATATAACTACTTTAAATGTGGAGGCAGCAAATATATATTGGTATTTAATACTCCATCTGCAACCATGCATGATTTTTCGCGTTTTGCGTGTAGCTTTCAAGAGTTGATCTGCATTTACAATTCGTTTTCGAACTAGTACTAAAATTATGGACTACTGGCCACACAGCTCATCATAATAAAAAAGTATGCCCAAATTTCATAGCATATGGTTCAATGATCGATATGTTTCAACGAACTGATCATGCATGCATCAAGAAATTAATTAAATCGTTCTGAAATAAATACGTATTTTTCTACCATTCAAGCTAAAGATAATCCGCTCTATTGTGTTTACATTTTAATAATATATATAGTTTAATGTAGCAGTACTCATCATGAAAAGAAGTGTTATATATATATATATATATAGATGTGTATGACATGAATATCGATCATTAATGCCGTGCCGATCGAGAAGAAAAACGTAGGAAATTAAACTTGTTTGGGAGAAGATTAATGAATATGAGGAAATATAAAGTTACATGCCTGCCAACCAGCTTCAATGGTGTTAAGGTCATCGCCAAAAGAACCTGATATGACCCACATTTGAGACAAGCTGAATTCATTTTGATTAGCCACGCGGGGTGCCCACACGTTTATACTTGCTTTTGCTCCATAGTACTGATCTCCACTCACATACCCAACTGCATGCTGCAACCCAAAAGTCCAAATGAGAAGTAGACAGACGCGCAACGCTAGTACTAAAATTGCAATAATCCAAAAACTAATTTGTTATCAGTTACTTCCATTTCCATGTTTGTTGTGTTGTAAGATAAGTTTACAAGTGACTTCGGTTTTATCTAAAAGAGATACTCATAAAAAAATGAAAAGCTGTTTTTTGTCACCCTTTATTCCATGTTTTTGTTATCCTTTATTCCTTGTTCATAATAAGTTGAATAAAGTTGTTATCTTTAAGAAAGAGGAAAAGAACAAAAATAAACAGATAAAGAACAATAAGAAAATCTCTTTTGGTTGATCATTTGTGTGAGACTTGGAGAAAGTTTCTCTGAATTTCTCAATTTGCTTATTAGTTTTCAAGTACTTACCTCATGGCCATTGCTGCTGGAGTCTCTTCTAACATGTCTTGATCTCGGTTTCCTTCCAAATCTTCTGACAGAGTTTGCTCTTAACATATCTTGTTCTGTCGTTCTTCTTACTGGAATTGTTCCTTCAGGACATGATTCGCCAGACATACTCCATAACTGAAAATTTTCTTCCACCACGCCTGTCGGGTTATGGCCATTTGGTCTCTCCGGTGGATCCTACAAAATCAAGCAAAAATACAGACTTCTAAGATTCTGAACTCACCATCTTGGATCTAAGATATGAATTCTGAGAACTCCAAGATATATCAATATTGATTTCTTGCCATAATAAAGTTCAAGTACCAGTGGTTTTTGCCCTTTAAGCAGAGGATGATCAAAAGCTGGTTGCAGATGAGAGACAACGCAATCTATGTGATCACCATCAGTACTCTGCAATAAAAACAAACCCAGCATATTAAGTCCAAAACAGAGCAAAAAAACAAGAGGAAGTGAAAGTAAAGTTTTTATAGAACAGTTGTATAAGAGATGTTCAAATGCCTGAATTGTCTTGACAGCAGGCTTGTTGATCTTTCTGAGACGAGATCTTATTATTTTGAGCTTTTGTGACTCTTCCTCCGGCCGGAAAGTCTGGTTGGCTGCTCGGTTTTCTCTCTGTTCCGACGAATGGACCGGACAAACCGAAGAAGAAACAAGAAGAAAACACACAAAAATGGGAATGATTGGGGAGATCTTACACCAGCTAGATGCCATGTTTGAGAAATTCACTCGTGTTGTATCGTTTTCAAAATTTGTTTGTATTTGTGTACATTTGTGTTGTCCTGTTCTGTGGTCAAAATTTTTATTCCTAGGTTTTCTCCATGAAGACGCACTTCCCAGTGAATCCATCCAACACCAAATGACTATTGCAAGAAACCCAATTCACTCTCTCACCATTTCCAAAGCTTTGGAATCCCAGTATGGCGAAAACTTCTATTCTCTCTCTCTCACTCTCAACCACGCACACGCACACACGCAGCTTCTAATACCTCGGTTTTATGACCTGACAGCTTGAACTTCCGGGCATGAGCTAATATAAAAACATACAAATGGTTTTGCCCATGTGGGCATGGAGTTATAAATACGGGGGTAGTGATGAAACCATGCTCTGTGTTTTAAAAAATTGAAAAAGAAATTTAGGAGAGAGAGACCTGGAGGGAAAGGGGGGTTTTGTTTGAGAGGCTGTGTTTCCGGTCTCCAATACAATGACCGAGACTCCAAAGCTTTTGTGTTAATTTTATAGGTCAAAATGGTACCGAACTCATCTGTTATATATTCTTTACTTTGGCTCCGAGGGCAGATAGGAATTACACTTGGTTCTGGGTTTCCAAAGTTCTTTGCTTTGGGGGTTCTCTTTCTCATTTCCCTAGATGTTCTTTGTGTCAGTTATAGTCTGTTTTTTGTTTTGTTTTTTTAATATCCTCGCTCATTCGCCATGACAATTTAAACAAGCTAAATCTAGATTATCTACCTAATAAAGCATTCTCATCCGGTTCTCTCTGATCTATTTTTTCCTATAAGTTGAGTATTAATTTACGGTTTTGACCCAAATCGCCCATACATCTTAATCTCTATTCTAGAGAAAAGGTTTAGGAGATGAACTGTAAATAGAGAATCACTGTTCATCTCCTAAATCACTTTATCAATATTTTATTCATTTCAATTAAATTAATTATTATTCCAATCATATACACTTTCTCTCATACTACGAAAATAATTTAAATAACTACGAAAATATAAAAAAAAAATTTTAAAAATATTATCATACCCGCAAAACATGAGAAAAAAATATTGAGTAATTAAGTTTGTAAATAGAAGTGAGAAAAAAAATAATAAAGAAAGAATAAAGAAATATTATTTTAATAGAATAGAGAAATGATAAGGAATGAGATGTATGAAATTTTTGAAAAATGAGTAAAATTTAGAAAAAAATTATGTCACATGCAGTAGTTAACTTGCAGATTGGTGGAGAGTTGTAACTTGCACATTTGGTGGGTGACCACAGCCAATTTTATATAAATATGATCTCAGTGGTTTCCTACAGTTTTTGTAATTTCTGACTTGAAATCTTATTTCTCCATTATCTTTTTGAGCAGTCGTTTTCTAAAAGTCATGAGCCAATTTGTTAATGCGTTGGGGCCTGTTATTTATGTTGGCACGCGCATCTGTTAATGTGCTCTCCCTCTCTCTCTCGATCTCTGCATGCTTATTCACAGACCCATGCATGCATGCGCTAGCTAGCTGCTCAATCTTTCATCTAGCTAGCCCTTCGATTCAAAATGGTTGGGGGCAGTACTGTGCCTTGCCTGGATTTCCTGATCTCTGCATTCATCTTTTAATTACTTCGTGTGCACATTGCATTTAATAGTTATGATTCTCTATCAGATGAATCCAAAATTCTAGCTCTACCGGCTTTTTTTGGATTAATTATTAGCATTAACTAAATACATTATTTTGTATTTAGTTAATGCTAGATGGATTGTTTTCAAACCATGAAACTTTACTTCTAGGAAGCTACAATATCATCAACTACTTCACTATATATATTATAATATGCTATTATTAAATAACAATATTTAGTGCTATAATATCACGTCATTTAATTACTCTCCATTTGTTTTATTATAAAATAAAAATAAAAATAAAAACAAAAATATATTCAAATGTTATATATATATTTTAAGAAAATAACGGTACTCTAATTTTATTGACCGCTCTCACTTATGGCAAAAGAATATCGTGGTTACGTACAACTGGACACCTAGGAGTTACGTATAATTCTAAAGTCCAAACTCAGGTATAAAAATGCTATCCAAATAACATCCTCTTATAAAAATGACATGATAGCATTTAAATAGGCAAACAAAGGCCTTAGATCAGTGCATGATAGACTACGGCTTCGATTGATTGCATGTCCAGCATTAGTAATACTGTACTACTGCATCTGCATGCATACACCTATATATGCTATTGTTTTGTTTTTTTGTTTTTTTAAATCTAATTACTTCGTAGCACCAAAGAGTTACCATCATGCAACTCAGGCTTATAACGTCATGATTATCTACTTGATATTAAATAATGTAGTTTTAATTCCGAGACTGATATTAGTATAATTAGTTTACCAGATCAGCTCGGGTTATATGCCTTTCCCAGTATTCCCTGGGTTATCTTTTTAGGTCTCTGGCAATGATGCCTGCCACTTAGCCAGCATTCTCTTTATTGCTAAATTTATATTCTATTCTGATTCTGTTTTTTGTAATCTGCTTTGATTCTGCTTCTACTACTTCTCAGGTTTCATACTCACCCTCACCTGCATTATACAAAACCATGGAAAGTATCCAGGACCAGGAATATAATATTAATGGTACAGAAGATGTTGTTGCTCATGTTAATGTTTTCTTTTTCCTTTTCTTCTAGCTTGCTTGGTCCCACGATGTGTCATTCTCATTCCAACCAATTGGCACACATAAAGGTATCTTAGTAGAGCCGACCCCACAGCTACATGCAATGCCATTATTGAAGCTGGAAACTCCAGTTAGCCCTAATTCTGATGTGATTCTATGTTCGACCCTTGTTAATGGTTGCCTGTTTTTAGACAAAAAATGGTTGTGATTTCAAATGCCTTCAAACCAACTTGGAAAAATGAATACATAGGGGTACGTAGCAGTTACTGAAGGTGGTCACCAATTGAAGGGGACCCTAGATCTGGGCCTCTACTCTCAGAAGTTACAAAAACTTTGCAACGTCCCGGCCAGGCCAATGTCTTCAAGTGATCATCAGATCATTTAAGCGGCTATTTAATTTTTGTGAGCCCTTTCAACTCCCCATATTAATTGAAGCCTTGATGGGGCTTTGAAAAGTTATTCCTATAGCTTAAAAACTAGCCATATATTGAAGTAACGTGCAAGATAAAACTAACGCTAGCTACAAACGCAACCAAACGTTGTAATTGAAGTGATCTGAACATCTACTTGCATCTTTTTGTCTAGTTTGTGAGTTTTTCTTCCTTCTCAGACCCTTTTTATCTCCTCCATACTCTTCCATAACTTCAATTAATGTAGCTACATTATTAGCTACGTTAACATTTGATTAACTGGTACTATGCATGGTAGGAATCATATATAAGGATATATAGTTCAACGATTGGAAGATTCATCTGAAAGCTCCAGTAGAAATAAAGGCTGCTAATACAGTATATTTAATTAAGATTTCTTTGACTTAAAGGGGCCAAATTAAAGGTCATATATTTTACAAACATATTTGGATTCGAAATTGGACACCTTATGATCATTTTACAAGGAATTTAGAAAAACAAAAATAAACCATAGTCATCAAGTAGTAAGGCCATGAAGCATGCAGATCATGCAGTGAGTGTGCATATGCAGTTATAGGGCGCAATGCAATTTAAGTGTACAAAGTTGACACAAAGGACATTCAAGACACTCGTTTTATATATATGTGTACAATGGATCTTTCATATCATGTTAATTAGTTTTCACTGAGAAATTAATCTATAGATTACCCCACGAACAATTATATATATCCTTAATGCAGGGATCGTGGCTTCAGTATGAGCTTGAAAAAATCATCTTAAATTTTCAGAAAATATATATCGAAAAACCAGTAAAGCTGTATCATAATGGGATATTGTGCAGTACATATCATTCACATATATAACAGCATTTTTTTTTTCCCTGCAGGTAATTATTAGAACTTTTCGGGGAGAGTAATGGAAAAATTGAGGATATTACATCATATCAGTCCATATGATTGCCTCCTGTGGCGATGAAGATTGAAGAGGATCGTGTGCAATTTATATTAATCTTGTTCATGTCAAAGCAACCATGACATTTTTATCTTTCAATGGATTCGGCATTCCCCTTTTCATCAACTTGAGAGAAGAAAAGCTGACATCAGTGTAAATGCTCGGAAGGTGGTCATGATAAACAAAACCAAGATGCAGGAAAAAGTCTTGCGAGTAGGCACTGAAAATCTAAGACTGCTATCATGAATCCTCTAGCACACACCACACCTATCATTTTTGCCATTCTTTACTGAGAATTGGTCGGTCTCATATCCCACTACCTAGGGAGTTTTCACCGACAAAATTACAGGTATCAATCTCTATGTACCATAATCATTTGATGCATGCATGCATGCATGTTCTTTTCAAGTTGCTTTCTTTAGTCGGGATTTTGAAGCCCAGCTAGCTAGGTTCTTCAAATCGTATGTGGTCTAAAAGATTAAAAATATGCAAAATATATCTCTCTTTTTTCTCCCTTCGGTTGCGGTATATATCAAATATAATTTGAAGGGGTCTGAGCAGCTATTATGTATTTTTAATTGGATTTCTACCAAGCTATAATAATCATGGTACTGCCCCCAAGTTTGACGATGAGAGATGGGCCTGTGGCATCTGCATAAAGAAAAAGCAATGTCATTCATTCACAAAAGGGCCACGATGTATGTATCTCAAATGACACATCAATAGTACTGGAAGCCAAAGTTCCCCTTTACTGACTACATCTTAAGTAGGCTGTTTGGTTGCATTGACTCTAGAATGTTACTTGAATGGTCACCTCAAAAAGGATCTATTTTTTTTTCTGTCCGTCTTAGGTTACTAATTGCTTCAGTTAATGAGCATTATTATCGTACCAAAACACGGACAAAAGAAGATGAAATGAATAATTAGAAGGGTGATCACTTAATTAGTCCAAGTGGTAGGATAGGCTCAAGGGTGGCTGTCAGCCCCAAATAGCAGAAATTAATTAACAGCAGTTTTACAATTCCATATAATTCCAAACCACAGTTTAGGGATGAATACAAACACTCATGCTGCCCAAAAAAGCAAAAGAGGAAAAAGAGTACTCATATATCTCGAAAAGCTGGTTGACTAAAACCTTTCATTATATTGACTTGGAGACATGACTAGACCCATTTCTTCTAATGGGTTGATCAGAACCCTACAAGGAGGAACCAAAGCCAAGCTTTTAAGGAACCAATATTCCTAGAAGCCTTGATTTTAAAAGATGACCGACAGGGGAATGTGAAAGAGTATGTAAGAGAATGATCATTAGTACCATGCATGCACATTTAAGCAGTGGCCGGGGCTGTGTGGGCTTGAACTTCAAGTGCTTGTAAATGAACTAATTAAAGAAGTTTCTCATGGTGACTTGGTTGGAATCCATTACTCAATTTATTCTGAGCCGTTAATATATATGTTCAGTGAACTTCAACTCGAAGTCTAAAGGGACTAAGAACTTTTCGCAAGCTAGCTTTAATTGAAATATTTGTCCGATTTCGCTGAAAAGAAAATATATGTTTGTGAAATCGTATACTATGGAACATCAAGATCGACTTTAACAATTCTCAAGAAGAAAAAAGAATTACATTCTCAAAATAGTGTCTATTAATTACATTAAATTCAAATTTTCCACCAATATGATCTCATGACTACTTACACACGTTTCAAAAATATAGTGTCTTCATCCAATCTTAACACCGTCAGATAAGGATATTGCATAATGTAGTACTCAGAGTTATAACTCTTTCTTTGGACGTTAAGAATATATGCAAAATAAATTTAGAATATTACCCAAAAAAATTCGAAATAGTACTAATGGTAAATGTAGCTGCAAGATACTGGTTCTTTTCATTCCTCAGGGTTTACGGCAATCATGATCCAAAGCATAAGGTGATATCAAAAGAAAAAGGAAAAAGGGGCAGAAGGAGGAGGAGGGGGGGGGGGGGAGCTATTTTGGAACAGAATCTAGGCATCTAACTTTACAAATTTAGTTTCAAATTGGAGTTGTCTCAAAGTGAACTCTACTAGTTATTAGTTAAACCCGACATGAAAAGAAGAGAATAGAATCATGAGAATGAGTGGTAGTAGTTTCTGTAGGGTTTGCATGATCAATTCAAAATAATCAAAACCACACACAGAACGTACACCAACTTTTCTTTTCTACGTAATTATACATGGAATAGCTGATTATGACCAATTAACCACACCACCCCCCCCCCCCCCCCCCCGTTTCTCTGATCTCTCTCTCTCTCGATCTGATGGGTACATGTGTTCGGCCTGTATATTAATTCTTTCTTCTGTCATGAGTCATATTTTAATGCAAAAGGCTCTTGTAAGCGTGGAAAAGGGCATATATATATATATATATATGCATGTATGAAAGGCTTGCAGGCATGGAACACATATGTTAGGCAATGATTTTGTCTAAAGCGGCACGGCCAGCTTTCCTAATTGAATAAAGATATAATTAAAGAAGTAAAACCTAAAGGGTTTCTCAGTCAAAAACAAAAGAAGGGTTTGCAAAGGGACAGCGCCCATGAAAGATGTCGCTGATCGCTTGATTTCCATTTGGTACTCCAAGTACTGGGTTTGTGCATGAGCCATGATTTAGGAGGATGGGACTGTTTGGAAACGAAGTTTCTACAATCACTCTTTGATCTTAAGTATGAGTGGCATCCTTAAAGGCACATTCTCATGGGCCACATCACATCCGGCCTAATACATCATCATGTGCATGATGATGATGGTGTTACTTGAGCCAAATACAGAGACTGAACGGGATTCTCTTGGAGTTGCTTGTCATGGGGACAACATATCATGGTTAATCATACGTTGCATTCATTATTGCTGCGCATGTGCATGGCTCTATCAATCCAAAACGCAAAAAAGTGGAGCTGAAAGCCATCAGCCGTTAGGGTTAGTATCAGATAATATTATCCCTCCAAGAAGTACATATATAATTTGGATGAGGATAGGATTAAATAGCTAGGATGCATTGGTTCATTTGGTGGGCTCCTTAATTACCTGATCAAACCCTAACACTAGGGTAGATTAATTAGGCCGTTGCTCGCTAATTAATTTGGGATTATTTTTTGAACCGAGAGATCTATGAATTGGTATCTTAATTACAAAATGGTCCAATGAGAACGTACAAGAATTTTCAAGAACATTTGAAACATTTCATTTCTGAACAGATCATTAGGTTCTTAAGTCTTCAAATAATTAAAAGATTTTGTTAGTACTTATTACATATACTGCATTTTACCATATTTAGCACTACTCTTGTGCAAGTTCATAGTACTTTAAATTATATATATACCTCTAAGTACTGTATAAAAGAGTAAAGGGTGTAGTGTTTCCAGTACACAAAAAAATTATACAAAAATAAATCCACAAACTGATGTGATTTCATGGGAATCCGTTAGATCTACTTTACAATAAAAATAATTTTACAATCTGACGTACTATATCAAGCCATATCAGTTTGTGAGTTTACTTTTATGTAATCTCTTTGTGACTAAAATATTTTCTATTTTAAAATTATAATGCTATTTTAATAGCCATAATCTTGGAGCGGCACAATGTTTTGAAGCAACTTCCAAGCCCATTAGTAAGGTGTCTTACCATTCGCCGCATCCCAAAATCTACAAATCAAATTAAAGTGTGCCTAACTTACCTGTGGTTGTAACTCTTTGCCCAAAACCGAAAAATCGATCCATAGGAATTAGGAGGCAAATATTCTGTTGGGTTCATTTTCAATATGTTTTAAAATGGGCCGAGTTACTACTTCAGTGGTAGCCTGCTGGTGGTGATCATTATGGGCCATTTACTAGTCTGGTTTTTTTGTTTTTTGGTGCAGTAGTAGCATCCAAGAAGTCCAACCATTCCTTCCATCTTGCGATCATATGATATGCTTAATATCGTTAATGCGAGCCAAGATTTGTGAGGTTTTTAAATATTAAGTTTGAAGAAAAATACGAGAAGGTGAGAGAAGATGAATTACGTGCACAACTAAAATTCTAACATCGTAATATTATTAGACATCTTTTTTTAGAGGTTTTGTTTATTGTATAATGTCTAGAGCATTAGCAATGGTGTAGGCAAGGGTAAAGTTCGACTAAAATCACATATTTCACTTTTTGCCTTTGCCATTCAAGAGAAATTCTCATATTGGATTATCCATCTTTTAGCAAAAATAATAATAAAATATTATTTAATAATAATAATAATAATAATTTTTTTCTAATTTTGTTTTTCATATTTTGTAATTATATTGACCATATATTAATTAATAATTTAATTTTGTTTGCCAACTACCTGGTGGAGGATTTATACTGACCATATGTGATTCCCGGTGAAGGATTTATTAAAACCCACTACATTAGATCTACAAGAAAATCTACATGAAGAAACCCAATACATAATGATAACCGGTGTAAAACGTTAAAATTGAACATCAACTTAATTTCATCTGCTCATCTACTAAACAATGTAAATGAATATAGAGAAAAGAGAGGAAAAATCTGATACGGACCAGGGGAAGAGATAGTCGAGGCAGAGTTGTTCTAAGACTTGGCCTTGAGTTGAGAACTTCTTGAGAACCCGTTGTCCTTTGTCTTAGTTGGTGCTTAGCATTATGCTCCGGTGTCGGTTCAACCACTGCTGGTTGCAAGGCCAATACTGGTTCCATCTCTGCAACTGGTTGATGCACTGCCTGAAGTTGTCTTGGGTTGCACCTATAATTCGAGCTTTCAGCACTCATCCATAGCCCATATCTTGAATTTTCTGGCATGAGTGCAGAATCATTTTTGCAATTCTACCAGGTCTGTTAAGATCAAATCCTTCAGGTAGTGGTTTTTCTATGTCCATCTCGACTCTAATTCTCAAATATCTTCTCAGATCTATACCAAATATTGATGCTCTGTCGGCTTCCTTTAAATCTCCAAGTACATTTCCAATCCTCTCAACATTTTGGTCGGTAAGCATCTCCAATGGAAGGCCATGAACTTGTACCCAAAAGATTGAAGTATTGAGCCTTACCTCCTGTATGCTTAACCCTAGAGGCCAAGTTTTCAGCACCATATGAAATCCTTTGAAATTCCAGGGTCTGTTTTCTAAGACTCTGTCCTTGTCTTGCTGTTATGGGAATGTGAAGAGGAACGTGTTGATGTCGATGTCTTCAATCATGAGTCCCAACACAAAGCTCCATACTGCTTTGATCGTAACATGGAAAGTAATTTTGTTGAGAGGCTTGGAGGATATCAGCTTCCCTATCAAGGTTAAGTTTGAATAATGGTTTGCTATATTGAGCTCGGGTTCCAGCTGGAGATCTTCCCAGGAAAGAGCTTTTGCCTGGGTTATCAGCTGATCAAATATCTTCTTGGCTTGTGGACATGTTGCAAACACTTGGTTCTGTTGTTTGCAGATTGTGGGATTTTGTGCTTTGCTTACTGTCTGGGGTTGATGACTTTGGGATCTCGGGATTGATACTTTGAGGTAGTTGACTAAGGTTCCAGAAAAAGAAACATTGAGGTGGGATCTGTGTGTTGACTGAACTATACTTTTGGAAACTAATGGATGAAAACTACGTAGAGGGGCCTGATTCACTTACTGTGATGGAGAGACTCATCTAGAGAGAGAGTTAGTTGATCTATCCACGAATTTTTGCCACATGACTCACTTAATATCTATATCTCTCCCGCTTGAAGCACTCAGATATGTACAAAAACTTGTGGACATCCCTTTTCCATTATGGGATGCTATAATACAAGTTAAAATACGCAAATTTGAGAGGACGTTACCCCAACAGTCATATTCACACACATTCCAATAAGATCAATATTGAACAATATATCACAGACAGTTATTTATAAACTAATACGTTGTTCAACTCCTAAGCACCATCCTTTATTCGCGTCAACTTCTTTTGACCATTCGTTCATTTTTTTTCCTAGTTTATTTCTTCCTCCTTTTCCTCAGGTCGTGCTTTGCATAGTTTTTCTCATTTAGAAAAATCAATCATGAAGATATATATGGTTTTTAACAAGAAATGAAAGAAAGAAAGAAAGAAAGGGAAAAAAGGAATCACATCTGAGGTCTCGTCTGGACCACGAATACTTTTCCATCTCTAATCACGCCTTCAATGTCCTGTGGAGACCCATACAGCTCCTCAATGGCACTACCTGCACGAGCAATGCTAGAGAGGATCGAGTGCCGAAAGTCCCCGTCAATCATCAGCGGGTCAGATGAGTAGTCCAGCATAACTTTCTCTTCCTCATCCATTGGTACACTAAAGAAAAAGAAGAATTAATCATAGCATACAAGATGGGAATGCAAAGACAAATTATTCACGTGACTGATATAGAAATGAAATGGATTCTTTTTTTTTTTTTTTGTCCTCAAGAAAGTAAGCATTTCATAGATAAACTAAACAGTTACACGATACAATAGAATGGGAACCCCCAACATTCATCCCAAAACCAACACATACAACACGAGAAATAAAACAGAGGGATCTGGAGGCAAAGATTTGGCTCCCACCCATTTTCCACAAAGGATAAGCCGCTTGAAGCGGTTTTTACAGTCTGATAAACAAACTATAAAACTACAACTAGAAGTCACAGTAGATTGTTGTGTGCTGCATTTTGCTAGTCTGGACTGGCTGAAGGAAACTTTCACAACCACTTTATCTTGATCCTTGGTTAGGGAAAGTGGGAACATAGGGAAGTAGCAACTGGAAGATGGGTCGATTCGCCGACAAAGGATAGGCACTGGCTGTGGAGGCACGTATAGGTCACGCGCCACTCTTGGAAAGAAGGTGATAGTCAGATCTAAGAGATCCAAATCCGTTGACCCCAATGGTGCTGGGTGTGGCAGTGGCAAACTCACCATGGTGCGGCGACGCGAGACTCGCACAGTGTGAGCCGCGCGAGACGTACGCGCTGCTCTTTTGGTCGGTTTTCTTTTGCCGTCCGACAGATCGGCAGCTGGAGAATCTGGTGGTGGGGCGCATGGCAGTCGTAGGAAGCCAGTAGGCAACAGATGACGCATCTTGGTGCGATGGACAGAAAATAAAAGAAAAACAAGGAAAAAAACCGACGGCATCAAACAGGAGGGTGGTTCTAGCTGGAGTTGGGAGGGTTATACCTAGGGGTGTAAAAATTAACCGAAAAACCGGACCGGACCAGCCCGAGCCGGTGGAACCAGTCCAATCCGGTTCGGTTTCGATTCTATGCTTTTTAGGACCGGATTGATTCACTATTATATATATTTTAAATTAATTTTTTTAATATTATATATAATATTTTTTATATTATAGAAAATTTATATATATAATAATATAGATTATAATTATATATAAGATAATGCTATTATAATTTATAACATAATATTTCAATCTTAAACATAAAAATTTATTTGATCATATACTTTAAACATAATATATATATAATTAACAACATTTTATAGCAATTTTTTTATAGCAGATTTTTTTTGCATAACAGATTTTTTTTATAAAGCAAATTTTAGTAAATAGTAACAAATTTTTAATAAAATAGATTTTTTTAATCGGTGCGTAATCGATTTTTGAAAATGTAAAACAGGTGCATACTGATTCGGTTCTAAATTTTGTCCAAAACCGGACCGGACCGGTTACACCCCTAGCTTATACCAATCTGCTGGAAGAGAGAAAAAATCGCCTGGAAGAGATGGAGAGGTTTTTTTATGATCTCCTTAAAGCTGCAAAGATTCTACTTTAACTTTACCAAACCCTAGAAATGAAATTGATTCATGTGCGAATATCTATGAACCAGGCTACACCCTGCCTAATTATCGAATGATATAAATTTGCAATACAAAAAAGTCTTGAAGCGGATGTTGGCTGAATATGGTCCAAACTAGGACCTTATTTTGAATTCGATTGCCAATTTTGCATGCATCAGATTTACTCAAAAGTCATATCTATATTTCCCTGACGTTGTTCTTTATCAAGTCTATTGTAAATATGAGACACTGCATAATGGTCAGCCAGTGATAACACGTCATCTGGCCATGGCAGTCTATTGTAGCAGTGTAGGGGGAGTTGCAAGAGTTTACCTGTCATAAAGACCAGCACCAGCATATCCTTCTAGATCTTCACCATTGGAATCCGATCGGAAAATTATAGACCGCCTTATAAAAAGGCCAATGGGTTTGCTTGGGTAACCCAACACCTGGAAAATATCCACGTTTGTGTGAACAGTGTCAAGTTTGAAGAGATGCATTTCTATACAGCAGTATAAGCTACACAATACAAAATCATTAATTTAATTGTGCAACAGAATGTGCCAGTCATCAAGATTACCCAGCAATTCATTATTACATCTCATACCCACTAACGTAACACACTCCTGTGAAAAATCAATTGAAGAATTACCTGAGGAGAGTTCAGATCATTTTTCTTGCAGAGAAAACTTAGAGCACGACCAGGATATGCTCCAACTAGTGTTTCACCAAGTCCCTTTACAACCTATCCCAGGAATAAGATATAAATCAACATGTCTACTTAATCAGAACCATAGTAAAATGTACCACTGCAATACCTCAGCGTATATCTCTGATGAGTCTCCTGAAGACGGATTAGTGGTGTGGATTACAAATGCGTAATCCGCATTTATGATTTCCTGAACAAGGACAGCCATGCAGAGATAATCGTGATCTAATTTCACTTTTCTGGTGCTGAAATATGCCCTCTCATTCCACTTTGAAGCCCAGACCTGTATTGTAATCAACGCATATCACACAGCATTAGAAATCTTGCATGGAAATAGTTGAGAAAGTTGCATATTTCTTGCATTATAACAAAACCATTTGTGTATGCTCGCTTAAATATATGTTTTTTTTTATCGATAACTTAAATATATGTTACTCGGCTATGTAGAACTATAAACGTTGATAGAATAAAAGAGAGGAGTATAATTTCCTCTAAGCATTAAAAAACAAATAGAAAACCATCGAAGAGCAGGATGGATATAAGGATAAACTCTTAAGAGGAGATATATACAAGCTCTTAGTGAAGAGAGTAAAATATCAGTGAACAAATATAATGTCCCAGAATACCTCCATGGAAATATATAAGGCATTACAGTAATGTTAATGTACTACTAACAGTAGGCCCAGAAGAACAGAATTACTCAAATCGCTACAGATACAAGATATGAAATATTTTAGCAATTAATCGTAGTTCAAGATTTATTACAAAGAAAAGCAATGATTAGAATCAATCAAATATCAATATGAAAATACCTAATATCATCTGGCCCAACTGGGCCCAGCCCAATGAAATCGGTCCAAAAGTTCAAACAAAATAGTATTGCCTAGGGTGAAAGTCCAACATCGATGAGGTAAAAGTCATGAAAGCCTACTAGAAGCATTCCGAGCAGAATGTATATAATAAAATCTTGCTCAGTTGGCTACCCACTAGCTGCCTGATGCCTGAACTTGTATACAGGCATCCTTGACAAATTGAAATTATAGAATCGGGTGTGAAATATGATAATATCTAGTTAAAGGACAAACAATCATTTCCTATGGTCAAGGTTCCTCTAATCAGATGGCAACACGTGGTGTGGCAAAATCCCTCAGGGGACTTTCCGCATAGAAAAGGAATATGCAACATACTCAGATGCAGACAACCACTCTCAGCTAAGTGTCAGGGGAACACTCCATTCTTATTCTCTTACTTTTCTCGCTCAACCATAGGACGAGATAGGGGAATCCACCGAAGGCCACCTTCTCCCCATGGTTGAACTGAGAATCAGCAGAGCTCTCACATATCATGCTGTACATTGCACTTAGGTGCAGAAAAAACCAGCCTTACCTTCTTTATAGCGATCCATGCCTGCTCCCATCGCTGTTCACCTTCATCACCAGGCCAAGGCATTCCTGAACTTTGCATCTTAGTTTTCAGCTCTTGCACCTGAAAATAAGTCTTGCATGTAAGCTATTAATTCTCAGTAATATTACATCATTCTGCATGAAGGCCCCAGAAGAATTACTCTTTTTGGTGGGACAGATGAACTTCATCTTTACCAAGAAAAGGAAAAAGATGTGAAAAAAGGTTAAGAGTAGAACGAGCGAAGGTCTACCTTATATATAGCCACTTTGCTGACAACTAAGAGGCTAAGATAAGATATAGGGACTCATTTACCAATACTATTATACTATTAAACTTTTTTCCAAAAAGAAAATGGATACTCGGCACAAAAAAAAAAGGGTAGAAGGGTGTGAGGCAGTTTTGAGGAAACTACAAATGAACCCAGAGCATAGTAATGCGATTTATAAATATTGCCCTTGTTATCATAGCTTTTTGCGTATATTTGCCTTTAGGAAAGGAATATGCGCATCATTCCATCATAATAACCAGAAATTATGCCCCACTGGTTTTCATATAATAAATTATCAGTGTAAGGGGGAGGATTTTTTTTTTCTTTTCCTAAGTAGGGGGAGGAAGGGGGGAATTGTGGAATATGTTTTCAAAAACCATGACACCTAAAGCCCTACCAGCAAAAAGAAAAAAAGAAAAAAAAACATACCAATTGGGTTGGTGCTGCCAACTGTAAAACTGTCTCACGAATCTGCCTTAGTACACTGAACTCTCCTCCTCCTAACTTTCTCTTCAGAAGCTCCAACTTCTGAGAAACTGCCTGTAATGTGAGAAGAAGGGAGGGGGGGGGGGGGAGAGATTCTGTCAGACTAGAGGAATAAAGCAAACTCTACGTAAGATATCCAGCAGCAGGAGCAATCGGAGCTCCAGATTTCATAATTGATGTGATTCCTACATTTAAAATAGTCAAGAGTGATTAATATTCTGTTAAATTTAGAGTTTATTAAAGTCCACCTCAGGAAATTTAGGTCTCCCCATAGGTTGAGGACAATGCTAATATTCAGAGTCAAATTTCCCATCTTAATATATACAGAAAAAAAGCCTCTCAAGTTTTTGACAATTAAGAAAGTAGACATTAAGGCTGTGTTTGGTTTGCCATTTCTTTTTTTCAAATTTTCAACTTCTATCCAAAAATCCTTTGAATCTCAAAAAAAAAAAAAAAAGCAAAAACTACCCTAAAAAAGTTATATTCAAACAAATTGTCAACTTTCCCTATCCACTTCACAAGCCTAAAACATATTTCAAAAAAACTTTTTATTCAGATTTTCCCATCTACTTCACAAAACCCCCAACAAACAATACATCTATTTAACCCCGAGGGGTTGGCCCAAATGGTGAAGGCCTTGGTCTTGGGGTATCACTCCCTTCAAGATCTAAGGTTCAACACCTCATGGGTGCAAACAATTCTTTGGGGTCACACCTCCTGGTGAAGAGCCAGCGATTTAACCAATTATGTATAGAGAAACTTCCGAGGGTGCGGTGCACGAGACCGGGATTTACTCTGCAGGGGTGGGTCCGAGGGGCCCTGCCTTGGAGAGGTTCCCCGACATAAAAAAAATAAAAAAATAAAAAAAAAATAAAAAAAGAAAGAAACAATACATCTATAAAAATTTACATTCTCTAAATTTCTATTAATCAAACATACCCTAAATGATTGTAGTTGTAGTTTAGTATGCACAAGAAAAGCATGAGTTTGATATGGAGGAAAACCTTATTTGAATTGTCTGAAAGAACTTTCTCAAATACTCCAAATGGTAGAGCAACTGATGTAGGAATCCCAATCCAAGATGGCACTTTTCCTTTCAAGTATGATATATTACGTGACTTAGCTCCAACCTAGGAAAATCACAATTATGTGCAATTTACACAAACTTAATAAGAGCAGAAAGGAATTGGAATTTTCATTTCTCCTAACTACATAGATACTAAAGTAGAAAAAGAAAAAAGAAACAAGGCAGTCCTAGGACATAAACGGAAGGAATTCAGAAGGCCAACCATATCACTTGTGAACTCCTCAGATGATATGGCATATCTACCACTAAATTGCTTTCTGACCAAAGTGACACGAGGTGAAGAAGCATCTTCTTTCAAGTTAGCTGAACTCACACCTACTAGCTCACCCTCCTTCAGCTCACTAAAATGGGATAAAAAACAAAAGAAAGATTATATTTTAGTGATTTTAGTGATGCAAATTTAGAAAAAAAAAATGTCATATAGAGAATCATAAATAGAAATAATGGGATTTTCCAAATTGACTGATGGCTGATTTGGAATTCCAACATGCACATAGTGGAAATACAAGAAACATATTTTAAATGTACACAAATATCACCTATATATTATATCAGCAGACGTAGGTTTTAGGCGCAATAACTTCCCTTTCCTCGATTTGAGGTCAGCCAGGATACTGGGATCAAAGCAGGTAGCGAAGCACACCTGAAAATGAAATGTCACCCATTTTAATAAACACTTACCTATAAAACTTGCAGGAAGGAAAAATATGATACTAAAGTCAATTACCTTCCCATTTCTTGCTCGCACAGATACATGGGACAGGACATCAGGCATATCAGGAGTTAGCACAGCAACTGTACCACCTGGAATTTCTTCCTCTCCTTTCACACTTTTTGCTACTAGAATTGTAGGCTGCTCAAATGATTTATTCTGAACGGAAAGTAACTCATCCACAACAACAACATATCCAACAGCTTCAACAGGGCTGATAACTTGCCAACTGTCCCAGACCAACCAAATTTTCATTAGAAGGTTATGTTACAGCATGTAATTGGTGAATAATGCAATATGGTCGTTTCAAGCTTTATTATTTTCAATTACCTAGTAAAATCACATTGCAGTTCAGTTTTAAGAATTATATATGTTCAAGTTAACAGCCATGAAAACATGAGCTTTCAATGGAATTATTTGGCTAAATGATGGCAATAAAATTAACCTCCCAAGATTAGCAGTCTTTCGAAGAACTGGATCAAGTCGATTAAGAAGTGAGGATAATGAAGCAGCAGATCCAGCACGGATGATTTCTTCAGTAAATATATTCACCTGTAAGATGCAAATATGAGGCCAAACAATGTATATGACATGTCATGTTATTGGGACATTCAAGACAACTTATAACATACAGCCCATTGGTCCACTCCGAGCAGTGACCCAAGGTACTCCGCTGATGGTTGCAGAACTCGCTGGTACAGCTCTGCCTTGTTTGTAAGCGATAGGCGGGTTCTGTCAAGCACTGATTTTGCATATAATGCCCAGTGATTGTCCTTACTGTTGGACATGCTTAGGGCATGATTCCATCCCTTCATAAGCAGTGGTAGAAAATTAGATCATACTGAAAAGAAAAACCTGTTGTCTAGAAAAGAATGCCATGTTGAACACGTTAAGACATTCTACTTCTGATTTTGCACCAATGGTACCATTTAGTCACTGCCAATAAAATTCCAGTCCTTCCACTATACAAAACAGGGTTGGATGTGTCCCTCAAACTTTACTAATTGAAAAAAGTCAATTAAACTTTACTATGCTTCTCAAGAGAAAGTTAACAGAACAATTTGGTTCCAAAGCAAGAGTTTGAAAACTTCTGCAATGTATGCATTCATGATTTGTCAGTAATTAAAATTTAGATTATATTCTAATTCAGTTAGTACTACCTTCAAGCAGTAGATGAGATCCTCATTATCGTCTGATGAAAGTGCAAGATTTTCAAGAACCAGAGCAATGAAGTACATAATTTTCTGCATGATGCATAAATTGGCATGTCAAAAGCATTTATTATGATATATCATTATTATCATTCATAAAAGTAGATAGAACTAAGACACTTAAGAGGTTATGAATACTGCACAGAACAACTGGTATCATGAACAGGATTTACTTCTGGTGGAGCATTATTCAACTCCTCATATCCTCTCTCGATAGCTGTCCTAACAGTAGAATCGAGGGCTATGTCCAAAAACAAAAGATCCTTCAGGCGATTCTGACTCTTAGAGAGAAGTGGTCGAAGGTCCTGACGAGCCTCTAGCAAACCCTGTGTTGGAAAATTATATATATATATTAATATAGAAAAGTAAGGTAAGAGTCTAAAGGCAAACAGAAAAAATGGAATTGCCAGCATACAAACCTCAAGTAGGGCTTCTACATTCTTATCTTCAACATGATCTAGGACAAACTTAAGCAGATCCTGTATAAAGAGATGAACAAAATATGCAATTAATTTCATAATTTCTCGCCCACATAGAAATCATTAATGACAGTTCAAAACGAAGTTGAAAACTTCACTGGAAATCCAGATGGCAAGCCAGAGATGGGATTTATATGCACACCAACCATGAAGCCTTGACCCTGAAGAAATCCAAAGTTTAATCTTCTTTCTAAGTGAAAAAGTTCTATCAAATGCTAAGAAAAAAGACACAGGGTTGAGCTGGTCCACTGACAATACCTGAGATTTGTAACCCATACAATTTGAAATAGCAGACTCAAGATCTGCACCTGAATGAACTGCCTGCATATAAATTATGATTGGACCCAAATTGTCAAATATGGATACATGACATACAGGCAGGCAATCGACCCAAAGGTATGCCGCATAACATCAGAAAATTAACATATCCTTTCCCATACATTTGAAACGAGTAGCAACAGCAGATGGAAGCATACAAAGCATACATTCACAACACAACAAAATCTGAATGAATATTGAATGTACATTCGGGTGCAGTTTTAATGTCTTGAAAAAAGATCAAAATAAATGCCATAGGAGCTAGGACCAGAAAGGTTTATGAAGCCAACCTTCAGAGTTCTCAAGTAGTTTCCCAAGTCACGCAAAAGGCCATCCTTCTGGTCTCTCCTGAAATTTGGTTCAGAATGAATGGCACGATCATAGCTTAGAAGGCGTTCTTTTGTTATTCCATTATCGTTCAAAGTTTTCCAGTAAACTCCAACATCAAAGTCTCTTTCAATATAATCAATCAGTGCCTGGAGGGACATAATAAAAGTCAAAAGTTTGCAAACTAATGAGAAGTTCCAAACAGAAAAGCAACCACAATACCTGACAGATCACAACATCATCAGGACTAGTATTATTATGTAACTTTTGATGCCATTCCTCCATCATTGCGCCCTTACAATCATTGTTTCTCTGCAGATCAACCAAAAATTATTCATATGTTCTAACCATTCACATGCAAGAGAAAGGAAATAAAAACTGCAAACAAAAAGCCTGATAAAATATAATCATATGATTTATTCACCATTTCCCACCAAATTATAATTTTCAGACACTTGGTGACTTGATAGAAAGATAAGAAGATAGCAAATCACATCAACCTGGATAACCAGAATCTCATCTCTGATTCGCTGTCCCACATCACCTTCACCTCCACGACCAACAGTAGACATAATCATCCGCAGAAGTTCACGATGCTGTGGATAGTTTGCATAAACATCCTGAAGCGAGTCTGTAAGCCTATCCTGTGCTTTACTGATCTCACTGCACCAATAGAGCAAAAAGGAAAAATCATATATTCCAATCAATAAGTGACAACTAGTTCACAAAGAAAAGAAAATGAAATTATCAAAATTAAAATCAATAAGTGAGATTATATGTGGAAGCAGATATTAGTGAACTCGAGTTTGTGAAGATTATGGTTCAACTTGTTGAGGCATTGATAAGGATAATTGAGCCCATTTAATTTAGGAAGACTTATCCTATATCTAAAGTAGAAGACCATGGATAAAATTGAACAATTAAATGCATGAGTAGTAGTACCGTGGCTTCACGTTGTAATTTTTATTCCATATGAGCTGCCTTGTAGCCATAAACCTCATCCACACCAACATTCCTGCAAGACCCAGTTCCCCAGCATTTTTGGCTTGATCTATCAAATCTGCTGCAATATTAAATCTGAGGAAAAGAACATATGAGTGACAATCTAAAGATAACTGAACCTAGATCTTCTCTGTGGCAAAAATATGAGTGAGCATAAATTAGCAGTGAGATTTGATATGAAATTCCAATTTTCTTTTCCGTTAGATCTGATAGATTAGACACTATTAGCTCTAAAAAAACTACCAAGTGTGGTGTCAAGTGATGAATAAAAAGAAAAAGAATTCTAAGAATTATGATGAAGCCGAGTCAATTTGGTTTTATACAACAAAAATGTGGATCATAAAATGATAGAAGATCTGCATAATTGTTTTCCATGTGTGGCGGATGTGGGAAAGGAATGGGGGAAGGAGGCAGAGCTTCAATCAGCATGACGTAAAAGTCTCAATCTATGGGACCAAATCATGTTACAATGAAGATAATAATAATAAAATGATTTTATTCGAGATCCTACAAGAATAGCCTACACCCAGCAAATAAATGCAATAACATAAGATAAAAACCAATAGGATGACAATTCGTCAGAGATTACTAACCGGTGCATAAAGGATTTTTGGGCCTCACTTTCCTGCTCTGCTATTTTATGCAGCAAACCCTTGGCAGTGCCGATGCCATCACCAGCATCCTTTGATGGGAAGAAAGCCTAAGTCATTTAGTCTATAAAGGCAATCTAATCTGAAGCAGAATGCAAAAGAGCAACAACGAAAAAAATAAATGGTATAAACCCATAAAAAATTAAAAAACAAAATAACGCAAAACAAAAATAAATCTAAATCAGTCAATCAAAAAAGATCCTCATTATGAAACAGAGAGCAACCTTTTGAACTTGCTTGGTTCCTGCACTGAATTCAATAAAAAAGTCTGAGCCATTGTTCTTTATCCAGTTTCCATTAGAAACAAGAACAAATGGCATCCCTGTAAAACTGTCATCTTCAATCTCTACTTCTACGTATTGGACCTGAAAATTATGGGACTGAACATGTTGTCACCTGATCTTTTGAAACTTGGTCGTAAGGATTCACAATTGAGGCATATAGGATCAAATCAAATATTTCTTGCATACCTCATAAGGGGGATTTGTAGAAGAACTACTTGTAAGTTGTGTTTCAATGGCCTTGTTTACAGAAACTGAACCCAGGGGCAATGCTGTTGGAGGTGGTTCCTGAAAGATGTTAATATGTTTTATCTCATAAGTCATAAGGCACAAAAGCTAGCCACTAGATATACAAGAAACCATTATTATCAGCTTTAATTTCAAACATCTTTGCAGAGCAAGTTCACATTGAGCAGATTTGAAATATTACCAACCACTCTCCAGCTCTTTGCTTGGATAAACCCCAGTGAAGGGTAACTGGTTCTTTGAAATCTGTGGCCAGATGAACCTTTGTTTTGTTTGCAGATTTGGTGACAAATACCTTGATAATACACAAGGGATGAGAAAATTAGAAAAACCCCACAATGGTAGGAAAATGAAAAAATTGGAAGAGAACAACGTCAATAGCAAATCTTTTCTCACAAGAAGTTCCTTATCAGCAAGCTTGTATATTTTCTTGTTCAGAACTTGACCACGATCCTGTTCTTCCTTTGTCTTAGCAAAAATTTCAACTCCTGTCAAGTCTTTTGGTTTGAACAAATCTTGTTCCTCTATAGTTTCAGCCGAATATTTAGTGATAAGCTGCATTAAATCCCTCTTCTTGCGCTGAATCCTTTCAACACCAAAATGCTTCTTGTGATGCAGTTGCTTTGTAACTTTAGTTTGTATCTCTCCTTTGGTAATTTTCTTTCGTATCTCATCAAGAGAAGCACCTTTTTCTAGCTCAGTTTGCAACTCTTTTCTTGCTTCCTCAAATTCTTTCTGTTTGTCAGAACATTATACCAATCAAGAATGAGTACAAGCAACAAGGGACACACATCATTTGAGACAGAAAGAAGCAGATGAACAATCAATTACATCCATTTTCTTCAGAAGAAAGCCGTTAAAATGAACGAAGAGCTACAAAGAACCAATAAGACTTAAAGGGCATTTGAATTTACAAGTTGTTGATCTGGGGAATAGTTAGGTTTCCCTGCCTTCTCCCATCGGATATAAGATTGTATTTGTACAAGATCATCAGGAATTCTCTTTTTTTCAGAAATGGATGACTCCCTGTCTTCTCTAACATCATTCTTCTTCGTCAACTTTGCTCGGAGGTCTTGGACAGACACACCCTTGGCTATTTCTTCCAATAACTCAGTTCGAGCTGCTTCATATTCCACCTGTTAAAAAATTTACAATTTCATCAAGAACAGGTTAAAACAAAGAAGCCCAAATTTGTACATTTCAACATACCAAGGCACCAAATTTCTCACACATCCTACAAGAAGAGCTTTGTTGATCTTTCAGATGGCATTTATACTAAAAAAAATCGCTTATATAACAAGGTTGCGTGAAAGACGTATTTTCATAGATATTGCATTCTATTTCTGGAATAGGTCACTGGGGCTCCCATAGATGCTATCTCACTGAAGCAATGGAAAGAAAGGAATGTTTAACAAGAAATTACAGGATTTTACATTATGTCAAATATTACAAGAGTGCTTTCCTGTTTCTCCATCCCCAGATAAAAATCCAGCTTCTCTCCCATGGTTGTTTCACTAGACGTTGGAGCAAGGCAACTAAGAACTGGGTAAAACAATTCTCAGGCCAGTAACCAACTCCTCCAATTGTGAGATTTGTACATATAAAGCCTTTTGGGGCAACTGTTAGAGCTAGAATAATAAATAAATAAATAAATAAATAAATAGGCATATAAGGTGTCCTAAATTAAACTGCCCCACTTAGTAGAGAAGATTTTATCAAGGTGGTTGACGAGGGCTTTAATTTAAGACACATTCATACATTTGATGTTTCTTCTACCAGGATAGTGAAGAAAAGCTAGATTCAAGGGGTGAGAACCTATTGTTTGAACAAGTGCTCAGGCAGGAGCAGTACAGGAGAGGGAGAGAGAGAGAGAGAGAAGATTTGGTGAAAAATTTTGTGCTATGGATTATTTGAGCTATATTCACAGAGTTCAGCACTTTCACTTGCCTTTTCTTGCTCTGGGGTATACATCTGTTTCCCCTTTCTTTCCCACCTCATATACGCATGAATCTGTACAAGATCTTCCGGAACCGAAACATCTGGAGTCAACTTCTCTTTCTTACATAACTTAACATGAAAGTTCTCACCATTATTTTTATACCTGATAACAGAAATATTCATGAAGTCAAAAGGCAAATCAAATTTGAACCATCTTATTTGCGAGCCACTAAATTAAGCAAATGAGAAGTAATACAGGCTCACCATTTATTTTGGTCTTCATCAAGTATAAGAAACTCTATAGCTTGTATTTCAGGATCTTCGATTTCTATTTTAAGGAATGAAGTGGAGCCAGACTAGAGAGAAAAGAAAACAATAAAGTTCTTTTGATAAGTGAGAAAAAACAATAAATAAAAAATTAGAATCTAATAGTCTATTTACATTACTCAAAAGAGTACCAATAGTCAGTCATATGGTAAACATCTATGGTTGAATTATTAGCAGCTGCTCTCTGGAACTTACTTTCATGAAAGGAGTTCTCAGTGCTTTGTTCTTGTACACTTTTGTTCCATCTGGCTGACGAGAAGGAAGTACCCACTTTCTAAAAACAGGAAAAAGGATGTGAGGAAAGATGCCTCAGATTTTACATGAAAACTTTGGATCTTATTCCACACCCCAGCACGCAAAAAAAAATAAAAAATAAAAAAGCTAAAAAAGTGATAAAATGATACACTTGAGTTTGAGAGAAATGAATTACAAGTACAGTTGAACTTACTCTTTTCTATCACGTATAAGACCCCAGTGAAGAACTAAAGAGTCACTGCCATAGGAGACTTGAATATCTAATTGTGTAACAGACCCTTGAGCAGGAGAACTTACACCAACCTGCATGGTTAAAAAAGTGAAGCTCCTGTCAGTATAATTTTCCTACAAATCACTTCAGTAAAACCTCAAATCAAGTATCTGGAGTCAGCTTCATACCTGCAATTCTATATTTCCATCAAGGTTGAATTTTCCTGCAAGCTGCTACAAAGCCAAAAGCAAAATTTGTTTAACTCAAACACATATACAACCAACAATCCCGCAAAAAATGTGTCAATTATTCCTGTATCAATTTCAAGACCAAGATTTCACATATTGTTTAGCTAAAGCTTGGTTCAAACTTGGAGCAAGCATCGTTTGCATAATATCTAATAAGAAAGAAACAGGCCATACACAAATACATTAGACGAGTACCTTTTGAGATGCAATGGGCAGCTAGGAGAAACGATAAGCCCCGTTCATAGAGAATCTTTTATAAAATGATATTTTCATGTTGCACATCATGTATCCTAAGCTAAAGTTGTTTCTTCTTCAAGGAGGGACAAGTTGCTTAACCACCAACATTAATACATATTGTTAAGATTTTGTGATAATTAGTTATTTAACATAGTATGAGAATAATTGAAAAAATATATATTATGAGAGCAGTCCATCTGAGCTTGAATCATGATTTTACTCTTTAATCTCCATTTCAATTAAAATATTTCATACGTTGAGAACACTTGTTAAGAGAAAGTCTGACCCATGCGTGAGAAGGAATACTAGAATATTCATAAAATGACTACACTCGCTTACCCCATTAACTTAAAGCTTTTCAGAAAACTGGCAACTTAACATGGCATAATTTAATTAGTATTCCAATACTCCCTATCATGTGTGGTCAAAACCCCCAATAAATTAGTCCAACACACGAAAACATTTAAGAAAAGAAGATTCAAGAAAGGAGTGGCCATTTGAAGTCAAGACCACTGCTTTAATATTTGGGACCTTGACTTTAATCGTTTAGCATTTTCAATGTTTCAATACATGAATCCAACATCTAAATCTTAACACCATTATAGGAAAATAGGACTCAAACAATACATGTTTCAAATGGTGTTATTTAGGCATATATATGGGGAAGCCAATGGTTTTGCTTTTCTTTTCTTTTTTTTCATTATAATGTTTGGCAAGATATGGTCTATAAGGGCAGATAATGTCTGACTCTGTCCTCATCCCCAATCGCCAGTTGTTTTCTATTCCTAGCACATTCGTGAACCCCACCAAACTGGAAGCTTCTTTGAACACCATATTTATTTATTTTCTTAAAGGTTATTCAAATGTAGTAAATACCATATTTTATCAAAATCTAATTGGAGGCAACAGGGATAGCTTATTAGGTAGGCAATTAAAATTCTTACCTAAATCCCTTAAGAAATAAGGTCTTTCAACTAATGATACGCCATCATGCGGCTAAAAAGTTGTAAAAGTACAAATTATATATGAACAAATGATTAAAGTAATCAGTCATTTGAAAGCCAGCTTTTTTTTTTTTTTTTCATCTAATTAATTAGATAGAAAGCACTTCCGATGGAAATAAAATTTATACTTCATGAAAAGCGAATAGATTACGAGACATTGGCAGAAATTTTTAATTGAATTATTTTATATATTTTTTTAAATATGAAGCTGTTTTTAATTTCTAAATCTAAAATTTGAAATGAAGAGAGTTTGAGAAAATGTCTTAATCTTGAAAACATTCTAAAACAAAGAGACCATTTGTTCTTAAAATTTTAACTCTTGAAAATTTACCAATAGAAACCAGTATCTGAATCTAAATATTAATTACATAAAAGGGCTAGATTTCTTTTTTTCCAAGTGTAAGTATTGTTTATTTGAGATTATTGAAGGGGGGCATAAGATATGAGATTATTGATTCTAGACGTAAAGTTGTTTCTTAGAAATTATGTAAAATCAAAACCAACAAGATCCTAGATAAACATTGCAATGTATTAAATCTGTTTATCTGTTGAAAAAAATACATTATAAAACAAAACTTGACTACAAAATTTGATTAATAATACCAAAAGTTTTAATTATTCTTTTGATAGTTTATATTTATAGGTACCTTTTAGACTTGTTGCCTCAAACCTTAATTTGTATGGAGCGAGCAAGTGGGAGAGACAAGCAAATCTAGCTGGCAGCATCTCCTCCACATTCAACAATAAACAGAAAAGAATAAGCGGCCATTTTCAGCAATCGAAAGATTACCTCAGAAGCTGGATCTGTGGCTAATACAGCACGCAGATTAAATTTCAAAGGTCGATGTGTTCCCATGACTAACTTTGGCTTCCGCACTTTCAGATTGTTCCCAAGAAATTTCGTGGATAGAGGTGACTTCCGTGTCTGTGCTGCTGCTTGGTTCCAGGACGCAGCTTGAAAATAAGTGTTTGCGGGGATGCCAGAAGAATTGAGTTTACTCTGAGGTTCCACGACTGGGGGATGAAGCAAACTCTGGTGGAGTATATTATTGCCTAAGATATTACTCATATTCGTTGATGCACACGTTACTTCTGAAGAAATTCAAGAATCAAAGCACAATAAGGGAAAGGAATTCCAAAAAAACAAACATATGTAAAGCTAAGCAGAAATACTGTGCCAGATTCTAAACAAGATACGAATGGATCAGACAAAACAATTACTTTGTCTACCATTACGGACATAAATTTACCCTGTTATGAGCTCTAATTCTCGATTTGGTTATTAAGAAAAACTGGGGAAAACAAAAGATAAGAAGATTTAAACTATGATGCTCGTGTTTGACACTGTTTTGGATTTACAAATACTTCGGAGAACTTGCCACGATAATTGTTCGTATTACGCCCAGTTGAATTTCACTAATCCTAATGAAAAATCTAATTTTTCTCTGTTTTTTTTTCTTTTGATTTATTTCTGCATTTTCCTAGAAACCAAACGGAGCACGAAAACTAAGAAGCAAAAATCGTAACAATTCAGCCTTTATAGTCGCTAATCCTTCCATAGTCTACAGATAAATCCTGGAACTTCAAAAAATAAATGTTAGTTAAATTCTGCCAAACTGAGATCGATTGAGAAACCGCTATCTAGAATTGATCAAACTCTATGTATAAAAATTATAAAAAAAAAAACACACACACACACGCACACGCATTCAATAATTGAAACTACGTACTTTCGATCCAAGCACCGGATTTGAGAGATTACGCGATTAGAGGCGCGGGGCAAAGGAGAATAAGATAGACTGAGAAGGTGAGTGTGCAGCTTCAATCGCCACTATAAAGCTCCGATCCGAGTCTGCAACTGGGAAGCTCTCTGTACGGTGGAAGAAGATTTTTGAAACGACTAACGAGGAATATGGCGTTTTATCACAAAGATTGGACACGTGGCGCGCTTCTACTATAGGTCACGTAACGAAAAAGTTCGGGAAATGGAACTTATCACGTGCGATATGTGGGGAGGGGGGGGGGCGGCATGATATTTAAAATTGTTTTGGACAACTGCCCTTGGTTTTGGATGGAATTTCAGTACTACCCCTACCTCGTTCGATATTTGTGGATTCTTTGGTTTTCTCTAATTTGTCTTGTAGTGCCCTTTTGTTTTTTTGGTGGGGGGAGTGGGGCCCGGGGGGTGGCGCTTTTCTACTTTCTCCATATTGTAAAATCTCCTACCGTCCTCATTTTGGCACGTACTTTACCATCCTTATCATGGGTCCAGTCGTCTGAATTCTGAAATCTTCTGGCAATAAAAATTGAAACTTTTACAAATTTGGAGGCTTGCGTCTTGTTGAAAAGATCGGTAAGCCGTACAATATCGTAATTTTATATATAATTGTAATTTATATAATTATGATGTAATCGTTTTAAAAATAAGTGGAGTCTATTATTAAAAAATTAATTTTTTTCATATGAGTCCCTTATTTTATTCACTTTTTTCAAAACGATTACACGACGGTTACATAATTCACAATCATAAATATTTTTTCTCATTTACTATTTATGAATAAAAGATTATGGGTTTTAAATCTTTATTTACATGATGATGAGGAATCAAAATTCTTGTGTATAATCTCGATGGAGTTAGGGTTAAATTATGTCTTAATTTATATTTTAAAACAATAAATAATATTACACATTACACTCTCATCTCATATCGTCTCACATTAAACGAAATATATATCAATTTCATTTAACGAGTATATTAGATATTTGGCTTAATGCATATTTGGGATTGCGGTAAAAAATATAACTTATAATTTTAAGGCTTATAGCTTATAACTTAAGTGATAAGTTCTACAACCAATGTTCTTTGGATGACATAAGGGTTGGTCTCCAAATGAGATAACCAAGTTCGAACTCTCACCCCTGTAGGAAACAAATATCACAAACTTGCTGACGTGGCGGTCCTCAAATTCTCTCTCGAGGATTGGAGCGATTCTGGGGCTTCTGCATGGCGCTCAATGCAGTCCCGTTGGAGCAAACGACAGGATTGGCTTCTACGAATCATCTCTCGGAGAGGCAGAAATCTCTGCTTCATGTAGGATAATCGTCTGGCGTACTGAAGGATCGTATTTTCCCAAATATTGTTGTTAACCGGCCGCAACCTTTACTGGAGGTTGATCTCCCTTTGCGAGAGCCGAGATTCAGTGATGGTGAAATGTTCTTTTTGTTCTTAAAGGCTGAGATCAAGCAGGCACCAGAACCTTTTCGTTTCTCGGCTGTTCTGAAGTTGTTACGGCGCAGACCCTCCTTGGATCATGTAAGGGGATTTATCAAGAATCGTTGGGGCTTGAGAGCCATGCCGGTTGTGGGTCAGCTTAGCAGTCCAAGGGTCGTTTTGATTAGGATGTCAATTGAGGATAATTTTATCAGTGTGATGGCTAGAGGGAACGCAAAGATAGAGGGGGTGCTATACAGAGTATTTCATTGGACCCTAGAATTTAACGAAGAAGAAGAATCGTCCATGGTGCCTGTTTGGATCTCCTTGACGGGGTTGCCCTCAAATTATTTTCATGCCTCGATTTTGAAGAGTATAGGTGGGGGATTTGGGAGGTTTTTTAAGCGGGACAATGCGACGGCATGTGTAACAAGACCAGAGGCAACACAGATTTGTATGGAGATGTATATCTCAAAGCCTTTGAGACATTTGTTTTGACCAGGCACACCAAGGCTAGAATTGAGTCATTTTCAAAAGGTGGTTTATGAGATGATCCCTGCTTTTTGTAAGCTTTGTCGAAAACAGGGGCATATGGATCAGAGGTGTGGGAGAAGGCTTCGAAATGGGAGGGTAAGGGTGAACATAAAGAAGCTTGAGGAGGGTAAGCGAGAGGGCTCTAAGCAGGTGTGGAAAGTGGTGGAGGCGAAAGAGAAGGTTGAGTATAATAAAAACGTGATGAAAGATCCAGAGGTGGTCTTGCCTTCACATAGGGAAATAATTTTGGCAGAGGTTAGGAACCGGAAACTTGAGTTAGAGAATTTTAGAAAAGAAGTGTTGTTTGTGGCTAAGAATGGAGATGTCATGAATAAGAGTCAATTTGAATTGAGTCAGGTAGGTAAGCCAGAAAATTTCGGTGCTCAGCTAGTGTTCTTGCCAAAGGAGGTTGAATGTAGTAATGGAAAAGAAGCCAAATGCACTAGTTGGTTTGAGCAAACAGAGTGTTTAGAGGATGATGAATTCCGTGAGCATAAGGGCATGGAGTTGGATGATTTTTCGGAAGAGGTTTATTCTCCAAGAAGTTCTCTAAAGGCCATTGATGAGACTTTAGAATTTGAATTGTTCCGTTTGACTAACAGAGGAAGAAATAATAAAGGGGCGGGTGGAGATGTGGCAGGATTTTCATCCTGCAGATCAATGTCAGATGGTGAGCATGAGGACTTGGAGGAATTGACAGCAAAAAGCTTTGAATCAGATCCAAAATTAAATATTCCGCTGAATTGTATATGGGGTATAAAGAAGAAAAAGTCTGTAGTGGTCCTGAAGAGGATGGCTCGTTCCTAAAAACATTTTGAATTTATGTTGAACATACTTACATGGAATATTAGGAGGATTATTTCGTCGAAGAGTAGACTTCGGCTCATTTTGAATAAAGATCGTCATTCGGTCATAGCTATTTTTTAACATTTTCTTGTTGCGAATAAATGTAGGCGGTGGGCAAGGTGGATGAACATGCCAAATTTTTGTAATAATGTGGAGTTGGGTGGTAAGATTTGGTTATTTTGGGAGGAGGGTTTGGTTTTTGATTTGGTGTCGAGCTCGGATCAGGTTCTAACTCTGTGGTTTTCTCGGGATGGTGCATGGGTGTTAGCTTCGTTTGTGTATGCTAGTTATTTTCAAAGAAAACAGGTTGAACTTTGGTCTTACTTGAGAGATGTGGATGCTAGAAGTTGGCCCTGGTTTGTTGGGGCGATTTTAACATTATTTGGAGGAAAAATGCTAGGGGGCTCGATTTGGGCTCCCATTTTTTTTCCCGATAGGCATTTTATTTTATTTTTTAGTTTTTTTTTTACTTAATGCTTAAGAAAATATTTTTTAATAATATTGTGAATTTTTTTATTTTTTTAAAAATATTTAAAAGTGTTAAAAAATGATGTGAAAAAAAAAATCAAAAATTCTTTAAAGTTTTTTTTTCGCACATCATTTTTTTAACACTGATGTATTTGGTTATGCTAAATGGGAGTTCGAAATGATTTTTCCAGCCTTCCCGTGGTCTTAGTCAGTGAGACCCTTTGTCGCCGTATCTTTTTATTTTGACGGAAGAGATCTTATCTCGGATGCTTAATAAAAGATTTCAAGCAGGAGATATTAAG
Source organism: Juglans cinerea (assembly GCA_961763995.1). Classification (NCBI taxonomy): domain Eukaryota; kingdom Viridiplantae; phylum Streptophyta; class Magnoliopsida; order Fagales; family Juglandaceae; genus Juglans; species Juglans cinerea. Next base: position 27,537,583 of record CAUIVZ010000003.1, read on the forward strand.
GCTTTGAATTCGGGTGGTGGTTCTATGGTTAGTCACTTATTTTATGCAGATGATCTTTTGATTTTCTCTAATAGTGGGAAGAAATCCATTCGAAACCTCATGAGGGTGCTTCGCTCATATGAAGAAATGTCGGGTCAGCTTGTAAGTGTGCATAAGTCTTCAGTTTTTTTCCCAAGCAATTTTCAGTATGCCAGGAAGTTGGCGGTGAAGAGGCTATCAGGAATTGAAGAGGGAACGTGGCCATATACGTACTTGGGGGTGCCTTTGTCAATGGGAAGAATCACCCTACGCATGTTTGAACCTTTGTTAGTTAAAATACAAAAAAAAACTTGCAGGCTTGAAGAGTAGACTATTGTCATTTGGAGGTAAAATAGTGCTTGTGAAACATGTTTTAAATAGCATGCCAATACATCTGTTATTAGTAATGAACTTGCCGAACGGGGTTATAAAATGTATGAATTCCATCTTTTTGAATTTTCTTTGGGGCTCCAGTGGGGATAGAAAGAGGAGGAAATGGATATCATGGTGTAGTATTTGCTTTCCGATGGAGGAGGGTGGTTTGGGTATTCAAGATCTCTTGGAGATTCAAAATTCTTTATTAATTAAGTTTGCTTGGAAGTTGGTTTCAAGTGGCTCCCTCTAGTCTGATTTTTTAAATAGGAAGTATGTGCAAAATTCTCATCTTTCGATGGCAATGAATATGAATAGAGGGTCGTGTTTTTGGAAGAGTATTATGCGAGTTATGCCTAAAGTGTTACAGAATACTCGTTGGCTAGTTTGAAAGGGAAATCCGAGTTTTTGGTATGATGATTGGTTGGGAAGTGGTGCTTTGGTATAGACGAATGCAAAGGTGGTTGATCCTGGTTTGAAATTGAATTCATTGTTGAATGCCTTTGGATGTAATGTGGATAGACTGCGTACGCTAGTGAACGAAGAGGTCCTGGAATGTGTATTAAACTCTCAAGTCCGTTTATGGGAGGGGTGGGACGTTTGTGTGTGGAAGCAATCTGTTGATGGTTGTTTTACCACAAAATCAGCATGGAGTTTAATCAGGCAGCACATGATTGAGTGTCCATGGAGGAAATGGCTCTGGCAGAAACATGTCCCAAAAAAATGTCTTTCTTGTGTTGGCGAGCTTGTTGGTATGCGCTTCCGGTGGATGAAGGAGTTCAATGGGTTGGTGTTCAAATGGCTCCAAAGTGCAATTGTTGTGATGATTTTAAGATAGAGACTTTAAATCATGTTTTGTGTGATGGGACTGGGGTAAGGAAGGTATGGGATTTTTTTGTAGGTGTGATGGGGGTGCGGCTATCCCAGGATCGTGGCGGGAAAAGAATGATGAATTCTTGGTGGTTGCATGCGTCTTCCTCGACTCAAGTTGGGTGGCTTCGTGGTGTGCTTCTCATTATTATTTCTTGGGCGCTTTGGCGAGCAAGATGTGCATCCTGAATGGAAGAGGTTCCGTTTGATTGGACGGCCATAGTTCGGTTGGTGAAGACTTTTATTGTGCAAATTTCGAACACATTTAAGCCATTTAAGCATTTAAGCTCTAGCGAGAGAGGTATATTAAGGAATTTGAATTGTCTCATTGTGCTCGTGGTATCTAATCCTCCGAGTGTGTGTGCGTGGTCTAAGCCTAATGTGGGTTGGTGTAAATTGAATGTTGATGGGGGTTCTTGTGGGAATCCGGGTGCGTTGGGAGGGGGGGCGTGATGAATATGGAAAAGTTGTGACAGGTTTTGCTCATTCTTATGAAAATACAACAAACACAGTTATGGAGTGTCGGACTTTGCTAGAGTGATTGAGATTGTGTAATCAACTTGGGTTGAGGGATGTCTTAGTAAAGTTTGGTTCGAAGGTAGTAGTGGGATAGTTTTTGTCGGAGACTTGTAATTACTAGTATTTGTGGGAATTTTTGGAGGAAACTTTGGGTCTTTATTACTTCTCTTAATGCTCGAGTGTGTCATATTTTTAGAGAGTCTAATATGATTGCTGATTTTTTGGCGAAAGAAGGGGTTAATGGTCGGGTAAGGGATTTTTTAGGAGATGGTTTTGGTCTAGGAAGATTTCGTGGGCTTGTGCGTAGCCTTGGGGTTTACCTTACATTCGTTAAGTAGCCTTGTTTTTTAGGGGAGTTTTCTGGTTTTTTGGGAGAAGTTGTAATCCTTGTTATTCTTCCACCTTAGTAAGGGTTTTTTAATAAATAGAGGTACCACCCTCATTTTTTGAAAAAAAAAAACCTCACCCCTGTAATAAAAAGAAAAGTAAAAAGTTTTACTATGAAAAACACTTTCAAACATGTTATATTTGTTTGAAAACAAATTTAAAATGATATTATTTGATTTTTAAAAAATTATGACCATATTCTTGAAAGTTTGAAAGTTTTAATAATTTGAAAATTGTATGAGTATTTTCGCCCATTGACAGTATTTTTAAAATTTGAATTACGTTCCGCATTATCCGAGAAAACACGTTTAAAAAAAAATCAAATGATACTTTTTCACAAACGTATTTTTTAACTTATTTGAGATTAAAAAGTACTTTAATATATAGCATCCATACAACTTAATTTTTTTGTTAAAGAAATTTTAAAACTAAGTAAATACTTTTTAAAACTCTTAACGCAACTCTTGTCACCTTGTCACCTTCGACTGGCTTTACGATGAATTTTTAAAGTGTCAAAATCGAAGAAGGGGCGCCACTAAGAATGATCAATAGATAATTTCAACGGTTAGGAAAAATTGAGAATGGAAGAAAGAAATGCTGGCCCTCACGTATTTATTACATGTCCAAATTCACCCGTAAATAAATTCTCACGTCTAAATGGGGACATTAACCATACGACATACAATTATATACTAGCATTAATGTCGTTTTTGTAAATATATTGCTCTAGTCAGCTATTTACAAGATATATTTTTAGATGCATGCAGTTCATTAATGTACTCATTGACAGATCCAAGGCGTGCACTCGATTCTAACTTTTTTTTGCAACAACAAATTCATGCCTTTATTTTTTTTTTTTTGAAATAAGATCACTTTCATTAAACAACATCAGAAGTTACAACATCCAAACTAACTGGATTAACAACCAAGGCAACAACTTCTTCAGGAATTGATAGTGCAGCTTTAGCAAGTTGATGAGCAAAAACATTAGCTGCTCGTTTAACAAAAAAAACTTCCCAACTAACTAGACCTGAAAGTTTATACTTAGTATCATTAAGAATCATCCCTACCCGATCCCATCTATCCACTGGTTGCTCTAAGCATTTGACAATTGAGAGAGAATCACCCTCCAGAATGAACAGCATACAAAGCTCCTTGAGCTTCAGCAAGTAGAGGATCAAATAAACTTGGCCTAGAAAATTTTTTAGATGCAATCACATTTCCTTGAGAATCACGAGCTACTAAACCAAAGCCAGCTCTGCCTTGTCCTTCATTTAATCCTGCATCCCAATTGATTTTAGTAACACCTGGTGGAGGAGGTTTCCAGTGCCAATCCTCTGCTATCGTCCCTTGAGAAGGTGTAGGAAGCTTGGTTTGAGCAGCTTTGAATTCAAACTGAGATTTCTTGGCTGTCTGCATAACTTCACAGGGATGAGTAAATGAATTCTCAAAGATAAACATGTTCCTCCTATGCCAAATGTTTCTAGCTGCAAAAGCAAATAATTCAATGGTATCTTGATCACAGGTTGAGATTAGAGCTTTAACAAGATCACCAAAAGTTCCAGGTCTAATAGAGCTTTTCTGCAATACAGCTGGACCTTGACTCCATACGTCCATAGCAGATGGGCAGTTCCATAAAATATGGATCACAGTTTCATCCTCATTCAAGCAAATAGGGCACTTAGAAGATTCACAAATTTGCTTCTTAAAAAGATTAAACCTTGTAGGTAATGATTCAAGACAAGCTCTCCACAAAAATGTTTTGACAGCATTTGGAATTTGAAACTTCCAACATTCAGTCCATTCAATTTGGTTTGTAATAGTAGAAGAGGATTGACCATACCTTAGTGCATTTAGCTCTTTTTGGAGATGATATGCACTCTTCACTGTAAAACCTCCATCTTTGGTAGCTATCCATATTAATTTATCCTCTGCACCAGTGGAACTGATTGGGATTTTAAAGATTGTATCAGCTTCAGCTTCTCCAAGTATCTCCCTTACCAAATCCTTCTTCCATTCTTTCACTGTATGGTTGATAATAGAAGCTACCTTAGCTTGCCATTACCAATTCTCCATATGGACCCATTTTCAATCAAGTGTCTTGCTGAACAAATGCTTCTCCAGATGTATGATGGAGTGCCACCTACCTTTGCCTTCATAAATTCTGTTGTAGGAAAATATTTCACTTTAAGAACTTGAGATGCTAAGGACAGAGGTTTTTGTATAATTCTCCAAGCTTGTTTAGCTAATAAAGCAGTGTTGAAGCTTTCAAATTCTCTGAAACCCAGCCCTCCAACAGATTTTGCTTTACCCATTTGTTGCCAAGAAACCCAATGAGTCTTCCTCTCTCTTTCCTGTTATCCCCACCAGAAATTGTGCATGATTCTATTAAGTTCACTGATTAGAGCCTTAGGCAGTTTAAAGACTCCCATACAGTAGGTAGGGAGTGCTTGAATAATAGATTTAAGAAGGATCTCTTTTCCAACTTGAGATAGAAGCCTATTCTTCCAATTGCTAGCTCTAGCCCTGACTCTATCCAAGATCCCTTTAAAAGCTTGTATCCTTGATCTGCCAATGAGAATAGGTAGACCAAGATACTTCTCATAGCTTGAGGTAGCTCTAATCCCAGCCATGGACAAGATGTACTCTCTAGTTTCCCTCCTAGTATTGTTACTGAAAAAGATTGAAGTTTTATCTTTGTTTAGTTTCTAACCAGAGCCTATTTCATACAAATTAAGAAGAGAGATAAGCTTAGCCCATTCTACACCATTTGCACGACAAAATAGCAAGCTATCATCTGCAAAAAGCAAATGGTTAATACTTAAACTGCTTCTGCCAAAGTGAAAACCATGTATTTGCTTAGAATCTTCAGCGTGGAATAAGATTGAGCTCAAGACTTCAGACACAAGGATAAAAAGATATGGAGACAAAGGGTCTCCCTGCCTCAGTCCCCTTGAGGGTTGAAACCAAGGTTGAGGAACACCATTGATGAGGATAGAATAAGAAACAGTAGAAATACACCCCATCAACAATTCAATCCATCTAGAGTTGAAGCCCATCTTCTCCATAGTTGCTCTCAGAAAAATCCATTCAACCCTATCGTAGGCTTTGCTCATGTCAAGCTTCAAAGACATATATCCTTGCCTCCCTTTGGTCTTTCTCCTCATGGAATGCATAGCCTCAAAGGCCACAATCACATTATCAACAATTAATCTACCTGGTACAAAAGCACTTTGTGTAGGAGATATGATCTGAGGTAATATGAGCTTGAGTCTATTAGCTAGAACTTTAGAGATAATCTTGTAAATAACATTGCATAGAGAAATAGGTCTGAAGTCAGTCACTATTTGAGCCTTTTTTACTTTGGGAATCAGAACTATAAAAGTCTGATTTATGCAAGACATGTCCCCATTAGAATTAAGAATCTCTAGAACAGCTCGAGTGATATCATCTCCCACTATATCCCAATGATTATGGTAAAAAACAGCTGGAAATCCATCAGGACCTGGAGATCCTAATGGATTCATTTGAAATAAAGCTGTCTTAACCTCAGAAGCAGTGAATACCTTTGATAGCAGATTGTTCATGTGCTCATCCACCCTCTTCTCTACATACATCAAGCACTCAGTAATTTTATCTGGTTGAGAGGTAGAAAACAGGTTATCAAAATGAATTTTGAAGATATCTGAAATGTCTTCCCTGCTACAAGCCAAGTTGCCATCTTCCTTCACAATATTAAGAATTTCATTAGTCCTTCTCTGGTTAGCAACTCTGTGGAAAAATTTGGTGTTTCTGTCTCCCTCTCTAAGCCATGTCTGCTTTGCCCTTTGCCTCCACCTTACATTGTCTTCTTTTAATTGCATATCCATCTCCCTTTGCACTTGTTTTACTTCCTTGGTCATGGTACCAGAATTAGCATTCTGCAGGTTAGAAAGTAACTTGATTTTGTCTTGGGTTTGTCTCTTACATTTGTCAATAGAAAGATGCTTCCACCTGAGTAAAGAGTCCTTGCAGATTATAAGTTTATTGTGAATACCCCTCAGCAGAGATCCCTGCCATGAATCAAACTTCGACCAACTATTTTGAATAATACCATTGCAGTCTTCCCTTAAATCCCAACTTGCCTCATACCTGAATATCTTTGTTCTTCCACCTCTTCCATTTCTACTCATTTCCCTCTCATTTTTCATGGAGAACACTAAAGGGCAATGGTTTGAAGAATGTGCTGGAAGAGCTGTGACCCCAGGATCAGAAAATTGGTTAATCCATTTAACATTTCCAAGAACTCGATCCAATCTTTCCTTAGTGAAGTAAGCTCCCTCCCTGCCATTATTCCAAGTATACTTAGTCCCAACATACCCTAAGTCACTCAAACCACTAGATTCCACTGCCTCCCTGAATCTTTCCATCTGGTTGTAAGACCTTAGAGCTGCACCTTGCTTCTCATGTTGATGCATTACTTCATTAAAATCCCCAAAACAAATCCAAGACTTATCTGAGTTAGGCTTAAGCACTTTCAATAACTGCCAAGTACTCTCCCTTTGTGATGTGGAAGGGTGTCCATAGAATCCAGTAACCAACATGTCCTCTTTGGTCTCCTCATTTTTAATAGTCAAAGATATATGGTTATTAGAGTAGGTATCTAAATAAAAATCATCAGTATTATTCCACAATAAAGCTAGCCCTCCACTAAATCCTCTACTCTCCACTACAAAACTTCTGTCAAAACCCACTAAATTTCTTACCTCTTCAACTCTCTTCCTTCCACACTTAGTTTCCATTAGAAAGACCACCTTGGGGCACTTAGATCTCACCCAAAATTGAAGTTCTCGAACTGTACGAGGGTTCCCAAGCCCTCTACAGTTCCAACTCAGACCTATCATTGCTGTTGGTGGAGCTGCAAAGCAGCCTCCACCAACCCAGTATCAAAACTGTAATTTTCCATCACATCACTAAATTTTTGTTTTTTGCCAGTTATAAACTGATCACTATGCTGAATATTCCTACCTCTCTTATTACTACTTTGAGACTCATTCTCAGAATCCATAGATTGGTTACCTCTTGGTGCCCTGGCTCTTTTTTTCCAAGTGGACCCTTTAGAAATAGTCTCATTCAAAGCAAGGCTTGTCTGGTCTGAATCCTCAGTGTCTCGAGGTATGGTGAAAGAAGACAAAACTGGATGAGAAGCTTCCATATCCATAATACCCTCATGACTGTCTTGTAGTAACTCTTCTGACTCCTTGAACAAAGAGCATCCTTTTTTGTCCTTATCATGAAGCAAATTAACTATGCCATCTCCCCTATTATCCTTAAAGTTACTGACAATAGGGTTGTTTTCTTTCTCAGCAGCAAATTGTACCTCATTTCTCACTGAATTCTCATGTTTAATAACCTGTTTTTGAGTAGTCTCTGACTTTTCCTCTTTAGAACCTCCCAACCCATCAAATATGTCTGCCTTAGCCTCATCTCCTTTACCAGCTCTTGCCTCTATCTCTGGCCTCGACTGAAACTGAGTTGAAACTATTGTATCACCATATTTCCTTAGATCAAAAATATTTGTGTTCATAGGTTGTGCACGAAGCCAAGGGCCAAATTGCTGTTTATACACTTCTTCTCTCATATGTTCACTCAGGGGCCTATTACAACTCTTGCCTTGATGATATAAAATACCGCAGTTGAAACAAAACGATTGTAATCTCTCATACTTGAAAGAAATCCAATAGTGATGCCCATTGAAATTCAGACAACGACCTCTGAGTAATGGCTTATGGATATCAATTGCTACTCTAACTCTAAGACATCTTCCCCATGCTGACCCATCAGAATCAACATCTACCTTGATAATATGTCCAAGAGTTGCACCAAATTGAATACCAAGTTCTTCAGACATAGCTGCTAGTGGCAGGTTATGTAATTGGACCCAAAAAGGTTCAAATTTGAACTGTATAGAGTTTAGAACATCAGAGTCATCCACTTCTTGAACTGTCAGTAACTTCCTGTAAAAAAACCAAGGCCTACCACTTAGCACCTTATTTTTATCAATTAAGAACTGAAATTCAATAAGGAATTGATGATCCCCCAACTCCTAAAATCTAACCCACCCCTCCAGTCTCCAAACTTGGGCCATAGTTTTCCTAAAAGCTTCATTGTTCAAGCCTTTCTCAGTCAGCACTTTGCCTATAATACAATGTTTTCCATGAACTTCATATCCCTGATCATTAATAGCATGAAAAACTTCACTTTCTTCATTAGTAAGATTGAGATTTTCCCAATGTTTTGATAGACTTATCTCTTCCACCGCCATATTGTTATAAAGAAAACTACACTCTCTGCAAGGAGAGACTAAACCCCTTGCCGAAGGAAAGGGAACCGCCTTACTTTTCCAAAGAGAAAAGAAGGACCTCCAAAAGTTGGCTCTGCATTGGATTCTAACTCAATCTTCGTATTATATTTATATTTCAGCATATATTTTCGGGAGCTAGATATATTTTAATATTGTTTGTATATATGTATATATATATATATATATGAATAATTCTAGAGCTTTCGCTGGGGCTCCCGCTGGAACTCTAACATGTGTTTTTTATGTGTTTTTTTAAGTTATTTTTTATATAGATTTTTTTAATAATTTTTAATATTTTTAAAAAATAAAAAAAGTTCAGAATATTATTAAAAAATACTTCTTTAATTACGAAGTATGATTTTTTATTTTACTTCTTGATTAAGGAAGTATTTTTTAATGATTTTTTTTTACTTTCTAATTAAGGGAATATTTTGAATGATGTTCTAAATTTATTTTATTTTTTAAAAATATTAAAATAATCTATATAAAAAATTACCTAAAAAAGACACATAAAAATATATAAAAACACATGCTACAACATCGTCCATATATATATATATATATATGTAAGATAATTAAGGGACGTCGGTCCTCTCTCTGTCTCTCTCTTTCTCAGTTTCTATATATATATATATATATATATTCAACATAAATATATAATTAATTTCAATAGGTTGGATTATCATTATATAGGAAACGCATGCACACGGCCACTTGCAGTGAAGGTGTAAAGATAACGAAAGGGATCTTGGAAAATCGTCGACCTGTTTCCCAAGGCGGGACTGATCTTGACGGTCACGAGCTCTGTATATATAAAACAAAAAAACAAAAGTAAGATCAAAGATGCAAAAGGACACATGAAAATGCATACAAAATTAAAAAATATCAGTTTTTGTGTGAAAGATACTTACCCAACCACGCCAGCAAGCCATCCTTTATATTTTGCCTGTGGAATTACGATGTATGATTTTTCTAGGAGTGGGCAGCAGGTTCCATACTCAGCTACCCCTTCCGCTCGCATATATAATATTTTTTTTATATTTATATATATATATAAAAATATATACAATTTATTAAAAACTTAAAATTGTATGTAAATTATTGGATTGCTTTAACCTTTTAGATCAACATTTATATAGGAAGTCAAGATAATGTAATAGTCATACTTAAATAATGTGAAACTTTGTATTGCGGGAAAGGATTCCCTCCACCCCAAACCATGCAGGTAGTACCCTAAATTTTTCGATTGGTTGGTTGATGGGTTAAAAAACATTGACGTTAGATCATAATTAAGCGTCAAAAAAGGTCAGGTCTTTAATTTGGGTGCAAGCATCAGGTTGGGGAATTAATTTCTTCCTACATTCATGGTTATTTAACTCTAAACACAATCAGTCATGCATGAATAAAACATTTTGAAATAGATTCCAATTGATTTGAGGAAGATGGTGACCATTATCCACGTCTAGCAAATGGAAATAAGGAAATAAGGACTAGCTAGCTAGCAGCTAGCAAATGGTGACCATTATCAACAACTTGAATGTCGTTCTTGCGGTTCAATCTCAACGTTCATCCCTTTCTCATTGAACTTAAGGGGTGTGTTAAAACAATTTGTCTCGATGAGAACATACAATATTTTTCAAAACTAGAAAGTTACAATTAGGCCTGGTTTAGATAGTGAGATGAAATGATTTATAAATAGTAATAAAATGGTTTGTGAATAGTAGTAGTAGAATTGTTTGAATTGAGATGTTTTATTAGATTTTGAAAAATGAGAGAAAAAAAATTGAATAAAAATATTATAAAGTTAAAATATTTTTAGAATATAATTTTTAATATAATTCTTGTTTTGGTATTGAAAAAAGTTGAATTATTTTGTATGTTTTGTTTGGAAGTTTGATAAAGTTATAATGATTAGATAAAAAATTTGAAAATTTAAAATTAAAAAGTGTTTATGTTTGTGGTGTTTAAATATTAAGATGAGATGAGATTGGATGAAAGGGGAGACTCTTGCTATTCAAACCAGGCTTAGTTGCGTAGAGATCCTCAAAGATTTTTCCAAAATACCAAAATCTTATGATCCAAAGCCCAAGAAGAGGGCCGCCTTGGAAGGTAGTTTTTGCAATGGCCCAAGAAAAAAGTTGCATGAAGGATTGACAATAAAAAAAATTCTTCTCATCAGTTACTATTCATCATTCTACACCCCACACCCTATGAAAAACAAAACACATTCATACCCTATGAAAAACACCCTCACACCTTATGAAATAGCTATAAGTGTGGGGTGTAGGAGTGAATAGCGGTTGATGCATAGCATTCCTTTGACAATAGTAAGGCCTCGTTTGGTTACACCGATAAGATGAGAGATAAGATGAAATTAAAGTTGAAAGTTGAATAAAATATTGTTAGAATAAAAATTTTTAATATTATTTTTGTTTTGAAATTTGAAAAGGTTGAATTGTTTTTCTATTTTGTTTGGGAGTTTAGGAAAATTATAATGATTAGATAAGATAATATGAGATGTTTTGTAAGAACCAGGCAAGTGTAATGTGTTTCTGTAACAGTTGTTGTACGTGAAGCAATTGAGAAGGAGCTTCGAGGTGTTCTAGTGGGGCAATTTTAGGCATGCATTGGAGGTGCAAGGGACATCAAATCTAACCTTCTCCAATGAGAAAATATAGAGCACCTCCTTTGAAAATCAAAAGCAAATTAGGGCAACGAATGACGTACATTGATGTAGATTTATTGCGAGACAGGGCGGTAAATGCACGTGTCATGAGAGAGGAAAAGTAGGGTTAAGGAATGACATGATGGTGAGGGGGAAGAACAGCTACATAGCCCAGATACTAATGACAAAGAAGCCGTAGTTTCTAGACTTGTTACAGTGGGTGAAATCTTTACCAACTTCTTTACTGAATTATTCACCTCATCGAAACCTACAAGTTTTGCAGATTGTTTAGAAGACAAGGAGGCCTGAGTTACTAAAAAAATGAATGGGAACTTGATGAGAGACTTCAAAGCTAAAAGGGTCAAGTAGGCTGTATTTCAATTGGTTCCATTGAGTTCTCCCGTGTCGAATTGTTTCCTAGCACATGATTTCTTCCAAACTTAGTGGCATATAATTGGAGATGGCACATGTCATAAGATCTTGGATATCCTTAAGCACATAAGCTCTCTACAGGACATCAATGATACCTTCATCATGTTGATCCCCAAATTTATGCAATGTCGTTTACAGAGTAATGGCCAAGGTTCTTAAAGGATTGCCCTAAAGCTGTGCTACTGATTATTATCTCCCTAAATTAGAGTGTGTTTGTTTCAGAAAGATTGTTTTTAGATAAAATCCAAGTTACTTATGAAATCTTTCATTTAATTAATACCTGAATAAAAGGTAGAACATGCTATATTGCACTTAAAGTTGACATAAGTAAAGCACATGATCGTGTGAAATGACCTTTCCTGAAAACTGTCATGCGTCAAATGGGGTTGAACAGAAAGTGATAAAACTAATCATGAACTGTGGAGGGACATATATTTCCCCAATCGGACTGGCTCGATCCACCTTACATAGGCTCATGAACCCAATACCACAAGCCCAACGAATGGGAAATAAGGAGCCCCATCAAAGAAGATATCGTCAATATATTCGAACCTTGTTAATTACGGATTAATGGTGTAACCGTCGAGGGAATCTCAGACCTTCCAGAAAAGGATAGGCATCTGAGATACCCACCCATAATGATGTTTCCTTCCATAGTTATTGCCTATCCAAGGCCTGGCATTCAGCACATCCAAGATCATCGAAGCAGATCATGCAGTTACGCGATTCTTATCAGTTGAGTGAGCGTCTATATAACTGGCACCAACTGGTGATTCGAGGTAACTTTTGTGACCCTATTGATTTCTCAATTCTCTTTCATAAACACTGACTTAGGCATCAGAGGTGTTCCCATCCCACCAAGCCTCTACGTTTCTTTTATTGCAGGTTGATTGACTTCGTCGGCTGTGAAATGAAACACGTCCTTAATAGTTAGTGCCGTCTGTGGGAAGCCGGAGTGAGACTCAGATCGTTTAAAGTAAGAGACATGGTCTTGAAGGAAACCAGAGTGACCTCTCAAGAAGAAGGAAAGCTCAGGCCAAAATGAGAAGGACTGTATGCGGTTATAACCTGTCATCGACTTGAAGCCTACTGGCTAAAGTGTGTGGAAAATCGAGTAGCATTTGAGAGATGTGCAGTTTTTCTGTGAGTGTTTATATTTTCATCAAATCATAGTGAAATCGGTTATTTCTGCTCTTATGGATGTAGGCAAATTGCCGAACCACATAAATACTATCTCTATTTGGTGTGTGTGTGTGTGTGTGTTTATGGGCGTTCTGTCACAACAAATTGGTATTAGAGAACAAGTTCGAAGTACTGCCCAAAAACAAAGTTGATCTCAATTAACATTTGATCATATCAGAAGGTTCGTCTCTCTAAGATGAACACATTGCCACAAACCGCCTAAAAAACAGACTCTCCAGTTTCCACGAGCCTGTACTCACCTCCAAAAGTCTAGAGTGTCCATCTGACACGCTCCACGTGCCGCCCCATAGCGGTGCATGTGTCCACGTGCACTAGAGGTTGACAACGCGTGACATGCACTCGCCTATGCACTTTCATGTGCGCCAAAGGTAGAAGGTGCGTGACGTGCACGCACCTACTTGCAGCGCATGCGACGCGCATATACTATAATTGTTTTCTTTTTTTGCTAGTTTGGAGCTATTTGAGGCTGATTTTGGTGAAACAAGACTCATTCTTAGCAAAATCAGCCGTTCTGGATCCAACCGTAGTGTCAAAATGGTGAAATCTTGCTCCTAAATTTTGATATGGTCATTTTAAAGCATACAAATTTAGTTTTGTGTGTTTTTTGGCATTGGGTATTATTTGTGGAGGAGCATTAAAGGTCCAGATGGAAGAATCTTCAGGAGAAAGGAGCTCAGGAGTTGTCAGCAACTATGGGCATAGGTCCATGATATCAAATGCCAAATTCAAAGTTGAAAAGTTCGATTGAACTAACAACTTTGGAATGTGGCAATGTGAAGTCATGGATGTTTTGATCCAACAGGAGTTGGAAATTACCTTAAAAGACAAACCCGAGGACATGTCAGGAAAGGTTTGGGACAAACTTAATCTTCAAGCTTGTGGTACAATCCATTTGTTCCTTGCCAAAGACCATAAGTATTTCGTCATGAGAGAGACAAAGGCAAGTGAACTTTGGCGAAAACTGGAAGAAAAATTCATGACGAAGAGCATTAAGAGTCATTTGTACTTGAAGAAAAAGTTATTCCAATTCCAATTCTGAGAAGGTATATCTATGTCCGAACATCTCAATAATTACAATAAAATACTTGCTGGCCTGCAGTGAACTTTGGCGAAAACTGGAAGAAAAATTCATGACGAAGAGCATTAAGAGTCATTTGTACTTGAAGAAAAAGTTATTCCAATTCCAATTCCGAGAAGGTATATCTATGTCCGAACATCTCAATAATTACAATAAAATACTTGCTGGCCTGCAGAACTTGGATTTCGAAATCCAAGATGAAGATAAGGATTTAATTTTGTTACATTCCTTATCTAATACATATGAGTACTTGATTACCACACTTTTGTATGGGAAAGAAAAGATCATTTTAGTGATGTATCTAGTGTTTTGGTAAATAATGAGTATTACAAGAAGGATAAACAGGTCCAACTAGATACATCAAGTGAAGCTTTTACATCAAGAGGAAGATCACAGTCAAAGCATCCAAGAAAAAGGAGAAGTTCTCGTTCTAGAACCATGCCACATCACGTGGTGCATCAATTGGCAAAAAACTCGCCAAAGACGAGTGTGCCTTTTGTCACAATAAAGGGCATTGGAAAAAGGATTGTCCCAAGCTGAAGGGACAACATAAGAACCAACCCTCCAGAATCAATGTCACCAACAGAAATGAGGATCTAGAGATTGCCTTGACAGGTTCATCATTCATTTGCTATCCTGATGAGTGGATTATGGACTCTGGGTGTACCTATCACATGTGTCCCAATCTGGACTAGTTTACTGACTTCACAAATATTGATGTTGGAGCAATACTTATAGGGAAAACAACAATGCCTGTAAGACTCATGGAATAGATAGCATCCTGCTGAAGTTGCATGACAGAATTGTTAGGACCTTGACAAAAGTTCGGTATGTTTCGGACTTGCGAAAGAATTTTATCTCACATGGATCTATGGATTCAAAGGGGCATAGAATCACTATAGAAGACAAAGTTCTCAAAGTGGTAATGGGAGCTCTTGTGGCTATGAAGGGCAAGACGAGGAAATATATACTTCTTGCAGGGGAGTTCTGTTGATGGAAGAGCGTCCATAGTTTGTGAAAAGCCGGATGAGACTGATGCTGACATCACTAGACTATGGCATATGCGTATGGGACACGCCGGAGAAAAAGCCTTGCAAACACTTACAAAACAAGGCTTACTCAAAGGTTCTAAGATATGAATATTATCTTTCTACGAGCATTGCGTTATGGGGAAACATACACGGATCAAGCTCGGAACAACAGTCCATCGTACGAAAGGGATACTTGACTATGTGCACTCCGATATTTGGCCAAAACTACATCTTTGGGCGGAAAGCATTGATTTGTAAATTTTGTTTATGATTATTCTCATTGTGTGTGGGTGTACACGATGAAGCAAGAGGATGAAGTGCTAAAGATCTTCCTTGACTGGGAGAAAATGATTGAGACTCAAACCGGCATAAAATTCAAGCGGCTCAGATCATATAATGGAGGCGAATATACTCTGGACCCTTTCATGGAAGTTTCCAGAAAGAGAGAATTGTTAGACACTTCATTGTACGAGGAACAAAACAACAGAATGGGGTGGCAGAACAAATGAACCGTACTCTTCTGGAAAAGGTTCAGTGCATGTTACCGAATGCTGGATTCAGGAAACAATTTTGGGCTGAAGTTGTGACATATGCTTGCCACCTCATCAACCGTTTACCCATAGTTGTCAATGGCAGGAAAACACCCATGAAAATGCGGAATGGTACTTACGCTACTGATTATGATTCATTACATATTTTTGGATGTCCTGCTTTCTATCATACTCACAAAAGCATGCTTGATCCTAGAGCCAAGAAAGTAAACATTTTGGGCTTTAGTTATGATGTAAAAGAGTATAGACTTTGGTGCATAGAGTCAAACAAGGTCATTATTATTAGAGATGTAACATTTAATGAGTCTTAGATGCTCAAGTCACATGAGCATGAAGACTCCCATAAAGGCAGCATACGTAGCAAAACACCTCATGATTTGTAGAAGGTGGAGTTTTCTACTCTCAAAGATTCAAAAATCATTAACAGAGAGTATGGACAACATGAGGTTGATAGTTCAGTCATAGTGTCTCCAAGTCAACCTGAATCCATTGCAACAGATAGGTCGAGAAGAGAGATACAATTACCAGGACATTATGCAGACTATGGGACATATGCATTACTAGTAGAAGGGGATTAGATCCCAACCACTTACAAAGAAGCCATACAGTCCAGTGAACAGGCTGAATGGATAAGGGCGATGCGCGAGGAGATGCAGTCTCTTTATAAGAACCAAACTTGGGAGCTTGTGTCGCTTCCTCGAGGAAAGAAGCAATTGGATGTAATTGGGTATTCAATCAGAAAGATGATTAAGCCACCAAAACTGGAGTGCAATTCAAAACTAGGTTGGTAGCCAAGGGCTACGCTCAAACAAAGGGAATTGACTACTATAAAGTATTCTCTCCTGTTGTAAAAAATTCATCAATTTGGATATTACTAGCTTTGGTTGCACAATATGATCTTAAATTAACTCGGTTTGATGTGAAGACAGTTTTCTTACATTGTGATCTGGAGGAGATTTATATGTCTCGACCAGATGGTTTTAAAGAAGCTAGTAAAGAAAAATGGATTTGAAGTTTGAAGAAATCTCTCTATGGTTTGAAGCATTCACCTCGGCAATGGTACAAATGTTTTTACTACCTCATGATTGACTTGAAATACACGTAGACAATTCAATCACTATATGTATTTTAGATGACTTGCAGATGGATCCTTTATATATTTACTTTTATATGCAGATGATATGCTGATTGCATGTAAAAGCAAGGTGGAGATAAATCGTTTGAAAACTCAGTTGAGTCATGAGTTTGAGATAAAGGATCTGGGAGAAGAAAGAAGAATATTGGGGATAAAAATTAACAGAAGCAATATCTAACGAGAGTACTACAACATTTCAGTATGGACTCGAAGACAAAGCCAGTAAGTACTCCGATGGCCCCATATTTCAAGCTTAGTGCTTTGCAATCTCCTAGTAGTGATGAGGATCGAGACCATATGACTCGTCCGGTATGCAAGTGTTATTGGAAGCCTTATGTATGCCATGGTGTGCACATGACCTGATATCTTCCAAACTGTCAGTTTAGTCAGTCAATATATGCATAACCCAGGAAAGACACACTGGCAAGCAGCTAAATGGGTTCTGTGGTATATTCTGGGGACCATAGATCTTGGTTTGACATTCGAGAAGAGTGATGATGTGGATAGTCTAATTTCTTATATTGTAGTTGGGTATGTTGACTCAAACTATGCAGGTGATCTTGACAAGCGTTGATCAACAACTGGATATGTGTTCATTTTGGCTGGAGGACCAATAAGTTGGCGATCTATTTTGCAGTCTACAATTGAACTATCAACTACAAAAGCTAAACATATGGTTGTGACAATAGCTGTGAAAGAAGTCATTTGGCTACAAGAACTTATGACAAATTTGGTTATTGAATAGAAAAAGGTTATCGTTTATTGTGATAGTCAGAGTGCAATTCATTTGGCCAAGAATCAAGTGTATCATTCTTGAACAAAGCATATAGATGTTTGATTGCACTTCATGCGTGAGATATTGAAAGAAGGGGACATACTGCTTCAGAAAATTGGCACAACAGATAATCCAACAAACATGTTGACGAAAGTTGTCACAGGGGTCAAGTTCCAACAGTGCTTGGACTTGATCAATATCTCACATTGTTAAGCACCTTTGGGTGCATTGGCTCCTTAAGGCGCATTTGGTGGTAGTGGAAATATCTCCTGGAAGATATAACAGGCACTCCGATAATGTAAGTGGCAAGTTCACAGCATGGTCTAAAATGGCACACATAGGAGGAGGGGGTGATCGTTGAAAAGTCTCCCCCCATGTTTGAACCCATTTCCATCGTTTATGACCTTGGTCAAGACTTGTTGCTGGAACCTCATTTGTCAAGATTTGTTTTTGTTTCATGTCTTATGATGCCTCACCTATAAAAGGAGGCCATTTGCAGTGTAAGTGTGTGGAAAATCAAGTGGCATTTGAGAGATAGTGAGGTTGCCTATGAGTGTTTGTATTTTCACCAAATCATAGTGAAATTGGCTGTTTTCGCTCCTGTGGATGTAGGCAGATTGCTGAACTATATAAATAATGTCTCTAAGGCTATGCTACCGATTATTATCTCTCAAAATTATGGCATTATGTTTTCGCTCTTGTGTGTGTGTGTTTCTGGGCATTATGGCACAACACCAAGGTTCTTGAAGGATTCTCCTAAGGCTATGCTACCGATTATTATCTCTCAAAATTATAGTATGTTTTTAAGAAATATTGCTTTTAGATAATATCCAAGTTGCTTATGAAATCTTTCATTAAATGAATACTTGAATAAAAGGTCGAACAAGGTATATGGTACTTAAAATTGATATGAGTAAGCATATAATCGTGTGAAATGACCTGTCACCTTTCCTGAAAACTATCATGCCTCATGGGTTGACTAAAAATTGATAAAACTAGTCATGAAATGTATCAGTACTTTAGTGACCTAGTACTCTATATATCCATTATATCCTGATTAATGGTGAACCTCAACAGAAGTTCTATCCTTCCACTAGGATAAGGCAGGGAAGTGATCCCCTATGTCCATAGAAAACATCAAGTGTGCCGAAGCCTTGAGTTCCTACATTAGCCAAGCAAAAAAAAAAGGGTTATATCAGGATTTCCCACAACCAAAGTAGCACTGAACATCAATCATTTTTTTTTTATAATAATAGTCTTTTATTTTGAGACGCCAACTTGATTGAGCTAAGTTATTGCATATTTTATACATTTAGAACCATTATATTTTATTTATTTCATTACATTATTATTGGTTTTAGATAAAAAAAAAATAGTTAAGATGAATAAATTCGAGTTGTGATTTAAATTGGTTAATAGCATAATTTATGTTTAATTTTATAACTTGTTATTTAATTGGACAATGTTAATTCATATGCACAACATATATATATATATTTTATATTTTATTATTCTTTTTTATTTTATTTTATTTCTTTTATAATTTTTATTTATTTTTATATAGGCAAAGAAATGCATGAGAAAAGTCAAAGAAAAAAAAACAACCTCTTGGTCTCTCACATGCAGATAACTCACACGGAAAAGCAAAGAAAAAAGAAAAAAAGAAAAACAAGGAAACTCACACAAGATGAGGAATTAAAAATGCACACGGCTCCTTAGAGCATTAGCATTGATCTATGCATATGTATATGCAAAATCACCTCTTTTGCATATCTACTTTGCCATTAATAATACAAATAGAATAATAAAAAATATAATTTCTTTATATATTATATTAAAAATATAATAAAATGAAAAAAAAATATATAATATATTATAGTAATAAAATGAATGTGCAAGTGAAGGTTTGTTGTGTTGTTGAAGGAGAGAGAAAATGAAAGGATTGTGAGAGAGAGAGTGGGATGAGAGAGAAATAATGATTAAAATATGATTTGTAGGGTGAATAGTGGAATTTGGATAACCACTGTTCATAGGTAGCTAAATATTTGGATATGCATAAACCAATGTGGAGGATTTTAAGGTCATATTATCTAAATATGACTTTGCATATGCATAGACCAATGTTAATGCTCTTAAATGAGAAAGACTCACCGAAGCACAGGGGGTATTTTTTTTTCTTTTTCATACAGACGCAAAACAAAAAGAAGGAGAACGCACGCATCACTGCTTGAAGAATCTCGAGGATCCAATTGCTGCACTCCAGCCTTCTCCTCCATTGTTTACCACCTCCATCTCCATTCATTTGGCTTGCTCTTTTCACTCTCTACTATTTATTTAATTTTAGTTTAAAGTTTGTGATATATTTTTGAGATATTTGGCTTAGATCTTTGGGCATTTTATTTGCTGTTTATTTATTTCGTGTTATTTATTTTTCTCGCTTCTTTAAGCTTTCATTTAACAGTGATTACAATTGTTATGGATTGATTTTGAGAATTTGTGATTTGAATACAATGATGAACTTTAGAATCTTGATTTTGGGGCTTTTCAATTCTCAATTCGTATTTTGTCAATTACTTTTTAATCTAGTTTAATTCTTAGATTATTTTTATTAATCTCTTAGTTCCATTGCATATTAGATTAATTAAACCTTAATTGAGAATCAAATAATTTCTGTTTTATTGTTTAATTTTCATATTAATTAAGATTTTTTCGCTTAGTTGATTCCTTGATTATTAATTTTAATTTGTTAGTCTTTTACGTTTCATTTCGACACTAAAAAATCTAAAAATATGAATTTAGTCCATGACTAGTGTCCTTTTCATTCTTGTTACACTCTTTCATTCATTGCACATACCACCATTTTTATTTTCACTTTGTGAATATTTTCACCATTTTAAACAAGTTTGATTTTAAATAACTTTTCCTGAGGAGACAATATAAGAATTTATTCCTAATTATTACGCGACATCCTCCTGCACTTGAGATAGCCTTTGTGCTGCTCATTTTTGAGTGAGTCAAGTTTTTGGCACCGTGGCCGAGGATTAGTTGCTTGACGTAAATTTAAACTCGTTATTTTTATTTTTATTTTTTTCATCTCAAATGTTTCTGTCACTATCTTATCTCTGATTACACGTTTCATTTGTTACCTACTACTCAGTCACTTGAACCTTATGCTATTTGGACTGATATTTCATGTTATGGATGAGGGACAATTCAAATAGGTTGGTTAGTGTTACATCGAGCACTGAGAGTAGTATACACAGCCTAGAGATAGATAGCTCTTCTATTTTTTCTACAGACGAGGATATTGAAATTGAACAAACTATGGCTGCACCTGCACCACGCACTCTTAGGGATTATTTGCAGCCCACTCGCACCACTACACCATCATGCATTATTTTACTTGATGATGCACCTAATTTTTTTATTAAGCATGGCGTGATGTTAGTGATACCTCAGTTCCACGGGATGGATTCTGAGAGTCCTTATCAGCACTTGACAGATTTTGAGTTGGCTTGTACTACTTTTATAAATAGAGCCACTACATATGAGTTTATTAGATTTCGTTTATTTCATTTCTCTTTAAGGATAAAGCGAAGATTTGGTTTAATTCTTTGAGGCCTAATTCTATCTCTAGTTGGTCTGATATGCAACATGAGTTCTTACAAAAAAATTTTCATTTTCAGAGAACTCAGTATTTACAAGAGCAGATCAACCAGTTCAATCATAAATCTGACGAGACTTTCCAGGCCAGCTGGGAAAGGTTTAAGGATTTGGTGAACATCTGTCCACATCACGGTTTTGAATCCTGGAGGTTGGTGAATTATTTTTACACTGGTCTCACTCCATAATGCAAGAAGTTTGTTCAGACTATGTGCAATGGAGAATTCTTTAGCAAGGAACCTGATCAAACATTGCCATTTTTTGACTATCTTGTTGAGAGCGCACAACAATAGAAAACTCGCACTGATTGAGTTTCATTGACAACACAGCCACTGAGGGCTATTGCTGGTGGGGGCAGATATGAGCTTAAGGAGGATACTAACGTTCAAGCCCGAATAACTGCATTGACTAGAAGATTAGAGGTCATGGAGATGGAAAATGTGAAGGCCGTGAAAATAGTAGAGACATGCTCTATATGCGCTGATTCAAACCACAAGACCCAAGATTGCCCGATTATGCCAATATTTCAGGAGAGTGGCTCTGAGCAGATGCAATCAGAGAATTGGGTAAATAGAGCACAAAATCAACCTTTTTCCAATACATATAATCCAGGGTGGAGGAATCACCCAAATTTCTCGTGGAGGAATGATCAGCCTGGCCGGTCTCCACCACTTTCTCAGCTGCCATTTCATCAGGCTGCTCCTCAGCACCAATATCAATCATAACAGAGTTCTCAGAGTTATCCTTTTGTAGCACCTCCAGGATTTCAGCCTCATATAGCTGCGTAGAGTTAGTTCTCAACCTCAATCATCTGCGAAGAAGTCTCTAGATGACAGTATGGCACAGATGGCCAATACACTTCAGCAATTCATGTAGATTCAGGCCACCACAAACAATCAGAACACTCAGGCCATAAATGACTTGTAGGGCATCATCAATAAGATGAGCACGACATTAAGCACTCTAGAGAAAGGGAAATTCCCAGTACAGCCTCAACCTAATCCTCAAGTATATCGACAATAACAACAACAAGTGCATAATGTCTCAGAGGAGGTTTTTGAGACAACGAAAATCGTTCTTACTTTGAGAAGTGGAAAGGAAGTTCCCCAACTAGATATGACTATGGATACACAGGTAGTTGCTCCTACACCTGAAGATGCAACAGAGACTGGTGAAGCTGAAAAAGAACCAGAGGTAGTGAGACCAAAGTTGAAGAAGCTTGTGAGTGCAGATGCAGAAACTAGTAGGGGGTACCAACCTATGGTTCCCTATCCTCAGAGATTGGCAGCTGGCCAAAAGAACAAATACCACACTGAGATTCAGGAGATTTTCAAGCAAGTAAAGATTAATATTCCACTTTTCGGCTCTCCCAACATTTCCATTATGATCGGTGAGTCACGTATTGGGAGAGCTTTACTTGATTTAGGGAGTAATGTGAACTTGCTACCGTTCTCAGTGTATGAGCAGTTGGGATTGAGTGAGCTGAAAAAGACCTCCATCATGCTACAGTTGGCTGATAGATCAGTTAAGGAGCCGAGGGGTATTGTAGAGGATGTGCTGGCCCAAGTGGACAAATTTTACTACCTAGTGGATTTTGTAGTTCTTGATATACAGCAACCAGCCTCTACTATTTACCAAACTCTTGTCATTCTTGGAAGACCATTTCTAGCTACATCAAATGCTTTGATTAATTGTAGAAGTGGAGTTCTGAAACTTACTTTTGGGAACATCGCACTTGAGTTGAACGTTTTCAATACTTGCAAGATGCTAGCACATTTTGATGACACAAGTGATTTGAATGCTGTGGAGAGTTTGACACCAACATAATTTATTTGCTCAACTTTTCCTTTCTCTGATAATGATTCTATTTTTCAGACACTTGAATTTTTACTTGATGAAAAAACTGACTATGTTGATGAAAATGTCTTTGAATTTGGACTGTTTTGCAGATTCTTCTTTACCACTAGAAGTACAATTTGCAGGCGCAAGATGAAAACCTCAGTTTGAAACTCTACCACCACCAGACATACTTAAATCTTTAGAGGAAGAAGTTCCCTAGTTGGAACTGAAACCACTTCCTCAAGATTTGAAGTAGGTGTTTCTTGGTCTTGAAGAAGACATTTTTCCTGTGGTGATTTCCTCAAAGTGAAATCAGAAGGATGAAGTCCAGTAGATTGAAATCTTAAGAAAGCATCGAGGCGCAATTGGTTGGACAATAGCCGACATCAAAGGTATTGATGCTGCTGTTTGTACCCACAGAATCCATCTTGAAGATGATGCTAGACCGGTTCGTGATGCTTATCGTAGGCTCAATCCTACCATGAAGGAAGTTGTCAAAGAGGAAGTGTTTAAGCTGCTCGCAGTGGGTATCATTTACCCAATCTCAGACAGTAAGTGGGTAAGTCCAACTCAAGTGGTATCAAAAAAATCTGGTTTAACTGTTGTAAAAAATGATAAAAATGAGTTGATTCCAACTAGAATGGTTACTGGTTGGAGAATGTGCATTGATATAGAAAACTTAATTAAGCCAGTAGGAAGGATCATTTTCCTTTACCATTCTTGGATAAAATTTTAGAAAGAGTGGCTGGTAATGCATTTTATTACTTTTTGGATGGATACTCTGGTTATTATTAAATTGTTGTAACGCTTGAGGACCTGGAGAAAACCACTTTTACATGTCCTTTTGGCACATTTGCTTTTACCAGAATGCCTTTTGGTTTGTGTAATGCTTCAGCTACTTTTTAGAGATGCATGATGAGTATTTTTTCTGACATGATTGATGATATTTGTGAAATATTCATGGATGACTTATCTGTTTTTGGAAAATCTTTTGATAGTTGTTTGCATAATTTGGCACGTATTCTTCATAGATATAAGGAAAAAAATCTTTTACTTAATTGGGAGAAATGTCAATTTGTGGTTACTCAGGGCATTGTCTTAGGACATACTGTTTCTTCTGAAGGCATAAAGGTCGACAAGGCAAAAATTGAATTAATATCTAAACTTCCTATCCCTAGGACGGTTAAGGATATTCATTCTTTTCTTGGCCATGCTGGCTTTTATAAGCAGTTTATTCAAGGGTTCAGTTCTATTGCAAAACCTTTGTGCACTCTTTTACAAAATGATATTGAATTTGTTTGAACTGACGAGTGCCAAAAAGCTTTTGATACCCTTAAAGAATCGCTTACCACTGCCCCTATTATGCAACCCCCGCAGTGGGACCTTCCTTTTGAAATCATGACTGATGCAAGTGATTATGACTTAGGAGCTGTTTTGGGGCATCGCGTGAATAATAGACCTTTTGTGATTTATTATGCTAGTAGAACCTTGAATGATGCCCAGAAAAATTATACCACTACTTAAAAGGAATTGCTTGTAGTGGTTTTTGCACTTGATAAATTTCGGACTTACATTCTTGGTTATCCTGTTACTATTTTCACTGACCACTCTTCTCTTAAGTATTTGTTGGCTAAGAAAGATGCAAAACCACACTTGATTCGCTGGATTTTACTACTTCAAGAGTTCAACATCAACATTAAGGACAAGAAAGGAGTTGAAAACGTGGTAGCTGACCACCTCTCTAGATTGCCATCATCGTCCTCTTCAAATGTCAGCCTTCCTATTGAGTTTCTCGGATGAGCAGCTGTTTGTGATTAATAGAGCTCCCTAGTATGCTGACATAGTCAACTATTTGGTGACTGAGCGAATGCCTTCTGAATGGTCCACCCAAGATAAGCGTTGATTTCTCTCTGAGGTACGACACTTTTACTTGATGATCCATACCTTTTCAAATATTGTTCGGACCAATTGATTCGAAGATGTATTCCTGATGATGAGTTTTCTTTCGTGTTGAAATTTTGTCATATGGGTGCATGTGGTAGTCATTTTTCAGCAAAGAAAACAGTCGCTAAAATTTTGTAAAGCGGTTTTTACTTTAAAGATGCTTATAATTTTTGTAAGGCTAGTGAGTTTTGTCAAAAATTGGGATCCATTAGCAAAAGAGATATGATGCCTCTTTCCCCTATTCTTACCTTATAAATTTTTGATTGTTGGGGAATAGACTTCATGGGACCTTTTCCAGTTTCCTTTCGAAACACATATATTTTATTAACTGTGGATTATGTTTCAAGATGGGTGGAGGTCGTCGCTTGCAAAACAAATGACCATCGTGTTGTCCTAAAATTTTTGCAATCTCTGTTTACTCGCTTTGACATGTCCAAAGTTATAATTAGTGATGGGGGTTCTTATTTTTGCAACAAACCATTTTCTACACTCATAAAGAAATATGATATCACACACCGAGTTTCTACCCCTTATCACCCTCAAACAAATGGACAAACAGAATTGAAAAATAGAGAGATCAAAATTATTTTAGAGAAAACTGTCAATCCTAATAGGAAAGACTGGTCAGTTAAGCTTCTTGATACTTTGTGGGCTTATAGGACAACTTTTAAAACAAATTTAGGGATGTCCCCTTATCGATTAGTTTATGGTAAAACTTGTCATTTACCTGTTGATATTCAGCATATAGCTCTTTGGGTTACAAAACATGTTAACATGTCACTTGATGAAGCTTCAGGGTTGAGAAAATTGTAGATCAATGAATTAGATGAACCTTTTCGGGATGCCTATGATAACGCTCAGCTAGCGAAGGAATGTATGAAAATTCTACATGATCAGAAAATTCATCCAAATCATTTCACACTTGGCTAGGAAGTTCTTCTTTATAACTCTCGCTTACATATTTTTCCTGGTAAATTGAAATCCCGATGGAGTGCGCCGTAGTACATTGTAAAGAAGGTTCATCCTCACGGGGCGGTAAACATTGTCAATCCAAAGAATGACAATAGCTTCACTGTCAATGGACAACGTCTAAAGCAGTTTATGAATGTGTTTGATCCACACGAAGAGATCTTACTTGTGCAAGATTCCATGAAAGTGTTTTGATCTTTTCCCCTTTTACAGTTTTCTTTACTTGCATTTTTTTTTATTTGTTGTTTTGCTTTGATTTTATATTTCATGTTGATTTTTTTTTTTTTTGCTTGCTTATTTTTGTGCACTTTGTTTTCTTTCGTTTGATTCATTGAGGACCATGTCTCTCACTAGTTGGGGGTAGCGTGTGTGCACAAATTTTTTTAAAAAAATTGCATTAATATAATGTGCATTGATACATATATGATTGACAAACACTCCATTTCTGGTATTTTGTGAAATCTGAGCATCTTGGTCGAATAGTTGAGCGGAATCATTTTGTGAAGATTTATTTTCAAGCTTAAGCATAGAGCATGATTTTTGATGCATCATATTTTGTTGATGTGTGGCTTGAAACACCGGGATGCTATACTTATTGAGATGAGACTTGATAAGATTTTTGTAGAACGAAGGGTAAATTTTGAAGGACATTTTGCACATGCTTACACTTGTATTGTTCCTTATTTACTGTTCACTGATTTAACACAGGAGAAGTAAACAAAAGGACTACCGAACTATGCTTTCCAAAACAAAAAGAAAAAAAGAAACAAAAAGAAACAAAAAGAAAGAAAAAAAAAGAAGAAAAGGAAAAGAAAAAAAGAAAAAGAAAATAGATTTGAAAAGAATAGAAAAAGGAAGAAGATAAATGCGACTTAGTGAACTTTCCTAAGTAAAGGGCTAGAAACAGTTACCTAAGACTTTGGGGGTTGAGTGTTCAACCTTTAAAAATAGAGCTGGCGTGAAAACTGCCAATCTCTTGGGTTTTGAGGTAGTTAGAATCAGCAATGATTAATCTTAAGGTTGAAAAATCCTATGACAAATCATGGCTAGTAATGAGGAACACACAACCAGTTTAGCTCCACACACCCATTTGAGTTCTGAGACATTTGCCTCAATTCTATGTGAAAAATTGTTGAGATAGTCTTGGTGAGTATAGCGCCTAGGGTTGAGTAGCAACGTGTCACTTTTGTGAGAATTCAGAATAGTGTTTGATTGTTTCCGTTTGGATTTCGATCTTTATGCAATATTCATCTCAATTAATTTTCACTATTTTGCTCAAGGATTAGCAAAACACTAGTTGGGGGTGTGATTGAGCTGAGTTATTGCATATTTTATACATTTATAACTAATATATTTTATTTATTTCATTACATTATTATTGGTTTTAGATAGAAAAATAGTTAAGATGAATAAATCCGAGTTGTGATTTAAATTGATTAATAGTATGATTTATGCTTAATTTTATAATTTGTGATTTAATTGGACAATGTTCATTCATATGCACAACATATTTTTTTTAATATTCTATTCTTCTTTTTTTTTTCTTTTCTAATTTTTATTTATTTTATATAGGCAAAGAAATGCATGAGAAAAGTCAAAGAAAAAAAACAACCTCTTGGTCTCTCACATGCAGATAACTCACACAGAAAAGCAAAGAAAAAAAAATAAAGAAAGGAAACTCACACACGCAAACGCAAGAGGAGGAATTAAAAATGCACACGGCTCGGCTCCTTAACTGAAAAAGACTCACGGAAGCACAGAGGGTATTTTTTTTTCTTTCTTTTTCATACGGACACAAAACAAAAAGAAGGAGAACACACGCAGCGCCGCTTGAAGAATCTTGAGGACCCAATTGCTGCGCTCCAGCCTTCTCCTCCATTGCCTACCACCTCCATCTCCATTTATTTAGCTTACTCTTTTCATTCTCTATTATTTATTTAATTTTAGTTTAAAGTTTGTGATGTATTTTTGAGATATTTGGCTTAGACCTTTGGGCATTTTATTTGCTGTTTATTACTTCGTGTTATTTATTTTTCTCGCTTCTTTAAGCTTTCATTTAATAGTGATTACAATTGCTATGGATTGATTTTGAGAATTTGTGATTTGAATACAAGGATGAACTCTAGAATCTTGATTTTGGAGCTTTTCAATTCTCAATTTGTATTTTGTCAATTACTTTCTAATCTAATTTAATTCATAGATTAGTTTTATTAATCTCTTAATTTCATTGCATATTATTTTAATTAAACCTTAATTGAGAATCAAATAATTTCTGTTTTATTGTTTAATTTTCAGATTAATTAAGATTGTTTAGCTTAGTTGATTCATTGATTATTAATTTTAATTTGTTAGTCTTTTACGTTTCATTTCGACACTAAAAAAATCTAAAAATATGAATCTAGTCCATGACTAGTGTCCTTTTCATTTTGTTGCACTCTTCCATTCATTGCACATACCACCATTTTTTTTTTCTCTTTGTAATTATTTTCACCATTTTAAACGAGTTTGATTTTAAGTAACTTTCCCTAAGGAGACGATCTAGGAATTTATTCCTAATTATTACACGACATCCTCCTACACTTGAGATAGCCTTTGTGCTGCTCATTTTTGAGTGAGTCACAACTCACTCGAATTGAAACCAAATGATATGTATTTTTGAGTTGTATGAGATCGATGGCGTCAAGGAAAAAACTAAACAAAGAGAAGACTTATGAAATACCAATAAGGAGGTACAAAGAACTATTATTGAGATAGCAGGGATTAAGGGCTTGTTTAGACACAAAAAATATTTCACTTCATCTCTTCTCATCATTACAACTTTTCTAAATTTTCACACAAAATATAATAAACAATTCAATTTTTTCAAATTTCAAAACAATAATAATATTAAAAAATAATATTCTAACAATATTTTAACAATATTTTATTCAATTCATCTAAAAACATTTCATCTCATCTCATCTCATTATCTAAACTAGCCATAAGTTGATAGAGTCGACTTTTGATAAATATTTAGGGCTGCATGCTGTTGAGGGAAGATCCAAGAACTGAGCCTTCCAATCTATATATTCTTGACAGAATCTGGAATCGTATTAACATGATCTCATGAAAATCACTCACGAGATATTAATTAATGGAATTTGGGCGACCAATAGATTAACTTCCACACGAGTTTCAATAAAATGGGCCGGCATAAATTTACAGCGACATCCATTTTTCTTTTTACGAGGATTACTAAAGGATATGAAAATGGAGAGGTCGTAAATTACGTACGTTAGATTTATATATATACACGTACAATATAAATAAACAAAAGTCATAAAGAATGAAATAATTTTTCTCATGCATCACAATGGCACAAGAAAGCCGCCGCAACGCAAACACATACACCACAAACTTCCTCATTAGTAGAATTTCATTAGGCGCCCCGCCCCCGCGCACACACCGTGCGTGCTTTTAATTATTATGTCCTTTGTGAATCAAACTCGATAAATACAAACAGTTGCTAGCCATGTGAGACAAGAGCGTGTCTGTCTTGCCAATGGGGTTGGTCTCGCTTGATTCCTCGAACGTGTCGTCGCATGTCACGAAGTCAGTTAGCGCAGCCGACAGGTTGATGTTCAGGCTGGCCATGTCCTGGTTCTTGAGGTTTTTCAAACTGTTCTTCAGGTTGGAAATGGCATCGTCAAAGTTCTCTTTGCAGACATCCAAGTTCTGGGAATCGCCTTTCTTTTCGGCCGAAATCTTTGCCCGCTGGCTTTGGGAAATCAAAACGGTAATGGCTGACTCCAAGGCTGAATGAGCGTCGGTCTTTCCCTTTATGACAGAGAGGCAGAGAGGCTGGTAGTCGGCTTTGTTGCAAAGGCTCTGAGCGCGAGCTTGACCGGCGAGGAGGATGGTGACCGTTGCCAGAAAGACCAGGGAGAAAGAGATCATGCAGTGCTCGATAGCCATGGCGTTTAATTATAATTGGCTCTAATTACTGAAAATGTTTAACCCGATATATATAGTTTAATTACTTGAGTTTTTTATAGGTTAAAAATGGTGTACGTACGTTCTCTCTCTCTCGATCGGGGTCTCTCCGTATCAGGAGTTTTTTGACACAGGGAAAGCTTCTTGTAATGGTTGCTGTGCGGTTTATATAACTTTCGGAAGGCACGTACTGGATCACAGGCTACCTATATTTCTTTTTTGGTCGTTTTCTGTTGTGGTCAATTTTGACTTTTTCAAAAACAAAAATGTTGACCTATATATATAGATATATATTTTTAATAGCGGAGTTAAAAACTGCCTTGATTTTTTTGTTTTGTTTTTGTTTTTCGAATCTTCATAAATCGAGAGGACAAAGATCGTTAAGTTTGGTAGGTTTGCCTTCATTATAGCAAGATTTTTATGTGTAATTTAAATTATTTTTGGAGAACCATTAATTAATTCTCAAGCGGGACCATTAGTTTCTACGTACATGGTTTGTTTTGGTGGGTTGGAAATGGGAAAAATATAAGTATTTGGAGGGACAAATGGTTGCCTAAAAAAACATACTTTTATGGTTGAGTCTCCTTCTCAGAAGCTTGTTAATGCCAGTGCCACATGAGTGGATGCTCTAAACAGCCCCTATATATATATATATATATCATTACAATACAATTATTTTTTAGTGACGGTTGGAAAATTGTGACAGTCCCTAAACCGTCACTAAAAGGCATTTTCTGTGACAGTTTCTTGAAACCGTCACTAAAGATAGATGAGATTTTTTTTACGTTCCAACGTATGGGAAATATACGTTCGAACGTTATGTCTGTTTACGTTCGAATGTAAAATGTTTGCTCCAATGTTCGAACGTTAAGTAATAACGTTCGAACGTTCATTGTAAATTTAAATTAAATGAATTTAATTTAAAAATTATGTGGTTTTTATTGTGCATAATTTGTGAACAAGTCTAAAAAATTGAATTGTATATATTTATATATACACAATTTGTAATATATAAATATATATTTATGTTTATATATATTTGAAATGTAGTGATTTAGTATTAAAGTTGAAAAATATAACATCAAGTAAGATTAAAAATTGAAATTAAAAAACGATAGAAATATTCAATAATATTTTTCTTTACAAATATTAAAAATAAAATACAAAATTTGATAGAATGTAGTAAACAACAGTCAGATGATAACGTTATCCGCAAAAGTCGAACTTCGTACCTCTTCAGTCAAGGTATCAACCTTGTCGTTGAGAATAGTTACACGATGAGTGAGTTCGGCAACAGACGCCGATATAGCCTCGAGCGATCGATCGATCTTATGATCGATATGCGTAGTCAGCTGTGAGATGACCGCATCAACCCAAGCAGGCCGCACATCTCCTGCAGATGTACTCGGCGTATGCTGACTACTACTCCCGACATGACCTGGCTCAGGCTGCGTCGAAGGAACTAGATCCTCTACAGGGGTGGCTGACGTCCCCTCACCTGTCCAATACTACGTCGATGCGTGGTCATGTCAAGGGGCTCATCTGATCTTTGATCCGCTCTTCTGGCTGGGTCGGCACTCCCCGTGCAAGTAATAGTCGGCTGATTAGGACACCGTATGGGAGATTATCCGTGGAGACATTGCTCGCCTCGTAACGGATCCTCTCAAAGATGTGCAGTGGCAAATCTATAAGATCTCCACGTGCCACTCGTATCAAAAATTGTGCCCGAAGCTGACTAAATGTGGTTTTATGTGCCACGGGATCGACATTTATTGCAACAATAAGGTGCAACATGCAGAAGAAATGCAGCAGATGGTTCTGGTTGAAGGCGTTCTTTCGCTCGATCTGCATGCGGTCCCTCCCGGTGAGGATGTAGAAATCCTCGTCTCGGTCATCATCCCGAGCCTCGACACCAGTATCCTCAGCCTCTGACTGGCCTGCATATCTGGCTAATGCTGGCTCAAATAGGCGGCCAGTAGATGATATAGAAGTGCCTACATCCTCACGGGGTGTTGAGTGTGCAAATGTCTCAACTCTTCGACGAATCCCGAGGTGCTCGCTGATGACATCTGGTGATACCTTAATGGAAACACCGCGTACAGTCACGGTGTGAGATGATGCATCTTGAGGCATGTCACACATCCCCATATAGAATTCCAGAACCATTGAGGGGTATACCTTCCCCCTCAATGTGCAGATATTTCCCTAGCCTCTACTGACGAAAACATCTCTCAGGTTCGTCTGCTGCCAACAGAGTTCGTCAAACTCGTTAATCAAGACCTCTCGCTCTACCATAACAATACAAGCTCCGATACGAGCAGTGTCCGACGTGGCTCATTTCCTCCCTCGTTTCCTAGTATGCAGTGGAAGAGCCATATCCTGAAAATAGAGAAGGAAAAAAAATTATTTACATAGGGGTGTGTAAAATTCTGAAAATTCCGACTCCGTCCGACTTCCGCTCTGACCGAGTCGGAGTCATCGGAATTCAGAGTCGGAATTCGGAGTAGCTCCGAATATCTATTCGGAGTCGGAGTTAGAGTCGGAGCTCCAAGAAGCTCCGATTCCGACTCCAAAATTTTTTTTATTGAAAACTTACGCTCGAGCGAGGTGTCGAGCGTAAGTCGAGCGCAAGTTATATTGAAAATTAGCTGAGAGACATGTCGAGCGGAAGTCGAGCGAACCTCTCTAGAAGAGTTCTGCTCGAGCCAATGTTCAATACAACTTGCACTCGACTTGCGCTCGACACCTCGCTCAAGCGCAAGTGTTCAATAAAAAATAATGTATACGCTCGCTTGACCTCTCTGGAAGTCGTTCAGACGTTTATTTATACGTTCGCACGTAAAATAATGTAAATAAATTTACGTTCGAACGTAAAACATATACGTTCGAACGTTTAATAAATAACAATTTAATATATATTATTGATTTATATATATGGTATAGTTTATATACTATATTATTATGTTCTCATTTAAAGCATTATGCTATCATACTATACAATGTATTATATAGTTATAGATATATAAAATGTGATATATATATATATATATTATATTATAAGTTAGTATATAATAAAGAATTTAATAAGTAACAATTTAATATATATTATTGATTTATATATATGGTATAATTTATATACTATATTATTATGTTCTCATTTAAAGCATTATGCTATCATACTATATAATGTAGTATATAGTTATAGATATATAAATGTAGTATATATATTATATTAAAAGTTAGTTTATAATAAAGAATTTAATAAGTAACAATTTAATATATATTATTGATTTATATATATGGTATAGTTTATATACTATATTATTATGTTCTCATTTAAAGTATTATGCTATCATACTATACAATGTAGTATATAGTTATAGATATATAAAATGTGGTATATATATTATATTATAAGTTAGTATATTAGGAATCATACGTTCGAACGTTTCAAGTTAACGTTCGAACGTTAAACTAAGAGGCGGGAATTTTCCCGCTCGATTAAGGTATCTGTGTGATTATTCAGACGTTCGGACGTTTATACTATACGTTCGAACGTTATTTGATGAAAATCTCTAGAAAATTATGAATGTCCGAACGCCAAATCTGTTAACGTCCGAACGAGCAGAAAATTAGTGCGGGAAATTTTCCGCTCAAATATGGTAACATTTTGATGAAATGTACGTTCGGACGTTTAAGTTAAATGTTTGAACGTTAATCTGTAAATCTATGAACGTTCGAACATATATGAGGAAAGTGCGGGAACTTTCCCGCTAGATTTTATGTTATATCATAAGAAGGGTACATTCGAACGTGTATTGAAAATGTCCGAACGTTCTGGGTGGGAATACATTGCTGTTTTTCATTACATTCGAACGTTAACTTAAAATATAACGTTCGGATGTACAACTTAAACGTTCGAACGTTTAAACTAATAATTTTAGAACTTAATCAGTTTGCGCACGGGAGGAAATGCATCATTTCTTCTTCTCCCGTGCGCTCAACAGAGAGAGAGAGTTTGGTAAAGTTCGGCCTGAGGCTCCTGCAGGAGAGAGAGAGAGAGAGAGAGAGAGAGAGAGAGAGAGAGAGAGAGAGAGAGAGAGAGAGAGAGTTAGAGTGAGAGAGAGTTGAGTTAGAGAGTGATGTGAGTTAGGTAGTACAAGATTTAGAGTAAGAGAGAGTTGAGTTTTGGTAAGAAAAAATTTTGATTTCTTGTCTTTTTTTGAATTTTATGATATTTATATTGTGTTTTTGTTATAGAATATTTCTAATAAATTAGTGTTGTATTTTTTTGAAAGATTGGTCGTTTTGGAAAGTTGGAAGATTTTGATTTGTAAGAGGATATTGTGAGTGCTAGGTATATTTCTAAACTTTATCAATATGTTATTGTGATTTTATGCTTACTCTTGAAATATTGTGATTATTGTTTGTATAGTTTGTGAGTTATTGTAAATATGTTGTGATATGGATTTGAAATATTGTGTTTATTATTTGTGAATGACGTTTTGAAGAAACATTATTAGAAATATATTGTCATTAGGTTTTGATAATACATGTTTATTGCTTACTCAAGTTTAGGAATATGTTAATACATATGGCATATTATTTTGTGAATATATTGTGAGTTATTGTGAATATATTGTGATATGGACTTGAAATATTCAAATTATTATTTGTGAATGACGTTTGAATATGTTTACATTGTTACAAATATATTGTCCTTAAGCTTTGTTAATACATGTTTATTGCTTACTCTAGTTATAGAATATGTTAATACATGTGGCATGTTATTTTATACTTACAATTGAAATATTGTGATTATTGTTTGTATAGTTTGCAAATAGTTTGTGAGTTATTGTGAATATGTTGTGATATGGA
Organism: Juglans cinerea; assembly: GCA_961763995.1. Classification (NCBI taxonomy): domain Eukaryota; kingdom Viridiplantae; phylum Streptophyta; class Magnoliopsida; order Fagales; family Juglandaceae; genus Juglans; species Juglans cinerea. The sequence goes on from CAUIVZ010000003.1 coordinate 27,572,227, forward strand.
TTTGAAATATTGTGATAATAATATTTGAAATTAAGTAATAACAAATAAAAGTAACTCTTTAAGAATTATAATAATTAAAATTATATTATAACTTTTGAAATTTAAGTATGATAATTAAAATTCAACTTTAAGAATAGTAATAATTAAATATTGATAATAATATTTGAAATTAAGTAATAACAAATAAAAGTAACTCTTTAAGAATTATAATAATTAACATTATATTATAATCTTTGAAGTTTAAGTATGATAATTAAAAATGAACTTTAAGAATAGTAATAATTAAATATTGATAATAATATTTGAAATTAAGTAATAACAAATAAAAGTAACTCTTTAAGAATTATAATAATTAAAATTATATTATAACCTTTGAAATTTAAGTATGATAATTAAAAATCAACTTTAAGAATAGTGATAATTAAATAGTGATAATAATATTTGAAATTAAGTAATAACAAATAAAAGTAACTTTTTAAGAATTATAATATTTAAAATTATATTATAACCTTTGAAATTTAAGTATGATATAAAAATCAACTTTAAGAATAGTAATAATTAAATATTGATAATAATATTTGAAATTAAGTAATAACAAATAAAAGTAACTCTTTAAGAATTATAATATTTAAAATTATATTATAACCTTTGAGCATAAGTATGATAATTAAAATTCAACTATACGAATAGTAATAATTAAAATGTGATAATAATATTTGAAATTAAGTATAACAATTAAAATAACTCTTTACGAATTATAATAATTAAAATTATAGTATAACCTTTGAAATTAAGTATAACAATTAAAATTATACTTTAAGAATGATGATCTTGTACACAACGAGGGAATATGATCTTGAAGAAATGTTGGAATTTCAATTTAATTGCTTGACTGTCATAGTCTCTTCGGCCTTGAAAGTTGTCAAGGTCAGACAGTTTGTGACGGTTAAGTAATTAGACTAAAATTTAAATATTTCTTCAAGATCATTCTCCCTCGTTGTGTACAAGACACGAAACTTAGCGTCACATAATCTTCCATCTCTCTTTAGTTTAACAATATAACACTACTTGAAGGTGACATTGTTAATTTAAGCAACATGGAGATATTGTTTGTATGATTTTTTGATAGATGCGTGTGACATTGCATAAATACCCTTATACCCGTTTGGGAATCAGTGTACATTTATGTGTACACTGATTCCTGAATTATCCAGTGTGGACAGTTTGGGATTATATTATCTGTATTGCACATTTTTGTTACTCGCTACTTTCCACATTTAATATGAAGTTTCAGTGTCTTCCTCTACTGTACTTCGGGTATACTATTCGTAGGGACACTATCCCGATATTTGAACATGTATACTTGGAGAACTATGGGGAGGTGCTGCCGAAATTTCTACTAACGTGGAAAGTAGTAGAGTGACGAGATTTGTGCAATATGGAGAATATAATCTCGAATGAGATAGGACCAACTACCTTTTAAAAAAAGCAATGAGAATTGGAGCATGACATGCATGTGAATTTTCAATGTACATGTTATTAATATATATATGTTTTTAGAAATGGACAAAAATTGGATGCGTCTGGGCGATAGACTTGGAAATGATTACGTACCCTATGCACGTGGAGTAAGAACCTTCATTGATTTTGCACGGGCCACTACTGATAGTCGTGGTTACATTAAGTGTCCATGTCGAGGGTGTAAAAATTTGTATGCGATAGGATTAGATGAAGTAGAAAGTCATATATTTGTGAACGGTATGGATCTGGGGTATACGCGATGGGTACTGTATGGTGAGCCGTATGAAGGGTCAACAGATGTATTGGTCGATCATCACAATTATTTGCGGCACATGGATGATAATTATGAGCAGGATGAGATGGAGGAGATGTTGGGTGACATTGGAGCTGGGATGTTTATGGATGAGGTTAACGACAATGTCTCAAGTGGTGGAGGGATTGATTGTGAAAATTTTCCTTCACTATGGGAAGATGCAAAGCGCGAGTTTTACCCAGGTTGTACAAAACATTCTAAAATGTCGTTTATTGTACGGTTGCTTCACATTAAGTCATTGTGTGGGATGTCGACGAAAGCAATAAACATGGTATTGGACTTATTTACCGAGGTGCTTTCCGAAGGGTCTGCATTACCCAAAAACTTTTATGAAGCAAAACAGTTGAGAAAGGGATTAGGATTTGAGTACAAGTCCATACATGCATGCAAGAATGATTGTGTATTGTTCTGGAAGGAGAATGAGGAGAAACAAACATGTCCTATATGCGGAGAGTCCAGGTGGAAGGGTAAGAAAAACGTGCCGGTTAAGGTGTTGCGGTATTTTCCCTTGAAACCTAGGTTGCAAAGACTATATATGTGTAAGAAAACAGCTCATGATATGAGGTGGCACGAGGATAAAATAGTTAAGAATGACGCATATATGAGGCATCCAGCTGATTCACTTGCGTGGCAGTCTTTCGATAATCAGTATCCAGAGTTCGGGATAGAAGCTCGGAACGTGCGCCTGGGACTCACAACCGATGGATTCAACCCTTTTGGGAATATGAGTACAAGTTATAGCACTTGGCCTGTGGTATTGATTCCGTACAATCTTCCAGCATGGAGGTGCATGAAGGCGCCAAACGTTTTGTTAACTTTACTCATCCCTGGCCCTAGATCACGTGGGAATGATATTGACGTATTCATGCAGCCGTTGATTGAAGAGCTGAAAGAGTTATGGGAAACAGGCGTTAGAACTTATAATGCATCTATGTCGACATCTTTTCAGATGCATGCTGTGGTAATGTGGACCATAAATGATTTTCCGGCATATGAGAATCTTTCCGGCTGGAGTACGAAAGGAAAGTTAGCATGTCCGACGTGTAATAAAGAAACTGCTAGTGAGTGGCTAAAATATTCTCAGAAGTTGTGTTTCATGGGTCATCGACGTTATTTACCAGCAAATCATACATGGAGAAGTGAATGTGCCAAGTTTGATGGGAGAGTAGAGGATAGGATTGCACCAAAAGAGTTGTCTGGAGAAGAGATAGTGGAAGAACTGCAACATGTTAGAGCGAACAATTTTGGCAAAGGTCGGGGAAAGAACAAGAGAAAACGAGGCGCAACAGAATTGAATTGGATAAAGCGTAGTATTTTTTTTGACTTGCCATATTGGTCGTCATGCAAGTTGCGACATAGTTTGGATGTAATGCACATAGAGAAGAATATTTGTGATCATATACTGGGTACATTGATGAGTATTAACAAAAAGACGAAAGACACGATCAAGACGAGGAAAGATCTTGAGAGAATGAGAATTAAATATAATCTGCATTTGCGGGGGGAAGGCAATAGGGTGGTCATGCCGCATGCATGTTTTACGATGACGAGGGAGGAGAGGATGGATTTCTACAAATAGTTGCAAGGTGTGAAGTTGCCAGATGGTTATGCTTCAAATATTGGTAGATGCGTGAGTCCTGATGATTGGAAAATCAATGGATTGAAAAGTCATGATTGTCACGTATTTTTGCAGAAGTTATTACCTGTGGGAATTCGTGGGAAGCTGACAACTAATATACGTGTCGCCATATCTGAACTCTGTATGTTTTTCAAGGATTTGTGCGCTCGGGTAGTAAATCGAGATGTGTTGTCGAAATTGGAAGAAGACATTGCTACTATACTATGTAAATTCGAGCAGATCTTTCTACCATCATTTTTTGATGTCATGGTCCATTTAACAATACATTTACCGTGAGAGGTACTTCTAGGTGGACCGGTGCAGTTCCGTTGGATGTATCCAGTTGAAAGATATTTGGGTCGACTGAAGCGCACTGTTGGGAATAAAGCCAAAGTTGAGGTTCAATAGCAGAGGCCTATATACACGATGAATGGTTAACATTTTGTTCTCTATATCTTCGTGGTGTTGAGACACGATTTAATCGTCAAGAGCGAAATGCTGATCTTGCTGCTCCGCCTCCTCGTGAGCTATCAGTGTTTTCCCAGAATGTACGACCCTTTGGTGCACAAACAGGTTACGATTTAATTGATGGAGAGTTGGGTAAAGTTCGGTAGTATGTGCTAAATAATTGCCGAGAGATTGATGATTATCTCAGGTATGTCATTTCATTGCTTTGAATAATTATAGTTTTCTTAAAATTAATTATAATTGTTGTGCTCAAAATATACTTATTTTGCAACATGTTATAACAGTGACCACATGGACAAACTTAGGACGGAAGATGTAGAAAATATAGAGGCAAGACACAAGGAAGAATTTGCCGGATGGTTTGAAGAACGTGTATGAACTAAAATTATATATATGTTATATTGTGAAATTTTGAACTCTGGACAATGAAATAATAAATATATACTATTTCAATTGTTAGATTTTGGAACAACGTGCTCGTGATCCCGGATCAATTTCTTCTGAATTGTATGCATTGGCCCGTGGTCCCTCAAATAAAACACTTCGATATACTGCATGCACGGTTCGAGGTTATAGATTCCATACTTTGGACCGTGAAGTAATAGAAAGACTCAAAACTGTGTGTGTTGGTCGAGGGGAGTCATGGAACAGATGATATTGACTATTATGGTGTCATACGTGATATTATCGGATTGAAATATCTGGGTGGGTCTGTAACATATGTCTTTAAATGTGATTGGTGGGATCTAGGCGGTGGTCGGGTTTCGATACATAGGGATAATCACTTTACGAGTGTCAATACTGCATCTAAATGGTACGAAGATGATCCATTCGCATTGGCTTATTAAGCTACCTAAGTCTATTACTTGATTGATCCAATGAAAAGTGCTGATGAAGATAGTGGAGAGATAACTTGGCGAGTCGTACAAAAATTTGTTCCTCGAAATATATATGAAGCAGAAATGAGTGTAGATTACGAGAATAGTGGAGATGAAGATGACACTCCGATTGTTGAGGCATACCAAGAAGATGGAAAGGGTATTAACTTGTTTGTTGACCTCGGTGCACTCGAGTTGCTCCCCTTGTGTAGAGATGATGTCCCACCCGTCCATCTTGACCCGTCTGTATTAAATAATCATTCAATTCAAGTAAGTGAGGAGGAAGAAGAAGAAGACGAGTCAGAAGATGAAGACGAATCAAAATCCGTGCAGGAGGTGATAAGGACGATGAAGAAGAGGTGCATGATGATGATGAAGATGTTATTGATGAAGATTCTGAAACAAGCATGGAAAATTCATCTGAAGATGAATAATAAAAGTACTAAATATTTTATTCATATAGGTGATTATAAAATATCTTGAATTTTCATAATTTCTTCTAATTAATTTTCTTTGATATAATTAATTATTTTCAAGAATGCCGCCAAAACGACAACGAAGAAATGTGCCTTCGCCAAGTCCAAGTCCTGAATCCATTGAGGACTCCCCACTCGAGGAATCCGTTCCTGAAGATCAAGCTAACACAGAAGAGAATAACAGCCAGTCGACACCTACCAGTAAGGAAATATTGTCGTTGATAATTAAATATATAGTTAATACTTTTGTCTCAATAATTATATAATTATAATTATAGTATATCTATTATTATGTAGTTGATGCATCTGCACTTCGCGATCGTGGCTATACACGTGGAATATCTCTTGAAAAAAATAGAAGGCACGGAAAACTGAAAATCACAATTCCTGATAATTCCACTGGAGGAGTGGATGATAGTGTAACAGCGCTTTCCTCCTATATTGGCACAGTAGTTCGAGCTTATGCTCCATTTTATGTGCGCTCATGGCGAGATGTTCCGAATGAGATTAAGGAGCACATTCGAAGTCGTGTGCTGGTGAGTTTACTTTTCAGTACATTTTTTTTCACCTAGATTAGTATATTATATTTTTAACCTGATTCCCTTGTTAGGATGAATTTGACCTCGACTTTGGCCGTAGCGAGGATTTGAGAACCGTGAATGAGTTGATGGCTACACTATTCCGACGTCATAAAGGACGATGTCATGACCACTTCAAGAAGTTTGAGACGTTGGAAGAGGCTGCGCAGTCTCCTTTTCAGCAGATGAAGTTAGATGATTGGAGAAAATGTTGTAATCTTTTCGCATCTCCAGATTATCAGGTATTTTACATTTATATCTTTTAATTATTTACATTCATATTCGTTCTATATATTATATGTATACATATTACAATTAACATTTTTAATATATTTTGTAGTACTTGAATTCTACAAATGCACAGAATAGATCCGCTCTGACTGTCTACCATTGTGCCGGTTCAAGGTCAATCCACCGTCTTGCAGAAAAAATGGTAATTAAAAATTTATAAATTCATATATTTTCCTGATATTCTTTCTGATAAGTACTAACATTATCTTTTTAAAATTGCTAATGTCGCTTTGTTAGAAACGTGGTGATCCTGAAAACTTTTCCCTCATTCATGTCTATGCTGCTGCTCACACTAATGAGCATAGTGAGTGGATGGATCCTGTCGCTGCAGATAATAATGTAAGCAGTGTTAATTTTGTTAAATAAATTATTTATATAACATTTGAATAGTTTATTTCTTATTTCTATTTCTTTTAATACGTTACTAATTATTTACGATTATTACCTTTTAAATTGCAGAGAAAAATGATGGAGATGCAGTCGGCTTCTAAGGAATCCTCTCCTAGTGACATAGACATATTCACACAAGTACTCAGGCCGCAGTCTAGTATGGCAAGAGGTTTGGGACGATCTATTAAGCATAGATGTTCATCCTCCTCAACCTCATCGGCTTCACAAATTAATAATCTTACGACAGATTTAGAAGCTGCACGGCGTGAGAATGAGTATATGAGGTCGAGACAGCAAGAGTTAGAGTCTCTCTTAGAACGACAGTCTCATTTAGAGACGCGTTTGCAGGACCAACAGAGAGACCAGGAGGAAAGAATACGCAGTGAAGTGCAAGAGCAAGTGCAACGGGAGATGATGATGCAAATGGAGCGTGTTATGTCGTTGCAACAGAATCGCAGTGGGCGAGGGAAAAAGAAGAAATAAATTTTATCAGTATTTCTGGCTAGTTTTAATATATAATTTTATGCTTTTATAAGACATTGTTACTTGTTAATTGAGATTATGTAATATGATACAATTGGTATTATGTTTTAAATTTTATGAAATTAGTATTTCTGATTTGTACGTTTGAATGTAAATAAAAATTGTTCGAACGTTGGTTCACATTATAACAAACGTTCGAACGTAAATACAATTGGATTGTTCGAATGTCAAACTCTACGTTCGAACGTCCTCACGCTAAAACGAACAAACCGTTTGAACGATAAAACGATTAACGTTCGAACAAAGAACTTGCATTCGAACGCTCCTTCGTTTGCATTCGAAATAACATCTGAACTTTAAATGCGTTACGTTTGAACATTTACGTTTACGTTCGAACAAATATTCGAATGTTTATTGTAATTAACGTTCGGACGCATTAACATTCGAACGTAAATATGATACGTTCGAACGATAATCAACGAACGTCAAATTCTCTCATTCGAATGCCATTCAGTCGGGTTAACGTCCGAACGTAAATATGATACGTTCGAATGATATTCAACGAATGTCAAATTCTCTCATTCGAACGCCAATCGGTCGGGTTAACGTCTGAACGTTTGATTTTACGTCCGAACGTGATTTTCTGTGACAGTTCTCAATCGTCACAAAAAAGGAACGTTCGAACGTTGTATTGAACGAAACACTTCCAACCGTCACCAAATGTTTTCTGTGACGCACTTTAGGTGACGGTCATGGTGACGGTTTCAAACCGTCACCAAATTTGTTTAGTGACGGTTTGTCATTTTTTTGTGACAGTTTCCTCTATCACAAAAGACACATTCTGTTGTAGTGTATATATATATATATATATATATATATATATATATATAGAATATATATATAAAAGTTGAAAAACATTGGGAATGCGTCAACCAATATATAATATATGAGAAATTCTATCAGTCTCCATTTGGGGACTGCATGTGGAAGCCCTTCATTAAATGGAAAAAAGTACCATTTTGATAAGGATATTATTGTAATTTTAAAAAAATTTAAAGACAAAATTAACTAGGCTTGCAATGCAGTCTCCATTTGGGGACTGTACGTAGCATTGCTCATAATATATAAGAGGCTATCATGGAGCACGCATCCCTTGTGCCTATATTGTAACGAGTTCAAAGTTACAAGCTGAAAATAAAATGTCGAGAGGGAAGGGGGAGAGAGAGATATGTAAGTCGACTCACCATTATATATATGAGTAATGCTACATACAGTCGTGGAATGCGCAAACGCCGTGCAGTCGCTTTGAAAAAGAGTGGGATCTACTGTTAAAAAATTAATTTCTTTTCATGTGGATCCCATATATATTCACTTTTTTTAAAACGACTACACGACGTTTGCACACTCACGACTGCAAGTATAATTTCTCTATATATTATGACGAGTAAGATTGTTCACCTAGATACGGGTTTGGATACCCAGCTATACTCGGATAATTCGGAGCCAAGTCATGTGGAATATGATTTGAGTAATCCCAAACGAGTACCCGAAAGAACCCGGGTATCTGGGTGGACAAAATTTTGTAAAAAACCATTTTATTTTAATTTTTTTTTAAAATTTGGATACTTGGTTTGGAAATAACTTATTTTTTTTAAAAAGTAAACCTAGTTTCGTATACTGGGTTTAAACCCAATACCCGTTCCATGTACTGTACCCACCTCTGGAACCTGATTATTCAAGTCTCGAATCGAGGAAAAAAACGTACCAACCTGAATGAACAGTGCAAATTATGAGAAAGGAAACTTCGATCTATTTCAATATGCTTAATTGTAAGGGAGGGATAAACATATATGTTAATTATAAGTTACGAAAAATTGATAATATTCCTCTTACTTGCTTTCTTTGTAATCTTCTTGGGTACAAGGTGAAATCCTTAATTTATGCAGAACCAACCAATTTAAGTGTTATAATATTGCGTATGTTAACGTACGCGGGGTAAATACATAATATTTTTTTCAGTCATATTTACTATGTGTTATAAATCTCAGTCATGTATTGGACCTATTTTACTAATCCACCTGTTTGGATTTAAGGTGTCATCATCTTCCCTATTTGTAAGGTATGGTTTGGGCTGAAATATTTATGCCTTCTACGGGCTAAGAATTAAGAACTGCAATGAATGGTGTGCTTTTATCCCTAGATTGCAACAAAACAGTGAACAGATTGTATCGTGAACAGCTAATTCTGAGGTAGTTTTTATTATCATAGTGATCATCAAAATTATTTCTAAAAGCATTACGGAAGAGACTTTCACTGTCAACTTCGGGTCCAAGGTTGAGTTCTCTTTTTTATTCCTTCGAGGGCAAAGTTCAGCCTTCTTTTTGGGCCACGACAGCAGTTTCGTGGACCAGTTATTGATATTACCATTTTGGGTTTGAGAAAATCTACTCTGAAAGACTTTAACGTTTTCGTATTGAGAGTATATGAGGTATTCTGAGAATACCTTACTATTATTTTTTATTTTATTATTATTTTTTATATATATTTTTTATTATTATTCATTATTTTTCAATATTATTTAATATTTTATTATTATTTTTTCATTAATTTTCAATATTATTCACAAACACTTTCACTATCTAAACGGAAAGTATCGTAATTTTATTTTCCAAAGCCAAACGGCTGCCCCATCTCACACAGATCTAAGTTTTCACCCTCATCTCACGCAGATCAAGTTTTTGTTATGGATCTTTCAAACCCTAGTTATTCGACTGACGTTCAAAGGCAACGTAGGCATAGTCAATTTCATTTTGTTATGGGTTATTTATGTAATTTCCATTATTTAGTGTTGTATGATAGGGTTTAATCGTGGGTCATGTAGAAATATGGGCTTGTGGAGTAGTGGGTCAATTATTTACTTAGTGTCAGTTAATTTGTTGGAATCCAATAACTGCAGGTTGAATTAGTCCACTGTCAAATATTTTTTTTTTTTTTTATTAAAGAGTTAGGGTCACCTGTCCAATAGTGACCCCTTCTTAATTTTATTAATAACCCTTGAGTTTTGCTATGTACAAGCAAGTTTGCGTATTAATCTGCGTACAAATATTCTTGTCTTCATATTCTAAATTTAAATTAGCATTGTTTTCAATAAAGTCTACTTTCTGACCAATCATATTGAATGAGTGCGCGTATTAGTGCGCAGCATCGCTTACAACTAGATTTTTCCCTAAAGAAAACCAAACCAAAAGAAATAAAAACAAGAAACAAACAAAACCTCCAAAACAAAACTAAATAATACGAAGCGAAGGCATCCCGGAGTAGTCTAAACGAATGAGGCCACACAAAACTTGGGGAGTCTCTATCAAGTGGGAAAAAACTGAATCACTACTAGAAGCCCCATGCTTGGCTAACCAATCTGCAACTTTATTTCCTTTTCGAAAATCATGGTGAATTGAACAAGTCATGGAACTCATAATGTCAAGAACTTTTTCACAAAAATCCTCTAGATACCATACCTCACATCTTTTACTTCTCCACCAAGAAATAAGAATCATAGAATCAAGTTCAATTTCCACATAATTGAGAGATAGAGACTTACAAACTTGGAGCCCATGAAGGAGAGCTAAAAGCTCTGCCTGATTATTAGAACTGTACCAATGAACGCAGAAAAAGTATGAATTAACTTACCATGATCGTTTCTAATAATCCCGCTTACACCCGAGGCTCCCGGATTACCTAAACTACTACCATCTAGGGGTGTGCAAAATTCAGAAAATTCTGACTCCGTCCGACTTTCGCTCTGACTCCGACTCCGCAGAGTTGGAGTCATCAGAATTCGGAGTCGGAATTCGGAGTAGCTTCGAATATCTATTCGTAGTCGGAGTCGGAGTCGTAGCTCCAAGAAGCTCCGATTCCGACTCCGAATTTTTTTTCAAAAAACCCAACTGTAAAACGACATCGTTTTACAGCTGAGTTTTAAAAAAAAAATATGAACGACACCGTTCCACTTAATATGGAACGGTGTCGTTTCATATTAAGAAGGGGGTCTAAAACGCGTCCCCCCTTCTTCTTCCTTCTTCATTCTCCCTTCTCTCTCGCGTCTCACTGAACCAGTGAAGCCGTCTCGCGCCTCACGTCTCGGGTCTTTCTTGCCAGCATGCCGCTGTTCGTCGTTGCTCCTCCGTGCCGCCGTTCCTCGTTGCTCCTCTGTTCAGCTTCCACCTACGGTGAGAGTAAGGTTCTGAGCCCTAAATTTAATTCAAGCAATTTAATTCAAGCACGTCTCTTATGAATTGGAGCCAGCAGTTGTGATTCTTGTGAATTGGTTGTATTGAATATAGTCCCAACAAATCACGGCGCTCAAAACCCTGAATTTTACATTGTATTGAACACTTGCGCTCGAGCGAGGTGTCGAGCGCAAGTCAAGCGCACGTTGTATTGAACATTGGCTCGAGCGACATGTCGAGCGGAAGTCGAGCGAACCTCTCTGGAAGAGTTCTGCTCGAGCGACATGTCGAGCGGAAGTCGAGTGAACCTCTCTGGAAGAGTTCTGCTCGAGCGCTATGTCGAGCGCACGTCGAGCCAACCTCTCTGGAAGAGTTCTGCTCGAGCGCCACGTCGAGCGCATGTCGAGCGAACTTCTCTGGATGAGTTCTGCTCGAGTGCCACTTCGAGCGCACGACGAGCGAATCTCTCTGGATGGGTTCTGCTCGAGCGCCACTTCGAGCGCATGTCGAGCGAATCTCTCTGGATGGGTTCTGCTCGAGCGCCACGTAACCAGACAATAGATAATTAGATTCAATCCAATACAATCTACAACAAATTTAAAACTAACATGTTACAACTTAGAGTAGGTTTGGGGGGTGGGATGAGAATTTTGTGTTTTGTTTTGAAGTTTAAAATATTAAGTTTTAATATTATTATTGTTTTGGGATTTGAAAAAGGTGTATTGGGATTTGAAAAAGTTGAATTGTTTATTATATTTTGTATGGGGATTTGAAAAAGGTGTAATGATGAGATGAGATGAGATGAGAATTTTGTGTTTTGTTTTATGTCCCAAACCTACCCTTACAAGTTACAACTATAGTCCGAACCAACCAAAGCTATTGCAATAGATACAATCAAATACAATAGATACCAACCAAAACTCTGATAGAACGAAAGTGATACAAAACAATAGATGATCTTATTTCTATCTATCCCAAGTAACTAGACAATGCATCTACTTATGAACTTCGAATCCATATTTCTCTTCCACCAGGCTTTAGAGCTTCACGAAATATGTAAAAAGAGACAAAATTGAAATAAACTGAAATTATAATCCCCACCATATAATTTTGCCGTCCAAATACATTTCGATCTGTTAGAAATGCAGAGAAATAAACGGTCTGAATCCGAGCGGAATTAGGAGCTCCAATCGGAAGTCGGAGCTCCGATCGGTAGTCGGAGTTCCTATCGGAGTTCGACTCCGATCGGAGGTCGGAGCTCCGATCTTATGTCGGGGCTCCGATAGGAGGTAGGAGCTCCGACCTTCGATCGGAGTCGGACTCCGACTCCAGTTCAGAGTCGGAGTCGGAGGAACAATTTGGCTCCGACTCTTGTCGGAGTCGGAGGTCGGAAATGAGCACTCCGACTCCGTCGGAGTCGGAGCCCAGCCCTACTACCATCTATGTTCAGTTTAACCCAACCTGCCGGAGGCCGTTGCCAAATAATAGCTTTGCAACGCCGAACGAGAGGGAAACTAGGGTAGACCTACAAACTCTCAAGTACCTGCAAATCAAAATCAGAGATGTGAGAACTAGCATGCATATCACGACAAATAAGACTAATCCATCGATGAACATAATGAATGATGTCAGAGGCGGTTTCAAAGCGACGCTCCATACGTGCCAAACAATGCCTCCGCTAGAGTCTCCAAGTAATAACCATCGGAAGAAGATCCAAAATAATTCCAATTTGAGATGATAATTTCGCACAGCGAAACCAAGTTTGCACCGTGTCTTTCCAATTGCAGCCGGTTAGAATACCAAGATTAGCCCCAAATTGACGCCAAACAGTGCTAGCAATATCACCTGCAAACAAAACATGATTATGGTCTTCATAATGATCGTTAGCACAACAATCACAGCGAGAAGTAATAGGAATGCCAATACGACGAACATGATGATCCACGCTCAGGGCCATATACCAAGCTTTCCACATATTGATGGACATCTTCAGAGGAAGACTTTTATGCCACATCCAAGAATGCCCTTCAATGTTTATAAATATTTTAATGTGTATTAATGAAGTACATCTGATTCATCCATTTCGATACTGAGTATTGGAGGACATTGGCCCCTCGAAGAGCCAAATTTACTTTACACATTATTTAATTACAAACACACATAGTAGTGGTCCCAGAGCCTCGTTCTTGGACCATGGCTAATGGTACTCGTCATGCTTAGCTTGCAGAGGCTGTGTCCATGCTGAAAGGAGAAACGATGCATTAGCGAGAAGAGCAAGACAAACAGAGACAAATGTTGGAAGTAGTGTTACAACAAATCAATAATTTGGTACCCAACTATATCAGTTGGCAGTCATAGCCGGTAATCAACAATCAAGAGAAGGTTCATCCAACCACAAGGGTTAGGTTAGTAATAATCCTTTATTTGAAGGGAATAAGGGAATTCATGTTAGGACTCTTAGGTTGGACTTCCCTAAATTTGATGGGTCTGAACCGATGGAGTGGGTTCTTAAGGCCCAACAATTTTTCTCTTACTTTAATACCCCAAATGATCAAAAGCTATAGATAGCTTATTTCCATATGGAGGGCAAGACCCTCTCTTGGTATTATTGGTTAATGGAATCTGGGTCGGTTCATAGTTGGGAGGAATTCGTCTTAGCACTTAAGATGTGCTTTGGGCCCTCAACCTATGAGGATCCAGTGAGGACTTTCACAAAACTAAGACAAACGGCTACCGTTGAAGAGTACTGTACCCAATTTGAAGCCCTATCCAATAGGATCAGTGGGATGATGGAGGAGTTCCGTATTGGTACTTTCATTAGTGGCTAACGGATGATCTTAGGATTATGGTGACTTTGTTTAAACCCACTACTGTTTCAGCTGCCTTTGGATTAGCTAAATTGTGAAGAAGTTTTAGGACGAGTCAGGGGTTAGTACCCAGAAACCCATGACAAACCCATGCTACACAACATTACACCCCTAAACTACCTGCCCTAGCATCCATACTAAGGTTACTAGCCCCACCCAATCGACAAGATCTAAGATCCAACCCCACCAAGTACAACCCAACCAACCCAGCAATAGAGCCCACTATACCCATTAGAAGAATCACCCAAACCGAAATGCAAGAGAGGCGGGAAATGGGGCTATGTTATTATTGTGATGAAAAATTTCATGCAGGTCATAGGAGTAACAGGCCCAAAATATTTCTATTGGAGGGTTTGGAGGAGGAAGAAGAGAAGCAGGAAGCATATGAAGGAACCTTAGCCATCATACAATCGAGATAAGCTACTGGGGAAGAGAAAGAAGTAGATGAACTGCTAGGCATTTCCTTACATGCCATGGCAAGTTCACTTTGACCAAAAACCATGTGGGTATAAGGCATTATTATTCTTCAGAAGGTGCTGATTCTTATTGATACAGCTAGTACTCATACTTTTATGGATCATTATGTAGCAAGGAAGTCCAGACTGCCAGCGGGAGAGAGCCAGCCAGATGACAGTCAAAGTGGCTAATGGTGATAGCCTTCCATGCCAACGGTTTCATAGGGCAGTGCCTATCCAACTACAACACTTATGGGTTAAGGCTCATCTTTATCTGCTGACTCTGAGAGGTTGCGATGTGGTTTTGGGAGTGGATTAGCCAAAAAGTCTTGGCTCTATTTTATGAAATTTTTCTGACCTTAGTATGCATTTTACTTTCCATGGTGCAGTGGTGAAATTACAGGGAATTCAGCCACCTAGCAAGGCTTTGGAGGAAGGAAATCATATCCCTAAGTTAAAAAATGATTTGTGAAGGGAATTTGGTTGCAGTTAATAGGAGGGGACTTGGTGAAGTCTAAATTAGCAATTGATCCTACTGTACACCAAGTTCTGGAGGAGTTTGAAGCAGCTTTTGCTGAACCTCATGGTTTGCCGCCACCTCTGAGTCATGATCATAAGATACAATTACGGGAAGGCTCAAAACCAGCATGTGTGTGACCTTACAGGTATCTATATTATCAAAAAGCAGAAATAGAGTCTCTAGTGGCAAAAATGCTAAGCATTGGCATAATTAGAGGCAGTCAAAGCCCATATTCTTCTCTTGTCCTTTTGGTCAAGAAGGTAGATGAGAGTTGGAGGATGTGTGTGGATTACATGCCCTCAACAAAGACATAGTGAAAGATAAGTACCATATCCCAAATACTAATGAGTTATTAGATGAGCTTTATAGAGCATAAATTTTTTCTAAACTAGATCTACATTCTAGTTATTATCAAATCAAAATGCACCTGGATGACATATACAAGATAGCTTTTCGGATCTATGAGGGTCACTATGAATTTGTGGTGATACCTTTTGAGCTCGCCAATGCTCCATCTAGCTTTCAATGACTAATGAACGAAGTTCTTAAACCCTATCTAAGAAAGTTTATCTTGGTTTTCTTTGATGATAATATTGATTTATAGTAAGTCTTTGGGAGAACATCTATAGCACCTACGCACTATTTTGGAGACTTTAAAATCTCACCAACTTTTTTTAAAAGCTTCTAAATGTGTGTTTGGCAGCCAGGAGGTGGAGACATAGGGCACTTAATCTCTTGGGAAGGAGTCAAGGCTAATCCCTAGAAAATTGATGCTATGCAGAATTAGCCTTTGCCCAAAAATCTCAACGCATTACGTGGCTTTTTGGGTCTCACTGGATATTAAAGCAGGTTTCTACAAAACTATGGTACTATAACAGCACCCCTAACTGCATTGGTTAATTATAACTCCTTTATCTGGATTGACAAGGCACAAAAAACATTTGAACAACTCAAGGAAGCCATGGTGAGTCCCCTAGTTTTAAGATTACCTAGTTTTTCTAAGATTTTTGTTGTGGAGTGTGATGCTTCAGGAGAAGGTCTAGGAGCTGTTTTCATGTAGGAAGGGCAACCAATCGCCTATCTTAGTTAGGGGCTCAAAGGGAAAATTCTTACCCTATTTACATACGAGAAAGAACTCCTAGCACTGGTTATGGCAATAAGGAAGTGACAGCATTATTTGGTAGGGCAACATTTCAAGGTATGTACTGATCAAAAGGCCTTGAAAGACCTTTTAGAGCAAAGGGTAGGCACTCCTGCCCAACAAAATGGGTCTCAAAATTGTTAGGTTATGATTTTTTTGTGGAATACAAAAGTGGAAAAACAAATAAAGTTACTGATGCCCTATCGCGAATACCCTCTACTGAAAACCTAGAACCAACAGCAAAACCAACCACCAAACCATAACCCATGCAATCAACCACTCCCATCCACTAAACCCATCCTTCAAACATCCAACTCCAAATAGTAAGCCTCATACAAACACAATGGATAGAAGAGTTACAAAAATCTTATCCCAAGATCCCCAGTTGCAGGAGCTCATATGCAATTGCCATAAAGGAATCTTGGACCCAGTTTAATACCAAATCCACAATGGCTTGCTCTTTTACAAAGGCAGGTTACACCTTGGGACTTTGGTGGCATTTCAGCAACTGATCTTGCAGCAATTCCATAGCAGTTCAATAGGAGGCCACACAGAGGTATATAAGACATATTCCATAATTAAAAAGTAGTTTTTCTGGCCTAGTTTACGCAGGGATATTCGAAATTTTGTTCATGAATGTGACATATGTCAAAAGAATAGAGTGGAAGTAATACAACCCACTGGCCTGCTTCAGCCATTGCCCATTCCTACATGAAATTGGGAAGATATTAGTATGAATTTTATTGAAGGGCTACCACCCTCTAGAGGGTGTATTGTGATTATTGTTGTGGTTGACAGATTGAGCAAGTATGCTCATTTCATGTCTCTCTCTCACATCCACACACAACACTAACTGTAGCAAGGGTTTTTCTTGACAATATCTTCAAATTGCATGGGTTACCACAGACTATCGTCAGTGATAGGGATCCTATCTTCACAAGTCAGTTTTGAAAAGAATTGTTCAAGATCAGTGGCACAGAGTAATTGCTTAGCTTAGCTTACCATCCACAGACGGATGATCAAACTGAAATCATGAATAAGGGGTTGGAATGTTACCCGTGGTGCTTGTTAGGCGAGAGACCACGTGACTGGGCACTGTGGTTGTCACTAGTTGAGTATGCTTGCAACACATTTGAGCATACCTCTACACGAATCTCGCCTTATGAGGTTGTCTATGGGAAATCACCACTGCGAATGTTGCCTTATGAACCGGAATCAACTAAGGTACAAGCAGTGGATGAAGAACTCAAAAGTAGAGAGCTCATTAACAAGTTAGTTTGAGAAAACTTATAGGAGGCACGAGTTAAGACGAAAATGTATGCAGATCGTAAATGCATTGACTGAGAGTTCCAGGAAGGAGATCGAGTTTACCTAAGGTTGTGCCCTTACCGTCAAATGTCCGTAGCTATGCGACGAAACCTCAAACTTTCTCCTCGTTATTTTGGGTTGTTCAAAATTGTGGAACGAGTGGGGAAAGTAGCCTACAAGCTTGATCTGCCTTAGCAGTCGTAAATCTACCCAACCTTCCATGTCTCGTGTCTTAAAAAGACACTAGGAGTGCACATACAACCCTTGGCTGACCTTCCCAAAGTCACAGCAGAAGGAACCCTAGTTCCCGAGCCCGAGAAATTATTAAAAAGGAGGTTAATCAAGAAGGGGCATAGAGCTGGAGTGGAAATATTGATTCAATGGAAGGGTATGGCTGTTGAAGATGCGAAGTGGAAGATCACGAGGAGTTGCAACATTGCTTCCCTGACCTTGAGGGCAAGGTCTTCTGAAGAGGGAAGATGTGTTATGGGTCTTTGAAATGTCCAAGGGCTACGCAGGCATAGACAATTTCATTTTGTTATGGGTTATTTATATAATTTCTATTATTCTGTGTTGTCTGGTTGGCTTTAATCGTGGGCCACATAGAAATATGGGCTCGTGGAGTAGTGGGTCAGTTATTTACTTAGAGTCAGTTAATTTGTTGGGGTCTAATAACTGTAGGTTGAATTAGTCCATTGTCAATGTTTATAAATTGTAACACGTATTAATGAATTACTTCGGATTCATCCATTTTGATACTGAGTATTGGAGGACATTGGCCCCTCGAAGAGCCATATTTAGTTTACACATTATTTAATCACAAACACACATAACAATTTTCACCCAATCTAGGATTATGAAATTCTAGGAAGCCAAACATACGTTAGCAGTTTGCATTTAAAGGTAATTCAAGCAAATCCTAGTTTCAACGTATTTTGGTGTTCTAACCAGTGACTTGAGTCGATATGGATCTAAACAAAATCTAAAGTGAATGCCGTAGCATTGAAATCTCACCTTTTAACCATTCCTCTTACCCATTTCCACAAAACATTAGAAAGATTCTTACGGGTCCTTAGTTTGTTTTTAATAAAAAGAGAACATAAATAAGAAAAAACTAGAACCAACCATTTTCTCCCCTTTTGTGACCCAACATACTCTTTTCCGCAAGAGAAAATATAACAAAACGCAATATTCAACCTAAGGTAATTTGTAGACAAAAGAGAAAGGGGGGGAGGGGAGACAACAGAGTGACACATAGATTTTTTTTCAAAACCGCAGAAGATGAACCAGATTCGACTTGATTTGCAGATGGAAGGAGGGGGGGCAGAGAGAGAGAGAAAGACGGACTCGAAGGGGTGGGAGAGAATAGAGTGGCAAACCTTTTGCCCCTATTCTAATTTAAGCCAAACTGCCTAGTTTATTGATTTGATTTTCAGACCTGGTTTGCCACATAGTGACACTACAAGAAACAGGGCCTTTCCCGGCGCCAAATATTGCCGCAAATAACCCTCAAAATCGCCGCAAATAACTATTAGCAGCGATTTATGCTGGGCCGGATATTCGTCGCAATTGTTGACTCATTTAAAAGTTAAACCAACGAAACTAAAAAATCGTCGTGAAACATGTTTATTTGCAGCGATTTTATTTGGGGTTGCAGTTGAATCAAAAAGTGCATATCCCCAAAGAAAATGAAATGGAATTCAGTCTTGTAATGATCGGTCCCAACATAGTTTGTAAATATATTCAATAGAATTAAGAAGCAAGAAAGAAAATGAAACAAAAATGTAAATTGGAACCTGGAGAGCGGAGACGTTTGATGGGAAACCATAGATGCACAAAACCATTTCCCAGGGTCTCTTTTTCTTGGTCCTCCACGCACCACTCAGAAAAATTAGGAAATATGACAAAATAAGATGCATTTCTAAAAGGTTTAAAAAGTAGCATACCGAGATCATTCTGCTGATTACTCTCATCAATATCCTTAAAGCAAACATTATACAAGGAGGACCACATATCCTACATATTCCCCACAGAAACATTATACAAGGAAGACCATATGAAAGAAAAAAAAATTGTAAAACAGAATATAAATTGAGTATACCGTCTACTGGGAAATGGCAAGCCAAATCTGTTAACGAGGAAGTTGAGAGGGGTGGTCGTGGTGGTTGCTTGGCGTGGAGTGGTGGCTTGGGAGGAGTACGGTGGCGTTGGGGAGAGCTGGTGACCGTGGGTTGCGAATAGAGCTGGGGAGAGAGGGAGGGCCTCGGGCTGGGCGTGGAGGAGAAGGGGGCTCCGACAGAGAACTGGCGACGGCGTCGACGTGTGGGTGGTGGTGATATAGAGAAATTCGAGAGAGAGAGAGAGGTGAGGCCAGATTCGGGGAGGAAAGAGATCGGCGGGGGGGTGGGGGAGAAGGAGGGGGTGGCCGTCGAGGTGAGGTGGCGCTGGCGTGGTGGCGCTGGCGACGGACTGTGCTTACCGGCGTGGGTTGCGCTCGAGAAGGAGGACCGTGGGAGAGAGAAGGGGAGGGAGGAGGGAAGGGCTGGAGGGAAATGAATGGAGAACAGACAGGCATTTTAATTTAACTAGCTTTTTTTGGCATCTTAATCTCGCCGCAAATACCAAAATCCTCGCCGCAAATAAAAAAAGTCATTAGCAACAAAAATAATATCGCTCCAAATACTCATTTGCGGCGACAAAACATCGTCGGAAAAACACTTACAGTGCGTTCGACAGGTTCAGTTTTAATGCTGAATTCCACAGCGAAATTTAAATTCGGCTCAAATAAGTAGTATTTCTAGTTATTTTTTGCGGCGATTTTAAAATCGCTGGAATTAATCTATTTTGGCGATTTTTAAACATAAAAAATTGCTGCAAATGACCACTTTCACAATCACAACAATTAACTAACCGTCGCAAAAAATTAGTTACTTTTTCCGGCGAATTTTTCGTCTCAAAAAGTCACAAGTCGCTGCAAAAGACCAATTTAATATTTGTGGCGAATTTCTCTATCGTAAAAAGTGAAAAAATCGCCGCAAAAGACCATTTTCCAACTTGATGTAAAAAAACTGCGACGATGTAAAAAATCGCTGCAATAAAGGCTTTTTGCAGCGATTTTATTTCCAACAGACAAAAAATCGCTTTTTGCAGCGTAGATTTTATTTTCCCCTTAAAAATGTGTAAGATTGAATCAGTTGGTAGCTAGGGAGTTTCTCAAGGTTTAAAATATGGTCAAGATAATACGTACTTTATGTTGCCACATGCATTATTGTCAACTCGCATATCACGTATATTCGCAAAAGTAGTCAAATTACATTTTTAAAGGGCAATGTGTTAGGATTAACTGGTTATCAGCGGATAAGTTAAAGTGAAATACGGAAGCAAAATAAAAGAAAATAACAACAACCACACACAAAACACCAATATTTAAGTGGTTCGGTTCAGTGAGAGTATACGTCCACTGGTAGGGTCGGTTTCAATGAGTTCACTATCAACAAAGGTGAAGTACAAGAGATAAATCACAAAATCCTTAATCCCATAGCCTCAATACACCCAATGAACTCTTAGGAATCTCACAAAAGGATCTCTCTTTCTCTCTTTGTATTCTGGCTGCTCAAAGTCACAATAAAATGAAAAATAACATGTATTTATATTGTACGGGACAGAAAAATCTTAATTACAAACATTCACTTGAATGGCATGTAGAGCAAACAATCTGCCTAGCGTTTGCTCGAGCTGACTGTCGAGCGAGTATCGAGTAAACAATCTACAGGAATGTCGAGCAACAAATCTTTCCAAGTTTTGCTCGAGCAGACTATTGAGCGAAGTGTCGAGCCAAAGTTCGATAGAGCCAAGGTCGAGCCACAGTCAAGCCAAGTCCCTGGAATGACTTTTTCAACAGGAATCAAGCCACACTCAACACAATGTGTGACCTCACGAGTGCCAACAATGAGGTGTGACCCTTAAGCATGCCAGCTAAGGTCAGCCTTGGTGAAGCTCGTAGAGGACACGTGATCATGATGGGACACGTGGTATTGAAAATAGATGGGAAGCAATAAAAGTTAAAACTAGCTTCCAAAGTTTAAGTAAAAACTAGGGAAAAAATACAGAGGAGACCTAGAGAAGGAAGAGAAGATAAAACAACAGGAGAAGATGAAGAAAATGTGAGGATTAAAGAAAGAAGAAGAGGGAAGACTTCCTCCCATTTTTTTAATTTCTTGAGGGTCTCTCTAGAACCTTTGAGTACAATTGTGTTCCCAAACAGGTCCTTAGTAAAGTGGAATTGTGATAGATTATAAGTTTAATTAATAAGTTATTAAGTCTATTTAAGTAAATAGCTAGGTAATGTGGAGTGACTCTAGGTAATGAGTAGTCTCTATTTAATGTAAAATATGAGACATTTTGATTATTATGTTTTTGAAAGTGATTAATTATATAATTGATAAATGAAGTGAGCAAATAATCTCTTACATTTTAACTAAATAGCTAGATACCATTTATTTCAAGTGAAATTGAGGAACTAGGACAGGAGATTTCTTTTATATCTTAATAGTCAATCCCATTGTAAGTGAGTAGTGATGTTATTCTAAATTACATCGAGGAATAAGAGAGATTGGCAAGTAATCCATCACTTTCGTGTTTGCATACACCAATTACAACATCAGCTTTTAACTTGGAAACGACTAAACTAAAAATGCAATTAGAACTCCAATAGAAAAGCATCACTAACACCTCAACTTTATCATATGGTAAAAAAATTCTCCAATGGACATGAAGTTGAATGGAAGAGAGAAGACACTATAAACAAGTCGCCAAGCTTTAATAATGTTGTCTTGCGAACAAAACTTTACACAACATAATTATATTTGAAGGGGAGAGAGAGAGAGAGAGATCATTCCATGCGGAACCCACAACTTTCCATATAATTGTATTTCTTTTCTTTTCAAAATCAGTCGCAATAAACGCAATAAGAACTTGATAGGAGAGAAGACATTATAAGCTAGCTAGGAGACAAAAGGATTGAGCTCCCACTAATTTTCTGCTTGAATTCAGACAATTTGGGTAAAGAATTGCAGGCAACCCGGATCCGATAAAAGAAGTTTCCTTAACTAGGGGTCTAAGGATTTTGGCGTGGACTGAAAAAAACCGACTAATTAGTAATTAAGGAATTGGTTGGGATCCAAGAAAATAAAAAAATTTGATTTTCGGTCCCATTTCAAGATGATAATTTCTCACCTTGGATTGGACCTGACTGATTAATTCTTAAATAATTTTTAATATGATATTTTGTAATTTTTAAGTAATTATTTAAATTGAAAATAAGTAATTATGTAATTTTCTTCTAACTTATTATTTATGCTTAGATTATATAAAATATTAAAAGTTAAGAATTTTAAGATAAGGTATTAATTATTAATTATTGATAATACACATACTATTAGCACTATTAATTTATTATACTCAATTAAAATACTTAATTAGTTAAGTATACACTTAGGGCTTGCTAATTTGGACACTTAGATATTCTTAAATATTTTCAAAACTTCTCATGATTTTCTTCCTCAATACCACTCAAATACTAAATACTTCTCAATTTCAAATCTTCAACTTTTTCATTTAATCATTATCTAAACACACAATTCAAACAATTTTCTCAAACTTCCAAACAAAACTTGAAAAAAGAAAAAAGAAAAAAATGATCCGAATTGAGACACCCGAATAAGATTGATTGGATCGAACCAAAGTGGTTCGGTAAGGTTCAAACTATTGGTGGATCGTAAGAATCGGTCTGATCCAAAATTCTCCTCCAAGACCAACCAGACCGAACCGATTACACTCAGTCTAATCCAAAATTCTCCTCCAAGTTAAGACAAAATGCAAGAAGAAAACAAAGAAAGAAAGCGATCAAAGAAATGAGAGACTCAACAAGTATTAAGAGACCCTAGTACTTTTACTTTTATCACTTCTAGTATTTCTTCTTAATTGGGAAATAATCCTAACATTTATTCTACTGTTATATTATACCATGAGAATGGCACAACTAGGCCAAAAAGGAAGTAATAATTGGTTGGCCCTTTTTTTTTATAAAAAAAAAAACAAGATTGTTTTTGGCCAAGACATGCGCTATAACGTTAACTTCTCTTCTAACATGATGGACTGACCAATATGTAAAGCTTTGGAGTTTACTTCTAATGCCTCTAACAAGCATCCTAGTACTAGTCCAAGACTCTCAGCTTTAGTAATGGTTTGAATCATTTGAAGAAAATCACCCTTGAATGTGATGTTTGGTAGCCCCAACTCAATTCCAAAGATGATTGCTTGGAGAGCACCGAAAGTTTCTGCAAGTAATAGATCAATAGATCAGGGAATAAACTCCTATTCATTCTCATAGTGGCTATGACTCTTCCTTCCTAATATCTAGCTATAACCCCAATTCCAATCTTGCATTGAGCTTTGTCAATTGCAACATCCCAATTGAGCTTAATGGTATTATGTGGAGGAGGTATCCAGCACCGAGGTTGATTTCTAATAGCTTCTGATGAGCTTGTTCTCTTTGCCTAAATTGCCTTCATCTCTTGCCAAATTTATTTAGAATGCAACACCACATTTTTTGGATGGGTTAAAACTGCATTAAAGATAAAATCATTCATTCTCAAACATATTCTTCTAGCAACCACAACAATTTCCTCAATCTTTTTCTTCTCAAATGTTTCGTAGATGTTTTTCATTAACTCCATAAAACTCATCTTAGCCAAACTACTTTTTTCTATTTGCTTGGTACATTGACTCTAGACGTCTCGAGCTGCAATACATCCCTACAAGGAATGATCCACTGACTCTTCCTCCTTTAAATAGATAGGGCATTTTGGGTTGTCCACAACTCTCTTTTTGAACATATCAAGTTTGTAGGAACTTCTTCTAGGCATGCTCTCCACAAGAAAACTTTGTCAGCATTTGGAATGTTCAACTTCCAGACTAGTGACCATACTCTCCTTTGTCTATTACTGCTAGAAGGCTACCCTTTAGTTCTCTCTTGAATTTCTTTTTGTAGATGATAAACACTCCTTACTGAAAACTATCCATTTTTAGTGCCTTTCCATATTAGCTTGTCTAGACTATTGCAGAAACTTAGTTGAATTTTCATGATGCTTTTAGCTTCTTCTCGTGAAAATATTTTTGCAATCAAAGGATGTCTCCAGTCATTAGTATTTGAGTCTATTAAGGTTCGCACTTTTCGATCTTCCTCGAGGATATTTACAACACTCTAGACTCTGAAAGATGTTGGATGGGGTAACCATTTGTCTTTCCAAATTTGAACTGGTTCTCCATTTCCAATTCTCCACATTGTTCCTTGTTTTAACAAGTGTCTTGTTGCTAGGATACTCCTCCAGATAAATGATGGTTTGCTGCCAACTTTAGCCTAAAACAAAGAGACCTCAGCAAAATATTTTAACTTCAGAACTTGTGAAGCTAAGGAGTTAGAGCTCTAGATAAGCCTTCAGCTTTGCAAGAATGGCAAGGTTAAAACTTTTCAAGTCCCTGAATCCTAGCCCCCAGCAGACTTAGCCTTTCCCATCCAGTTCCAAGAAACCTAGTGTATCTTTTTTTCCTTGCCTTGTTGTCCCCACCAGTATTGTTGCATAACTGGATTGATAATTCTGCGAAAGGAGTTAGGAAGTTTGAAAACTCCATACTATAAGTGGAAAGTGCTTGAACCACTGATTTGAGAAGGACTTCTTTACCTACCTACAATAAAAACTTCATTTTGTAATTGTTTATCCTTTGCCTCACTCTATCCAGGATGCTTCTAAAAGAATTGGCTTGAGCTCTTCCAATGAGTGCTGGTAGTCCTAGATACTTTTCATATGACACAGTAGATCTTATGTCTGCTATGCTAAGAATGATGTCTTGAGTATCTCTGGGTGTGTTCCTACTAAAGTAGATGGAAGTTGTTTCTTTATTCAGTCTTTAGCCAGATGCCTTCTCATAGGATTCTAGAATGTGTATAAGCCTGCTCCACTCTAATGAATTAGCTTTACAGAACAGAAGGCTATCATCTACAAAAAATAGATTGTTAATGTGAAGCTTTCCTCAAACTAAGGGGATGCCTGAGATAACACCAGAGGTTTCAACATGGCTGAGAAGATTGATCAAAGCTCCAGCACTCAATATGAATAGGTAAGGTGATAATGGATCACCTTGCTTGATTCCTCTGGTTGGTTTGAAACAATCTTGAGGAATACCATTAATAAGAATAGAATATGAAACAGATTCAATGCACCCCATCAAAAGATCAATCCATCTTTGAGCAAAACCTGATTTCTTCAAAACTGCTTTCAGAAAAGCCCATTCTATTTTATCATAGGCCTTACTCAGGTCTAGCTTTAATGCCATATATCCTGATTTCCCAGTCAACCTACTGTTCATTATATGCATGGCCTCATATGCCACAATTATATTATCATATATCAACCTTCCAGGTTCAAATGTAGATTGAGTGGGAGAGATAATTTCATTTAGAACAAGTTTCAACCTATTAGCCATAGCCGTAGAAACAATTTTGTAAATAACATTACATATGCTAATATGCCTAAAATCAAAGACTTTTGTAAGGGACTTGAGTTTGGGAATAAGAGCAATATAAGTCTCATTAATATAATCAACCAATCCATAAGCATTAAGCACATGGAAAATAGCATCACATACATCTTTTCCAACAGTACTCCAGTGATTTTGGTAGAATGTTACTAGAAAGCCATCGGGACTTGTTGAACCAATAGCATTCATTTGGAAAATTAACTCCTCAACATCCTAGACGGTGTAATATTTTAATAGACAATCATTCATTTCAACCTTCACTTTTGGAGCCATGGATTGGAGGCATTCTTCAATCCCTTTAGGCTGGGAAGATTTGAAGAGCTTCTAAAAGTACAGTTGGAATTGAGAACTGATCACTTCATTTGTTGTAACCAAATTACCTTCCCCATAAGAAATTTTGTGAATAGAGTTGGTTTTCCTTCTCTGATTTGAACATTTGTGGTAGAATTTTGTGTTTCTATCACCTTCCTTCAACCATCTTTGTTTAGCCCTTTGCTTCAACTTGAGATTGTCCTCTTCCAACACTAAGTCCACTTTCTTCAACAGCTTCTCTAAATGCCTCCAATTGTCTATATGGTCTCACTGCTACCCCTTGTTTCTCAGAATGATGAAGTATCTCATTGAAGTCTCCCACACATAACCACGCCACTCACATATCTAGCTTTAATACTTTAGTTAGTTTCTAGCTAATAATCCTTTTGGCAGTCAAAGGATTCCCATAAAACTAGTTAAAAGCAAATTATTTCTACTCCCTGAATCTGTATCTCTTAAAGATATATGATTTTGAGTATAAGAGTTTATAGCAACTTTTATATGATATTTCCATTGAAAAGCAAGGCCTCCACTCAGACCCTTGCTGTCATCAACAAAATTGTGCTCAAAACCAATACCATTCCTCACCTTTTCCACTTTATTCCTAGCACACTTAGTCTCAATAAGAAAAATAAAGCTTGGGGACTTTTCCTTCACCATTTATTGAAGGTCTCTAATTGTTCGAGGGTTCCCCAACCCCCGGCAGTTCCTGCTTAAGCAACTCATGGCTGGTGGTGGGGCTACTTAACAACCTCCACCAATTCTTCCTAGTTTAAGCTCCATTCAGGGAAAAGCTTGTGCTTAGCCTTTTTAGTTAACATATTTTTCAAGTCCATCTACTCACAAGTAACTCCATTCCTCTTCTTAAAGCCCTTCTTCCCAGTCTGGTTAATAATATCTTGAGAGGCAGATTGATCATTAAAGAATTTATGCCTAGCTCGTCTCTTCCAACTGGCATGTGTTTTAGTTTGAGCTAGCACTTGGATCTGGTCAGAAATAAATTGATCTAGAGAGCTTACTTGATTAGCCAATGAGTCAATTGATTGCTGGATTGAAGTTGATTTCTTTGCATCCTTAGTGCCCGTATCCAACACACCTTCCATAAATTCCTCCTGTTTTATGGTATTGGCAGTCAGTAAGGGAGGACTTTCCTTTTCAGTGCCATTTCCATCTTGGGGAGGGTGAGTAGTAAAGGTTATAGGTGATGCCAAATATTTTTCCCGCTCACTCTGATTTAAAATATTATCCAATATCCCTTAATTATCTGATTGAGCAATCTTCTCCTGCTTTTCAGGGATCTTCTCTAGGATCAACTCAGTTTGTGCCCGAGATCTATTGTTGCCTTTTCCATTGTCCTGCCTGAGATTCTTGCCAGTAGTTCTGTGTTCTTGATCATACTTTTGTTGTGTTGTCGTCTCTCCACCAAATTGTCTTGATTCACTACCATTGTACTATCTAGGAGATGCTCGTAACCATGATCCATACTGGCTTTGTGCCTCATCAAACATGTGCATACCTTGATTAATCTTTGGACAATGCTTCCTGATGTGTTTGATAACACCGGAATGAAAACAAAAAACTAGAAGTCGTTCATACTTGAAAGGATTCCATATTTTCTTTTCATAAATCTTCAGAAATCTACCTCGAAGTAAAGGCTTTGTGATATCAATCTCCACTCCAATTCTTAAAAATTTTCACCATACAAAGCCTTTCTCATCAACTTCCATGCTCAAAACTTTCCCAAGAATAGATCCTAGTACTTGAAGTCCAATGATATGAACTCGTGGGAATTGAATCCCTTGAACCCACAATCAATTTGAAAACTCACCCAAGAAAGTCAAAATCAAGCCAATGGAAAATTTAAACCCGTTGAGGAACGCATTTCAAGAACATAGATTATATGAAAATCTAGACCCGTTGAAGAACCTGTCTCAAGAACCGAAATTATAAGGAAGAACGCCACAAAGGTAGTGATTTACCTTTGATAAGTTCAAAAGTTCATTTAAGAACAAGAGAAGATAAACTCAACTCACAATGAATAAATTCATCAAATTTCATAAACTAATTAAAATGAGGCTGCAAAGAGTATTTAAACCAAAACCTAATTAAGACCCTAATCAAAATAAAGCCCCATCTTCCAAAAATGCCCATGAGTGAATAGTGCCACGTCTACAGTACGGCTATAGTACTCTGCTACAGTAACTTCTTGAAACCCTAGTTCAACAAAATAATAAATTTTCCAACATGCCCTTGAATAGGCGCCAATTAAGTTCTATAAATTAATTAAACAAGTTGAAAGCCTTCAAGTGCCCAAAGTCTTTAAGTCATATTGTTGCCCTCTTCCATAACTTGTATCAAATGAATCAAAACTGGATCTTCATCCTTCAAGCCCATCTTGAATGTAGGGCTCTTGCTAGACTCATCCCAAGTGAATTGCACCAATCCTTGCATTGCCTCCTTGATCTTTTTGTCTCTTGACCTTGTAATTGGCCTATCTAGAACTTGCAAATGATCTTTAAGACTAGTTCCATCTTGGTGCTCATCATTCTCCCTCTCCTCAAAAGAATTTGACCTCGAATCTCCACCTACATCAAAGGGAAAAATGTTAGTAACATTGAAAATAACAGAAACATGATACTAACCTGGAAGATGCATTTGTTATGCATTATCATTAATTTGTTCAAGAATTTGGAAAAGTCCATCCAAGCTACTCCTATCGTCAACAAGTAAAGACATTAAATCTAAAGGCGTAAATGGATTATGTCTATAAACAATTTCAAAATGTGAAAATTTTGTAGTAGCATGAACACTCCAATTATATGTAAACTCAATGAATGACAAACAATACTCCAACAAATGTTCATGAAATACATCTAAAGTCTTCCTCACAATAAAATGACCACTCCAATTATATGCAAACTCAATGAAATGCAAATGATACTCCCGCAAACGTTCATGCAATAAGTCAATGAATGACAAATGATACACCCACAAATGTTCATGCAACACGTCTAAAATCTTCTTTACATCAAAATGACCACTCCAATTATATGCAAACTCAATGAAAGGCAAACGATACTCCCGCAAACGTTCATGCAATAAGTCAATGAATGGAAAATGATACTCCCACAAACGTTCATGCAACATGTCTAAAATCCTTTTAACACTATAATGACCCAACAAACCACATCCATGCACTAGCATCTCACGCATAAGACTAGTAGGCTCACAAAGTTTATTCTCTCTAAACAAATACCAATCTAGTCTATAACACTTACCAAACGATGCCTTCTCACACGCTCCATACACACTAGCAAAGTCATCATCATTAGCATGCAATTCCTTATCATATTCAAATCTCAACAACTTTGCATCTAAAATGAAGACAATGACATACTTTCTTGCTAAAGCATCAACCACAAAATTTTCCTTTCCTTGTGTATATTTGCTTACATGATGAAAAGTCTCAATACAATCCTCTCACTTAGCATGTATTCTAGTCAACAACTTACCTTGTCCTTTCAAGTGTGTTAAGAAGTCATGTTCTTCAAAGAAAGGTCGGGTAGGAATTGTCTCACCTAGCACAAAATCAATGTAGTGCTCTATATCCCTAATACGTGGCAATCCATTAAACACACCGCTAGGAATCATGATCTCATATCCCTGCAAGAAAAAAATAACAACACTAGGCAAAGAGTCGTTAAATTCGTTAGTATAAAAGCTTGCCTTAGCATAAAAACTCACTTTTGTTTTTCTATTTCTCTCTACAATCTCTCTTTCTTTTTCCTCTTGTGGCTCCACTCTTTTTTCTTGACTCTCAGCCACCTCTCTATTTTCTTTTTCACTCTCTCTTTCTCTTGATGTTTCGGCCTCATTCTCTTTTTTCCTCTCACTCTCTTTTTCCTTTTCACTCTTTTTTTTTCACTCTCTTTTTTTTTTTCACTCTCCCATTTTTTTGAACTCTCTGTCTCACAATTTTTTTTCAACTCATTTTTTCTTTTTCTTGAGGTTTCAGCCTCACCCTCATATTTTTTATCTCTCATTTTGATCTCTCTCCCCTTTTCAGTCTCACTATTTATTTTTCTCTCAATCTCACATTCACTCTTGCTTTTTAGCTCAATCTCACTTTCACTCTTGCTTTTTAGCTCAATATTTTTTTCACTTTTTCTTTTTTGATCACTCTCACTTTCACTCTTTCCTTTTTGATCACTCTCATTTTCACTTTTTTTTTAGCCACCTCACCTTTTAGTTTCAATTGGTACCCATGGACCTGTGTTGGAGTTAAAAGAGCAAGTTTGATTATTTTTCCTTCATTTTCAAAACTGTACATTCCTTAACCCATCATGGATCACCTTCCTATCATACTGCCACGGCTTCCCCAACAAAATATGGCCAGCATGCATATGCATTACTTCACAAAGCACCACATCCTGGTATTTTTCAATTGAAAAAGAAACTAACACTTGCTTATTTACCCTAACCTCTACACAATCACTCAACCACTGGAACTTGTATGGTCTAGGGTGCTTCAAGGTAGGTAAATTCAATTTCTCAACTAAAGTAGTGCTAGCCAAAGTAATATAACTCCTCTCATCAATAATCATACTACATACCTTGTTGTTAATGTGGCTTCTAGTATGAAAAATGTTCTCGCTCTGCTACTCTGTATCATCCATCCTAATTTGTGTATTGAGAGCACGTCTGGCAACAAGAGACTCATTATACTCTTCATTTTTATACTCATGTTCAATACTAGACTCATGTCATCACCTATCTCTCCTGCCATGTAGATTTCTAATTACCGCTTCTTGATGATCCATCCTATCCCTCACTTCACCCAACACCAAGTTCAACCGTTTAAACTATTATTGCATGGCTTGCAACACAAATGATGAGTTACCTGTCATCCCCTTTGGTGATGAGTCACTCCTATGAGACATCGTAATGTGCTGCACAAAAATAATGTTAGTGGAAAACCTCACACACTCCTTTATGTGTTTACACTCAAATAATGGCACTCCACCCGTGTTTCACTCTTAATTGACTTTTTCCCGATAATAGTCTCACACTCTCTTGCATTTCACCTCAATAGTTTTCCCGCTCAAGTTCTTTAAGAACTAGTTGAACTAAATCAAGATAATACAACCTTGTATTATTCTAACCATCAATTGGTTCAAGAAACAAGAACAAGAAACAAGGAAGGAATAAAATGACACGTGACTCAAGGAATTTATACGAGGGAAAGAGTAACTATGTCTTTCTTTCTTTCTTTCTTTCTTTATACGTGACTCAACAAATGTCTTTCTTTCTCTTTGTTGTAACTATGTAGCAACCTTTGAATATGCTACATTTTTTTTCTTTTTTTTTCAAATTTTGTTTTATTTTTTTTCCTTTATTTTTTTTTCTCTTCTTTTATGTAATTCAATCACAAATAGTAATATTCAGTTGTGAAAATCAAGCAATTGAATTCAAACACACAAGAATTGATAATGAAGTAGAAGAGAATCAATGGAACGGCACTCCAAGCAATTGATAAACTTAGAGATGCAAGAAACCCTAGAATTTTGAAACCTTAGGTGATGCAAATTTCAGCCAAACCAAAAACCCTAAGAATTTCGGCAGCCTAAATTTTTTTTTTTTTTTGGAATCCTAGAACAATGAAGCCCTAGAATTAAATTTAAGGATGCAAGAATTAAAAGATAGAATTAGACCTGATTGGAAACCTTGCTCTGATACCAAATGATATGAACTCGTGGGATTGGAATCTCTTGAACCCACAATCAATTTGAAAACCCACCCAAGAAAGCAAAAATCAAGCCAATGAAAAATTTAGACCTGTTGAGAAACTCGTTTCAAGAACCTAGATTATATGAAAATCTAGACCCGTTGAATAACCTGTCTCAAAAACCTAAATTATAAGGAAGAACGCTACAAATGTTGTGATTTTCCTTTGATAAGTTCAAAAGTTCATTCAAGAACAAGATGAGATAAACTTAACTCACAATAAATAAATTCATCAAATTTCATAAACTAATTAAAATGAGGTTACAAATAGTATTTAAACCAAAACTTAATTAAAACACTAGCCAAAATAAAGTCTCATCTTCCAAAAATGCCCCTAAGTGAATAGTGCCGCATCTACAGTACGGCTACAGTATTCGGCTACAGTAATTTCTTGAAACCCTAGTTCAACAAAATAATAACTTTCCCAACATGCCCTTGATTAGGCTCTCCCCTTAAGTCCTCATAATAAACCTAATTATTCTAAACTAATAAAATAAGTCTTATAAATGAATTAAACAAGTTGAAAGCTTTTAAGTACCCATATCCTTTAAGTCATGTTGTTTCCTTCTTCCATAACTTGTATCAAATGAATCAAAACTGGATCTTCATCATTCAAGTCCATCTTGAATGTTGGGCTTTTGTTAGACTCGTCTCAAGTGGATTGTACCAATCCTTGAATTGCCTCCTTAATCTTCTTGGCTCTTGACCTTGTAATTGGCCCATCTGGAATTTGCAAATAATCTTTAAGACTAGGTCCATTTTGGTGCCCATTATTCAATCTCCTAGGTCATGCATGCCAAAGACATATTGTGAAATTGCACCCAGAAATGCTCTTTGGAAAAGGAAATATCCAAGCAACCTGTCGAAGGATCACGGCCTCCCTGACATAACATTCTCTTTATCATGCTCAGTTTGAAATTCCAACATATATTTGTTTTCACCAACTTCATTGAATTGTATCCATCCATCAGGTCTCCACACTTTCGCCATGGTTGTGCGGAAAGCTTCCCTATTCACTACTTTGTCAACCGGTGCAAGAAGACAAAATTTCCTTGTTGATATTGACTCATTAAGTGCATAGGTTGGTAGGACCAATTCTTGTCTCTCTTGATCAGTAAGACTGAAACCTTCTCATAGTTTTGCTAATTCTTCATCCATCCTAAACTCTTCAGACTTGCGCCCAAGAGACAGACCTTTGCCAAGGCAGAGAAAAACCTCACCCTTCATGGATGGAAAGGAAATTAAAGGAATAAGCCTTTGTCAAACTATTACAACTTTTGGTTGGCCCTTTTTACATGCATAATGTGCTGCGTACCAATAAACCATCTACTGCATAAGTTCAACATATTTATGTCCCTATGTGGCTCTGGAGATTGTCAACGGACTATCTTTGACTCTCTTTCGCCTTTTTTGTTGGGTCTCTTGTGGCAAATTTTGGACTCTTGACACTTGTGTTCCACACTTAATTTGTATGTAAAGAAGGCTGGAAGTGACACTCAATAAAATATAAAAGAAGAATATAAAAAAAAACAAACAAAAGATAAGAAGGCATAACAAAATCGATATCATGTCAGCTACTATAATAGTTGAAACTTAACACAAAACAACTAGTCTTAAAATAAGATAATGGATTGAATGTATGAGAAACATTGAATACAATTTATTTTTATAAAATTCCTTTATAAACCAAACATTTTTTCAAAACTAAAAATAGTAGTTTAAAGTTTTCTTCTTGGCCAACATGCAAAGGAAGGGAGAAAGGATAAGGAAAACAAAACTGACATTTATCTGTCTCTACCAACTAGTTTCAGGTTAATCTATGAACCCTAGCTGAGTATTTTGATGAAGTGTTAATTTTGTTGTATATCCAATTTTTAGGCTGTGTGTTTTCATCATAGATTGTAGTTTGGTCTACTGTTATAAGACAAAAATTTGGAGTAATTCAATTTTTTCTCGGACTTCTTCGCTTTACAATATATATCAAAGAGTTTTAAATGTAAATTGTTAATTCTCACGTGATTGTTCTTTTAACTTGTAGCTTATTAGTGTATAATTTTACTTTTAGTCTTTCACCTTTAGACAATAGTTTTTTTTTTTAAAAAATCTATTTTTTATATTCCCTAGTATAATGACTTGTAGTCAAGAGAATTTGGGAGTTGTACTTAAGATATTTGCAGGACAAATACCACTACAACATATTTGACATTTTCTCACAGTTTAGAACCTGTGGTGACAACAAAACAGTCATCAAATCTAATATTTCGTGATCATCTAACCGTCACTAAAGTTGGGACGTATATGATTAACGTTCAAACTCCACTTTTTGTGATGGTAACTCGTGATCGGTGGCACAAGAGATGATGTAGACTCGGCCTCACACTGAGCATGCGGGCTTCGCCTTTTTTATATCATGTCGAATGGGCTAATTTTCTCAACTAAACTCCTTAGCTTGGGGCACCACTCCCCGCTGCAATAGCAACTGACTAATGATTACTCCATATGCAAGATTGTCGATAGAGATAACACTGGACTCGTAATGACCCTTGCAATATTAGTAGAGGCAAGTCGATAGGATCTCCCTGTGCCAAGCAGAGAAGGAACTGTACACGAGCCCGACTAAAGGTAGCCTTATGTCTCACCAGGTTTAGGTTTGTTGCAACTATGAGTCGCAACATCCTAAAAAATGGGAGCAAAGCGTTCTGGTGGAAGGAGTGTTTTTATGGTGTACAAGATCTGCTTGTGAGAATCCAAAAGTCCTCGTCATGGTCATCATCCTAAGCAATAGTCTCAGTATTATTTGACGAAACACCATCTATGTTCGTCAGCTCTTCCTCAATAGGGGCAACACTAGTAGATGTCCAAACATCCATTGCTTGCTCAACTTGATCCATAGAAGAGGAGGTCTCGGATACTTAAGGGATCTATAGTAATTAGACAAAGTTGTCTGTCGATACCTTGAATTAAACACCTCATACAAATATGGTATTATTATCTACGCATAGTGGCATGTCTCGCATATGAAAGTAGAACTCCTGAACCATATCGAAATAAATCTTCCTCTTGCATGCGCATATACTAGTCCACCTTCTGTCATCGAAGATAGACCTCAGAGTCCTACCCTCCCTTGTAAGACAATTGAAATCATCAATCTTAGCCTCGCGCTCTACCATCATAGGTCAAACCCAAAGCCTTTTAGGGTCCGGAATTCCTTCCCTACCACGTTTTAATGTTACTAACTGAAACATTCTAAATATCCTGGCATAAAAAGACAAATAAACATATCAATATCTCAATATGTAATTTTATGAAATATATGCAATTCAATTGTTTAATATATGTGCCATTCAAATAGTTCTTCGAACTAGGATAGGTAACAATTGCATAATTTAAATTAACGTGTGAATTAACCACTTAACTTTCAAATAATAAATATGAAATTCAAACAAAAGTGCGGTGTGAGCAACAACATAAACTAAGGTGTGAACTAAGCACTTAAAGTTCAACTAGAAAATATGACGTTCAAACTACAAAAGATACATGCGAACAACAACTCGAACATTCGAACCATATTTTAGGATATCGGGCCATCAACTCATCAGGAAGGGTATCGGGCTATCAGTTCATCAGGAAAGGGGAAATGAATGGGCACCGGATAAAATAAAATTTCAAAATTACCAATTTTTCCTCACTTTTCGAAATCTTTTCCAAAATGCCATGTATATAAATCTTGTACAAACCCTATATTTCAGTCAAAATACCATAATTAGGCTGGAATGGACTTAAAGGTACATAATTTGATTTGGAACAATTCACACAATTATTTTGTTAACTTCTAACCCTAAGTCCCCAAACTCCAAAATAAATACGGATTTAATGTTGATCAACCGCTCATTTTTTTCTCGATTGGTCACGAGTATCACCTTTGCGTTTTAAATCTCAAATTTGTGTTTTAAATTTATCAGATATTTTAAAAGTGAGCTGAGTGTTTTAAAATCCTTGAAATATTTTAAATGTCCAAAATTATTTAAAATGGGGCATTTTTAGTATTATTAAAGTACGCCTCTTTATATTTTTGGAGCCTTGAAAGTAATATAATTTTAAATGTCCACCTCGAGACCCTGCCGAACAGCAAGTGACGCAATAATTTTAGCCCCTCACCATGGTATAATTTCCATATTTTTCCCTTGATAATTTACTATGTTTGTGAAGTTAAGATTGTGTAGTTGTAATTGGTGGTATGATGTGAAGCGTTGGAATATTGTGTATTGTGAATATGTTGTGTTTTGAATTGTGAGAGGAGTAATTTGTGATGTGGCTATGGAGTGTGAAGTGATGAGAATTATAGTGTAGTTGTGTTATGGTTGTAAGTAGTGTGTGAAATGATGGGGTTGTGGTGCAGTTGTGATGTGGTTGTGTGTAGTGTGAAGTGATGGGATGTTGTGTAGTGGGTGATGTGATTGTATGTTGTGTATGTCATGTGAAGTGTTGGGATAAGCTATGTAGTTGGACGGGTTGTATGAAGTGTTATGTTGGCTAGGTTTGAGTTGGATGTTAGTGTCGGTGTGTATGAAGCTTGTTTATACAAGCGGGCATTTTAGTGGACTATATGTTGATCTAGATGATAAAAGGGTAGGGCACATGTGTAAATTAGTTGAACGCATGTGCCAGACATATTTACCATATATAATGGATAGTCTATCCTAAGCATGAGTACATGATGTTTAAGCCTAAGAGTGGTTTAAAGTTGTGTATTATGCTTGGTTTGGATTATGATGAAGTGTTGATTAAATTATGCGCGAATGGAGGAAGAGATGTATGTATTGACTAGAATTGAGATGTATAACTTGATTGGTTCAAGTTATGCATAAGAATTGATGGTTTGGTAGGAAGAGTGTAATGAAGGTGATTATGTGCCTTAACCTTTAAAGTGAATAAAAGAACTTTAAATGATAAGAACTTGAAGTAGAATGCTACGTGTTGGGAAGGTGACCTTAAGTGGGTCCCAATCTATGAGTTTGAGAATTTAGAGAAGAGTGATAAAGAAAAACATAGATGATGGACTTGGATAATAGAGTATGTCTAAGTGAAGGAAGTTTAAGTAAATAGTAGTATTATGTAAATTATAAGTTTAAGTTACATATGCACTTGAAAATGGAATGATGTAAAGTTATGCATGCATGTAAGTTGTCATCTGACATGCACATGAATGAACTGCATGAAATGAATATAGCATTGAGTCCAGGTAACTATTATGTTCATACTCTTATAGAGTATTCTAAATGATATGAAATGATAATGAAAAGCTTTTATGAAAAATATTCTTTTATGCAATGAAGGAAATGAGATGATATTTTATGAAAGTATGTTAAGTATTAATCTTTAGAGGTATACGTATGTAAATGCCTTCTTTGGCAGCTCCTATTTATGCACCCAAAGTAATAGTTGTATGCATGTGAATGGATGTTATATGATGTATCTATTGTCTTTATTTTCCAAACAATGAAATGTTGAGATTTATGCTTGATGCTAAGAAATGATGTTTAAATGATGCGATGAAAGTATATTTAAATGGCGCTATGAAAGGATATTTAAATAAGGTTATGAAATGAATTTTAAATGATGCTATGAAAGGAATGTTTAATGGATGCTATGAAATGATGTTTAAATGATGATATTTATGCTTATACTTTTAAATGATGTTCATGAAATGAAATTGACTGATGAATGAAAAGATATGAAAAAGGAAATGAATGAATGAAAGGAAAGGAAATGGATTCCCAACCTGTGGCCACGGGTGGAATCCGGGTTCAAAAGACCGCTAACCTCAACGCACAGGGAGTAATAGTGTGTATCGGTCAGAGGAAAAGTGAAAAGAGTTAATTGAATGTTATGAATGAATGTACAAGATGTGAGAATGTTTTATGAGAAATGAAAACATTTTTAAAGAAAAACCTCACATTGTAATGTTTTCAAATGAAATGAATGTTTTATGTAAAGTATGTAGAGGAATAATGAATGCATCACTGAAAATCTATGTTAGTATACTTTTACAGTATCAAGTAATGCTTATTGAGTATTTGAATCATTTTTTTTTATATATGTCCCTCCCCCTCTCAGAAACAAAATGAGTAAGAAGCATCAAGACAGACTGGCCTAAGGAAGAGTGACAGAAGCCTAAGCTATTTTTATGCAATGTGTGAAAGTCAATTTTTTTTGTAAAAGGCCTTTTAATTTAATTTAATGATTTCCGTTATAAACTCTCTTTTAATATTCAAAACATGTTTTAATTTTATATATATAATCTTTTATATCTTAGGAAGGAAAGGGAAAAGTTCTAAAATTTCAATAATTTCCGTCTCATTTTTATAAATTATTTTCTAAAGTCCTACCACAAGGATGGATGTTACATTAATTAACTCATTACTTTCGGTTTTGTTTTCTAGACTTAAACTTGTATAATGTATAATGCATAAAAAAAATGAATTCTAGGGGAAAGTTTGAATGCTTGATGGAAAAGAGAAGACAAAAAAAAAAAAAAATGAAATTTCTTCAAAGATGAACATTATTGAGAGATTCAATTGCATCCCCAAATTTTTTTTAGTACTATTGTAAAACAGTTTCAGTAAGTGGTTTTCTATATAAGTTTTTGGGTGTTGGGAATGCTTTTGAAATTCTTTGTTTTTCTCCATTTTGGTTTGAATTTTGGAAGTTAGATAGATCGGTTGTCCCTATCCATTTTCTACTAGCTTGTGTTTCACCATTGGTGTGCCCTCCACAACCTCCACCAAATCTGTCCATTCCCATCAACAAACCACCTGCCCTCATGTAGACCCTCAATTGTTGTCATTGGCATGCATGAGGGCCACATGTCGTCATTACATCACCCATCCGCAACTCTTTCTATGCATATTTTTGTTTTTCTGTTAGATCCCTTTTTTTATAAAATCATTTTACTTTATTTTTTCAATACTCTTTTCTCTTTATTTTCTTTTCCCTCTGTTTTCCTTGTGTTTTTATTTATTGTAGGAAAGAAATATCTCAGACTTATTGTTTTTTAATTATCAACTACGGTCACGCACCTCACTCATGTGTTAGAGGTTAGTTGAACTACTTTCCTCTAGACCATCAATGAGCTCCACCCATTGTCGTCGAGCGGGGCTCATGTGCCACCTATGTAGTAGTGCATGGAATCCACACACACCTATTTTGTTAGTATTCTCTGATTTTTCTACATGGTTCGTGAAAGTTTATTTTTATTTTATCCTTGATCCATATGTTGTCTCTGAAAAAATTGAGTGTATTAGGCAAAGTTTTGTATTACGTTTCGGTGGTCATTTCGGTTGAGACATTGGAACAAAATATTTCAGTACCAGTACGTTTTGTGTACCATTTCGGAATAATGATTTCTTTATAGTAGAAATTTGAGGCAATAATTACTCTATTCAAAGGAAAAATTGCCAATTACAAATCCACTCCTATTGAAGCAAATTAATTAATCATTTTGTTCCTAGGGTTTGTCTCTAGCCAAATTTTTACCGCTTGATTCCCAATAATAGTTCTCACTTCTCAAAGTTTTAAAAAAGTATTATACTCTCTATAAAATCTATACAACAAGAGAGACAACGAGCGAAGAGAGAGAGAGAGATCAGCTTATCGACAAGGGGGAATACAATGGGCGCCAGACAAAACAAAGTTCTGAAATTACCTATTTGTCCTCACTTTTCAAAAAAATTGAAGTACTAAAAAGAAAGAAACATGTGTATGTACATTGTTTAAAGAAGATCACTATATATTTAGTCCTCTCTCTAACTCTCTCACTCTCATTTTCATTTTTTCTACTATCTTATTGGTTCAGATAGACATGCAGAGCATAGGTTCGCTAAGACTCATATTCTCTTCTTTATCAGAACTTAATTACATATATTTTCTCAGCACAAATAGTCCCTTTAAATGAAAAATTGCCAATCATAAATCTTTTCCTATTGAAGAAAACAATTAATCATTTTGTTCTTGGGGCTTGTCTCCATCCAATTTTTTTTCTCCTTGCATTCCTATGATATTTCTCACTTCTTAAATCTTCACAAAAGTACTATACTTTCCATACAAGACATATGTGTGTGTGAGAGAGAGAGAGAGAGAGAGTTTATTTTAGGGTACGGGCCATCAGCTCATCATGAAGGAGGATAAGAAAGAAAAATTTCGAAATCACTAGTTTTTCCTCACTTTTCGAAGTCTTTTTAAAAGTGCAACATATATAAATTTTGAACAAAACCAATAATGTATAATGCATAAAAAATGTCTTCCAGAGGAAAGTTTGAAAGCTCTACGGAATAGAGAAACGAAAGAAAAAAAGAAAGAAATAAATAAAATATTGTCAAAGGGAAACATTATTGAGAGATTCAATTGCATCCCTAATTTTGTTTCAGTACTACTTTAAAACTATTTTGGCAAGTGGTTTTCTATATTAAATTTTGGGTGTTGAGAATGCATGTGAAATACCTTGTTTTTTTCCATTTGGTTTGAATTTTGGAAGTTAGATAGACCTATTGTCCCAATTCAATTTCTGCAAGCATGTGCTTCACCATTGGAGTGTCCTCCACAACCTCCGCCAAATCCGTTCATTCCCAGCAACAAACCAACTACCCTCACGTGGACCACACAAGTGTCGTCATTGGCATGCATGAGGGCCACATGTCGTCATTGTGTCACCCATCCACAACT
Source organism: Juglans cinerea (assembly GCA_961763995.1). Taxonomy (NCBI): domain Eukaryota; kingdom Viridiplantae; phylum Streptophyta; class Magnoliopsida; order Fagales; family Juglandaceae; genus Juglans; species Juglans cinerea. The sequence goes on from CAUIVZ010000003.1 coordinate 27,613,175, forward strand.
CTTCTATGCTTATTTTTTGTACCTTTTTGTTTTCTTGCCAATTTTTTCTTGCTTCCTTTCCTCTTAAAGTTATAAATCTATACCTATTGAAGAGAGAAACAATGTTTGATTTTATACCGGTACGTTTGAGACAATGTCTGAGAGACATTGGAATGAAATATTTTGGTTCTGGTACGTTTGGTGTATCATTTAGGAGTAGTTATTCCTTTAAAAGATAAATTCTAGGGAATAATTACTCATTTAAAGGAAAAACTATCAATTATAAATTTATACCAATTGAAGAAAAATAATTATTCATTTTATTTGTGGCATTTGTCTCTCGCCAATTTGTTTTCTGCTTACTTTCCTATGATAGTTTTCACATCTTAAAGCTTCACAAAAGCACTATACTCTTCATATAAACCACAGAGAGAGAGAGAGAGAGAGAGAGAGAGAGAGAGAGAGAGAGAGAGAGAGAGAGAGAGAGAGAGAGAGAGAGAGAGAGAGAGCATATTTAATTTTAGGTATTAGACCATTAGCTCAATGAGAATGGGAAAAGAATGCGCGGCAGATGAAACAAAATTTCAAGATTACCAGCTTGTCTTCATTTTTCGAAATCTTACTCTGGTTTTTGTTGTCTTTTTTCAATATAAAACTCGGATGCCACAGGCAGAACCATGTCAAACAGTCAAAAGCAGCGATATACTCCATGCAACGAGTAGCATTTATCTGTTTTAATAGGTTTTCCTATTCATTCCCAACTACAAACCACATGACCTCATGCGGACCCCTCAAGTGTCGTCATTGGCATGCGGGCCACACGTTGTCACCATGCCACTCATCTACAAAATTAGGCAAAGTTTTGGATCATGTTTTGGTGGCGGCTTCGACTGAGACGTTAGAATGGAATATTTCAATATCGGTACATTTGGTGTACTGTTTTGGAACAATTATTCCATTAAAGTTGAAATTATGGGCAATAATTACTCATATAAAGTAAAAATTTTCAATTATAAATTTATACCTATTGAAGAAGAAGAATTATTATTTTGTTCGTGGGGGTTGTCTCCAGCCAATTTTTTCCGCTTGCTTTCCTATGACAGTTTTCACTTTCAAAAGCTTCAAAAAAGTACAAGTGATCATATTTGATTTTAGGGTATTGGACCATCATCTTATCGGGAAGGAGGAAAAGCATGGTGGACGAAACAAAAGTTCGAGATTAAGAGTTTGTACTCACTTTTCGAAATCCTTCTGTGTTTCATATTTTTTTGTTGTTTTTTTCTTAAATGTAAAACATGGATACCTCATGGTAGAACCATGTCAAGCGGTCAAAAGCAACGATATTATCCAACTGGCAGAGTAGAATTTATCTTTTTATAGGTTTTTCTACACATTATTTAATAGGATTTTTTAGGCATTACTAAATGTTATGTCATCCCTAACCTTCGCCAAACCTGGCCATTCCCAGCTACAAACTACATGTCCTCATGCAGACCCCTCATGTGTCATCATTGGCTGGCGGGCCACACGTCATCAGCATGCAACCCTTCCGCAGGACCGCAACTCTTTCTATGCCTATTTTTGCTAGCTTTTGTTTTCTTGCTGAATCCCTTTTTTCTCAGCCATTTTAGTTATTTTTCAATACTTTTTTCTCTTTGATTTCCTTAAGTTTTTATTTTTTTCAGGAAGGAAAAATCTCAGAATTATTGCGTTCTAACTACCTACTACTACCACGCACCTCACTAATGGGTTGGAGGCCAGCTGGCCTACTTTCCACTACACTATTGGCGTGCTTCACCGATTGTTGTTGTGTGGGGCCCACATGCCACATTTATGGCATTGCATGGAATCTACACACACTTATTTTGATAGTATTCTTGGGATTTTCTACATGGATTTGTATAAGTTTATTTTTATTTTATCATTAATGCTTATATCGCCGCTGAAAAAATTAAGTAGGTGTATTAGGCAAAGCTTTGGATTACGTTTCGGTTGCCATTTTGGTTGAGATAATTAAACATAATATTTTGATGCAGGTACGTTTGGTGTACCATTACGGAATAGTTATTCCTTTAAAGGAGAAATTCTTGGCAATAATTACTCTTTTAAAGGAAAAACTATCAATCATATATTTATACCTATTGAAGAAAAATAATTATTCATTTTGTCCAAGGCGTTTGTCCCCAGCCAATGTTTTTTCCGCTTACTTTCCTATGACTGTTTTTACTTATCAAAGCTTCACAAAAGTACTATACTTTCTACATAAAGAATACAATGAGAAAGAGGGAGAGAGAGAAAGAGAGTGAAACAAATCCTCACTTTACAATATCTTTTTTCATTTTGGTACTTTGTTGTTATCTTTTTTAATGTAAAACTTGGATGCTATGTGGTAGAACCAGGTCAAGCGGTAAAAGATAATTGTATACTCTAAGCAGCCGAGTAACTTATCTCTTTTTTAATTGGTTTTTGTAGCCATCTTATAATAGGATTTTCTTTTCCCACTTACAAATCACTTGCCCTCTTTTGGACCTCTCGAGTGTCATCATTGGCATGCTGGCCACATGTAGTCACCTTGCCAACCATCTGTAACTATTTTTATGCCTATTTTTGTTACATTTTTTTTCTTGCTAGATCCTTTTTCTCTAAGCCATTTTAGTTATTTTTCAATATTTTTTTCTCTTTGTTTTCCATGCATTTTTATTTTTTCCAGGAAGGGAAAATCTCAAAGGTATTGATTTCTAACTACCTGCTACTGCCACGCACCTCACTAATGGGATGAGAGAGAGAGAGAGAGAGACTATGTTTGATTTTAGGGTAACAGGCCATTAGCTCATCCGGAAGGGGGAAAAGAATGCACAGCAGACAAAAAAAATTCCAAGATTACCAGTTTGTCCTTACTTTTCGAAATCCTTCTGCATTTTAGTGTTTTTTTTTTCTTAATTGCAAAACATGGATGCCACGTGGTAAAACCATGTCAAGCAGTCAAAAGTAGTGCTATACTCCAAGTGGACGATTAGCATTTATCTTTTTCATTAGGTTTTTCTACCCAATTTTTAATCAAATTTTTTAGGTATTATTAGTTGTTATGTCTTCCACAACCTTCACCAAACCCACCCATTCCTTGCTACAAACCACTTGGCCTCATGTGGACCCCTCAAGTGTCGTCATTCGCATGTGGACCACAGGTCGTCACAACGCCACCCGTCCGCAATTCTTTCTATATCTATTTTCGTTACCTTTTCATTTTCCTACTGGATCTCTTTTTTCTAAGTCATTTTTTTCAATACTTTTTTCCCTTTATTTTCCTTATGTTTTTATTTTTCACAGGAAGGGAGAATCTCAAAGTTATTACTTCCTAACTATCTACTACTGTCACGCACCTCACTAATGGGCTAGAGGCCAACTGAGCTACTTTCCTCTATACCATCGGCATGCTTCACCGATTGTCAAAACTTCAACGAGAGAGAGAGAGAGAGAGAGAGAGAGAGAGAGAGAGAGAGAGAGAGAGAGAGAGAGAGAGAGAGAGAGATCTTGTTTAATTTTAAAGTATTTGACCATTAGTTCATCTAGAAAAAGGGAAAGAACGCACACCGAACAAAACAAAATTTGAAGATTACTAGTTTGTCCTCACTTTTCGGAATCCTTCTGCATTTTCATGTTTTGTTTTTTTTTTTTAAATGTAAAATGTGGATGCCTTGTGGTAAAACCACATCAAGTTGGCAAAAGTAGTGGCATACTCCAAGCAGCCGAGCAACATTTCTGTTTTTCAATAGGCTTTTTCTAGGCATTTTTAATAGGATTTTTTAGGCATTAATGATTGTTATGTCCTTCGCAACCTTTGCCAAACCACCCATTCTCAGCTATAAACCACTTTCTCTCATGTGGACCCCTCAAGTGTTATCATTGGCATGCATGAGGGCCACGCGTCGTCACCTCGCCATCCATCCGCAACTCTTTCTATGCCTAATTTTGTTAGCTTTCGTTTTCCTAATTGATCCTTTTTTCTAAGCCATTTTAGTAATTTTTTTCAATTCTTTTTCCCTTTGTATTCCTTATGTTTTTATTTTTTCCAAGAAAGAAAAATCTCAAAGTTATTGATTTCTAACTACCTACTACTACCACGCACCTCACTAATGGGCTGGAGGCCAGTTGAGCTACTTCCTCTATTCCATCAATGTGCTTCATCGATTGTTGTCATGTGTGGCCTGTGTGTCACCTATGTGGCCATGCATGGAACCCACGCACACGTATCTTATTATATTCTCAGGGTTTTCTACATGGATTTTTATAATTTTATTTTTAGTTGATCCTTAATGCATATATCATCTATGAAAAAATTAAGAGGATGTATTAGGCGAAGTTTTGGATTATGTTTTGTCTCAACGGAAAAGGGAAAAAGAGTGGATGTCGGACAAACAAACATTTCAAAAGAACCTATTTGTCGTCACTTTTTAAAAATTTCGAAATACTAAGAAAACAAGGAAGATTTGTCTATACATCATTTGAAGAAGATCAAAATATATATGGTCCTCCCTAACTCTATCACTCTCATTTTCATTTTTTCTATTGCCTTCTTGGTTTAAATAGACATGCAAAGTGTAGGTTCTCTAAGGCTGATCTTCTCTTCTCCCTCAAAACTCTTTTACATTTATTGTCATTAGGGCCTATTTGTAGCTTCTTTGATTGCATTTGAGATTTGACAAATACGTTTTCTAGCTAGACAAGTTGTTGGTTCTCTCTTATGCTTACTCTTCCTTCTTGATTCTATCTTTCTATTTAATGATGGAATTGAAATTACTTTCTAAATTCTAGGCATTAATTACTCCCTTTAAAGAAAAAATTGTCAATAATAAATTTATTCATCTTGAAAAATAATAATTAATCCTTTTGTTCGTTGCGTTTGTCTCCAGCCAATTTTTTTCGCATGCTTTCCTATGATAGTTCTCACTTCTCAAAGATTGAAAAAAATACTACACTTTCTATATAAAGCGCGCGCGCGCGCACACACACACACACACAGAGAGAGAGAGAGAGATCTATTTTGAGTTTAGGGTATCGTGCCATCAACTCATTGAAAAGGGGAAAAAAGTGGATGCCGAACAAAAAAAAAATCGAAATAACCAGTTTGTGCTCGATTTTCAAAAAAAATTAAAGTACTAAGAAAACAAGGAAGATGAATCTGTACATCATTTGAAGAATATCACGATATATATGGTCCTCCTAACTCTACCACTCTCATTTTCATTTTTTATATTACCTTATTGGTTCAGATCAACATGCAAAGTGTAGGTCCTTTAAGACTCATATTCTCTTCTCCCTCAAAACTCTTTTACATATATTGTCTTTAGGGCCTATTTTGTAACTTCTTTGGTTGCATTTGAGATTTCACACTTATGTTTTTTAGCTAGAGAAGTTGTGGGTTCTCTATTTAGTTTACTCTTCCTTCTTGATTCTATCTTTCTATTTGATGATAGTAATGAAATTACTTTCTAAATCTTAGGCATTAATTATTCCCATTAAAGGAAAATTTTCGAAACATAAATTTATTCCTATTGAAGAAAAATAATTAATCATTTCGAAATCCCTCTGCATTTTCGTGTTTTGTTGTTTTTTCCTTTAATGTAAAACGTGGCTATAACGTGGTAGAATCATATCAAGCGATCAAAAGCAGCAGAACACTCCAAGCGGCTGAGTACTCTTTCTCTACTTTAATAGGTTTTTGTCTACCCCTCAAGTGTCGTCATTGGCACGTGTGAGGGCTACATGTTCTCACCACGCTTCCCATCCACAACTTCTTCTGTCTCTATTTTTGTTATTTTTTACTTTTCCTACTGGATACCTTTTTCTAAGCCATTGTACATATTTCTTAATACTTTTTTTCCTTTATTTCCTTATATTTTTAATTTTTGCAAGAAGAGAAAATCTTAGAATTATTGCTTACTACTACCACACACCTCACTAATGTGTTGCAGGCCAGTTGGGCTACTTTTCTCTATACCATCGGCGTGATTCACTGCTTGTCCTTGAGTGGGGTCACGTGCCAATTATGTGGTAGCACATGGAACCCCGTGCACCTATTTTGCTAGTATTCTCAGAGTTTTTTACATGGGTTTGTATAAGTTTCTTTTTATTTTATCCTTGATGCATATATCGTCTGTGAAAGAATTAAGTAGGTGTATTAGGCAAAGTCTTAGATTACGTTTCGGTTGAGTCATTGGAATAGAATATTTCCGCATCGATACGTTTGGTGTACCGTTTCGGAATAGTTATTCCTTTAAAAGAGAAATTCTAGGTAATAATTACTCATTTTAAATGAAAAATTTTCAATCATAAATCTATACGTATTGAAGAAAAATAAGATAATTAATCATTTTTTTCATAGCGTTTGTGTCCAGCCAGTTTTTTTTTTTGTTACTTGCTTTCCTATGATAGTTCTCATTTCTCAAAGCTTCACAAAAGTACTATACCCTCTATATAAAGCATACACACACAGAGATTTATTTTGAGTTTAGGGCATCGTTTCATCTACTCATTGGAAAGGGGAAAAGAGTGGAAGCCAGACAAAACAAAAATTCAAAATAACCAATTTGTCCTCACTTTTCATTTAAAGTACTAAGAAAACAAGGAAAATGTGTCAATACATCGTTTGAAGAAGATCACAACATATATGGTCCTCCCTAACTCTATCACTTTCATTTTCATTTTTTCTATTGTCTTCTATTGCCTTCTTGGTTCAAATAGAAATGCTACTCAGTCGTTGGACTATACCGCTGATTTTAATATTTGACACGGTTCTACCATGTGATAGCCACGTTATATATTAAAAGAAAACAACAAAATACAAAAACGTTGGAGGCAGCCACGTTGTCTTTGGTAGTTGTGCCAATGTTGGAGGCACAAGAGTGACGGATCCCAAGAGCAACCGACACTGAGACTAGGCGGGTCTTGGAATGTTATGAAATATTTGGAGGGTTTAGAACATGAGCCATTCTATTCATCATCCCTACACCACATAACACATATGATTTTTCTTTTATTCTTTCTAAACTAAAAGAGTTTTTCTACTCATCATCCATATATCATACATTTAGTAAGGAAAAAAAATAAAAAATAAAGAGTAATTCTACATACAACTGTGAAGTGCGTAAACGCTGCGTAATCGTTTTGAAAAAGAGTGAGGTCCACTATTAAAAAATTAATTTTTTTCATATGGGTCTCATGTTTTATTTACTCTTTTCAAAATAATTACGCGATGGTTACACAATTCACGATTGCAAATATCTTTTCTCTTTAATTTATTGTTTAAAATTTGAATTCAAGTTTAAGAGGAAAAAAACTAATCAACAGTAGCTATTATTGTTTCGACTGAAATGGCACGTACATACTTGCACGTCATCTCCCGTAAGTCCCCTACTGGAGTATCACATGGTATTTTTACCCGAATTACAAGCAATCCATATCCGAATTCATGCACTATCACTTTAAAAAAAAAAAAAAGTGAATCAAAAAACAAAAACTAAAAAAGGGAAGGCAATCAAAATAGAATATAATAAAACTTCCGACGACTTGGGAAATGTCGAAATGATTCCATGAACCTCATAGTCATTGAATATTTTTCAACTAACAAAAAAAAAAAAACAAAAATAAAAGTTAAAGGACCAAAGTGACCAAACTAGCCTCCCACTCCAAATTAACATTGAAGATTACGTCAGACTTCAAGGGGTAATCTTTCCTCTGGATTCAATTCCTCTGGCGACCAAAATACCCTCGTTCTTTTCCTTTTATAAACACTTTCACAGTAAATCGGATTTGAATGCACCGGCTCAAGTAAAGATGAAGCCAATTAGAACCCTTGTTGAATTCATGCATCTTGGAGAGCTTTCTGGACTAAGAGACATGTTTTTTTATTTTAGATTTTATAATTTGTAATTACTATTATCCACGTGGCATATTTTAATTTATTAATTATCTATTTAAATGGTTAATATATCATACCATTAAAAAAATTGAAAATAAATAATACGAAGCATATCTTTATGGGTGAAAGAATGGTGAGAAAAGAATCTGCTACCAAGGCATACATTTCCGAGCGAGTTCCACAAAGTCAATGCATGCTTCAATTTACAAGGAAACCTTTGAAGCTCAATCAACCGGCCGAATAAAAATCAAACTTGCCTGACACTCCCTGCCAACAACTCCCTTCCACGCCTTTGTCGCCTCACTCTTTTGCATCTGTAAACTCCAAAGAAAAAATGAGACTCGGCGAACATGCACGCACATTTCAGTGTTCCCAAAACTTACCTTTGGCTCTCACAAAAGCCATCTGTTCTCAAACACGATTTTCCAATTCACAAAACCGAATCGTTACTGATTGTCCAATTTATATAGAAAATGAAAGGGCTATTAAATTCTCAGGTTACCTACTTGCCTTAAAGATCACCACAGTATTCATACGCAGATTACAGTTTGCTTAATCTATTCTTTCTGAGAAATATAAATATGGAAGTAGAATCAAAGCCTCATATTAAGTTTGCGCTCCCGGTCGACTCAGAACACAAGGCCACCGAATTCAGCTTATTCTCAGTTTCAGCACCTCACATGCGAGCATTTCATCTCTCTTGGATTTCCTTCTTTGCTTGTTTTGTGTCTTCTTTTGCCGCTCCACCGCTACTCCCAATCATTCGAGATAACCTCAACCTCACATCCACCGATATTGGCAATGCAGGAATTGCATCAGTCTCTGGTGCAGTCTTTGCCAGGGTTGCCATGGGGACTGCCTGCGACTTGTTTGGACCCCGCCTCGCCTCTGCATCACTCATCCTCCTCACTGCACCAGCAGTTTACTTTACTTCCCTTGCCTCCTCTCCTATATCTTTCCTCTTCGTACGCTTCTTCACGGGCTTCTCCCTTGCCACTTTTGTCTCGACTCAATTCTGGATGAGCTCTATGTTCTCTGCTCCAGTAGTTGGAACCGCCAATGGCGTTGCAGCTGGATGGGGAAACCTGGGCGGCGGAGCAACACAACTCATCATGCCCCTTGTGTTTGGCATCATTCGTGACATTGGTGCTGTCAAATTTACGGCTTGGCGAATTGCCTTCTTCATTCCTGCTCTGTTTCAAACATTAGCGGCGTTCTCTATTTTCATCTTTGGGCAGGACATGCCCGACGGGAACTTCCACGGCCTGCAGAAATCTGGAGATAAGCCGAAGGATAAATTTTCATGGGTGTTCTATTATGGGGTCACAAATTATAGAGGGTGGATTCTGGCCTTGACTTACGGCTACTGCTTTGGGGTAGAACTGACTGTGGACAACATTATAGCAGAGTACTTTTTTGACCGATTCAATCTAAAACTCCAAACTGCAGGAATGATAGCAGCAAGTTTCGGGCTAGCAAACCTGTTCTCTAGACCTGCAGGAGGATTTCTCTCGGATTTAATGGCAAAGAGGTTCGGAATGAGGGGAAGGATCTGGGCCTTGTGGACGGTGCAGACCTTGGGAGGTTTGCTTTGTGTAATTCTTGGACAGGTGGGTTCTCTAAGTGCATCCATCGTCGTGATGATTGCATTCTCTGTGTTTGTCCAAGCTGCATGTGGACTGACATTCGGGGTGGTGCCTTTTGTTTCTCGCAGGTACATTTTTTCCGAGTACTTTTAGTATCTAAATCTTTCGCATCCCATCTTTAGTATCTAAGTCTTCCACACTTACCTATGAAAATATATGTAAATCTATAGAACCCCCCAATCTTTCCCACTCTAATTTTCCAGTATGACATTCGATAATATCAGCTATTGTAACTCAAAGAAAAACCACCAGCCTTCGAAAGAGAAGCTAAACTGTCAACAAAGCATCAAAATTAACACGAGGGATCCCCCAAAAAAAAAAAAAACCCTTTCAGAGGGTAAAAGAGATTATATTTAGAACCAAATTCATCCTTAATCTTGTTGGATTCCGCAAGGTTAAACTGTCAACCTTTTTTCTTTATGGAATATAAACAAGTAGTTGCTACTCATTAACATGTCACATTGTTCAGGTCACTTGGGGTCGTATCTGGTATGACAGGGGGTGGTGGAAATGTAGGGGCAGTTCTGACGCAACTAATTTTCTTCAGAGGATCCAGATATTCAAAAGAAACAGGAATAACTCTAATGGGTGTCATGATGATATGCTGCACCCTTCCATTATGCTTAATTTACTTCCCACAATGGGGTGGCATGTTTTGTGGCCCATCAACTAAAACGCATGCCACAGAGGAAGAGTATTACCTGTCTGAATGGAACTCAAATGAGAAGGAGAAAGGTTTTCACAAAGCAAGCTTGAAATTTGCAGAGAATAGCGTAAGAGAGAGAGGCAGAAAAGAAGACTCTGTAACCCGACCCTCTGATGAGACCTTACCGCCACATGTTTAGTGCCTCAACCCCTCTTAAAATGAAGAAATTAGCAAAGTTACAGTTTTAGCTGCTTCTTTTTTTCTCAGTTTAAGAAAGTCAATGATTCCAAGTTGTCAATGACTCCAAGTTGTCCAACTCATGCTACTGTATCATGAGAGGAAAATAAGACGGGATGAACCGAAAAGTCAGTAAAAAAATACACTCGATCGTTTTTGAAAACGATTGAACTAAAATCTTTTGGAGTGGTTTGCCCTTTTCTCGTACACATAAAACAGTCTACTATGAACATTCTTAACTCTCTTTGCAATTGAAATGAATGTATATAATAATAGAATAATTCTACGTACAACCGTGAAGTGCGTAAACGCCGCGTAATCACTTTGAAAAAGAGTAGGATCCACTATTAAAAAATTAATTTTTTTTTCATGTGGGTCCCATTTTTATTCACTTTTTCAAAGCGATTACGCGGCGGTTGCACAATTCACGGTTGTAAATATATTTTCTCATAATATATATATATATATATATATATTAAACCTGAGAACATTTCTTGAGGTTTAAAAAATATATAAAATTGGACTTACTTTTTTTATATATATAACTTCGCTACATGCGCATAGGACTGTTCATCCAGGTCCAGGGTTCAAATCCGGGCTAGAACCAGACTGAGTTAGCCCAAATCAGACCCGAGCCAAAATCCGAATGAATTTTGCACCAATAGAATTAGGCTTGGATTGGTGTTGGCTGTGTTTGAGTAGCTAGAACATGAAGGAAGAGACACACTTACTGCGTTTTCTCTGAAACAAGAAAGTCTCTCATTATAAGGAAAGAAAGTCTCAGGTTGTGGGTTTAAAATCCTTTACCTAAACTGGGTGTACTCGGATTTTGCAACCTGGTGTTCCGGGTCGTTATTCAAAACTAGAATTCGATTTTTCAAGTTCCGGACCGGGCAAGAAAAAAGTCTGGCCATGATAAACAGTACTACACGCACACCCGCGCGGCCATGATAAACAGTACTACACGCACACCCGCGCGATATCCCTGATCTTGTTCAGTTTTAAATTTTATTCTATTGTTAATTTTGCTTATAATTTGATTATGTGCAGTTGTTTAAATATGAACTTCTTCGATTACTTTAAGATTAATCAAATACATTTAAATGAAAGATGACAAAATGTTAGGGATGAAAGAATAAATATTTGAAGAAGATAAATATCATTAAGTGCAAATAAAAATAATAGTATTTTGTACACCACCATAAATTTAATACAAAATAATCATTCATCTCATTTTTTTCTTACTCAACTAAAGAAAGTGAAAGACTCCCTGTTTTAGTGTTTTATCATTCAATTTTTTTACCATTCTTATTTTATACAGAAAAAGTTAATATATGTATACTCTATTATAACTTCGTACAAGAAATAAATGAGAAAAACCCATTTATCAAACATGATTTAAAAAATAAACATAACTCAATCGGTTTAGCAATTCAGTGATCGATAAAAAAAAATTAAATTAAATTAACCTCGTTTCAATATCTTACCAATGAGTAAAAATATTTTTAAATTAAAATATTATTAAAATATTATTTTTTAACATTATTTTTTATTTTAAAATTTGAAAAAACTAAATTATTTTTTATATTTTATTTGAAAGTTTAGAAAGTTGTAATAATCAGAAGAAAAAGTTTAAAATTTAAAATTTAAAAATATTTATATTTATGATATTTGGATATTAATATAAGATAGGATGAGATGAAATAAGATGAGATGAATTATGAGATGAAAAGCTTTTACTATCTAATCCAGGCTTAAAACTCCGTTCCGAAGCTGGAGAGGTTTTTCAAAGAAAGAGACAGTTTTTGCCCCAGGAGAAGTGAATAAATGCAGTTATAGAAAGATAGGCATTGTCTAAATGGAAAAATAAAAGGAAAATACTTGGCTCATTGAGAGGTAGTTTCGAGACATTTTTTCGATTCACTTTGTTTTATTGATTAAATAAATATTTTTTAATAATATTATGATTTTTTTTAAAAATATTTAAAGATATAAAAATACATATGAAAAAAGAAAGAACAAATACATAAATCAGAATCGTCAGTAGGGTAAAAAGTTGGGTGTCTGAAAAAAGAGAAATGATACTTGCAGTTGTGAGTGTGCAAGCGTCGTACAGTCGTTTTAAAAAAATTAAATAAATATGAGACTTACATGAAAATATATTAATTTTTTAATAATAAATTTCACTCTTTTTTAAAATAATTACGCGACGGTTGCTTATTCGACCACTGTGCATAACATTATTTTTTAAAAAGAGGTTTGAATACGATGTGGTCGTTGGTTCATAAAGTATGGCCGTCAGTGGCAGGCTCAAAGGCGATTCAGTTGGCTAACCTTGTGGGATTTGCCAAGATCGTGGGCAACTTGACAGTTCAGTTGTGTATGACTTTCCAAGATTGCGGAGTCTTTTCTTTATATTTGTGTTGACTACTATATCCTTTAACAAAAGCATCACCAACCGCTCATACGGTACATACTTTTTCATTTTAGCATTTTATATATATATAAATGTTAGATACAATCATAAATTATATAAATATACGTATTTTTTTTTTTGGAAAAATGTATTATATATTACTAGAAAATTAATTTTTCAAAACTGCTTTCCAATTGTCCGGCTGCTTTTCACACAAAACAACCATTCAATCCACTCATGACACGTAAGAAAAAACACACAAGGGGAAATACAGTAGACCACAGAGAATCACTGGAAGCCCCTTTCTCATTTGCACCGCCCAAAACCATTCGGGTTGCTCGCTGCTTCGATAGTTTGTGCATTGCCCTCAGTCTGACGCTGACTCCGACGTGTAACGCTGACGCCGACGTTGGTTTTTTTTTGTTTTCCATTCATTTATGATCAGAGGCTTATGCAACGGACTTTCCGTCTACTCTCTAAACACAACCCAAAACCCATCAAACTTCTTCATCCAACATCACCATCCCAGAATTCAATCTCAAATCGAACAAAATACTTTCAGTCATTTGTTGAAATGACGAACATGAGATTTTAACCTCCATTCCCATTTTGCAGGGTGCCAAGAAGGTTCAATTCTGGTTTTATATGCATTATTTCGATGTTTCATTCTTTATTTCATTGGGACGAGGGATGAAGGGGGTGCGATTCGAGGTTGCAAATTTGCAATTTGGTATGGTGCGAGGGACGAAGGGGAATTTTTGCTTGAAATCAGTTTTCTGATATTTGCTGGTTTATGATAGATATGGTGTAAGGCATACGTGTAACCATATAAGTGGCAGACTGTTTTTGTGTTAAAATCAGCCGGACCGACCTTAAGGATTTCTCTTAATTTTTCATGTGAATCTTATATTTACTCACTTTTTTAAAAAGATTGTGCAGTACTTGCACATTCTATGACTGCAAATATTATTATTATAAATATATAGAAATATATACTCGATATTTAATTATACAAATACTTTTCTTTATCATATATTAATTTTGTAATTCTTAGTACCCAACTAATGTGCCACTTTAAATTGTGACACATCAATCATATGATTTTTATTTTTTTAGAAGAAAATTAATTTTATTGATGAAAAACTCTCATTTATGGTGGAGGAAAACCATATTGAAACATCATACCCCTTTGACAAGGTCAATGTGTTAAGAAAGAAACCATATGGAAACATGTAGGACTATCTACACATAATAAACCCCATTTGATCGGACCGGTAGTCCTAACTTGTCTATTCTCAACATTCCAACTAATGAATAGTAGTGAAAGTGTTGGATAACTCCGCCACTTGGTTGATCTCTCTAAAAATATGTTGGAGGAAAATAACTCTTCCATCATTAGCTCAATTCTTGACCAGCTCCCAATATTCCCTAACTGACCATGGTACCTCCCCCTTATTCTTCCACCATGCTGATATTAGCATAGAGTCAGTTTCTTCTAAGCCATAATACCCAGCTGATAGTAGATGGTAGAAGGCCAATCAAACACTTGAGTTGGGACACACTGGATGCTTTGTTGAACCACCACAGGACCATCCCATGCCAACTTCAAATCACACTATATTTTAGACCCAATGCAATTGCAAAGTAACTCCAAACAGCAGAGGCTACTTTCCCTGTAAGCAAAATATGGGCTAAGGATTCAGAGGCTGCCCTTGAGCAACAGTTACATTTTGAGGCCAAGGATACATTCATATTTTGAATGCGACTATCAGCTGGAATGGCCTTGTAAAGGCCTTTCCACATAAATATAGAAATCTTGCTGGGAACCAGTTTATGCCATACCCATCTTGCCCAACTTACTTGTTGCCCCACTTGTCTAGAAACTTGCCAAGCCGTTTTTGCTGAGAAAAATCCATTTAGAGATGGCTTCCATATCGGTTTGTCTGACTACCCTGATTGAAAGACTTGTTTGGAGCTAATTTGTGCCATCAACTCTACCCGAATCAGCTGTTTTAGCACATCTAAATCCCTTCCGTTTTCTGACCAAGTGTCAGCTACCTCAGATTAGGACAAGAGACAGATTCCAGTTTGAGAATCATTCATATGATTAAAATTAAGGATGAAGTGGTTAAAGTAGAATATATAAAGAGGTGCTAAAATATATATATATATATATATATATATATATATATATGTTTTCTTGATTCGGTATAGTGTTTTAAATTCATTCTTAATCTATTTAATTGTTTTTATTTAATTAAATTAGTGGTAATATATAAATGATGTGTGGTGTACAAGTTTTAGAATAGCGTTACTCTTAATGACCATAAGATTGAAACACGTGATGATGATACACCAATTACGTAGTCGAATAAACTAATGTAATTTTAGATCAAGACATATCTTGTCTTTTATATCGGAAAAAGAATATTCAAAGATCTCTTACCAAGTCATATATATACAACGCCCTCCAAGAAGTCAATGCTTTAATACAACCTGTCCGGAAGGGATCATGGATTCATTTTCCACGGAAAGCATTGGAGTTTACTACGCTATCCACCATCCAATCGAAACAAGCGGGAGCACACTTGTTGCCGACATCATCTCACTTTCTGGCTTTCACGCCTTTGAATTCTAATCCCCCTCTCTCCCCTCCAAATAATAAATATTTTAATTTTTTATATTTTATTTTTAAATAGGACTGACAAATGACAATTCATGTTATAGCATCCAATTGGGATCATGTCAAGCTACATTAATAAGTTAATTTTAATCCAATTCATTTGATCAAATCCTTCAATCACTAATGTATTGAATACGTATTGGGTTTGCAAATTATGTCAAAAGCAGTTAATTCCTAACCTCGAACTGTAACCTCGAACTACCCACGTTCGAGACTTCGAGTTTGCAGTTTTGCTATACATAAATCGATGCGTTAACACAACATTTATAGTAGTGAAACTCATTATAACTTTAAAAAAACTAAGACACCAATAATTTTTTAACATAACCCATATGTAAAGCTTCACATCAATGATATGTTGAGTGTGTAGAAAATAAGACTTACAAATAGATTTTCTTCCCGCGTTAACATATTTTCTCATTAAACTATTAAAAAGTTGCAATGTTACAAAATTTATTTTCACTTATTTTTCATTCATTATAAATGCTATAATTAAATGATTGCTTTATTTTTCTTTTTTGTAAGTGAATGGTGCTTGTATTTAATGATTTTGGGTGTAAAATATACGCATCCTTGCTCTTGTGCAGCATTAGAACGCCAATAGAAGAATGAGACTAGGCCGATATGCGTGGCACTGAGAACTCAAACTTGCCTATTCACCCTCAAAAGGCCATTTTCCAACCAAAAAGGAATAAACGATAACATTAGATTTTGTCTTTAGTAACTAATTCATCTGCCGTCTATTATATGAAATACATATTCTCACTACACGTCAATGGCAAATCCCTGTTTTGTAAGGTGGGAAAGGCTTAATAAATTGGAGACTATCTTCAGTCAAGGGGCACCTCTACCAGTTAGTTTCCATCTTCTGTTCTCCAAAATGAAGAGACAGAAGATGTAGAGAAGTTTAACCATCTTATTGATCTCTCTCCAAACTCATATAGAGACATACTTTTCTTTGTAGATCAGATATGGAAGAAGAATCTCAGCCTCCTAAATTCGCCCTTCCGGTGGATTCAGAACACAAGGCTACTGAATTCCGGTTATTCTCGGTGGCAGCACCTCACATGCGAGCATTTCATCTGTCTTGGATCTCCTTCTTGGCTTGTTTTGTGTCTTCTTTTGCGGCTGCACCGCTCCTCCCAATCATCCGAGATAACCTCAACCTCACATCCACTGATATTGGCAACGCCGGGATTGCATCAGTCTCCGGAGCAGTCTTTGCCCGGATTGCCATGGGGACTGCCTGCGATTTGTTTGGACCCCGCCTTGCCTCTTCCTCGCTCATCCTCCTCACTGCACCAGCAGTTTACTTCAGTTCTATTGCCTCATCTCCTACATCTTTCCTCCTCGTACGCTTTTTCACGGGCTTCTCCCTTGCTACTTTTGTCTCAACTCAATTCTGGATGAGCTCTATGTTCTCTGCTCCAGTAGTTGGTACCGCCAATGGTTTTGCAGGTGGCTGGGGCAACCTGGGTGGTGGAGCGACGCAACTCCTCATGCCACTTGTGTTTAGCGTCATCCGAGACATTGGCGCGGTCAAATTTACAGCCTGGAGAATTGCTTTTTTCATTCCTGCTCTGTTTCAAACATTGTCGGCATTCGCGGTTTTGATATTTGGACAGGACATGCCAGATGGGAACTTCCATCGACTCCAGAAATCTGGGGAGAAGCCAAAAGATAAATTTTCGTGGGTTTTCTACTATGGGATCACAAACTATAGAGGGTGGATTCTGGCATTGACTTACGGTTATTGCTTTGGGGTAGAACTGACTGTGGACAACATTATAGCAGAGTACTTTTATGACAGATTCAATCTAAAACTCCATACTGCAGGAATGATAGCAGCAAGTTCTGGGTTAGCAAATCTATTCTCTCGGCCAGGAGGAGGGCTTCTCTCTGATGTAATGGCAAAGAGGTATGGAATGAGGGGAAGGCTTTGGGCCTTGTGGGTAGTGCAAACCTTGGGAGGTGTTTTCTGTGTTATTCTTGGGCAGGTTGGGACTTTAAGTGCATCCATTGTTGTATTGATTGCTTTCTCTATGCTTGTCCAAGCTGCATGTGGGCTTACATTTGGGGTGGTTCCTTTCGTCTCTCGTAGGTATGTTTTCCAATTACTTTTTATTTTCAAAGTCCTTTGTTTTGCCTAAACAAATAGCTATTACTCATTCACATATGATACTTTGGCAAATTATCAGGTCACTGGGGGTCGTATCCGGCATGACCGGCGGTGGTGGAAATGTTGGGGCAGTTTTGACGCAGCTGATTTTCTTTAGAGGATCCAGATATTCAAAAGAAACAGGGATAACTCTAATGGGAATCATGATGATATGCTGCAGCCTTCCATTATTCTTAATATACTTCCCGCAATGGGGTGGCATGTTTTGTGGCCCATCAACAAAAACACACGCCACGGAAGAGGAGTACTATATGTCTGAATGGAAATCAAATGAGAAGGAGAATGGTTTTCATCTAGCAAGCTTGAAATTTGCTGAGAATAGCGTGAGCGAAAGAGGCGGAAAAGCAGACTCTGTAACCAGGCCCTCTGATCAAACTTCACCAGCTCATGTTTAGCTACAACCTCATTCATGCCTGTGTATAAAGAATTCTCTGTTCTGCCCGAAATAAGGCCCAAAGCTATGCAAGTAACATGCGTTTAGCTTCTTTTTTTTTTTTTTTTTTTATCAAGTCAACTACTAAAAGCTTTTATACTCCTAGTCTACCCACCATCAATTTGTTTTTTGGAGTTGGGGATTGGGGTTTGCTGTGAAAGTTTGTTGGTTTCTTCGTTCTTGCTCGTTACTTGGGTCATTGGGCTGGGTGCGCCTTGCCGTATTGGACGTTCTTTGGGAACTGTACCCAGAGTAATGTTTTTTAACCGTTCATGCGACCATTTCACATTCCGTGAGATGGTCCGTGACCCTTGTCCCTCTCTCTGTGTTATAAAACAAGACCCAGAACAATAATTGAATAGACTTGTGGGTGCCACGTAACTATTTCTCAATCTGCTCATTTTCTTCTGTTTTTTTTTTTTCCCCGTATTCTAGCCCAATTTCTACCCCTTTACTGACAGACAAATAAAGATCCATATAGCCGTGAGGGGAAAAAGAAGAGGATAAACAAGCATATATATATATATATATATATACACGTTATGGAACGACTCCGAGTGTAATTGATATAATTATTTAAATAAAAAAAATAAAAAGTTAGTAATTTATTTTTCTTGAAAAAGAAAATATAAAGTTAAAGAAAGACAAAAAATAAGATTAAAAAAATTAAACTTCAATAAAGTATGAACATTAGTCAGCATCCATATTAGATTATCTATTTACTCTCTATATAATAAAAAAATATTATTACTTTAATAATTTTTTTTATTTTTATTTTTATAACATTTTATAGTTATACTAATTAAAATATTAATAATAATTATATTCTAATCAAATTAATAATATTCAATATTAATATTAATAATAATTATATTTTATTAAAGGCGGTAAAACATGATCCTTTATTAAATTATATAAGGGAGTTACATGTCAAATGATCAAGAATCTCAATGACCTTTTGATAAAATATGATCCTTCATTAAATTCTAAAAGGGAGTTACACGTCAAATGATCAAAGAATTTAATGACTTTTTGGTAAAACGAGATGAACTTAATAAAAAAATAATAAAAGGAGTAATGATACATTTACAACACATTGTACAACATATTGTATAATAAGATGATTTTATAATAATACTCCTCATTTAATACATTATTATACAATGTGTTGTATAATATGTTGTAGGTAAATCATTTTCCATTCCATTGGGAAAAGGCTACAAGTGGAATGTTAGTGACACAGAAAGAGACCAAGTGCAACAGCTTACAGGTAGACCGTAGGTTAATCATCGATTAGCTGTCTCTTTCAAGAAATATTTAAGCCCATGCGCGTGCTGTGAACTTGGACGGTGCGCGCACCACTGCCTCCACCACCACAGGTCCACAACCCTCGTAAATACCTTCCACCAAACTAACTCAAAAGGCAACTGTCCAACTGAAAAAATAAAAAATATAAAGAGCAGGACCAACCTACGAAAAAGAACAGAGCTGTTCATTTCTGAGAAATTTCAACGTCTTTAATTTCTTGGGGACAATGCTGCTGCTTCTTTTTAAAAAAAGAAAAATCATTAAAATTGCATTAGAATAAATCATAAATACAAGCTGAGGAGGGAGTTGATGTTAAAGTAGCTAAGCTCTAGCAATGTTAGATATTAATTTGATTAAAGTTTTAACTCTTAGGATCGTAACATTTCATCACGTTTTTAAATTAGACATATACCGCAACCCATTTTATCAATACTGACCCGACGACACCTTTAACCCTCAATATCGTAACAGTTGATACTCAACAAAAGCCCAGCCATTAAAACGCTTGCAGCGTTGGAGAAAACAAAGATTAATAAAAAACACAATGTACCAATAGTCTGCTCCCATGTAACTTGACAAAATAAAGAAGGGAGCCGCCATGTTGACAACTTGATAGAGAAATGCTTAAAACAGGTTGAGTGTTTTTTCTCCTTTTACACCGGCCAATAGAATTTCAACACATATAGAACTTACGTGTATTATGATGTGTGCGAGTTTAATGAATTTTTTCTTTCTCCCTTCGTCCCACCTCCTCTTCCATTTTCCATCTCCTCTTCACTTTGTCTATTCTCTCATCTCCTCTCCTCCTCCACAACCCTCCTTTTTCTCATCTTCCCCTTCTCCTATTTCTCTCATTCCCTTTATCTTTTCTCCCTTCGTCTCATCTCCATCCAGAGATTTCGTGGAGAGTGATTTGGAAACAATGAGTGAAAAAGTAACTAGCCACCGGCAAAGAGATCTATACGAAGAGATGGGCTCACATCCTTTCACTGAAAAATGAAGAAATAAAAAACAAATACAAAGGTTCATTCAGATTAACCAAGTAGGTTGTAAACTTTCTATTATTAATTTAAAAAAATTTGAATGATAGATATTTCAGAAATTGTAAATTTTTTGTCGTAAATCTTTGTTATTAATTTTTTATCTCAGTTGAAATTTTTGGAAGTGCAATATTGCATTGTGAAAGATAGATTTTTTTAGAGAGAGAGGGGGTGGGGGGAGGGGGAGAGAGAGATCAGGGAGAGAGAGAGAGAGGGAGGGAACGTATCCCTTTGAGAAAAATAAAATAAAATAATTCTCTGCTTGCCAACCTATTGTTTAGTTTGCTACAACTCTTCTGTGTCAGTTCCTCATTCACATATATAAAACAGAATTTTGGAGAGCCCAATTATTAAAGGAACATTGCAAATAACTACTTTATAAATACTTTTGTTGGAGATTCTCGGCGCTTCTACTATTTTTTATGTCCTTTCTTAGAAAAAAGTAACAACATTACATTACAGCTAGAATCAAAGGAGCGTGCACACCTATCTCTTAAAAAAAAAAATTTATTTGTTACAAATTGTTTATGACAAGAGCAACCATTCACAGCAAAAATGAACATATTTTAATAGAAAGTAATTATTATTATTTTTTTTTAAGTCGGGGAGGGGGTCTAATCTAATAGAGAGTAACCATGAAGTGTATAAACGCTGCGTAATCGCTTTGAAAAATAATTGAGTCTACTATTAAAAAATTAAATTTTTTCATGTGAATCTTATGTTTTATTCACTTTTTTCAAAACGATTGCAGATCAGTTATATAATTCGCGATTACAAATATCTTTTCTCATTTTTTTACTAAAGAAAGTAATTATTTTGATAACATATAACTAAACCTCAAATAAACATTTTATTATATATAGTACTGTATGCCGACGAGTGGGCTAAATCAACATGCCAGCGGAATAGGGGTACCGTGGAGTACTGGAGGGGCAAGATCACACACGCTCGGCTTGGGCGGATTGCAAACCCATATTATACGCTAGTCTGATGGTGATAATGCTAGTGTCTTCTTGAAAATAAGTGGCTATATATAGAGTTTAGTTGAGCGATACGTGTGGATTTTGGATGGAGATTTTTCCTTTTTTAAATGATTTTAATAATTAATAATTTTGTCTCTTCAAAGAGAAAATAGGAATACATGCATGATTGCAATTTTTTGTTTATAATATAATTGAATGCATAATAATTGTCAATTAAGTTAGTTGATGTCGAAAAAATTGCATAACAAGCCGGAAGGGAAAAAAGAGTTATTCCCGACCAGTTATAACGATTCGAGTCTCGATCGGTGTGGTCCGAAGCCCCTGACAATTAGAGATAAAAAACTGAACCGATATGTTTGGTCCAATAAAGTATTGGTGCAACGGAAATGCCAGCTAAGGAAATAATGCAAGCTACGGAAACTGTAGAGGAGGCTACGGAAACAACGAAACTTACAGAAACGGCAGCTACCATCAATTATCCTAAATCAAACCCAAGATAACCGGATGCATAAATTCTGGGATTTACATTTTGTATTTCAAATTTGAATTTCTAATTGTACTATATATAGAAACTCTTGTACGCATATGAAGTTAATGAAAAACAGAGGAAACTTTCATACCTTCCTTTCTTAGTTTCTACATGGTATCAGAGCCAATAGACCAACGTCATCTTTCTACAATTTTTTTTCGATAACCAGATGCATAAATTCTGGTTGTTCCCCAAATCACAAAAAATCTAATCTCTGTTAAAAAATTTACTCGTAATAACAATGTTTATTTTGAGTTTCATAACAATTTTTTTCTCATCAAGGACTACTCGGGGAACGTCCTTCATAAAGGCCATAGCAAAGATGGATTGTACTGCCTTTCTCCACCACTTCAACAAGTTGTCTCTTCTGCCTTTGTTGGTGTCCTTGTCTCTATCTCTGATTGGCATCGTAGACTAGGCCATGCTTCTCTTCGAGCTATTAATCATGTGTTAAATTCAAATAAAATTTCTGTTGAAGTCAATAAAAGGCACTATGTTTGTCCTGATTGTGAGATGGCTAAAAGTCACAATTTGCCCTTTGCAAATTCTGTTAATCATGCGACTCGAACTTTAGAACTCATTTTTTCTGATGTATGGGGACCAAGTGTTGTTACCTCGACCTATAACTTATAAGTCTGGTTATTATGTTTGTTTCTTGGATGACTGTACGAAATTCATTTGGCTTTTTCCTCTCAAAAATAAATCTAAAGTTGAAAATATTTTTTTCCAATTTCAAACATATGTAGAACGGCACTTTGATACAAAAATTAAAGTGGTTCAAACTGATTGGGGAGGTGAATTTCGTCGACTAAATACCCATTTCAAAAATTGTGGTATTGAACATCGTATTGCCTGTCCTTATACTCATGAACAAATGGGTTCAGTTGAAAGGCGCCATCGCCAAATTGTTGAAATGGGACTCGCATTATTAGCTCATTCAAAACTTCCTCAATCATATTGAGAAGATGCTTTTCAAATGGCTACCTATATTATTACTCGTTTGCCCACCAAAATCTTGGACAATCATTCTCTGTTTGAAAAGGCATACCACAAAAAGCCAAACTACGATTTTATGCGTGTCTTTGGTTGTGCTTGTTGGCCCAACCTACGACCCTACAATTGTCACAAAATTGATTTTCATTCCAAAACTTGCATTTTTGTGGGCTATAGTCTCTCACATCAGGGGTACAAATGTCTTGACTTATCAACTAGAAAAATCTATGTTTCTCGGCATGTGGTCTTTGATGAATCTCTCTTTACATATCAAAAATCAGATACTCCATCCTTCGATTTTTCTCTGTCCGAAACAGCCTCTCTCTCACTTCACTTAAATCCCACACGTCCGCACACCATAACTCTGCCTGTAGGTGCTGAAGACTCACAACCTCACCCACTGCCACCTGTGTTTGATCAGCTGCCACATGCTACTCCAACGGCATTACAACATTCAGATGATGCCAATGTTCTAGACCAACATGTTGTCTCGCATTCGGTTCCTACTGCGCTCCCACAACCAGAAATCCTACCCAGTCAAGTGCAAGCATCTGCTCCAAGTTACCGCATGATCACACGGTCTCAAACAAACAGCCTCAAGTCCAAAGTGTCGTATGTTGGATACATTAAATATCCTCTTCCACAAGCACTTTTTGCCGAGGTAAATGACTATTACATTGAGCCCAGTTTTTTTACCGAAGCAAATAAACACTCACATTGGAAAAATGCCATGTTGTCTGAATTTAATGTCTTAATTCAAAATGGGACTTGGGATCTAGTTCCACCTCGACAAGAATACAATCTTGTATGGAACAAATGGGTCTATCGTGTTAAAAAGAAGGCGGATGGTAGTATTGAACGATTCAAAACTCACCTTGTTGCAAAAGGCTTTCATCAACAAGAAGGTGTTGATTTTACTGAGACTTTTAGCCCAGTGGTTAAACCAACCACCATTCACCTAGTCATTTCTCTTGCAGTCTCTAATAATTGGCCACTACGCCAATTGGATATCCAAAATGCCTTTCTTCATGGATTTCTTCAAGAGGATGTTTATATGTAACAACTGCAAGGATTTATTCATCCGGATTATACTCATTATGCTTGCAAATTAAAAAAGAGTCTCATGGTCTTCGGCAAACCCCAAAAGCATGGTTCTCTCGCCTCACGGATCAATTGCAAAACTTGGCTTTAAGTGCTCAAAGGCAGATACCTCTCTCTACACCTTTCACCAAGGCAACGTTCAATTAATTATTCTCATATATGTGGATGATATAATTGTTATAGGTTTGGACACAAAGGCTATTGATCAATTAATTAGCACCTTATCAAATATTTTTCCCGTGAAAGATCTTGGGCAACTCTCCTTCTTCCTTGGCGTCGAAACCTTGCATATTGGTGAAATTTTATTCATAACTCAGCGCAAATATATTGGTGACTTACTACAGAAAGTAAAAATGGACCAAGTTAAACCATGTGCAACTCCCATGGCAACCACTTGCAATCTCTCTAAGTTTGAAGGTGCCGACTTTCATGATCCACAACTTTATCGGAGTACAGTTGGAGCCTTGCATTACCTTGGTTTTACACGACCCGATATTGCTTACGGTGTTCATCGTGTAAGCAAGTTCATGCATCAACCAAAAGAACCTCACTGGCAGGCGGTGAAGAGGATCCTTCGGTATCTTAAGGGAACTTTGTCATTCAACCTTCACTTTTCCTGAAACATTGATCAAGCTCTTCATGGCTTTAGTGATGCCGACTGGGCAGGGGATAGCGATGATCGTAGAAGTGTTGGTGCATACTGTATTTTTCATGGCAAGAATTGAATTTCATGGAGTTGTAAACAACAGCAAACTGTTGCAAGAAGTAGCACCGAATCCGAGTATAAATCTCTTTCCAACACAGCCGCGGAACTTCAATGGATTCAATCGATTCTACATGACTTACATATTTCTCTTCTCAATTGTCCAAAGTTGTGGTGTGACAATATTGGTGCTACATATCTCTCATCCAATCCGGTGTTTCACGCCCGCACCAAGCATATTGAAATTGATTTTCATTATGTACGTGATCAAGTCCTACAAAAGAAGCTCCAAGTTTCATTTCTATGCTCAAAAGACCAGATAGCTGACTTGCTCACCAAAGCGTTAAATTCTCCTCGCTTCATTATGTTACGTGCCAATCTTCAATTGCAGGATCTACCCTTTCGATTGCAGGGGATATTGGTGCAACGAAAATGCCAGCTAAGGAAATAACGCAAGCTATGGAAACTGCAGAGGAAGCAACGGAAAAAACGGAACTTACGGAAACGGCAGCTACCATCAATTATCCCAAATCAAACCCAAGATAACCGGATGCATAAATTCTGGGATTTACATTTTGTATTTCAAATTTGAATTTCTAATTGTACTATATATAGAAACTCCTGTACGCATATGAAGTTAATGAAAAATAGAGGAAGCTTTCATACCTTCCTTTCTTAGTTTCTACATAAAGGATTCGGTTTGGTCCAGTACCGGTTCCATTTTTCTCTAAACTTGTCGAAATCTGTCCGGTTCCGATTTTCCTTTTTCTAACACCAGACCAGACCGGTTCATATATATATATATATTTAATTTTTTATATTGTATAAAATATTTTTTATATGATTCTTTATATTATATATCATTTTTATATATAATATATAATTATATATAAAATAATTTTGTATTATATGGTAAATTACTAATTAATATAACATTAAATTATAAAATTCTATATAAATAACTATATATTATCACTATAGTCTATAGTATTAATAATTATACTAATACTATATCACTATATATTATAATAAACTATAATACATCAATATATTATATATTATAATATATCACTATAGTCAATAATACAATTATAATATATATTATAATATACTACAATATATTATCACTATATTATTATATACTATAATGTATACACTATATATATATATATGTATAATATACCGAAAAAAAAAGATCGAACTGGACCGGAATCGGTAAAATCGAAAGTACCAGTTTAGAGATTTAACCGATGCGGTATCAGTTTTTCAAATCTCAAAACGGGTATATACCGGTTCAATTTTAAATATATCCAAAATGGGACCGAACCGGACTTGTTACACTCCTACAGACAATGGTCCGGTACGACCGTACGGTGTTGGTCCGTACAGCCATGTATGGCGGCGTATAAAAAACAAATGCAGGGAAAGTAAAGAGATTGAGACACAAATTTACGTGATTCTGCATAATGTCTACGTCCACGAGCATTTAGGGAGGAAGAATCCACTATAACATGAGTAGTTTACAATCTCTCATAGTCTCTCATTTATCACTGTACAATGAAAGCCAAAAATCTATTTGTTGGAGGAGATTTTCACGCTAGATCTCTCATCGTGAGGTCGAAGAAGCTGGAAAAGAAGAAGTCTCATTAGAGTTGTCTGGTCATTTCTTTTTATCTAATCCCTCCTTTCACGTGCTCCTAGGGAATGGTGAGGATTGGTAAGTTTTCTTTTGCATGTCTCTACATACTTCTCTTTTCTCCACTTTCTCATTTTCCTTTCTTTTCCTTGTCCACCTTCCCTTCCCCTTGATACCTTCTATTTTTCCTTGTCTCATGCTTGTCTCTCCTTCCACTCTCATTCTTTTATCTTCTAGTAGGGACCTTTTGATAGGCTGGACCTGGTTATCTAGGCTTGGGATATTTTATTCCATTCAAAGTTGATCATCATGAGCTGTGAGTGATTATAAATTAAGTGATACTTGGAAGAAAGTAATTTGTGTATTTTTCTTGTATTATTGACTCGGGATAGAAGGCATGCATGCATCATTATTGAGTATGTACCAAATTAAGGTCTCGTTTGGATTGAGAAGTGATCTCAATCCATCTCATCTCATCTCATCTCATCATTATAACTTTTTTTAATTTTTACATAAAATATAATAAACAATTTAATTTTTTTCAAATCTCAAAACAATAATAATATTAAAAAATAGGAAAATGATTTACATATAATATTTTTTACAACAGTTTACACAACTATATTTTAAATGAGAGGTATTTTTGTAAAACATCTTATAAAAATAATATCATTTTATAAAAATACATTCATTTTATAATTTATCTAAAACTATCTCATCTCGTCTCTCAAATTAAATGGAGTCTTATCTCTCATCTCCCTCTTATTTAATTCCATTGCAAGTTATGCATGTGGTTAAATTGTTCCATTCGTTGACCGTACAGACTGCATGCATGCCTCATCATCTTATCTCTACCGATCAACTTTTTGACCTTGTGCGATCTCATGGAATCAGGAAGGGAAGGAAAGGCAGAAAGCTGCACGTGCTTCCCACAACCCTACGGCCTATAATTCCATCGATCTCTCCACTGACCTTTATTTCTTCTCACCTTTCTCTTGTATTTTTCTTTCGTTAAGGTAAGGAATGCCCTATCCAGTACTACTGCTGCTTATCTCACGAGATTAAGGCCATGTTTGTATACCAAAGATTTCTCAATACTTTCTAACTATTATCGTATTTTTAAAAATACTTCACATGCCAAACAACTTAAAATACTCTCAATGGGACCCACAAACCCACTTCAATCTCTACTCATAACTATTCACAAACTTCAATAAACTTATGGCAATTACATATAAATAAAAAATAAAATCACTAAATATTTATCACTATTAAATATAAATAAAATAAAATCACTATTTATAAATAAAAAATATTTATCACAATCCTAAATAAATTTTTGATAAAATCGTTATAATAAAAAATCGTCAATAAACACTAATATATAAATAAAAAATAAAATCACTATAATATATAAATAAAAAATAAAATCACTATAATATTTATCACTATTACATATAAATAAAAAATAAAATCACTATAATATTTATCACTAAAATAAAATAAAATAAAATCACTATAATATATAAATAAAAAATAAAATCACTATTATATATAAATAAAAAATAAAATCACTATAATATATAAATAAAAAATAAAATCCATATAATATATAAATAAAAAATAAAATCAATATAATATATAAATAAAAAATAAAATCACTATAATATATAAATAAAAAATAAAATCACTATAATATATAAATAAAAAATAAAATCACTATAATATTTATCACTATTAAATATAAATAAAAAATAAAATCATTATAATATATAAAATAAAATAAAATCACTATAATAAAATAACTATAATATATAAATAAAAAATAAAATCACTATTATATATAAATAAAAAATAAAATACTATAATATTTATCACTATTAGATATAAATAAAAAATAAAATCACTATAATATATAAATAAAAAATAAAATTACTATAATATTTATACTATTATATATAAAATAAAATCATTATAATATTTATCACTATATATAAATTAAAAATAAAATCACTATAATATTTATCACTATTATATATAAATTAAAAATAAAATCACTATAATATATAAATAAAAAATAAAATCACTAAAATATATAATATATAATAAATAAAATCATTATAATATTTAAATAAAATATAGAAACACTAAAAATATAAATAAAAATAAAATCACTATTATATATAAATAAAAAATAAAATACTATAATATTTATCACTATTATATATAAATTAAAAATAAAATCACTATAATATATAATATAAAAAATAACTATAATATAATATTATAATATTTATTATTAAAAATAAAATCATTATAATATTTATGGGACTACACATTTTTCAACTACCTAAAAATAAAACTCAACATATAATATTTATCATTAAAATATATAAATTAAAAATAAAATCATTATAATATATAAATATTCAAAACATTCTATTACTTCTCAATATTTATTACTATTATATATATATAAATAAAATCATTATAATACTTTTCACTATTCTATTATAAAAATAAAAATAAAATCATTATAATATTTATCATTATTATATATATAATTAAAAATAAAATCACTATAATATTTATCACTATTAAATATAAAGAAAAAATAAAATCACTACAATATTTATTACTATAATATTCATTACTATTATATATAAATAAAAAATTAAATCACTATAATATTTATCACTATAATATTTATTACTATTATATATAAATAAAAAATTAAATCACTATAATATTTATCACTACTAAATATAAAATAAAAAATAAAATCACTATAATATTTATCACTATTATATATAATAAAAAATAAAATCATTATATTATTTATCACTATTATATATAAATAAAAAATAAAATCACTATAATATTTATCACTATAATATTCAATTACTATTATATATAAAAAAATTTAAATCACTATAATATTTATCACTATAATATTTATTACTATTATATATAAATAAAAGATAAAATCACTATAATATTTATCACTATTAAATATAAATAAAAAATAAAATCACTATAATATTTATCACTACTAAATATAAATAAAAAATAAAATCACTATAATATATAATAAAAAATAAAATCATTATAATATTTATCACTATTATATATAAATAAAAAATAAAATCACAATAATATTTATCACTATAATATTCATCACTATTATATATAAATAAAAAATAAAATCACTATAATATTTATCACTATTAAATATAAATAAAAAATAAAATCACTATAATATTTATCACTATTAAATATAAATAAAAAATAAAATCACTATAATATTTATCACTATTATATATAATAAAAAATAAAATCATTATATTATTTATCACTATTATATATAAATAAAAAATAAAATCACTATAATATTTATCACTATTAAATATAAATAAAAAATAAAATCACTATAAAGTTTATCACTTTTATATATAAATAAAAAATAAAAATAACTAATAAAATCAGTATAATATTTATCACAATTATATATAAATAAAAAATAAAATTACTATAGTATTTATCACTATTAAATATAAATAAAAATAAAATCACTATAATATTTATCACTATTATATATAAATAAAAAAATAAAATCACTATAATATTTATCACTATTAAATATAAATAAAAAATAAAATCACTATAATATTTATTACTATTATACATAAATAAAAAATAAAATCACTATATTATTTATCACTATTAAATATAAATAAAAAATAAAATCACTATAATATTTATCACTATTATATATAAAGAAAAAATAAAATCACTATAATATTTATCACTATTAAATATAAATAAAAAATAAAAGCTCTATAATATTTATCACTATTAAATATAATAAAAAATAAAATCACTATAATATTTATCACTATTATATATATTTATCACTATTATATATAAAAAATAAAATAAAATCACTATAATATTTACCACTATTATATAAAAATAAAAAATAAAATCACTATTATATATAAATAAAATCTTCATTAAAAAAAATTAATCATTGATGGAACCCACACCTTTTTCAATTATCTATTCAAAAATCAACAACTCAACATACTTCATACATCCAAACAACTCAAAATAATCTCAATGGGACCCATAAACCCACTTCAATCTCTATTCATAACTTTTCACAAACATTCTCAACACTTCTCAAGTATTCTCACTACCCAAACGTAACCTAAACTCCAAAGAATTATATATATATATATATATATATATATATATATATATATATTTATAGTAAGCACACAATCTAGAATGGATGCTACATTAATCCCTCCTCTCAGCCTATAGTTGGGGAAAGTAAAGATCTCTGCTGCTCTCATTGTTGAGAAAACGATGCCAAGAAAGTAAAAGTAAATAATAAATAAACAAATAATCAATCACACAATACAAATTTACGATTTACGTGGTTCGATCAGCAACATGCCGACGTCCACAAATTTAAGTTAATTTTCAAACTCAAACTGAAGCAGACATTATGATTAAAACTCTATGAATACATTATCATGTTTCAGATATAGCTAGAAGGGATCGAGGACTCTTTTATTTTTTAAATTTTTGCACTTTAACTAATTGCCTAGCTTGCAGCTAGCAATGCTTTTTTAATATATAGGTCGTTGTATATATCAATGTGTTGTAATTAAAAAGGAGGATTTTTTTTTTTTTTTTTTTTTTGGTCTCTCTCTAAATTAATAACAAGCTGGACCTACGTACCATATATGATTGATTCCCGGTGAACTTTAAAAAATGATCTCAAAAGTGACCCTAATAATTTCTTAGTGGGGCGGTGCAGTAACCAAAACTGCAGAAAAAGAAACATTTTTTTTTCTTCAAGCTAATTTAATCAGTCAACGTACTGATCAATTACATGATAAAAAAAAAAAACAGTACTTATAAGCTGACAGTACCATCGCCTTCTCACACCCAAAAACCTTGAAGAAGGGAAGCAAACAACTTAAAGATCATCAGAAAAATACATTGAAAAAAGTCACAATAATAACGATCACTTTAATCGATATATGTTCCCCTAACATACAAAATCATGTGATCTTGATATTCTTCTGACTGCATCTCCGCCACTTCCTAAGCAATAATCTATGCTCGAAGGAACCAGAGGGGCTCTTGATTTCCCATAAGAATTATTACACAAACCCTTCTGGAAACCTTGATAGAGTGGCGAGGGGTTCAGCTGAATATCAGTTAGACCGATGTCTGTGCAGGGAACGCCATTGCTGCATGCAAGATGAATTGGTTTCACTGAATATGTCCCAATTATCTGATCGTATTTAACACCAGATATTTCCACTGCCTTTGTTTGGTTCTTGCAGAAACTCTTGTCACAATAAAACTGGTCTATCATTATTGGGACCTTAACATCGGAAACTTGAACGTTTCTAAACGTTACGTTCTTGACCGATCCTCTTCCTCCCTGTAGTAGATCATAGGAATCAAATAATGACAAAAATAAACAATTAATGATGATATATATTACTTGTAGCAGCTGATCTATATACTGGTTAATAAATATATATATATATAACTGTTATGTTACAAACACAAAAAAATTACACAAAGTAAACTCGATCATAAATTGACGTGGTTTCATAAAATCTGTTAGATCTATTTTTGTGTAATTTATTTGTGACTAAAGTATTTATATGGTATGTACCTGCCAGGTTTTGATCCTTACTGCTGACAGAGTGTTTTGAACTGAGATATTCTCGACAAGAATATTGGAGACGCATGCAATAGTTTTGTCTTTTCCAAGTCCTCCTAAACTGCAATTGTGGGAACAAATTAAATTAATGTTCTTTGATCTCTTTTGTGACAGATGGATTCAGTTAATATAGTAACTATATATATATTTAATTACCTTATACCATGTCCGGGACCACAATTAATATGATGAACATGGACATTGGTGCAACCAGCTTGTATGGATATACAATCATCCCCTGCGAAAAGAGAATTGCCCAGAATTACATTTATATTTGATATAGTAATCATGTACTGCTAATGCGAGCTGTATTTATTACTTAATTATTATAATGAGCGGCCCACATGAGGATAGGCAAAAGTTAAAGTTAGTTTGTGTCAGTTTTTTTTGTTCCTGCTTATTTCAAAAGTTAGTTTGGTGACAGTTTAGACGTACCGTTTTGTAAGATTCGCCCGACCAATCGTTCTTTCTCAAGATAGATACGTACTTTTTTTTTTATTATTTATTTATTTATTTTTCTTCTTCTTCTTCTTCGGAGAGGGGTGAAAGTCTACCAAGATTTAGGTAATGCCCTATATATATATTTTATTGAAAAAGGAACCTAGCTAGTGTGGCTTTTGCCCGAACATTATGCGCGCCTCGTGTGAATTTCAAAAGTAAGATACAGGGTGTTGTACATGGGAGGCTTTACTATATATAATGTCCTCCGGTCCTATATTTTATTGATCAGAAAGAAAAAATCAAGTTCAAATTTGTGAATCTTACCACACCCAATATTAGAGTGCTGAATTTGTACGTCTTGGGTGTTTTGCAGGTGAATCCCGTCAGTGTTTGGGCTATCCGCAGGCGAAGAAATAGTTATATTGCTAATTTTGACACCACCAGAGCTGTCAAATTTTAGGTGGCACTGAGGACTGTCTATGATTTTGATGTCGCGAACATTGACATCATAGCTTGAGTAGAATCTCAAAGCCTGTACTTATCCAAGCAACAGAATTAGGTCAAGGAGAACAAAATCGTGAGAGTCTGCTACAATACATCACAGAGAGGTATATATATTTGGCCCTAGCTAATATATATGAAGAAATTAAGTGAATCTTACTGTGGGTTTGATATCTGGAATGTGCTTTGATTTCTTTTGCCAAGCGTACATACATCACAGAGAGGTTAGCTAGCTGCAACATATGCTTCTGTAATATTTTGATGAAAAAGAAGTTAGAATGATGTATGCTGACCTTAATATGCTTGCTTTGAGAAGCAGCAGCAGTAGTACTACTCCACCAGTTAGAGCCTTGGCCGTCAACAGTACCAGAGCCTTGAATGGTGAAGTTATGGAGCCATTTGAAATTTATCCACTGAAAAAGACCGGATTTTGGCCACGAACCAACTTTTGAAGGAGCTAAGACAGTTCCATCTATCTGTACTTGGAATTCCCTGCTCGCGTTAATTAGCTTTCTATTCTATGCGAAGCATGCGATCGTTGAGAAATATAAAATGTTACAACTTGAAAAAAGAGAATATACTTGTCGGTTCTTTTTTTTCAAAAAAAAAAAAAAAATTGCTTATTAATTACGAATGCTAGCTGCTTGAGAGTCGGTAAATGAGATTAAAAGAAGAGAAAGCTGAGACCTGAAGAACAAGGTGAGGCATGCAAGGACCCTGAAGAGTTATGGGCTTGATCAGGAACTTGAATTCAGAGGGGATTTCTACTGTAGCCCCAGGAATCTTGCAGGCAACTTTCCATGCTGCTAGGAGTGCCTGCTTAGTCGACATGCTCAACAAGATTAGAACATTAGCTAGTAGCTGTTAATACTCTCTCTCTCACTCTCTGGCAGAGGAACCAAACAATTTCCTTTTTCTAATTTTACCTTAGAATCGTCTGAAACTCCGTCACCCTTGGCTCCAAAGAACAAAACATCGAAAATACTGGACTGGGTGGGAATAGGACCATAATCTGGGGGAGGGGCAGGTGCAGGACCAGGAAAATTCGAGCCTCCATTGCCACCCTTATCTTTCGGATGCTTATGAGGTTTGGTTTTCTTACTGTGATGCTTTCTTGCATCAACTGAAACAGTACTGGAGGACGCGATGAAGAGGAAGGACAGCAAGAGTACTAGGGAAACAATAGATAGATTCTTGTTTCTCTTCATTTCCTGCACCTCCTCATTTATCGGAAAGATCTTCTTATAAGAGAAGGGAGAACTCAAGTGTGAGCAAAGGCTTTATGATATATGCAGTATGCTCTACCGGAAAGATGGATCGAGGAGGCGAGGGAGTACGTAGTTATATAGACAGTTTATTAGTGTGGCATCATCAAAATAGCCTTGTATTGTAATTTACAAGGAAGTCCTTCTTTTACTGGATAAATTACAGAAAATAAACTCATTTGCTCTAGTGCAAATCCTTCCCGAGGTAGAACCCACGTAAAGTTAGGGGTCGCTGCCCGTCCCGCATGGTTGGGCAAGCAACTCCACTCCACCCATGCGGTGGCAGGAGGGCCCAACCCCGCCCTTCTCCCGCTTACATATATATATATATATATATATATATATATATATTTATATAATAAATATATATATATAAATATGTATATTACAGTTTGTTAAATTTGTTTAAAAGTATGCACTAGCAAATTTAAAAACTGCATAGTTTAAAAACTAATATACTATAACTTACACAAAATATGCACTAACAAATTTAAAAACTACATAATTTTTAAATTATAGTCATATTTACAAAATTTAAATTTAGAATTTTGGTCTAAAAATATATTTTTAATCAATTTTAGACCTAGGAATAATTTTTAAATCTAGTATAATATAATCCATTTTTTAAGTAGACATATTCCCAATCCACCCCGCTACCTGCCCCCGGGATGCGGGGGTGGAGGATGGGGGTTGGCCCAATCCACCTCGCACCCCTCCCCCAGGTTGCGGGGGCGGGGGATAGGGGTGAAAACCCCACCCCCGTGTGATACTCCATATGATAAAGATAAGGGTAGGTGGTATATGGGATTCCACATTGCTTGGGAATGAGAAGTTTTTGCTCTTTATAACGTTCCAATGGGGCTCCAATTGTATATTTGACTAGTCCTTTTGGAATATAGACCATGAGGTTTGGGTCTTCCATTGGAGCGTTACAAATGGTATTAAAGTCTATCTCAACCAGAAATGTAGGACTTGAGCCATGTCACCTACAACAGACAGGCCCAACAAGGATGTCGGGAATTTAAGGAGGGTAGATTGTGATACTCCATATGATAAGGATAACGGTAGGTGGTGTATAGGTCCCACATTGCTTGGGAATGAGAAATTCTTGTTCTTTATAAGATTCTAATTGGGCTCCAATTGTATCATTGACTAGTCCTTTTGGAGTATAGGCCATGTGGTTTGGGCCTTCCATTGGGGCGTTACACTTCATGTCCCTTCTATTACTCACAATTTATTGTCTGTACGTCAATTTTCTCTTGATAATTCAGTGTATTTTGAATTTCACTCGAATTGTTTCTTTGTGAATGATTTACATACCCAGACAACTCTTCTTCAAGGTCATGTTAGGAATGGTCTTTACATTATACCAGCTAATGTTCGGCCTCCCTCTCTCTCTGTCTCCAGTTCCTCGCCTGAAGTGTTTGTCGATGAACACACCTCTCCTCAAATTTGGCACTCTTGCCTGGGTCACCCATCCCCTAGAACCACTTCCTTCACCCTTCATCATTTTCAGCTTCCAGTCACTGCCGGTGCTGCTCCTCCTCCTCCCTGTCCTGCCTGCCCTTAAGCAAAGTCCCATGCCCTGCCTCACCACTCCTATCCATCTCGATCACAGCAGCCTTTTGCACTTTTGTTTCTTAATGTTTGGGGGTCGATGCCTGTGCTTTCCTCCTTTGGTTGTCGGTTTTATTTGTCTATTGTAGATGACTTTTTAAAATACATTTGGGTGTTTCCTCTTCAATCTAAATCCGATGTCTCTTTTATTTTCTTAGTTTTTTTACAATATGTTAGTAATTGATTCTCCTCGAATGTTGTGTCAATCCAATCTGACTAAGGTGGTGAATTTAGGCCCCTTCATAAATTGTTTCAATCGGTTGGCATTATCCATAGTATAACCTGTCATTATTCTCATGCCCAGAATGGTACTGTTGAACGATGACATCGTCATATAGTAGAGACTGGGCTTTCTGGATCGGATTTGAGCAGCCCATCATAGAAGGTTCCCCCTGAGAAACACCCGTAGCAATCCCATGGCTTTCATTAATTATCATCATGTCACCGACCTGATCCTTTACACCCTCTGTTTCCGTAAGTATCATCACTTCACCGACCTGGTCAAGCACCAATGGATTTTCATTCTCAGGATCCACTAGCACCGTTGGGTCTTCTATCATAGGTACCAGAACATCACCCATCGACTCAGAAGGAGGATCTAATTCAGACGTAAACAAATCCTCCGCTGCCCCCGTCTGTTTCCTTACCGTTTATCATAGCATTTTCCACACCCACATCAGGCGGAGAATTTTCCACAGGCTCATTCGCACTTTCGCTCTTCCCCATTGACAGCTACAAATTGCCCATTCTCATGATGGCCTTTCTTCCCTTTCCGTCCATTCCCGTTCTGCCCAGCCTTTCCAGTTCTGCATGTCAGAGCATTATGACCCTGCATTTTACACGTAGAACAATATGCTGGGAGCGTTTCGTACACCACTTCTTGCTTTCGACTAGATGGTAGCCCCGGAGTCCCAATCCAGAAGTGAGTCAGCAGAGGTTTTGCAGCATCAACTTCCACACTTAATCTTGCTCCATCCGTTTTCGTAGCGCATCGAGCCGGAGTATCTCGACGAATGAACGTCCCTATAGGCGCCATAAGTATATTCAAAAAAGCTTCGCGATAAAAATTTGGAGGAAGACCTGGTAGAGAAATCCATACCGGTACCTTCGAAGGTTCTTCATCTTTATTAAATTCCAGAGTCCAACGAAAGGCACGATAAAAAATTCGATTAATCTTGCAAACATCCTGAGATAAGGCTTTGGTAAAATCGGTTTCATTAGCCATACGTACGAACACATGACGAGGACGCCTCATGGAGGAGACCACCGGAATGGTCAAAAGTCCCCATCTGTTGTGAATGAAAGCACGTATTGCATCCAAGGAGGGACGCTGCTTCAAAAACTTAAGCACAACTGAGAAACGGAAAGGCTCCGCAGACCGTACGAGTTCTTCTTTTGAAAACTGGAAATACACCACCCCGTCTACCATCTTGGGAGGTCTATGCGTCAACACCATCTCAAGGATGGGTTGAGGAACAACGGCCACCAAGTCAGCAAAGGACCAACCGGTGCCACCATCAGCGGCTGCCATGCAGCCCTAAGTAAAGACCAAACCGAGCGACTACCAGCAAACCCTATTTCCGGAGAGAAAAAGGGTAGAAACGTCCAAAGCCTCTGCTATAATATTTTGTGGAAAACTAAAAAAAACTCCACTACATCCAGAAATTCACCTGATGTTATCACACTGGCAATGCACCCAGTGCTGGCAAACATCACAGCAAACCATTGGTGTTGATTTCGAATCTCGATATACCTACAAAATTGGGAAACACCTGCACCAATATAGCATAAAGAAGGCACAGTTTAACAACTAGTTGTTATTAGATGGTAAGTTTTATTTTATAATAAAACATCATTTTCAAATGCATGTAACCTATTACATATTAAAGCAAACTAAAATTCATTCATGAAAATGGCAATTTAAAAATGGTAAAGTGAATCATATAACTTAGATTTATTCAAAGAAGCTATCAAATACCATTTGGTTTGATTATACCATAAAAACAATATCAATAACTTCAAGAACTGAAGTATCTGCACGTAAACTGGGCTGAACTTACATGGAAAATGGCAACAGCCTCTGAAAGATAAAACCTAGTTTCTGGAGATGCAATTTTGCCACTAAGAAGCCTCCATCTAACATCCATGTCATGAATGGAGTAAACAGAGTACAGAGATTGACAAAAGGAAGAACCAAAACTCACAATGTGTTGTGAATAAAGCAAGGGAGGGCCTTGGGCTGCTGGGCTAGGCGTCGGAGGAGAAGGGGGCTCCGACAGAGGACTGGTGATGGCATTGAAGTGTGGGTGGTGGCAAACGGAGCTCGCAACGGCGGCAAACGGCGCCCCTAGTGACAGCGATATAGAGAAATCCGAGAATGAGAGAGGTGAGGCTAGAAAGAGATCAGCATGGGGGCTGGGGGAGAAGGAGGGGGTGGACGTCGAGATAAGCTGGCAGTGGCGTGGTCGGATTGTTGGTGACGAGCTGTGCACGGTGGAGGCTTGAGGGAGAAGTGTGATTGGGGAGATAGAAGGGGGAGGAGGGAGTGGGGAGACAGTTGGAGGGAAAGAAATGAGGAGAAAACACAACGCTGGGGTTTTAAATTTATTAGTTTTTCTGGCGATTTTGATTCACCGCTAATAAGATTTAATTGGCCACAAAAGTTTTTACGGCGACAATGTTAGCCCTAAAAAGACTATATTGCGGCGATTTTTCTAATCGACGAAAATTTCATGCCGCAAGAGTTAATGATACTTTGTTGTGACAACACAAATCGCATCAAAAAGTACAAAAGTCACTGCAAAAAGTAAATTGTACATTCTTCTCCATGATTTCCCAACTTCGCACTGGAAATGAAGCGGCGACTTGGAAATCGCCAAAAATAAGGTCAAATGTTTTTGCGGCGATTTTAAAATTGCTGCAAAAGGCCTGATTATTATTTGAAGTTAAAAATTGCTACATAAGGCCACTTTCGCAATTCCATCGAACAACAAACTGTCACAACATGTTTTTTAATATTGCGATGAATTTTTTCGTCATAAAAAGTAAAAAAATCGCTGCATAAGACCGAAAAAACCTAATTTCTTGAAGTGCAATTGGCTCTGTCTGGAAATGTTTTGTGCTCATGAGCTGCTCTCTCTCTCTCTCTGTGATAATTGTCTTCTTCTAATTGCGTGCGTATAGATAGGCCATATGACATGGAACGGTCGGTGCCATTCCGCCGCTGGCATTAACTCTCTCTCACGCATTATATATATAAGATACATTAGTTATGATTTATTAAAAATAGATTTTTTATTTTTTATTTTTTATTATGAGAGTAATATTACTGGAAGCCAGCCTTTAATTAATTAATATGGTTTAGGGACTTTGCAAATGGGCAACTCTTCTTCCAATAAGTCTTTCACCCTAAATAACCCATTAATTTAATTTAAAGTTGTAATAAAATTCAAGAACATTAATTAATTAATAACAGTACAGGAGTCTCAGCATCTTGGATATTATATTTCTATTAAGTACTATACCAACCAACTAACCAACAAGCAAAACCTTGGAATTAGATTCATGCAGGGCCGAATTACAATATTGTTTGAATATAATTTTTTAATATAATTTTTATTTTAAAATTTAAAAAAGTTATATTATATTTTTTTTATTTTGTTTAGAAATTTGAAAAGTTATAATGATTAAGTTTTAGATGAAAATATTAAAAATTTGAAATTGAAAAATATTTGAATTTAAATAATATTTAAAAAAAAATTAAAATTGTTTTTGAGATAAATGAGGTTTCCAAGTCTTGAAGCTGTTTGAATGAAAATCTGAATCGGAAAAACAATCCATAAATATTGTGAATAATATAGCTTACAAGGCCCATGTTGTTGAACACTGAAGATGGCCCGATCCATTTAATTTGTAGAAATATGGTGTGGACTCTGGCCCATCATGTTCATATAAGCCAGGGGAAGAAAATGCGTGCAGCCCCTGTTGGCTGTTGCAGATTATACCTAAGTTAAAATAAACAAATAAACTATGATTTCCCAAAAATTAAAATAATAATAAAATAAGACAACTCATACTTATCCCAATGGATAATATATTTTAGCTAATTGGCAGAGTTTTGAACCCGTGAAGGTGAATACTATATACTTCATTTTATTTTATAATTAAGGAAATTAATAATTAAACGAATTTCAAGATTTTTGTATCCCACTAGTTGAGCTACTCGTCGTTTAGTGTCCATATTGGCCCGCGTTTTCTATTCCAATATGATCCCTTTCTTTAAAGTTTCAATACAGAACCTTCAACTACCAAATTAATGGTCAATAATATACAAAACGTAACTATGATTCTACTGTCCAACAATAGGTCGGTCGAGTAATAATTAATGTTATTTCCAATTAGGGAATACTCTAATCATAAATAAATTATATAAAAATAATCTCATAAATTAATATATTTTAATGTGATTCATCAGATTATAAAATTATTTTATTATAAAATAGATCTAACAGATTAAATAAAATTTATGTGTTGATTTGTATAATTTCTATGAATACGCATGAGTTCTCTTTCTATGAATAACAGTTTGATTTATTGAGTTCACGGGTCCAACTGTCCAAAGCCTGAAATTTATAAAGCTTTACGACGCTGTGGCGCTGTAATGAAATTTTTTGTTTTTTCAAATATAAATTAACAATAATTATTCGCAGGTGAGAATGATAAGTACCCAATAAATAAATAATAGTAATAATAATAATAATAATATCTAACTTGGGCAAGGATGACTTGAGAGCTCCACCTCCATTTTCCTTACTACTTTATTAAGAGATTGCATCGACAAACTCCACTACTTAACTTAACCTTAGAATAATGTTAAATATAGTCGTGAAATACGTAAATATCGTACAGTCACTTTAAAAAAGAGTGTAATATATTATTAAAAAATTAATTTCTTTTTATGTAGGTTTCATATTTATTTATTTTTCTTAAAATGACACGGTACTTGTACACTCACGACTGCAAGTATCATTTATTTCGACTTATTAGACTCACATATGATACTACATTTAAAATATCCACGTGGGTCGATTTGATTTGGAAATAAGAGAAGGGAAGTCCTGTCTAAAGTCCACCGGAATGATCAAAAAATAGAATTTAGAATATAGATCATAATTGAAGGTTAGAATGATGGCAACCGTTAAAGAGGGTCCAAAATAATGTGTAGTTTCCTTTTGTTTCAATGGTCAAAGTTAAGTTGGTCTTTGAAGCGTCCACCGCATTTGCTGATCCAAATCCGTTTCAAACTAATGACAATTGCCAAGCATGTCAATGAGCGAACGAGAATTCTCAATTACAAGCTTAGCATCGGCAATTATTTCAGACCAAACCTTTGAAGAATTTTGAGAAGGAGCTACATGCCTAAGGTATTCCCCCCAGCTATCAAGACCTAACAGCAGGAAATACATTAAGATTACGTTTGGATATTGAGATGAGTTATAAATAGTAATATTTTGTAAATCTCATTATGACAGATTTAACTTTTTTAGATTGATATGAGTTTAACTTTGTAGGTTAAAATGTATGAAGTAGGTTTTGATGAATTTAACTTTTTAATGAGAAGTTAAAAAAATAATAGATTTTATCAATAATTAATTTGAGATGAATTGAATTTATTCAACAACCAAACACAACCTAAATCACTTGCCAGGTTTAGCAGACTTTAGCAACCGTCCATGCAAGAGTAGCACCTGCGCCTATACCAAAGATTAAAAGCCCACCTGCGAATAAGGGGTACCAAGGAGCTAGCGAGTTTAAAGTAATTGACGGTATTCTATTTGTTTATTTTTTATTTGAATATAAGTTAAGCTTGTCACAAATTTTGTTTTATATTTATGAAGATTTTGATTATTTATCAAACGAGCTATTTAATTTTTATAATTTTTTTTTTTTTTGGATAACCAAACTTTCATTTAATTAAAAGAGATGCATACTGTTTTGATCAAACCGAATAGCATGATCAACAAAAGTAGGAACCTTTTCCCACCACATGTGAATATCAACTACATTCCAAACATAACGAGCTAGTCTATATGCTACCTCATTTCCCATACGATTAACATGTTTTATTTCTATCTCTTGAAAATATTGCATCAAGCTCTTAGCTTCCTTAATCAAATTTCCATTTGCTGAGTAAGAGTCTTGATCAGCTTGCAACTCTTGAACCATGAGCAGGCAATCACTCTCTATAATAAGTTTTTTAAGACCAAGAGGAATACATAGCTGTAAGCCTCTTAATAAAGCAAGCAATTCAATGGTGGCAGCAACCTCAACCTCAACCTCATCTTCCAACTTGCTTGCAGCCATCACCACTCTACCTCTGTCATCTAAAAGTACCATACCCACTTCTGCTTTCCTCACATCAGAAAATATAGCCCCATCAACATTTAATTGAAAAAACTACTTGGAGGTATCTGCCAACGAGAAATTCTTCTAGCCACCTGAGATGAAGAATTCCTTACATCATTAAAAACTTTGTGCAAAGACAATGCATGGTTGATAGCCTGAACTGGTTCAATCAAAGTCTTTTCCATTTGCATTTTGTTTCGCCTGAACCACAAACTCCAGCTTATTAGAAAGAACAATGTGATATCTGCATTAGTGCCTCGGGCCATAACAAATCTAATGACATCAATAAAATCCATATCTAAGTTTAACTATTGCATTATTGTCACAATCTTCTTCCAAACCTCACTCACAGAAGGACAAAACAATAAAGCATGTTGAACATCTTCCAGAGTAGCCATGCAAAAACAACAACTAGTTTCCACTTCCACCTTCTTTCTTAGATTACTAAGTGTTGGCAAAATATCTTTACAAGCTCTACATGCAAAAGTTTTGATCCTCCTTGGAACGGCCTGCATCTACCAAATCATTTTCCACATTCTCTTCTCCTCTATAAATGTTGAACTTTCCCCACTACTGTTACTGTTTTGGACTTGTATCAGTCGATATGCACTTTTAACACTGAAGTTTCCATTTTTTTTCCTTAGTCCATGTCCACTTATCCACATATTGAGTAGTTGACAATCTTATTTTGAGGATATCAGCAGCAACTATTGGATTGAAGAGAGCTCTAACTTGATCATCCTTTCATGCTCTTGTATCTTGATTAATAAGAATTCTACTGTTTCTTCTACAGAAAAATCATCCCTTCCTTCTAATTCTTGCTCTATTGTTATATCCTGGAATCCACGCATCCCTCCATATCTTTATATTCTCCCATGTTCCTACTCTCCATCTACAACCTGCCAACAACCATTTTTTAGCCTCTCATATATCTCTACATGTATAAGAAAGATTTGGCCCTAGCTTCGATTGAAAAAGGTCCCTTTTAGAAAGTACCTTGCTTTAAAAATTCTTTGTAATAAGGACCCATCATTTTGTAAAATCCTCCATCCTTGCTTAGCCAATAAAGTCATATTAAAGAAATGCAAGTCCTTAAATCTCATACATCCTCTATACTTAGAATGACACAATCAACTCTAGCTCATCCAATGTAACTTTTTCTCATTATTTTTCTACCTCCACCAGAATCTAGCCATCATTCTCTCCAAATCCTTACAGAAAGCAACTAGAATTTTAAAGCAACTCATAGGATAAGTGGGTATGGATAAAGCTACAGTTTTTATAAGCACTTCTCTCCCACCTTGTGAAAGAAGTTTCTCTTTCCAACTTTGTAACTTAGACCATACTTTATTTTTAATTTCAGCAAATGCCCTTGATTTTGATCTACCTACAAGGTTAGGAAACCCTAGATATTTTTCATGTTACTGAAATGATCTAACACCCCACAAGCTCAACAATTCTCTTTGACTATCCTCATTCACATTTTTTGAAAAGACTATGACTATTTTTTCCTTATTGATTTTCTGACCATAAGTTAATTCATATTTATCCAATATAGCTTGAATATTTATGGTAGTTGTAACATCAGCTTTACAAAAAATTATGCTAGCATCCGCAAAAAGAAGATGATTAACCATAGGAGCACCTCTACATACTTGCAACTCTTTAACAGAATGGTCCCTCTCATAATATCTCAAAAGTCCAATTAAACCCTTTGTGCATAGAAGGAAAAGGTAAGAGGATAATGGATCCCCTTGTCTTATGCCTCTACTAGGAACAATTGGTTCATGAGGTACACCATTGACCAAGACTGAAAAAGAGACAGTCCTAACACATGCCATAATTAAATTGACAAAACATGGAGCAAAGCCAAGTTGCAGCATAATCCTCACCAAAAAAACACATTCCACCCTATTGTGTGCCTTACTCATATCCAGTTTTAAAGACATATACCCTGTTTTCCCCTTCCTCTTATGTCTCAAATAATTCACAAGTTCATAAACCACAAACACATTATCAGTTATCAATCTTCCAGACACAAATGCACACTGAGATTCATAAATAATTGATGGCAGTACCCTTTTAAGTCTATTTGTAATCACATTAGACACCAACTTATAAATCACATTACAAAGACTAATATGACGATAATCAACAACCACTTCACAACATTTCCTTTTAGGAATCAAACTAATCATGGTATGATTGAGATCCTTAGGCAACTCACCTGAATTTAAAGTCTGAAGAATAGTTGAGGTC
Source organism: Juglans cinerea (assembly GCA_961763995.1). Classification (NCBI taxonomy): domain Eukaryota; kingdom Viridiplantae; phylum Streptophyta; class Magnoliopsida; order Fagales; family Juglandaceae; genus Juglans; species Juglans cinerea. The sequence goes on from CAUIVZ010000003.1 coordinate 27,657,845, forward strand.
ACTGAGTTGCCAATCACATGCCAAAACTTCTGGTAGAAAATTTGTGACATACCATCTGGTCCAGGTGCCTTTGTTGGATGCATTTGTGGTAAAGCAGAAGCAACTTCATCAGCAGTGTAAGGCTTTGTCAGCTCCACATTCATCTCCTTAGTAACCTTATGCTCTACACTATTCATAATATTACTCTAGCCCCTTTGTTCTGTAACAATAAAAAGTCAATAATTATTAATAATTGTCAGCAAAAAGTTAATTTTTATAAAATTGATTATTTATATTAGATGTCAATAATTTTATTCTCAAATATTGACCAACCAACTTTTGAGTTATGATTTTTACAAGAAAATAATAAATACAAAATTATACGAACTTATGCTAGTCAAATAATGTTTTATATGAGTTGTATCATTTAATAATCTATCATAATTTGATACTAACATCTCGATTGGTAAATGAAATGATCAAGTTTGACTAAATCGATCCCAAACGACTTAATAAATAGTCTTGTTTATTCACAATCATAGCTTCTCATAATTTTGGAAATCAAGTAATTCTTGGATTGAGTTCAAGGGTCTAAATGTACGTGCTTGCAAATTGTTGTGACATGTAATTAGTTTACATACAATAGGCCATCAGGCTTTGATAGAACCAACCAATCCTACACAAACACGACACGAAATGTCAAGTGAAAGATCAAACTTAATTAAACCCAATCAGCTTGACAAGAACCCCATTTAACTGTACATGCTTGCAAATTAGTTGTTGTATGATGCGGGTTCATATATGCTAGGGCTAACAAGCTTTTATATATGTTCCATTTCATTTTTAGTTTTTGTAGAAACTTAATAGGTTTCAAAATTAAAATACCTTGCCTATTTTGAATACCCAATACATATTTGAACTCTTAAAAAGTCAAAGATTTCATATTTATATTATATTATGTTATTAAGCTTATATAGTGTTGCCAATGTATTGATGTGTGCAAAATGAACAAAATAAATATAAAAATGTTTTAGAAAAACAATATATAATAATAATGTGATTGAAGTCGGTCGATCCATTAGAGTGTTCACTATACCAAATCTTCGAACAAATTATCTATGTAATGCAATTGGTTGGTAGAGATCTATAAACTTGAAGCTCTTTAAAATCCTGTTTTGATGCATCATGTTCTTAGTTTTCAAATTAAACTAGGAAGTGGTGATGATGTTCGATATTGGAAGCATATAAATGATGGTAAATTTACTACTCAGTCAGCTTGAAACATTCTTAGAATTCAACATTCTTAATTTTCTACTTCTAAATATATTTGAGGGTAAGAATCTTCCATTGAAGATTTCTGTATTTGTATGAAAATTGTGGAATAATGAGGTAGCTTTGGACTTAAGTGGTTCCCTGTTTACATGGATACGTTCATATCATCGACATCAATGGATTATATATCCTTGTTGATTGCCCAGAGTTCGGCCTGAGTTTCGCAACTGCTCCTGAAGCAGCTGCTTGTCGTTACTAGTTGGGCGACCTTGAGTTGAAGCATTATATAGTGTCCCAGTGGCAACTGATGACCCAAAAATTGTGCAGAGCATCTCATACTTTGGGCATCCTGAGTTCTTGAGTTGTTTGAATGTAAGTTTCACCTAATATTGAAAGCAGAAAGAAATATTATATTTAGTTTAACGTAACTATGGATTACAACATCAAATCAAATATCTACAGTAATACCCAAGTGAGACTTCAAAATTTCTACAAAATATGTTCAAGAATGAGCATATGGGTACCTTCAATGCATTCGCCCAGTGTTCCTCACTGTCAACCGGGGTCTTGGTCTCTGGGTCCCACCCCATATCGGTTTGATTCATTAGATCCGTAAATAGGTGTATTGTCTTGTCTTAAGACGTTGGATTTAGCCTTTCACTTGATCTGCATGGAAGACCCTTAGGCCAACTTCAAACAGTCGTTGAGCAAGCCTAACATGGTCTCGGCTTGTGATCTTTCCTCCTCTTAGTGTACTGTTCAGGCTTTCCCCATACAACATCTCGACGAGGATATCCTTCATCCCATCATTCCACAAGTAAGGTAGGCGAAGAAAAGTTACTTCCTAACAAGAGGAAACACGTATGTGGTATGGGAGAATGAAGAGGAAGCAGAACACCTTGAAAGCCTTGGTAAACCAAGCTTTCGAGTACTTAAATAAACAAATAAGAAGAAAAGAAAATAAAAGAAAACTAAAGTTTGAAACCAAGTGAGACCAAAGTGTTTGGAGGAGCAGGTGGCACTGATTGGTTATCCTAGAAGTCTCTCAATATTCTACCGTCAATTAATGTTTATGTCACACATGATGCATGTCAATGCGTGAAAAGTGATGACGGGTTGGTTGGTGATGTAAAGGAGAAGGTAAGGGGGTGGATAGGCTCGTGGCGAGTGTTTGAGGCTGGAAGGGTGGTGACATTTGTTCTTGGGGAGAATAAATGATGACACGTGAGATTTATGATTGATGAAGTCAGCTTTTGTGGCAGCATTCCCTACACTTTCTTAGGCTTGTGCATGCACATCATTTGGGAGCGCAACTGGTGTCTCCGGAATGCAGATGAAAGTGAATAAGGCCTCATTTGGTTGCACAAATGAGATGAGATGAGATGAAAAATTTATAAAAATAATAAGATAATTTGTAAATAGAAGTGAAATGATTTGAGTTAAGATTTTTACGGATTTTTGGAAAAAGAGAGAAAAAAAGTTGAATAAAAACATTATAAAATTAAAATATAGTTAAAATCTAATTTTTTAATATTACTTTTGTTTTAGAATTTGAAAAAGTTGAATTATTTTTTGCGTTTTATTTGAAACTTTGAGAAAATTGTAATGATTAGGTAAAGATTAGATGAAAAAATTAAAAATTTGAATTTGGTGTTTGGATGTTGAGATGAGATAGGATGAGATAATTTCAAAGGTTTGTGAAACCAAATCAAGCCTGGCTCTATTTCAACATTAGGTTGCGTATGGGTGCTGAGGTGATCTCAGATTATTGGAGTTGATCTGTGAATAGTAGTATTTTGTAGGTCTCATTGAGATGTGTTTAAATGCATGAAGAAGGTTGAGATATGTTTAACTTTTTTATGAGAAATTGAAAAAGTAGTGAATATCATCAATGATTGGTTTTAGATAGGTTGAGATAAATTTGACACCCAAACATCACTAAGAGTATCTTAGATCATCTGCTAATAGTTATGAAATAGTTTATAAATAGTAGTAGAATAATAGTAAATAATTTATGAATAATAGTGAACTATTTGTGAATAATAGTGAAGCAGTCTGAGAATATGTAAGAATAGTTGTATTTGCAAATAGGCCCTAAGTGTAGCTGGTGCGTTATGGTAAGACTACACCCATTTATTATTATTCACAAATCATTTCATTACTATTGACAAAATTCTTTATCTTATTTCATTAGCCAAGCATACCTAAATCTAGCCAACTTGTGATGGTTGAACTACAAATATCTTCTTGCAAAAGTTATGGAAAAAAGAAAAACAAAGGCCTTGATGAGAATTGAATATTTGCAAGATTTTTCTTTTTCTCTAAGCAACAAATTGTGCAACTTTATTGATACATTGATTCGTATAGAATAAATACAAAATGTACATATTTTATTCTAGGAAAGTAAGTTACAATTGTGGCTGTAAAATGCTAATTGTACAGAATTTAATTCCTATGATTTGGTGACTATTTCAGACTTGATTATGGGCTAATTTTATGTTGTGTGATCTTTTGCTTGATTTGTGGGATCATCATGATCTTTGACTTGATTTGTGCAATCATCCTTTATACACACCTGCAAGATAGAGCTGTCATCGGCAATTCCAATATTGTTTCTAAGTAGGTCCGTACGTTGCCTTAACAGTGGTTTTGTTAGGAGATCTGCAAGTTCATCTTGTGTATTGACATGATAAACTTTAAGCATTCCTTTTTGAACCATATCACGAACAAAATGAAAATTTATCTGAATATGCTTCATTCTAGAGTGGTTGACAAGATTAAAACTGAGTTGGGTGGCTCCCAAATTGTCACAAAGCAGTGTTAGTGATGAGGAAAGAGGGAACCTGAGTTTCTTGAAGAGAGCAAGTAGCCAAATAGTCTCAGATGTTGCATTTGCAAATGCCCTATACTCGGCCTCTGTAGATGATCTTGCAACATCCCTTTGGTTTTTTTAGCTCCAAGAAATTGGATTTGATCCAAGGAAACTTATGTATGAAGAAGTTGAAGTTCTATCATCAAAGTTGCCAACCCAATTTGCATCAGTGTAAGTTATAAGATTTGAACTGGAGCTTTTTCGAATGTGAATGCCATGAAAAATGGTTTGCTTCAAGTAACGAATAAGCCTCTTCGCAGCTGTCCAATGAGTGGTAGTGGGTTTATGCATAAATTGAGAGAGTTTGTTCGCTGCAAATGATTTATTCGGATGTGTAAGAGATAGATACTAAAGGGCACCTATGACACTCCTAAATGTCATGATGTCAACAAAAGATGTGCCATCAATAAGCTTGAGAGCTGTGGTGGTGGACAGTGGCTTAGACACATCCTTGGCACCAAACATATTACTTTTGGACAGGAGGTCACGAATATATTTATGCTGAGAAAGGAATAAACCAGCTGTAGTGGGAATGACCTCCATGCCCAAAAAAAATGAAATTGACCCATATCTTTTAAAGAGAAACATGTGCCAAGCTTGTCAATAATTGAACCAACAAAATGGATATCATTGCCAGTTATAACCAAATCATCGACATACACCAACATAAAACACATAACAGAGCTGGTCCTATATATAAACAAGGAGGAATCAGCCTTTGAATTTTCAAATCCAATCTCCATGATTTTATTTTTTAGAGTCGAAAACCAGGCCCTTGGAGCTTGTTTGAGACTGTAAATTGCCTTATGTAACCTGCAAACATGGTTAGGTTTTGAAAAATATTTGAATCCCGAAGGTTGAACCATATACACATTTTCTGTCAACTTTCCATGCAAAAATGCATTGTTGACATCAAGTTGTCTCAAACTCCACCCCTGCATTACAGCAATAGTTAAGACAATTCTTATAGTAGCCGATTTCACAACCGGACTGAATGTTTCCTTGGAATCCAACCCAGAGCGTTGTTTATACTATTTGGCAACAAGTCTTGCTTTAAATCTATCAATAGATGCATAAGCCTTTCTTTTAACCCAAAACATCCATTTGCAACGCACTGGTTTACAGTGATTAGGGGGGAACCAATTCCCACGTACCATGCCATATCAGAGCAGTGAGCTCATCAGACATGGCGTTTCTCCACTTGGGTTTACGGAGTGCTTGACTCACACAAGTTAGTTCAATGGTGGCTGGGAGAGGGTGTTTGGTAACTGAATGAAGTTGTTTAGGCTTGTAAATGTTGTTCATGGAGCAAGTAGTCATTGAATGGGTTCGGTGTGGTTCAATGGTTGAATGATTTTGAATTGCTTTAGAGATTGAGTCGGGAGATGAAGTAGGAGCTTGATTGGGCAAAACCGTGTTAGCAATTTGTGCAATTGTGGGTGCTTCATGCGATGCAAGATTAATAGGACAGATTGTGTTCGTATGTAAATTAGGCCACGAAAGAGAGGAAAAATAAGGGGAGTTACCTGGAGGTGATGCGAAAATGGGTGCACAATCCGACGACACTGGAAGTGGACGCAGCAGAGGAAGCACCAAGATGGGTGGAGCAGGCGGTGGAGACTGGGTCCTGGTAGCTTCAGCGCAGTGAGTCGTGAGAGGGCTTCTGTTTTCATCAAATAGAACATGCCAAGAGAGGTAAGTTCTATTTGTGTTAAGATGAATGCATTTGTAAGTATTTTGGGTTTGAGAATAGCCCACAAATAAACACAGGACTGCTTTGGGCTGGAGTTTATTTGTGTTGTATGGCCAAGTGAGGGGAAAACAAAGACAACTAAATTTTTTTAATTTAAGGTAATTTCGAGATTGTTGGAATAGGGCTTCAAATAGGGATTTGTTATTCAACAATGGTGTGGGTTGACGGTTAATAAGTTAAGAAGCCGTTTGAAAAGCATGGGGCCAATAGGATATTGGTAGTGAGGCATCATGTAAGAGAGTTAGTCCCGTTTCGACTAGATGACGATGACAACGTTCAGAGACACCATTTTGTTATGGTGTATGAGGGTGTAGTGACTAATTCCATGAATTGAAAAATATTTTTTAAGAGCCACAAATCCACCACCATTGTCAGAATAAAGACTTTTGATTTTTGTTTGAAAACGTATTTCAACAAGATGCCTAAATTGTGGAAATATACTACTTACACCACATTTGGTTGTCATAAGATAGAACCACAAGTATTTGATAAAATGATCAATAAAAATCAAGTAATATCGAGAACCATCAAGGCCAACGGTATGCGATGGACCCCAAATATCGGTGTAAATGAGATCAAGAGGTGCATGGCTTTGTAGAGTAGTTGAACGAAATGGTTGTTGGTGTGTTTTATTAATAGAACAAGTAGTACAACGATGAGACACTTGATCTTTTGTTATTGGAAGAGAAAAAGAATTAACAAGATATTGGACAATTTTTTTGGATGGGTGTCCAAGCTGCTTGTGCCACCCATCAATCGATGTCCTTTCGTGCACATTTGAAACCATTTTGGAAGAACAGTCCACTAGTGAGTCCGGAAGTGTGTAAACACCATTTTCACATACACCTTTTAGTAAAATCGCCCTCGTAATCTGATCCTTGACGAGGAAATAAGAGGGATGAAATTCAAGAAAAACATGATTTTGTGTAGTGAAGTGATGGACGAAGATTAAATTTTTACGGATATTTGGAATACAAAATGTATCTTTTAACTGAAAAGTGCGTGTTGGTGTGTGAAATACCAATGAACCAATATGTAAGACAGACAAACCTGAACCATCACCAATTACAACTTCATCTGTGCCGTCATATTCTGAGTGAACGGATAAATTAGCCAAATCACCAATAATATTATGTGATGCGGCAGAGTCAATGAGCCATTTGATATCCTTTTGCTGAGAAGTGGATACACAATTTGCAGTAGCTTCAGAAACAACATGCGAGGGTATTGTTTTGCAATGTGACCTAGTTGATCACAAAGCAAACACTTAGGTTGGTAATGGCGCTGACCAATGGGCTATCTTGCAGCATTAAAATGCTTTCAGTTGTCCCTTGGGCCAGAATTGGGATGTTGTTGGGTCGAAGGGCGAGAGGGCCCATGTTGCCCTTGTTGCTTATTGAAATCCCGAAAGGGGTTATTTGTGTTGCCCGTTGATGGAGTCAAACCAGAGCAGCGATGGGTGAAATTTGCAATGGCCACGAGCTGCTGCGTGGTGGCTTCAAGGCAGCGCAAATACCCGTCATGACCCACGAGAAGATCATGTAGTTCCTCAAATGTCAGAGATTTTTCTCGAGCTCGAATAGGCGCAGCAATCTCTCAGAAATCTGAATCCAGACCATTGAGGATTTAAAGGGTAAGATCATCATCAGAAATTGGATGATCGATGAGAGCGATTTCATCGGCAAGGGACTTGACAATGTGCAGGTCATCTGGTATTATTTTATTTCCCCGTTTGATCAAAGTGAGTTCCTCTTTGAGTTGCATTGCTCTGGTGCGAGATTTGCTGGCATACATGGTGTTGAGTTTTTCCATGCTTCTTAAGAGGTTTTTGCAAAGGAGATAAATGGGTGATGGTGGTGATTGTAGATGCCAGGATGGCATTGAGGATTAGTTTGTCTTGCCTTACCTAGTGAGTTTTTGAAGGGAGGATGCAGAGGTGCCAGTATGGTTAGGGCAAGGGTTATCTCCAGTGACATAGTCTAGGAGATTATACCCAATTAGAAGGACTTCAAACTGGGCACGCCATTGAAGAAATGTTGAGAGGGTGAGTTTTTCATTGATTTGAGCTAAGATGTTGAGGGCAATCAAGGGGGTATCGGTTGGGGATGATGGATTTTGGATAGGAGGGGATGAGTGAGGGATCAAGTTCTCGTGAGAGGATGACTCTCTTGATACCATGATGAGAATTGAATATTAGCAGGATTTTTATTTTCCTCTAAGCAACAAATTGTGCAATTCTATTGATACATTGATTCGTAAATAATAAATACAAAATGTACATATTCTAGTCTAGAAAAGTAAGCTACAATTGTGGCTGTAAAATGCTAATTGTATAGAATTCAATTCCTATGATTTGGTGACTGTCTTAGACTTGATTTTGGGCTAATTTCCTGTTGTGTGATCTTTTGCTTTATTTGTGGGATCATCATGATCTTTTATTTGATTTGTGCAATCATCCTTTATAGGCCTAAATATGGAAGAGGTTTTTTTTATAAGAAAGAGAGAAGTGAAGTGAAGTTATTGGTGAGGAAGTACGTTAAGGACGAGCGAATAGGGTGTCAATTGGGTATCGTATTCGTATCGTATGAAATCATAAATATTAGATTATATGGATTAATTCAAAAACGATCCGTTTTATTTATCAAATCTGATCCTAAAATCCTAATACAACCCATATAAATAATGGATAATATATAGGATCCGGATAACCATTTTAATAATTAACTTTTATTAAATTAACCTGAACACAATCTGTTTAACTCATTTCAACCTGTTTCAAATACATGGGCTGAACTAATCTCCATATATATATATATATATATATATATTGACCAAACTAATATAATTTCATATATCATACATAAATAATTATATAAATCATTCACAATTACAACTAGATTTATAATAAAATATTTTATAATCAATATACAAACTAATAATATATAAGAAAATTAATATTTAAATAAAATAATTAAGTAGTCAAATATTTACATTAATATTACATCCAAACAAAAATAAATGCATATAAAACTAAATACTCATAGAATTTGAAAATAGAACTTATTGGTATTATACAGGTTGATTGTGGGTTTAGCGGATTGGCCCCATAATTGATCAATTTATTAATCGCATATTAGCGAATCAACCTGTTTTGACCCAACTTCATTTATATCAAATCCAAAGTCGTTTATGTGTGTTGGGTTCATGGATCATCTCATATATTGTCATCCCTAGCTACGAGGTTGTTAACAAAACACACTAAGGATGAGGGTGCCTTATGCCAATGGATTCTTATCTCATTAATGATAATAATTAAGATTATGTTTTCGTGTTGTGTCAAGTTATGAGTTTTAGTATATATGGGTTAACCTGAACATGTTAAGCCCAAAAATCCTAATATAACTCGTATAAATAATAGGTGGCACGACATAACCTACATAAGTTTAATAACTAACTTCTATTGGATTAATTTGAACACGTCCTATTTAATCATTTTCATATAAATAGGTTTAGTTGACCGTATATTTATTTTGATTCAATTAAAATAATTTCATATATAATATATGAATAACTATATCAATCATTCATAGTTACAACTTGATTCATTATAAAATATTTTATAGTCAATATCCAAACCAACAATATATAAAAAGATTAATATTTTCATAAAATGAAATTAAATATTAATAAAAAAATAATTTGAGATATTAAATAGTTAGATATTAATATTATAATCTAACAATAATACAATTATATAAAATTAAATATTTATAAAATTTAAAAATAAAAATTATTTATATTATGCGAATAGATTATGGTTTTTTAGAAGAGTTCTGCTACATACAGTCACTTTTGCATATTCATTGTTCATTCCACTAATGTAATTGGCAACTTTTGCGTATTCATTGCGCATTCCACTAATGTGATTGGCCAAAGCATTTATTTTATATTAAAAAAATGATGATGCCAATCATATCAGTAGAATACATAAGGAATTCCCAAAATTGACTGCCATATAATTTTTGTTTTGAGAATTAATAAAGAATTAAGATCCAAATTAATCCATATCGAATTTAAGTCAACTTAGAGTCGGTTTGGATTGAAAGTCTCACTACTATTCAAAAATTTTATTATTATTTATTAATTATCTCAATTTAATTCATCCCATCTCATAGGAAGTTTTTTTTTTTATTGAATCAATCTCATAGGAAGTTAATTCGCGTCGTATTCACGTCAAATTATCATGTGATATACTGATACCGCTAGCAAGGACTACACTTAAAAAAGGACTTCCAGTTACGTTTTTAATGACAAAAGGATGCAGTATCCCACCAAAACACAAGTGGGACAGTTAGCTCTTATCTGTCTCTTTATTGCTCTAGATTCTAGAGGATATGTCGGTCAGAGTCAGCGACTACATCCCGTGGATTGTGTGCGGCCGCCGGTAGGACTCAACTTGATCCTCTATTTCCCGTTGTAAGCACTGGCATCAGTCTCTTCAAAATGAATGTATCTTCAAAATTTGAAGAGGTTTGGGGTTAAAACTCTAGCATTGGATTCGGTAAACCACAAAGCTTTAACTTTTAGCTACAGTATATTTACTTTCATCTTCATATTTGAAGACTCACTGTTCAAAGTCTATCCTATTATTTTATTACAAAATCCTTCCTCCAACCGCCTTCCCCCTTTTCGCCCGTGATTCCGTTTCTTCTCCCAAACCCTTTCTCTTCTTCTCCCTTTCTTCCCTCCCAACAACCCATGAATCCGTTTTAACATTTTTCCTTTTTCTTTTAATCTCATTCCTTTCCTTCCCCATTTCTATCTCCCATCTTTTCTCGACTTGGAGTGTTGAGCAAGTAAGCGAAACCCTATCTCCAGCCCAGTTCAAGGTCCATTTTCGTCGAACATGACCCAAGACAGAGATGAAGGAGCTCCCTCTAATTCAGCTTCTTCCTCTCCTCCGTCAACTCTCCACCATAAGATCATCATTTACATTCCAATAAAGTATATTATATGTATTTTGGGTCTAAATCTCCGTTCTTCTTGTTAAATTTCTAAATTGGTTAGTTGGGGTTTGATAGTGTTTTTCATACTCGAAATTTGGTGTTAAAGTTTGAATGTCTGATTTGGATTGGGTGAAATCTGTATTTTATGGGTAATGCTTCAGATTTGAAGGAGATTGAGTCTCTCATTGATACTAGTGCGTATGCCCAGGAGGTCCGATGAATTGTGCGTATGCCCAGGAAATCTGTTATCTTCTGAAGGTAACATTGGAGGCCTTGTGATTTTGGTTCTTCTTGAAGTTCTTGTTCTCGATAAAATGGTTGTTTTCCTATTTTTTTTTTTAAAAACACTTCAACTATTGAGGATTGGTTACAGGACGATTTGTACATGACATGGAACATGCACACTTGCATTATATGGATCCAATGTATGACTAACTTAGTCATTAACAATAACCTTCTTACTTATAAAAAAAAAATGTATATCCTTTATAGTTTTGATAGGCTTAAAGTGATTCTACTAGTTTTCTTTGGGCCATTTCTTTGTTTTTTTCCCTCTTCCTTATGTACTTGCTTGTCATATGATTTCTACATGCTAGTATGATTTCTCATCCTTCAGGTACATTCTTGTAGGTATATTTTGTGTTTCATAAAAAATCGTTTCCATTAAAAAGAAAACATGACAACAACATTACTGGATTTGTTACTTTAATTAGTTTTCTTCATGAATAATGAGAGGGAACAATTCACTCATGGAGGAAAGCTCATTTTGATGCATAACATGATATTGAGACTGCCTTCTTATGAAGAAAAAGAATATTAAGACTGGATTAAGAAACTTTCATTTCATCTTCACTTATTCATTAAAGTTGGTGCAAAAAATCAAGTCAGCTTGTTCTGGTACAAACGCTACTAATTTCCCCTGAAATAGAAGCAAAATATGGATCATATTTTGCTTTGCTTCTGTTTGATGGGAAACTAGCAGTTTTCTAAGACTTTGAGATGTTTAGGAACCATAATAGGCAGGTATACGAGATAAACTGCTACAAGAGGCTGATGAGTTGGGGTACTATTAACAAATGAATTAATGGGAGCGTTATATACAGATATCCATAAGCTTCAAAGATTTATATTCAACATAGAATAAAATAAATGCTTGTTGTTGGGTATATTTAGATGCTTGCTATTTATTTTGTGTGATGATAGCAGCTTGATGTTGAGTTAGATTAATCTGAGTTAATTCTTGAGCTTGTTGTGAAAGATTTTGTTGCTGTCATGCAGTTGCTTTGTCCCTCTCTTGCTCTCCACTACCCTCCCACCCTCCCTTTGATTAATAATATGCATTTTGATCTGCCAAAACTATCTGGCATTTTGGATATTTTCTTTGTTGCTATTTTTTATTCTATTAAATGCTGGAACTAGAGCAATCCCAAGAAAGAAGCAAGATCCCCCAAACTACATCACCGAAAAAAGACAAAGAGGTCCATGCACATGACTACGGTTTGCCAAAGTTAACTATGTCCATAGAAACACATTGTTGTCTAGGCTCGTTGGTGCTCATCTTCCAAACACCAGTGAAGATCAAAGGAGATTTCAATATCTAATTAGAGTACATCCACCTTAGTTTATGGATAGAATCTCCATGCTTGTTAACTTCACCAACTTTGCTTCTGTATTAGTATCTGTCATATTATTTTCACTAAAATGACATGGTAGGATGGCTAAATTATACGGGATATAGAGACAGTTCCAATTTTATGCATTGGTCAATGACAGCGAGGTAGGAATAATCCTTAGAGGTATTTGGCAGTTAAATTAATAATATATTCACTATATCAGTGTTAGATTGTAATTAAGGCCATAACATAAAAACAAGAGAAAGCAAGGACAACTATGAGTAAATCGACATATAAGCAGAATATTTGATGTGGATGTGAAAATAGACGTGAATCAAACTATAAAGGGAAGAGATAGATTTTCAAAAGGGAAATCTTAAATAATGAATAATAAAAAGGGATTGCAAAATATTAAAGAAAAAATTAAAAATATTATTATTAAAAAAATAATATTATATTATTATTTTGATGAATTCAATTACTAATCTAACATGAAGTTATGGATAAGACAGTTTTAGATATATGAAAAATATGTAATTTTTATTAAAATTTAAAGATGAATTTAATGTGTCGAATGCTGTGCTGCTGGTGCTTACCATGGAGACGAAAACATCATGCGTCTTTCGCGGCAAACCCACCATTGATTTCTAGTCAAACACGTTTTCACACACGCAACTCTTTCTCGCTTCCCAAACACCAGAGCAAACACCCTCATATAAGAGCAGGTTTAGTGGAAGCCTCGCAACTTCTTTTTTTTCCTTATTCTTTTTCATCCGGCTTCGATGTCTAATCCGTCCCTTCTCGTCCCCCCAATAATCCTATGTTTATTTTTCTTTGCAAATCGTTGCCTTTCCGATCCCAGAGCTACAGAGGCTGCTCGCATATGCTCCAACAGAACTGCCCCAACGGCAGAGAGGCAAACCTTCGTAGCGAGCTTCCTGGAATCCATGGACACCGTGACCCCTCTGATTGCCACCCAAAGATACGCGGCCGTTGTGAACGGCACCGGCAATAACACGGTTTACGCTTTTGGTGAGTGCATGAAGGATCTTTCACAAACGGACTGTAACGTCTGCTTTGCCCAGTGCAAGACCCAGGTCCTCAGGTGTCTCCCTTTTCAACTAGGCATCCGTGGCGGCAGGCTTTTCTATGACGGATGTTTTCTCAGGTACGATGACTACTATTTCTTTACAGAGACTATGAGTTTGGAAGACAGGACCGTGTGTGCGACCAAAGATTTCGTTGGTAATGATACTGTTTTCAGCGCGAATGTTAAGCATTTGGTGAGAAATCTGAGCGTGGTAGCGCCTAAGAATGATGGGTTCTCTGCGGGATCTGTGACCGAAGGAAATATCACGGTTTTTGGGTTGGCTCAGTGTTGGGAACTTGTTAATGGTACTGCTTGCGCGGAGTGCTTGGCGAATGCGTCGGCTAAGATTGGGTCGTGTGCTCCAAAAGAAGAAGGAAGGGCCTTGAACGCTGGTTGTTACTTGAGGTATTCGACCCAAAAGTTCTACTTCAATTCGAGTGAGCCTGCTGAAGAAAGTAATCGAGGTAATCAGTTGGGTTCCCCTGAGTTTTTTTTTTTTTCTTTCTTTCCTTCGTCGGAGAAAAAAATATAAGATATTAGTATTTTCCTCATGCATCTCTGCTTAGTCCTCATACTCCTGATCTATAACTAGCAGAATCATGATTCAATTCCACCATTTCAGGGAACTGAAATGTGAAATTGAAGTTAGATCAATCTTCCCTGGTTCCTTTTGGTTTTCTTGGGTGCATGATTGGGGAGCTTAGATTGTTTGGAGTTTGGGATTTTAATGATTTACTAATTTTAGAGTGGAGTCAAATAGAATAATTTTGAGTTTCAGTACTTCTGCAGTCATTAAAATCTTGAACAGAAATTCTTGTGACGGTTTATGCAACTCAGATAGATATAGCCAAAGACCTGTGGCTGATTGGCATAACCTTCCAAAATGGAGGTGAGTTCGAAACCCCCCTCTCCCAAACAATAAAAAATAAAAAACAAAAAAAGAAAGAAAGATAAAAAACTCAGATAGATATAGATTGCAGGAACTGAAGGGTGCCTGATGAGGTGCTGAGTCAGTCATTCTGTTCATCTTACTTGATTAAAACCTCAGCAATGCCCGTGATTGCTTAGTTTGACAAATGCTTGACTTCTATTCTGACTAATGATGGTCAAAGGGTGATATGTTAATCTGTTTCAGGGCACCACTTGGCTGTAACTTTGGCTGCAACATCTTCTGCTTTCGCTTTTGTGCTGGTTATAGCAACGGTTATTTTCATTGTGAGGAAGAATGTGCTGAAAAAGAGGAGAGGTAACTATGTTTAAGATCGGATATTCCGAAAGATTCTGATTGGAGCATTAAGGTAACATTTATCTTACTTTGATCTGGCATTTTCAGAGAGAAAGCAACTAGGTGCTCTCCTAGCCACGGTGAACAACTCCAAACTCAATTTTTCATATGAAATTCTTGAAAGGGCCACAAATTACTTTCACGATTCCAATAAGTTGGGACAAGGAGGATCTGGTTCAGTTTACAAAGTAATTTTCAGGTTTTTCGTGAACTTTCATTTTGGAGAATTGGATTTTCTGCACATGAAATTAACTCCATACATTTCTGTGTCAAAGTAGGGAGTTTTGCCAGATGGGAAGGTTGTTGCCATCAAGAGGCTTTTCTTCAATACAAGGCAATGGGTGGATCATTTTTTTAATGAAGTCAATTTGATCAGTGACATCCATCACAAAAATCTTGTTAAGTTGCTAGGATGCAGCATTACAGGCCCTGAAAGCCTTCTGGTTTACGAATATGCGCCGAATCAAAGCCTTCACGATTACTTTTCTGGTTGTAATCTAACCTTGAACTCCGGTTTATGAAAGACAATTGCTCTTTCTTATTCAGCTCTTCTACTTGTCTTTTGGTTTGATTCAGGTAAAAAGAATGTTCAGCTGCTAAGGTGGGAGCTGAGGTATAAGATCATACTCGGTACAGCTGAAGGCTTAGCCTATCTTCATGAGGAATCGAAGATAAGGATCATTCATAGAGACATTAAATTGGGAAATATCCTGCTTGATGAGGACTTTGCGGCAAAGATTGCAGATTTTGGACTTGCTAGGTTATTTCCAGAAGATAAGACTCACATCAGCACTGGCGTTGCAGGCACACTGTAAGTGCTTGAATTCTTTAGTTTAGGGTAGCGTTTGTCATACTTATGATTAATTCCATCTACATCTTTCATAGTCATAAAAGGTTGTCTAAAAAACCTCTTTATCTATGCTATAGAAATACATATACATAAACATATATAATTGTCAAAGCAGTAGCTTTGCTCCTTTTGAGTCACATTTTCCAGTTCTGCATTAAATGACTATGGATTTCATCATTTATGTTTAAAATAATTCGTACAATAAATATTAAAAAATTTGGAAGTTTAAAAGTCTAGGAGACCTCAATATTTAACTTATTACCGGTAGTGATCAAAGAATGCCACATTTAAAAAATTCCACATGTAAATCAACACATGGAGTTCTTATGTAGTGTATTTTGATAAGCGCTCGGACGTACTATATAGATAAATGCTACAAGTATATGAAGCAAACATTAGTTTTACTAGGACCAAATATTTGTTATATTATTCCAAG
This sequence comes from Juglans cinerea, assembly GCA_961763995.1. Classification (NCBI taxonomy): domain Eukaryota; kingdom Viridiplantae; phylum Streptophyta; class Magnoliopsida; order Fagales; family Juglandaceae; genus Juglans; species Juglans cinerea. Next base: position 27,674,001 of record CAUIVZ010000003.1, read on the forward strand.
TCTTTTCTGTTAATAGTAAGTTACCCTTCATGACTAAAAAAGAAAAGGATAAATAATCGCAAGTGCAATTTAGTCTACCTAGTGTTCTATTCAAAGATTGACCTCCATCCCTACAGATATGAAGTATTAAACACATTATTTGTACTTTCATATTCATATTTGATTTAGAGTTCATCATATGTGCATCTGTAGAGGTTACATGGCTCCAGAATATGTTGTTCGTGGCAAACTGACTGAGAAAGCAGACGTTTACAGTTTTGGTGTTCTTGTAATTGAAGTTGTATGCGGAAAGAGAAACAATGCCTTCTCTCAGAGTTCATATTCTCTCCTACAAATGGTAAATCTGGCTATTTTTTCACTCACGCTTTGGTGATAAATTGTTCTCATCTAATTTCAAGCCTGAAACCTAACACACCCTTCTTTTACCCTTTTTTGTTGACAAAAAGGTTTGGAACCTTAATGGAACGGGCAAGCTCTCTGAAGCTGTTGATCGAGATTTAGAGGGTATGTTTCAAGAAGAGGAGGCATCTCGATTGCTTAAAATAGGACTCCTATGTGTACAGGCTTCTGCAGAGCTGCGGCCATCAATGTCCACAGTTGTGGAAATGTTAACTGATGATAGTCATGAAATTTCTCAGCCAACACAGCCACCGTTTCTTAATTCTAGTATTGCAGAGATCCACCAATTTATACCACCTAGAACTTACAGTTTTCAGCCCGGGTCCCAGTCCCATTCTTCAGGGAATAACATGACGGAAAGTGGGATTGTGCCCAGATGAACACTTTCCTTCCTCACATCTTGTACATTATCCATTCCCTTACCTTAAAACACTTACAATTCTTGTCCTGTTTCACGATGTTTTGACTATACGGATAGCACTGCATGCCTTCTGTATTGTAAACTACATATAAAGCTTCTTACAATTCTTTTACAGTGGAAAAGTAATTTGATTTATTGCACAAATCTCTCTGTTTACAATTAATGAATGATGTAAGTTCATCTCAGTTTCACTATCCAATCAATATCTTGGCATCAATGCAAATATCTTCAAAATCCCAACATAGGACTTAAACACCTGCAATCATTTACGTACACATAAAGAGGACATGTGATACACACCAAAGTTTGAATATGTTGGAATATCACAACCTACCCATTGAGTATTTCAACCCATCAGAAAGTCCTAAATATCACGCCGCTCTCATATTATTCTCTTCCGTGTCATTATACATGAGGGTAGTGCTAGTGTGCCGCTCAATTTTGATTGTTGAGCGTGCCATTAGTACAAATTTCATCTTTTTTTATTCTTTACATTTTTTTAATATATTTAAATATTTTTAAAAAATTATAAAAAATATACAAATACACTAATAGTTACTTCCTTAATCAATAAATAAAAGAAAAAAATTTAAAAAAAATTAAATATATCAGCGGTCAAAATGAGAAAATAAAATGAGGCGACATAATAGCATTATTCTATATATGAACTCTTGAACATGTCATTTCAAACCATAAGAGATGATTTAGGCCATGTTTGGTTGTTAAACTCATTTGAGTTCAACTCAGTTTAGTTTAATTTTAAACTAAGTCTAACATCCAAACATCCAACTACCAAACTATTAAACTCATCTCAACTCAAAACATCTTGACACGTGAGACCCATAATCTTTTTCAATGCAACACTTCTTTACATGTGGGACTCACAACCTTTTTCAACTTCCCATAAATACATCTAAACTCATCTTAACATCCAAATAAATTTAAACTCATCTTAGGTGGACCTCACAAAACTCACTCTACCATCTCAACTCACTACTATTTATAAAGAACTCAATTCAACTCAAATCAGTTCAACATCCAAACGTAGTCTTAATAGTTATTGAATAATGACACGTTAACACAGTATAGTTGTAGAAAAATTCTAAATGCAGGCATTTGGGGGGCGCGAACAATCTCCTACGTGGACTAAAACGCCTTGTTTGAATTAAGTGATGAAAACTGTGCGCACGTGACTTTCGTTCAACTGAAGAACCCCCCTCTGAAAACATAAAATGCAGCATTTTTCATTTGAGACTCTTATTCTCCAGTTTCAAAATTGTGTGTATATATACCCTTCTCTCGTATCAATTTCCTGAAGTGAAAAAATCAATTTCCCAGAAGATCCCTCCTACTGAAGGGACAGAAAAAGACACAGACATTGTTCTATCTTTATGGTTCTAAACTTAGTTTATGGCTGCTAGTTTACTGAACCAGAAAAGAAAAAGAAAAAAAAAAAAAAAAAAAAAGAAAAAAAAAGAAAAAAAAAACAATCATTCCTTTCACAGATTCCACAACTCACACAGTCTCAGATTTCACAACTCACACAGATTTTACATATTTCCCCACCTTTTCATACAGATTTCTGCAGTCCCTACCCTTCGTTTGACAAATTTCCCAAGTCAGACATTGTTAAACACTAGCACAGATGAACAAAAAAAAAAAGCTTTGTCAAAGGATCTTACCTAGTTCGACGTCGAGGAGTGGGTACACGAAAGGGCGGGAGAGATTTTCATTCTGAAATGAAAAAGTGCAGGCAGATGGAAGTGAATTTCGTTGTTTGGCTTTTTGGCTTCTTCTTTTCTTTTTCTTTTTAATAATATAAACGCTAACGGCCACGTCAGCAGTGTGCACATACAGGGAAAAATTACGCCTGTATGTAGCAATTCTGTTATGCTAGACCTTATAGAGCCAGACTATAATTATGGTGTCAGAGCTATGGACTCTACACATTCTTCTCCCAACCCTTAACCTTCAATACGATGGTACACATTATTACAATCAAATTAAATTCTACCAATTACCTTTTATGGAAGAGTCAATTTCTTCCTCTCCTTGTCAAGGTCTCTTGGGCTATGTTGATGGTTCGGTTATGGAACCCCCACTTACAATTCAGATAAGGATGGCACTATTAAATCCTTTCAGGTTGATAATGGCACTGAATTCATTAATCTCCAATTTCGACAATATTTAGTTTAGTGTGGTATTCAACAGCGTCTTGTTTGTCCTTACACTCCCAACCAAAATGGCAATGTTGAGTGTAAACACCGACGTATTACTAAGACTAGGCTTACTCTCCTATTTTTTCACTCCCACGTCCTATCTAACTTGTGGGTGGAAGTCTTTGCCACAGCCAGCTATGTCATCAATTGGCTCCCAATACCGGTGCTTCATGGCATCTCTCTGTATGAAGTTTTGTATGGTAAAGTTCCCTCTTATTCCATGTTACATACCTTTGGTTGTTTATGTTTTCCTTATTTTTGTAACTATGTTGCGCATAAACTCTCACAGAAAACACTTCTTTGTGTTTTTGTTGGCTATAGTATCTTACACAAAGGTTTTTGTTGTTTAGATCGTCGTACTCAATGTGTCTACATCTCGCGTCTTGTAGTGGTTGATGAAACTGTATTCCCCTTTTTTGTTTCATCTCCCCCTTCCACTTTTCCTTTATTTGATCATGTCTTCTTTTCCTATTTTTCTGTTCCTCATTTTCCTTGTCTTACAATTCCAGTGATTCTTCTCTTGTAGGTTCTTCCTCCCCCACTGTAGCGCCTGCTACCTGTTTTCTTTCATACCACCATGCCTTCCAAGTGTTGTTGCTGTGGAGCCACCCATTTCTCCTCGTGATTCTTCTCCATCTCCAATTTCTGATCTGGTGTTCTCTCCATTGGCTTCCTCTCATGCCTCTAACTTGGTGTCATCTCCTTCTTCTGTATCAAATCCATTGGTCAACAAACATCCGATGGTTACTTGCAGCAAGGCTAGTATTTTCAGACCACAGGCCTACGACTTATCACTCCTTTTTCCGGATACTCATTTCTCTCAAGCTCTTATGGCTCTCAAAAGAGCCCCATGGTTTTAGGTCTACCTCTAAGCATCCTGAGTGGCTCTTGGCAATGGAAGAAGAGATTCAGGCTCTACAACAAAACCATACTTGGACTTTGGTTCCCTGCCCATCTCAGAAAAATATTGTTGACTATTGTTGGATTTTTAAAACTAAGCTATTGCCCGATGGTTATGTTGAGCGCTATAAAGTGTGACTCGTTGCAAAAGGATACTCCAAAAAAGTTGGTCTTGACTTTGATGAAACCTTTAGTCCCGTGTTAAGCCCATCACTGTCTAGCTTATTTTATCACTTGCTGTCAACTCTGGTTGGTCACTTTGGCAACTTGACATCAAAAATGCCTTCCTCCATGGCAATCTTAATGAAGAAGTCTATATGGATCGTTACGTTGATCTTCACTATCCTAATCATATGCGTCATCTCAACAAGGCACTCTACGACCTCAAGCAAACCCCCAAGTTTGGTTTCATCGTTTTAACACCTTTCTCATAAAATTTGGTTTTCGTTTCAATCGTCCCAATCTTTCTCTCTTCATTTATCAACACCAACTTGGCACTCTTTACTTGCTATTATATGTTGATAACATTGTTTTAACAGGGAGCAATCCAGGTCTTCTTAAAAACTTTATTACTCATCTTGGCACTGAATTCACCATGAAAGACCATGGCGACTTGCATTATTTTTTGGGCATTGAAGTCCGTTCCACGTTGCATGGCTTATTCTTAAGCCAATCCAAATATGCCCTTGACATTCTTGAGCGGGCTTCCATGGTTGACTGCAAACCCGTTTATACGCCAATGGTAGTGGGACAACATCTTTCTACTAATGGTTCTCCTTATGTTGACCTCACTCACTTTCGCTCCATTGTTGGTGCCCTCCAATATTTAGTGATTGCACGTCCTAATCTTGCTCATAGTGTTTATACAGCGTGCCAATTCATGCATGCCCCTTCAGAGACTCATTATCAAGCTGTTAAACAAATTTTTTGTTATCTTAAAGGTTCCCTTCAATTCAGTCTCACAATTTACTCTGACAGTGAGCAGAAATTACTAGCCTACTTTGATGCTGATTGGGCTAGTTGTCCGAACACTAGACGTTCAACTTCCAAATTGCTATTTTAATTGGTCGTAATCCTATCTCTTGGAGTGCCAAGAAACAATCGACTGTATCTCGCTCTAGTGCTGAATCTGAGTATTGGGCCCTCGCTCTAACTGCTGCTAAGCTCACGTGGCTCTCTCATCTTCTCCAAGATCTTAATTTGTCCATGGTCCCTACTATGATCTTGTGTGATAACCGGAGTGTTATTTTGATGTCCTCCAATCCTGTTTCTCACAATGGGTCAAAACACATTGATCTTCACTATCATTTTGTACTTGAGCAAGTTACTGCAGGTGCTCTTCATGTTCAGTTTGTTCCATCTACCTTCTAGATTGCCGATCTCTTCACCAAAAGTCTCTCCATGCCTAATTTCTATTTTTTCAGTCGAAGCTAAACGTACCACCCACGCTTACCTTGCTCCCGCTGTGAGGAGCCACCGGATCCGAACAAACTTGGCAAGATTTTCAACATTACCTTTAATAGTCTGGCTCTATAAGGTCTAGCATAATTATAGGGATTTGTAAGATTATCTTGTATATTGCCTTGTAAAGATTTATTTTGGAGGTATATAAAAACATAGTACTCATCTCGGTAACTTCAGGGCCTGAAGTTCAGGCCGAGTGTTCCTTCCATTGTCTTCTTCTCAAGGTTTTAAACAACCTTTTCACCATTCAATTGGCACTTGCAAAATGTCGATGAAAAAATATCGAATGTTTTACTGTTTAGACAGTGAAAGTGTTTTATCTCTTCTCATCTTAATATTACAATTTTTTAAAATTTTCACGTAAAATATAATAAACAATTCAACTTTTTCAAATTTTAAAATAATAATAATATTAAAAAATAATATTTTATTTAATTTTTAACTTTCATCTAAAACCATCGTATCTCATCTCACTATCCAAACTACACTTAAAACTATCTACTCGCTATGTATGAATGACTCACCTGCATGTTTGTGGAGCTTCTGCCAATTCACAGCCAACCTCAATCTCTTGTGTGGGAAACAAAGCTAAGGAAACGAATTACTTAGAGGAGAAAGAACAAAAGTCAAAGTAGGCGATAACGGAAAGTGAGTTTGAAGAAACGCAGGGCTGCCCAGCCCTCATGTTAATTAGTAATCATGCTAAAGCAGGTGTACCCATTTTCAAGCCCATTATTGATATTGAGTGTCGATGCTCTGTTTTTTTCAACCGCAATGCTTTTTAAAATAATTGAGATTTGAGAGCCCCTTAAAGTCAAACTTGTTTGCTTGACAAGCAATTTTTTCTTTCTAATTTTTCTATTCTTGCGAGGTTAAAAAATAAGGAAAATGCTTGGGCTATTGACAGGTGATCCAGATAAATTTTTTCCTTTTTTTTTTATTCAGTGATTAAGAAAGTATTCTTTAATATTATTATAAATTTTCTTAATATTTAAAAATATAAAAAAAATGTATGAAAAAAAAAGAAAAAAAAAAATCTAACCAACTTCTTACTATTCACACAATCTTCCCACGTTACACTTTTTTAATTTTTATTACTTTTTTCTTTTATCAAATATTTAATATATGAATAATAAAATTATGAATAGAAAAATTAAATTAGTTTAAAAATAAAAAAACTCAAAAAAAAATTTTAAAAAAATATTAAAAATTTAAAAAAATGCGTAATGTTGGAGTGCGCAAGCGCCGTGCAGTCGCTTTGAAAAAGAGTGGGATCTACTATTAAAAAATTAATTTATTTTTATGTAAATCTCATATTTATTCATTTTTTTCAAAGCGACTGTACGACTCTAAAAAATTATGGTGCGCAGAGATTTGAGAGATTATGTAGTATTACTCAATAAATAATTATGCAAAACCGGAAGATCTAAACGATCACACCGGTCGAAAACAAAACAAAAAAGATCAAAAAGATCTATGGGTGTGGTACGGTCGAAAAAAAGATCAAAAAGATCTATTTTGTTTTTACAAATGAGATAGAGATGAGATGAGATAAAAATTGAAAGTTAAATAATATTAAAAAAATATAAAAAAGTTAATATTCTAATAAAATATTATTAGAATATATTTTTTAATATTTTTTTTTTTGAAATTTAAAGAAAGTTAAATTGTTTATTTGATTTTGTGTGGTAATTTAAAAAAGTTGTAATTATTAGATGAGATGATATGAGAATGGTTGTGAAAATAAACGAGACTTAAAATTTTAATGTTTTTTATATTGTTCATATGTAACCCACTTCTTATAAGTTTCCCAAACTCCCACACAAAATATCATAAACAGTTCAATTTTTTCAAATCTCAAAACAATAATAATATTATAAAATAAAATTTTAAATTTTTATCTAAAATTAAAAATTCTCATCCCACTCTTCAAACTTATCCATGTTAGTGCTTTTTACTTCTTTGTTTATACATATAGAACTTACAAATTCAATACTAATTTGACAAGATTACTGGATGTTTAGATATCAAAATCATTTCAACTTATCTCATCTTATTTTATCTAATCATTACAATCTTCTCAAATTTTCACATAAAATATAATAAACAATTTAATTTTTTCAAATACCAAAATAAAAATAATATTTTAATAATATTTTATTTAACTTTCAATTTTCATCTCAACTCATCTCATCTCAACTTACTATCCAAACCTAAATTAATCCATTTAATTAGATTATAGAGTCCACAATAAATTTCCTTTTCACTTTAAGAAATTAGGGTACAATTTAACCATTTAATTAAATAAGTTGAAAGCATTATGATTTTCCTTTCCACTTTAAGAAAATAATGCGTAGAAAGATAATTATCTTCATTATCAAATCAACTAAAAAAAATGAAAGAGAATCTTTTTTTTCTTAGGTTTATTTCTTTTTCTTAGAACTTTCGAACTATTCTTCTGGTTTTGAGGGATTTCTGGTTTTTTTTTTTTTTTCAAAAAAAAAAATTGTATTTTCATATCAAAACACAAAGCAAGGGTATAATGGTCCGCAATGATTTAAAATAAATAAATAAATAAAAATCCCTTCCCCGGTGAAGGTGACGACACCGACACAGATGAGAAAAAAGGCGCCTTGAGACTCTTGATCGGAAACCGCGTTGTCCCTACCACACTCCTATCCTAGAGTTCCGTTCTACTTTGAATTCAGAGGAAATCTTTTTGTTTGACTTTTTCTGTATTTACCCAATTGTTTAAAGCTTTCAGCTCCCTTTTCTTCTTACTTCAGCCTCCCAAGCCAGCCTCGACTTCACTCTGGAATCCGAGTTTCAGCTACTCCGACGCCAAAAACGGTGACTACTCTAATCTAACCTCTTACCATCGCTCTAAAGCTTTTTATTTCTTTCTTATTTGCCCGTCTTTTTTTTTTAACCCAGAACCCAAAGTTCGATAATATCTTGAATCGTACTGTCATTTTAATGGAATGGTTTTGTTAATTCGGATACTCTGTTCTTTATGGCTTTGGGTGTAATGCATTTATCGTGTACATGATTGAGGTACTCAAAACAAACGCTAGAGAAGCGGGCCGTCTCAAAGTTCTAGTAATTTACATATATATATATATTATATATATATATATACATACATACACATAAGTTGTGATTTTATATAAATGCTTTGTTATGTTCTTTATATATATCTGCAACGGTTGGATCCCCCACCCGTCCATATTTCTGTAAAGGATTTCGTAGATGAAAAAGTTTGTGTCGGCCGGTGTATGCATTGAAGTGTCGGGCGGCGGCCAACGGCCAGATTGGTGGGGCGCCAATCGGATCGGATATGTATTGGAGGTTGGTTGGGGTGGTAAAGGCATTGATGGTTGTGGGTCCGACCTGCGACTGTCTATTGGGCCTTTGGTCAGTGGGGGTCTCTCATTACTTCCTATTCGTCCCCACATTCGTTCTTTCTAGTTACCAATCTCTCATTGTTTTCTTAATTCGCGTCCTAAACCAAAATTTTCATTTTGAGCCATAAACTACGAAGAGTTGACAATTTGTGTCCTCGGTTAAGATCTAACTGTTCATATCAATGAAAAATAGGCATGTGTGCCTTTTTGACTTGGGATGCTGGCAATCCCAATGTTCAAACTTCAAAGGACGGTGCCAATAAAATCAAATGCTGTTACTGTTTCATATGCTTTTGGTTTTTGGTTTCCGACCTCTAAGCTATTCTGGATTAGTGATTTTCCACCAATATATTATTTTTATCTGGACTTTCGCTGCCTTTTATTATTGAAAACATGCTGATTATCAAGTATGAGGACTTGTGCTTAACCGCTAATGATGTGGCCTGCCTGGGTTGACACCATCGGTCACATAATCAATATTAGCAATGTTGTCTCGCTTGATTGTTGCCTGTAATTGTCATTCTTTTTCCCGATTAAATTTTCTATCCTCGTTTCATACTACATGTTAAATGCTTTTAAGGGTCCACAATGACTTCTGTATTCTTCTTGCCACAGATCTACTTCTGGAATTCATGGTTGAATTGCCACACGATTGATATCAGACATAGCAATATAGATCCTAACTAATACCGAAATGAAGAAAGAATACCCTCCTGTCCCTTGTCGATATGTTATTTTCCTTGTTATCAAGACTGTATTTCTACTAGAAACAACAGTTGGAGATCCAAGAACCCAAACAGTCCAAATGACGTGTAGCAACCAACTTGAGCACAATGCCACTGTTTTTGTTCCAAATTTTGTTGCTACAATGGGAAATATCAGTGATCAAATGCGACTTTCAGGTTTTGGAGTAGCAATCACAGGTTCAGGCCCTGATACTAACTTTGGCCTTGCCCAGTGCTATGGGGATCTCTCACTGCTTGACTGTATACTATGCTATGCTGAGGCACGCACGGTTCTTCCTCAGTGCTATCCTTACAATGGGGGTCGCATTTACCTTGATGGTTGCTTCATGAGGTCTGAGAATTATAGCTTTTTTGAGGAGTATAAAGGACCCGGTGACAGGGCCGTGTGTGGGAATACAACAAGGAAGAGCTCAACCTTTGGAGAGTCAGTGAGACAAGCTGTGATGGATACTGTTGAGGCTAGACCAAGCCACAAAGGCTACGCAAGGGCACAAGTGGCTGTACCTGGGACAGTGAATGAGTCGGCTTATGTGCTGGCTAATTGTTGGAGAACTTTGAATGCAAGTTCTTGCAGAGCATGCTTGGACAATGCATCTGCTTCAATATTAGAGTGCTTGCCTTGGTCAGAGGGCCGAGCACTGAACACTGGCTGCTTCATGAGGTACTCAGACAGAGATTTCCTCAACAAGGAAGTGGGAAATGGAAGTTCAAGAGGTAAATGAACTAAAGGTGATCAAAGATGGATCATTATGCTAGGTGACCAAACATTTTGCATCAAGATTAGTGTTTCTGTAGTAAATTTGGACTGATGACTGGTTTTCCATCGATAACTTTTGCAGGTACCACTATAGTCATAGTAGTTTCGGTTGTTAGTTCGGTGGTTGTTTTGGTGGTTGGAATAGCTATTGGTATATATATCTGGAAGCACAGGTATATACAAAAGAAGAGAAGAGGTAACATTGCTAATCATTGTACAGTGTTAACTATATATATACTTTTAATAATCGGTGTTAACAATATTTTACTCCAGTAGTATTGCAGTCTAGATGCTTGACTTTATAAAGCTTCCATGAGTGTCATCGTGTTCTTAAAATGAACGAAAAGTTTAGGAAGGACTTTGTTATGCAATGCATCATTGACCTATAGGGGAAAAAACTTTTTAAGTTGATTATTAACTACGTTCGAAGTAAGTAATTTTTATTTTTATTTTGCTTTCTGGATCCATAGGTTCAAATGATGCAGAAAAGTTGGTGAAAGTTCTTAATGACAGTAGCTTGAACTTCAAATATTCCACAGTAGAGAAGGCTACAGGAGCTTTCGATAATGCCAACAAGCTTGGGCAAGGAGGATTTGGGACAGTTTATAAGGTAGTTTCTCTTCTTTCCTCACCTCATGAACCCTCCCCCCTCCTAAAGAAACATATAATTAAAATCACTCAAATCATAAGTTTTGAGAGATTTATTAGTTTCTCACATTGCACCATTGCAGGGTATTCTGCCTGATGGCCGAGAGATTGCTGTCAAGAGACTTTTCTTTAACAATAGACATAGAGCGGCAGATTTCTACAATGAAGTTAACATGATAAGCACTGTGGAACACAAGAATCTAGTCCGGTTATTAGGATGCAGCTGCTCAGGACCTGAAAGCCTTCTTATCTATGAATTTATGCCCAACAAAAGCCTTGATCAGTTCATCTTTGGTAATTACTTGTTTCAAATGCAAAAACCGTGATAGCAACGATGGTTTCTAGACAATAGTTACTGTTTTGAAAAGAAAATAAAGAATTCTCTCACTGCTACTTGTACTCCTGTCTCTCCATGATATGAGTAAAATATCGAAGCTGATGATATTCTGTATGATATCAACAATTTAAATATTCTCAATGTTTCCATGAAATGACAGATACAAACAGAGGTAAAGTGCTGAACTGGGAGAAGAGACATGAGATTATCGCGGGGACAGCAGAAGGTTTAGTCTATCTTCACGAGAAGTCCAATATCAGAATCATTCATAGAGATATAAAAGCCAGTAACATCTTGCTGGACTCAAGGCTCCGTGCTAAAATTGCTGATTTTGGGTTGGCCAGATCATTCCAAGAAGATAAGAGCCATATAAGCACTGCCATTGCAGGAACACTGTAAGCATTATATCTCTATTTGATTTTTGAAGCATTGGATGTCTTTAAAATTAAAAATTCATTTACTTATAAAAAATGAATGTAAAATTTCTACTATTTTCTAAATAACCAACATTTTAGCCCAATGTAAGAACATACATTAGTGATAGAACAATAGTAATGATGTTTTACAGGTTTGTTTTCACTTGTACTAAACACAATAGTGATTTCTTCTAAAAACTTTATAGAGGATATATGGCTCCAGAGTACCTAGCCCATGGCCAATTGACAGAAAAGGCCGATGTGTACAGCTTTGGGGTGCTTGTGTTAGAGATTGTCACTGGTAAGCAGAACAACAGGAGCAAAAACTTAGAGTACTCAGACAGCTTAGTCACAATAGTAAGCTTCAAAACTTTACCCTTCCAAAAATAGGTCTCTTCGTTTATAACCATCAGTTTTTGTGAGTTGAAAGATTAATTAAATGCTCCTATTTCTACCCTTCTATTCTTTGAAAAATAGACATGGAAGCATTTTCAGTCAGGGACAGTGGAGCGATTATATGATCCAAATCTAATGCTGCATAATCACCACAACAGCAATATAAAGAATGAGGTATTAAGAGTGGTGCATATCGGACTTCTGTGCACCCAAGAGATTCAGTCATTACGACCAACAATGTCAAGGGTTCTGCAGTTGTTAACAAAGGAGGATGAGCACCTCCCGGCACCTACGAGTCCCCCTTTTATGGATGAAAGGACCATGGAACTGAATGACATGTCTGAGGATCCATTATACCCCCTCAAATCAGGAATGTCTGCTTCGATTGCTACCATCTCCTGCAGTTCTTTCCATCCCAGGTGAGTATAGTGCTACCATCTGGGGACAGTTGTTTCTGCCCTTGGTGACTTGAAGAGGAGAGAGAATGAATGATTTCGCGGAAAATCCATTGCTTGCAAGTTCTCTACTCAAATGAAAGAAACCACAGATCTCAGGTTACAACATGACCTTGGCTTCTTGTCGTTGCCACTTGGCATGAACTCCGCTTAACTCTCAACATAAGGCAGAATGTACTCAAGGGTCTCCAGTCTCCGGATATGTTACTGAGGAAGACAATTTACGCCAACTCTTCCAAATTTAAGTTTGAAGAAATATACCTCACGTAAAAATGTCTCATGGTTGATTCTGTAAATGTGGGTTATTTGAATATTCTCAGCCTGTCTAATACAGGATATAGAAGCCAAAATCTCATTACTAGCATTTTGTTGTATTGTTCATAAATAAGAACAAAGCATCTCTTCTTCATTTATGGGAAAGAATCTGACACAGCAACCAAAGCTCTAAAGACACAAAATACACGAGCAAAAGAAGGTAATCCTGGTTAAAATGGATTCATGAGTTGTCTTTCAAAGATATTCCAGGTTAGCAACCTCAAGAAAACACAGAATTTGAGTACTGATCTGATATGCATATACAATGGTGTGCTTAAATAGTAATTGAAACTACCTGAAGGATACCATCCTTTCATTGCATCTAAGGGTTGGCTACTCAGTTGACCATGAACTTTCATTATTCTCATGCCTGGCACTAGAGGATCTTACCTCTAAAGAGTTAAAAAGAAATGTTTTAAATTTTGTTTTGGAGATCATTCCGATTTAAGTACTAGAACGGAATATTTCAATACCGGTACGTTCTTGTGTACTGTTTTGGATTTAACTATATATATGTATGTGTATTATGTATATGTGCATATATACATACATATATATTTATAGAAGAATTGACTAATTATAAAATAGAAATACTTTAAAAATATTTTTTTAAAAAAAATAGAGATATTACTGTGGAAAGCTTATATTAAAAAAATCATAAATTTGAGTTGAGACAAAAAACAAAATAAATAAATAAATAAAAGAACTGAGAAATTATTAAAAATATTTATATTTAAAAAAGAGAGAGATAGAGAATGAGGGGAGATATTTAAAGTTACAAAAAAATTAAAACTATATAAATACCTTTTAGATTTTAGAATTAATTAAATATCATCTAAATTTAAAATTTACAAAAATGTCATCCAAACTCAAGAAAATTACAAAATTGTCATTAAAACAGTCCTGAGCGGAATAGGACTTAAAATGCCAATTTCAGCCTGAATTTGATCGAAACCGGTCAGAATTTAGAACAAAACAAAATGTGGAGGTATCATGTACCGGATAGTATATCGGAATGGAAAATTTAGATTGAAATGGCCGGAACAAAATGAAATTGAAAACTATGGTTGACAAATTTCAATTATCTAAGATTCTAAATGGGCATAAAGGAATTAAATTTAAGAAAAAAAAAACAATAGATAGAAAGGAAAGAATATTTGGTAGCAAATCCAACATCTATATGACTGACATAACTTCTGGTTCAGCCCTTTAATCCACTGACAACTTTTTAAATATTTAATGGAAATCTGCCGTACATATTGGAAATCTGTATATACAATTTTACTACATTTTATTTATAACTTATCAATAAAATAATTAATTTAAAACTCAAACACTTCAAATAAAAATCATATTTAAAATAAATATTTTAAGAAATATTATTTTATTTGAAGATGGTAGAAAAATTATAAAGAAGTTATTTTATCAGAACGTCGTGTCTTCTTTATCTGAAAAGGGTCTCGTTTATTTTTTTAAAATTTTTTAATTCATTTTTCTTATCTAATCATTATAATTTTTTTAAATTTTTATATAAAATAAAATAAATAATTAAATTTTTTTAAATATTAAAATAAAAATAATATTAAAAAAATATATTCTAACGAGAGATATTATGTGTGAGTCGAGTCATCTATCTAAAAGTTAGTGGCATTCTAAAGTCGTCGTAGATCCGAACGATGACATTTGATAGGAGAGAGTCCCACTAGAGAAAAATCAAATGATGCATTATTACATCACAACAACAGAATCCCACCCGCAACAAATGAGAGACCAAGATCAGGAAGATTTGCTTATTATAGAAGTATATAGCAGGTTAAGAGATTTTCTACCCATTCTATTTTTTCTTGTGATCATTATAGTACGAAAGTCATCAGGTTCAGCATTTTTTTTTTTTTTTTAATAAAACAGTAAGGCCCAAGCGTTCAAAAAGCATCACCTTATTTCTTAGAACTATACATTGAATAACCAATCTTAACCAAAAATAAATACATAAAAGTCAAACACCATCCCATGTAAACGAAAAGTTCCGTCACCAACTAAATCCTTGAATCTCCGCTTCGTCTCAGGACCACAAATGAGATACTACCATTTTGCGCAAGCTCGGCAAACCACTATTATCCACGCGATGGATTCCTCTAAGAACAGGAGGTAGCACTGAGCTTTCATTCCAAAACGAGTTACACTGCCTATAGACATGTCCGAATCTTTAATTCAATCCATCACACAGCTGCATCAACTCTTCCCAATAATCTTCTATATGTAACAAATTAAAACTTCTGATTGTTATTTCGGATCGATGTTGAAACTTATCCTACTCTACATTGCTTTACTGCTACCTACTGCGCCACTGTTCACTTTGCATGCAATACGATTCGGTTGTTTAAAAGCTAAAGCAATGTAAGGAATGGTTCACATCATTAACTATTTTTATAAATTTTATTATTTATTTATTCTTTCGTGTTAGAAATTTTGTTGAATCTTATATTTATTCACTTTTTTTTTAAATAAATACACTACTTTTACACTATCACGACAAATATTATTTCTCATATAAAAATTCGCTCCGTCAAATTTCTTCGTCTATGTTTTTTTTAAAAATTTAATGATTTTTATTTTTGAAGAAGAGCAATTCTACATATCTACCTACACTCTCCACACACCATGCACTCAAATTTTTTTTTTTTAAACTCAATACACTAAGTGTGTTGAGTGTGTGATAAATAGTAGAGTGAAGAAAATTTTTTCTTTGAAAAAATCCATCGGATTCTTTAACAATTACTAGAAGTGTGACCCAAAACACACCATGCTGCTCGTACAAGATCTCTATGCCTATCTTTCGAGGGCCTGCCTCAACAAATTCCTTCCCTTTCCTGGCTTTGCCTGGAATCAAAACTCTAGCAGGATCAACTTGTGAAATAAGTACACAAAATTCAAAATAGATCACATAAATGCCAAGAGGCAAGCCAAGCTGATCAGGGATCAGTCAACCTAGTCATCCAAAACTATGTCAGCATTTACATTATGTCGTTGTCGGTCAACTTCCAAATTTACATGACGAGAAATGCAATTATTTTTTTTTTTTCTCTGTGCTAGGAAATTAAAACATATCAATATCAGCCAAGCTTCCCTTTCAGAATATACATGCATGAAACCATTAACACAGGCATTAATAATCGTCCGGAGAGACATTTGTGTATGTACATGCACGTACATACGTCAGTCATCTGAAAAGAGTTGTCCTGAAACAGCAAATTGCATATTCTCAGATGGTTTCCAATGTCTCTTTCTTTGATTTATGAACCAATTGTTAATTTGCTTCTGATCTAGGCCTGTTGATTCAGCCAGCGCAATCTTATCAGCTTCCTGAATGTTCAAAGCAAAGCAAATTATGGTCATCATCAGGCTCTTCCTAAAAGGTATGTGAGCTAATGCCCGACACAAAATCTTCCTACACCATCCATTTAAGAAATGAAGCACAAGAGGATCAACATCCCCAAGATATAAAGAAAACCACATTCTGGACAATCTTGGATTTTACTACCGATCCAAGTCTATTCTCTCTGACTCCCTCGATGATATTTTTAGGTTTGCTGCCGACTAAAGGTAGCTAGATCACGATTATTTATGAGTTTTCGAATTGAAGTGAAGCCATCCAACAGAAATTTAAAGCTACTGGCATAACCGCGGCCTTGTGATTATGCAATTTTAATATGAATATGAGGTGCACATGCAACACTGCATGGTTGATAAACGTGGATTTGAAGAGATGATTTACCGTTGGATATGGCCATTTACAATGAACATTCCACCACTCAAGCAATGTTTGCCTTGCTTCTCTTGGTAACTTTCCTTTCTTCTTCTTCTTTGAGAACTCCAGCTTCAAGGTACCAATGTGACTGCCAAACTTCCGTAGAAGCCTATCTTTGAGATCTCGGTCTTCACCCCTCAGTTTGGCATCTTGAACCTCCATCTCTCCTCCACTAAGATCCTCATCAGATGATACAGCACCTTCATCTGGCCATTAATTACAAAACCATCTCAAGAAATGGCATGCAGCTCACAAGCAATTAAGTGTAAACCATTACGACAATCTCCTTGCAAAAGAAATGAAATATGATCCTTTTTTTTTTTTTTTTGTCCATGGCAATGTAAATTCAAATTAAATCCATTCAAGA
The DNA here is from genome assembly GCA_961763995.1 of Juglans cinerea. Taxonomy (NCBI): domain Eukaryota; kingdom Viridiplantae; phylum Streptophyta; class Magnoliopsida; order Fagales; family Juglandaceae; genus Juglans; species Juglans cinerea. The sequence goes on from CAUIVZ010000003.1 coordinate 27,691,053, forward strand.
CCGAACTTAAAAAATATATGCCTACACAAAGCAAGCTCAAGGCCACTTATGGTATCTTATGGTAAAGCAAGCTCAAAATCATTATTCGTGCCCGATTAATTAAACCGATTGCATTAGATTGACTCAAAACATAATCCCTTCCAACTGTACTAGTTGGAAGGTAATAATTAGAGTATTTTGAAATAATTATGAACTACTGTAAGAACTTCTTCCATTCCAAAAGTGTATTATATCCTATTCACCACATTCTCATACTAAATGAGGTATTAGACATCCTTATACGTTACATATGAACATGAACATCTAAAATATATATATGATGTAATGAATCTACTGAAATACAAATGTGCTGGGTTAAGTATTGTTACAATATATTATAAATATAATAATTTATATTTTTTGAATTAAGTGCTGGTTTAAAATGAAATCAAAGTCGAGGTCTTGAATCCGAAATCCTAACTTTACACTGCAGCATTTAAAATAGAAATATAATATTTGTAGTTATAGAGTATGCAAGAAACACACTCATTTTTAAAACAGTGAGTAAATACAGAATTCATATGAAAAAATTAATTTTTTAATAATAAAACTATACCTTATTTTTTTTAAAAAAAAAAGAAGAGTACATGATGCTTACAAAAAAACATTAATCTCCGTATTAATAAAATGGTAAATTGCATTCGAGGTAAACCGAGAGAAGAGAGAGGGAAGAGGGCGGGGAGTGAAAGGGAGGGGCCCACAAAAAATTTAGAGGAGAGGAGAGGCAGCAGAGCAGACAAGGATTTGACCTCCGAATGAGGAGCCACGCCTATTTGGTGGCTAAAGAAAAAGAAAAAGTTAAAAAAAAGGAGTCGGTCCAGTAACCAGTATCGTCTGGTTGCATCGGTTGTCAGTAGAAGTGAGAGAGTTGCGAGAGCCACAACATCAATAGACAATGCGTCAGGTTCGACAAGACGGTACGGCCACCCATAAATCCCACCACCCTCACGCAAAGCAACACCCGCCCTTCCTTCGCGTGTGGCCCAATGTGATTAAGGGACCCTTGACTGTCCCCAGTCCCCACTCCCTATTTTTTTTTTTTTATAATAATTTCTTAAATCCTCTTACAACAATTATATATATATATATATCAGTAATATTCTTTCGGACGGTTTTCAAAGTTTTTTAGAAAAGCAAATATAATAATAATATCATAAAAATCGGAAAGATTTGAAAAAAAAATATAAACCAATGTCACAAACCGAGGGTGCCAAAGCCGACACAGGAAAAGTGTGCCAATGGAGAAAAAAAGATGTTTCATTTTTCATTTTCAACAAAAAAAAACAATTCAAGGAGTCAAATGTAACCCCAAAACAGAAGTTGAAATGGTTCCGGGGGGGCCCTGCAAGCCCAAACTAAATAGCGGAAACCCGACACGTGTCATGAATATCATTAAGCACGAAGACCCAAGACTGAACAAATGTCGATAAGCACTAAACCAGGAGTTGGCCAGAAAAGAAGGCCCAGGGCGTGGCGATGAGAGAGATCTCTCTCTCTCTCTCTCTCTCTCTCTCTCTCCATAAAAGCTGAGCATCGCAGCGAAAACTGCGGGAGTCCATGTGAGTTTAGCTCTGGAACTCCTCGACCACCCGCTCGACCCGGGCTAGCTTTTTTACATGACAAAACAAAACAATACAAAGTTAACTTCACCCATCATTTATTATCCCATTCACCATATTGCCCCTCACGTTCGATCAAACCTCACTCACTCATCAACAAAATCACCTTCAGGCTGGTCAATATTCCTACAAACCTTTCCTAGAACCAGAGTCAGACCCAAAGAGAATCAGTGAAAGGAAGGGAAAAAAGTGCCAGACTGCAGAGGCATATGCACTGCGAGAATGACATATACATGGAATTCCCAAATTGCGAATCCTTTGGCGTGCAAAATGGAATTATTTAAGTACCAAAACTCAGTGGTGCTGTTTTCTTTGTTAGTACCACCCAAGCTTAGTTTGGTATTTATTCGTAATCCAGGACAAATGCCGAAGCCAGCATGCACCAAAAGCAGCGAAATGCATGCATGCAGTTCTTGCTTAACTCAGGAAAGGGCAGATGAAAAGATAGAGAACGATACAACACAAAAGTTCAATGACATCTTGTTTCTGATCTAAAGCAATGCCATACACGAGCATAGTTGACGTAGCAAACATATGATAAGTCCAAAGTTTCCAAACTACTGTCATATCTAACTGGTATTGTCATATTACGTGATGTGACGAGCATAGTTGATGTAGCAAACATATGATAAGTCCAAAGTTTCCAAACTACTGTCATATCTAACTGGTATTGTCATATTACATTCACACATCATGATGTACTGTCATTTCTTCTCTTAGCTTTTTCTTCCTTGTTCAAACATAAATATTAATGCATGCGGTATCGGGTTAAGATTGCTTGAGATGAAAGTGCATGAGGATCACAAAGGAGATTGTATAAAATAAAAAAAATAAAAAAAACCTTCTCTTACCTGGAATACCAACCCACTTACAATGACCTAAAAGTGTAGGGAGGAAAAGCATTGGCTAAAGAAACTATAATCAAAAAAATAAATAAATTCATTGATGTAAAGAAATCCCAAGTATGCAACAACTTGAGAGTAAGCAACACTTAGAAATATGCTCTGCAAATGCTAAAAAGTTTGTAAAGACATGCAAAGATCTCTTGAAAACAGCCATGCCAGACGGGCACCTTAAAAATCCAAGCACGTGAAAATATGCCAATATAATGTCCAACTGGACAACTGCAATGGTCGGATATCTGAAAAATGTAATCCCTTTTCTAATATTTTTAGTAAGTTAAGGAATCATAGTTTTGCAAAAGAGGAATAAGAGAACCCATCAAAACAAAGGTAGAGAAGCGAATATAAAATGATCATAAAGCATCACCAAAAAGTTTTGTACTTTCAAATAAAAAGAAATTATAGTAGCAAGCAAAATCCAGCCAGATTACCGTGTGAGACTATCTACAAATCTCTAGCAAAACATTATAAAATGTCTTGAGGCATGCCAACGGCATGAGATCAGGCCCTGTGCAAATGGAAATAACGGCAGCCTTTTTTACTAAATATCAAAAGCACAAATCGATGCTAGAAAAGTAAAGCAATCATAAATAAAACTAAAGTAGCTTTAAAATCTAACATATCACATCAAGCAATGTCCATACGCGGATTTATTTTTGTGGGATCTTTTCGTGACTAAAGCATTTCTCAAAACTAAAATAAATAAATAAAAAAACTAGTCAATGTTATCAGCAAATGCAAAATTTTCTAGCTCACCTTATTTTTTTACCTATTACATAATTGAATAGATATTCATAGAGCCTAGTGCATGTCTGAGCAACTAAGACCGAAGAAAATTAAAACTTAAGTACTGGATGTCAAGGAAGCCAATACCAGCAGCTCATTATCACGCCAAATTAAGATAAATCCTTTCAAAAACCAGTGACACAGGCACATGTGAGTGGTAAAAGTTAAAACCAAATAAACTACCTTTAGATTTTGTTCAATATTATATGTCAAACTACACTAAACAATTTCCAAGAAGGTATAACTCATGTAACTTTACTCATGTAAGTTGTCAGCCCTTAGACAATTCCCAAAGTTCATTATACATGAATTCCAACCATCTGTGTAATGTTTTGCTGTTGCTGTATCGGAACTTGAAACTTTAGTATAGAAGCCAGCTAGACATCAATGCATGCCATTATCTCATATCAAAATTTAGACAGGTGCATGTAACTTAAAACAGACAGATAATTAAAAGGTGCAATAAAATATAAGGCATCACAATGTTGTGTCTTAAACTTGTAATCATTTTGTGCTAGAAGGAGAGAGAGAGAGAGAGAATGCATCACCCAATCAGATTAAAGAAAAGTACCCATGCGCCCTCAAAAATTTAACAAACTTAATGCTCATAATATCAATGGAAATCAAAGCACAAGTTAAGCAACAACCTCTAGTACTTGACATACTCATAATGTCAAGTACTTTATTTATGAAGTAAAATTAAGCAACAAAATCATCTTGAAAAGACATAAACTAATTGAAAGCTTTCTTATCACATAAAATATGCAATGATGAAAAGGATAAAATTAGGAAAATGCTTGGGTGCCCTCCAAATATGCTCACCAAAAGTGCCCCCTAGTGTTTTTTCTTAAATGTTTAAAAAAATTACCGCTAGTGAATTTGTGTGTATTATTTCTTAACATTAAAAAAACAAAAAAAAAAAATGTATTAGAGGGCACTTTTGGGGGGCATATTTGGAGGGCATCCTAGCATCATCCATAAAACTATCCCCCCCCCCCCCCCCTCCCCATGCAGCAAGACACTTGCTTATTGAGAAACTTGCCTCTTACCATAGACCTGAATAAATTGTAGGCGTAATCCACATAAATAAATGGTTTCAATTTTATAATCATGCACAAGTTGTCAACTTATCACCATATCCCTAGCCATATCATTAACAAATTTCAAATCATTCCAACATGGTACTTTCCTTTGGCGTAACATGTGAACTATTTCATGTTAAAACCTCTAGTCTCGCATCAAAACATTTATTGAATCTTGACTCAATTAACTTGGACTCTTTAGAGTTCAATAATTGGTACAAGAGTCAAAACCGTAAATTGAATGACTTGAAAATTCATGAAATACTTGGTCAATTGACATGCATGAACTTCATAGACATTGTTACTTCAAAGATTACTAAAGAAAGCAGTATACAATTACATAATCTTCATCAATCTATTAACATGAAGTTAGAAATTTTCTTCATCGTATACAGACATGTTTAGTTTGAATATCCAGCACTCATCTAAGCCTACATGTCAGCATAAGTTGAGTGAGATTGACATTTAGGAGTAGGAGGACATGATGGAAGCTTTTGAAATGGTTTTCTAACTGAGCCAGATTAATACAGCACATGCTTTAAAGCTGAAAAATCCAAAGCATGAGAAAAGAGTCATTATCAATCTACCACTAGATAGAGACACCACTAATCGATCTCCAAGGAAGAACCTATCTGTAAGAAGCTAAACGTAGCTATGATTCTCTAACAATGGTGGTAACACTTAGAGCAATATCAAACAGTGTTCTGACTATCAAACTACAACTGGATATGCCAGGGATCACTCGATTCTAATACCCGAAACGTCAAAATCAGAAATCTCTAGTTCAAAAAATTGATACTTTCGAGCCAAAGCAACAAACTGAAAAGAGAAAAGGTTCAAACACTGTTATAAACTATGTTCAATAAACAATGAAGAACCAAGACTACATATGCTGATTAAGAAAGCATCCCCAGTCATAATCACCTGCGTATGCCAGTGGAATTAGAAACAGTCACTGATCTAAGAAGTAGGAGTCAATCATAGCTAGGGTTTTTGTTTGTTTGCGGGACAATTGCCATATCCAAAGCTCTTGGTTATAAGTCTACGAGTCTTATCCATCTTCTCCATAAATAGGTTCCTTGCAGGAACGAAAATATTATATAGAGAGAGAGACTAAAACTGGGGAACTGAAGGATGTTGCTTCACGTGTGTTTGCTATGCTAACGTGAGCCGAAAGCGCGCTATCGTGCGCCATGACCTGAACCAGAAACGTCTCCTGGTCTTGTAGTATCAGCGGAGATAACGAAAGATTTGGATCGTGCTAGCTTGTGTTTGTTAAAAAGAGGTGCAAAAACCAATAAATTATGGATACGATCCATCCGCAAACAAGTTATGACCAGTGTGTGTGTGTGTGAGAGAGAGAGAGAGAGAGAGAGAGAGAGAGAGACTGACCGGAAAGGCTTCTAATGGAGGCACCTGTGCAGAGATTGCTGAGCTGCATTTCGATTTTGTTCAAGAACGTGGTTGCCTCATCAAAAGGTCTCGAAAGATCGGATTTGTATTTGACCAACATGTCACAGTAGGTTTCCTTCACACCCAGAGAAAGGAAAACAAACTTAGGAAGCAATTGAAGACAAAACCTTAATATGGTACTTATATAGCGGAAAGAGAGAGAGAGGAAAAGAAAGAGGGAGGGGGCAGAGGGGAGGGGGGGGACCATGAACTCATCGAGCTCGGGATCGGCTCCTAAACACGTGGAGACAACGTCTCGATTACAAAAGTCGTTTTCTCGCCGGATTTCGTCTAAAAAACTTGCTATCTCTGGAGGCGCCCCTACCTGCAAAACGAAGATCATCATTTCTATATATGCATCAGACCAATCTACAAAAACAAAACTTGAAGACTCAAAAGGTGCAGCAGTACAACTTAGGAACTGGGATTTCTTTTCTCGGAGAAATTATTGTAGGAAAATCGAGCTGAAAACAACATGGCTCGCCATGTATTCGAAACAATATATGTCTCGGATCGTCCAAAACAAAAGGAAAGACCAAATATGACTCCGAGCACTGCTTATTCAAACTTACAATTAACTCTGATGAGCTTCATCAAAGCCGTAGTAAACATCAGGAGAGAGACTCAGAGAGGTAGGTTGAAATTAAAAGCCACAACTAGAAGCAGCTCAAAATCCACCACTTCCGCTTCCAGCCGTAGTACCATACAGTACTTGACCCAAACCGACACATAATAATTATCATCACGATTTAAAAAGCCCAAAACAACAAAGCCGTATTATGGAAACAAAACAATTTTGAGTAGTTTGTGAGAACAGATACAAAGAAACAAAAGTATACCACCGACTAGAACCAACGAGATGTATGTGTACAACATGTCCGAGAGGACTAGGAACTAGACTAACTGCTGGTCTTGCACCAGGATAGACGATAAAAGTCGTTATTCACCTTTTGACATTCGATGTAAGCTTGAAGCAAGCGAGGATAGCAAGGATGGGAGGCGATTTTGGCTTTTATCATGCTGGACATGTCCTCCTGGAGTTGAATTTCGGGCGTGATGGAAGCGGCTTCCGAAACAGCCGAGGCCGCCGAGAGCAGCTCGTCGGATCCGAATAACGGAAACCGATTGTCGCGGACGGCACTCGCGGAGGAAAAGAAGCTCTGGTAATAATCCGCCGTCGGTAGGATCAGATTTTCTGGGGACATCAGCGTCTTGTAGTTGTCTGAGTAATCCACAGCTGAGTTTAGACCGTAGATGTCATCCATCACCAAGGCCTCCCTAGCTACCAGCTTTATCCTGCAACTAGACGTCCTTCAAATAAAACAACAGTTGCGGATGATTAATACTGCGATGTTGCTGTATTAAAGACGGACAGGAGAAGAATGAATTTCGAGATTTTCTTAAGAAGAACAGGTAACAAACATAGAAAACTGGTTCGAAATTTTCTTTGTTTTTTGTGTTTTTACATATACTTTCGATAGAAAGATTGGATTTGCTGGAATTGGAGTAGCAGCTCTGCAGAGAGAAACTCCAAGTTTTCTTGGGAAGGGTGCTTTTTTATGGCCAACAAACAAAGAAAGATGCTCGAGAGCTAGAGGATGAAAGCTTGAGGGATTTTTTCTGTTTTTTTTTTTTTTTTTCCTTCTTTCTTTCTTCCTCCTCCTCTTTCTCTCTCTCCTCCCAGCTAGTTTCGTCATTTCATCTTTATTTCTGTGTACTATTTACGGCACTTAATAATTTAAAAAAGTGATTAATTTTGGTGCCAATCCAAGCGATGCGTACGCAGTGAAATTGCACCGCACCGGCAGCCTTTTCTAATTGGCGAAACTGACCTCCCCTATTCCATAAATAGTAATGTCTTGTAACTTCATCTATTATTCCTTTGCCTAAAAACATATAATAAAACATTAATCTAAATTAAACCCATTTCATTTTATCTCATATCATATAATCATTACAATTTTTTAAATTTTCATAAAAAATATAATAAAAAATTTAAGACTCGTTTGTTTTCAGAAATGAGATGAGTTGAATTGAGTTGAGTTGAGTTGAGTTGAGATTAAAGTTAAAAAGTTGAATAAAGTATTATTAGAATATATTTTTTAATATTATTTTTATTTTAGAATTTAAAAAAGTTGAATTGTTTATTTTATTTTATATTAGAAGTTGAAAAAATTATAATAATTAAATGAGATGAGATGAGATAGTTTCTAAAAACAAACAAGACCTTAACTTTTTTAAATTCTAAAACAAAAATAATATTATAAAAATTTTTGTTCCCACTTGAATATCTTAAATGAAAGAGTGGAGGTAAGGAATGATAATAAAAAAATGAAAAAATCTCTAATAAGTTTTTGTCCAAACTTGAAATCCTCAAATAGGAAAAAAATTGATACGTGGAATGAGCTCTGCCGAAATTATTGTTACCCATATAAGTATTTTGGACAACATTAAATGAGCAAAAGGTTCACTTCATATATCTATCTCTATTTCGCTTAATGTTCTTGAGTTCTTGTCCAAACTTGAAGGGACCTTAACCCAAAGAATGATAACTACATTTCTCCTCGCAAAATAGATTCTACAATATAAATGAATTTAATACCTTGTGAAAAACTTGTATTGTGTGAATCATCTTTTATATATATATATATATATATACTAAAAATCTAAATCCGTTTAATTTATTAAAATTCATCTTTCATGTTCACAAAATATTAATCTTTAGATTCACTACAATTGATCAGATCATAGATTTTTTGGCCTCTACATGCTTGCACAATTCATAACTGTATCTAGCATTACTCTATTATTTTTTTTAATATAAACTCTCATGTGAAGTTTTCATTATATTTAAATCAAAATAATCACACAAAGAACAAATATTGAAATTTAAGAGTTTTCATCTTGCACATGTAGCAATTAACTAGCTTTTAAATTTTTTAAATTTATAAAACATTATGAAACTTCATGTGCCTTTTGGTGGCCAAAATAAATGTTTGGTAGTAGGGAAAAACTTACTCAAACACGTACTAGTAATTAAGAAGTAGGACTAGTTAATTGATGGGTCACTCGGACTTGACCCACCCGTCAAATTCAAAACCGCTGAGCTCATGAGCAAGCCTGACCATTATATAAATATAAAATATATTTTTTTTATTTTAAAGAAAAGTCAGATTCTCATTCTCAATGTGTTTCTTATTTTTCTCTCTATTCTCTACCCTTACCTGGTCCTCTTTCATTTCTCTGTCTCCTCAACCATCCTATCACAATCCTGGATCTTTTGGTAACGTAGATGTTTTCAAATATTCTCGTAATATTTTACTATTATTTATTAATTATTTATTAATATTTATAAATTATTTTATTAATATTCACAAATACCTTGGTATATTATTAATATCCAAACAAACCCTAATCTAGCTAGGCTAGGACGGGATCCACAACCATAGCCATGTGTATGGAATTTATATATATACCATTGCCATGGATATGGAAATGGAAGACTAGTAGATCAATCATGGTTATGTAGAGAATGTCATTTCAAGAGGTATACCGTTTGATAATCGAATCTCCATGAGCACAAACTCATAATGAGTTTAGTTAAACTTTATTTATTTTATTTATTTTTATTGGGGGCATGATGGGTTGGATCGACCGGAAGATGGACTCGACAACCCTACTAACAAGTTCAAAATTTTTTTTTTTATTTTTCTACCCTAAATTTATCATTCAAATGCAAATGTTCAGTGAGATATATACTTACTAGATAGATGGACAATTGACTGTTTATCAAAATTAATAAGATCATGGGGATTCACGATTTGGTATAATTAAGTACTAATTAAGCACAAGAATATTTTGCTTTACATATTGTCGAGCTCTTACTATTTATTTTATTCATGTTTACTTACTTTATGTGTTAGCTAGGCTTGTAAAATATTCACAACTTTAATCTAAACCTAAATTTTGCAATCACATTCCTCACTTTATTAACTATATATCGATGCATGCAGGATGGCGCTTGCTTTTAAAGAGAAACTAACATCTAAAAAGAAACAAAAATTAATGGAGATAATATCTGATCTAAACTAAAGTGGTGGCGTAACAACCAAATTTATGTACAAAAAGGAACGAAATAGATAACCAAGCATAAACAACAGTTACAAGATATACTATATATATATATATATATTATATTAATTAATCTTAATCTTTTCCTCTATAATATTATTCTTTAATACGATAAACAACGTTTGGATTGTATTTGTAAATGTTTGTAAATAGTAGTGAAAAAATAATGAAAAAATAATAATAGAATATTGAATAATACTAAAAAGTAACGAATAGTAGTAAAAAATAGATAAAAAATAATAATAAAATAAATAATATTAGTGAGAGTATTTGAGAGTACCCAAACGTGATTTGATCTCGAGAATGCAGAAAACGATACCGGTAAGAACTAATTGGTCTTATCTCCGAACTCTAAGACTTAAAATGATAAAAAGATAGACAGATAAAGTGATCATATAATAATACTAAACAATTAATACTATTGCTACTAAGTTTAACCCTAACCAAACTTTAGTTTTAGAAGTCTAACCCATACCAAAACATAAAACAAATCATCTCAGATGATCTATATATACAAAAAGAAAAGGATATGATCTTGTTGGTTTGGTTTCTACACCTCAATGATTGAGTTTCAAATTAGAAATTTAAATATCAACCTGGCTAGCAAGTTATAAGACAGATCGTGTGGAACTACTTGGGATCGAGTACTTAAAGGTGGTGGTTCTCAAGCATTATTAAAGTTTAATCATAACCTTTGTTGTCTGTCAGCCACTTTAGCAACATGAATTACATTAACAATTGTTCGAGGGAATTGTAATAGTGATTATATGATTTTATAGGTTTCAGAATAGTTTGATCGTGTTTAAAATTTCAAATGACTAAACCACATAGCAAAACAAAAACAAAAATACATCCTCAAGACCCGAAATTATATTACTGATCATAAGACTATTGTTACTGTTACTGTTACATGTACTTATAATTTTATTTACAATGTTACGTATAAGATTACGTATTTAATCTCATAATTTGTAGAGGAAATTTTCTATAAAGTATATATATAAGATCCTTATAAGATCACGCAAGCAAATTCTCAATATTATTCCCTTCCAAGTTGTAGACGTTTTTCTTTTACATTTGTTTTGTTCTAAAGTTTTTTGGACACAAAAATTCTGAATATCAAACTTATTTAATAATATTGTATTATCTATATATTTTATTAAATAATATATATATATAGCTTTAATTATTCTACCTTTGTTTTATTCTCCCATTAATTGTAGCTTACTATTTTAATGAGTTATTAAACATTGATCAACACGGTTTTGAGAACACGGATTGCATGAATTTCGCAATCATCTTATTCAATTGAATCTGTTTATTTTGGAATTTATACCATAATGGATTTTCCTTAATTTATTCGCGTCGATCCATCTGTTAATATCACTAATAAAAACTTGTTCAAAATATATATTTCAAATAGTAATGTTGTTCACCATCTCTTTTATCACATGTATTAAAAAGACGATAATAAAATTGATGATAATTAGAATTTTTTTTCAAATAAATCTCTAGCTAAAAGGGATTTTTTTTTTTTACCAAACTATTATTTTTACAAATAAAGTGGAATGAAAAATCCTATTAAAATAAATATTTTCCCTAAAATAGGTTAGAGTATATTTTTCTAATCCAATTAGGCAAATGACTAAAAAGCATGGTGTTGGGATTAGGGGGTGAAAATCGACCCCATCGGCGCAGTTTTGGGGTAAAACCGACGCCGACCGTTAGTTTATTTTTGGGGGAGGAAATCGGCCGAAACCGATCGATGGGGAGAAGAAACACCAGCCGTCTCGACACCGGCAGTTCTCTGGCTGTTCACGGTCAGTTCATCGGCGAGTTGCGTCTGAGAGAGTAGAGAGAGAGAGTGTGTCGCAGAGGAGAGAGAGAGGGGCTGAAAAATGCGATCGCGTCACTGGGAAGAAGACGCCCGAGGAAGAAGACGACCTAATTTCAAAACGACGCCGTTTGGTTCGGCGTCGTTCTACTTAATTTTTTTTTAATATGTTATGAATAAAACGACGCCGTTCACAACTACAGACTTAAAACGACGCCGTTCCACTTAAGTTTAAGTGGAATGGCGTCGTTTTGAATACAAAATATATATAAAAAAAAAAATAACATTTCTTTAATCGGCCGGTTCAGCGGTTGGAACCAGGTTCGAACCGACGCCGAACCGGCCGATATCGGTTTACACTATTTCCTGCCGCACGCCGACCGGTTCTTCACCGGTTTCGGCCGGTTCCGAGTTCCGGCAGCCGGTCTGAGTCGGTCTAGATTGGTTTCTCGATTTGTTGTATAGCCCTAGTTGGGATATTTAGAACAGTGAACAATCTCCGGTTGTGTTTGGATAGTGAGGTGATTTCAGATATTCTATAAATAGTAATAAAAAAATAATAATAGAATATTGAATAACAGTAAATAATAATAAAAAAAAAATAATAAATAATAATAAAATATTCTCAACCCAAACTAACCCTACAAATTCCATTACAAAACATATGTTCCTTTTAACGGTGGCAGACACGATTCTGGTTGTCTGACAGGTTCGACATAATAAGTTGATCTATTACCAGATTCAGTAATTAAATAATACATAATAATATTATATATAAGTCCAAGAATTTTGTAAAAATATGGATTTTATTAAGAAAATTTTATATTTTTTTATTATAGAGTTTTTTTTTTTTTTTTATAAAAAATTTGTGTATTTAAAATTTGTATATATCATTTATCTTTAATAAATAACTAAATAAGGTCGGAATTGCTCTGCAGACTAAACTACAACACCTCCGTGCACCCGATTCAAAAATTACTAATTAGAAAATGAGCAATTCTACATATCTACCTACACTCTCCACACACCATGCACAAATTTTTTTTTTTTTTTTTTTAAACTCAAATACACTAAGTGTGTGGAGTGTGTGATAAATAGTAGAGTGTGAAGAAGATTTTTTCATTAGAAAAGTGGGGCCCAACAGTTTTGACTACACAAGATGTGTAGGTGTGTCGCAACGTGATGGGTGTGTCCGTAGCTTCGTGACTGTGAAGTTGTGTACATCATTAGCCGTTTGTGTGTTTTAGATGGTGTTGACATGATGAGGGGCCGGAAAGCATATTTGACTGTGCCTGTGGGACACCATTTTTCACGTGTGCCATACCTTCCAAAATTCTTTTCTACCAAACTATTTTTTCTTTACTTTCTTATTATGTTTTTTTTTAATATAATAAAGTATAAAGTATTATCATGACAATTCTCGTAATTTTATTCTTAAATATCAATTAAATACAAAATATTAAATTTTTAACATTTTCATTTAATTATTAACTAATCATTATTTAAATACAAAAATTTTAAATTTATAATATTTTTATTTAATTTCTTGTTTCTAAACCCAACAAAATCTTCAATCAAACTATTTCATTAGTATTTTATAATAAATGGTTTGTTAAAATATCGAGATTGTAAATATTAAAAAAAAAAATTAATGGGAAGAATATAAATTCAAAAATGTATTTCTTAATAAGTAATGCTTGGGAAAAGTAATATTTTCTCCTAGAACAATGAATATCTCAAAACAAATTATCATCGTTTTTCGCAATTTTTGACATAAAGATTCTGATTTCAATTTGATGTAATTGAATTCTAGGTTTAGATACAAGTAAATCCAAAATCTCATTCAATTTTTCTTTGCATTATTGAAGAAAAGTTAGTAGGATGGACCCCATGCATTATATATGTGAAGTGTCTTCCATCACACGAGTATGGAAACCTCCTCCTCCCTCTTGGCGGAAGAGATGTTCATACTTGTACGACGTCATAGGATTCTCCATTCTTCGCATTACACTCCCAACCAAACCATTAGTTATTATATAAACAAAAATTGGTATACCCATGTTGCACCTTGGGAGGAATATTTCCCACCAGAATGGGCCTCAACACTGGGTCTTGGCCCAAGGCCTCAGAGCCATCCAAAGGGGTTCGGCTCTCGAGATCATATTAGAGAAAGAAATATGCATGACGCGAGAACCATACACAGGGAACAGATGGTTCCCGCCAACTCTAGCCTTCCTTGTTACACCTGGAATTGAGAAATTACGTCAGTAGATGAATGGAAGACACAAATGACCCTCCATTCTCTGACGGAGGGGATCAAAAGTGACTGCATCATTCACCCACCGTCGAGACTCATCTAAGGAGCCACGCCTCATTAATAGCGTCATCCCAGTAGGCATGCCGCATTAATAACCTTGCCTCAGAGGACCACATCGCATTAAATGCCCAGACTATTATAAACATAGGTGAGACGGCTGAACCCTAATATAAGGAACATAATGTTTACCGGAGACTTAGTATAAAAGCTTCACCCAAGTACAAAGAATTATCTATGAACCCTAAATACTAAAACTATTACCATGCAAATAAGGAGACTAACTTAGGCATTAGAGACTTTCCAGACGACCCCGAGCCCATTTTCTTCTTTGTGTTTGCAGGTGAAGATCCCAGCCTAAGTTGCTAGAATTTTGCCCAGACGTACAAAACACAACGTTAATATACATAAATCCTATTGTTCTTCATACACACCAAATCTATCTTTGACATACGCAAATCTATTCCTTATAGATCCCAACTTTTATCCGCAATCCCTTTTTTGTTCCTATTTCATTACCATCTTTTCTATATTGGGGTTGTCCCACATCGGTTGTGAAAGAGATTGGTGGTCAGTTTATAAGTGTAAGAGAAAGTCTCACTCCTTGAGCTAGCTTTTAGGGTTAAGACTTGAGAGAAGCCCAATACCACCCACGATTAGTATTATAGCCCAGATTTACCAACAGTGTCAGACCCAACAGTCTGCAGGAGAAACGAGTTGTCTTTGCTCCAACCCAGAGCCCGATATTTAAGGAGGAGATTTTTGGGATTGTCTCACATCGATTGTGGAAAAGGCTGGTGGTCAATTTATAAGCGTGAGAGAGAGATTGCCTCAATCTCTCACTCCTTAAACTAGCTTTTGGGATTGAGAGAGAGACCCAAGACCACTCAACATTCCCACCCCATCATCATCTTTTTTTTAATAATTGGGTCTAATGTTACAAGCTGCTATAAGGGCTAAAGGTATAATTAAATAAGTATCGATAATCCTAAAGTTTTTTATTTAATTGTCAGGCCCATAACAATTGCTTTCAAAGAAGATACCATTTGAAGATTGAAGTCATGGTCGAGGCAACCTATATATATCTTGGACCCAATGTCATGGTATTGCGTTAAGTGTATGGTATTCAATTAATTACATATCGATCAGTGAGTGTTGACGCTAAAAAAGAAAAAATTACCATTGTGTTCACATAGTTCTCAAATACCGTCGAAGAATTGCCTCAATGCGCCGCAACAACTACTTTGGCTATTTTGATAGAAGAGAAATGGCTCTATATATTGACCTAATTTTGTTCACAATATGGTCGAATGGTTCTAGTACTTGTACAGAGTTAGGCTAACATGATCCGAGAGATCAGAGTGCACATGGGTATGACACATGGTCCATGCTTGCATGCCGGTTTCACATCATCTACCATGCATTTTGGCTAATAGATCTACCTTACCGAAATGGTGTTTATTTCTTTTTTAATAAGCTATCTTTCTTTTTGCCTATATTTATTATTTAAGGCATGTTTGAACGCTACGAAAATTCTCAAAATTTTTAAAATTATCAAAACTTCTGATCAAAATTTTATACATAAATATCACTCAAATACAAAATATGTTTCAATTTTTAATTTTTAATTTTTAACTTTTTCATCTAATTATTCGATAATTATTATTTAAACACAAAAATCAATACAATTTTTATAAATTTCCAAACAAAACACAAAAATTAATACAATTTTTATAAACTTCAAAACAAAAATTATATTCCAATAATTTTCTAACTTTATAGTATTTTTAATCAACTTTTTCTTTCTCATTTTTGAAAATCTAATAAAATATCTTCATTCAAATTATTTTACCTTATTTACAAAATTCTGAAATATTCTAAATTTTCAAACATGCCCTAGTATTCTAACATCTAGGAATGTTAAGGAAGATTTTGATAATTTATTGGAATTATTTATTGGAATTTTGAGATATAATTTATATTGGCTTTAGTGGAAGTAGGTAGAAAGAAATGAAGAAAGTATTTTTGGATACAGATTTTTTGATGTATGATTTTTATTTGGCTTTCAGAAGTAGTTTTTTATACAAATTTTTTTTTTGAAGAGATTTTTATTTAGGTTTTTGTGAAAATTATCTTAATTTTTACATTTTTTTTAATGAAAATTTTTAATAGGTTTTCTTATATTAGCTTGAGGCATGTTGATGGTTTTGGATTCTCACATCTTTAAAGAGAAAGATTACTGCTAGAGCTACCGCTGGCTCTAGTATTTTTTTTTTCAGTTATTTTTTACAAAATTTTTTTAATACTTATAAATATTTTTTTAAAAAATAAAATAAATTTAGAACATTATTAAAAAATACTTTCTTAATCATAAAGTAAAAAAAAAATCATTAAAAAATACTTCTTGATTAAGGAAGTATTTTTTAATAATATTTTGTTTTTTTTTTTTTTTTAAATATTTAAAATTATTAAAAAATCTATACAAAAAAAAGAACTAAAAAAAATATATAAAAAAACACAAGCTACAACCCGCGATAGCTTCCATCGGGAGCCACTAGCGGTGGCTCTATCATTATTCTTGAAGATAATTCATATTCTCTTTAAAAAATAATGAGAATGCAGATTCTGATTTCCTCCACTTAAATGCATTCGACCAAGCTAATCTATTATTATTTTCAAGAATTATATAATATTACATCCATCCAAATGTCTCGTTGAAATTTAGAACGAGAGACGTGATAGCTGAGAATACGAGTCTTATAATATTTAATTAATATTTAGTGTTGTCTAAAATACTTGCATATATAATAATAGAGAAATGATTTGTACAAGTTTTAAATAGACAAATTATATACAAGTCATTGAACGTAAAAAAGTGAACTCACAGTTAAAAAATATAAAAAAAAATATTATTTTTTTATTAATAAAATCTACTTTTTTACAAAAATCTTATATGAAGTCTGTCTATTTGAAATTTGTATATAATATTACTCAAAAATAAATACAAGATTTAC
The DNA here is from genome assembly GCA_961763995.1 of Juglans cinerea. Classification (NCBI taxonomy): domain Eukaryota; kingdom Viridiplantae; phylum Streptophyta; class Magnoliopsida; order Fagales; family Juglandaceae; genus Juglans; species Juglans cinerea. Next base: position 27,708,226 of record CAUIVZ010000003.1, read on the forward strand.
AAATTGACTTGATTTATAAATGAGACTGTAAGATTATCTAATATGAAATACATTATCTAATATTTTATAAATTTATTTTGAAAGCTCTATTTAAATTATTTTTCTGTTGAAAATAGTTCATCTTACCTAGTATAAAAGATGGGTAGAATTAAAAAATCATTCCATAGTTTAACGAGAAGGTACCGTAAAATGAATTTAAAAAAGAAAAAACATACACATAATATTTTTTTTTTACAATATTTTACATAATTATATTTTATCATAAAAATATAATTATTTTTTATTTTAAAATATAATTATGAAATATATTAATAAAACATATTGTGCAGGTAATATTAATCATTTAAAAATATATAATAATATTTGAAGCTGGCCAGTTCTGTGCAGTCTGTCCGCGGGGGGGGGAGGATGTGTGAAGCACGTAAAGCAATTATATTGATGGGTTATCGTTCAAGGTTGATTGATTGATTGACTGACTACTCGATCATTTTGCTTCATTTTGGACTTGAAGATAAAATCTGACAAAAAGCTTATCGACAGAGTAAAAAGCAGTAAAAACTCTCTGTTCCTAATTAAACAAATTCCTCTCGGAAAAAGCAAAAATAACAGGAAAAAAAAAAAAAAAAAAAGTAGAAAGTGAAACCTGTAGTTTTTGACCCATATATATGTTTCTTGTTGTTGTCTGATTTTTCCTCGAAATTCACACTACACAATCTTCGAGTAGTATTAATTACGGTTGAGATCATTGGGAGCACTGTAGCAGCAGTAACATCGGATATATGTACAGTAACAACGACTTATATTTTCTCGAACATACTAACCTAGGCCTCCTTCTACTCTGGACGCATTCTTTCAAACAAGCCCAAACAAGCATTTAACGCTACCAGGAAAATGCAAATACCAAACTATATATATATATATATAGGCGTACCTGTAATGCTTTGAAGGAAGGAAGTACGTAGCTTCTCCTTTGCAAACTTGGAAGTTGAATATCTGACGTATGGAGCTTAAGTACTTGATGTCGAACCAGCGGGCGCCGCACGGTCCAACCATGGTAGATCAAATCATGATCTGGGACTCCATATGACATTAGACAAGGGAGTAAGTGTCTAGGAGGCATGCAGCAGATGAGAAGGAAGTTTTGACAGTAATAACTAAGGATCTAAGACATGGGAATCGATATTTCAGACCTAAATTAAAAAGGGCTTTGGAAATTCTTGAATTCTATATATGAAATGTGGGATTGGAAAGGAAGAGCCGAAAGCATGGACATTTTGGTGGAGTTTAGAGTACTGTGTGGGGGGTACTAAATTAATATATCATGTTTACGTAGAACGTCGTCTTAGGTACCCAGCTATATATAGCCGTCTGTTTCTAATTAAAGGCTTCCATGAAAATCTGGGGGAGGCGTTGGGATATTGTATGATCTGCTTTTTCTTGAATGGTCAAATGCACGATTTTCACGACAGAAGTGCCTATTAATTATGTTATCATGGAGAATAAAGATTGAGGAATGTCTAGCAAATTAGTCATTAAAAAAAAAAGAAGTCATTTATTTATTTTGTTCCTTTTCCGACCTGGTTTTTTTATATAGATATGCTGTCTTTATTTAAAAAAAAAATATGTATGCACGTGTACGTGTGGTTTTTTGGTTTTCTTGGAGTTTCTTAAATTATAGATTTATTTTTTTCTTTATTAAGAGGCTTATGTTATTTTTGGATGTTGAGCTGAGTTAAAATGAGTTGAATTTTTTATGAATAGTAATGAGTTGAGATAGTGGAATGAGTTTTGTAGAGCCCACCTAAAATGAGTTTAGATATATTTGGATGTTAAGATGAATTTAGATGTATTTATAAAAAGTTGAAAAAGTTTGTGGATCCCATGTGTAAAAAGAGGTGTTGAGTTGAAAAATATTGTGAATCTTTCGTGTAAAGAGATTTTGAGTTGAAATGAATTTAATGATTTAAAAATTGAATATTTGGATATTAGACTCAACTTAAAGTGAGACTGAATTGAATTGTTCTAAGTTAAGTCCAAATTTCAAACTGGACCTAAATTTTAAATGGTACAGACTTGAACGATGAAAAGGAGGAAAAGGATACAAATTACAAGCTGCATGCCGAAAGTTAAAAAAGGTGTCGTTGTACTAAAATTATATATATTTTTCAGCATTCTATTTTATGTCATGCTTTAAAAACTATCATGTTCTTTGCATTTAATCTAATGAAAACATTAATTCCTTTTCGATTCTTTCTTTTTCCCTTCTCCAGTACCGACCTGCAGCATGCACTTTCTTTTATATGAAATGGCAAAGCATGCACCTCAAAGTGAAAGTCATGATTCCTTCAGGATTTGATTTTGATCAACAAACTTATCTCTCAACACAATCTAGAGTTAATGCTGTTTAAGGCTTTAAGCACGTACACGTATGTTATGCTCCACGAAAAAAGAACCTCGTATATGGTTTTTTTCAAGTCAAACAACATTCACGAAAGAGGAGAAAGCAATAGGGTTTTTTAGGTTGCGTTTAGATGTTGAACTCAGCTTAATTTAGCTGAGCTCTTTATGAATATGAGTGAGTTGAGTAGTGAAGAAAGTTATGTGGAACCTATCTAAACTGAGTTTAAAGTGTGTTTGGATGTTAAGATGAGTTTAGTACTTTTTATGAAAAGTTGAAAAAAGTTGTGACTCTCACGTGTAAATATGTATTAAGTTGAAAAAGGTTGTGACTCGCACGTATAAATATGTATTAAGTTGAAAAAGGTTGTGAGTCCCACTTATAAAGATGTTTTGAGTTGAGATGAGTTTAGTAATTTGAGAGTTGAGTGTTTGAATGTTAGACTCAGCTTAAAATTAGATTGAGCTCAACTGGGTCTTGCAACTAAACATAGCCTTAAACTTTCTGAGTAAAAAATCGACACGTGTTTTAAATAAAATCCGTATATATATGCAGGTCATGAGGTGAAAGAGCTTTCTTCAAAGTCGACGTTGGGAATCATTTACTTTTTAATTAAATTACATATCAATGATCATCATTAGTCGAAAATTCCCAAATGGTCAGCGGAAAAGTTTATGGAAGACATGATCCTCAAATGGTGCATTTTGAGAAAGTTCTCGTGACCATCTTAAATGCAAGTCAACAAGGTATACGTGGTGTTTGATCATTCCTTTAAAATAGACAAAAGCTCTTAACAAGTCATTATCCAAAGATGCCCATGTGATCAAAGGATCAATGCAAGCTCTGCTAGCTAATTGACTGATCCATATATATATATACTTTCATGCACAAAAAACGATTCACCTTAGGCCACGTTCCAAAAGAGCAACATGCTAAAAAGTTGTGATTTGCCCCCACCGGGGACAATTTATAGAGATTAACGACACCTAATCCCTACACGATCATGCTTATTTTAGTACATGCATAATTTCTTTTTTGTGTTGTCAAGGGATTGGCTACTTAAAGGGTCATTGGAAAATGCCTGTATCACATACCACCTCCATGATCGACTTTATTATATGACCCTCGTACGTGTAATGCGAGCTTTTTGGTCGTCGATCGATTTATGTGCGAATTCTCGACAAATCTATATGCTTGGTTTTGGAGAAATGATTGTTGTTTCAAGTCTGCTTTTGGCTTTAGAGAAAATAAGAAATTTTGTCCAAATAAAGCACAGCAGTAGAGATTAAAATGATAGTCTTGGGCATATCCGATGCCTGCCTGCTGTGTTTCTTTTTTAGCAGTTGAGTTTGATCATTGGTTGTTTGTGGGTTGACATCGTCGACCAAGCTTAGTCAAAGGGACAAGATTTTTACTTATTTATATGTTTAATTCCAGTGTGTTCTTGTGTTTTATTCTTTCACAGAAAGTTTGTCTCTTTACTACTTTGAGATTTTTTAATTAATCTTTTCCATTATTGTCTACTGTTTAACGAGAAAAAGAAGACTTTCGGTTATACTTATATTATATATCTGTTTGATATTTTAAAGTGTCTATAAATCATTTTGAACATGCATCTTTAAGTGGAATTGGGAAGAGGTAATAGTGCGTCAAACTATCACTTATTTAAAAAAATTATTAATATTTTTGCCATTAATACTTTCAATCACGTGTGAACCAGACTTTCTCTTAATAAATAAATCCATCACGTATAATATTTAATTAATTACGTGAAGTGTAGAGATATAATTTGAATTCAAGACATTAACTAATTTGATACAGTGTGAGAGTACAATTTTTTTAGAAGACTTAAGTTGATAGAAGATATAGATTTAATTATTTATGTTTTTATCTTTCAGATAATAATACTTCCCTTCTGCAAAATTATTTACTAACTATTCACGTATTTTCTTCAATTTAAATATTTTTATATGTTGCTTCTTGGTAGAAAACGAACACGAAAGTGATCAAATTTAGTATTTTTTAGCTACTATATCCTTGTTTCTAGTATGGGTTCAGTATTCTCAAGGTCAGCTAAACAATAACGGTTGAGACTAAGGGCTGGTTTGTTTTTGGAGATGAGATGAGATGAGATGAGATGAGATTAAAGTTAAAAAGTTGAATAAAGTATTGTTAGAATATATTTTTTAATATTATTTTTGTTTTGAGATTTGAAAAAATTGAATTGTTTATTTTATTTTGTATTGGAAGTTGAGAAAGTTATAATGATTAGATGAGATGAGATGAGATGTTTTCTGAAAACAAACGTTTTTTTTTTTAAAGAAGATGATGAGACCCCGATTTTATTGATTACCCTCACTTATGACGGAAGAATACCTTTTATAGATAATGAAACTTGGGGGTTACAAAGATAAAAGCCTAAAACCAAGTTCCTAATAAAGTATAAAGACTTAATTTATATAAAGATTACAAGAAGATTAAGAAAAACCTAGAAAATTTAGTGTCTAATAGTAGAAAGACTTGCATGATCCAAAGAGAACATAGCAATCATATGTTTAGAGAGTTGAAAGAGAGATGAAAAACTTACCGTATGTCCCACAGCACCATAATTTGTTAGACTGTCTGTTAGCACATTACCTTTTATGCAAACATGATTAATACTGAAGAAAAAATCATTCTTGAAATGTAAAATATCATTCCAAATGTCAGAGTAAATCCAGGGGAGAAGAGCCTTTATTAAGCCAATTAACCACAATGAGGGAGTCAGTCTTAACAACCAAATCAGTGATGCTCAGTTCATAACACAAAGTTAAACAAATCTTAAGGCTGACAATTCTGCAAAAAGTGTTAGTACCAACACCTAGAAAACAAGAGAAACTAGTAATGTTAGAGCAATTATTGGAATGTAAAACACTACCACAACCAGAAGGCCCATGATTACCTTTTGTAGCACTATCAATATTTAGCTTAAGAGTGCCCAAAGAAAGCGTAATCCATTTGACCAAGATATGTCTTTTAGTCCTAATAGTGATCAGAGAGATATGCAAAGATTTGTGAAAATTTGTATTGATATTAGACACAATATCTTTAAGTTTCAGCAAGTGGTTTAGCTCCCAAAGCCACTTCTTAATCTTCCAATAAAGGTAATGGCAGTAGTATTAGAACCCTAAAGTCTTACTCTATTACGAGCTACCCATAATTCTCAAAATATAAGAGATGGTAGCAAACGAGCAAGTAAATTGAATTAGTCAGAGCCCTTGAGAAGACCACCAAAAAATAGCAATGTTTTTCCAACAACTAAAGCCCAAAAGAAAATGACCAAAAAATGATGAGAAATAATACCAAATGGTCTTCGCAAGAGAGCAGTCTAGAAAAATATGGTTAGCATATTCAATAGAGCCCTCTTAACAAAAAGAGCATTTAGAAGCCATGTGAATCCCACATTGTTAAACTTTATCATCATGGAGAATTCCATTATTCCACAGTTTCCAGATAAAGACCGAAATCTTGGTAGGGAGGACTTGATTCCAAATAAAACTCAAGGCATTGACGGAAGGCAAGTGGTCCTAAAAAAGGTTCCAAGCAGACTTGGAAGAAAAATTACCATCATGAGAATGCCTACAAACTCTAATATCACAACCAAGTTTAAGAATTATAGGGTGGTAATTAACTTCATGCAGCAGAGAGGTGTCGCCCAAACTAGAGAGGATATGTATTTTCCATCCAGTAGAGGAACATACATCTTTTAATTGAAGCTGAGAATTATTAACATGGAAACCTTTCTGAGCTAAGGAACTATTCCCAGTCTAGTTATCATACCAGAATTTTAACGCGCTCTCCCTAATTTTCCATTGGCCTTCTTGGTGAATGATAGGGAGGTAGCAACATATAACTTTCCAAGAATTAGAATGATAAGATTTAGCCTATATAATATCAATTGAGTGGGTGTTTCTCATGTATTTATGGTGAAGAAAAGTAGCCCAAGATGAAGTAGAAGTGAGAAAACGCCAAGCAAGCTTACAATGAAGGGCTTGGAGGACATCATATAAGTTTCTAATACCCAATCCTCCTTCAAGGATAGGATGGGTAATATGACGCTAAGAGATCCAGTTTTTTTTAGTATGACCCTCGGATTCCCCCTAGAAAAAAGTGGCAAAAGCTTTATGAATGGAATCAATGACTTTTTTGGGCGGATTGAGAACATAGGGAATATGGATAAGGATGGATGTAAGGACATATTTGATCAAAGTAAACTTGCCTCCCGTGGATAATAAACGATTTTTCCACCCAGTTGTTTTCTTCTTGATTTTATTCAAAATAGAGTAAAAAACATATATGTGGAGCTTATTATAGGAGAAAGGGGCACCAAGATAGACAATGGGAAATCTACCCTGATTGAAACCCGTGGCAACTCTAATGATATTCTTCCAAGTGCTTGGGGGCATTTTTATGCAGTAGGAACACACTTTTAGAGTGATTGATCTTTTGCCTTGAGATATTCTCATATTGAGAAATGAAGGTCATAAGAGTTTGGACACTTTTCTTGGAGCCATTTGTGAAAGCTAAAAGATCATCATAAAAAATGATGTGAATGATACGTTGACATCCACGAGGTACAACATAAGGAGTGGTATGCCCATCAGTCATCAACTGATGGAGACCTCTACTTAATGATTATTCACTAAGAATTAAAAGAAAATGAGATAAAAGATCCCCTTGTCTAAGCCCTCTGCTAGCTGCGAAAAAGTCAACATGAGTACCATTGAGGAAAATGGAAAAAGTAGACTCAGAGAAACAAGCCTGAAGAAGAGAGACCACACTCGCATTAAAACAAAAAGTGATCACAATGCAAGAAAGATAGTCACAATTGACTCTATCAAAACTTGTGGCCATGTCAACTTTAAGCATGACATTATTACCACAAACATTTTTAGCCAAGCTATGAGTCAATTCCTGAACTAAAACAATACTATCAAAGATTATCCTCCCTTCAACAAAAGCGCCTTGATGCCTAGAGGTAATCTTAGGCATAATAGTTGCAATGTGAGATGCCCGAATTTTGGAGATAATTTTATAAGAGACTTGACATAAACTGATGGGCCTGAATTCATAGAGAATGGCATGCTTATTAGTTTTAGGAATTAAAGTGATGAAGTGTGCTTGTAAAAAGGGGGAAGAGACCCCATTGGAAAAATTCAAATACGTCGTTATGAAAGTCCTTGCATATAATCGACCAACATGCAATATAGAAAGAAGAGGAGAAACCATCAGGACCAGGAGCAGAGTCCATAGGGATGCTCCAACCCGCTTGTTTAACCTTTTCAAAAGTGGGAGTTTTAATCAATAAATCATTGTCATCATCAGACACAAGATTGGGAATATGATTAAACAAATGGGTAGCCTCTTGAACAAGTTAAAAATTAATTGACTATGAAAAAAATCAACAGCCGCATAATGAATGACATTATGATCAGAAGTAGATGTTCCAGCAGGGAGAGTGAGATAAGCAATGCTAGCTTTTCTCCTTTTGTGAGCAGCCCCATCTGATGGAAGAATTTAGTATTTTTATCGCCCTTTAACAACCAATGTATTCTAGATTTTTGTTTAAGGAAAACTTCTTCTTGAATGAGCTTGTAATCATATTCTTTTTCTAATTGTTGGAAAGCATTAAGAGCAGAATCAAGATTAGATTGTTGCAAAGTAATTTCAGCAACTTTTATATTGTCCCTCATCAAAAGCAAGGGTTTGAAAAAGATTTCCAAAAACTGAAAAATTCCAATCTTTCAAAGCATTTTTAAGACATTTCAATTTAAAAGCTATTTTATGCATACCAAATAGATGACAAGGTTGGTTCCAACAAGAGTAAACAAAATTTAGAAAATTTGGGCATCCAGTCCATAGTCTTTGGAGTTTAAAAGAAGATGGACCCAATTTTAAATCTTTTTTGTTCTCGATCAAAAGAGGGCAGTGATCAAAATGGTTTCTTTCTAAGTGAGTGAGAGTGACAAGAGGAAAATGAGAAAGACAAGATTGGTTAACAAGAGCATGGTCAAGTCTTTCACAAGTGTAAATACCATCCTGACAATAAAACCAAGTGAGTTTAGAAGTAAAAAAAGGGAGATCATATAGAGAATTATTATCAATGAAATCAACAAAATCGGCTTTAGCAAATGAAGGAGGGGTGGGCCCCTTATTTTTTCCTCATCTGACTTAATGATATTGAAATCACTTATAATGATCCAAGGCACGCTCAAAGGTCTCAAATCAGCTAAAGAATTTCATAAAGATTTTTTAAGGATGAGATTACATTTACCATAAACAATAGAAACCATAGTAGAAATATCATTCCAATCAACATAGAGTGATACGTTGTTCTGAAGATAAAATAACAGAAATATGTAAATCATCCTTAGCACAAATCTAAATTTTACCACCATCATCCTCATTGGAAAAATATGGGGTAAACCCAAGGTTTTTCCAATGTTTGCAGCTTTGAAAAAATGAATCATAGGTTCTAAGAGAGCAATAAAAGGCAATTTATAGAAATTTACTAAGTGTTTAAAGTGACGCATAGTACCTTTGTTGGCAACACCACGGACATTCCAAACTATAAAAGCATTCACCAACATATTATCTGAGTTTTGTGTGTTAGAGATTACATCAATTACACAGGTAACCCTTTACCTTCATTCTTGATAACGTTTTCCACAATTTTAGAATCAAAGTGAGTTGCTTTCGTTGAATGTTTTTCTTCCTGTGGTATAGCTATTGAGGAATCCAAATTCAAATCATTAGCAAGCATAGATAAATAATTAGAAATAGGAACCTCATCCAACAAAGGATCATTATTAATGGGGTCAAGTCTAGTGCTTTGATCCTTATTAGTCTCAACAGACTTGTTAACATCTAAGATAGCCTCAGAAGGTTCAGTCTCAGTTTCAAGTTGAGGGCATGGATGCTCAACCACGGAAGTTGATTTCACTTCCTTACTACTGCTTGAGGAAACATGGGGTTGTATAACCCCTAATTTAGGGTCAGCCTTCCTATCAGATTTGATAGGTTCTGAGGCATGGTTATCGGTAGCTAAAACAATATGGTCTTGATTTGCAACAATTTTTTCTTCATAGTTTTTTGAAACCCATTTCTTCTCAACAATAGGAGCAACTTGTTTAGAGAATTCTAAGGTTGATTTGGAATTTTTGGATAACATCTTTCTACATTCAAAGAGGGCATTGTCCTTGGAGTTTGCAGTTACTGCAGTAACTAGGATGTCTCTCGTATTCAATTTTTTGCCAAAAACCATCATCCCAAATACCTATCCATATGGCATCTTCCTTTGGAATAGAGAGATCCATTTCAATACAAACCCTAGCAAATGAGGGACGTGTGTGAGTGAGTGTGGATAAATGAGCAGCTAAAAATTTACCGAGAGGATTAACAATGGATTTCAAGTAAGATTTGACACAAAAGTTCAAAGGAAGTAGAGGTACTCTTACCCAAACAGATGCTATAGGCAATTCTTCCATGGGATTGAAGTCCCTAGACCATTTGAATAATTTGAACATTGCCCCTTCCATTGAATATGTGGTGGTAGCATTTCAAACTGGGGTTTCCATCTCGCGCCTGCAAATTGTACTTCAAGTGGTAAAGAAGAGTCTGCAAAACAGTCCAAAAATTCAAAGACATTTTCATGGTCAGTTTTTTCGACAATTAAAAATTCATGTGACTGGAAAATGGAATCATTATCAGAGAAATGAAGAGTTGAGCAAATAAATTCTGTTGGTGTCAAACTCTCCACAGCATTCATATCACTTGTATCATCAAAATGTGCTGGCATCTTGCAAGCATTGAAAACGTTCAACTCAAGTGCCATGTTCCCAAAAGTAAGCTTCAGAACTCCACTTCTGCAATTAATCAAAGCATTTGACGTAGCCAGAAATTGTCTTCCAAGAATGACAGGAGCTTGGTAAATAGTGGAGGTTGGCTGCTGCATATCAAGAACTACAAAATCCACTGGGTAGTAAAATTTGTCCACCTGGACCAGCACATCCTCAACAATACCCTTTAGCACCTTAACTGATCTGTCTGCCAATTGTAGCATGATGGAAGTCTTTTTCAGCTCACCCAATCCCAACTGCTCATACACTGAAAATGGTAGCAAGTTTACATTACTCCCCAAATCAAGTAAAGCTCTCCCAATGCGTGACTCACCAATCATAATAGAAATGTGGGGAGAGCCGGGATCTCCAAACTCCTGAGGAGTCTCGCTCAATATCAATGCACTGACTTGCTCTATTAGGAAAGCTTTCTTCTTTACATTCAGCTTCCTCTTAACTGTGCACAAGTCCTTTAGAAATTTTGCATATGAAGGAACTTGTTGTATGGCATCCAAGAGTGGAATATTAATCTTTAATTGCTTGGAAATCTCCTGAATCTCAGTGTGGTATTTGTTCTTTTGGCCAGCTGCCAATCTCTGAGGATAGGGAACCACAGGTTGGTATCCCACACTAGTTTCAGCATCTGCACTCACAGGCTTCTTCCGCTCTGGTCTCATTACCTCTGGTTCTTTTTCAGCTTCACCAGTCTCTGTTGCATCTTCAGGTGTAGGAGCAACTACCTGTGTGTCCATAGACATCTCTGGTTGGGGAACTTCCTTTCCACTTCTCAAAGTAAGAACGACATTCGCTGTCTCAAAAACCTCCCCTGAGACATTATGCACTTGCTGTTGTTGCCGGTATACTTGAGGATTAGGCTGAGGCTGAGTGTTCTGATTGTTTATGGTGGCCTGAATCTGCATGAATTGCTGAAGTATATTGGCCATCTGTGCCATACTATCATCTAGAGACTTCTTCGTAGATGATTGAAGCTGAGAACTCTGTGCAGCTACATGAGGCTGAAATCTTGGAAGTGCTACAAAAGGATAGCTCTAAGAACTCTGATATGGTTGATACTGGTGCTGAGGAGCAGCCTGATGAAATGGCTGTTGAGAAGGTGGTGGAGACCGGCCAAGCTGATCATTCCTCCATGAGAAATATGGGTGATTCCTCCACCCCGTATTATATGTATTGGAGAAAGGCTGATTTTGTGCTCTATTAACCCAGTTTGCTGATTACATCTGCTCTGAGCCACTCTCCTGAAATACTGGCATGATTGGGCAATCTTGAGTCTTGTGGTTTGAATCAGCACATAAAGAACATGTCTCTACTGTTTTCACGGCCTTCACTTTTTCCATCTTCATTACCTCTAATCATCTAGTCAATGCAGCTATTCGGGCTTGAACGTCAGTGTCCTTCTTAAGCTCATATCTGCCCCCACCAGCAATAGCCCTCAGTGGCTGTGCAGTCAATGAAACTCGATCAGTGCGAGTGTTCCATTGTTTTGCTCTCTCAGCAAGATAGTCAAAAAATGGCAATGTTTCATCAGGTTCCTTGCTAAAGAATTCTCCATTGCACATAGTCTGAACAAACTGCTTGCATTGTGGAGTGAGACCAATGTAAAAATAATTCACTAACCTCTAGGATTCAAAACCATGATGTGGACAGATATTCACCAAATCCTTAAACATTTCCCAGCTGGCTTGGAAAGTCTCGTCAGATTTCTGATTGAACTGACTGATTTGCTCTTGTAAATACTGAGTTCTCTGAAAAGGATTTTTTTTTTGTAAGAACTCATGCTGCATATGAGACCAACTAGAGATAGAATCAAGCTTCAAAGAATTAAACCAAATCTTCGCTTTATCATTTAAAGAGAAAGGAAATAAACGAAATCTAATAAATTCATCAGTAGTGGCTCTATTGATAAAAGTAGTACAAGCCAACTCAAAATCTATCAAGTGCTGATAAGGACTCTCAGCATCCATCCCGTGGAACTGAGGTATCACTGACATCATGCCATGCTTAATAGAAAAATTAGGTGCATCATTAGGTAAAATAATGCATGATGATGTAGTGGTGCGAGTGGGCTGCAAATAATCCCTAAGAGTGTGTGGTGCAGGTGCAGCCATGGTTTGTTCAATTTCAATTTTCTCGTCAGTAGAAAAAACAGAAGAGTTATCTATCTCTGGGCTGTGTATACTACTCTCAGTGCTCGATGTAACTCTAACCAACCTATTTGAATTATCCTAATCCATGACATGAAATATCAATCCAAATAGCATAAGTAAGGTTCAAGTGACTGAGCAGTAGGTGACAAGTGAAATGTGTAATCAGAGATAAGATAGTGACAACAATCAATTGAGATAAAAAAAATAAAAATAAAAATAACGAGTTTAAATTTACGTCAAGCAACTATTCCCCGGCAATGGTGCCAAAAACTTGACTCACTAAAAAATGAATAGCACAAAGGCTATCCCAAGTGCAGGAGGATGTCGCGTAATAATTAGGAATAAATTCCTACATCGTCTCCTGAAGTAAAGTTACTTAAAATCAAACTCGTTTAAAATAGTGAAAATATTCACAAAGAGAAAATAAAAATGATGGTATGTGCAATGGATGAAAGAGTGCACAAAGAATGAAAAGGGCACTAGTCATGGACTAGATTCATATTTTTGGATTTTTTAGTGTCGAAATGAAATGTAAAAAAAACTAACAAATTAACAATAAAAAAAATCAACTAAACTAAACAATCTTAATTAATCTGAAAATTAAACAATAAAACATAAATTATTTAAGTCCTAATTAAGCTTTAATCGATCTAATATGCAATGGAACTGAGAGATTAACAAAACTAATCTAAGAATTAAACTAGATTAGAAAGTAATTGACAAAATACGAACTGAAAATTTAAAAGCCCCAAAATCAAGATTCTAGGGTTCATCCTTGTATTCAAATCACAAATTTTCAAAATTAATCCATAGTAATTGTAATCATTGTTAAATGAAAGTTTAAAGAAGCGAGAAAAATAAATAACACGAAATAAATAAATAGTAAATAAAATGCCTAAAAGTCTAAGCAAAATATCTCAAAAATAAATCACAAACTTTAAACTAAAATTAAATAAATAGTAAAGAGTGAAAAAAGCAAGCCAAATGAATGGAGATTGAGGTGGTAGGTAATGGAGGCAGCAGCAGATGGACTCTGGAGGAGTTCTTTGTAATGGGCCCTTCACTGAATATGAATCACCAAGAACTAAAGAGAGAGAAGAGAGAGAGATAGAATTGAATAGAGAGATAGAATTGAATAGAAGATTGCGAGGGAGAATTCTGTTAATTATTCTTATGCTTTCCTCTTCATTTCAATCTGTTTTTATAGGTAAACATTAGTAGAACGACAGCGTTTTGAGCTTACTACACATTTACATTCACTAAACGGCATCGTGCACTCAACTCTATTAAACAAGAGTACACTCACGACCTGTCGTATTATTACTAACTTTTCAACTAACAAAACTAACTTCTGCTGCTGCATGTGATTATTCTCACGAGCCTTCAACATCTTTACACACAATCACGCCAATATTGCTCAACCTCTGGATCCTTACATACCCCTCCTCTTCAAAGCACCTTGCCCACAAGGTGAGGAAAACTTTTCCTTAATTGCCAATAAGGTTCCCACGTAGCTTGATCAGCATCAGTGCCCTCCCACTGAACTAAAACTTCGACCACTGCTCTGTTGTTCACTTTTCTGCTACGACGTTGTAGAATAACCTGAGGCTCAGGTGCAAGTTCACCATGAATATCCACTGGAGGTAATGTTGTTAAAGGAGAAATATGATGTCCAATCTTCTGCTTTAAACAAGAGACATGGAAAACAGGATTTAATTGTGACTGTTGAGGCAATTCAAGACGATAAGCCACCTGTCCAATCCTTTCCAATATTTGGAAAGGACCAAAAAACTTAGGTGACAGTTTCATGTTTCTCCTTACTGCCAAAGACTTCTGTCTATAAGGCTGAAGCCTTAAATAAACCCAATCTCCCACTGTAAAAGTTCTCTCAGTATGCTGTTTATCATACTGAAATTTCATTCTTTCTTGTGCCAACAACATATTAGTCTTCAAAATGTCTAAAATTTGTTCTCGAGACTTCAACAATTCTTCCACAGCTTGATTAGATGAAAGACCTGGAACATAGCCTCTGAGTGGAGTAGGTGGAACACCATAAACTGCCTCATAAGGAGTGATCTTAGTATAGGTGTGGAAACTGGTATTGTACCACCATTCAGCTAAAGCCAACCAGTCAGACCACTGGCTTGGTTTATCACCTGAAAAACACCTTAAAAATTGTTCTAAACATTTGTTTACAGCCTCAGTTTGGCCATCACTTTGAGGATGGTATGCTGAAGAATAATCCAAATTTACACCTTGTAACTTGAAGAACTCCTTCCAAAAGGAACTGAGGAAAGTGGAGCCACGATTTGATACAATGGACTTTGGCATGCCATGTAATTTAAAAACATGGTCCACGAAAACTGAGGCTACTTTCACTACTGTGAAGGGATGTTTTAAAGGTAAAAAATGAGCATATTTTGAAAGCCTATCAACAATCACCATAATAACTGAGTAACCTCTGGACATTGGCAATCCTTCCACAAAATCCATTGAGATATCAGTCCAAATTGCTTGAGGAATTTTTAAGGGCTGAAGTAATCCAGCTGGGTGAACATTTTCAACTTTATTTTTCTGGCAGACTTCACACTCCTTGATGAATTTCTTTATCTCAGTTTTCATACCAGGCCAATAGAAGTCAGACCTTGCCCTCTGTAGTGACTTATGGAAACCTGAATGGCCTGCAGCAGGACTTGCATGAATAAAATGCAATATTCTGACTTTTAAGTCAGTACAATCAGGAATATATAACCTCCCCTTCTTAAACAAAACTCCTCCTCTAATAGAGAATGATGAATTTGTTGTAGGGTTCTGTTGTAAAGTCACAAACTGTTGCTGTACCACCTGATCTTCAACATATGCCCTTTTTATTTCCTCTAACCACATAGGGTTCGGGACAGATATGGCTAACACAGAATGAACATTCTGCCATTGATCTTTCCTGGACAAAGCATCTGCCACCTTGTTTTCCACTCCCTTTTTGTATTCTACTGAAAAATCATAGCCAAGCAATTTAGAGAGCCACTTTTGTTGAGCAGGGGTGCCAACCTTCTGTTCCAACAAATATTTTAGGCTATGATGATCAGTTCTGATGATGAATGAGCCTCCCAACAAGTAAGGCCTCCACTTCTTGACTGCCAAGACCAAAGCCAAAAATTCTTTTTCATATGTTGACAGCTGCAGGTTCTTTCCTTTTAAAGCTTGGCTCAAGAAGGCCAAAGGTCTTTGTTCTTGCATCAATACAGCCCCTACACCACTCCCACATGCATCACATTCAATCACAAACACTTTAGAAAAATCTGGCATAGCCAAAACAGGAGGCTGTGTCACGACTTGTTTCAATTCTGCAAATGCTTTAGTTGCTTCTTCAGACCACTTAAAAGCTTCCTTCTTCAACAAGGCTGTCAATGGAGCAGCTATGATGCCATAATCTCGAATGAACTTCCTGTAATAGCCAGTTAATCCTAAGAATCCTCGCAGGGATTTAACAGACTTAGGTATTGGCCATTTAATCATTGATTCTATCTTTTTCTGATCTGCCATGACTCCCTCCTTGGAAATGAGATGTCCCAAGTATTCAATCTCACGGCAAGCAAAGTGACATTTAGATCTCTTAGCATACAATTGATGGTCTTGTAAGGTGTTCAAAACAGTGGCTAAATGCTTCAAATGTGACTGCAAATCTCGACTATATATCAGTATGTCATCAAAGAAAACAATTACAAATTTTCTTAAGAATGGTCTAAAGACATCATTCATAAGACCTTGAAATGTGGAGGGTGCATTAGTGAGTCCAAAAGGCATTACAAGGAACTCATAATGACCCTCATGTGTTCGAAATGCTGTCTTGGAAATGTCATCCTCCTTTATGTGAATCTGATGGTAGCCTGACCTTAAATCAAGCTTGGAAAAAACAGCTGCCCCAAAAAGTTCATCAAGCAATTCATCCACCACTGGTATAGGGTATTTATCTTTGATTGTAGCCTCATTAAGTACCCTATAGTCTATGCACATTCGCCAAGAACCATCTCCCTTCCTCACTAAAAGGACAGGTGAAGAAAATGGTGACTGACTTGGCCTAATGACACCAGATTGTAGCAATTCTTTAACTATTTTTTCAATCTCAGCCTTTTGGTAGTATGGATATCTATATGGCCTCACACTTACTGGTGTGGAATTTGTTTTCAGAAGTATCTGATGATCATGAGACCTGTATGGAGGTAAGCCTCGTGGTTCACCAAAAACTGTCTGAAATCTATCTAACAATTTCAAGACATCCTGAGGTATATCATGTAACACCTCCTGAGACTGAACTGCAGTGATTTGTAAAAATAATCCCTTGCTCTCCATAGCAGAGATTTTAGTAACCTCCACATCATCCACAAGGTTGCTAGAAGTGGAAGCTAATGCCTTTAAAGAAGTCAAAACTCCTTTGTAAGTAAACTGCATGCTTAATTTGGCAAAATCCCAAAGGATAGGGCCAAATGACAGCAACCATTGGACTCCTAAAACTATGTCACAACCACCCAAATTCAAAGTAAGTAAATCAGATACAAAGGTCGTACCTTGTATAAGTAGTGCCACATTACCACACTTCCCTTCACTTGCCACCATATCACCATTGGCAATTCTGACTTGCAAAGGGTCAGATTGTTGTATTGCCAGTCCACATTTACGTGGCACTACAGTATCCACAAAATTATGGGTACTGCCAGAGTCAATCAAAATAGTTAACTTCCTCTTCTTGATATGGCCAAGAACCCTCATTGTTTTGGGACTTGGTGTTCCCACCAAGGCTTGAACTGAAATTGCAGCAACACCAGCAACCCCTTTCATCTGTTGAGTATCATTTTCTTCTGACTGTTCAGTTTCTTCTTCTTCTAATTCGCATGATTCCATTTGAGATAAGTCCATACCTTCTAATACATATACTCTTGGTTTTGCACACTTGTGGCCTTGATAATATGTCTCTTCACAAAAGTAACAAAGTCCCTTCAACCTTCTTTCTTGCATCTGATGTTCTGAGATCCTTTGGAAAGGCATTTTGGAAACAGCCTGCCCTCGAGGAGGTGCTCCCAATATTGAAGGAGTCTGTATTGGCTTCTGTATACTAGGCCCCGAATCATATGAGGTGTTCTTCCAAACCTTCCTAGTGCTCCAAATGTTCTGTTCTTGAATCTTGGCCAAGCCAAATGCATCATTTAAGTTCTTAGGGTTAAACATCTTTACTGTGAATCTCACCTCATCTTTCAAGCCACTTATAAAGCAACTTAGCTTATTCTTCTCAGAAATTCCTTTGAGCCTATTAGAAATCAAATCAAATTCTGTTTTATAGGCTGCTACTGTACTCACTTGCTTCAACCTTGTAAGAGCCTCCATTGGATCGTCATAAACAGATAATCCAAATCTTACCTGCAATGCTTGAGTAAACTCATCCCAAGAACGAAATAAACCTGCTTCAGATGAATTCTGAAACCACACCAAGGCTTCCTCCTCCATATAAAAGGAAGCAAATAATATTCTTTGTCCTGGAGGTACTTGATGGTACAAAAAATATTGATTAGCCTTATACACCCACGCCACTGGGTTCCCACCAGAAAACCTTGGAAACTCCACTTTGATGTTTCGAAAAATTCCTCTATCAACTTGTTCACGGCCAGGTACTTCTTCACTGTCTTCATGCATTTCTTCCTGTACAATTGATCCATTGACTGATATTTTTGAGATCTGCTGTATTACTTCTGCGAACCTTTTATCTTGATTTTCTCTGTCGATTCTGGCAGTTTCTTGCTGCTGTACCAGAACAGCAATTGTATCCTCGAGTTGCTTCTGATGTCGATCTTGTTGCTGTCTCAGAATATTCAAGGAATCCACCACTTGTGCATAGGATCGCGTTCCTTCAGCCATGACTGCTGATACCAATTGTAATGGGCCCTTCACTGAATATGAATCACCAAGAACTAAAGAGAGAGAAGAGAGAGAGATAGAATTGAATAGAGAGATAGAATTGAATAGAAGATTGCGAGGGAGAATTCTGTTAATTATTCTTATGCTTTCCTCTTCATTTCAATCTGTTTTTATAGGTAAACATTAGTAGAACGACAGCGTTTTGAGCTTACTACACATTTACATTCACTAAACGACATCGTGCACTCAACTCTATTAAACAAGAGTACACTCACGACCTGTCGTATTATTACTAACTTTTCAACTAACAAAACTAACTTCTGCTGCTGCATGTGATTATTCTCACGAGCCTTCAACATCTTTACACACAATCATGCCAATATTGCTCAACCTCTGGATCCTTACATTCTTCAACTTTGGCGGCGCGCGTTCTATGCGTTCTTCTTGAAGCCGAAGAAAAAAAGAAAATCTCTCTGGTTCGTTTGGCGTCCGTTTGAAAAAAAAAAGTATATCAAGCCATCACGCCTCTTTCGTAAAAACCAAAAGAAGCCTTGCGAGTTGCGTAGCCCCTAGCCCCTCATCCCTTCCGTTTCGTGTGTCCAAGAGTCCAGCTCTCCTCTCCCACTTATTGAAGACCAAGTCAAAAACTAAGTCAAAGAACTATAGCATGTGTCTCCCACGTCCAACTCTATGATAGAAACTCGTCTATTTTGCTTTTGACTTTTCTTGACCTTTTTTTTTCATTTTCTTTTCTATATGCATTTCTTTACCTATATAAAAATAAATAAAAATTAGAAAAGAAATAAAATAAAATAAAATAAAATATTTAAAAAAAGAATAGAATATACCAAAAAAAATTATGTTGTGCATGTGAATGAACATTGTCCAATTAAATCACAAGTTATAAAATTAAGTATAAATCATGCTATTAACCAAAATAAATCATAACTCGGATTTATTCATCTTAACCATTTATTCATCCAAAATCAATAATAATGTAATGAAATA
The DNA here is from genome assembly GCA_961763995.1 of Juglans cinerea. Lineage (NCBI taxonomy): Eukaryota > Viridiplantae > Streptophyta > Magnoliopsida > Fagales > Juglandaceae > Juglans > Juglans cinerea. The sequence continues at coordinate 27,727,581 of CAUIVZ010000003.1, forward strand.
AATAAAATATATTGGTTCTAAATGTATAAAATATGCAATAACTTAGCTCAATCAGTCAATCAAGCCAACAATCGGAGGATGTGATAGGCCCCATTTGTTTATGATATGATTTCGTATAGAGTCCATTTGAGGCTTCCCCTTAGAGAATTTTGCAACCAGTGCATACTGTAAAGGTGCCTCTGAATGTTGGACTTCTAGAGTGAAGAAAATCGCTGCCTTGCCATATTTGATTTGGGCTTGTTTCAGAGGTAGTTCAATGTTAGATATTGGGATTGAGGAGAGCTCTACCTTGTTCCTATTCCCAACAATGGCAGTGTAAGATTTCGATGGAGGTGCATCCTTCTCTTTGGTTTATTGGGGCTCAATCAGATTTGGGTTTGGTGAGTTGATGGTCTCCATAAGAGAAAAGGAACAATCGCGCTAAAAATAGAGAACAAAGAAGAGAGCGGAAGAAAAATATCAGAAACAAGAAGAAGTACGCTTACCTAGATGGAGATTAGGGCTTCGGAAAGGGGGAAAAAGGATGAGGAGGACGATCGACTATGCTCTTGGGAGAAAAAGGGTGAAATAGAAATACACGTCTTTCCTGATATATGACTCAGTTGAGACGAAAGTTTGAAGCCTATTGAATCCATCTTATTGACAAAAGTGGGTGAATGTCCTCGCATCCTCCCTTGCATTTGATGAGAAGTGTTACAAACACAAAAAGATTACATAAAACTAAATCAACAAAATGACGTGATTTTCATGTAATCCGTTAGGCCTACTTTATGATAAAAATAACTTTACAATCTAACGTATACGTACCACATAAATCCATGTCACTTTATGTGTTTAAATTTTTTGTAATCCTTTTATGATTAAAGTATTTCTCGCCTTTAATTTAATGAAAGAGAAAATCAAATTATTGTGGCTAAATTTAATTAATTTGAAAGGAATTCATCTTTTTCAACTTACGATATATATATATTATATTAGGGGATAATATACTTATAAGTTTTTTAATTATTTTATAACTTATTTTACAATCACCTAATGCAATTATGTCATTTCAATAAAAATAAATTTTAATTTTATAATATCACATTTATTTTTGTATAAAATTATAAAAAGTTATAAGTTGATATTTTTCTTTTGAAAACACGATTTATTTTCATTTAATTTTTAAGAAACAGATTGTTAACGTCGTGCTTCGAATGCCTTTGGGCCAGGTTCCAGCAACTTAGGTCTTCAGAACTTGTGCATGCAAAAGTAGAGAAGAAGGCAACTTGCAGAGGGTGGCATTGGGGCCGGGGAGTCTCCGATACCAAAGTCAGTAAATTCTCTTAGAAGTTGGTAAATAAGTGAGGGAGTCTAGGGATTAGAGAGAGAGTTTCTCGTACCTGAGACTTGTTAATTATACCATGAGTCTGGGGGGACAGATTATGTTTGTCCCTATGGAGTCTGTTCCCTTCATACTGTTCATTTTGTCAAAGTTCTTTAATGCGGCGTGACTCTACGACGACGTCATTAGCTTGTAGTTCGGGTAGTGATGCCATTAATGTGGCGTGGTTCCCTGACTTTGCTTTATTTTTGGTGGTCCGTCGATGTTCCCCTATTAGAGGACCAAGCATTCACCATATTTCCTGCTCTGCCCTGTACAAGTTTCCATGATTGGAGTGTGGTCGAGCGATGTCAGGCATGTTTGTCCCATCAACCACTTGATTACTTTTCCTTGTAGGAGTCTTGCTTCATGGGTGATCTTGGACCGAGACCCAATGGGCTTGTGAAGTAGAAACAATCCCTTTACAGGTACCCCTCCAATTCCTCTTGGATGGGTCCGAGGAGAATTCTTCCTTTGCTTCCCTAATTAACCAGATTTTGTACTCGAGACTACGCGGCTTTTTCTTTCCCGGGATGGGGTTTGCGGACCTCTTGGCGCTCACCTATTGCCTTCCTATTCCCTAACTATGTCTGAGTGGTTTTCTTGCCTTTACTCTATACTTTGCGATGGTTCATCTCCAGCTTTCGTGTCTGTATTTTGATGATTATGTTCCACATTAAATAGCACCCCTTCAATCCCTTCATCATTAATTCGTGTCAGGCTGTTATTTATTTCTCACGTCGCATCATTGGATACGTTTTGTTGGAATCGCGGTGATCGTGAGATTCTGGTGCCCAATGGGGCACGTGAGTCTCTATTTTCTCGTGAGATCAACCGTCGATCTTGCCTAGATCATTGTCAATGAAGCGGCTTTCGTGCAAGTTTGGAATGAAAGAGATCCATAATGCTTTCACGGGTCCTGCATTCTCGGCCGTGCCCAAGCCTGCTGCTTCCGAGCCCGACGATCCTACTCTCGACGTTCCTGAGGTTGGCACTCCCGGTGCCGAGGTCTGACATTGCCACGCCCTAGCTTCTTGGTGCCACTACTGCTCTTTTATTTTGCTCTTCCCTTTCTTTTCTTTTTGGTAAATGTATATACCTATGTGTCGTCGCCCTGTGGCTTGTATGTAACTTTGATTAATGAAATTGTTTCGCATTTTGGTTGTGCTAGGCTGCTTGTGTTTCGTACTTCTCCTTCTTTTTTTTTTTTTAGGCCGGCCTGGTGAGTTTTGCCGCAGGAAATTATGGGATTCCTGACTACCCCACTGGCCGTCCGCTTATCTGTTTATGCTGCTTTCGTTCGCCCTTGTTAGGTAGTCGTCCTCTTGGGGCCTTTAGCTACTTTATTTGATGAGGCTTTGGTTTGCCGTGCCTTGCAACTTTCTGTCGTACTTAGCTGGCTTTGCTTATATTTTGTTTCGTAACTCTGCGGCTTCACATTGTAACTTGTTCTTCGTAACTCTGCGGTTTCGTGCTATCACTTGTGATGATTAATGGTACTACCTTATATTTTGTTGTGTCTGGCTATTAGTCTTTGCGTATTTTTCCTTATTGTTTGCTTCTTCTTTTTCTTCTTATGGCCGGCCTGTGGGCTTTTGTTGTAGGAAATTAAGGCTCGGCGTTAGGGGTGTTGTTGGCATATAGGGCCCCACGATCCACCCCGCCAGTGCCTAGCCTATTCCCGACGACCCCACAGGACGACGGCTCTCTTGCCCACACTATTTTCGTCCGCCTTTGTTAAGTAGTCGCTCTTTTGAGGCTTTTAACGACTTTGTTTAATGAGGCCAATGTCTCTCCACCTTTTCCTTACACCGATTTTCTCTTTTCATCGTCTGTCTTCTGAACGTGCTTTACCCCACCTAGTCCTTTTGTTCTTCCATTTTATGTTGTTGTGCTTTACTTTGGCATGTAACTGAAAGAAAAGAACAGAGGTGTTGTCAGTGTTCGTTGGACTTCGCCCGCTGTTGCTGGCTTCTGGGGGATGGAAATCCTCCCTAAGATTTAAGCCATGCCGAGGGAAGTCCAGCTATCTCCTCGGGGGAGAGGCCGGGTAGCGTTTCGCTAACCCGCCTCTATGCCTCTCCCGAGTAGCGCCATGGCCGCAAAGTTGGATACAATTAGGTCGGGTTGCTCTTTGCCACGATGATGGCTGAGATAAATTCTTCGGGTAGCCGTGGTGCTGATCCCCCTCTCCACGGCGGGGAGACAAGGCGGCCTCTGCCTCAGCTCGTCTCCTTGGTTCGCGGGAAGGTAAGCTGTCCATAAGTTTGGAGTTGGATCTGCTCTTATCCATTAATATTTTGCATTTAATCCCTGGTTGGAAAATAAGGATTCTATCATAACTTTATCCTTAAGGGCAAGAGTTATTTTTGCAAACCTGGACCTTCTGGCCTATGTCACAATATGCTTGTTGCTGATGTTAGTGTTCGTCAAATGCGGTATTTGGGCGGTTGAAAGACCTAGCCCGCTCTCCACCGGGGAGAAGTTAGGACGCCTTAGGTCGACCTGCCCATTTAACCCCCGATGAGGTAATTTCTTTGGCCATACGTGGGCCAGCTTGTTCTCTATTGCTATGGGAGTCAAGGTAAGCGTTCGGGCAGTCATAAGGCATGACCCGCTCTCCATCATGGGAGGGTCCGAGCGGCCTCCGGTTCAACTCGCTCCTGCTATCCCACGAGGAGGTAATTTGTTCGGGCAGTTTGAGACTGAACCCACACCCTCTCGTTAACATCGTGTAGCCCCTTGCTTTGATTTTCCCTCTTTGGAGACTTCATTCACGTCGGGTAGCTGAAAGACTAAGCTCGCACTCCATTAGGGAGAGGTCAGGACCCGTTTTCGCTCGTTGATATTGCAAGGAAGATAAGTGTTAGGTCAAGCTGGCGCTGATCCCACTCTTCATTGCAGTGGAGGTCAGGGTAAGTTGTTCAGGCTGCCAGGTGGGAATGACCCGCTCTCCATCGTGAGAGGGGTGGAATAGCCTTCGGCTTAGTTCTCCCCTTTGGTCCTGCGTGAGGTACGTTGTTCGAGCAATTTGAGACTGGATCCGCATGCACCTGTTGATGCTCTTAAGGAAGGTAAGTTTTTGTCTTCGAGTCATCGAGGGCTAGCCCGCACTCTGCTGCTAGAAGGGTGAAGCAGCCTTTGGCATGCTCATCCTTTTGGTACCCCGAGAGGGAGGTAACTTATTCGGACAACGACGTAGCTAGTCCGCTATTCGCTGCGATGGGCCCGAGGTAAGTTGTTTAGGCTGCCAGGGGCAGGACCCGCTCTCCATCGTGAGAGGGATAGAGCAGTCTTTGGTCCAACTCTCCCCTTGACCCACGGGAGGTACGCTTGTTCAGGCAGTTTAGGAATTGACCTGCTCCCGCTCGTTGACATCGGAGTGAAGATAGGCATTGATTTGGTGATGATTTTCTCGCGTTGCAAATTTTGCTAATTTTAGATCGTCTTGTCGGTGTTTTGTTGATAACACGCAAGTTTGAAGTAGATGTGTTGTATTTTTCTAAAATCACGCCTTTTATTAAATAGAAAGAAATTACAATAATTAAATGACACACTACAAAAGAAAAGGGGACAGAGCCTTCAGTCAGGGAGTTTTTGTTCGTTCTACCTTTGCCCCTAGGGCCATGTACCTTCCCACTCCCCCTCGAGCCAGGTAGGGGGAGTTGCAGACTAAGGCCTGCCAGGGTTCTCCACGCGGTGCATGGCCTACTATCTCTTAGAGGTGCTGTCCAGGGTAACCCCACCATTCTTCTGCTTCAACTCTTGGACGTAGCATTTTCTTGCCAGGACCTGTTCGCCTTAGATTTCTCCCACTCCGTGGGGGATCAGAAATTTCATCTTGAGGTGGTAGGTCGATGTGACAGCCTACAAGCTGTTGAGGGTGGGCCTCTCAATGATGGCTTTGTATGACGACGGGGTCCTCACCACTAGGAAGTTGACCATGACTAGGTCGTGCAAGGGGCGCTGCCCGCGAGGACCGAAAAGATGATGGTTCTCACATGTTTAACCATACTCTCGGAGAAGCCCTTCAATGGCATGGGGGCTAGACGCAACCAGGCAGTGTCTATTCCCATTCTGGTGAAGGCTTTCTAGAACAGGATGTCCGTGGAGCTTCCATTGTTGATGAGGATTCTCCAAGTGGTGAAGTTGTTGACCAACATAGTTACCACCAACGCATCTTTGTGGGGGTACATGACCCCCTCCTTGTCAGCCTCTGTGAAAGAGATGACCAGGGTCGTTTAGCCCCTTCGGTGCTTGGCGGGATAGTACTCCGCTGAGTACACCTCGTGGTACCGTGCCCACCTGGCGTGTGCCTTTCTGCTTGAGGAGGAAGTGCCTCCACCCACGAATCCTCCCGCTATGGTCCGGATATCCCGAGTGGAGGTCCTCCTCGTGGCGGCGAACAGGGGTGATCTTGTTGCAGCCCTTGTGCGAGTGGTCGTCGCCGAGGGCTTTCTTCCCTCCTGCCCTAGTCGACTCGATTTGCGCTCATTTCCCTTAACCTTCCCCTTCTTTCCTGCTCCATTATCTAGGCGAGGGTATAACACGGCCTCGTTTGCTCTGCATGCTCCCTTCTCCCCTGCTGGGAGAAGCAATCATCGGTGTTATGCCAGGTGGACATGTGGTATGTGCAGTAGCTGCGGGCAATACCTCGATCGTCATCTTCGCGGGCGGCAGTGTCAGCCTCGTGGATAGAGAATGTAGGTCGGTCGAACCGAGGTCCCGGTCCCATCATCGATTCTTTCTCCTTCCTTTTGTCTTGGGAGCTCTTTTACGGTTTCCCATGGGCCTTAGTCCTAGGCAGGGCCCTCACCTTCCTCTATGCTCGCTCTAAATCTTACTTTCTTAGCTCTGTCAGGACCCGAAGAGTGTCCTCAGCGTTGATGAAGTTGTCGGTCTAATCCATGAACTCTCGCAGCGTCACGGGAGTTCTCTTTGCCAACTCGGCCATGAATTGGGATCGTGGCCAAACCCCTCCCAGAAGCACCGCTAGAGTTATTTTCTCGTCCTAGTCATCAGTGGTCATGTGCTTCTTGTTGAATTGGGACATGTAGGTCTTCAGGCTCTCCTCCTCTCTCTGGTTGATGGTGAAGAGGTACGCTGGCAGACGTCGCCTTCTCCGACTCGACATGAACTGGGTCAAAAAAAGTCGAGCCAGCTCGCCAAAGCTGTCTACGAATCCGGACGCTAGAGACCTAAACCACACTCATGCTGGCCCCTTTAGGGTCAGCAGGAAAGGGTCAGCAGGAATGCCCTACATGCCACCTTGCCTGGGAAGCCATGCAATGTCATGTGAGCCTTGAAAGTTTTTAGGTGCTCAAGGGGGTCCCTCCATCCATCATACATATCCATGGTTGGGACCTTGAACTTTGGTGGTAGGAGCACAGCCATCACCTCCTCCGTGTAGGGTAGACCAATGCTCGTGAGCAGTTAGTCTACCAACGACGACGTGCCCACCTTCCTTGTAATCTCTTCGTACTTTCCTTTTAGATTGCGGAGCTCATCTTGCATGTTCTTCCTCTATTCCTCCCTATTTGCCCCAGCTCCTATGTTCCGGGACCCCATGTATTCGCTATCGCTAGGCTCTGCTTCCTCGTCCTCCACTCGTTGAGGCTTTCTGAGATCCTCATTCTCCTTGCGAAATGTTTGCACTTCATTGGTCAGCTTCGTCACCCATTCCTCCATGATTTTCAGTCTTGCCTCCATGGCTTCCTCTATATCTCTTCTGAGTTGTTTAGAACAGGTTGTAGCAGGCACACGAAATACACTTAAGATCTATAACGATCCCACAAACGGCGCTACTATTAAGATCGTGTTTCGTACGCCTTTGGGCTAGGTTCCAGCAACTCAGATTTTCTGAACTTGGGCCTGCAAAAGTAGAGAAGAAGGCAACTGGGAGAGGGTAGCCTTGGGGCAATGAGTCTCCTATGCCAAAGTCAGTAAATTCTCTTGGAAGTTTGTAAATAAGTGTGTGAGTCTAGGGATCAGAGACAGTGTTTCTCATACCTGAGACGTGTTATTTATACCATGAGTCTGGGGGAACAGATCATGTCTGCCCCTGTGGAGTCCATGCCCTTCATACTGTTCCTTTTGTTAAAGTCTTTTAATGCGGCGTAATTCTGCAGCGTGGTTCTGCGAGAGCGTCATTAATGTGACATATAGCTCTAATAGTGGTGCCATTAATGCGGCGTGGTTCCCTGACCTTGCTTTATCTTTGGTGGTCCGTCAATGTTCCCCTATTAGGAGATTGAAGGTTCTCTGTATTTCCTACTCTGCCCTGTACAAATTCCCATTATCGGAGTGTGGCCGAGCAATGTCAGGCATGTCCATCCCATCAACCAATGGATTACTTTTCCTTGTAGACGTCTTGCTTCATGGGTGATCTTGGAACCTAGGGCTAGACATTGGGCCAAGGTCCAGTAGGCTTGTGAAGCGGAGAAAATTCTCTTACGCATATGTTTGACCTCGTTACATCCACTATCTTTTTATTTCTAAAAAGAAAAGAAAATCATAACACTTGTGGTGATAATTATATTATATACAATAATAAAATATAAAATATGATGGTGGACACTCCTCCAGGGTATTGATATTTCTATAATCATTGCAGTCGTTTACTTTAGCTGTAACCGAATAAGTAAGAGGAATGCAAATTGCAATGGCCCGCATCGTATCTTCAAAAATGAAAATCATGAGTGGAAAATAGTGGACACAGTACCCTAAGGAGATGTAGTCCAGCCCACTGTATATCTATTATCTTATCTTATACACATAAGAAATAATTATATTTAAGTGATAAAGTGCGTAAATGTCACGCATTGTTTTTAAAAAAATAAATAAATATAAGATCTATATAAAAAAAGATTAAACTTTTAACATGAACCTCATTTAAAAAAATAATAATAATGCACAACGGAAAAATTTAATTGTAAGCGATTCTGCGTACTAATATGTGCATCCATTCAATATGATTGGTCAAAAAGTAGATTTTATTGAAAACAGTACTAATTTAAATTTAGAATATAAAAACAACAACATTAATACGAAATTGATACGCAAATTTATTTATACATAGCAAAACTCATGCACAATACTTATACAGCTTTAACTGTATCTATCATGAGTGTAATATGTCCACCTCCACAAAGAAGCCTGGGCCAGCCTAGAAAAAGGTAATCTTTCTTTCTGGTCAAAAGCCAGGACTCCTTGGTCATTTTGGGAGAAAGTAGGGCAGTTTTGAGGGTGTTCCATTTTAGAACCAGAAATGATACACTTTTTCTTCTTTTTTTTTTCTTCTTTTTTTTTTCCCCTAATATGAAATGATACAGTTATTACTATTTAACAACTTATCTTCAACTTATTAATAAAGTATTAATTTTTTAAAGTTTTTCTTACTTTTTTCTTTAATTTTAATGCGTTTGAATTAAAAAAATATTATTTTATTAAGTAGTAGTAAAATAGTTGTAGTTTGATTGTCATTATATCGTTGCTATTTTAGAAGTTAGCTCAATCATGTAGGTAAGGAACAAAAAAAAACAAATATTAAAGTTATCATTTAGTTAAAAATAGATGAAGAAAATACTTTTTTTTTTTTTATCTTCTTATAATAATAATATGATGCTCAAACTAAAAAAAAACCAAAACATTGTCACCGAAATTACTAAAAATTATAGCTATTAAGATGAAACTTCTTTATTTATTCCTTTGATTTAGATATTATTTTTTTGAGAAATGATACTTGCAGTCGTGAGTGTGCAGTCGCCGTGCAGTCGCTTTGAAAAAAGTAAATAAATATAGGACCCATATGAAAAGAAATTAATTTTTTAATAGTGGACCCCACTCTTTTTCAAAGCGACTGTACGGCGTTTGCGCATTCCACGACTGTATGTAGCATTACTCTATTTTTTTCATGTCACTTTGTATGTCTATAAAAGCTTGTAGGCCCACCATACTCTCATGGGTCGTGCATAGGCAATCAGATAAAAATTCTTAGGAAAGAAATTGGGTTGGGCTTTTCTCATGGGCCATTGTTTATTTTATGGAGAAAACATTGCATATTACAGTATTACCCTCTCTTCTCGGCCTCTGTGTAACACCAACATATATTTGATAAAGTAATGTTAGATACAGTTCTAGAATGTGTTAGGTGTGTAAATCTCGTGCTTTTAAAAAGAGTGAAGTCTACTATTAAAAAATAATTTTTTTTTTTTTACGTGAATCTTAGATTTACGCATTTTTCTTAAAGGAGTGCGTGGAGCTTGCACATCTTAAAACTGCAAATATCATTTAAGTAATAAACTCGCATGCAATTACTTAATTAGTTTTGAGTTTCACATTAGTGTGATTGAAAATGGATGGATGGAATTCTTCGGAAATGAGACAAACAAGGGGTCAGTATGAAACATTTTTTATATCCTAAAGACCAATTTGAAATAGGGATCAAGCATAAAGATAATTTCTTATAATATATACACGAATCTTATATGAAAAATAAACTATTGTGACCTAATTGTTCTTATGCCAAATTTGCAACCTAGAGCTCCAAGCCACCAGGAGGTTTTTGGGAGAACAAAAAGTCTCTAATTCCGACTTCAACTCTAATCAGATTCCCTTAAGTCTCCGATTGGATATAGAAATATTTTCAACTCATCTCATCTCATATCTTCTCATCATTATAATTTTTTCAAATTTTCATATAAAATATAATAAACAATTCAACTTTTTCAAATTCTAAAATAATAACAATATTAAAAAATAATATTTTATTCAATTTATCTAAAATCATTTCATCTCATCTCATCTTACTATCTAAATCAGCCCTTAAAAGAATGGTACTTGGGCTCTGGAGAAGTAGAGTCACTTCGAATCCAGTTTTCAAATAGTAGTTCCAATTATGCCACGTCATCAATCGATATCATTGAGAATGATAAAATTTAAAATGAAGAATCATATGACAAAACCCAGGATAAAAACCATTTCTCACAATTTTATTTTTTTGCCTTAGATATTAAACATTGGTATAAAAAATGTGTGAAAAGCCAAGCCTTTGAAGCACCAATAACACAATAAAATTATCCTGAATTATAATAACTAATTGTGTACTCTATAGTACTTAGACATTTAACATAAGAATGGAGTATATGTTTATGATTTTTGCTACTCATCATTCCTACACACTACACATTACACTTTTTTTTAAAAAAATTTTAAATTATTTTTTGATTTTATTCTTCTTAAACTTATTAAATTTTTCTACGTCATCTATATACTACACATTTGGTAAGAGAAATAAATAAAAAAAAAATAAGAAAAAGTATGGTGTGCGGTGTGCAGTGTGGGTAGATGATTAATATAATTTTTCTATGTTTATATGCGTGTGTTAGATATTTTGAAGAGCATGAGTCAAAGTTCTTTTGATCAACAAAAATACTTGCAAGGGAAGGGCCACTAGGGTTATGGTGATAATAAAGGAAACTTCAGAGTTAAGTGGGAATATATAGTAAATGAATTTGTTGCCACTACGTACATGAGACGTTGGTGTCAGCCTAACTATGGGCTATTTCGACGTCATTTTTCTGGTGGGTTTTGAGAATCAGAGAGTATCTTCCAGACATGACAGAACTGCAGAGAAAGCGGGTCCAGAACTTGATTCACCATTGAAGCAATTTCATGGAGGCTTTCAAGTATTAGGGGGTTTTCCTATGACCAACAGATAAGTGGCTGATATTGTTGATAGGGATATTGCCAAATAATTATACAGAATTGAACCCAGATTAAAAATATAGCCGACTTTCCCAGATTGACTAGACACAAACCAATAATCCTACAATTCTTGATGACACTTTCCCAGACTAAAATTAGTCATTTGATTGGACATAATTTATGTCGTAATATGTGGCTCATATTGAGTGGAACACGTATATAGAGAAAGCAGGCTGATGTCGAGAGTAAAGTAGAGTGGAGTAAGGGGAGCGTAACGTACCGAGCGGAACGGAGTAGAACGTTATGTAACTGTACGGCTAGGGTTAGTATAAAATCAACATTATGTAACCCTACTTTGATAATTAGTGAAAATTTAGCTCCCGCTCCTGTGGATGTAGGCATACTGCTAAACTACGTTAAATCTATGTGTTTACATGTTTTCTCTTTTCCGTATTGTTCATCATAATTGCTGACGTAGCACAACAATTTCTCATATTCACCTGGACTTACCTAAAGTGGGGTTCTTCTGCAATAATTGCTGCAGAATATCATTCACTATATAAGGCATATTTGATGATGTCATGAACAACTCTTACAGCTAACAAGAGCAAATAAATCACTGAGCAAAGTGAGATTCTATAAAGTAGCATAAAAGTAGTTGTTATTAACTTATTTGTTTGTTTGTGTTAGAGAAAAAGCAAAAGAAAGCATTAGTGGGCACTGCAACTGTTGTTGCTGGGTGCATTTCGGAGGAGGAGATCACTTCCTTTTGCATAAATCCATTTAAGTAAAGTTGAGTGCCAGAAAAAAAAAAAAAAAAAAAAAAGGGAGAAATGACAATCTTTTTCAATTAGTTCAACCCATCAATTGCAATTCTTTCACTGCAATGCAAGATATCCACATAGTTTGTTGCTGATCAATATCTAGTAGTTTAGAGATCCTTTAATATAAGATTATGAGGAAGCTTAGAAAGATATTTGTAGCTTGCTTGAATTGATTTGGCTTGGCTTGGGATAGAAAGTCAGACGTTTGATTGGTTGGCCGCCACAGAAAATGGGATTAGTGGAGAATTAGGAGGATTTGGAGTTGGAAAAAGTAGTAGATGAGCATATCAGTTAGTGGATCCACTGATTGAAATACAAAAGAAGACTCCAATTATAAAAAAGATAATGCACCCAAGGAAAAAGTAGTCTGGATGCCCATCTTCCGTTATATTGACATTAATATCCTTTGTTGCAATATTCATGCATGAAAAAAAAAAAAAAAGAAACATCTCACTTCTCAATAGCAAGTAATAAACTACTATTTTTGAAATTACCAACTAATATAGTAGTAGAACTGGTTAATCATTGGTGTAAGTGAGAACTTCACAAGTAAGGGCAATGATCATAGGTTCCAAAACCAGAGAGTTCCCAGTTTAGTTAACAGGCTCAAATGCAGAAAAATTAAATGAAGTTATTTTATTTAGATAAGGGTAAGATTGTCATCTGAAGGGAACAAGCGCAAATTATGTGGAGCTTTTCCTAACATGCATGGCAACTTTGGATGGTGAAGGTTTAAAGAGAAAAGCAAGCATTATGTTTTGGATAATGAACAGAACAAATATCACTTTGGTATTTCATAAATTCAATATCACCTTCTCACTCGGGAGCTATTTAAAGCCCCTATGGCCAGAGAGAAATTCTCCACTTGCTTTTTATAGAGCCCATTGGGATATCATCATGTAAGCATACCTATCAGCTTCTTGATAGTAATAATGGAAGCATATTATTGATAGGAATAATCCATGGGTCCTAGAAAGCATGGGGCTGCACTGAGGGATTCCTCGCCCTCACACAGCTCTAGATTCAACAGTTTGCCGGTGCTTAGCCATCGGACCTCTTATTGCAGCAGCAGCACCATGAAGAAGAATTCTCCATGAGTATTGGTTTTGGCTGAAGCACTGCAAACCGGCAAGTCACAGAACGGCAAGGGCTCGCTCATGAGTCTTTCAGGCTTTTTTATCTTTTCTTCTTAATCTTTGTGATGTTAAGATAGTTATTGAATGCGAGAAATAAAAGTTGGGTTTTGCTTATAAAAAATAAAAAAAAATAAGACTTGGGTTTTGAGAACTTCTTCCAGCCCTACGGGTGAGCTTTCGAAATTATAAGTTTTGCAGTAGACTTAGCAATTGTTTATTGCTCTGTTACTGCAAATTGGAGGAGATCTGTCTGTGTTTTGTGGGAATGCTTATTCGTGTTGTGTAATTCAGAATGTATTATTGAGTTGTTTCATGTACGAGATTATCTTATGATGGAGTCCAGTTGCTTCTTTCTTTTTCAACTTCTTATTTTTCAATTCTCAGAAGTAGAAGTTGTAGTTCATATGTTTCAATTAAACGGAAACACAATGCTTTTTACATGCTTAGCTTATCCGGAGAACGCATATATCAGTTTGCCATTGCAGCAGGAACAAGCAAAGAAACTGAAAAATCCTTAATTATACGGCTTGACTCTACTTGTGTGTGCGCGCGCGTATCAGTTTCATGGGACATGTTAACTTCAATATGATCCCCATCCCTAAAATCCAAGATGCAAGTAGATGAAAATATTCATTGCATTTCTAATGGCATTGAAATCTAGCTTTTGAATTTCGTTTCGTACCAGCTGGTACGGCCGAAATATGTTGTACTGGTCAAGTAGCCAGTACAAAGAAGTATATTGTTTTGTACCGGAAAGAATTTCGACTGTATCGACCAATATATCAAATTTCGGTCAATACTGGCCGATATATCATATTTTGGCCGAGATATAAATTTCGGCTTGTTACTTTTTTTTTTTTTTTGCATTTTTTCAAACTGCAGGCTCATTTTTGGATCCTCAATTCAAACAAGACTATTTATAATTTATATATATTTATATATAATTTATTCATTCCGAAACGGTATTCAAAACGGTATCGGTACTGATATATCTCGTTTCAATGTCTTACCGAAACGATATTCAAAACATTGATAGAAATGCAAAATACTCATTCTGCCATCTGGATTAACGTGCAATTCTGAGACTAATTCAAAACGCGCGGCATATATAAGCTGAGATATGATACATTTGATGTTTAATAGAAGTAGACGACAGGATTTATAAGAAGAATAATAAATTGATATGCAATGTGTACGACTCTACTCAGTTTTTCCAGGACCCCTTCCCAGCCGTCAAGAGAGAAGCATATAATAGTTCATTCCACGTATCTGGTACTCCGGGCAAGCACCAATGGCTGCAATCTTGAGATCTCTCAGCGGCAATACGTTCTTCTACTGTCTTGTATTCCATTCTATGAATAGAAGGATGTCCATCTTTTCTGTAATCTGTAAGCCTGCTTATGTTTAAATAAACCACCGGAGATTTTGTTTCCAAAAGAACATGCTCTAGAGCTCTCATTTTTGAAGGGTACTTTGCTAAGAAAGTTTGGTTGAAAATTGGCTCTGTTTCTTTGTGGCATCGTCCTCCTGAGTTCCATTGGCCTCCTCTGCAACCACATCAAACAGTTCAGAGAACTTATTACCTAATGGCACATACAAATAAGTAGAGGCAGACAAAGAAACTCATCTAGCTTCTACTTTCGGTGAAAGAAAATTGAACGATAAAACATAAATTTCGCCAAGTTCCCTTATAAGGTGTCATATGGAAAGCGGCATTAGATAAATCAAAATATTTTAGAGATAATATGAGTAAATAACTCCCATGTAAACAATTTATTTTGTTGAAAAAGCCAAGAAATACTGCAAGCTGTGAAAACTTTTCAGTAAGGCAATATTGACATAGTGTCAATGCAGCAACCCATATTATGTATAGATGCCTAGGTGGCTAAAATTGGGGACTAGGAATGGATATTGAATTAAGCTATCTATATGTTGTATACGTTTAGTATACGTTGTATGGACTCTTAATAAATCATTATCTAGACCTGTACTCCAAAAGCACTAGTCAAAGTTACAATCGGAATCTCTTGAAACTATTATAAAGGCCAAAAACTTTTCCCTCCCAAACAATGTAGCTCCATTCACTACCTAACTATACTTAATTGGGGGTATTACAATGTCATTCCTTGTCTAGCCAATATACAAATTGCATCATCAAACTACCTAATAGTTGAAATCTACACCATTCACTAAGATATGAACATTAAGATTATGTCAAGTGGCCTATTTTCCGTTTGTCGTAACTATTAGATTCTAACCAAGGATGTACAATGCATCTTCTTGGCAGTTTGATGATGCAATATTTTAAAGTTGGTAGTTTGGGGTGCATATTAAAATATACTTGAGAGGTCAGGGCTGCAGAGTGTAATTATTCGAAAATTACTATAAATACTTATAATATTCCATAGATCTATTAAAAAACACAGGCTTTCCCAACATTCCCCAGTTATTTTACAAATTGTTTCCAAATATACAGCTTCAAAGAATGATCACATGCTAGAAACAACAAATTAACACACATATATTAGGTCCAGCATATGTGAAGAAAGCAATCTAACTCAAGGCCGCTTAAGAATGGTCAAATCTATCTCTGTAAGTTTGCACCTTGAGATTTTGAATGGTCTACTATGCATGAGATCGAACATTATAAATTTACTTTCTTAGCCTAATAATTTGGAAAAACTAATAGGGTACAGTATTGTAAGAATGGAGCAACAAGAAAAATGTATGTCATTAACACGTGGTGGTAAAGTACAGTAAAGAAATAGTCCTAAACCTGAAATGGGTAACTGAATATCCTCTGAAGAAAACCTGAGTTTGATTGGCATCGACGTTCTTGTCAATCCATCTGGCCCAAGTTGTGAGAGCCCTCGTGTACGCTTTCAAAACCTTAAGCCTTGGGTGCACATAGTTGCCTTCTTGGTAATAGTTTTCTCTGTAGAACCACCAATGCCAAGATATAACAAGAGATAATTTTGATGATTAGCAGATCTATCATACAATAAGAAAGGGTGATTGTAACATAGTATTTGGGAAAGTTCAATTTAAAAATCAGATGCAAAATCTTTTTCTTTTTCCCAAGCAACAAAATATGGCAACCCATGGCATTCAACGTTTCCAATACCACAGTGCTAGGCATACACAATATAGCAACAAACAGTGACAACACTTACCCTCTAGATGTTTTCTCATGCGTCCACCAATGGCCTGTATTGAAGACTATAACATCAGCATCATGATACATTGAAGTTGTCTTATCCATCAAATCCAATCTTAACGTCTCAAATGATCCATTTCTACCATTGAAAGATGATTCTCTAACAAGGAATGGAGAACTAACAAAATCCACCGAACAATTATAGTCCTAAAATAAAGCAAATACATGGGGAATTAAAAGGGTTACATCTTAAATTTGTTTTTTAGAATAATACCAGAAAACTCCATATACTTACCTCAAATCTGAAAGCATAAATTCCCTTCTTCTTGAATTCCCTCTTTCCTGAGATCTCATAAACTCTAGCTTTGTTTCTGACACTTTGGCGGAGTATGCACACCATAGATTCCCACATGTTCCTATTCAGTGAATCTCCCACAAAAACTAGCCTCTTTCCCCTCAATCTCTCTAGAAAATCAGTAGCATTCAGACTGAGGATAACATCAGAAATTAACAGAGGAATAAGAAAAAAGATTTGTATCTTCAGTTCAAAGGTTGGTGTATTAATAAACACTGCACTTCTAACATAATTCACACATCGAGCATTCTAGACTACAGATCAAAACGAAAACCACAACATTATAAAGATTTGGTCTAGGATTATACAGATTGGATCAATTATCCATAAAGAGTGATAATTAAAGGAAGTTCAACAAATCTGGCAACATGTTGGAAAAACTAACCGAGCCCATGTGATACTTTCACAATCAAACAATAGGTAATACTCCTAAAGTGACAACAGATTTTCCACAGTCACCTCATGCTTATTCATCCAGTGTCTCACGCCTGTCTCAGGACGGTCTAGTGAGAGCTTAGAGAAGGTCTCACGAACTAGCATAAGTTCGTTCCATTTCAACCTAGACTCTACTATATATTTGCAACTCAATTGGACTAAATTTTGATACTAGAATATGCCAAGTCATTATTTTTACACCAACAAACGGAAAGTAAAATCCTTTTTCTTTTGGGAAATGCTTTTCCCACAGAAAGTGGTCACCGATACCTAAATTTTTTTAATTTGTTTTTACTTAGTGATCAAGTAAGTGTTTTTAAATGAATATGTGATTTTTTTTATATTTTAAAAATATCTAAATAGTTTAAAAAAATGGTGAAAGATTTGAATTGTTCGGTAGAGAATTTCGGTAGAAATTTTCTTTTATAACAAAACTTGTAAGAAAGTTACGGAACGCATCATGCTGACCATAAAACTTCCCTACTACATACCTATTTAATACATAATTCCTAAACCAATAGGCAATCAATAGTTCATTTTTCAGTTCATTTTTCCTCGCATGCAAATCGGCAAAACTATCAAGATAGGCCTTACCTTGGAATGTTACACCCATTTGGCTGCCATCTCCATTTCACATATCCATCATCTGGCCTCCCATTAAGGTGACAATCGAAATCCTTATCAATGTGAGGGCAAGAGCCAGCAGGATAGTAAGGCTTGGTATCATCTCTCACCCATCGACCATCAAAGATATCACATGTCTCATAAGAACCACTATCCATTCTCTTTACTGAAGAACCATACTCGTCCGAATTATCTGCACGATTTACCGCGGAAACTGTTTCTTCTCTAGAAGGGGCGTTACCAAGTACTCCATTATGTGAAAAATTGCTCACATTATTTTTTTCTGTGACACTATTCCAATTACTTGAATTCCTCATAAGTTTCTTTTTCTCTGAATCCGCATCTTTATCAGAAAGGCCGAGATTTACAATAACACTTCCTTCTTGACCGAGCACACTTTCATTTTTTAGGCTCTCGGAGGAGTTTGCAGAAAATTTATCTAAAACTACTCCTTCAGAACCCAGAGAATCCCCGCTCCTAGCAGCCATTGAACCATTTGTTTCTTGAAGAGAAAAGCTTCCATTATTAAGAGTCTCGGTGAAATTAGCCGGATGGATTGAACCAATCCCTCCCACATTCACCTCCTTAAGACCTTCCTTTTTAGATATACCTGAAACATTTTCTCCGTGGGTCTCGTGGGGCCCCTTTCCTTCTTCACTCCATTGCATTAAGTCCACAGAGTTCTGCAACTCTGAAGTAGCATTAGTAGAAGAATTAGAAGGAGAAGAATAAGAAAAGTTAGCAGTACTTGCCAACGGCAATGGCCCTTCAAAACCCTGCAGCAAAGGTTTCCCTGTGGGAATCTTCAACGAATTGTTCAGGAAAAGTGCAACAAGAACAACGAGAGAAATTCCAACTCCCAAACCGAACCCAGAAGCAATCTTTCTTCTTGGAAACTGAAATGGCTCTGAAAACGGCAGTTTCTTCATATCCATGTCCGAGAAAAACGCATGTCCTCTTTAGCGGCAACGCCACAGCAAACGCACAGAGAGAGAGAGAGAGAGAGAGAGAGAGAGAGAGAGAGAGAGAGAGAGTGTGAGGGAAAAGGAAGGAGGAGGAACCTATGTGGACGAGAACAAGATTTGGGAGTTTGGCAAAGGAACAAGATGTGGGTTCCGGGGATCACAAGGCGAGAGAGAAAAGTGTTGAGTGGGAAAAGGTTTCCAGTATCTACTACTCTCTCGAGTCTCTACGCCTGTTCTCTTCTGTTCTGTACCGTTATCTTCTACGTGGTCGTGGTGTTGGAGGAGTGGTTCTGAGACAGCTTCAACTCTTTTAATTTACTCTAATGCCCACTCCTTTTTTTCTCTTTTTTTTTTTTTTAAAGCCCCCTCCTTTTTCTGTTTTCCTTTCCTATCTCTTCCTCCAATTTATTACTATACTAATAACTTCCTATCAAATTTTCGATTTTAAAAGCAATAAAAATAAAACTATTCAATTGTCAACTGTTCCAATCGGAATTAGGATTAACTACGGATTCGAGCCATAGCACATGGTTTCATCAAACCGAAACCATACGAAAAAAAAAGATTTGTGGAGACGGAAATAAAGATATAAAATTCCTACCAAGATAATTGGAAATTCCAACGAATAAAAACCCTAATGAACCTAAAAAAAGAAAAAGGCCCAGCAGAAATTACTTTTTTTAAATAAAATTCATCATTAATGGCCCATTAATATTCTCAAAATTTTTGGATTATTTATATGATAAGACTTTATTTATATAACAGGTTTTAAATTTTTAATTAAACTATCTTATGAACTTAGATGATAGATCTCAAGTGTATCTTGTATATCAATTTGTAAATATAATTTTTTAATTAAAAAATAATAAATTCTAAAAAATTTTATAAGTAATTCTAGATATAGTTATAGGTTGTATAAGTGTTATTATCTCATTTTGAAAAAGAGTGGATCTATTATTAAAATATTAATTTTTTCATGTAATTTTTATATTTATTCACTTTTTTAAAAATGAGTACACGACGTTTGTCAACTCTATAACTGAAATATCATTTTTCTTAAAACTATTTGATATTTCTTTAAAAAAAATATTTGGTATGAAATGTAAAATATATTAATCATTCTATTTATAAATTTAAAGTTTTAAATGTAATTAATAAAGTATTCACATTTTATATTAATTCTAAAGTAAATAAATATTTAATTAAAAATAAAAGCATGGAATAATCTAATATACGTACGTAATTAGTATAACCGCTGGAGGGGTAGTTTCGTCAGCCAGACGGCTAAAAGTTCGAGTTCTCCTTGGTTAACTGTTGTGATTGTGAACCACACGGACCGACAAACAGTCGGTTCCAGCCGTCGAAAGTCTTGACACGTGGCGTATCCTAGACTTGTAAAAGCTCTGTGTTTGTTTCGATAGTGAAGGTGCAGCGGCACGTGCTACTGTCTGTCTTGACAGCTTAAGTAACTTTTGCACCGGAAATCTCAGCCAGTAATAATTAGCCACGTGGCGAGATTGAGCAGAACAGTCCATCCCTGAGGAAATGATAATTTCCGTTTCCGTGACCGTGACAGGAGCACGCTGATTCTGCAACACTGATCTTTCCTTTTACTTTCAGGTTTTTGTTTTCTACTAATTTGTTGGGTTTCGCGTACAAGTTTGAAAATGAGAATTTTATAAATAATATAAAATAATTTGAAAATAATAGTAAAATAAGTATAGTTGAAATAATAAGTTAAGATAAAAATTAAAAATTAAAAATTAAATAAAATATTGTTAGAGTATTATTTTTTAATTTTATTATTATTTTATAATTTAAAAAAATTAAATTGTTTATTATATTTTGTGTAGAAATTTAAAAAATTTATAATGATTAGATGAGATGAAACACTTTCACTATCTAAATAGAGCCATGTTTTATGGGATTTTGAGAAAAGAGTGAGAAAAAATTAAATAGAAAATATTATAAAATTAAAATATTATTAGAATATATTATTTTTTTAATTTTATTATTATTATAGAATTTGAAAAAATTGAATTGTTTATTGTATTTTGTGTAGAAATTTGAAAAATTTGTAATGATTAGATGGGATGAAACATTTTCACTATCCAAACAGAGCCATGTTTTATAGGGTTTTGAGAAAAGAGTGAGAAAAAATTAAATAAGAAATATTATAAAGTTCAAGTATTATTAAAATATTATTTTTTTAATATTATTTTTGTTTGAGGATTTGAAAAGTTGAATTATTTTTAGTTTTTGGTTGAAATTTAGAAAAATTGTAATGATTTGTTTGAAAATATTTGTGTTTGAATGATGTTTGGAATGGAAACTATTTTCCAAACAAACCCAAATCGACAGTTAGTGATGACAAATCAATATTTAAATTTTCCACCATCCGAGACTGCATTTTTTCCATCACAACTTGAAGTAAAAAAATCCAAAAGGGAAATGCTACTGGTCTTGCTCTTAAGTGCTGTTCTTATATCCCGCTCGACGTGGCCCTACACGTTTGCACAACTTATTCATTTTAAAACACAAGGAAAGCAACGAAACACTATCTCCTTTCGCGCACTCTCGTTCTCGCCCATTGACCCCGCTACTGGCCCTGCGATCAACTAAGCTCCCCTTCAACCTCATCTCCCCTCCCCTCCCCTCCCCTCCATCTCCGACCTCATCCCCGACCACAACTTTTTTTTTTCCCTCCCCAGGCCCATCGACTTTGCCCTCCCTAGACCCAACATTTCGCCATCCCTAGCCCCACGAGTTCGAGCCCCTCCAGTTCGTGGTCCCCTCTCGGCCATTTCTCCTACGGAATCTCCAAGGTCTTGGTTTATTTTTTTCATTCTCATTTTCCACTACACTAGGGAGGCCGAACGTCCCATTCTTCTTCTTTTTTTTTTTGTCTGGATTTTTTTTCTTTTACGCTATGTTGCAGTAGTATTGTTATGATCCTTACTTATTGTACTAAGGAAGGGAATGTAAATGGAATGATGGAGACATTTGTGAAAAAAGGGATTGCAGTTGACATGTTTGTGAAAATGCTTGTGAAAACCAAAATGGAAATGGAATGGTCTCTCGGTGTACAATCTAATGCAATAAGCTGTAGGAGGATGTTTGATAGTGCAACTATATACATTGGTGCTTTAGAGTGCTAAGTGATTATGTTAGTCTTTGTGATGACTTGGTTTAAAGAAATCTCAAATGAACTAAATCTTGATTCCAACTAAATTGCAGTCGGCCATATGCATCCTAGCTAGGTTGTTTTGCCATTTTATTGTATCTGTTTGTTCTTTTTGCCATTTTATTGTGATAAGGTCATAGGCGCTATAATTCTAGCTAGGTTGTTGCCTGTAAGTTCTAAGGAAAGCATTATTGCGACAATTAAGATAACTTTGTAATTTCTATCTTGATTTTAGAGGCTTTGATATAATTATTTTGTATCAATGAATATTTCATTTTCATTTCTTGAAGGCCAAAAGCTGTCTTGATTAGATCGTATCAAGAAGTTCCTCATAGATCAATAAAACACTATTCGCGCCACACATGCATGTTTATTTTTTGGGGCATTTAGGAAGGTGTATTTTATGCAGTAAACATATTCTACTGGTCTTATAGTTGATGCCTCTGCTACTTTTGAAGATGCCTTATATAACAATAGAATAATACATCTTGGCTAGCCCACAAGCATGCCTTGGACCGTGGGGTGACACGCACAGGGCGCCCAGCAAACATGCATGCATTGGCCCGCACGATGGCACACACAGGGCGCCCAGCATGCGGGCAAGTGAGGTTTGTGAGCGCTTGTCCATGCACGTAGGCATGCGCTACGAGCTCATGCGCGCAACCATGTGCACAACACTAAGTCGTGCGCCCATGCGCACGACATTGCACGCAGCAGCGCGCCGCGCGCGCAAGCGAGTTCCAGTGCGCAGGGCCAAGCGCACATTGATGGGCCGCGTGGCCCTATGCGCTCCCATGTGCCGCAAGGCCATGCGCAGCACAGCCAGCCCACCCAGTGCGCTCGCACGCGCACACGCACAGCCCCTGCAGCACGCCAACGAGGTTAGTGGCATGCCTCACGCCATGCCATCCAGCGCACGGCTCTAGCCCGTGCCTTGCAGAGCAGGCCAGTGGCATGCCCACCAGGCATGCCATCCAGCACATGGCTCCAGCCCATGCCTTGCAGCCTCAACGCCTAGGCCACCAGCCTGGGCCATGCAGCGCACCAACATGGCTCACCATCAGCAAGCCATGCTGCACCACTTAGCCATGGACCAACCCAAAGACCACCATGCACCAACCTAGCCCACCATGGGACCATGCATGCCACGGCCAAGCTTGGTCCATGTCATCAACTTGTTTATTTATTTTATTTATTTATTTCCAAGGGACCTATTGGGGGTTTCCAACTTGTTTTGCTTATAAATAGGACATCATTCACTTGCTTTAGAATCTTTTGGCAAATTCCTAGAATGAAGACTATTGTTTGAGAGATCACAAACCGGTGCCATTGCACTTGGGTTTTTTGGGTGAAATTCGTGAATCTCAAAGAGAGGATTACACCTTTCAATTCTTTGAATATGTGTAATCCATTTATCTTGTTCTTACAACTTGGTGCAATTCGTGAATCCAAGTTGTGTTTCATTTATTTTCATTTGATTATCAATATATCAGGTTTACTCAACACTTGTGCAATTCGTGAATCAATTGTTGAATTCTTCTTTTTGTTTATTCAAGTGCTTAAGTATTTTATGCTTTTGTTCTTGAGTGTTCTTCTTTGTATTCTTGGTGTTCATCACATTTTCTCTTCCAAATCTCTTAAACCCTAAAAGTCGACCACTTTCCATAATTGTTTGCCTCATCATCTTTTGCCCTAGCCGAACACAAGATCATTGCCATCATCCAACTCAATTTCGACAACCACTTGCCAAATTGGGATTGACCTAGCCGCCACACTTCTTGCCATACTAGTGTTCCTATAATTTAGCAATCCTAGTTGACCAATTCCAAACCCTATAGCCGGCCATACACTTACCAAATTGGAATCTAAGATTTTGGGAAATCTTCCTAAAATCTCTCAATTATCCAATCAAGTCTTATCTCATGGTGGCCGTCCAACCCTAGCTGCCCACTACCCTAACCCTAATTCCAAACCCTAAACCTAAACCCTAGCCGCCCAACATCAACTTCCAAACCCTAAACCTAAACCCTAAAGTGGCGCCAACCCTAGTTCCAACCATTGTCGTGCACCACTTTTCACCATTGTAGCCATACACTTCATCAACCTTTGCCACCATTCCATACACTAATTCAAGCCTAAACACTTAACCTCACCACATCCAAGTTGTCATCTTTGTGACCCTTGTTCGAGAATCAAGCGAGAGGAACGGGCTTTCAGTCATCTCAAGGAGATCCTAGGCGTGGAGATCATAGTGTTTAGGGACTTGACCGAGGTCCCTAACATTAATTGGTGCTTTCATTGAGAGGATTCTTGCTTGGTGATTTTGAGAAGTTCTCACTTCTCCAAGAGGTAAACGACGCGTTAACCCAAAACTTTGTAAATTGGTTGGGGGAGACCCTCGTTGGATCCCATTTATTTTTGTGAATTGTTGAAATACGAAGTTTGGGGGTTGAGGTGGAGGACGGAGTAGTGTTCTTGAAGGGATCGACCACCCTTGAAGGTGGAAGATCCAAGGTTGGATATTTGCTTGTGCAAGAGGGGTTGACCACCCACAAAGGTGGGCAACTCAAGGTTGGACTTGTGAGCCCTTCCTACCGCCCATAGAAGAGTACAAGTGCTGTCCAAAGCTACACCGAACAGAAAATTTCAGTTTGCAAGTGAGTTTGCAAGAGTTTCAAGTGGTTAGTTTGCAAGCATCATGTCTACAAGTAACCAAGAGGCCGAAATGAGCAAGAGTTCCAACCGGGAACGGATTGAGGTGCTTGAGGAGCACAATGCTAGAGTCATGGACATTTTAAGTGAGGTCAACACTACTATGGCCGAACTTAGAATGACTTTGAATGTTACAACCCGTGATAGTGAAGAGCATAGGAGAGCTATGGAGACTATGAGAAGAGAAACACATGAGAGTATTGAAAGAAGGCTTGTTGAAGGCCAAGCCCCACGGCATCAGACTAATGGACAAAGGCAAGAGCCTTTTGTGGATTGTGTTGAAACAAGTCTGACTGAATCTATACATGAGCCACCAAGAGTTGAGTTGAGAAGAGGTGGATATGTGGAACATGATAATGTTGCGGTTGAAATATGGATTCATGGTGGAAGCCACCATAGAAGCCCGAGCATTAGAGGAAGACCTCAAGATGTGAGGTATGAGATACCTAGATATGAAGATGGCCATGAGGCCGAACATGCTTATGAAGATGAGAGGCCTTAGGGCCATGAGAACCGAGATGATAGAAGACCTAATTACTATGATAGAAATGGAGGCAATCATGGAAGAATATATGATGATGAATTCCATGAGGAAAGAAGGGGAAACCGGGGGTAATGACAAGGGACACAAGAGACCTAAGGTGGACTTCCCTAAGTTCAATGGGGGATATCCATATGAATGGCTTGACAAGGTGGACCACTACTTCCACACATATGAGGTGCCGAGAAGGGAGAGAGTGTCTACAACATGTTTCTACTAGGAAGGAAAAGCTAGCAAGTGGTGCAGATGAATTAGAGATCAATATGAGAAGGATGAGAAAAAATTGGGGTGGACCGCATTTGAAAATGAATTTTTGCTACAATTTTGCCCTTCGCCCACCATTAATCATCATGGACAATTGGCTAAGTTGAAACAAGAAGGAAAAGTCCATCACTACATTGAAGAATTTTGGCAATTACAAACCCTTGTGAAAGGACGGTCCGAAGAAGCACTTGTGGGTACCTTTATTGATGGTTTGAAGACTTGGTTAGCCATGGAAATTAAATTGAAGCAACCTACAAGAATTCAAGAAGTCATGAGAATGGCCAAGATCTTAAAGGAAAGTAATACCGTGGAGAAAAGATTTTCCAAGGATGTGGGGAGTAAAGTCTCAAAAACTTTGCAAACCAAAGCACCTTGGAAAACTAAGGTGGAGATGGATGTTTCTAAACCTAAGCCCTATGAGGTTAAGAAACTATCTAGAGAAGAGATACAAGAAAGAATCAATAAGGGATTATGCTTCAAATGTGGAGCTAAATGGAGCAAGGAGCATTCATGTAAGTCGGGTAAAGCCTATGTTATGATTGAAGATGATGAACATGAAGAATCCTCAAGTCATGAATCCGAGCATGAGGAGGCCGAACCTAGTAATGAAGAGGAGGATGCCGAGTTGTCCCTCAATGCCATGTTCGGGGTTCAAAGGCCCACTTCTATGAGAGTCATGGCATGGATAGGTAAGTTTGAACTTTGAAGTTACTTTATTGGTTGATAATGGATCAACCCACAATTTTATCAATTCCAACATTGTCACCAAAGTTGGATTGAAACTGAGCACTATTGAGCCATTTGAGGTGAAAGTTGCAAATGGAGACAAGCTAAGATGCGAAGGCCTTGTGAGAGAGGTCAAGATGAATGTCCAAGGGGTGAGGATTGTGGCGGATTTGCATGTCCTTTCTCTTGTGGGACTAGATGTTGTCTTGGGTAATTCTTGGCTTAAAGGCATTGGCAAAATTGTGAATGATTATGAGAAGATGACCATGGAATTTCGGATTGGGTCCAAGAAGAAATTGTGGACAGTTTTGACATCCAAAGAAGTGAAGTCTTGTGAAGCTATGATGTTTGAAAGACTATTCAAGGGTGGAGCTAGTTGCTTTGCCATCATTCTAGCAAAGCAAGAGGCACTTTTGGAGGTTGAAAAGAGTGAAGAGGGGAGCAAGAAGTATGAATTGTCCTTGCTGCCCGTGGAGGTCCAAGAGGTCTTGAGAGACCATTGAGGAGTTCTAGAAGTGCCAACTACTTTGCCACCTACTAGAGCTTTTGATCATCACATTGCCTTGGTGGATGAGAGTAAACCGGTTAATGTTCCTCCATATCGGTATGCTCAGTTTCAAAAAGAAGAAATTGAGAGGCAAGTAGAGGAGATGTTGAAAGGAGGCTTGATAAGGCCTAGTACTAGTCCTTTTTCTTCACCGGTCTTATTGGTAAGAAAGAAGGATGGCACTTGGAGGTTTTGTACCGATTATACAGCATTGAATGAAGCCACCATCAAGGATAGGTTTCTCATACCTACCGTTGATAAAATGTTGGACGAATTACATGGGGCAAGTGTTTTTTCGAAGATTGACTTGAGGCGGGTTATCATCAAATCCGCATAAGGGAATGAGATGTGCACAAGACGGCTTTTAGAACCCATAATGGCCACTTTGAGTATCTTGTTATGCCATTTAGGTTGTGCAATGCTCCCTCAACTTTCCAAGCCGCCATGAACTCTATCTTCAAGCCATTGTTGAGGAAGTTTGTGTTGGTCTTCTTTGATGACATATTGGTGTATTCCAAGACCGTGGAAGATCACAAGCTACACTTGAAGATTGTAATGAAGATCCTTGAAGATCATCATTTTTTCATTAAGGCATTCAAATGTGCCTTCATGGAAAAAGAGCTTGAGTACTTGGGGCATTTTATTTTGGGAGAATGAGTGAAGGTACACCAAAGGAAAATTGAAGCTATGGTTGATTGGCACTTACCCAATGATGTTTCGCCCTTGAGGGGATTTTTGGGTTTGACCGGTTACTATAGAAGATTTGTCAAGCATTATGGGTTGAATGCCAAACCTCTCACTTCTCTATTAAGGACAATTTTGAGTGGACACAAGAGGCTAGAGAAGCTTTTGATGAGTTGAAAAGAGCAATGACTACCACGCCGGTGTTGGCCTTGCCCAACTTTGAAAAGTCTTTTGAAGTTTACACCGATACTAGTGGTGAGGGGATAGAGGCTGTTTTGGTCTAAGAAAAAATACCAATAGCCTTTATTTTCAAAGCACTTGGTCCTATGAAGAAAGCTTAGAGTACTTATGCAAGGGAAATGCTTGCGGTTGTGCATGCCGTGAAGGTATGGAGACCTTATTTGTTGGGAAGGAAGTTCATATAGTCACAGATCAACAGGCATTGAGGCATTTGTTGCAACAAAAGATTGTGACTCCAGAGCAACAAAAGTTTCTTGTAAAGCTATTGGACTTTGAATATGACATAGTGTATCAACCGGGGAAGTAAAACAAAGTGGCGGATGCTCTTAGTAGAAGAGAGGGAAGTTCATTATTGTGGCAAGTTCATGAAGAGGATGAAGCTAGTTTGATGGCCTTGAGTGGGGCCGAATAAAGAATATGAGATAAAATAAGGGAAGCAACAAAGCTAGATGCAAGAGCAATTGAGATTGTGGAGCTTTTAGAAGCTCAAGGGGATAGAGTAATCGGGTTCAAGGTGAGAGATGGCCTAATCTACTACAAAGATTATGTTTATGTTCTCAATGTGTCTAATTTGAAAAGAGAGATTCTTGATCATTTCCATCATAGTAAAGAAGGTGGACACTCGAGGTGGTTGAAGACTTACATAAGGGTGAAACATTTTTTCTATTGGGAGGGCATAAAGAAGGCCGTGAAGAAGCTTGTAGCCGAATGTGATGTATGTCAAAAGTTTAAGTATGAGACAAGACCTTCATCCGGGTTATTGCAACCTCTTCCTATTCCTAATTTAATTTGGGAGGATTTGAGCATGGATTTTGTTGAAGATCTTCCTATTAGTGGCGGTTATGAAGTGATCCTTGGTGTGGTTGATAGACTAAGCAAGTATGGGCACTTCATCCCACTCACTCACCCATACACGACCTAGAGTGTGGCTAAGGCTTTTGTTGATCATGTTGTGAAGCTTCATGGGTTACCCAAGAACATTGTCACGGATAGGGATAGAGTGTTTATGAGTTCCTTTTGGAAGGAATTGTTTAAGCTCCAAGGGTGCAAGTTGAAGGCAAGTTCATCATATCACCCACAAACCGATGGGCAAACGGAAGTGGTTAATAGAACACTTGAGCAATACTTAAGGTGCTTTTGCCATGAAGAACAAAGAAAGTGGAGTGAGTACTTGTCTTGGGCCGAATATTGGTATAACACTTCATTCCATGCTTCCATACAACGAAGCCCATTTGAAGTGGTTTATGGGAGAGCACCTCCAACATTGGTGAATTATGAGAAGGGCACGACTAAAAATGATGAAGTTGAAAAAGAATTGATCACTAGGCTCTAAGGTCCTAGTGAAGGTGAAAAAAGAGCTTGCTAAAGCTCAACAAAGAATGAAAAAGTACTATGATGAGGGTAGAAGAATGGTTACTTTCGAAGTAGGAGACTATGTGTATTTAAAGTTTCAACCCTTTGGCTAAATGACATTGAGAAAGAAGCTTAACTTGAAGTTGGCCAAGAAGTACTATGGACCTTTCAAGGTGCTTGAAAGGTTGGGTGAAGTGGCATATAGATTGGAACTTCCTCCAAGCTCCAAACTACACCCGGTGTTCTATGTAACCGTGCTCAAGAAGAGGATTGGTGACCCTAGTCTCATAGTGGAAGAGCTACCCAAGTTTGATGAAGAAGGGCGTATGCTCTTACAACCAAAGGAGGCTCTTAACTATAGGGTTATTCCAAGAGAAAGAAAGAGACAAAGTGTGTGGCAAGTTTTGATCAAGTGGGGTAAAGCTCCAAAAGAAGAGGCTACTTGGGAGGATTATGATGATATAAGGGAGATGTTTCCTGAATTTATCCTTGAGGGCAAAGATATACTTGAAGAGAGGGAGATTGTTAGACTCCCACGTCGAGTTGTCTCTAGAGATGCCGCACATGCCCTAGTCATGGTGGGGACATGCACCTTGGCTAGCCCACAAGCATGCCTTGGCCCGTGGGGTGACACGAACGGGGCGCCCAGCATGCATGTATGCCTTGGCCCGTGCGATAGCACACATGGGGCGCCCAGCATGCAGGCCAGCGAGGTTAGTGAGCGCTTGCCCATGCGCGGCATTGCATGCAGCAGCACGCCGCGCGCGCATTGCATGCAAGTTCCAGTGCACAGGCCCATGTGCACATTGATGGGTTGCGTGGCCTTGCACGCGCCCATGTGCCGCAAGGCCATGCGCAGCACAGCCAGCCCACCCAGTGCGCGCGCGCACGCACAATCACAGCCCCTGTCGCAAGCCAACGAGGTTAGTGGCATGCCTCACGGCATGCCATTCAGCGCACGGCTCTAGCCCATGCCATGCAAAGCAGGCCAGTGGCATGCCATCCAGTGCATAGCTCCAGCCCATGCCTTGCAACCTCAACGCCTAGGCCACCAGCCTGGGCCATGCAGCGCACCAACATGGCTCACCATCAGTAAGTCATGCCGCACCACTTAGCCATGGACCAGCCTGAAGACCACCATGCACCAACCTAGCCCACCATGGGACCATGCATGCCACGGCCAAGCTTGGTCCATGTCATCAACTTGTTTATTTTATTTATTTATTTATTTCCAATGGACCTATTAGGGGTTTCCAACTTGTTTTGCTTATAAATAGGACATCATTCACTTGTTTTAGAATCTTTTGGCAAATTCCTAGAGGGAAGACTATTGTTTGAGAGATCACAAACCGGTGCCATTGCACTTGGGCTTTTTGGGTGAAATTCGTGAATCCCAAAGAGATGATTACACCTTTCAATTCTTTGAATAGGTGTAATCCATTTATCTTGTTCTTGCAACTTGGTGCAATTCGTGAATCCAAGTTGTGTTTCATTTGTTTTCATTTGATTATCAATATATGAGGTTTACTCAACACTTGTGCAATTCGTGAATCAATTGTTGAATTCTTCTTTTTGTTCATTCAAGTGCTTAAGTATTTTATGCTTTTGTTCTTGAGTGTTCTTCATTGTGTTCTTGGTGTCTATCACATTTTTGCGCTTCCAAATCCCTTAAGTCGACCAACCATAGTGTTAGTCTACTTTCCATAATTGTTTGCCACATCATCTTTTGCCCTAGCCGAACACAAGATCATTACCATCATCCAACTCAATTTCGGCAACCACTTGCCAAATTGGGATTGACCTAGCCTCCACACTTCTTGCCATACTAGTGTTCCTATAATTTAGCAACCCTAGTTGACCAATTCCAAACCCTATAGCTGGCCATACACTTACCAAATTGGAATCCAAGATTTTAGGAAATCTTCCTAAAATCTCTCAATTATCCAATCAAGCCTTATCTCATGGTGGTCGTCCAATCCTAGCCGCCCACTACCCTAACCCTAACCCTAATTCCAAACCCTAAACCTAAACCCTAACTGCCCAACATCAACTTCCAAACCCTAAACCTAAACCCTAAAGTGGCGCCAACCCTAGTTCCAACCATTGTTGTGCACCACTTTCCATCGTTGTAGTCTAAACACTTAACCTCACCACATTCAAGTTTTCATCTTTGTGACCCTTGTTCGAGAATCAAGCAAGAGAGGAATGGGCTTTCGGTCATCTCAAGGAGATCCTAGGCATGGAGATCATAGTGTTTAGGGACTTGACCGAGGTCCCTAACAGGATAATGACGGGCGTCGATTTTTTAGTTGCCAAATCTTTGAGGTATGTTATTTCAATCTTATTTGCTAAGAAGTGAATGGTAATCCTTGTTTGCTAATGTGTTGGCTGATTTTGCAGATTGGACATTCTTACGGATATTTTTGTTGGTATGACCCAAAAATACCACCATATGGCAAGAAGAGAATCAATCGTTTAAAATCCAAAATTCAAAAGATACAACTAACAATGGATGTCCAAACAACTCGACATCGACTAAAAATAGAAATTGAGAGGCGCAAGAGAAATGTTGAGAGAGTCATTGTAGTTTTAGTAATTTCAATGTCATGGGTACTTTGTTTAGGCATGTTTTTTGAGAAATTCTAAGACAATATGTAATCTTTGAAGTTAATGTAATTTCATGTAATCTTGTGTGGTTGTGTAGTACTGGGTAATCCAAATCCAAATCCAATTAATAGCATGACTACGATTATGATATTGTATCAACAAAAAGTTACAAAAATGACGATTACAAAAACAGGTTCAATACAATCCCAAGATTATAATTAATGATCTAAATACATCAATACGAAAACAGGTTCAATAAAATCCCAAGATTACAATGTAAAATCCCAAGATTACAATGCCCCTAAAGGACAACACTATAAAGGCTTTCCATCAGGACTTCAGTGCTTTTTGATTGGTAGACGCCACGAGTGGCAACGAAATTCATTAAAAAGATTATCAAAATATTTTAGTTTTACATTACTTGTGAGTGATGAGCAGTCGAAGGAGTTGAAAAAAATTCTGGCGCATGTGTCCAAACTTTACTTTGTTGATCCTAGTGTTAAAAGTATAATTTAAAAATAAATTAAATAAAAAACAACAAAACATTCAAGACCAAGTGAAGGGTAAATTTAGTATACAACATTAATAAAAAGAACCTCAGCTTGGTTGTTGTGCAATCGTCTTTTTGTACTGGATTTTTTAATACTCTTCTCAGCGGGGTGCACTTTTCTCTTAGACGATGATCTTCCCTTACTCCGAACTACCAACGAACTAAGAACTCTAGGGGTCGAAGCCTCCGTCGAAGGAGTTGTATCAACTGTGTTGCTAGTATCATGATCAGCGATACCAAGGTACTGTGTCTTCAACTGTTCTATCTGACTAATCAATTTAACACAATTGCTCTCAGCCCTTGAAGCATTGGAACACAATTCATAGAAGCAATTTTGGATCCTATCGTACCTTCGTGCATCGTCGATGCTAGTAGTGTCATAACTACTTTTCACGAATGTGTATTTTCGCTTAATATCTTTCCTCCACCGATCCAAGATGTATTTTGATGGTATTGTATGTTGGCCCATCTGAGTTAAGACACGAAGAGCGTGTCTGCACAAAATACCTCTAAACTCAAATAGCTTACAACTGCATTTCACATCAAGGGGAAGTTGATCAACTTCCACATTAGAGGTTACACGTTTAAATAAGTCATTACCAACTTGAACCTCATCCACAACAACGAACGTATATCTATCATTCTCACACCCCATCTCCTTAGTAGTCAAATATAAAAATCCTCGCAATTCCTCTTGTACCTCTTTGAATTTAGCAAGAGTATATGCACTTTGAAATTGCTTCTCAAGAGGATCGCGACTGATGCAAGGAATGTCCATGTTAAAGGAACTGAAGTTAGCAATTGTTTCATTCTCTAGCTTCCTCCTAAGGGCCGAATCATACTGGTCAACAAATTTCTTCATAGTAGTTCTAGAGTGAACGCAGTCGTCAAAAAATTCATTCATTCATTTACTTTGCTGTGTGGTTGACATTCCTGCCCATAATGTGTCTCTAACATAAGCCGGCACCCAATAATGTCGATCACTATACAGTGATACTAACCATGCATTTTCATGCAAATTATATGTATCGAGCATACGGCACTAATGTTCATCAAACTCATGCTGACTGAAAGAGTCATACAAGCACCTATGTAGGGTACTCTTGATTTTCCCATATCGACTATGCGAGCCAAATTTTTCATAAAGTTTTTTCATCATATGCCACAAGTAGAATCGATGCTTAGAAGTTGGAAACACACTCGAGATTGCAATTTTCATGGCCTTGTCTTGGTCTATGATGATTGTATTTGGCGGTTGGTTATTCATACACTACAACCATGACTCAAATAACCACTCGAATGTATCTAGCTCACTGGATATCAATCCGCACCCAAGTAGGATTGACTGCCCATGGTGATTCACACCCACGAACGGTGCAAAATTCATTTTATACGCATTAGTCAGATATGTTGTATCAAATGTATTCACATCCCCGAATTATTCATACACAGCTCTACTCTGGGCGTCTGCCCAAAACACATTCTTTAACTACATCTCATTGTCAACGTCAGTCTTATAATAAAACTCCTGATTTCTTTTTTGCATATCTTCGAAATAGTTATATAGAGCTACACCACCTCCAACCCCGATGCAAAGTCATCATGCTTTGTCAATGTAGTTTCGACACTCCTTCCAAAATGTTACATTCTCATAACCCCCCGCCTTAACAACCACAGACTTAAAATTTTTGGACAACCTTATTCATGCCTTGTCATTTATTTCAAGCATCTTGGCGACACGAGCACCAACCTTCTTAAAGCATCTGAAATGTCTTGCCTTCCCCGAGGTCGGAGATGGAGGGGAGGGGAGATGAGGTCGGAGAGGAGCTTGGTTGAGAGCGGGGTCAATGGGCGAGAAGGAGAGTGCGTGGGAGGAGATAGTGTTCTGTTACTTTCCTTGTGTTTTAAAATGAATAAATTGTGCAAACGTGTAAGGCCACGTCGAGTGGGATATAAGAACGAGACTTAAGAGCGGGGCCAGTAGCATTTCCCAATCCAAAATAAGTAATAAATCAGTTTCACAAAAAAAAAAAAATTTGAGATTTCAATACAAGAACAAAAAAAAAAAATAAACCAATCATATGGTACCCTTTTTTTTATAATATTCACAAAACGCTTACATGTTACCCACTAAGAAGTACTTAAAAAA
Organism: Juglans cinerea; assembly: GCA_961763995.1. Lineage (NCBI taxonomy): Eukaryota > Viridiplantae > Streptophyta > Magnoliopsida > Fagales > Juglandaceae > Juglans > Juglans cinerea. The sequence continues at coordinate 27,761,702 of CAUIVZ010000003.1, forward strand.
AATGAGAAGTGCTAGATTTATAAAGATAGAATCTTCAAAATAATAATTTGTAAATTGATATAATTTATTATGTTACGCTATACTGAAAAATGTTGGAGGTAACCGGTAGGGGAATCGTCGGGGAACCGTGGCTGATGTGGACAAATTAAAATGCCATATTTCATTCAACTGGTCAAAACGGTGCATTAAGTCCACCGAATCCCTTTGTCTTCCCCTGAATCCTCTTTTCCCTTCGTCTTCCCCATCCTTTCCTCTTCATCTTCCCCACCATTTCCCCCACTCTCCATTTGATATATGAAATGCCATTTGGATAAGGAACACCTGGAGATCAGTAAGAGTGAGAGGAAGAGAATATGCAGGTTGATGGACTACTGGAAGTTCTCAGCGGAAGCCTGCTTGCATGCAGTTCAAAATGAGCGGCTTCCTTTGTGAGTTGTAGTGCAGGTCCTTTTCTTCGAGCAGCTTAGAGCTACCACATATGCTGGAAACAACACACCTAAGCTTCCTTGTTCAGCCAAGGCCCTACTCCCTGCTGGCTCTCATGGGAGTTCAAGGTCTACAACAATCAACACAGAGGAGGAATGGGATGTCGTGCCAACAACTAAGGATAAAAAGGCTTTGAAAGGGGAGCTCACTACTCTGAAATTAGGCGATGGAGAGGGTTCTTGTGACGCAAACTATGCTAAAGTAGTGCGGAAAAAGTTGTTGGAAATAAGATGAAAGGTTTGGTCACGTCAAAGCTATTTTCACAACTCTGGTCAAGTAAAGAAAGAAATGGTGAAATAAGCAGCTCTGATACATCAGAAAGCCTTGGTTCCACCAATGCAGATGAAACAAAATCCACCCCCTTCCCGAAGTAGGAGGCAACTAGCATCGTAGTTACAGACATGGTTTGTAGAATTAGAGTACAACTTTGGTGGCCAGTTTATAAAAATTCTCACTCATGAGTTGACATTAAGAAATTAGAAGCCACTAACGGCCAATTTATAAGAATTCAGGCAAATAAATTCTTTGTCTTCCCCCGAATCCTCACTTATTCTCACACACAAAAAAAAAAACACAGAGTGGGTTAGATCTGAAGCTCCACCTCAACGACCTACGAAGATGAACTGCTTTTTGAGTGGGTTAGAGTAATGTCGTCGCAAACACAGAATGGGTTAGATCTGAAGCCTCTGTTTTTTCTCCACCCACATAAGGGTGTCAAATCGTGTTAACGGGTCGTGTTCGTATCGTGTCAAGACATGTGTATTATACCATATAGGTCAACCCTAACCTGACCTGTTAAGTTTATCGTATCAAAATCTCAAACCCTAACACGACCCATTAATATAACGGGTCGTGTCGTGTCAACCCGTTTTGACCCGTTTATATAAATGGGTTAAACAGACCCAAGATTAACTCGTTTGACCTAGTTAAGTTTAGCATAATTTTATATAAATGTTAAAATCACAATATCTATAAAAATTATAAAACTAATTACAAGTCCAAAATTACAATCCAAACACTAAAAATATCGAAATTAAAATTCCAACAATTTTATCTTTTAAGTATAAAGGTATAATTGTAATTTTAAATTTCTTAACGGGTCATAACGGGTTATAACAGGTCAAAACAGGTTGACCCGTTATCAACACATTAAGCAATCGTGTCTTAACAGGTCAATTCGTTTTGACCCGAACTCGTTAAGGTTAAACTCTAACTCGTTTTTATCGTATCGTGTTCGTGTTGAGTTAACGAGTCGTGTCATATATTGTCACCCCTACTCCCACGAAAACGACCCAGAGACCCAAATCTCTGCTTTCTCTCCTCCCCGAAGACGACCCCGCGATCAAAAAATCTCTTTTTCCTCCTCAGTTCAGGTCGTCTTGTTGTTTGAGTTTATTTACTTCTTTTATTTTTTTTAATAAATCGACTGATGTGGCATGCCAATTCCCCCGCGGCTCTCCACCCCGGTTGTACGTAGAATGATTCATATATTAAATCACTTCAATATTGTAAAATTGTTTTTGTAAAATTTCTTTATAAATTAAATATTTCTTAAAAAAACATAGCATTAACTAACAAGAAATATATATAAGATTAATCATTCAAATACATGAAATTAGATTACCAACTCAATGAAAAATAGTTACTGATATATAAAAGCTACTTTAAAATATGAAAAGTAATTGGTTTACATTTGCTAGTGTTCTTTTAATTACCCTTTAGAGAGATTATGGAACGTAGAAGAACATTTAAAAACCATTAAATTCTTCTAACGGTTCTCCGATTTGAGAGAGAGTAAAATGCTTATGATTAAGCATATGATTATTTTCCAGATGGATACAAACTCTACAACTAAATGCTTTTTGGGCAATGTAGAATCAGTAAGCTGCATGTGTCAGCTTGAAAGGCCTACTGCAAGAACACGTTAAAGAAACTACAAGCAAATCTATAACCAAACATCCAAGACTTGTTCTGACAGAAGCTCAATAAACTTAATTTAATTTTATGTCAAAGAAAGAAGATACTTATAGATGACTTTCCTTTTTCTTTACACAGATGAATACATGCATTCAGCAGCTCTCAACAACAATCAGATATTCTCATTCAAACCACGGCACTAAATGATATGCTTTTCTTTTTCTTTTCTTTTTTTTGGGGGGGGGGTGGGGGAGGAGAGGGGTGGGGGGGATAAAAGGACAAAAATTACCTAGGGCCAGACAGCTCCATTGCTTCCACCACAAGTGAAGATTCTTCTATAAAATTTGAATATCTTTGAGGAGGGTTTTCACAAGATCTAAACCCTGGCGTCTCGACCTTCTGAGTGGCTTCCCATTTCTCAGCTAAGCCATCCCCTTCCAACATTTTTAGTACGTCCGACATTTTTGGGCGGCAAGAAGGATTGAATTGAGTACAAAAGAGAGCAACCTGAACAATTTCTTCCAACTCAACCCTGTCAAATTTGCCCTTTAGATCCTTGTCTACCATTTGATTTAGTTTTGCCTCCTGGTGGAGCTTCTTAACCTGCAAAAAGAGTTTTCCTGCAATGTAAGATGTATCTACAGCAAGGGTGAGCAAACTAAGCCACTAAAACTAATTCCCTACTCTCCCCAAGTCATGAGAGAAATTCTTATGTTTCAACGAGCTACCTTCAGATAAATATGAAGAAGAATGCAAAATAAGTCCTAGAAATAATTAGTTTGAATTAACAAATAATATATCACAGCAGGGCCAAGATTTTCATTTTCTCAAACAAATCGCTACAGACCTCTGAAAAAATTTTAGCCAATTTTACATTTGCAAGATTATCGAAAATTACCAAGATACCCTGGACAGAGAGAAGGAGGGAGAGAGAGAGAGAGTACCCAATCAAGCATTACACCTTTCTGATTCGCCGAGCGTCCGAAATCTAACGCCTTCTGACCTGTGATTAGCTCTAGGAGCAAAATCCCAAAGCCAAAGACATCAGTCTTTTCTGATGACTGGCCTGTTGACAAGTATTCTGGAGCTATGTGGCCAACAGTGCCACGCACAGCTGTGGTCACGTGAGATTCTCTGTGATCCAACAGCTTCGCCAACCCAAAATCTCCAACAACTGCCTCAAAGTCTTCATCCAGCAAAATATTTGCTGCTTTGACATCACGGTGGATAATTTTGGGGTCACATTGCTCATGCAAGTACACTAGCCCCCTTGCTGTACCTAAAGCTATTCTCTTCCGCATTGTCCAGTCTAAAGCTGGCCGCCCATGAACATGATCTGAAAGAAAAACCCAAAATTATGTCAATAGTTTGAGCTGGTGCAAATCCCGGCTGCTTAGCAACTGAGGGCTGAACAGCTTACAAATTAACTGCTAAACAATAGCTACCTAGGCTTGGAAATAATAATAAATAAATAAAAATGAAATGTGTGATTAGCAATCAGATTAACGTGTCGAGGGAAGTGGTTCATTGAACTGAGACTTCTAATCAAACTTCTGAAAATGGGGGAAAATGTCAAGCTTTTACGTTGGACATGTTAGAAGGCTATAATTGGATGCATGGACAAGAATTTGAGTAGTAAATACAAAAGTTTAATTTAAATGCAAGAAAAAGTTCAGAATTTCAACAATTTTGATCATAATGTAATATTGCATTTGATTTTGCTGGTGCAGAATCGGGGTTTGGACCAATCTGGTACCTGAAGTGCAGCGTTGGTAGCTAGATAGGTTAAAAAGATAACGGTAAGCAGCACCATAATGTGAGAAGGTAGGGTGGTAACAACATAATCTAAGGCAATGGAGCCGATCATCATGGCATTTGAGGGTATACAAAGATTTGATTACTGAGATGATGTGTACATGCTGGGCTAGAGCAAAGGAAGCAAGATTTCTAAGTGGCTAGTGTATGCAGCAGGGAGCAAAGTTCCTAAGAACTAGTAGTGGACAAGGAAGTAGAGTTGGGTTGGAGCTAGTGTACGTAGCAGTGAGGTAAAGAAGGCAATGGTGGTGGCAACAGCTTTTGTTCCTTATTAGAGGTAGCCAAAGGTTTCACAATTCTTTGGTATGAAAAAAATACAAGTGGGGATAAGAAAATAACCAACAACTAGTTCTCTGTTTGCTAACCTCTTAGTCGAGAGGCTACACTTCCATTGGACATATAAGGGTAAACAAGGAGCCGCTCATTCTCAGTCAAGCAGAACCCACAAAGCCTGAGAAGATTCCGATGGATGGCCAAACTAATCATCTCAACTTCTGTCTGAAACTGAATTTCACCAGCAGCTGCATTAAAGTCCTTTAGCCTTTTAACTGCCACCAGAGTTCCATCATTCAAGCATCCCTTGTATACAATCCCAAAACCACCTCTCCCTAGAATATTCTTTGAGCTGAAGTGGTCAGTTGCAGTACGAAGCTCCTTGAATGTATACCTTCTCAAATGGCCCAGGCATACCTCAGGGTCATATTGATCTGTTAAATGACACATTATAAGTGAGAATGCAAGGATAATCACAGTCGTGAAAAGAACAACCTTAGATGCAGCATATCAGATTCCTATAGAGTTCAGAAAAACAATATAATCTTACAATCAACTGTGTTGATACACACATTGAGCAAGACACCAAATACAGGATTGACAGCCCAACTATTACTTTATCTTAAGGTGTAAAAATGGTAGTGAAAATTGTTTTTGGACATTCAAATTTCTCCATCTCGTCCTTACTACACATTTGAGTTCTCTCTTTTTCTTGATTGTAGCAACAGAATAGTTTATTGATCGCTGAAGCAGTGACTCAGATTCTCAAATTCTGTCCACAAATTGGCTAATATCAACTCACTCTAAATCCCAAGGTTTTAGAACAAGATATTACAAAAGCTTGAAATACTTTCAGCTGCATATGGAATAATTATGGAGAAAAATAATATTCAGCCAGGTAGCATTTTAGGAAACTGAAAAATGAACACTCTTCGAAAGCATGAGAACAAAAAAACACTTACTGATGAAATTCCACACAAATACTGAAAAGGGTGTTAAATATATTCCATTTATCTAGTTGTAACAGCTAGAAATCGCAACTTTACACACAAAACTTCAAAACAGTCGAGATTTCTCAGCGAAACATGCATCCATGTGTGCACCCTTAAAAATACACAATATGACTAATAGACTTTTTCCAAAGTAATAAAGGGCTCACTGAAGCTACAACAAATTATGAAATGTGACATGTCCAGTTGATGAACATCATGTCCAGTGCAGTGTCAAAAATAACATTGCATATAGTTTGAAGAATGAGAGAGCTATAAGGCCATCTGCATTAGCGAAACTGATATACTAAGAAATGGCAAATGAACTATATAAAGCTACTAACCATTTACATCGAAGAAAATCTGCTGGTTGTGTCTGTAGCGCCACCAAACAACTAACCCAACAACAAGAATGATGAAAAAAACAGAACCAAAACTTGCACCAAAAGCAATCGCCACATGATGGCTTTTTCTTTCAGAATCTGATTGACCTAAGAAACCATAAATCCCATCCAAGACATGTCATTAAAATGCAATGTAGACGCTAGCTGAGAGAAAGGAAGAATATATAACAGTCATAAACACCTTTCAGGGCGTCTGGTGAGAAGGACAGTGGCTCTGGAAAGACAGCAGAACAACTGTTGTTGGCCTTTGCCCCACAAATCAAAGGGTTACCGATAATTCTGAAAGAGAAAATAGAAAGAGAATGTCAACCATTGACAATAACAAACTTCTTGAAGGTAATTAAGCATTGAAAGAAAGGTGGAACAAGTAGCTCACTTGAATGTTCTTGCTGATATTTTTGGCAAGTTGCCACTGAGATTGTTAAAAGAAAGATCCCTAGATGTTCAAACTATAGAAGTGAATACATATTTTTTATAAAATATATGGATGGCAGAGTAAACTACTGAGCAAAGGACAAGTACATACACGAGAGTGAGACCTTCAATATTGGATAGAGACTCGGGACAGGGTCCAGTAAGGCTGTTGTTGTTTAACCTCCTGACTTGCTCAAAAAACAAAGTTAAAGCTATAAGAGTTCAGAAAGCTAGCACATGAGCATGTGGCAAACTGGACAACATTCAATTCAGGTATTTATTTTGCAAGAAACAAAAAAAAAAGTATGAAGTCTCTGAAACTTACAGATAATTCAGGTTCTTGAGGCCCCCCAACGAACTAGGCATTTCACCACTGAATGTATTGTTGGAAAGATCTAGTTTCTGAAGTTTCTCCAACTTTCCAATGGTAGTTGGAATTGGACCTGAAATGGCATTGTTCTGCAGCAACCTACACATTTATAGAACCATAGTTTATTATTCAACTTGAATGTTTTCACACAACCCAAACAAAACTCTTATGTCGAAGAAACCTTGGTGTTAATACTTGAAACAAGATTGAGTAAAATTAAGACCAAAAACAATCAACACAACAGAAGTCATAACCAGCTGCCAAAAACAAACAAAGTCCAAATCTAAAATCAGTGAAAATGATGTAATAACTTACAGATATTGCAAGTTAGTGAGGTCTCCAATCTTTGGTGATAAGGTACCAGACAAGCTCTGGCTTGGCAATCCCCTGTTTAAAAAATAATAATGATGATGAACCTTGACTGAATTGAGTTCAAACTGAAATGAGCTAATTAAAAGTATTGTCCTGCTTTTCTTTGACCAAAGTTTATAGGAAGATGCAGGCAACTTACAAAGCAGAAACGTGGCCATCGGCAGAACAGGTAACCATCCTCCAGCTACAGGGATCTACAGAATTAATGTCCCAATTCTCCAGAACATTATGCGGATCAATCAGATCAGTTTTTATGGCCATCAAAGCTACAACTGTTGAAAGTTCAGGGGCAAATGATAATGTAGAGTTATTCCGTGATTGAAAAAGGAAATTACAAAAATAAAATCAAAACAGGTGCCCTGTAACCTCAGCAGCATCACACTAAGATATAGATGAAATGTAATAAATGAGGTACGTAATAACGGGTAGTTCGGCTACAATGGTGAACCATGAAAGCATCAACTAAAAAAAAGCAAGATTTTCCTTCAACCCCAAATTTAAAAATTAAGAATATGCATAACGTGAACAGTGAAAAACTCTTTGCTCTTCCCATTCTTAGCCAGAAATACAAAAAAATAATAAAAATAAAATAAAAATAAAATGAAATAAATTGTTGACCTAACTCTTAAATTCAATTATAAGGAACAGTAGTTATTTTCGAAAATGAAATATACGGGAAAAAAAGAGAGAGAAATAAATTCAATAATCTTCAAAAAGAAAAGAAGAAGAGAGAGAAGTTCAATTGAAGATCATCAGAAAATCTGCGGAGAGCCGACCTTCATAGTTTATACCAGTTGGAGAAAGCGTCGCAGAAGAAGTTTCGATCAATGCTAAAACCAGCAGACCTACTTTCCAGAGCATGAGACTACTTCTTTCCATTATGTATTCTCAGTTTCGGCAAAAAAGCTTTACTTTCTTCTCCCAACTAGTACCCAATGATGAGAACCACCATAACCAACGACGAAACAAGCCATTCCCAAATGAACTTACTTCTTAATACTTTCCTTATCCAAATAAAAATCTCTGAATCAGAAAAGAAGACCCACAATTACCAGAACAGGAAGTCATTTAGCTTTTTTGCTCACAAACAAAACTCAGTTGCTATCAGTTAAAGCAAGATACCAAAGACGCAGATGCTAACATAACTTGGCCACAAAATACCCAGCTCGGAAACACTGAATTTTGAATCAAACTGAGTGAAACGAGCACCATATGAGCCGAGACAAACAGAAAAATGGAAGAGAATTTTCTCGAGAACTCAAGCAGCCAACATCTAAGCCTGAAATTCTGAGATCCTAGAGATCTGGGAATACCGGATGCGATTTCTATATGTTTTGGGCAATCCCCACGAATTCCATGTGAGTATGCAGTTGTTCTCTACCAGCACTGCTCTGCCCCGTCTCTGTGACTCCTATACCATTATCTTCTTGTTTTTTTTTTTTTTTTTTGACAAGCACAAATTAAAGATCAATGAAAATAACTCACGCGGATAGAACCGAACACGCAAAGGCCAAAACAAAAGGCCATAGTGGGACACAGATAGAGATACAGATGCAGCAGACCCTCAAATAAAGAAAATTTCTCTGTTTTTGTTTTTTTACTTTTAAAAAACAAAGAGGCAGTGAAAAACTGAAAATGTGTTTGGATTGCTTGTTGAAAAAAGAAAGGGAGAGAGAAAAGATATTGCATAAAGTAAAGACCGAAAGGACGTGGGGGCGGGACTGAACAGCGAGAGCAAGGGATGTCTTCCATGGCAAATAGTAGAAATTGCAGGTCACGTGGTTGTATTGTCTTTGCCTCTGTTGGCTTTTTGGCCTCAGTCTGCTTTTTTCAAGATTTTAATAATCACATTATGTTAAAGATTTTACAGGCCATGGCCCACCGCCCTTTTTTTAATCCTTTCTACAGCAAGCTCAACTCCATTTTTCTTTTCTTTAAGCATAATATTTTAAAATAAAAAATTTAAAATTAAACTATCTATATTTATTATATTTGGTATGCTGTTTATACAGTTATACTTATAATAATAAATATCTATTCGATTTGGTATTAATTAACTCAAATAAAATAAAATGAAATGAAATATTTTATTAAAAATTAAATAAAATATTATTATAATTTAAAATTTTAATTTTAAAAAATTAAATTATTTATTATATTTTACATAAAAATTTAAAAAAATTATAATAATTATACGAAATGAGACAGCTTAGTTTTATCGCAACTTAAAATACAAAGTTAAACTAATCTTATCATTATAGAAATGAAAATGATTTGTCTACTTTTAGGGTGTTCAAATTACGCAAACTACTTTTAAAAAAAAAAACTCACTATTTAAAATTAAGTATTTTTACGTGGATTTAGGCTTTTTTTTTTAAAAAAAATACAAGAGTCACATAGCCTTTTTTCAAAGAATTTCAATACATTAATAGGAGTTTGTTTTATAAAAAGGAAAAGAAATAGGAAGTGGGGTGGTGGAAGTGCGTGCGAGGGTCTTTTGTATTGTACCCATCGTTATTCTTCGTTGGACATCGTGAGAGAATCTCAAATAGGTATGCGCCCACCGCAACATATGCCGCATGCCTTGCTGCACCTCCTACCGTTACTTTTATTATTATTATTATCAGAAGTGTAATGCTAGAGCCACTGGTGGCTCCCGCAGAAAGCCACCGCTGATTTTAGTACGTGTATTTTGATATATTTTTTTTATAGTTATTTTTTATAGAAATTTTTTTAATACTTTTAAATATTTTAAAAAATAAAATAAATTTATAATATTATTAAAAAACACTTCCTTAATAATGAAGTAAAAAAAATTATTTTTTTTACTTCATTATTAAGGAAGTGTTTTTTAATAATATTATAATTTTTTTTAAATATTTAAAATTGTTAAAAAATCTATATAAAAATAATTGTAAAAAAACACATAAAAAAACATATGATAGAGCCAGCAGTGACTCCCAGCAAGAGCCACCAGCGATGGCTCTATCATTTTCCTTATCAAAAATTATGTGTGTATTTTTTTTGCACATTATATATGATTATCTGCGTTATTTTTTTAACATAAAATAATTATTTTAACTAATCACATTAATACAATACACAAAAAATTTATAAATATGATTATACGTAACAGAACTTATTATTATTAAGGACTATAACCCAATTGAGTCGGCCTTTGTAGTATTTTTTTGTTTTGTTTTTGTGTTTTTTTAGGCCGAATAAGGGAGGATCACCGTTCGAGTCTTTCCAGCCATCACATCTCTACATGCGCCCTGCAGGCATGATGCCCAGCCGCCGATTTTCAAGACCTCCAAATCCAGCGTCCATCGGAGTGGAGTGGAGCGTAGCCCACACGCACAGGACGAAGTTCCAGACATCGTTGGCGAGTGGCCTTCACGCGCTACCGAGAAGACCTCTCCCGACGCCACGCTCGGTTTCTGTGGAACCTCTGACTCCGAGACTTCCAAGTCTGACCGTCGACTTTCCTCCCAGCGTGAACAGTTTCTGCACAAGCCAATGCCGACCATTGTGCACTGTTCCTCCAATTTTATTTTTTTATGTTTCTTCTTGTTGTCCGTTTCAGTGTTTTGTAGTTGTTTTGTTTATGTTTTTTGTGTTGTTTTTGTTGACCTGAATGAGGTTTGGGCCTTTGAATCGGACGTAATCTGGGACAAGAATCTTTCGAGAGTGGTGGGTGATGCTACGGTCGGTGATTGTACGGCCAAGATGTTGTGGTCCATACAAAAGCTGGGTGCTCGTTTCCACCATGGCTCGAGATGACGATGCTTGCGATGGGCGTGACGTCTGGGGTCTCACTAGTGCTTGTGATCTTGTAGTTGTTAATGTGATTATTTGTAGTTGTTTGTTAGTTTAGTTTTTAAAAAAATAAGAATAGGCTATTGGATTTGATATCTATAGCAGTATCTCGTACTCTTCTTCCCTGGGAGGATAGAGAGGGCCTTTAAATTCTGTTTTACAGAGCGTTGTCTCTGTTATGAGAGAACATGATTAGAAATTAAGACAATGTCCGCCACAAAAGAATTTGTATGTGGGGAAGCCCCAGAGCTGTTACGTAAGTTGGCTTATAGACTTGATTTTCTATATATTGGATTTTCTTGTATTGATAAGTCACATTTGTAACTTCGGTTCATTAATAAAATGAGTATGTTTCTTCAAAAAAAAAACTCGCTCGCTCGAAAATCTTGAGCTGAGTTTGATATTTTTATCTTCTTTTTGTTTTAGTAAGATGAGTTGAGCTCCCAATTCGAATTTGAGCTTACTCGGCTTGAATTGTTTATTTATAATTAAATAATTAAAAAAATTCTAAAAAAACTCTAAATTTATTAAAATTTTTATAAGAAATTATATTTGTAAATTTGCAATCCTAGAGTATATAGTTCTCCCATATTTTATTTGAGAAAAATAAGAAATTTTGAAATCTACATGAAAATTTATTTTTTTAAAATGAGTAGACGGAGATTATACACTCCAAAACTATATATAGAATTACCACTAACAAATACACCCTGTGTTGAATAAGAAAATTGTAAAGATTTATAAATAATTAATACTTAACTAGTTTATATTTATCCATTATAATCACATACCATATGTTTACATAAATTACTAATACATACATACTATTTTATTTAATTATAAAAATCGCTATGCTTATATTATTAAATAATATATATGTACACACATATATCGATATATGAATGAGTTTTAATTAAATCGAATCAAACATAAACAAATGGACCTTAATGAATTTTAACCGAATCGAGTTTAATTAAATTTATGTCATTTGATAATCCAATGAGTATCTATTTTCATAAGCAAACTCTTTTTTTTTATTTTTTTGCATGAGTCCGATTTGATTCAACGAGTAGTTCCTTTACCACACTAAAATTTTATGCTTGTCTCCTTTCATTTTTTACTCTCCTTCCATCCTTTTTTTTCTTTTTTCCTTTTTTTCTTTCATTTTTCCCTTTTAATTATTTTTTTCATAATTTTCATTTGCCTCACAGGATAGTGACAAGAATAAATATAGATAGAAGCCACTATTGAGAGCATCCATTTTGTACACATGATGTGACATCATCTAGACCACACATTTCCCCAAGTGAGTGTTAGAAACAATCAACTAGAAGCAGCCATGCAGTGAGTGCAAAGTGTGCACTGCTATAGTAGCTTCTCTCTAGCATTACTCTTGTGACAATAGCTACGCATAAACACCGGCCTGCACCAGTTTACGGGAGCTGCGAAATTTCTTGTGTTAGTAAAATACATAATAATAAAATTAAAATTGAGACGATCAAATGTAACTCTCAATTTTAATGGCTAAATAAATTTTAAAAAACCACCGTAAGAAGACATTAAAAAAAACATACGTTATTAAAAATTAGATTTATTAAAAAATACCAACATCATGTGATTAATTGGCAACTAATGTTACATAAATTGATGAGTTTTTCTAGTATATGCTAATAAAAAAACAATAATAATATGATATTAAGATGATGCCTAGATGTGATCCAGGCAATGGGATTCATGCATCAAACCCCACGCCAAAGGTATGTTTGTCGCTTTTGGAGAACTGAATATTCTCCACTCTATTAAAATGTCATTCATCGGAGTAATACACACTGCTCAACGTATTCTTAGAAATTATAAACAAAATAATTATAAGATTTCACAGAATTTCAGCAACCAAAATCGAGACTCTGAACCCAAATCCAAGGGTATTTTGGTCTCCATATAGAACTAAGCAACTCCTTTTTACTACTTTTCATTCAGATTTCGTTTCGAGAATCCTGTTTTCAAAATCGGACCGGAATTCAGACCAGATTAGTCTGGGTCAAATTCGAGCTTAAATCCAAATTAAAACCAATTTTTAAAAATTCGAAACTCGGGTTTCGGTTGCATCCGATTTTTTATTTTTTTTAAAATCAAAGTCTAGATGTTTATTGACCACAATAAAAAGCTACATGTAGAAGAGAGTAAAAAAAAATCATAAAATGGATGATTCATTTAACATAAAATGTATTTTTCTTTTAAGTTTCTGTCCATTTAGTTATTAGAAATGAAGAACAAAAAAAAGAAATATCAAAACATTCAAACTCGTATCCCGAACTCGATTATCCAAGTTTCGGATCGAGTCGAAAAAAAATCCGACCCGGATGAATTGTCCTAAGTCCTCCAATACCACAAGTAGTAGCCATATTGAAATAAGGTAAGATTGTTTAGAGTAATTTCAAGTGTTTATTATTTCTTTCTTACTTTGGATACCCTAGTAGACGAGCTACTTTCTAGTTCTCATATTTTATTGAATTTTTTCAGAAAACTTAACGATAAAAAAAAAACACCCAAGTCATCAAAATGCCTATAACAAGGGTTATGTGTAAATTGCTGTCCAAAAACAATACTCATATTATAAGATGAAGATAAATGCGATATTCTATATAGATTAATATAGTATATGAGATCTTATATTGCTTGAAAGTTAGAAGTTATTATTTTTTATAGTGATTTAATGAGATTTTAATTATATTATTGATTAATTATATTAAAGTATAGGCCCGAATTTAATTTGCCAGTTTATAATAAATAAGAATAATTTTTATGTGATTTATATATTTTATTTTGTGTATATATAGATATGCCAATTTTGGTTAAGAAATACAGAGGGGTCCATGGGGGACCCAAACTAAAAGAAAACAGTCTACTGGCAGATAAAGAAAGATAGATTGACGTTGGTGAAAAATACACCTACTTTTTGTGGTGTTTTCTTCCCCTGTTGATTGGGAAACCCAGTCCAATCCAACATCAGTTCAGTTGTTGCTCTCATGATTCCGCCAAACTTTTTCAGAACTTTTTTCTTGCGAAAAGAGACATCAGTGAAGAAAAAAGCAAAGCTTTGAATCATGAAGAACAACTCCCAAAAAGCATGCTAGAAAGTGGACAACATATCCCTAATATATTACGAGTAATTTGAGATATAATTATGAAATACGTAATTATTGTGTAATTATTTTAAAAAAGAGTAGAATTTATTATTAAAAAATTAATTTTTTTCATGTAGATCTCATATTTTATTCATTTTTTTCAAAGCGATTACACGGCAGTTATACAATTCATAATTATAAATATATTTTCTCATATACGACACATTCATGTGGAATAGCTCACAACATTAATATGTTAAACTACTATAGCCAAGTAATTATATAATTAATGTCCTTTGTTAAATTATAAAATTATTTTTATTATAAAATAGATATAAGAAATTATATAAATTTACGTACGAGATTATTTTTATAAATAATATTAAGTATAAGTTCCTTTTTATAAAATTGTGGAGTCCATTTAAAATAAAAAAAAAATGAGTTTTTAAAATTTTTTCACAGTAGAATCTAACTTTTTTTTTATAAAAAATTTGCACGAAATTTATATATTTGGTATTTGCATATAAAAATAAATAAAAACTCTATATACAATTACTTTTATATATTCTATTAATGTGATTATTTCCGTCATTTTTTTAATATAAAATGATTATTTTTACTAATAACTTAAAAAAAATTACACAAAAAAAATGAAAAAAAGTATATAGAAGAATTCAATAAAAAAAAATAGGTGTGAAGACATTGACGCAAGCATCTGGTAGATGTAGCTTTACACGTCATGGTAGCTATGAATTTTTGGGGGGCGGGGGAAATTAAAAACAGAGATGATTTTAGTGGGGGCCATGAGGAGGCAACTTGAGCAAGATGTCGGGAAAGTGGGTCCATTTCGCAGTCATGGATCTGTACTGGTAAACCAAACTCCACCAGCTTGGATTTATCTCTTTGTTTTTCTTGGTATCGGTGGTAGTGGTTATGACTTATTATATTATTCTTATAGCGCTAATAATGGATTCAATTTAACTAAATTTTGACTAAGATTAAATTAGGTTACAAAATAATTTACTATAATAAATTCAATAAATAAACAGTAATTATAACCAAAATCATTTTATTGGCTATATCTGGCCAATCCCTTCAACTGACTAAATATTATTTTCAAACTAAATAATTTACTTCTCGCTGGTTGTTATCTGTTGCTCTCCCGCGCAAGAAGAAAAAGTGAATAAAAATACCACAAACTCCCGCGCAAGAAGAGAAGGACGGTTGAACAAAACCCAAGCGTCATCGAAGGAAACATTGAATGCAGTTGCAATTGCCGACGTTGTCGACTCCCAGATTCGGAACATTTATTTGCCATCCCTTTCTGGTAAAGCCTTTTGTTATTGTCTCTCATCTTTTCTTTTCTAGCTTTGAAAATTTCTCAGAAATTTCAAATCTCTTTTGCTCTTCAGACTTGCTGAGATGTCTTTGAAGCTGGTCTAGTAAGCTCAAGTACATTCTTTTGTTTGTTTTTTCTTCCCTAATCTTTCAGTAAACCACGAAAATGCTATTGTCGTTGATAAGAAAGTCTTTGGTGTTCATAAATGATTTCTGTATGAAAATTTAAGCTCAATGCAAGAAAGCCTACCAACTGTGTGATAAAATTACAACCTCTGCCAATAATAAATCTGTTACAATTACATAAATATTTAAATTAGAATTAGAATTAAAATAAATAAAAATATAAAAATTAAGATTTTAATATAACAGTGATAAATTTAAAAAATCTCTTATTTAATATTATTAAAAAATAACTAATTAAATTTATAAAAATGAATTATCTAACCGTAACTAATGGAAGAAAGTGGCAATGCACCACTGAGTCTGATGGTTACTTTTTAACAGTTTAAAACCAGTTTAGAAGACACCAAACATAGGGCAGTTCCGAGCGCAAATGATGTGATATTTTCAAATAATTATAGGATGTTTTGTTATTCAAATTATTTAGAAAAAGTATTTATTTTTAATTATATAATATTTATGATAAAATCAGAATATTATAAACTACGTAATAAATTAATAATTATTCATGAGTCTCTGCATTTTAAACCTAAAACAATGACACAATAAGTCAAATCTGCTTTAAAGATTGGAAAAATTATTTTCACAGTTTTCGTTGTGAGGACGAGAAGTGGGTCCATCTTTATTTCAGCATCGCGTGTATCTAGGTAGGGTACTAGGCATGCACATTTGTGTTGGCAAACCGAAGCCACTCAAGGCCAATCATTTCACTGTATAAAATATGTTCATTTTATCACATTTGAATCATATTTTAATTAACCTTTTAAAGAAAAATTCAAAGAGTTAATAAACAATATATACCATCTTATTATTATAATGGGATATTAGTTTAGCACGTAGATTTTTCCTAAAAAGAAAAGGAGTAATTCTATATGCAGTAGTAGAATATACAAGTATCGTACAGTCGTTTTAAAAAATAGTAGACTCTATTATTAAAAAATTATTATTTTTTCATGTAGGTCTCATATTTATTTATTTTTTTTAAAATGATTGCAAGTTACCTGCACACTCACGATTGCAACTATCATTTCTCAAATAAAAGACCCATTTGTTTAATTCTCCTGATTGTGTATTATTTTTTAACACTGTGGTGCAATATACATGGACTAAGCAAGAAATACTGAAATACTGTTTGACCTTGGAGTTAGTTTATGCATTCTCCTTTTAAAAATATAAATTTATTTTAAGGGCTCGCAACTGTTTCATCGGTATTCGTGAGATAATGTGTTTTACACTAAGTGTATGTTTGAGATTGCGGTGTGAAATATAACTTATAACTTTATGATTTATAACTTATAACTTAAGTAATAAGTTCTACTATTAAAAAGTTATTTACTATTTGGTAACAGTTAACGTCATATTTCGTATACCTTTGGACCGAATTCCAGCAACTTGGGTCTTCGGCCTTTCATCTTAACACTTAAGCAAACACAAAGAATGGGAGGCCGGGGAGTCTTCGATACTAAAGTCAGTATATCTCTTTAGTAGTTTGTGCGTAAGCTTAGAGAGATTAGAGAGAGTTCTTTATACATGAGGATTGACTTTTATATTAGGTTTTTGGGTGGCGACTACCTATCCTTGACTTTGAGGAACCTTTGTCATTTCCACTTTTTATTTCTCAGATTCTTTTAATGTGACGTGGCTTCTGGGATGACATCATTAATGCGGCGTGGAGTCCAAACAGTGGTGCATTAATACGGTGTGCTTCCTATCTCACTTTATCTTGTGGGTGTTTCCCGTTAAGCCTCTCCATGCCTGCTGTCAGGAGATCGAGGATTCTCCATATTTCCCGCTTACCTGCCTGTGCAAACTCCAGAGGGCAGAGTGTCATCGGGATGGTGTTAGGGCGGCGAGTCCCATCTGCCCCTACCGTTTGCTTTCTCTATGTGTAGATTACTTTCGGGGTGAGTTTTCCTCATGGGCCAAGTATTCTGTAGAGGCCCACTGACTCATTTGGAGGAGGGTCGTAGGTCTCGAGTTGGCCTGGCCGGGCTCTCTGACTTACTTCTTTAGTGGCCTCTCTTGAGCTTGCTTAAGGGCCGATAGGGGGAAAAACCCCTCTTACAGTTACCCTGCCAATTCTTATCGGACTAGTTCGATGGAGATTCTTTTTTGCCTTGGTCTTCACGCTATATAATTTCCCGTTATTTTTATTGTTGAGATCCTCTTCCCTAGAAATGAGCAGTTATTATTCTCCTAGCTCTTCTACTTGTGAAGTTCCTGGCTCAAGATTATGCCCATATGGCTTTTTCATTATTTTAATGATGTCGGAAGACAGTTCTCCTCCCAATTTTATTGGCATGTTTTCTGACGGTTGGGTTTTGGCACTTGATGGCGTCTTTCCAATTCTCTCAGCATTGATTGCGTCAGCCGGCTCCTTCTCTCCATGTCGCATCGCACAATATGTGCTGTGGGATGCATCTGCGTCTTGCCAGCTCCATTGGGCACGTGCGTTCCCACGACTTTGGGATGTTAACCGCCGTTGCCGTTTATTTAAGTTTCCCCTCTTGTCGTTGGGGCCCTCTTTTTGGCCTTTTTCCTTCATTCTTTTACGTTTTTACCCTTCCTATCCTAGCAACTAGACTCCTCAGACTTGCCTTGAGGTGCCATTTTTTTTTCACGTTGCATCATGTAGCTTGTTTCACGGGATCCAGACGCTTTCGTATCCCCCGTTCTGCCACGTGGGTACAGGAGGGCAACCGTCACTTCCTCTTTATATAAACATGGCTCTGCCCTTTTTTTCCCAACTTTTTCACATCCTCGTCTCTTCTTGTTTTAGCTTTCTCGTTTCCTTTGCTCGACTCCTCTTCCTCTCCATTGCCTTT
Source organism: Juglans cinerea (assembly GCA_961763995.1). Lineage (NCBI taxonomy): Eukaryota > Viridiplantae > Streptophyta > Magnoliopsida > Fagales > Juglandaceae > Juglans > Juglans cinerea. Next base: position 27,780,035 of record CAUIVZ010000003.1, read on the forward strand.
CTCAACTTCAATCTTTATGGCTCCCAAGAAGACCGTTCAACCTAAGATTCTAGGGGAGCTGGACCAGCTCGAGGTTTGCACTATGGAGCAATTCTACATTGGATATAGCTTGCATTCAAATGTCACCCTTGAGTTCTTATTGTCCCTAGCTTCCACCTTTCATATCCCTGAGAAGGTGGTTTTTGAGGTTCTTGGGCCTTGTGAGGGGGTTGTTGACGATGAGGGTTATGTTTCGAAGGTCGCCTTCTTCCCCAACATGTTTTCTTGCGGGCTGAGGTTACCGTTTCCTCGCCCTGTTTGTGACTAGCTGGATCACCTTACATTGGCCCCCTCTCAACTCCCCACCCAAATGCGTGGAGGATCTTGATGTACTGTTGCAGCCTTTGCTTTGTTGAAGTCAGACTTGGAGCACGTTGACCTTACTGGTCGTGATTTTCTCTTGACTCATAACCTTATAAAGCGTAAGGGAATATTTACGGTTTTAGGGAGATGCATGCCCTAGTTTCTTTGGAATCGCGCTATCGCAAAGTCAAGGATTGGACCCCTAAGTTTTTTTTCGTGTCAGGCCGTGGGTGGGAATTTCTGGTCAGGCAAGTGAATCGCCACGAGTTCCCGACTCGGGCCATATTTGGGGGTGGTCTCTGACAACAAGGCGATACGGCTGAAGGCCTCTCCTAAAGAGCTGCGTTGTATTGTTTTGGTTAGAGAATGGGTATAGAAGCACCCGGTCAATGTCCTCTCGGAGGCTTTCATTGTGGAGGAAAACATAAGGGCCTTCTTGCTTCCTCTCGGCCACACAGTTTTCGACGACCGTACCATTTCCATGCAGCCTAGAGCCACCCCTGCTCGGAAGCATTCGGTAAGCCCTCCTCTTGCAGGTAAGGGGAAGAAAGTTCGCATGTAGGTTGCTAGGGCCGACAACAACCCAATTTCCCCTCCTCGCTTTCTTTTGGGGCAGTCCTCAGCGCTGATTGAGATACGACGTCCTCCACCATTTTTGCCTCCCCCACAACCAAATTCATCTATCCGTCAATCGAATCCATCAAGGAGCCATGGAGGAAAAAGCACTGCTGTCCCGGAGGCACTGGCCACTTTGACCACTGGGCCCGTCACGGTCACTGTCTTCGCTGAGCCAACCGCGCCGACGTGCTCATGCAGGTTGGAACAAGCTCTTCGTTGGTTAACACTGGTGGAGTCTTCTCTTGAGGTGAACGTGGAGATGATCCCCTCCTCCTCATCTATGGAGCAGTCTGTCGTCGAGGGTCTAGTCTTCGATGGTGCTGCTAAGGATCGCACTAGGGGCTCCATTCTAGGTGTGGGGAGGATGTCTTCCCCCGAATCCCTTTGCGTCTAGCTGCCTCCAGAGGGCTCTGCTCCTGCCACCGCCGCCGTTGAGATCCTGGTGGCCCCAATTGAAGGAGAGAACCAGGACCTTAACTCGCTGACGTGCCAAGCCCTGCAATATGCTTAGGAGGAGAAGGAGCGCCTGGAAGTGGAGCTAGTGAAAGCCCAGCTCGCTCACAAAAAGAGTCGAGGGCATGTCAAGCAGCTCCATCGTTGGCGGAAAACATTAAAAGCCGAGTTTGTCATGGCGAACGAGTAGGCCGAGTTGTTGGCTCGTAGTGAAGTCCTTACTGCGTCAATGGTGAGGAGCTTGGCCGATGGGTCAGTTGATGAACTGACTATGAAGGTGGCGGCCCTTGATGAATCACTGACCCAGTTGCAGGGGAGAAGGCCAACTTGAGGGGCAGTTAAGACTTTGAGGTCCAGCAGCTTGAGCAGTTGGACAAAGGCTGCCAGTCCCTTTCTGCAGCTTTGAAAGGACAGGAAGACTTTTTGGCGGTCACCCAAGCCACTACCAGCCAAGAGAAGAGGAGGGTCGACCAAGCATCTGACGATTAAAAGGGAGCTGAGAAAAGGCTGGATGCCCAGGCGGTGGTCATTGAAGATCTGCGGAGTGACCGATCTCAAGTTCAGGAGGTTGTTCCCCGCTTAGCAGGGCAGCTGAGGTTGCCCATATTCGTCTGCGACCAGACTTGGTCATACAGATACATCGAAGGCCTCAAGAGGATGCAGGACCACATCCTGGAGAACCCTCAAGCAAACTCAGGAGCCCTAGAGGCACACTTAAGAGCCCTTGACCCCTGTGACCTCCCTCCAGATCTTGACGCGCTCGAGCATGATTGCACCTTGGCCAGAGACATAATTCCTGATGCCTTCTATTTCGATTATGAAGCTCTCGACCCAGATCCTAATGCGCCTGTGCCAGACTTCAATGCTCCCGTAGTAGAAACCTGATGCTCCCGTACCTTAGTTTTTGTTCGTGCTACTCTGTTTGTAAAGTTAGACACATTATCTTCTTTTCTTGTAAAGAACTTTGTCCAAGTATCTCTGGACGCCCTTGCGGCTATTTTCTTGTGCTTTGTATTTATTTAACTTATCAATAAATTTGTCTTTCTTTTTTCCTTGCCATTTGCTTTGCTCTCTTTCTTTACCGTGATGGGGGCTGGGTAAGTTGTTCGGGAAGTTTAGAAGCTAGACCCACTCTCCTCAAGAGGGAGGTTGGGCTGCCTGCCCATCCTTTAGCCTTCAAGGGGAGGTAAGTAGTCGGGCAGTTTGGGACTAGACTCATTTCCTCTCGTTGACATCATAGGGAAGGTAAGTGCTGGGTTAGGTCAGCGCTGATCCCACTCTTCGTCGAGGCGGAGGTCGAGATAAGTTGTCGGGCAGTCAATAGGCTGGACCTGTTCTCCATCACGGGAGGGACGAGATGACCTTAAGGCATATCTTGCCCTTTACCCCCCGTAGGGTGGTAAGTTACTAGGCAGTTTGGGACTGTATCCGCTCCCGCCTGTTGATGCCCACAAGGAATGTAAGACTGTAAGTGTCGGGTAGCCGAGGGCTGGCCCACTCTCCACCACGAGAATGATAAAGCAGCCTTAAGCATAACTCATCTGTTTGATACCTTGCGGGGAGGTAAGTGTCGTCAATGGAGATTCCGTTTATGAAGATACGTTGGTGGAGATTAGGTTGATGGAGACTACGTTGATAGAGATCATGTTGATGGAGATCATGTTGATGGAGATTATGTTGATGAAAATTACGTTGGTGGAGATTGTGTTGATGGAGATTATGTTGATGGAGATTATGTTGATGGAGTCGAGATAGGTGAGACGCATTTTATCCCAGAAAAAGCCACATTCTCATTAATGGAATTTACGCTATCGACATGGAAATATAAATTACAAGTCACAAGGCTCTTTTGTAGTGAAACTCACGCAGACGCTCAGGGTCTTGTGGGCATGGACCATGTGCACCCTGCCGCCCCTCGATTTCAACTCTTGCGTGTAACACTCCCGCGCTAAGACCTGTTCTCCTCGAATTTCTTTCACCCCCTAAGAGGTCAGGAATTTCACCTTCAAGTGATAGTCGATGTTACTGCCCTTAGGCTGTTGAGGGTGGGTCTGCCAATTATGGCTTTCTATGACGAAGAAGCCTTCACCAACAGGAAGTCGACAGCATGATGGTTCCAACTGGCTAGACCGTGTCCCCAAAGAAACCATTCAGTGGCATGGGGGTTGGTTGGAATCGGGAGGCATCTATCCCCATCCGTGTAAATGCTACCTAGAACAGGATGTTTGCTGAGCTGCCTTTGTCGATCAGCATCCTTCTAGTGGTGAGGTTGGCAACCAGCATAGTCACAACTAGGGCATCTTCGTGCCGGTAGAGGACCCCTCCTCGTCGTCCTATCCAAAATAAATGGTAGGGGTCGATTCGTTTCTTCTGTACTTGGTTCGGCGACACTCTGCTGAATACACTTCTTGGTATCTCGCTTGCTTGATGTGCGCCTTTCTCCCGGATGAGGTTGTACCCCCACCGGCGAACCCTCCCGATGGTTTTGGTTTCCCCCAACAGTGGCCCTTCTTGATGTGTTGCGCTAGGGCGATCATGCTAGGGGTCCCTGCATAGCCACCCTTTGCCTCGGGCTCCCTTCCTTCCTTGGCCTTTTGACTCTCTCCGCACTTATTTCCTGGGATCTCTACCTCCACTCTCGCTCTGGCCTCTGGGTGGGAGGGTACCGCGGCCTCAGCCTCCCATCCTGTTCTCTTTTCTCTTTTAAGGAAAGACAATCTTCGGTGTTATGAGTGGGGGACTAGTGGTAAGGCAATAGCGGCGATTGGCGCCCTTGTAATCATCTTCTTGGGCAGGTTGGCGGTCGTCTTTTTGGATGGCGAGTTCCGGTTGGTCAAATCGAAGCCCCAGGTCCTTTGTAAGGGCTTTTTCTCTCCTATTGTCGTATGACCCTTTTTCCAGCTTCTCGCGGGCTTTGCCCCTGGTTAGCGCCTTTCCTTTCTTCTCCGCCTGTTGCAGTTCTTTCCTCCTCAGTTCGGTCAAGACCTGAAGTGTGTCCTCAGCATTGATATAGTTGTCAGCTTGATCCATGAATTCTCGTAGCGTGGCAGGAGTTCTCCTTGCCAATTCTACCATGAACTGAGATCGAGCAACACTCCTCCTAGAAGCATCGCCAAAGTTATCTTTTCATCTTGGTAGTCCATAGTCATTCATTCTTTGTTGAACCTGGACATGTATGCTTTCAGACTCTCGTCTTTCCCCTGCTTGATGGTGACGAGGTATGCTGTGAGACGTCTCATTCTCCAGCTTGCCATAAATTGTGTGAGCAACAGACAGGCCAGCTCTCCAAAGTCGTCTATGGATCTGGGGGCCAAAGACCCAAACCATACTCTCGCTAGCCACCTCAAGGTCAACGGGAAAGCTTTGCAGGCCACTTCTCTCGGGAAACCATACAGAATCATGTGGGTTCTGAAGGTTTCCAGGTGTTCAAGGGGATCTCTAGTCCCATCGTACATGTCCATGAGGGGCACTCGAAACTTTAGCGATAGAGGCACGACTCGTACTGGTGAGCAATTGGTCTACTGTTGACGAAGTGCCGATCTTCCTCACCATCTTTTCGTACTTTCCTTTGAGGTTACGTAGCTCGTCCTACATGTTTTTTCTTTCTTCCTCTGCGTCACCTCCTTCTCCTGCGTTCCTGGACCCCACGTTGAGGTGCCTTTGTGGTACCAAAATATTATTTTCACAACAATGAGATGGGGTTCACGAGGAGCTTGCATAACAAATAAAGTGGACAACATATGCTATATCTAGTCTAGTGAGCGTAAGATATTGAAGAGAGCTAACCGTCTGCCTATACACCATGGGGTCAGGGAGAGGAGAACCCTCCATAGTAGATATTTGTACTCTTGAGGCTAATGGCGTTGAGACAAGTTTTGCACCATCCATACCAAACTTCTGAAGAAGAGATAACAGATAGCGAGACTGAGGGTAAGGGTCTTAACATCGTGGACAACTTGAACTCTAAGAAAATAGTGTAAGTTCCTAAGGTTTTTTATGTGGAAGACAGTAGATAAATGAGAGATCAATTTTTGAATGTCATAAGTGGAGTTTCCAGTGAGGATTATATCATCCACATAGATGAGTAATAGAAAAAAGTCAGACCCTTGTGTTCGAAAGAAAGAGAACTGTCACATAGACACCTGCTGAAACCCATTTGCTGAATTTCAAGTACCAGGCTCGAGGGGCTTGTTTAAAGCCATTCAAAACTATATAGAGGAGATAAACATGGTTGAGTGAGATACACTCTTTCTTGAAGGTCTCCATGCAAGAAAACGTTAACATTAAGTTGTTTCAAAGACCAATCTTGAGATAAAGCAAGATGCAATATAAAATAGATGGTGGCAGACTTCACAACTGGGCTAAAGGTTTCATCATAATCAATGCCTTGAAGCTGTGTAAAACCCTTGGCCACGACGTGCCTTATAACATTTAGCAGTCCCATCTGCTATAGTTTTGAGTTTGAACATCCACTTGTTGCCTACCAACTTCATATTGGAAGTGGGTGGAACCAATGTCCACGTATGATTGGCATGAAGAGTTGTTATCTCCTCTTGCATGTCTTGCTGCTATTTGAAATTTTTGAGGATCTATGTTAAGGATGTGTTTCTCACCACAACCTGTAAGGATAACCTGCAACAAATAAGATGGCGGCACTGGGTGCTTGGGGGTACTCCGATGCATAAGTTAGAGAGAAATGTTCTCAGTATATGTATATGAATGAATCTCAATGTGTTACCTGTATGTGTTATTTATAGGAGTATGAAAATGTTGATAACGACTAACTCTAAAGTTTATCTTGGATAATTCTCGAATAAATCGGTAATATAGCTTTCCTGATCCATCGGAGATGTTATCTATTTTTTATGTTATTCACCACGTTTTTAAAGATCCAATCTATGGGCTTGCAGAGTTGATTCGACTCCTGAGGTCTCAAACTTGGGTCTTCCAACTCATGAGCTTATTTGCCCTAAGGCCCTAAATATCCCTTCCAGTGATCCCGCTAATTTCTTTCATGCCTGCACGTGAGAAATTCATCAGTTTGTGCCTTCACTATACCCCGATAGTTTTGATACTAACTAAGGTGCGGGCTTTAGAAAATTCATATTTTCGTTATGTTAAGAACGTGGCCCACGACACCACGTCATCCGTACCTGTTCTCGTGCTTTAATTCATTATTTTTCTTTTATTCAAATAATGAACGATGGCGATGTAACCCTTTCGTCTTCCCAAGAATTCCTCATCATTGCCCCTCTTTCCCGCTTTACTTCTTCAATCTTCTTGCATCATTTTCTCTTCTCGCTGCTCACGAATTCCTAGATTTGGCTGCTCACGAATTCCTATCGTTCTATTTTGTGAAAGGGCTATCAGGTAACATTTGTAGTTTTCGTGTTCGTTCGTAATGTTTGGCGGCATTCGAACGCCACCATTCGAATGCCAAATAGTGGGAAAAGAAAATTTTCCTTATTTCTGGTGGTGGATGGGAATTTCTCGCCCCTGAGATGACCATTCAAGATTTCACCGCCCGACCTAATTTGAGCAAGGTCCCTGATGGCAAAAAGATTCTGATAGATTTGACTGACTGAGAGCATTCTCGCATCGACATAGTCCTAAATTGGGCCAAAGATAATAAGGGTGCCCTGTGGACTGAAAAGCTCTTGACTCCCGCCAACATTGATAGATTCCTTGTTATGCCTGATCGTTCTCATGTTAAGGGGTGTAAACTAAAGGTTGTGATGCCTCCTTCAAAGAAGAGGCCCGCTTTCCCCGGCCTTCCGAGAAAAGGCCTGTCTCCCCGACTTCTAAGACTCCTAGTAAACGTCTTCAACGTAGTGAGGGCGAGGCATTTGCTAATTATCTTGCTGAAAACATTGAAGGTGCCGCTGACTATGTGAGGCCAGAAGTGGCCGTTAACTCTTGTGCCAATGTTGATTTGGCCACAACCTTTGATTTTGATCTGCCCTCAAGGGGTCGGACTCAATGGGTACACCCCCTTTCGAGGTCCCTTCTCTCCTCTCATTAGTCTCGACTCCTAGTGGCGGTGAGTTTGCATCTAACATATATGACGTCTTCTCCACGGGTGTTGTTGGGGTTACGACGTCTAAAGTTGCGACTCCTATTGGTGCGGTGACCAGATTCGCACCATCGACTCTGTGTTCTCGAGGGGCAACGTTGATAACCGTGGGGACCGAGGCTCCAACCTAAGTTCCCTCCCTGCAACTGTCTCCGAGGGTGAGGCTCTGCCTACGAACAATGAAAGAGTCTCAATTCCTTCCCCTTCACCCTCCTCCTTTGGAGGTGACGTGGATTCCTCAACTCCTAGGGAGGGGGGTAGGTCATCATGGGAATATGCAATGGAAGGGGGGCACAGGGGATGGAGAAAATGGAGACGGAGGAGATAGCGGCGGAGAGGATGTCAGGCCCATCGATAGTTTTGAGTTTTCCATTGCTGCGGACAAGGGTGTGTTTGTGCCTAAGGTCAAGGTTTCAGCCTCCTCTTCTACACCAATGATGCACTCTTTGGGGAGGGCCAATGTGGAGGGGCAGTGAACCACGATATGAGGGTTTGAGAGGGCTTCTTACTTGCGCTCCCCTCCTCAGGATGGAGCAGTGGTAGAGATGGCTCAACGCTTAAAAAATTTCTTGTTTTCGGTATGACTTTGTTGACTTAGTTGTACTTGTCTTTATATGTACGACCCATGTTTTATTGTATCCTTGTGCATTGTAGGGAGTGGATGACTTGGCTACTTGGATTGTAGATGATTGTGCCGACATGGAGTTAGAGGTACGTACCAAGTGGATGCTTCGGTTCTTTGCTAAGAAAGAGATGAGTCGGCTGCAAGTTGAGAAGACTGAGGTGGAGTCTTACTTAGAGCAGTTTGATGGGCATATCCGCTAGGAGTGGCAATATGTGACACGATTCGTTAACCCAACACGAACATGACATGATAAAAGCGGGTTAGGGTTTAGTCTTAACAGGTTAGGATCAAAACGGATTGACCCGTTAAGACATGATTGCTTAATGGATTGATAGCGGGTCAACCCGTTTTGACCTGTTAAGAAATTTAAAGTTATAGTTATACCCTTATACCTAAAAATAAAATTGATGGGATTTTAATTTTGATATTTTTATTTTTTGGATTGTAATTTTGGGCTTGCAGTTAGTTTTATATTTTTTATAGATACTGTGATTTTAACATTTATATAAAATTATGCTAAACTTAACTCGGTCAAACAGGTTAATTTCGGGTCTACTCAACCCATTTACATAAACGGGTCAAAATGGGTTGACCCGACCCGACGCATTATATTAATGGGTCGTGTTAGGGTTTGATATTTTGACACGATAAGCTTAACAGGTCGGGTTAGGGTTGAACCATATAGTGTAATATACATGTCTTGACACGACACGCCGTTAACACAATTTGACACCCCTAATATCTGCTCCCTAGAGAGCGACCTCGAGCTCCTTCATGATGAAGCATCTGAGTTTCATAGTGAGTTACTTCGCGCCAAATCCCTCATCATGCCTAATGGCTTTGCCTTGCAACTGGCGGAGTCTGAACGAGATCCTGCTCGTGCCCAACTATCCCGCCTAAGTGGAGAGTTGGATTCCTCTCAACAGTTGTTGGCTACTGTCGAGCAACGATGTTTGGGGTCTGCCCAGGCATTGGCTTCTTATGAAAAGGCTCGTAGGTAATTTGGCCTTAAGGTGTCAGAAATGGAGGGTCCTACGATGATTTGCGCAGTAAGTTTACCGCTTACAAGAAGGGCAGAAGAAATTAACGCCAAGCAGAGCAAAATGAACCAAACCATGCTACACTTGGACACACAAGTGAAGGAGCAGAAGTAGCGGCTGTTGGAAGTGGAATTAGAATTGGCCGCTTCCAAGTGTGAGGTGGCCCGTGTGCTCCCATAACTGATGGTCGCCAGGGCTGTTTGGGATTGGGCCTTTGGATACGGATATGGGGCTGGCGTGGCTCGCTTGGGATCTCACTTGCTGGCTAATCCTTGAACTGACTTGAGGTGTTTGGGCATCGACTCCTTTAGACCTGATGAGGTTTCATGCTAGTTTGTGGACGCATTGGAATGCAATACTATGCCCGACGCCTTCCCATTTGCTCCTTCGCCTTCAAAACCTCCGACGGCTCCACCTTCATGAAGACTTTGCTTCTTTTTACCTTCTTCCTTGTTTCAAACAATATTTTGAAAGACTCTAATGATAACTCTTTATTGTGTTTTCCTTTTCTAATGGTGGCTCTTATTTTAGCCTCATTTTGTATAGTTGGTGTACGACTCTTTTAACCTTCTTTTTGCAAAGCTGGTGCTTGGTTTGTCTTTATTTTATGATGTTAATTCCGACCTCAGCGCCCATTGGCTCCATTTATATTCTTTGGACTTGACTTTGGTGGCTAAGTAAGGGGGCGTGGGGTCTATTGACCTCCACGACTGTTGGTTGCACTGCAAGTTTTTGGACTTGACTTTGGTGGCTAAGTAAGAGGGTTGTGGGATTTCCTGACCTCCACGCCCATTGATTGCATCGCGAGTTTTTGGACTTGACTTTGGTGGCTAAGTAAGGGGGTCGTGGGGTCTTTTGACCTCCATGTCCGTTGATTGCACCGCAAGTCTTTGGATTCGACTTTGGTTGCTAAGTAATGGGGTCGTGGGGTCTCTTGACCTCCAAGCCCATTGATTGCACCGCGAGTTTTTGGACTCGACTTTGGTGGCTAAGTAAGGGGTCGTGGGGTCTATTGATCTCCACACCAGTTGATTGCACCACGAATCTCTAGATTCGACTTTAGTGGCTAAATAAAAGGTAGTGGGGTCTATTGACCACCACGCTCATTGATTGCACCACGAGTCTTTGGACTCGACTTTTGTGGCTAGGTAAGAGGGTCATGGGGTGTCTTGACCTCCACCCTCTTGATTGCACCGCAAGTTTTTGGACTTGATTTTGGTGGCTAAGTAAGGGGGTTGTGGGGTCTTTTGACCTCCATACTCTTGATTGCACCTCGAGTCTTTGGACTCGACTTTGGTGGCTGAGTAAGGGTTTCGTGGGATCTGTTGACCTCCAAACCCGTTGATTGCATTGCGAGTCTTTGGACTTGACTTTGGTGGCTAAGTAAGGGTGTCGTGGGGTCTGTTGACCCCCACTCCCGTTGATTGCACCGCGAGTCTTTGGACTTGACTTTGGCAGCTAAGTAAAGGGATCGTGGGGTTTGTTGACCTCCACGCCTGTTGATTGCACTGCGAGTCTTTGGATTTGACTTTGGTGGTTAAGTAAGGGGTCGTAGGGTTTTTTGACCTCCACGCCTGTTGATTGCACCGCGAGTTTTTAGACTCGACTTTGGTGGCTAAGTAAGTGGGTCGTGGGGTCTATTAGCCTCCACGCCCATTGATTCCACTGTGAGTCTTTGGACTCGACTTTGGTGGCTAAGGGTGAGACGTGTGAGCTAAGAGACTGTCTACCTTTATTGACCTTGTTTTATTGAATACATCTTAGAAAAGAATCAAGGGTATAATTTTTTCAAATGCTCGACGTTCCAAGGGTGTTGCAACTCCTTTCTTTGACTGTCTTTAAGGCGATATGGCCCTGGTCGGTTGCTAGTGGCTACTATGTATGGCCCCTCCCATCGTGGTCTGAGTTTTCCTTCGTCTTGGGTCGTTGCTCCTTTTTCTTTGAGCACTAAGTCGCTTACTAAGATTTGGATTTGATTTGTTTGTTGAAGTAGCAATCTGTCTTCCTTTTGTTTAGGATATTTTGCATTTCGGCTTCCTCTCTTTTCTCTTCTAGGAGATCAAGGTGCTCCTCAAGCACCTTATTGTTCTTAGGTTGGCTGAAGTGGCCAGTTTGGTGTGTACACAGACCGACTTCTACTGCGGTGACTGCTTCGCTCCCGAAAGCTAGTGTGAATGATGTTTTGCTCGTTGGGGTCTTCACAGTTGCCCTAAAGGCCCACATCAATCCTGTGAGCTCTTCTACCCAGTCTCTTTTTCTATCAGTGAGCTTCTCCTTTAAAATTTTGAGTAAGGATTTGTTTGTCGCTTCCGTCTTCACAGTTGTCCTATAGGCCCACATCAATCCTTGGATTCCCAGCTCTTTGTAATGTTATGATTCAAACTGTTTCACGTTGTCAGAGATTATGCTGTGGGGGAAGCCGAATCGGCAGATAATGTTTTTCCACAGAAATTTGGTGACGACTTTCACCGTTGTAGTTGCAAGTAGGGCTGTACAAAAAATCGAAAAACCGACCTAGACCGGCCGCCGGAGCTCAGAACCGGTCGACGTGCGGCAACAAATAGAGAAAATCGATATCGGCCAGTTCAGCGTCGGTTTGAACCAGATTCAAACCGCTGAACCGGCCGACTAAATAAACTATTTTTTATATATATTTTGTACTTAAAACGACGTTGTTCTACTTAAGTTTAAGTGGAACGATGTCGTTTCAAGCCTTAGTTGTGTTTTAAACACTACTTATACGGCGTCGTTTAATTCATAATGATTTAAAAAAAAATTAAGTAGAACGACGCCATTTCGTTTAAACCAAACGACGTCGTTTCAAAATAGCTTCGTCTTCTTCCTCGCGTTCTTACCAGCTCTCATCCTCTCTCTCTCTCTCTCTCTCTCTCTCTCTCTCTCTCTCTCTCTCTCTCTGCAACAGTCTCTCTCTCTACTCTCTCAAAGGAAGCTCGGTCTGGGAACCGACCGTGAACCGACAGAGAAATGAAGCAACGGTTTCAGTCGGTGTTTCTCCTCCCCGTCGATCGATTTCGGCCGGTTTTCTCCCCCACAAACTAACTTTCGGTCGGCGTCGGTTTTGCCCAAAAACCGAACCGAAGGGGTCAGGTTTCACCCCTAGTTGCAAGGGGCTCCGCCTCAGCCCATTTTGTGAAATAATCTATCTTAACTATTATATGTTTTAGCCCTCCTTTGCCTGGCGGGAAGGGGCGGTAATAGAAAATAATTTCTCAGGGGGACAATGCAGGACGGGGCATTTATCTGGCATCTGATGCACTTCTTTGCAAATTGCTTGGTGTCTCTTAGGGCATTAGGCCAGGAGTAGCCTGCCCTAAGGTCTTTTTGTGCCAAAGCCTTTCCGCCAGAATGGTTGCCACAGACGCGCTAGTGTATTTTTGCCAAAACGTACTGTTCTTTCTCAGGTGAGATGCATCTTAACAAAGGGGCTTTGGATTCCCTTAATCCTGACAAAACGTGCTTCGTTCCTCTTGATTTTTTTCGTTGTCTCTTTCTCCTCAGGGAGTTTGCTTGTGTTCAGGTACTCCGATATTGCCTTGACTCACCCTGGCCCCATGGGCCTCACTTGGTTTACCTGTACTTCGATTGCTAGGATCTCTATCACTCTCTTCTATACCTCCGACGGTGAACTCACCTTTTCTCTCGCAGAGGCGGCTTTGGCTAGCCTGTCTGCTATGGTGTTATCTTCCCTTGGTATCTACTCAAGACTGAATTAGGAAAGTTGGTCATGGATCTCCAATACCCGATTTAGATATTTTTTCAGTTTTTTCCCTTTCGTGGCGTACGTCCTGGTTACTTGGTTTACCACAATTTGGGAATCCGCATTTGCTTCAATCTCTACGATGCCTAGATTTTTTGTGATGGATAGTCCAGCTATCAATGCTTCATAATTAGCTTCATTATTCGTAGTTTTAAATGTAAGTGTGGCCATGTAGTAGTGTTCTTGCCCTGCTTCTCCTACAACGTAGACCCCTATTCCTCCTCTCGTTTGGTAGGCAGATCCATCAACGAACACCAACCAGGGTTGTCAATGTGGTGCAACTTCAATTTCTACTAGGAAGTCCATAAATTCGGTAACAAATTTTGCAAAATCTTGCCCCTTCACTGCACTCCTAGGCATGTAATCGACGTCGAATTCACTGAGTTCCACTGACCACACAACCAATCTTCCCAAGCTGTCAGTTTTTTGCAATATTCTCTCGAGGGGGTGTTCCGCTAACACCTTTATGGAATGATCCTGGAAATATGGCTGCAATTTCCTGGCGGCTGTCACTAATGGAAATGCCAACATTTCCATTGAGGGTATCTGGTCTCGATGCCTCTTAATGCTCGTCTTTTGTAATACATTGGTGCCTGTGTTGCTCCCTCTTCCTTCACTAGGACCACAGAGATGACGTGGGGGGATACTGCCATATATACGTATAAGGTATCCCCTTGGTTGGGCTGCTTTAATAGTGGTGGGTTAGATAGATATTGCTTTAACTTCTGGAAAGCCCAATCGCACTCTTCGTTCCATGGGTGTATTTTTTATAAGACCCTAAAAGAGGGAAAAAATTTGTCCGTGGATCTTGACATGAAATGGTTCAATGCTGCCACCCTACCTGCCAACCGTTGGGCGTCATTGATGTTCTGAGTTGGCTTCATGTTCAAGATGGTGTCAATCTTTTATCCATTTGCCTCGATGTCTCGTTTTGAGATAATGAAGCCAAAACATTTTCCTAAATCTATCCCGAAAGCACACTTCGCTGGGTTTAATTTCATTTTATACTTACGAAGCACATCGAAAGATTCTCTTAGGTCTTCTAGGTGTTGGGAGGGTTCCTTACTTTTCATCAACAGGTCGTCGACGTATACTTTTATAGTCTTTCCAATCTGCTGTTTAAACATCTGATTGACCAACCTTTGGTAAGTCGCTCAACATTCTTCTGCCCAAAGGACATCACTTGGTAACAGTAAAGACTTATGTCGGTGATATATGTTGTCTTCTTTTCATTTGCTTGGTTCATGCGAATCTGATTGTACCCTGAATACGTGTCCATAAAACTCAGCACTCAGTGTCCTACCGTGGCGTCAACGATAATATCGATCTGTGGCAAGGGGAAGCTATCCTTGGGGCAGGTTTTGTTCGGGTCCGTGAAGTTCACACACATCCTCCACTTCTCGTTAGCTTTCTTGACTAGCACTACGTTGGAGAGCCACTCTGGGTAGTATGTTTCTCTTACAAACCCCACAGCTAGGAGATGATCTACCTCCACGGCTATGGTCGTGCACTTCTCTGTGCTGAAAGTTGTTTTTGGGCGTAGCCGCTGGGTCAACACACAGGCTGTGCTCTATAATGACATTGTCAATTCCCGGCATATCTTCATCACGCCAGGTGAATACGTATATGTGTTCGATCAACAATTGTTTTAATGCCTCCCTATATTCGGCGGGGAGCCTTGTTCTAACTCGTGTCGTGGCGTTCGGCCAATCTTGGCGTAGGGCTACGATCTCTAGAGGCTCATTTGCCTCTGCCTGCATTAGGTTATTCTCATCCCTTGCTTTCATGTCCTGGTTGGCTGTGATTAATAGTGGGGCGGTGGCTTCTCTTCTAAACTTTTCGCAACACATATGTCTGGCACCCCTGCTTTAGGTTGTTGCGCGTAGCATTCTCGTGCCAAAATTTGTTCTCCCCGAACCTTGGCCAATTGTCACTGGTAGTGCGATGGCGCCTATTGGTTGTACAGCCTCGCAAGAGAATCCCTTTAGGGGGTTGGCGACGGGCGTAGCCTGTCGGGGCTAATGCCCATCTTGGCGAAAGCATATTAGAATAAGATGTCTGCTGAGCACCCGTTGTCGATTAGTATCTGCCTGGTTGTGTAGTTTGCAATTAACAAGGTGACTACCAAGGCGTCATCAT
The DNA here is from genome assembly GCA_961763995.1 of Juglans cinerea. NCBI lineage: Eukaryota > Viridiplantae > Streptophyta > Magnoliopsida > Fagales > Juglandaceae > Juglans > Juglans cinerea. The sequence goes on from CAUIVZ010000003.1 coordinate 27,795,103, forward strand.
ATGGGTATAGGATCCCTTGATAGTCTTCATCTCCAAAAGAGATGGTGGGCGTGGTACCCAGTCTGGGGTGTTTGGAGGGTTTATCTACCATGTATACCTCGTGGTATCTTACTTTAAAGGCTTGAGCTTTTCTACTAGAAGCCGTCACACCCCCGCTGGCAAATCCTCTTGCTATGGTGTAGATTTCTCCCAAGGGAGCTTGGTCTTGGTTGTGAGGTTGGCAGGGGGCGTCATGTCTCTTTTCCCTTTCCTATCTCTGTCTTTTTGGACTACTGCTCAGCCTAGGCTCTTGCCCCGGTCATCTTCTCTTCTCAGTTTGGTGTGTTTGGCCAGCATTCGCTTAAGTTCCCTACTTCCCGCCAATTTGACCACTCTTTTCTTCATGGTTGAGCAATGTTCTGTCCAATGGGTGTCCGATTGGTGGTATTTGCAATAGCGTTGGCCCCTTGTGGGTGGGCGTGCTTCTTTCCTTTTTCTGCATTTTCTTGTACACTCAGATTGTTGTGGATGAGGCGAGGCTTTTGATCTCGCTGGGTGGAGTACCTTTCTTGTCGCCCCTCTTGATGACTTGACCCGACCTTCCTATCTCTTGCACTATTTGAGATCCTGGTCTCTGACTTTAACTCTTGCTTCCTGGGTTCTAAGAGGGCTCGTAATGTGTCCTCGGCGCTAACATAATCACCTGCACTATCCATGAACTCCCTCAGAGTCGAGGGGGTTTTCCTGGCCAACTCGGTCATGAATGGACTTCGGGGCCATATTCCTCCCAAAATGGTGGCTAGAGTGATCTTTTCATCCTGATCATCCATGGTTAGCTTCTCCTTGTTGAATCGGGTCAAATACACTTTCATACTTTCCTCTTCGCTTTGCTTAATGGTGAGAAGATAAGCGGCGGGCCATTGACATTTCCTACTTGTCATGAATTGTGTTAACAATTGCTTGGCCATATGTTCAAAGATGTTAATAGATCCTAGTCGTAAAGTTCTGAACCAGCCCTGTGCTATTCCTTTTAATGTTAACGGGAAGGCACGGCGAGCCACCTCTCCCGGGAAGCCATGGAGAGACATGTGTGCTTTAAAATTTTTCAAGTGATCTAAAAGGTTCCTGGATCCGTCATACTTGTCGATCTGGAGAACTTTGAATTTAGGTGGGAGTGGTACCTCCATCACTTCCTCGTTGTAGGGAAGATCAGTCCGATTCAGTAGCTGCTTTACGGAGGAAGATCGTCCCATTTTCCTTGCCATATCCTCGTATTTATCTATGAGGCTGCGCAACTCTTCGTGTAACCTCTTCTTTTCTAACTCCTCAGCGTTCATACCTCCTGTGCTATGTGCATCTTCTTCTATCTGTCCATTGTAGACAAGTAATGGACAGGTGGTGTGGCAGCATTCTGCCGTTTCTGCTCTTTGTTCTCCTTCTGTAGCTACTCAACCCCTGTCGTCACCTTTTTCAACTTTTCTTTAGCTTTTGCCAACCTTGCTTCTACGCCCGTGGTCTTCATCTCTTGGTCACAGGTTGCTTGAGATCGCGTGGTAGTTGGCATGTTAAGGACGTGTTTCACACCACCACTGTACGGACAACCTGTAACAAATAAGATGGTGGCACTGGGTTCATGGGGGGGTACTCCGATGCTTAAGTTAGAGAGAAATGTTCTCAGTATATGTATATGAATGAATCTCAATGTGTTACCTTCATGTATTTTTTATAGGAGTATGAAGATATTGATAATGACTAACTCTAGAATTTATCTTGGATAACTATCGAATAAATCGGTATGATAGATTTTCTGATTCATCGGAGATGTTTTTATTCTTTATGTTATTCACCACGTCGTTGATGATCTAAACTCTGGGGTTGTAGAGCTGATTCGACTCCTGAGATTTCAAACTTGGGCCTTCCCATGTAAGAGCATATTTGTCCTGAGGCCCGGAATATGCCTTCCAGTTTATTTGTATGTTTTTGGCTCAGGAGGATGAGTGGTCAATTCTGCTGCAAAGTAGGTTGGAATAGGATGCCGAGTATACAGAAAAATATTGGGTCTTCGGGTACCATCTTGGATTCGAAACTTCTTATTTATTTTTGAAGCAATTGAAATATCCGAGTGCACTTGTACAAAACTTTTTCTCCAGAATTTGTACCAAAAAAAAAAAAAAAAAAAGGTCATATTAAAAATTATATTTACATAATATAACTAAATCAGAAATAAATGAAGCTCCACTCCCAAATGGAGCCACGTAACCCAGAATCATCCTTCAGTCCACAAATCGTAAAATACCACGTGTATATACCTATTCCTTTTCTTTAGATGTTTAATTCAATTCAATATAATAATTTCCTAGGAGAAACGTCTCTGGAAGTGTAACTCCGGTCCTTCAACAGTGAATGAATCTCCGATCCCCAGAGCTCAACGCCGCCTGCAAATCTCCGAGTCCTACGTTCGAACACGTGAACGTCAAAGTCTGCATCCGATTGACCTCGTTCACGACCACGTTCCGTACACTACCCCACTTGCATTTTGCGCCGTCGGTTACCTCGCACAAGATCAACTCCCCTGGCTCCGATGGACTGTGCAAGTACGCCAAATTACCCATCGACGTCATAGCAATATATGGTAGACGAGGGCTCTTGCCCTTTAGCTTTTCTACCAGCTCCTTTGGCATCTCACCCATCTCCCTCAACTCCACCGTTTCGGTTCCCTTACTGACCTCCCACAATTTTACGCCTTTGACATTCTCTGCGTCTCCGATCAGGCCCACCACCACCATACGGTCGTTGAAGAATCCGATCACAGAGGAAAAAACGTTCGTACCAGGTCGCAGATTGTACGGCCCATGCCAGGTCTTGGTGCTGGGATCGAACGAGTGAGTCACGCCGGAGGTTTTCTCCGTCACGTACATTCTCTGCTCTTCCACAGCTATAGAGAGCGACGTCGAAGCAGCGGAGTCCTTGAGGATGGAGGGCATCGACTCGCACGTTTCCCACGTACCGGTTCGGAGGTCGTAGGTCTCCATCGGGAGCGGGTCGTCCCCGAAGTCACACGCGCCGCCAGCGACGACGATGTGTTGGCCCACTAGAGCGACGATCGGATCGGTTCGCCAAGCGATCGGAGCGTCGGCGAGGTGCCAAATCAGGTGGAGGGGGTCGAAAGAGAAGGCGAATTTGAAGGGGGACTGCATGTAGAGGAGGGTCGAGTGAGAAGACCGGAGAACTGAGACATGCTTGATCGGCGGCTGCTCAATCTCCACCCACAGGTCGGAGCGCGGGTCGTACGCGTGCGTGGTGGTAGCGTACGGGTGCCGGGTGGTCTGAGTGTGGACAATGAGCCACGGCTTGATTGGATTCAGATGTCGAAGAGAGGAGACAACGGCAGATTCCCATGGCTTGGACACTTGGCATGCAGGCACGAGATCGATGAGAGGCACACGCGATAGGACAGCCTCTAAGACATCTCCATGGAATATTGGAGCTTCTTCTAATTCAAACTTCTTCTCCTCCTCCATCGTGGAGAAACCGGTCGAGGATTATGATGATGTTCTCAGATAAGAAAAAAAAAAGGTCGTGGGTTGAGGAAGAAATGATAGTTTGATGCTGCTTAAAAAGAAAAGATAGAGAGACGAATTGAAGGAGTGATACGGGGGGTAGTAGCCAAATTGGACCGTCGTCTTTTTCTAACAAAAATCATTATAGTGTTTTATTTTATTTTGACTGCTAGTTAGCCAAAGAACTAAAACATTAATAATTAATTGCTTCGATTTAAAATATACTCTTCATGGAGATAAATCTGTCCATGTGATCAGGCGCATAGTAATGCAAAATTTTAGCAACAAGGATGATCCAATAATTGCTTGGAGAACATAATAATAAGTCCTACCAATGAGGTATTAGTAATGGAAGTAATGCTATCTACAAGTCTCAAATAGACAAGTCTTATATAAGTATTTTATAAAAAAGTGAGTTTCATTGATAAATAATAATTTTTTTTACACTTTTTTATAGGTATGATCTACTTTTTTATAAGGACTTGTATGAGTTTTGTTTATTTGAAACTTATACAAATTATTTCTCTTAGTAACAGTCGATGAACAAGATATATAAATGTGAGTTTGACCCATTTTGGAACTGAGGCCTACAAAAATAAAAGCACAATCCCAAATATAGGGCCAATAATTATCGATGATAGGCGATGGTGACCAGATAGAAATGTTTATTGAACTCTACTCGACCAGCCGCACGGCCAGTTCAGCATGATGAACACCTGAATAAAGGAGGAAAACTAAAGACTATGGCATCAACGATAAATAATAACCATGTCTTTGCTATATGCAACCTCTAGTTGCCCAAATTATGTATAAGAAATTAGAAAATAAGGTCATATAATTAGTTCAAACATTTATACTGATTTTAAAGGGTTCTGATTATGATATTGACTATTTTTTTTAAGAGTACGATATTAAATACAACTCGAGATCTTTTTAGATCGTTATAAATATCATCAAACCAAATGCAATAGATATATGAGGCTTGAGTTGCGCCCCACCTATATGCTATAGGTGGAGATTGAAGTATTGCAGAATACGAATTGTGTATAGGAAGATGGTGAATGGTTCCTATGTTAATTCGAGTGGGAGATGTTTGAATGCTTTATAATGATTCGAATGTGCTAAATTATTATATTAACTAGTTTTTTTGAAGTATGGACCTAGTGAACCTTGGATCATCTTATAGTTTCATGAAAAGTACTATGACTACAATTGGAGACAAGGGTAGATAGTGGTCCTCACTTGTACAACCTACTAAGGTCCCGTTTGGTTGTTAAACTCACCTGAGTTCAACTTAGTTTAGTATAATTTTAAATTAAATCTAACATCCAAACACTCAACTCTCAAATTGTTAAATTCATCTCAACTCAAACCCTCTTTACACGTGGGTGGGACCCACAACCTTTTTTAACTTCTCATAAATATATCTAAATTCATCTTAACATCCAAACACATTTAAACTCATCTTAAGTGGACTATACAAAACTCACTTTACTATCTCAACTCACTACTATTCATAAAGAATTCAACTCAACTTAACTCAACGTATAAACGCAGCCTAAATGCTAATAATGGCATGAACCCACTTATTAGATAATGGTCATTAAGTCCCATTTTTAGGAAATAATCGCACACTCAACACTTATCTAACCGATCCAAAGTTGATACACGGCAAGTATCTATGGGCCTTGAAAATCATATAAAAAGACAATTTAATATGAAGAAAGGGGGATAGATGAAAAGGGAAATTGAAGAAAGGGCTCCCACTCTCTCTTGAATTTCTCTAGAGATAACAAAAAGACTAATTTAATCATCGGAATGTCTTTTGTCCTTCAAGACCCGGCGGAGTCTGGTGATGACTTTTTTATTTTGCAAGAGTTCAAACCAGTGCGAGAAATGAGAGAGTTATCCGACTATACTGTTGGTACTCACCCTTTGTTCCGAGCACGAGTGATTGATCGCATAATTGGGGGTTCAACAGGAAAAGATGCAGGATCAACCCGGCGTGCTTTACCTATTGTGAATAAATCAAAATAAAAGAATGGGTTGTTTGAGAGGGACCCAACTTCGGCAACACGTTACTGGAATAATTTTTAGATACCCCTTCAAATAATTCTTCCCAAACTTATAAGTATTGAACTTACAAGGAAAGGATTTTACATTGCCATAGGGGACTTACGTACGCAAACGACGGATGCTACTTACGTACGTAAATGAGGATGCTAATTTACGTACGTAGACGACGCACGCAACGACGCTAACTTAACAAAATTAAACTAATTGATTTCAAAACTAAATAAAGCAAGTCAATGCCTTACTTTCCTTATTCAGAAAAACAGTAAATGGAAAGTAATAACTGTGGCGCTAAACTCCCGTATCATTCCTCCCTTCTTCAAAGCATTCCTTGTCCGCAAGGAATAACTCCGGAAATTGAGCCTGGATCGACGCCCGATTCTCCCAAGTGGCCTCCGATGGGTTGCTGCCCTTCCAGTGGATCAACACTTCTACCCGTTTCCCATGCCTTCGTTGTGATAAGATAGCTTCTGGAGTAACTGGTGACGCCTTGAGCGGTATGTTTGGTAGTTCAGTGGTGACTTCTGTGTTTTGCCCAAGTTTCAGCTTCAAGAGAGATACATGAAACATGGGGTGAATTCTTGCACCCTGAGGTAGTTCCAAGCGATATGCAACCTCCCCCACTCGCGCAATAACCTTGAATGGACCATAATACTTAGCCGATAATTTCATATTAGTTCTCCTTTCCACCGTTTGCTGTCTATACGGCTGTAGGCGCACATAGACATAATCTCCTGGCTGAAAACTTTTTTCTCGGTGTCCCTTATCATACTGGACCTTCATACTGTTATGAGCTTGCTGGAGTTTGAGGCGAACTTCCTTAATAAGCCGGTCTCTCTCTTCAAGTGTTTGTGCTACTGCTTCAACTCTTGCCGTGCCATGCACATACGATAGAAGGGTGGGAGGCTTACGACCATAGACAACTTCATACGGGGTTCTACCCGTACTTGAATGGGCGCTGGTATTGTAGACGTATTCTACCCATGGGAGCCATTTAACCCAGCCTGTTGGGGCGTCACTGGTGAAACACCTCAAATACATTTCCAATGTGCGGTTAACCACTTCAGTTTGGCCGTCCGTTTGAAGATGATACGAGGAGCTAAAATTAAATTTAATTTCTTGCAACTGGAACAGCTCAAGCCAGAACTTACTGGTAAAAGTCGGATCACGGTCGCACACGATGGACGTCGGTAGTCCATATAATTTAAATATACTCTCAAAAAAAATTTGGGCCACCATTGTTGCTGAAATTGGTTGTCTGAGTGGTATAAAATGGGCGAACTTCGACAAACGATCCACAACTACAAAAATAACATTTTTTCCATGGGAGTTTGGAAGCCCCGTGATGAAATCCATTGATATATCAGACCAGACGGCTGCTGGGATAGGCAGCGGTTGAAGAAGCCCAGCTGGCTTGGTATGCTCACTCTTGTGTCGTTGGCACACGTCGCATTCCCGAATCAATTTTTTCACTTGTGCTCTTGCCCCAGACCAATAAAATACCACCTTTAATCTCTGCCACATCATGTGGAAGCCCTCGTGTGTGCCTGTATGGAATTCATTGAGAATAGTTTGAATGAGGGGGGAGTCAGCAAGCAAGTAAATCCGGTCCTTAAAAAAAATCATCCCTGCCTTATATCCCCAAGGACCAACAGCCTCCCCGACCTGGATATTTTCTGCTAATTTCTTCAACTCGGGCCTACTCTCAACCTCATCTCTGATTGTATCCGTCCAACTGGGTAGTGGGCGACTGAGAGCTAATATCCGTGCTTCTTCTTCATTTGCTGGTTCGTGCTCCTTGCACCTAGACAAGCTATCTGCTGCTAAATTCTTCCTTCCCTTTTTATACTCAATGACAAAGTCATACCCCATTAATTTTACCAGCCATTTTTGTTGAGCTTCAGTGGTGATAGTTTGACCCCACAAATGCCTCAAACTCTTATGATCAGTCCGAATGATAAACTGAGCCCCGAGCAAATACGGTCGCCATTTTTGAATAGCTGCTACCAGTGCCATAATTTCTTTCTCATACGTTGATTTACTCAAATTACGTCCTTGGAGAGACTTGCTGAAATAGGCCACGGGCTTCCCTTCTTGCATGAGCACCGCCCCCAAGCCCACCCCGGACGCGTCACACTCCACAACGAATGGCAAGGAAAAATTTGGAAGTGCCAAAACCGGTCCGGTGGTCATAGCCCGCTTGAGGTTCTGGAATGCCTGTTCGGCTTGTTCATTCCATCTGAAGCTATCCTTTTTTAAGAGCTGGGTTAAGGGCCTTGCGATCATTCCATAGTGGCGGATAAATTTTCGATAGTAGCCCGTTAAGCCGAGAAATCCTCGTAACTCCTTGACTGACTGGGGACGAGGCCATCTATTCATTGTAGTAATTTTTTCAGGGTCCATGGAGACCCCTGTGTCGCAAATCAAATGCCCCAAATAGCTTACTTGCCCCTGTCCAAATTGGCACTTTTCCATTCTCACGAAAAGTTGATTAGCTTGCAATATTTTTAAAACATTCTTGAGGTGTGTAAGATGTTCCTCCCAACTTCGACTATATATTAAAATATCATCGAAAAAGACCAAGACATACCTTCGCAACACGGGCTTAAAAATTTCGTTCATCAACGACTGAAACGTTGCCGGGGCGTTTGTGAGTCCAAATGGCATCACGAGAAACTCATAGTGTCCATGGTGTGTGCGAAATGCTGTTTTTTCAATGTCCGAACCGTGCATCCTTATCAGATGGTAACTCGATCGGAGATCAAGTTTTGAAAATACCTTCGCTCCGTTTAATTCATCTAGTAGCTCATCAATGACAGGTATAGGAAATTTGTCCTTTAATGTGATCAAGTTGAGAGCTCTATAATCCACGCATAGTCGCCACGATCCATCTTTTTTTTTTCACCATTAAAACAGGCGAAGAATAGGGACTGCTACTTGGTTGCACCACTCCGGATTGCAATAAGCTAGTGATTACTTTCTCAATTTCTCCCTTGATGTAATGTGGATAGCGATATGGCCTCACGTTGACTGGCCCTGCTCCTTGCTTCAAAACTATTTTGTGGTTCTGCATTCGGTCTGGAGGAAGGCCCGTTGGTTCAGCAAACAAGTTTTTGAACTCCTGCAAGATGGCTTTCAAGCTATCCGTAAGTGTTGAAGGACCTGCAAAACTAGCACCCAATTTAATGGAAAAATTTGGCTTCTCTGCATCTCCATTCCGTGGCTCGAATGGAAGTAACTGGCACAACAAACCATTTTTTTTCCGCCTCAACTCCTTGGCCGCGACTCTGCCTTCCACCACTTTATGTGTGGGACCCTTGATCCCTTTCAACTCCATCCGTTTACCAGAGTAATCGAAATTCATCACCATTTTGTTAAAATCCAAACATATAGGTCCCAAAGTCCGCATCCATTGAGTGCCGAGAACTGCATCACATCCTTCAATGGCTAATAGAAAAAAATCAATGGTGAACAAATTACCATGGAAAGTTATCTGAACTCCATCACACCTTCCCTTACAGTCTAACTTCTCACTGTTTGCAACCATTACCTTCATCCCGTGCATTTGCTGTTGTGGCAAGCCCATTGTATCAGCAAATGAGGTGTTCAGGAAATTGTGGGAGCTTCCTGTGTCTAGCAAAACGGTGATACTATGACCCTTCACCACTCCTCTGATTCTCATGGTCTGTGGCGATGTTGATCCTACAATTGCGTGGAGTGAAATAACTGGATCATGCTCACTATTTATCAACCGTTCCCCCTCTCCAACGTCCTCCTCATCGTCTTCGTTTACAATGATTCCTTCAATAAAAACAATTTTTTACAACGATGGCCTGGTGTAAAGTTCTCGTCACAATTAAAGCATAGTCCTTTTCTTCTTCGTTCTTGTATTTCACTTGGGCTCAATCGCTTTGTTTGTGGTATTTTGTTCCTTGCTAAACTTGCCGAAGGCAGCGGTGGTTGCATTGATTCTATGTTTGTTGGTCACCTTGCTTCCAAGATCACGGGTCTCTTCGCATGTCTGGTTTCAAATAATCAGGCTAGGCCAATGGCGTCCGTGATGGACGTTGGGCGAGCCGCCTGTACGTCAGTTCGCACCGGTTCCTTAAGTCCACTTATGAAACATCCCAGTTGATGAGTTGGGGCCAACTCTCCAACACGGCTCAGTAATTGCTCAAATTGCAGTTGGTATTCTCGGACCGTTCCCGTTTGTCGCAGCTTGCTCAACGAACCAAAGTGATCCTCAAACATTGTTGGTCCGTAGCGAATACGAAGTCCTCTTTTTAACGCCTCCCATGATGTGATTTCTTCGGTATCTTTAAATAATTGATACCACATCTGCACCTCTCCTTCCAAGTGATAAGCGGCTAGTGGTAATTTTTCAATCTCCTCCGTTTGTTGATAGTCAAAGAACTGCTCCACGCGGTAGATCCAACTGGTCGGATCGTCCATGCCATTGTATCGTGGAAAATCCAACTTGGCGAGTTTGGGGACTGCCGAGTTGTTCCCTCCACCATAGTTCCATGCGTTCCTATTCCTCGACCCCGATCCTTCTCCATCGCCCGAACTCTTGTTGGCCAAAGAATCCACCTTCGCACTTGTCTCCTCGAATTTTTTCATTAAACGTTCCATAAGGCTCCCAAAATTAGCCATTTGTTGTTCCAAACGCTCGACTCGAGAATCTGCCATGACTGGCTCTGATGCCAAATTGTTACGAGCACGAGTGATTGATCGCGTAATTGGGGGTTCAACAGGAAAAGACGCGGGATCAACCCGGCGTGCTTTACCTATTGTGAATAAATCAAAATAAAAGAATGGGTTGTTTGAGAGGGACCCAACCTCGGCAACATGTTACTGGAATAATTTTTAGATACCCCTTCAAATAATTCTTCCCAAACTTATAAGTATTGAACTTACAAGGAAAGGATTTTACATTGCCATAGGGGACTTACGTACGTAAACGACAGACGCTACTTACGTACGTAAATGACGGACGCTAATTTACGTACGTAGACGACGCACGCAACGACGCTAACTTAATAAAATTAAACTAATTGATTTCAAAACCAAATAAAGCAAGTCAATGCCTTACTTTCCTTATTCAGAAAAACAGTAAATGGAAAGTAATAACTGTGGCGCTAAACTCCTGTATCACCCTTGACCAGAAATACACGAATAACTCCCATGACTATCAACCCCATCCCCCATCTTCCGTTAAATGGGCGGCCAGGTTCTTGTTATTTTTCGCTTTTGCACTACCAACTCTGCAACTACCATACATCCAAAGCAAAAACGCCTTCAAGAAGAAAGAGGGAAGAAGAAGAAGAGAAAGAAGGAGAGGGAAAGAGAGGATGAACAGGGAATAAGAAGAAGAAGAGAGAGGGGAGAGAGAGAGAGAGATGAACAGTGCAGGTAAAAAAGAGGGGATAGTGATAGGCTTACTACCCATCTATTACCTATCTACTATTTATAGTGTTTTTATTTTTTTATCATTTTATTTTAAGTATTTTTTTAACATCCTTAATCATTAAGAAAAAATTTAAAAAAAATATAACCATACTAATTGTCACTTCCTTAACTATTAAGTAAAATAAAAAATTATAAAAAAATCAAATACAAAAATAGTAGTAAATGGGTATTAAGAGAGCAGTAACCCTATCATTTTTCAAAAGGAGGAGAAGAAAAAGAAGTATTATAAGGGTTTTAATTTTTGAGGGGTAAAATAGTCATTTGAGGGTTAAAACGGGAGATTGGGAAAATGGTAGACTACCCATTTAGTAACCCTATTACTACCTATTTACTATTCATAGTTCATTTCAAGTTTTTTATTTTTTTATCATTTTCTTTTAAGTATTTTTTTAACATCCTTAATCATTAAGAAAAAAATTAAAAAAATATATAATTTTACTAATAATCACTTCCTTAACCATTAAGTAAAATAAAAAATTAAAAAAAAATTAAATATAGAATGAATAATAAATGAGTAGTAATAGATTAGTAACCCTATCATTTTCTTTGGAAAAATTAAACCCAGGACAACGGTGCAACGACATTTCTTTAAAATTGTACCATATAATCTATTCTTTGTCTATTTTGATGATCAGCATTTTACCTGAGGGTACGGTGGTTTGATGAAGTCATAGTTTAAGCGTTGGGAATGTAATATCTCAAGACTGGTCATTTGGAAGATTTTGAAGTGCAAAATATGTATTTTCTCTAGCATTTGAATTCAAGTTCCATTAAAATTTGAATAATAATTGAGACAACTCTTTTCGTAATCGTATTTCAAAACGAGGGTGTTTTTATAAAATGAAGATGCTTTTATAAATTATTTTATAAAAAAACCATTATTTTAAAATATGGTTATGAAAAAAAATTGTGTGTTCATCATTTTCTTTAAGAACAATATTTAAGAACATATTTTGAAGTAACGAAAGAATTTTTATGGGAAAGAGACTGTACTGGGAGAGATGATGTAATATATGTGATCCTACCAATCAATCTCCTGGCCTCCTCAACAACTTCCTTCGTATTACCAACAATCACAGACAATGTTTCCACCAAATTGGATGGCACCAATTAGTTGAATTGAGTTTCTCAGTTCATTCCCATTCTTAGAAGTCATGAACTTATGGGCATTGTTGATGGCACTGAGCCATGCTCTTCCTAGTTCCTCGTTGATGATAATTCAAAAATTACTGATATGATCAATCCCAGTTATTTTGTGTGGCAAAAGAAGGATCAATACTTTCTTGGATGGTTTACGACTACTTTGTCTGATAATGTTCTTTCCTCCATTTATGGACTTGGAACACCGAGACAAGTGTCGAACTCACTCTCTTCTCGTATTGCATCACAATCTTGGTCACACACTACATATCTAAAATGACAATTGCAGTCCTTACAGCCGGGCTACTGCTCTTGCTTAAAATATCTCAGCCAAGCCAAATCCTAGGTTGACCAACTCACAGCTATTGGAAAAAATGTAGAAGATAATGATCTCATATCATACATCTTAGGAGGTTTAAATCCAACACACTTTGAATTTATCACCTCCTTCAACTTTGCTTCTCGTGATACAACCTTCTCCTTTGAAGACTTTTCAGGCAGAACTGCTTAATTACAAGACTTTGCTAGGAAATACATATGCTCCAAGCAACGGTGAATCAGAGAATTTTACTTTATATTCCAACAAACCAAAATAACACTATCAAAAGGAAAATAAGTCTAGCCATAAAAAAAAACTACCAGCAAAACAGCTAAGCTAGTAGTAACTCGTTTCAGCAAAATCAAAGGTAAAATGATGGCCAGAACAACTCCAAGAACCAAAACTGCTTCGATTTAAAATATACTCTTCAGGGAGATGAATCTGTCTATGTGATCAAGCGCATAGTAATGCGAAATTTTAGCAACAAGAATGATCGAATAATTGCTTGGAGAACATAATAATAAGTCCTACCAATGAGGTATTAGCAGTAGAAGTAATGCTAGCTACATGTCTCAAATAGACAAGTTTCATATAAGTATTTTATAAAAAAGTGAGTCTCACTGATAAATAATAGTTTTTCTTACACTTTTTTACATGTATGATCAACCTTTTTATAAAGGCTTTTATGAGATTTGTCTATTTGAGATTTGTACAAATTATTTCTCTTAATAACAATCGATGAAGAAGATATATAAATGTGAGTTTGACCCATTTGGAACTAAGGCCTACAAAAATAAAAGCACAATCCCAAATATAGGGCCAATACATTACCGATGATAGGCGATGGTGACCAGATGGAAATGTTCATTGCACTCTACTCAACCAGCCACATAGCCAGTTCATCACGATGAACAATAAAGGAGGAAAACTAAAGACTATGGCATCAACGATAAATAATAACCATGTCTTTGCTATATGCAATCTCTAGTTGCCCAAATTATGTATAAGAAATTAGCAAATAAGGCCATATAATTAGTTCAAACATTTATATTGATTTTAAAGGGTTCTGATTATGATATTGACTATTATTTTTAAGAGTACGATCTTAAATTCAACTCAAGATCTTTTTAGATCGTTATAAATATCATCAAACCAAATGCAATAGAAATATGAGGCTTGAGTTGTGCCCCACCTATATGCTATAGGTGGACATTGAAGTATTGCAGAATATGGATTGTGTATAGGAAGATGGTGAATGGTTCCTATGTTAATTCGAGTGGGAGATGTTTGAATGCTTTATAATGATTCGAATGTGCTAAATTATCATATTAACCAGTTTTTTTTTTCAAGTATGGACCTAGTGAACCTTGGTTCATCTTATAGTTTCATGAAAAGTTCTATGACTCCAATTGGAGACAAGGGTAGATAGTGGTCCTCACTCGTACAACCCACTAAATGGTAATAATGGCATGAACCCACTTATTAAATAATGGTCATTAAGTGCCGTTTTTAGGAAATAACCGCACACTCACACCTATCTAACCGATCCAAAGTTGATATATGGCTAGTACCTATGGGCTTTGAAAATCATATAAAAAGACCATTTAATATGATGAAAGGGGGATAGATGAAAGGTGTAATTGATGAAAGGGCTCCCACTCTCTCTTGAATTTCTCCAGAGATAACAAAATGACTAATTTAATCATCGAAACGTCTCTTGTCCTTTAGGACCAGGCATAGTCTGGTGATTATTTTTTTGTTTTGCAGGAGTTCAAACCACTGCGAGAAATGAGAGAGTTATCCGACTATATTGTTAATATTTGTCCTTGACCAGAAATACGTGATGACTTCCATGACTAATAGGGGTGCTACTAGCCCTATACGGGCGGAGAGGGGGGGGGGGGGGGGCACTTTTTTGCACCGCACCTTGGCCCCATATCAACCCCATCCCCCCTCATCCGTTTAACGGGCGGCTAGGTTCTTGTTATTTTTCGCTCTTAAACTGCCAACTCTGCAACAACCAAACATCCAAAGCAAAAATCTCCTTGAAAGGCCATCTTGCAGCTAACAAAGAAACTCAACAAATACAACTAGGGGTGTAACCGGTTCGGTTCGGTTCGGTCCGGTTTTAGACAAAATCTAGGACCGAACATGTATGTACCGGTTTTATATTTTTCAAAACCGATTATGCACCGGTTACCCTCATAAACCGGTACTTCCAGTTTTACTGGTTTCCGGTCTGGTCCGGTCCAGTTTTTCGATTTTTTTAAGATGTAAGTTTCACGATTTGTCATTAAACATTTGTTTATAAAAAAAAAAACTGATTTAAAAAAAATTGTTTTATACTTTTATTAATATATTAGACTATATAATAGTATTTATATTATACTATTGGCATAGTTATAAGTTATATATAAGTATTAGTTATAAATTATATATTTAATATTAGTATTAGTTATAAACTTTAGTGATTTAGTATTAACATTTTATGTAATAATTTATAAATTATAATAAGAAATTATTTCATATATGAATATATATAATTATATATATTATATATAAAAATTTCACATAAAAATTTATAATTATACATAATATATAAAACTTATATATATTAATATATATATATATAATATTTTTTATGAAACTTATATATTCAATAATACAAATATTATTTTATATATATATTTTATCAACCGGTCCGGTCCGAAAAATCTTAAAACCGGAACTGGCCGGTTTTCACATTCTAAGAACCGGTCCCGGACCGGACCAGTTCAAAACCGGTAAAACTAGTTCGGTCCGGACCGGTTTTTCGGTTTTTCGATTTGAATTTACACCCCTAAATACAACAAATCTTATAGCAAATAATCAAAAATAATTTGACACTTGCAAGAAGAAGAAGAGAAAGAAGGAGATGGAAGGAGAGGATGAATGGGGAAGAGAGAGAGAGATGATAAGTGTAGGGAAAAAAGAGGGGGGAGAAAAAGAAGTGTTAAAAGGGTTTTAATTTGTGAGGGGTAAAATAGTCATTTAAGGGTAAAAACGGGGGATTGGGAAAATTAAACCCCGAACAACGGTGCAATATAGTCCTTTAAAATTGTACCATATAATCTATTCTGTCTATTTTGATGATCAGCATTTTACCTGAGGGTGTGGTTTGATGAAGTCATAGTTTTTTTTGAGTAAACAGGTCTCAACCTTCATTAAGAGAGGACTTACAAAGTTGATTTGAAAAACAAATCAATTACAAGCGTTAATAACTCCCCAGTACACTTTCGTGACTGACATGGTCTAGTCCAGACAGTAAATCTCTAAAGACCTAAATCTTTAGAGAAAATACCTCCTCTGTCCAAGACAGAGATTACAAAGCCCCATACCCCGACTAAGCAGGGTAGGGTATACCAAACCCCAACAACCCCGTCAACGCGGAGGGGGGACTAATACTCCATTTGGACCAAAGTTCGAAGGTACTAATTTTTTTTTTTGGATTTTTATTACCCTAGAAACTACATTACACAAAGAAAACTACAAAGAAAAAACACTGCAACAAAAAAAGAACACAGGGGCTGCTATGGCGTGTGTAGTACATGCGCCACTCTGGGAAGGGAACCGCCAGTCGACCTTGGAGATCCCGGACTCACAGACTCCAGGAACGCCGCACGTGGTGTTGGCAGAGGGCTCCTGGGTTGTGCGTGGAGGCCACGCACTGAACGACGCCAAAACTTCGAGCCGCGCGTGCGGGCTACTCGCCGCTCCGTTTGGTGCCGCATTCTTGGGAATGTAATATCTCAAGATTTTGAAGTTGCATTAAAATCGGAATAATAATAGAGACATAATTCTTTTCGTAATCGTATTTCAAAACGAGGGTGTTTTTATTAAATGAAGATGCTTTTATAAATTATTTTATAAAAAAAAAACCATTATTTTAAAATATGGTTATGAAAAAAATTGTGCGTTAGTCATTTTCTTTAAGAACAATATTTAACTACACATTTTGATGTAATGAAAGAATTTTTATGGGAAAGAGATTGTACTGGGAGAGATGATGTAGTATAGGTGATCCTACCAATCAATCCCCTGGCCTCCTCAACAACTTCCTTCGTATTACCAAGTTACCAACAATCACCAACTATGTTTCCACCAAATTGGATGGCACCAATTACTTGAATTGGGTTTCTCAATTCATCCCCATCCTTAGAAGTCATGATCTTATGTGCATGGTTGATGGCACTGAACCATGCTCTTCCTAGTTCCTTGTTGATGACAATGGAAAAATTACTAATGTGATCAATCCCAGTTATTATGTGGGGCAAAAGAAGGATTAATGCTTTCTTATAGGGGTGTGCAACCGGATCCGGATCTGGATTCTGAAAATCGGGCGGTTATCCGTCTGGATTAATCCGGAAATAATCTGGGCGGATAACCGGATTCCAAATTTTTTCTCCCTTTTTGGCTATAAATCCTGATTGTAACTGGATTTATTAATATTTTTAAAAAAAATTTTTAAACTTTAAAAAATATTTTTAGCAATTTTTTTTAAAGGTTACGGATAACAGGGTCATAAAACTGGATCCGTAACCAGATCCAGGTTTCTCTCAACTGCCCAGATACACCTGGATTCTGGGTTTCGGACCAGACCGGGAAAAAATTCGGCCCGGTTCTACACCCCTATTTTCTTGGATGGTTTACGACTACTTTTTTTTAAAAATAAGGTTACGGATAACCGGGTCATAAAAATGGATCCGTAACCGGATCCAGGTTTCTCTCAACCGCCCAGATACACCTGGATTCTGGGTTTCGGACCAGACCGGGAAAAAATTCGGCCCGATTCTACACCCCTATTTTCTTGGATGGTTTACGACTACTTTGTCTGATAATGTTCTTTCCACCATTTATGGACTTGGAACACCAAGACAAGTGTCGAACTCACTCTCTCGTTTTGCATCACAATCTCGGTCATATATTGCATATCTAAAATGACAATTGCATTCCTTACAACAGGGCTGTTGCTCCTACTCAAAATATCTCAGCCAAGCCAAATCCTAGGTTGACCAACTCACAGTTGTTGGAAAAAATGTAAAAGATGATAATCTCATATCATACATCTTAGGAGGTTTAAATCCAACATACTTTGCATTTATCACCTCCTTCAACTTTGCTTCTCGTGATACAACCTTCTCCTTTGAAAACTTTTCAGGCGAAAAGGCAGAACTGCTTAATTACGAGACTTTGCTAGGAAATACATCTGCTCCAAGTAGCGGTGAATTAGAGAATTTTTTTTTTATATTCCAACAAACCAAAACAACACTATCAAAAGGGAAAGAAGTCTAGCCATTAAAAAAAAAAATACTGCCAGCAAAACAACAAATCTAGTAGTAACTCATTTCAGTAAAATCATAGGTGAAATGATGACCAGAACAACTCTAAAAACCAAAATTCTTTCACTGCTACTGCTACCAAGGCGCCATGTCAGATTTGTGGGAAGCAGGGACACCAAGCTCTCGACTGCTTCCATCGCATGAAGTTTTCTTATCAAGGGAGGGTACCCTCCTACACAACTCACAACAATGGCTACTAGAACAAATGTTGCTTAAAATCCATCATATGAATAGACATGGTATGTTGAAAATGGAGCCAACAACCATGTCATTTCTGCCCTTGAGAACTTGACAATCCAGGAGCATTATAAAGGTGATGAAGAAGTTGCAGTAGGTAATGGTGATGGTTTGCCAATTGCTCATACAGGTTCTAGTACTCTCTTCAAGTCCGATAATTCTTTCTAAATGAAACATATCTTACATTGCCCCACTGCTGCTGCAAACTTACTATCCATTCAGAAGTTTTGACAAGATAATAACTGTTGTTTCACCTTGACTAAATCTCATTATTTTGTGAATGGAATTTGCACGGGGCATACACTTTTGCAAGGGTGCAGTAGAGATAGAATTTATCCTATCATACTATCAAGACCAATCAATAACACAAGAAGACTCACTGCCTTCACAGGGGTCACGCAAATTCTCTCACTTGGCATAGAAGACTAGGACATCCCAGTTCCTTAGTGTTAAACCAAATCAAGAATCTTGTGAATCTTCCTATAACCAAATCGAGCCAACATAGTTCTTTGTGTGAGTCCTGCTAGTTGGTAAAATCAAAGTGTTTACCATTCTCTGAATCCAATAATGTAACATCTTAGCCCTTGGAACTGATTCATTAGGATCTATGGAGCTCACATATTTCCTCTATGGGTGGATGCAAGTATTATGTTATCTTTATTGACAATTTCTCAATATTCACTTGGATATTTCCATTACATGCCAAATCTGATGCATTTGATTGCTTCCTCAAATTTAAATGCCTAGCCGAGAATCTTCTTTCCACCAAAATCAAGGCCTTTCAATCAGATCAAGGTCGAGAATTCACCTCTCATCGATTCCAACAATTTCTCATCTCTCATGGGATTACTCATAGGATCTTATGCCCCTACACTTTCCAACAAAATGGGTTGGCTAAAAGAATACACCAACATATAGTAGAGATAGGGCTGGACATGTTAACACAATGACGCTTGCCTCTCTCATTTTGGGTAGACTCTTTTAACTCAGCCGTATTTCTCATCAACAGGCTTCCCACTATAGTCCTACACAATCAATCACCCTTCTTTAAGCGCCTTAACAAACAACCAGACTACACTCTATAGAGACACCAATGTCTCCCCATAAAAGGCCTTATAGGAAGAGTGTGGTAACTCCTTATATAGCCCAGGATAAGTTTGTTTCTAAGCCATGTGAGATTTCTCAATACGCCGTCTCAAGTGTGGGCCGGTATTTCCGGTACCATCATCGTGTGTAGGTCGCAGGAGCTCATCATCAGTCATAGGTTAACCTGGCTTTGATACCATATAAAAACACTTATTTCTCCCCATAAAAGGCCTTATAGGAGGAGTGTGGTAACTCCTTATATAGTCCAGGATGAGTTTGTTCTTAAGCCACGTGGGATTTCTCAATACACTCTACTACGAGTCTTTGGTTGTACTCGTTATCCCTTGCTTCGACCTTACAACAACCACAAATTGATGTATAGGTCCAAAATGTGTCTTCTTGGGTTATAACTCTAACCACCGTGGCTACAAATGTTATGAACCACAGTTCAAAAAGGTTTTCATCTGTAGAAATGTGATCTTTGATGAAACCATCTTCCCAGCAAAGGATTGGGCTCCATCTCTACCGAATGTGCTTGCACCAGCTTTGCCTCAGCTACAACTTCCCCTTTACAAATTGCACAAGTTGACCTCACTTTAGCCCATGTATCTCATTCTCTTCAAGTAGATACTTCTTCTCCTATTCCCACTAACATCCTTGGTCTCACCTCTCTGCCCACATAGTCTTCTCCTATTGCTGATGCTACCAACTCCCATTCTCTTTCATTTATTGTCAATCAGATTGTCCAAGCCTTAGAACCCACCTCTAATAACTTAGCCTCCCACAGACCCCACTCCTGTTCCCACCTCCTCTCATCCCATGACTACCTGTTCCCAAGATGGCACTAGAAAACCCAAAAAACAGTCTGCATGGTTAATTTGCTCCAAAATCAAATTACTCTCCTCGTAGCTTTTATTTATATATTGAGGCTTTTAGTTAATGTGATTTTACATAGCCTTCTCTAAATATCATCTCTATCATTCCACTAAGCATCTCATGGCATTTCACTCCACTGTAACAGTAATCACCTTTGCTTAAGCTAACAAATACCCTCATTGGCACTAGGCCATGCAGGAAGAATTCACTGCCCTTCAATCCAACAATTCTTGGGTCCTCTACACATGGCCCCTCCATAAGAACATCATCACCAACAAATGGGTCTTCAAAGTTAAGTAGAAGGCAGATGGTTCCCTTAATCAATTCAAGGCTTGATTTGTTGCTAAGGGATTCGAACAACAAGATGTGATAGATTACAATGAACCCTTCAGTCCTGTGGTTAAACGCTCCACCGTACGCACCATTGTAACTCTTGCAGTTCACTACAAATGGCCCCTAAAGCAACTAGATGTAACCAATGTCTTTCTTCATGGCTCCCTTGAGGAAGAAGTCTTCATGGAGCAGCCGCATGGCTTAATTGATCTAGCCCATCCCAACCATGTTTGTAAGCTTAAATGGCCTTAAGTAGGCCCCTCGAGCTTGGTTCAACAAACTTACCACCACCTTACTTGGTCTTGGTTTTACAGAGGCCAAAGTCAACTACTCTATGTTTATTTTTCATCATTCAAATGTTTCTCTGTTTTTGCTCATCTATGTCGATTATATCATCATAACAGGAAACAATTTCAGTATTCTTACTCACTTTTTCCTTGAAAGATCTCGGGCCCCTCCATTTTCTTTTAGGCATTCAAGTTCTTTGCACTGAAGCAGACCTTCATTTGTCCCAAGCCAAGTATATTGCAGACATCCTTGAGAAATGCCAGATGACTAGAGCCAAACCAGGTAAGACCTTTCTGCCTATAGGTGACAAGCTCTCGCAATCTAATGGTGATCCCTTGGACAATGTCACGGCATACCGTCAGCTAGTTGGATCACTACAATATTGTTCCCTCACTTGTCTAGATATCTCCTTCTCTGTAAACCAACTCTGTCAGTTCATGCACAAACCCACCACCATTCACTGGACTGCCGCCACACTGCATATAGTGATTCTGACTGGACTGGGAACCCTGATGGCCGCCGCTCTACCACTGGCTATGCCGTCTTGCTCGATCCATGCTTAATCAGTTTGAGTGCTAATAAGAAACTCGTGGTTTCCAAGTCTAGTACTGAAGCTGAGTACAGGTCTTTAGCTATGGACACTGTAGAACTATATTGGTTCTGCATGTTGTTTAAAGAGCTCCACATACCCATTGATTTCCCTCTTACACTCTGGTGTGATAACCTCAGTGCTCTAGCCTTGGCTTCTAATCCCATGTTACACACTCGTTCTAAACACATTGAGGTCGATTACGATTTAATTAGAGAAAAGTTAGTTGCAAAGGACATTCTCACACGGTATCTCCCCACACTTGAATAACTTGCGGACATTTTTACGAAAGAGCTCGCCTCTATCCGTTTTCTTCTTCTTCTTCGAGACAAGCTCAGGATCTGCTCCACACCCATGAGCTTGAAGGGGGATGTCAAGACAAGTTTCATGCCAACTGTTGAGCCACGGGAATCACAACCTCCTAAGATACATGCAGTACCATATAAGTCAAACCTTTTATAAAAGAAAATCTAGCTTGTGAGGGCATAAAGCTATTGGCCTTGGGCCCAACAGAGGACAAGGGGGGCAGGGAGGCATGCAGAGAGTAAGGGCTAGGGGATAACAAGGAAGTGGGGCTGTCAGGAAGTAATGGGCTGTCAGGGAGGGCAGAGGGTATGGTGGGTGCTGGGGCATGTCAAGGGGGGCACGGTCAGAAAGCGTGGCCTTACCTGCAGAGGGGGCGCACTCGGGAAAAAGACATTCAGTATAAATAGAGGCTCTCTCTCATTCGTCTAGGGGATCTTCTTCATCTTCAATTCTCCTTCTTCCTCTTCGACTTCTCCTCCAACCAGAGAACAAATAGCTCCAACGAATGTCTTTCTCCAGTAAATTTATTTACAGTATCACCATTGTACAGAGAGATATGAGAGACCATGAGAGATTGTAAACAAGAATATTATAGTGGATTTCTCCTCTACGTCCGTGGACGTAGGCATTATGTCGAACCACGTAAATCCATGTGTTCATCTTTTTTATTTCTCTGCACTTATGTTTTCCATTCGCTGCCATGGACGTATACACCATTGCTATACAGCCGCACCGGTACACTGCCGGGGGCTCCAAATAATACCGAACGAGGACCAAGTCGACCCAGTGGGCCGGGAATTACTCTTTCTTCCCTTCCGACCTGTTGAGCAATTTTTACCGTATCAACATATAGTTTTTCCTTTAATTTGATTCGATAACGACTTCGATTTTTCATTGTATATTACTGTTATTCTCTTGTTGAATGGCTAATTTTTTATCATTTATTTTTAAAAAGAAAGAGAGTGAATAGTTGAAAGTAGTACGCCATAGTGGACAAAACCAGGGGACTGATTTTGGGGGCCGAAGTCACAGACGGAGCAGTGATTCTGCTTTCCTTTTGTTTCTTTTGGTCAAGATCAGCTGTTGACAAAACTAACTCAGAATCAGACTTTCAGTTCTCCGTTGATTGGCCACCTATGCTGATATGGGTCCCACCATTATATTTAGGAAACGTATAGTCAAGTAAAATATGTTTTTCTAAACTAATTACTTTTGGCTCCCAAAAATTGACGGAATACTCGTATTTTTAAACCTTAAACGATTTAAATATCCATTATTAATGTTATATATAATTTTAAAATATTTAAATTAAACGCATTTTTTAAAAATAAAAATTATGATATATTATTAAATTAATAATATTTTAATGTAGATTTATATTTTTTTAATAGAAATTTATTTTCTATTTTTTAATGAGAAAAAAGTCGTGCGATTTGCTTAATTATATATTTATTGAACGACAAAAAGGCCGCCTGCCAGCGATTAATAAAATTAATTATCGGTAAGAAGTTGAAGAAAGGCTGCCTGTCAGCTGTCAGAAGTAGGTAGCAACGGTGTATGCAGTGTCCACGTAATTAGAGAAGTTGCCATTAATTTAATGAGTTTTGCTACACAACCTCCACCATACTCCACACTCCATATTTTTTTAATTTTTTTTAATTTTTTTTTTGAATTTATCCTTTTTAAATTATTTCAAATTTACTATTCATTATTCATATAATAAATATTTGATAAAATAAAAAAATAATAAAAATTAAAAATAATGTGGAATGTGGAGTGTTGGGAGGTTGAGAAGATTTATTGTAATTTAATTAACTTCCCACAAGTTATTAATGACATTGGTAAATTAGTTAATTAATTTAAAGGAAAGTTACTTGTCCCGGACTCTTTCAATTATCTTTGATTATAAGGTGGGATGAGATAAGAAGTGAATAAAAATAAGGTAGTTTATAAATAATAATGAAATCAAGTTATAGATGCCTTATGTAGTTTTGGAAAAAGAGAGAAATAGTTGAATAAAAATATTATAATATTAAAATATTATTATAATATAATTTTTTTTTATATTTGAAAAAATTGAATTATTTTTTATTTAGAATGTTAAAAAAATTGCAATGATTAGGTAATGATTAGATAAAAAATTTAAAAAATTAAAAAATATTTGTATTTGAATGACGTTAAGGTGTTGAGATGAGATATGTTAAAATTATATGTGAAACCAAACGAGGCCTAACTCTTATGTATGTTATTAAAAAAGCGAAGTAAACCTACAAATAAAAAGTTCCTCATCTCTCTATAATTTCTTAGAACAATTATCTTAAGGTGTGTTTGGATGTTGAAGTGAGTTTAGTTGAGTTGAGATGATAAAATATTGTTAGAATATTATTTTTTAATATTATTATTATTTTAGAATTTAAAAAAGTTGAATTGTTTATTATATTTTGTATTGGAATTTGAAAAAATTGTAATGATGAGTTGAGATGAATTGAGATGAGTTTGTGATCCAAACCCACCCTTAGTCTCTTGATCTTGAAACGTTAAATTATTCGAGAGTCTCTAATAGTCTCCTAAGTTACGTATAGATGTAATTGTAACAATTTGATATAGATTGTAAGATGCGGAAAGATTCGATCTTGTGAAAATTTTGCTCCGCTTGAAGTAATATGAATTAACCTCATTTAACAAAGCAAATAAACAACCCCTTAAGCCTCTAAATTCTTGTAATTAGTATAGATAATTGGATGTGTAGTGCCGTGATCTCTACACTTCCAAGTAGAAAATAAATTTAGCTATAGCAACAAATGAAGTTGAACCAACCTCATGTTCTCTCCTAACTTTTCAGGGTTTTTGGGTCTGGCGTGACATATGTGTTGAAATGATCAGAAGGAGACTGAAATTGGAATGAGTTGGCCAACTTTTTCATCCCAAAAATCAGAAAAATAATATTAAACCAAGACGGCTGAATAGGTGAGGTGCTTTTGACTGAACAAAATTCAGTAGACCCTATTATTAGAAGCCTTGACATATTCCTATTTCTGTGGAAATCTGCTGTCCTGAAAAACGTGGGGCTTTTTTTTCTCTAAAAAAACAAAGGGCCATGCTAGATGCTACCGTCCCCGCTCCCAAGTCCCACCACCTGGTAGCTACAGTTAGGATTTTATTTTATTTTTTTATATATGTATTTTTTAATATTTTTTAAGAAAATAAAAAAATTATAATATTATTAAAAAATATTTTTTTAATCACTTAGTAAAAAAAAATTTAAAAATCAAAACGGTAGAGTAGAGCGATAGATTTAAATGGAAAGAATAGTATTATCCAAAAACAAATGGGTGAATGTTTGGTGGTCGTGACGATGACTTCAACATTTTAGAACGACAACAATTATTATTATTATTTCTAGACTTTCTAAAGACATCAGCTTATATTTATATATATTTAGAGTTGAATCATTCTAATTTCTTTGTGTTGTGCTATTCTTTTTATTTCCTTTTTATTCTCTGCAATTTCTATATTTTTTCCTCTAGATTCTACCGATCAGTTCAAGTCCTCACTGCCCAACATAGTCAATCCATAAGTTGACTTCATGTTAAAGTATTATCAATGTTTAAGGGAATTCATATAAAACTATTTTTACCATATGTGTAAGGGTTTTTCCCCCTATCGGCCCATACATTGAGCTCACAAGCGACCATGGGGGAAGCACATCAGAGAGCCCGACCAAGCTCGATCAAGTCCTATGACCTCCCCCCCAAAAAAAAAAAATTCAAAAGAGTTAGTGGGCCTCTAAAGAGTACTCGGCCTACGAGCAAAACCAACCTCCAAAGCAACCTATACATGGGGAAAGCATACAACAGGGGGAGATGGGACTTGCCGTCCTAACACCACTCTGCTGACATCCTATCATTGGGAACCTACGAAGGCAGGCAGGTGAGATATACATGGAACTCTTTATCTCCTAACAGCAAGTATGGAGTGGCTCGACGGGAAACACCCGTTGAAAAAAGTGAGTCAAGGAGTCATGCCACATTAATAGCTCCACCCCATGGACTCTACATCTCATTTGATAATACCGCCCCAGAAGCTATGCCGCATTAAAGGATTTTGATAGTGGAAAAGACATAAGTTCCTCGAAGTGAGGGACGGGTGATCTCCATCAGAAACCTAGTATAAAAGGCTAAAAGCCGATCCCCATGTATGAATAACTCTTTTTGATTCCTTCAAGTTTACGCACAAACTAAGGAGATATACTGACTTTAGTATTGGAAACTCTCTGGCCACCACCAAGGCTCCCTATTCTCCGTGTTTGCTTAAGTGCGCAGGTGAAAATCTAAAGATTCGAATTTCTGGAATCCGGCTTAAAGGCATGCGAAACACGATATTAATAATATGAAAATTGACATTCTTTTTTGTCCGACTAGGTCTATAAACTCTAAGTCGGTCGAGACTGTCTATAAATTGACTGCCTCTAAAATTATAAATTAGGAGATTTTAACGAGATTTTGAGTGAATGTTCTTCAACGATTCAAATTTAAGAAGCACGAAAAGAGGAGCAATGTAGATGGTGGAAAGTGGAATCCGTCATAGGTACAAAATGAAGACTATGATATTTTTTTTTTATCTCTACAAGAAAATGAATATAGTCTTTCTAGTTTTCTTTGAAATCCATCTTTTCTGTTAATATTTTTATTGTTCTTTTTTCTAATTAATATTTTGAGTTTAGTCAAACCCAGAAGAAAAAGACAGCGTAAAGGATATAATTTTTGGAGGGTCTATCTAAAATCAATTGACCATATATTTCTTGTATTCTTTGAAAGTAGGAACAACCATATATAATTCTAATTACAAATTCACACATGGACTCCTTCGGGTTAGTGGATGGGATGGTTTCACGGTTATATAAACCTTGTACGATTTCACGGCTATATATTAAAAGTGCAATAAACTCCTTGTTTATGGCGCCACGGCACTATGGTGATTTAGCCGCTGTAGAGTTGCAAGTGGGTTCAGTATTGGTAGGTTCAATCTCGTCAAAGAGGGCTTTGGACAATGGTATTGGACAAAGGCATCAATATGCTTTGGGTCGAGATATATTGTTCCAAGAACGAGCGATCATGGGATGTCGGGTGGCGGTTGGTGCGGTAGTAATTGTGGGAGCTAAAGGTTTGGCAGGAGCTAGGAGTGTAATCGGTCAATCTGAATGGATATTTTTGAACTGAATCAAAATTTTTGGTCCATCCATTTTCCATCCCAAGACCAGACTGATTGTACCTCTAGGCCAGACCGGATCATTATCTATTGGTCCAATCAGTCTATTTGGTCCAAAATTGTGCAAGGCCACTTTTTTGTTAATGGCCCGACTTACCAATAAACACTATTTATTTCAGCCCAACTAAAAAATGAGCCAAAAACAGTATTTAGTTAATATTTGTTTTTTTTTTTATAATTTATTTAGTATATATAACATTTTATATGGTCAATGGTCGTACATTAGATGAAAACATAAATTAAGTTATACAACTACTATATAAAATACTATATAAAAATTATTAAAAATCTATATATATATATAGTATGGTCAATCTAGAATGAAAAAACCATATCTTGGGACCAAACCAAAAATCGAAAACCCCAAAGCTAAGAGACCGAGACCGACTGGAACTGTTCGATCCGGTCGGATTTTTTGGTCCAGGCATACTAGAACCGTTCAGTCCGATCAAGTTTTTGGGTCTAGACCGATAACCTTAGACCCCTAGGGGCTAGAGATTTCAGTGTCTTAGAGAGAGACATAGGTTTGATGGGGAGAGGACGAATGTAAAAGTGAACAGTCTTCAACTAGGCTGGGGAGGGCTCCGAGTCTTGTATGGATGGAGTACGATTAGTGGGCTCAATGTGAGCTGTTTATTTGTTGGAGGATTGGGCTTGCACAGAGTCACGTACCTCACGGGTTGAATGTAGTTGGAATGGAGATGAGAGACAAATCAAGACCTGGGTATAGCATGAATTTCAAACTATTAGTGTTAAAGGGCTCTCCTAAAGACCCTGTCAAACACGGCAATCCACCTCTACAAGATATAGACCAACCAGAAGATTAACCTAATGTATCATAGTTAGGCTTGATAATGAGTCTCGTATAGCTATGCTCTGTGACTATCTATCTATCTCATTGTCTATTAGTATCTCTTAGAGAACAAAAGAAGAGTGCCATTCTTAACTCAAACTTTGCATGGACGATGTCTCGCACATTCATTACAACACTAATCAGTGATTGGGGAAAAAAATTCAGTTATATGTAACCCAAGAGAGACAAAGGTGTATCAGTCTAAGCTCTTTATTATGGTATGACAATCCCATTACACTGATTACATCCATAATTCTCAGACACCATTATTTTTGGCACATTAATATATGAAATTACATTTTCCTTAAGGTTTCTGGTATACGGAAAATGGAAGATTTAACAAGACACTTGAAACTTGCCACAAAAATGAAAAACACAGCAGAGATAAAATCTTCAAGAATTATTTATGCAGCTGCAGAGATACACTCAATCGCCTGTTTGCATATTCCGGTCATTGTTGCTTCGGGGCCATAAACCTATGAGAGCAAATAGGAACAAAGATGTTTAGAGTTGCTCCTTTGAATATTATGCTAATATCACCATAAAGCTTGTTCAAGGTCAATTTTTGCGGGTTCATACGTCAACACAAAGCTCTAAAGAAGGGGTTATAGATATTAATACCTCGATTGGGATTCCGATTTCCTGTCCAACTGCCCGCATTTTTGCAAGGCCACTCTGGTAGTTAGGACCTCCTCTCCTCACATATATCTGCATCCTTGCTGCTTTAAGTTTAGACTCCTGATTTATGAACATTCAACAATCAATTAGTCTTACTACAGGAAAAGGAATAGAGACGAACTAAGTAAAGTTTTTTTAAGGTTGAGCTCACCTTCTCCTTCAAGGCACGGATTATACCATTAAACGTAGCGGCAACATCGGTGAAGTTAGCTATTCCTCCTCCAACTACAAGGGCTCTCTTATGGCCATCAGGATCAGCAGTTGCACACTGTAGAGGAACAATGAGATTAATTGGGAGCCACATGGAAGATACAATGAAATTCAGAAGGCACACAAATTCAAATGCAGTCCCTGTGATATATTTATGTAATTTTATGGGGGCAAATCAAGCCGGTGAAGTACCAAACTAGAGTTTATATTTTCATTTGACAAAGTAGTGACACAACACTGAAAAGAGTAGCTGGTATGTCCTTACATCAATTACAACTCTGGCATACTGTAACACTTCCTCTTCCTTGGGAGCTCCACTATATTCTGCATAGTTTCCAAGCTCAGAAGCATAGCCAAGATCTCCAACCTGGATTAAGCAGTAATGATCAGCACCCAAAAAATTTATGCTAAGGTAAAAAATGTTGAAAATTATTATAGTCACACTCCCGTTAAGAAGAGTTCTAGTTCCAAACAAAGAGAGCCACACCGTATCTGCATAGATGACACTAGCACCTCCTCCAGCTACCATAGTCCAAATTCGTCCCTTTGGGTTCAAAACCGTGAATTTCAATGACGCACTTGTCTGCGAGAAGCAACAAATAAATTAAGTTCTCATTAATTAATGAAGTTAGTAAGATACTCATAAAGAAGGGTAGCAATGTGATTCACTGAGAATATGAATACAAACAATAGAGAGAGATATTGAGATATGAGACGCTATAACTTTTAGAGTGAAAAATCCCAAAGCCAAAATCACTTATAAATGCCTTGAACTTAAAATTAGCATGTCTCTTAACATTATGCAAAATATAGAACCTAAAATAGAGCGTCAATGTAACATCTTGATCTACAAAATTTTGCTGAGTACCTTAGCCTTTTCTTTCTTTACTCTTATGTTTGTATTTTAGCAATACAAAACCACACAAACTTTGCTAAGTGGACCAAGAGACCTTTATAGTGTGCCAAAGTAACTCTGCCCATCAGTAGTCATAACTAATAAGCATTTTTAGTTTCAGCTAAAATTCAATAATCTCAATAAATCCATTGGTTACAAAACTAAAAAGGCACGACTTGTGGAAACCAAAAGACATACATTAAGAAAAACTAAGGGCATGTTTGGACACTATGAGAATTCTCAAAATTCTCAAAACTTTTCATACTTTCATACCCATACATCACTCAAACACAACATTTTTTAATTTCAAATTTTCAAATTTTCCATTTAATCATTACCTAATCATTATTCAAACGGAAAATCAATACATCTTTTACAAACTTCAAAACAAAAATATTAAAAAATTATATTTAAACAACTTTTTACTTTATAATATTTTTATTCAACTTTTTCTCTCTTCCTTCCCAAAACCCAATAAAACATCTTCACTCAAACCAATTCACTACTATTCATAAAAGTTTGAGATACTCCAAGCATCCAAACATGCCCTTAGACTCAAATAATTATCCAACATCATGGGGGGAAAATAACGACTATTTAATCCAAATGTAGTAGTGGTAGACATATTTCAGCAACAGATAACAATCTCAAGATGCTTAAATAGAGAGAGAGAGAGAGAGAGAAATGATTCTTGTTTAAAGTTTGCTCTCAATGACATGATTAGTGGGTGGAATCAGATTAAGGCACCACTCTTACCTTTTCATCCAGTCCATGAATAAAGCTCTCCGTAGGACTCATCACTCTTCCAAATGGCAATGGAAATTCAATGTTTCCCCACCTGAAAAATCAAGTCAAGTAAAATGAGATTAAAGGCGGGAGGCTGTGCGCTAAAAGGTATTGATTTGCAGGAATTCTTTGGTTTGTGACGAAACTAAGAGCAAATTCAACCATTAATAAAGAAAATGGAACACACTTCTTGAAGTTCTTGAAAGTAGCCGTATCATCTAATTCGCCTCTCATATCTAAAGGATAAGGCTTTCCATCGACCAATGCGAATGGATTCATCTCTAGGAAAGTGAAGTCCAGGTCTGGCACACAAAAACTAAAACTGTTAACTCCATAGTTATAGGTCGATCAAATTCATATTCGTAAATATAGCATATCATTGATTTGCAAAATATTTTTCTTTTACCCTGAAATAGAGCAAAAACGCTTTTGATAAAGTCCTCAATCTCCACTTTGATCTGGATACAGAAAAAAAATTGTCATTAAAATTTTCAAGTCTGAGATAATGCAAGATCTATAAGCAGTAAGAGTGAAATTCAATACACAAAGTTTGGCCACACATTAAGCAGATCATCTACTGCAATTACCTCCAAAGGAAGGGTTGCCACAAGTGGAGCACATAATTCTGAGGTAAGAGATACTCCTGTTGGGACAAATATAGTCTTAACCTGCATAAAGTATATACTTTCCTTTGTAAATTATGGAGTTTTTAAGACTGAAAGAATTCAAGAAACCACAGAGAAAGTACAATTACAAAAATTCAAAAAGTGCTTCCGAGTACTGAATTGAAACAAGTACCTTATCCCAGTTCTCTTCGATTTCGATTCCTCCACATTCTGAAAAGCTAATGCTGTTCCCTAGACGCTCTGAGACGATGTTAAGGTAAAACTCTTCGTTGTGCGGGATGAAAGGTTCAACGATGAATGTTGTAATAGGTCCTCTGCATCCACCCATCTCTACCTGTAAATTAAATATAGATAAATATATGCAAACACTCGAATTTGTTAACAGCGACTAGTCCCCTGCAGACGCGACTAGTGATTTAGCCAAAACCGATAGTAGTTAACAGTGTAACGGTTGATAAAACAGAATTACTCAAATGAAGAAAGTCGGGATAAAAGAAGTAGTAAACACCTCTTTGCCAAGGCGCTCCTTGACAAAAGCAGAAACTTGAGCCAAATCAAGATTCAAGGCAACCAAACCGCTCTTTCCACGCTTTCCGAACAACATATCTGGTTTCACAACAAGTTTTGTCGATAAAAGCCAAGGCTCAGTCTGCGCTAGTTCATTAAAATCGGTTGATTGGGTGACCTAAGGCATAAACATAAACGCAGAAAAACAAACAGGTAATTAGTTTTCAATAGCATAACCTATAATCGTAGAGAAACAATTAAAGAAACGAAATTGTATATTCCTGATTTAAAACAAATAAAAAAAGAAATTATGGAAGACTAGTTGATATAGAAGTTTTCTCAAACATCATATGGTTATAATTTCATACAACTCAGCGGGAAATCGAAAACTTGCGGCAATCTCAGCGACTTACCTGTGCCGATTTAATCGGTAAGTCTCTGCTGGAGAGTCTCTTGAAGTGCTCCTTCAACAACCTCTTGGAGTCGTACTCTCTGATCTTCTTGCGTGCCATTTCTCAACCAGTTTGGTCTTGTTCTTTTCCACCAAAATCTAAACCTGCGAATATCCAACGAAAGATCTAGATCAAAACGCACACAGATCAGATCTCCAAAAGAAAAGACCAATTTTCGCAATAAAACAAACAAACAAACAGCATGGAGTACAATAAAGCGGGAAGGAAGCAAAGCAGAGAGACGGAATCAGTCAGAGCACCGTACGTTGAACGGAGAAGGCAGCAGGAGAGGCTCTAACAACAACTCAAGAGACTTCATGGCTGGTCCATTTATTTATATAGTAGTAGTTGCTATTTCTTTCCTTGTTTTCGACCAAAAAATATATATATATATATATTAATATGAATTTATAAAAATGAAGAGTTAGTTGGGTTGGGATCGTGAGCGGGAAGCAAGTCATCAGTTAGATACGAGGGTGTGGGAGTTTACACACATGCCTCACCTACCGCCGCCCCGACTTGTCACCAACGTCAACGTCTTTTTTATTTTTATTTTTATTTTTATTATTTTTTTATTTTTATCTGGATCCAACATTTCAACCGCAACTGTTTTGGGTTTTTGTGGCTGCCAATATGTCATGGTAGATATAATTACAAGGTGATTAAATCTAGTATGTTTTTTATTGAAAAAAATAACGTCTATTATTTAAAAATAAATTTTTTTATGTGAATTTTAATTTTATTCAATTTTATTTTTTAAGATAAGTTCTACAGATATAAAGAAATTACACAAAAAAAACTCATAAATTAACGTAGTTTTATGTAATCTGTTAAATTTATTTTACAATAAAAATAATTTTATAATTTAACGTACCATATTAAGTCATGTCCTTTTATAGGTTTATTTTTGTATAATTATTTTGTGACTAAAATATATATATTTTTTTAAAGAGAGTACCTCTATTTGTCCACCTTACAACTGTAGAAATTATTTTCTTAAATGATATATATTATTACATTATTATAATTATTACATCGCAGGCCAGTGGGGAATAAAATAATTAATTCGAACTATCAATTTATTTTATAAAATATTTGCAGTGTAATTATTTTATAATTATTCGTGAGAATAATGCATGAACTGTAACATTGTTTATATTCCCATTTCTTCTCCCCGTGTATTTTCCAATATTATTATTCTTTTAAATAACGAAGGCTAATAGTACAGTACGGTTTTGAACATTTCTGGTTTGTTTGTTTGTTTTTAATTGGGCTGCATTTGGACGTTGACATGATCTTAAATTATTTGAATTGATTTTTGAAAAGTGATATTTTATGAGTCACGTTGAGATGTATTTGAATATAAATAGATTGTAACATGTGTTTGAATGTATAAAATAGATTAAAATAAATTTAATTTTTTATAAAAAATTAAAAAAATAATAAATAAAATAAATAAAAATAAACTCGACATCCAAAGATTACCTAAGCGTGGTAGCTAATCGCTGTGGTCCAATCGGGGGAACCTAAGAGGAAGACATTGATCGGTGGTAAAACGCTGGATCCAAGAAGAATACAGAGACACAGAGAGGTATATTGGGAGTCCTAAATGTACGCTTTTTTGGTTTGATATGAGCTTCAAGCGGTGTTTAATTTCCATAACTGATCGAAATCGACGGAGACAATACATAGATCTTACAATATTTAATATTATTGAAGAGATCCACACATATATAATAACTAAAATGTTATTTTGATAACTACTACAGATACAAAGAGATTACACAAAGTAAACCTATAAACTGATGTGGTTTCATGAAATTCGTTATATCTACTTTATAATAAAAGTAATTTTATAATTTAACGTACCACATCAAACCATATCAATTTGTGAGTTTATTTTTATGTAATCCTCTTGTTACTAAAATATTTTCCTTTTTTGTTAAGAGTATAACTGAAGGTTGGAGAGAAAACCAACCACTTGATGATTTGCAACGTTGATCAAATTCGGTCATAATTTTGCTACTTTTTTTTTTTTTTGTCCTAATAAAATCAAGTTGGATCTAATTATGATCAAAACTATAAGGCTAACTAGTTGTATTCTATTTTATTCAATTCACATGATGAGCATTAGTCACGAAAATGACTTTAATAGGCACACAAATTTTGATCTGGATTAGACTAGTCACGGTCAAATATGTCATATTCCACGCAAATAATTCATGTAACATATTAATAATTAGTATATGGTATGAAAATGTCAATCGGCTGCCTTGGTATTTTGGCAGCAAGTTAGAAAATACCAACTTTGTTATATATCCAAGAAGAAATTAATCCGTCATCACGAGAAGGTCAATATTTCTGTTTAATTAATTAAACCAGTATCTCCAATAATATTCATAAAATATAAAATAAAAATGACAAACACGCCAAACTTTTCATAATATTTTACACAAGAATGTTTTAAAATGGGAGATATTTTTGTAAAATATCTTATAAAAGTAATATTATTTTAATAAAAATATTTTTATCTTATAACATGTGTTGTGTGGATATCATTACTCTTTTGATACCATATGCATAGTATAATTTGGATTTGACTTGGGTCCCGTTCCTATTAGAGCATTGACAATGGCCTAGTCCAAATTTTGACTAAAGCTTGAGGTTTTAAATCTTTGAAGAGGTTAATCCATATTGAATTAGCTATTCTAAAGTTAAAATAATAATATATTTTTTAATAATTTTTTTAATTTTTTTTATATTTTACAAATATACTTCATATATTAATTAATAATTTAATTTATACTGTCCAAATAAATTATTTAACGTGAAGAAGAAAGGAAGAGAAAGGAAGAAGAAAGGGAAAGAAGAGACAGAGGAGACATGGAAGTGAGTGAGAAAAGTGAGAAATTTTTTTAATAAAATATTATTTTGGTTGTGAACAATAACTCAACAAATATGACTTTGGTTTTCCAATTATTATAACTCATAACTTGACTTGAAGTAATTTGGTTAATCCAATGTCAATGCTCTTAAAACTATTATATATATGAGCTACAAGTCCTTCATCTAACATGCTCAAACTAAATTCATAAAACTTACTCAAAGTACTTATTAATTTCATACAGGATTGATCGTATTATATGTGTTGATGTCGTGTTCTGCGGCCTGGGCAACTCCACATTGTTGGGACTCAATCTCTTTCTTGTAAGATGAAGAATGGGGGAGCTCGGGGGATGTGGTACCTCCGATGCTCAAATTAGTTTAAGGTAGGAGATGAAGAGAAAATGAGAGCTAGGGAGAATGAGTGTAGAAATATTCAAGAGCGTAAGTTAGTCACCCCTTACTAGTAGAGAGGAGCATTTATACCTGGTCGGGGTGAATCTCGAGGCGATGGTGATCGGTGTGTCGCTTCGTACTTGGATCGGGTGTCCCTGCAGACCTGCCAGGTCTGACCAGGGTTGTTGCTGACACCTAGGGGGCACGCCGTAACGTGCCAACCCCGGGATGTATTGAATGCGGCATGGTCGTGGCACCTAGCATGGTGTGCCAGCTCCTGTTCCATTAAATGCGGCATGGCCGTGGCGCCTGGCATGGCATGCCCGCTCCTACTCCATTAAATGCGGCGTGATCCTAGACAAGCTCATTCGTCATCCAGCGCCGTCCGGGAGATGTCTCTGATTGTCGGCCAGTCATGGTGTCAGGCTGCCGTGCTGTGTCAAGGTCATCCTCTTGTCAGGACACTCTGTCTTCTATCCCTCTTTCGGGCCTCATCTTGGGCCTGGCCTTAGGGATTTCTCCCTTCACAATATGGTTTATTTATTTTTAATTCCTTAATATAAGGACTCCTACTTAAACTTATGCTTACCAAACCAAATCAAAAGTATAAAATGCAGCATATATTAATATAATACCACCCATGCATGGTCAACACTGTACAACTGCTAGATCTGTCAGAATATTGGTATTGGTTTCATCAAAAGAGAAAATATATTTACAACCGTGAATTGCGTAATCGTCGCGTAATCGCTTTGAAAAAAATGAATAAAACATGGGACCCACATGTTTTAAACTAATTTTTTAATAGTGGACCCCACTCTTTTTCAAAGCGATTACGCGGCGGTTACGCACTTCACGGTTGTATGTAGAATTACTCGTCAAAATAATAATATAATATTATTTTTTTAATAATAATATTTTTAATTTATTTTTTCATATTTTACAATTACACTAGCTATATGTTAATTAATAATTTAATTTGATACTTAAATTATTGTTTCCCAACTTAAATATTTTGTGACTCAAAATTGGGAAACAATAATTTAAGTAAATAAAATAATGGTTATAGAGTGTGAACAATTAGGAGTTGTTTGAATTCAAAAGTCACCTTAACTCATCTCATATTTATCATTACAATTTTTTTAAATTTTCACACAAATATAATAAAAAATTAAATTTTTTCAAATCTCAAAATAATTTTCCTAAATTTCTACAAAAAAAAAAATAATAAACAATTCAATTTTTCCAAATCTCAAAACAATAATAATATTAAAAAATAATATTCCAAAAATATTTTATTCTACTATTCACAAATCATCTAAACTCATCTCTGAATCCAAACCACTCCTTAATCTTCAAATTTGGAGATGAACTTAAATGTACTGTAGCTCAAAGTTAAAAATTTTAGTGTATGTTGAATCTAATGCAGTGATTTTAAATATAAATTCATCAAATTTTAAAAATGACATTAAGAATCCAATGCCAATATTCTCATTGACTTTGGACATTGCATCTAATATTCTATTTCTCTCGAGTTAGAGCATTGACATTGGATTAGCCAAATATTTTTTCATCTTTATATTTGACTAATTTTAACAATAATTGGCCCACATTGAATTAATCAAAGACTTTTCATCTCAAATATGAGCTACAGTAATTTCATTTTACTTTTCAAATATGAAAAGTCCCGTACCTTGTCTAAACCCATTGTTTATTATATTTTGGCTCCTTCTCTCTCCCGCGGCTCTTTTCCTTGATATCGTGTGATGAAATTTTATTTATTGGATTGTAAAAATGAAAATGAATATAATTATTAGAGATTATAGGAAGTTATGAAAATAGAATTAATTAATTATAAAAATAAAAAAATAAAAAATAATAATATTTTATTATTATAGAGAGTCTGATGACTAATCTAATGTAGACTTTAAGTTTTGAATTATTAGTTAAAAGTGAAAAAATTACATATTAGTTAAAATTTGAAGAATAAAATAGTCAATCCAATGCCAATGCTCTTACATTCACATGGGGACCCTAAATTGGTTATAAAACCATATGTTAAATCCTGACTTTTTGAATACTCCAAGCAAATTTCCAGCGTTTTTTATTATTTGTTTTCTCACCTCATTTGAATGAGAGAGATTAAGGGTCTGTTTGAAAACTAAACTGTTTTCAACTATTTTATTATTATTTATAAATAATTTATTATTATTTACGTATAATTTACTATTATTTATAAACTATTCATTATTATTAATAAATTATTTTACTACCCTTCATAATAATAATTAGGAGAATGGACATATTCGTCACCAAGTAGAAACCCGAAATTGACAACACAGATAATATCCTGGCAATATTATTTATTTTCTGGGTGAACCATGTGTGAACGACACGTCCAAACTTTCTTGAGAAAATTTTGGGGCGGCTTGTGAACCAGAAGGAACCAAGTACAAATTAATAAAGAAATATGAAAGAAAAATGTTAATTATATATATATATATATAGTGATAGTTGCAGTCGTGAATATATAAATATCGCGTAATTATTTTAAAAAAAAGTAAATAAATACGAGACTATATGAAAAAAAATAATTTTTTAATAGTAAAACTCATTCTTTTTCAAAGTGATTATACGACGCTTGTTCATTCCACAATTGTATGTAACATTAATATATATATATATATATATATATATATATATATAGGATTGCGTGAAACATGGGGACTTTTTCTTTTAAAGTCCAGTCGGTGTGTTAATTTGAATATTGGGGGGTTTTAAAGAACTTTAATGTGCAGACACTGCAGAATATTGACTTCCAATAATAATATTGCTGCGTATATATCGTGTTTTGAGAATGATGCAATGCGATTTCTGACTTTTTGCTACTTGGTTCCTCTTTGGAACTTGGATGTGATTCAGTCCAAGTCAACACTCACGCACTGCTAAAATTTTCCTTTTTCATTTTCCCATCCTTTCAATCATATGTAATATGTAATATGTAGAGTTCGTATATGGAATGGGAAATGTACATATCGTGTCTATCTCTTTTGTAACGAGAAAAAAAATTAAGATAGATAATTTAAGGGTACTGCTACTAATTTGTCCCCCTAAGTAGGGGTGAAAACCGACCCATTTGGTTTGGTTTTTAAGCAAAATCGACGCCGACCGAAAGTTAATTTGCGGGAGAGAAAACTAGCCGAAACCGATCGACGGGGAGGATAAACACCGGTTGAAACCGTTGCTTTATTTCTCTGTCGGTTCATGGTCGATTCCCGGACCGAGCTTCCTTTGAGAGAGTAGAGAGAGAGAGTGTTGCAGAGGAGAGAGAGAGAGGATGAGAGCTTGTAAGAATGCGAGGAAGAAGACACGAGCAAGAAGACAAAGTTATTTTGAAACGACGTCGTTTGGTTTAAACGAAACGGCGTCGTTCTACTTAATTTGTTTTTTAATCGTTATGAATTAAATGACGTCGTATAAGTTGTGTTTAAAACACAACTAAGGCTTAAAACGATACCGTTCCACTTAAATTTAAGTAGAACGACGTCGTTTTAAGTACAAAATATATATAAAAAAAATAGTTTATTTAGTCGGCCGTTTCAGCGGTTTGAATCTGGTTCGAACCGACGCCGAACTGGCCGATATCGATTTTCTCTATTTGCTGCCGCACGCCGACCGGTTCTCCACCGCTTTGTCAATCTGAATCGGTCTAGGTCGGTTTTTCGATTTTTTGTACAGCTATCCCTAAGTGATCGCTAGTACATTTTTTTTAAAATATTAAAAAATACACTTTTAATATATTAACGGACATCCTAACATTTTCCATAATTTAATCCTTTAGATCTACGTCTATGTAGAAAATTTCCAAAATATTACCACCGCAATTGTTTTTTTGTGCTCATTATTAGACCATAAAAATATCCAAACATCTTTGAGTCTTTGATATAATCGAAACAAATAATGATCATTTCAATGCAAAAAAAAAAGAATTTAAAGAAGGGAAAGTGCTTGCTCCACAGATGAAGTCCACCGAAAACAACCACCGATTTTTTTTTTACTTTTTTATTATTTTTTTATTTAATGATTAAGAAAGTATGTTTAAATGATATTATAAATCTTTTTAAAAGAATATATTTAAAGATATAAAAAAGATGTATGAAAAAATATATAAAAAAAAACATATTTATTCTATTCGGTAGCCACTTTTGATGACCTTTATCTGTCCACGTAGCAGCGTCCTTAAAGAAGTGGTCGTAGTAGTCCCATCACCACTTAAGCCCTGGGTAGGGGGTCTATAGAATAATACTAGTCTTCCGTTGGGAGCTTCTGGAATTTTTTTATTTTCTTTTATTTCTTGATTAAAAAATATGTTTTATTAGTGATGGAGTTTTTTTTAATTTTTTTAAAATATTTAAAAATATTAAAAAAATATATGTAAAAAAAAAAAAAAATACATCAAATACATTAGCGGTGGCTCCCGCTGGGAGCTCCCTGCAGTGACTCTAGAAGCTTTCGGGGTCTATATTACCACCGCAATTGTTTATTTGTGCTCATTATTAGTCCATGAAAACATCCAAACACCTTTGACTCTTTATATAATCGAAACAAAATAATGATAATTTCAATGTAAAAAAAAAGAATTTAAAGAAGTTGGTCGTAGTAGTCTCATCAACACTTTTTTTTTTAAATTTATTTATAGAAGTCTCATCACCACTTGAGCCTTGGGGTGCCGGTGCCAGTGCCGGCGCCGGGGTATGTCATGTTCCTGGCGTCGTGTGCGAAGATGTGTGAAGGAATGAAGTGAAACGGTACAAAGGACAAGTTACAAGAGGAGGCTACGCAGCGTTTTGATTAGTCATATGGGTCGGGATTAATAAGTGTAAGGCGCACCGTTTAAGAATTAAAGACTTCGAACGGTACGTTTTGGGGTATTGGGGTTAATTGGGTCCAAGTTAGATGCAATGTTTGGTGATGAAATACAAACTGTGTTTAATTAGTCTGTTATTTCCATTGAGTCAAGTTTGGTCAGTTTAGCAAATAGTAGAGTTAGTTACAAGTCAGAAGTGGAATGAATTAAAGGAAAACGATGGGAAATCTGTAAGGCATTGAAAAGAATATTTCTGTAGTGGAATTTGGAGGTTAAGGAATACCCTCGAAGAACCCTATTGACAATACTATTTTCTGGCCTTTGAGCCATTTCATTAAACAACTTGTGTGTCATCCTTCTTCTTCCTCCTACGACATTTCTCTTCCCAGTTTCGATCCTAAATACAAAAAAAAGAAAAAGAAAAAGAAGGTATGAAAAGTGAGTTCATAACAACTGGTATCAGTATCCACCGATCCATGGCAGAAAATACAAGATCCAAAAACCAACAACAAGAGGCTCTACAACACCAAGTTGCTCATCATCATCAAGACATAATTGAATTGAAAACAGATGTTCAGGAAATCAAAGACATGATGCGTACCTTTTTTATAGAACACCACACCATTCCTCCCTTACAGCATGAAGTTTAGTTGGAGCATGACCCAAATCAGAAAGGTTGAATCTGAGAGGGATCAAACTCAATTTTCTCCATTTCCAAGAATCCAACCCATACTCATGGCCTTTTATCATATGGACAGTGAAGCCCTGGTGTGGTACCAGGAGGTTGTGGAGGGGGGACTATGCCGAGATTGTGAAACTTTAACCTAATCCTTGCTCCTTCGTTTCGGGCCGATTGCATATGACGATCTAATCGATCCAATGGAGGCTTTGACTAGACTGAAACAATCTAGCAATGTGGCAATATATAGGGCCCAATTTGAGGCACTGTCCAATAGATTGAGGGGTCTCTTGGATGCTTACAAACTGAGTTGTTTCCTCAGTGGCTTGAAGGATGAGGTGCGAATTCCAGTCAGTATGTTAAACCCTATAAATCTAAATGCAACATATGGGTTAGCAAAGATGCAAGAAGAATATCTTAACAGTACTAGAAAGTTCAGCAAACCTATAGAGGGGAAGGGCAACACTCCAATGACACGAAGTTCTTTCAGAGGCTCTTACTCTAGTGATAGTTACAACAAGTGGAGGAAACCTATGGAGGCTTCTAAGTTAGTGACCTCCATGCAAATGGATGAGAAGCGGCGAAAAGGACTGTGTTATCATTGCTATGAGAAATGGAATCTAGCCCACACTTGCAAAACTCCTAGGATCTAGTTTTTGCAAGGGGATGAAGAAAAGGTGGAAGAAGAAGAGGAGGAGCCGGGTAAAAAGAAGGAAGAACACCAACTGGTGGAGGTACTACCTAGTAACAAGGAGGAGCTTAAGACTTCCTTGGCTGCTATATCGGGAACACCTACAGTGAGAACCATGCGTCTACTGGGGAGTATCAAGGGGGAACACGTGTTGATATTAGTGGACTCGGATAGTTCACACAACTTTATTGACTCCACTTTGATCTCAAGGTTGCAGCTGGATGTGGACTATTCAGTTAATCTGAATGTGAGAGTAGCTAATAGTCAAAGCATAAGTAGTGAAGGAATGTGCAGATTTGTACACTTGAAGGTACAAGGTAATGTGCTCCAATCTCCTCTTCATTTATGAGATCTAGCTGGGTGTGATGTTGTACTAGGAATCCAATGGTTAAGGACCTTGGGTTCTATAACTTAGAAAAGCCAATAGAATTAAGAGGGGTGAAATTAAATTCACCAGTTGTGGAGGATAGTGACAAAATGCTTAAGACAAACATGGCTAAGGGGAAGGGAATTCTCTTACAAATTGTATGCGATGGGGAAGGAAATTCTCTTATAGATTGGGGGAAGGGAACCGAGTGGTGAAAAATTGGATGGACAAATTTTTGAATTGTCGGAGGAGTTTAAAGATGTATTTAGTGAGCCCGCAACCATGACCACCAAATAATCCTCAAGGAGGGCACTCAACCAATAACCAATCTACCTTACTGATATCCCTACTACCAAAAAATAGAAATTGAGAAGATTGTGCCTGAGTTGTTGAAGTCAGGAGTGGTTAGACCCAACTCTTGTCCATTTTCATCACAGGTTTTGCTGGTTCGCAAGGCCGATGGGAGTTGGAGAATTTGTGTGGATTATAGGTCCCTTAATAAGGGAAACGGTGAAGGCTAAGTTCTCTATTCCAGTCATAGATGAGCTGCTGGACAAGCTCTTTAGCTCAGTAATTTTCTCTAAGCTTGATTTAAGGTCGGGCTATCACCAAGTACGGGTAGTGCGTAGTGACATTCCAAAGAATGCTTTTCATACCCATGAGGGTCATTACGAGTTTTTGGTGATGCATTTTGGCCTCACCAACACTCCAGCCACCTTCCAAGGGTTGATGAATGATGTTTTCAAATCCTATTTGAGGAAATTTGTGCTTGTATTTTTTTATGATATATTGGTGTATAACAAATCTCGGGAGGAGCACGTGGGGCACTTAAGGGAAGTCTTTAAACATGCTAAAACAACATTGTTTGTATGCAAAGAAATCTAAGTGCAGGTTTGCAGTGCATGAAGTGGATTATTTGGTACATGTAATTAATGCTAAGGGAGTGATGGTTGATGCATCTAAAATTGCCACAATGTTGGAGTGGCTAGAGCCTAAGAATGTGAAGGCCTTACGAGGATTCCTAGGACTCACGGGGTACTATCGAAAATTCATCCTGAATTATGAGCTTATTGCTACTCCTCTTACCTTGTTACTCAAGAAAAACTCATTCTCTTGGAACTCAGAAGCCAGCAAGGCTTTTACAGCATTAAAACATGTTGTTTCTCACCCACCAATCCTGAAATTGCCTGATTTCAGCAAGCCGTTTATGATTGAATGTGATGCAAGCGGAAAGGGAATTGAGGCTGTGTTAATGCAGTCCTGGCAGCCAATTTGCTTCCTAAGTCAGGGATTTAAGGGAAAGGCACTTTTACCATCGACCTATGAGAAAGAGTTGTTAGCTCTAGTCACGATGGTGCAAAAATGGAGACCATATCTACTTGGGCAGTCCTTTATTGTGAAAACTGACCAGCAAACTCTCAAGTTCTTGTTGGAACAGAAGGTGGGTACCGAGGCCCAATAAAAGTGGATCTCCAAGTTGATGGGATACGATCTTCTTATTGAAATAAAAAAAGGTAAAGAGAACAAGGTGGCCAACGCCCTATCTAGAAAGGAGGAGGAATTACAAGAGATTGTATGCTTGGTTATGATTTCATTTCCAAAGGCCATTTGGATAGAAGAATTAAAAAAAGGCTACCAAGACTCTTCAGAGAATTGTGTAAACAACTGCACACCAATCAGGGAATTCCTAAGGGATTCTCCTTACAACAAGGCTTGATTATAAAAAAAGGGAATATTAGTATGGGCTCCTGACTCAAATTTTAAAAAGAAGGTACTTCAGTATATTCACAACAATCCACAAGCTGGCCACTCAGGGTACTTAAAGACTTATCAAAGGGCTAAACGTGACTTTTATTGGAAGGGAATGAAGAAAGATATTAAGTAGGTGGTTAGGGAGTGTGAGACTTGTCAGGCTATGAAGTATGAGACTACACATCCAACGGTGTTGCTGCAACCTTTACCCCTTCCTAATCAGCCCTGAACTAATATAGCCCTTGATTTTATTGATGGGTTACCTAATTCTAAGGGGTTCAGTGTCATTTTAGTGGTGGTGGATCGTTTTTCAAAGTATGCCCATATTATAGCCCTAGCCCATCCCTACATTGCCCAGACAGTAGTGGAGGAGTTTATGAGAAATGTGTTCAAACTGTATGGGTTCCCTAGGTCTGTGGTGTCAGATAGAAACCCAATTTTCTTAAGTTCTTTTTGGCAAACTCTATTTCACTCCCAAGGGTCTTCCCTCGACTTCAACTCAGCCTACCACCCAGATGCCAAACTGAAGCTCTCAACAAAAGTATGGAATGCTATCTGAGGTGCTATGCAGGAATTAAACCTAAGACATGGTCACAGTGGCTGCCTATAGTCGAATGGTGGTACAACACCACATATCACACTTTGACAAAAATGACCCCCTTTTGAAGCCATGTATGGGCACCCCCTCTTACTCTATTGTCCTATGTCCCTGGAACTAGCAATAATGCTACGACATATCAAGTCTTAAGGAACAAAGACCAAGTGATTCAATTATTAAGAAACAATCTTAGAGAAGCACAAAACCGTATGAAGCATTATGCAGATAAAAAGAGAACAAAGAGGGTATTTGAAGTAGACGACTGGGTTTATTTAAAACTGCAACCTTATTGACAGAAAAGGATCGCACTGAGACACAATATGAGATTAGCCCCAGATATTAGGGGCCTTTTCAAATAGAGAAGAGAGTGGGTTTAGTAGCTTACCGATTGAAGCTTCCTGAGTCCTCAAGGATCCACCCGACGTTCCATGTATCATACTTGAAGAAAAATCTTGGGTCTTAAGTCCAAGTTTTTCCCTCCTTGCCACCCACGAATCAGATGGGTGAAGTGAAGCCAAAGACGAAGCATATC
The DNA here is from genome assembly GCA_961763995.1 of Juglans cinerea. NCBI lineage: Eukaryota > Viridiplantae > Streptophyta > Magnoliopsida > Fagales > Juglandaceae > Juglans > Juglans cinerea. Next base: position 27,839,776 of record CAUIVZ010000003.1, read on the forward strand.
CTTGACAGGCGCATGAAAAGGCAAGGAGACAAGGCCATCACCGAGGTACTTGTGAAGTGGGTTGGGGTGCCTACTGAGGAAAGCAGCTGGGAATTGTTGAGAAGGCTTCAAGACCTATACCCACATCTTGTGGGCAAGGTGCTGTGATGGGAGGGATTTTGTCATGACTCCGGCGGTTGGAACCCTAATAGAGAAGAAGAAGAAGCTGGAGGTTAGAAGAAGTCGAAGTGGGAAGTCTGAGTTCGAGTAAGTGAAGTGAAATAAGTGTGAAGTGGAAACGAAGTCATGTGTGAAGATGTGTGAAGGACTGAAGTGAAACGGTGTGCAGAGGACAAGTTACAAGAGGAGGCTACGCAACGTTTTGATTAGTCATATGGGTCGGGACTAATAAGTGTAAGACGCACCTTTTGAGAATTAAAGACTTCAAACGGTGCATTTTGGGGTATTGGGGTTAGTTGGGTCCAAGTTAGATGCAGTGTTTGGTGATGAAATCCAAACTGTGCGTTTAATTAGTATGTTATTTCCATTGAGTCAAGTCTGGTCAGTTTAGCAAATAGTAGAGTTAGTTATATGTCAGAAGTGGAATGAATAAAAGGAAAACGATGAGAAATCTATAAGGAATCAAAAAGAATATTTCTGTAGTGGAATTTGGAGGTTAAGGGATTCCCTCGAAGAACCCTATTGACAATACTATTTTTTGGCCTTTGAGCCATTTCATCAAACAGCTTGTGTGCCATCCTTCTTCTTCCTCCTGCCACATTTCTCTTTCTAGTTTCCATCCTAAATACATAAACAAACAGAAAAAGAAGGTATTAGAAGTGAGTTCATAACAAACAAACCGTAGAATGGTGGTAAGACCACCCCTTGGCTCAAGGGCGGTGCCAATGGACCGAGGTGGTTGCATCTCTGCCCTTTTGCCAATTAAGTATGAGTTATGGTGAGACCGCTCCCTTAACCCTTAACCTATAAATTACATTAGTGTCACATGACAAATTTGTCATTAAGAGTAGTTAATAGAGAGAAAGTTCTTATCCACCGCCCCTTGGCTCAAGGGTGGTGCCAATGGACCGAGGTGGTTGCATCTTTGCCCTTTTGCCAATTAAGTATGAGTTATGGTGAGACCGCTCCCTTAACCCTTAACCTATAAATTACATTAGTGTCACATGACAAATTTGTCATTAAGAGTAGTTAATAGAGAGAAAGTTCTTATCTAAGAAATTGACAAATACAAGGATCAAAGTCACAAAATTAAGAACATGGGAAAAGAAAATAATAATAATAAACGCTCAAAAATTGTTTTGATTAGTACTTAACACCTAAAAGCTCAAAATGGATTTCATCTAAGATAAATTATATTTTTAGATGGAGAATAAGATGAGGTTAGGACTAGGGGTGCGCAAAATTTCCAAGATTTAGACTCCGGTCGAATTTTGTCGGGGCTTCGACTCCGACGGAGTCGGAGTTGGTGAAATTCAGAGTCAAGTAGTTGAAAACAGGGGACATTTTGGTCAGGTAAGTGTAACTAAACGACGTCGTTCCGCTTGAAGGGGAACAACGTCGTTTCGTGAAGAAGGGGGTCTAAAACGCAGGACCCCCTTCTTCCCCCCTCACTTTCGCACAACACTACAATAGTCCCTTTGTCTCCACAGTCACACGAGTTCACCTCCCCTGCCATCTACCGTCACCTGAAGCTTTCGCGAACCATCTTCCAGAGTTCATCACAAATTGTAAGAATGATTTGTTGTTCATCCTTGAATAGATTTGTTGTTCCTCCTCAAATTGTAAAAATGTGATTTGTTGTTCCTCCTCCTCCCTTTGTGAAATGTTTATAATTTTTTGTTCATTTCAATGATTGGTGGTTTGCATTTCAATGATTCGGTTTTTAGGCTATTAAATTTAAAAATTGAGGGATTTAGGTTTTGGAAAAATTAGTTTGTTCCAGGTGACTTTCGCTCGAGTGTCGCTCGAGCGAATGGTACACAGATTGTTCTATCGAGCCTTTGCTCCAGTGTGGCTCGAGCGAACATCACACAGATTGTTCGCTCGAGACGGATGCACCGTGGGATGACCCCTTTATTGGTGAGAAACTCAATACCATGATTACCATCATGCAAAACTCGTTAGAGTTAGAGGTGGATGTGAGTTCATAATGTGTCCTATTTTATGTCATATATCATTTGGTTAATGGTTTGGAAGTCTATAGTTAAATGATTAAAGAAAAGATAGTTCATCTGATCAATAAAATCCTTTGCAGGAAAATAGAAAATCACTATCGAATCATCGACTCAAATGCATGAACTGTCAAAACTGATGCGGGGGATTGTGGCTATTTCATATTTGAATTTACTTTGGTGCTGTAAATTTAAATTTATTGTGATTTGTAGTTTTAAATTTAATTTTATCGTATGCGATTTGTAGTTTGATTTAGTCATTGTAATTAAATTTTAGTTTTTTAACTTATTTTTTACAATATTTTAGAACTTTTTAATTATTTTTTTTAAAATTATTTTATTTTTTTAAAGATTTTTAAACAGGGGTGGGCCAAGCTGAATTTCAGATTGGGCCTTGGATATTGGGCCCACGACCTAGGCCCAATCTGAGTAGGGCAACTGGGGCCGCGTAGTTGGGATGCCCACTTCACTCCGATTGGAGATCCGAGCTCCGACTTCGATTGGAGTCGGAGTTGGAGTAGCTTTTGACCTCTGACCCTAGTCGGTGTCGGAGGTCGGAGGTGGGCACTCCGACTCCGTTGGAGTCGGAGCCCACCCCTAGTTAGGATCTTTTAAATAGATTTATGCTACATAAAGTCACTTTTGCGTACTCCTTACGCACTCCACTGATGTGATTGGTCAAAATAGTTATTTTTTATTAAAAAAATGTGACGCAGCTAATCACATTAATAGAGTGCGCAAAGAGTATACAAAAGTGACTGCACATAAAGTTTTTGTTTTAAATATTACATGTAACTCATATTAAGACTTTAGAGCACTCACATCATATTCCCTATAAAATTCCCTAAAGTTTTTAGCTAAAATACATCATTCCTAAAACTTTATACTAAATTTTACTAATATTTCAATAACACCCTAGATCTTATTTCCTATACTTTCTCTATTCTATTAAAATAATATTTTTTTATTATTTTTTTCTCTCGCTTCCATTTACAATCTTAACTGCTCACTCTTTTGTCTTTTTTCTATGTTGAGCAATACTAGCTTCTACGTAAATTTTAAACACGAAACTGATTTTTTTATCTCAATACGAGAATAGTTTTGAAATTATTACGATTTTACATATAATAAATATTCGTCTTTTCCAACGATATTTTATTTGTAACGGATAAATAAAAACCAAGATTATCATTTTCCTTTTGATCTAACGGTGATCGAGATGATCTAATCTTTAGGCACACCCGAAGGAAATGAATAGATAAATATGCTTTTAACTGCTACGTTAAGAAAAATTACATACTTGATAAACTGCGGATTCATTCTCAATAACTAAAATACAAAATTGAAAAGAGGTAAAATACATCCATAATATTTGTCAATTCTACGTACAAGTTGTTGCCCATTCACAGTAGCTCCAAAACACAAACACGGAGTGCGAACAATAAAACTATATTATAATTACAACTACTAAAAATGTCCATAGACCGGGCCCAAAAGTTTAGTGCATCTCAGCATAAGATTGCTCAGAATCTTTCAAAATAAATTGTCAAAAAAAATAACCACGACATTGAAATCAGAATAATCAAACTGGTTTTCTCACAATTTCTAGTCGATGTTTACTGGTTTGTATGTCCATTGATGCTTGTATATTTTGGAGTTCAGTTTTTAATTGGTTAATTGTCTTTTGGCCATATGTTGGTATTTCCGGATCATACAAAATAAAAAAACCCACAAGCCTATCTAGCTTGCACAATTGACACGTATTGAACTCTGTAAGCACAACAATACCACAATAAGAAAGCAAATAAGACCACCAACAATTATCAATTACCTCATATTTTTGGCAACCAAAAAATTGGTGCCTCTTATTATCCTCAATATGAACAGTTCATCGACATGTTTTAATACCACAATAACATACTGGGTATTCATTTTGACGATAGTTTCCTTAGCGTGAGATATTACTAGTACTACTACTTGACCCAGGCATTGGGTAGTGTTGTCTTTTGTTTTTCTTCAAGTTTGTATACAAACAGTGAGCATTTCCGTTATCGACACTCAACTTTCTCTTGCGAAGGCCCCAAACATACCGAAACCATTAACCCATAGAAAGTGGCTTAGGAAAGGAATGTTAACACATAGGAAAAAGCAACATGCTCGAATGGCTGCAACAACCGGTTGCCTTTGTGATTGGCCATCCGGGTTACCCAGCCATGGATTATGTTACAAATTTCTCGTGTTTCCACTCAACTTTGTTATCATCACAGCCAAGGGGGATACACAACCAAAATCATACCAAATAAGAAAAGCATTCAAGGGAAATATACATTTCCTATCACAAACGACAATGGTATCACGGCCTAACAAGTTTCTCTAAAAGGTAGTAAATAATCCAACCAAGCATAAATGGATGCATTCACAGAGTAGAGAAAATGGCAAATGAATCCAACCAATTTATCTTAATAACAGACCATAAAGCAATGGTAAAGTAATCCAACCAATAGAACTGAATAACAGAACAACTAAATTATTGCAATTTATTTGGGGGAAAATAAGTGTGTATAGGGAGCTGGATGCCAGTTCTATTGGTTGCCAAAATTTGGAGAATAAGTGTGTATAGGGAGCCGGACCAAAAATAAATGGATAAATTCATAAAGTAGAGAAAATGACAAATGAATCCAACCAATTAATCCAAATAATCCAAAATGGCAAATTAATCCAACCAATATAACTGAACAACATGGCTCAATCATAGCACAAAACCACATAAGTTACATAACAGTGGAAAAAGAAATTTCAAGAGGATGCTCAAAATGGTTTTTTTATTTTGGCATCTGGCTCAAACATTACACAAACTTGAATGGCTGCAACACGATTGCTTTTATGACCATCCTGGTTACCCTAACATATCGAGCTCGCCCCATTCATAGAAATTATGATTTTACACAATTATCATATTCAATTTAACTATCGTCGTAGCCTAACTACAGCCTAACCATCATCACAGCCTTGTTACATATACAGCCCCAACAACAACCTCATTGAATCTGTTACAAATGTTCAGCCCTAGTGAAACAAAGCAAAATGTCAATTTTGTAGCACACTTAAATGGAAAAGTTAGATTGAATAGCAGAACACATCAATTTCACAAAACAGAAATAAAAAAGAACCAAAATCTGTATGGATTCATCACTGATAGTGAAACAAATGGCATGTCAAATTCGTAGCACATTGAAATGGTAAAGCTAGATTGAATAGAATAACACATCAATTTGACAAAATACAAATAAAAAAACTAAAATTTGGTCACTGATTATACAAATTTCTTTTCAAAACCTACTCACAAATTGCCATCAGAAACCCTAGGAAAGCATACACAGAAACCAATTTGTAATAGTGGGCTAGGGTCATCGAGATCAACCTCAACATTAAAAAATTATAGAGACCCAAAATGGTAGAGCAGAAATGAACTGTAAGCACAAAATTTATCTAAGAGCTGACGGCATGAAGAAGAGACATGGACTCTGTGTGTGAGTTTGTGAGAGATGAAACCAAAATCATGTGGTTTTTCAACCTTCATGAGAGAAAATCTTACCTATTTCGTAAAAAATGGCAAAGGGTCTGCTGTGGAAGGGGAGAGTGCGAGAGAGACGATCACTGTTCTTTCACGAGAGGGACATCGAAGCCGTGGGAGGGGAAGAGAGAGAGGGCACTCGAAAATAATTAAAAATGGGAAAGGGGATGTATAATGGTTTCCCATTGATGGGAAAATATTGTACATAACGTAAAGTGAAACCCTAAAATAGGGAATCAGATGGGAGGAGGAAAAGAGAGTTTCCCCCCACATAAATTGCCAAAATTTGAAGAATAAGTGTGTATAGGGAGCCGGATGCCAGTGCTCTAAGTTGAGGTTCCAAAACGTGTCCTTGATTTGTTTTATTTCTTTCTCTCTTTGTTTTTGTTTGTTTGTTAGTTTTAGTGGGCTGTCCTATCCTTGTTAAGTCTCAATGAATTTGGCATTTACTACATTTTGAAACTACCTTTGCAATTGTAGGGGCCAAATCAGCAGCCTACAATTTTGCCTTGAGATAAGGCCAAAAATCAAGTTAAGAGATAAAGTCATGAAGAGATAGGACAAGCTGACTCAAACTCCTAAAATGAAAGAGATTCAGACTCTTAAGTGGAAAGACACACAGACTTTTAACAGAGAAGGAAAGGTACTCAGACTTCTAAAAGGAAAATGCCACAAGGCAAGTTGGACCTAACCAACAAAATAGACCTCTATATATATGAGGAGATCCCCCACAAATCAGACGAACTCTCCATAGACTCTCCACAAGCTCCCTACTCAGAAACTCCACTACGACTCCAAAGGATCTTCCCTAATTTTTCCGATTGTATTGTGAGATTTGTGAGGCCATGAAGATTGTAAAATCACCCATTATAGTGGATTTCGCCCCCAAACAACCCGTGGATGTAGGCATTATGCCGAACCACGTAAATCCTTGCGTTTCTCTTTATTTACTTTTATTTGTTTATTTATTATTTACGTTAAGGATGAACGCGAAAAACATCGTATCGAAGCCCGAATAGTCTCGTGGGTTGGGGATAATTCTTTCCTCCATTCCGGTCTATTATGCAAATTTTTGGTTTTAATAGTTGGCGCCATTTGTGGGATGAATTTATTATTCTTTGAACCGAAAGGGGGAGTAGGATGATTCTTTGCTTACGAGATTGTCTTTGAAGATGCAGATAAGTTTCCCCTCGACTTTTAACTTGTCATTGGTATTTCTTCTCGACTTTTTATGTACGTAGGGAAAAAATACTAGGTTGCATGATGGGCACTATGCACGCCATGCACAACAAGCATAGCAGGTGCACGCTGAGGTGCACCCAGGCGTTTAACGTGGTGGGCTTGTTGCCTACCACCCTCCCTTGCAAGGAGCGACCCGCGCCTAGCCAGATGGCCAGACGGAGCCCCGATGGGGGCTTTCCCACCATTTCCTCGCTACCGGAGACCGCAAAACAAATGGGGAGGAGCCGTTAGAGGATTGAGAGCTTAGAGAGGCTGCAAGCGACCTCCACTTGACTGGTCGACGCTTTCTACTGCCTTCAAGAAGGAGCTTGACCACGGAAGCTCTTCTGCCGGAATCCTCGCCTCCGGTTGTCAGTTGTCCCAATATTAGACGAGAATAACCACGTCCAGAAAATCACTAGCTGCAGACCACCAGTAGTCACCACCTCTCCAGTCGTCGCTTCCTGCCACCGTCAAGAAGGTCCTCCCGACCATGGAGGCTTTGCTCGTCGTCAGTCCTCGCCACCACCACCTCACTGCAGGAGCCACTCAACGCCGACCACAACGTGCTCGCTAGCCCAGCCCAACCGCGAGCTCGTGGTGCCACCCACGGCAATGCCATGAACCTCTGACACTGTATGTCGCCTTACGGTGATCCTCGCCCACCAGGCGGGTCTGCCGTAAAGCTCCGCATAACTGTCACAACAACACACCACCGTAAGACTCACACGACCCTTGGTCCTTGGTCATGAAAGCTCCTCCTGACAGTTCCTCATTGTCGTGGACCAATGAGGCCCCCAATTGCCACCGCCCAACTCGCTGGTAAGCCCTGTCTCCATCATGGTTGTCCTCAACCATGGAAACTCCACCTGCTGCAAACCTCCCTGCCACGGGTCAAGACGCTACTACACGCCATGGGAGCTCTTAGCCACCATCGTCGCACTCCTTGCCACAATGGCACCACCTCGCCAGAAACTCAGTAGTCCATCATACAAGGCCAACGCCCCTTGGCGAGCAACAAGGCGACAACAAGACTCGCACCCCTTGGAGGTCAACAAGACCTGCGCCCCTAGGCGAGCAACAAGACCAACACCCCTTGGCGAGCAACAAGACCAACGCCTTGGGTGAGCAACCAGACCAATGCCTCCTGGTGAGCAACAGAACCGACATATCCACCATGCAACCTGATCAAGGTCTCTGTGGAAAGCGTATGTGGTTCTATCACAGCCCGTGGAGGCCATCATCATTGCCAAAGCATGACTACTCGCGGGCATTGCCCATGTGTCACCAGCCTTCACCACACTTTAGCGGAATGACTCAGGTTTATAAATCTCAAACTTATAATTTGTATCAGGCTAACCTATTTGGTTTCAAGTGAAAACCTCTCAGGACAGTCTAATTTAGCCTCCCGCCACAACAATGCGATCGAGCACCCTCTCAACAGTTAGCCACCAAAGGACGAGTAAACACTCGTGGGGCAACCAACAAGGGCGTGGAGGTCAGAAGACCCCATCACCCACTCAACAGTTAGCCACAAAGGTTGAGTACACACTCGTGATGCACCCAATAGTTAGCCACCAAAGGAAGAGTATACACTCACAGGGCAACCAACAAGGGTGTGGAGGTCAGAAGACCCCACAACCCACTCAACGATTAGCCACCAAACGTCGAGTACACACTCGTGGTGCAAATCAACAGGCGGGAAAGGTCAGGGACTGCCCGACCTCTACAGTTAGCCACCAAAGGTCGAGTACACACTCGTAGTGCAAATCAACAGGCAGGAAAGGTTAGGGACCACCCGACCTCCTAGGCGCCTAACAAGTGGGCAACTTTCTGGACTGCCCGACCTCTCTCATGGATAGCAGTACAAGCACATCATCTTCTCCAGTAAACGCCGAGTGTTTATACTCTCGCTACAACAGCCTCGAGATGGTTACTTTCGGGAACGAGCCACCAAGCTCTACAACCGCCTCGAGTGGGTTACCTTCGAGAACGAGCCACTAGGCTCTACAACCGCCTCGCCCGGGTGTCCTTCGGGAACGAGTCGACGAGCTCAGCAACCGTCTAAGATGGATCCAGGGGACGACCGACTCACTGACCACTTAAGTGCGCATTACTACGAACAAGCACCAGCAACAAAACGAGAACACCAACATAAACTTACACCGAGGGGCACAAAATCTAGCACTAGCAACAAAGAACAAAACAAGAACACCAACAACAATTTACACTAAAGAGGTAAAAAATCCACTACTACCAACAGAAGCAAAAACAATCACAAAAATATACACAAAAAATCAATCATGGAAATATACACTCTTCACCGACAATAAACAATCTCTCATGCAAACATCTACACAAATAAACAAACTCAAAGCTGAGCCCCGAGCTCACTACTATTGTGGTCGAGTACACCTCTCGCCAAAGCAGTTCTCCACGCTCAAACCTAATGCGGTCGAGTACATCTTCCGCCTATCTCTCTAAGCCGAGCTCCCACTACTTAGCACAAAACAAGCTGAAAACCAAGGACCAAATAGCAAACCAGTTACCAAGTTTTAAAATTCATTCTGAAGATTATTGATATGAAGATTCTCAATGCCTTCTTGTCCAGCAAATCGCCCTTAAGAATCGAGGGCATTTGTAAGGGTCAAATTAGTAGCCTATAATTTAGCCTCGAGATAAGGTTGAAAATCAAGTTAAGAGATAAAGCCATGCAGAGATAGGACAAGCTGACTTAGACTCCTAAGAGGAAAGACACAAAGACTTCTAACAGAGAAAAGAGGACTCAAACTCCTAAAAGGAAATGGACTCAGACTTCTAAAAGGAAAAAGCCACAAGGCAAGTTGGACCCAACCAAGGAAATAGACCTCTATATATATGAGGAGATCCCCCACAAATCAGACGAACTCTCCGTAGACTCTCCACAAGCTCCCTACTCAGAAACTCTACTACGACTCCAAAGGATCTTCCCTAATTTTTCCTATTGTATTGTGAGATGTGTGACGCCATGAGTGATTGTAAAATCACCCATCATAGTGGATGTCATCCCCAAACATCTCGTGGATGTAGGTATTATGGCGAACCACGTAAATTCTTATATCTCTTTTTATTTACTTTTTTCGCTTATGCATTATTTACGTTATGGATGAATGCGAAAAATATCGTATCGAATCTTGAATCGTCTTGTGGGCCAGGGATAATTCTTTCCTCCCTTCTGATCTGTTGTGCAAATTTTTGGCATTAACAGCAATGTCAGCTTAGAATCCACCATCTTCATTGAAGAACACAACACCCACTCCACCAATTTTGCTTTCCTTAATTATTCCATGCACCATCAATTTTTAGCTTCCCTTTCATCAATTTGGTTTCATTCAACTTTCTTGCATGCCCATCTATTTTCTCTCTGCTTGCTAGGTATAGTTATTAGTTTGCTCAAGTTCAAAAAGCTAGCATGCATGCAGAAAAATCACTCTTTGTCACCTCCTTACACACCCATTTCCTTTCTTCTATCATGCACGAATCGATGCAGTACCATTTCATTTTGTACCTTGCCACAACATATTACCAATGATATTTACTTGAAAATACACCCTTGTTGTTGTACCATGATCCCTCTGCATGTTAACGTTTTTGTTCCTTGAGGTTTCTTGTGTTAGTGGTTACAAAAGACGTATATTTTCAACTCTCTGCCCCTAACATTACGTTACAGAGTATGAGGTTTTATGGGGCCAATTCTATTCACCTAGGGTGAAAATGGAAGGCTTCCTCGTATGTCCAAAAATTGGTCCCTCCCATTATGGTCCAAAATAGATCGAAGAAATGACTACGTAAATAAAAAAAAGTAACTAAAACCTTAGCTTTTCATGCATGTCGTTAGATGTCTGCTTGGATTAAATAAGGAACAACCCTACCATTGATTTTAGACGCCAAAGTTTGTTCAGAAAGCTCTGAACCATTTCTTCTGGACCAAGTTTTCACAAGCAACTGCGTAGGTGGCTTCGCTTGACTGAGTATTTTCCATATATTCACGGTGAACTTCATTGTTGTTACAGTTTAAATTAAACCAGATGAATAATGAATATGGCTCCAATGCATTCAAATACAGAGATGGGTTTGGATTTGTGGAATAATACCACGTCATCACAATAGGATATAAATAAATAGAGATTTATTATATAATATTTTTTACATTTAAATTTATATTCATTCTCGTCGTACCTACTTCTGTCCATTAATATTTTCATTTTGGACTAGATCATGTGTTAAGACCTGTTTTGTAGGAACAAGTTGGAAAGGGAGGAAAAGTCATTTCTGACCCACAGTGACGATTCGGGCCTTGGTTGGTGTCATTTGAAGTCCCTAACTCTGATCCGGAGTGGCGGTATGATGTCCGTACATATGTTATTTCAATAAATAGAAAATAAATACAGCAAACATAAATGGAGAATGAGATACACAGATTTATGTGATTTGGTACAAGCCCTACGTCCACAGGTCATTTGTAGGAAAACTCACTATAAATGGTGTATTTTACAGTATTTCATAGTCTCTGATAGCTCATTGTACATACAGGGTTGGTGACCCTGCTGTCTGGAAATAAATAAAGCTGAAACTTTCGTCTGGAGGTTGAAGAAACTCTTGCCTTTCGTCGCCTAGAAGTCCCCTAATATTTGATCTCAGATCCCTCTTTTTATGCCCCTGTCAATAGTTGCTTTATGTCACTTCGCCCAACTTGCATGCCTAACCCTACTTCTCTCTTTTCCCCTCCTTTTCGTCACTTCCCTCTGACACCGTTCTTTTCTCTTTTCAGACTTTGTCTACTCATCTCCTTTTTACCACTTGCTTCCTAATGCCTCTTGTGTTGGACCAGGCCTGGGATGCCATATTAGGCCTAGGTTATTTTTACCCATTTTAGTTACAGCGCGACTCTTAAGGTTGTCTTGCTCAACAAAAGGCCTTAAGAATCCTCAAATCAAGCTACTTGCAGAAAAAATAAATCTCAAAAACTGGTTCTTGGTCTTCTGCTTGTTGAAATGATGATGATCCCCGAGCACGGGAATTGGCTTGCTCACTCACTGTGGGCCAGGCACAGCCGCTAGGGGCCGAGTGTGAGGCTCGACTTGTAGAACTAGGCAGGAGATGACTCGTTGCGTTGGGTGCGAGCATAGAGCTTGACCTATAGAGCTAGGCAGGAGATGACTCAATCGCTCTAGGTGTGAGTGAGGAGGAGCTAGGGCTTAGGTAAGAACATTTGCCCGAAAGTAAAGAGTGTGTATTCTTGCGAGCGTTCAATGGATTTTCACCCCTTGGTGTGAGTTGTTGTTTGATGTTTCCATTTTGGCATTGATGTTAGAGTTTGTTTGTAATAACCTGCACTTAAGTGGTTAGGAAGCCCGTCGACCCCCTGGGTCAATCTTAAGCAGTTGTCGAGTCCGTCAACTCGTTCCCAAAGGAAACCCGTGCAAGGCAGTTATGGAGCCCGGAGGCTTGTTCCTGGAGGTAACCTGCTTGCGACGATTATGGCTCAAGTGTAAGCACTCGGCATTTGCTGGAAAAAATGTTGTGCTAGCATTGCTATCCATATGTGAGAGCAAAGCTTGACATTGAACCAGTTAGGAGGCTGACTCAACCGCGCTGGGTGGCAAGGAGGGATTGAGACACTTGGCATAGGTGTTTCCTCCTAAGATAGCTAGGGTGCGAGCATGAAGCATCGGCTTTAAACTAGGCAGGAGGCTGACTCGATCGCGCTGGGTGGCGAGGAGGGACTAGGATACTTGAGAGAGGTGTTCCATCCTATGATCGTCGGGTTGCGAGTGTGGAGCATCGACTTTGGCGGGAGATGGACTTGATCACGTTGAGGCGAGGAGGGACTGAGACACTTGAGAGAAGTGTTCTCCCGTTGATTGCCAGGTGAAAACACAAAGCATCTACTTTGGCGGGAGATGACTCGACCACATTGAGGTTACGGGAGATAGAGCTCGAACATTCTAGTGGGGCGGGAGACGGACCTTGATCGCCCAACTACGAAGGGAGGCAGAGCTTGATCGCATTGCTACGATGGGAGATAAAGCTTGACCGTCCTACTATGATGGGAGATAGAGCTCAACCATGCTACTGTGTTGGGAGACAGAGCTCGATCGATCTACTGGGATGGGAGTTGGAGCTCGACTGTGCTGCTACGTCGGGAGACAAAGCTCGATCGCACTCTACTATGAGAGACAAAGCTCTACCGATCTGGTGGGGCAGGAGACGAAGCTCCATCGTGCTACTAGGATAGGAGACAGAGCTTGAACGATTTGTTGCGGCTAGAGTCGGAGCTCAACTACACTCTATGATGTGAGACAGAGCTCGACCGCGCTGCTACAACGGGAGACATAGCCCTCATACATGACATATAAAATGCAATGCTCCTAGGTATACTAGCAATATGCAATAATTAATGCAGCGAAAAATATAAGGTTCGTATGAAACTATGCAATGCCTAAAGCAATTGTCATAGCACATGGTACCGTAAGACTATGCATAACCCAAACATTGCCTTTAACATAAAAATTCATATCAAAAGTACCAATGGGTTTTTTGTTCATTGTCTCCCAAAACAAGGGTAGCTAACAAAACCTTTTTCCCTAAAACAAAGGGACTGATCACAAAAGAACTTAAGTCACTAGAACATCCAAAATATATTTCTTGGTACAGGAAAACGGTCCCTTTTTTTTTCTAATCGGGCTTCTTCCTTTTCTCCAAGAATCGATCATTGTCCCGATTCCTTAATCTTTTCAGCTCGTCGATAAGCTATAGTGCCTCAGAAATGAGTCGGTCGGTGTTTTGTATCCTATCCAACAAGGAGGGCTCCGACGAGCTCTCATTGTTCTTCGGTACCTCCTCACTGGTCGAGGGTACCGTAGTCCTCTTGCGTTTCACCATGGGGGTAATCTTCTAAACCTGTCACAACTTCTACCATTCCGGATGGGGAATGGTAGTAGAAACTATTACAAGTGGCAAACCGTGGAATGCATGCATGAACATGTACTTGACACATGACGTGACCCAACACTTGACTTATGCACTTGACATTTTTCAAAAGACATGTAACATATTCTTTGGACTTTTCAGAAAAAAATTCTTTGACATCATTTCATATCTTATCATATCGCGTGATCCATATCGTATCGTATCATGTTATATCATATCATGTGATCCGTATCATGTGAGCTCATTGCCTTGTTCTTATAACATATGGTGGACACATCACGGCTCTCCTAAGCACCGCATGTTCCTGCTAGTTACTGCACCACCAATGGTCCGTACACTGTGGTGAATACGTCTTATTCATATTCATTATAAAACGACAGTACTTCGTCGAGTTATTAGCCTTAGCCATGGCACCCACTAGCGTTAGGTGCTACCTCGCTCCGGCATCCTTTCCAAAAAGATCCATTTGAGGCACGCCGACGATTCTTTGTCGACCCAGGGGTTACCACTATTCTTAAGTACTCCAGAGTGGACATAGGAGTTCCACCAGGACATTCCCCCATCCTAGCATTTGGGGTTGTGATAAAACATTTTTAGATACTTTTATTTTTCTTTTAAAAAGACCATTTACTCAAATGCATGTGACTTGAGACTTAAAACATGTTCCTTCTTATACTAGACATGTGACACATGAGATGCCGTGCATGAAATCATCAAGCGTAACATATTCAAATCATGGCATGATAACATAGGACATATGAAATATCAAAACAACTTCATGAACATAGAAGAACATGACTTGGCTGAAATATCAAAGGCATGTAACATAGAGAAATTTCACTTTAACATGTCCCAAACTTGAAGCATAATAGATAAAATTCATGGCGAGGGTGAAGCAAACATGAAATCATGGCAACATTTCAAAAATCTGAAACACATAACATTGCTATAACTGAATCTTCATGATATGTGAAGCATTAACATAACCTCAAGCAAAACCGAAACATATGCATGTGAATCATGAAATTTTCAACGTAGATCTGAATCATATAACCTCTTTCATGATCTTATAAAAAGTCAAAACAATGTATTCAACCAAGCAAGACATAGATTAACAATCAAAGATAATCAATAACAAAGAAAGATTTACACAAATATATACGCATGTTAACCAAACTAAGTTGAGTGTTTACTTACAAAAATTATTTGAGAAAACAATTGCAAGTTGTAAATTAGATGTACAACTCGTTAGAACAAGGATTTCAAACCCTAATCAGTGTACATGAGTGTGTGAGATTCTTCTAGGGTTGTCACTTGTTCATGGAGACTTCAAAACCATTCGGCTCTAGGGTTTTTAAACATGAAAACCCTTCAAATTTCGTGTGACTCTTGGCTAAATCTTGAACATGTGTGTAGTTCATGTGGGTGGCCGATTGTGTGGAGGATCTAAGCCCTCAAAGTTTCGGCTCCCTCTCCTTTCTTGGAAAACCCTAGATTACTTCAAGATGAAATAACCTTAAAATCGTGTGTGCTTTACAAGAATCTAGAACTCTTTGGAGATTTCATCATCTTCTTGAGTTAGGTGTGAGTAGTGTGAAAAGAAAATAGGAAAATACGAGATCCTCACCGTGGTTTCCTCCTTTCTAGTGTTGTGGTCCTCTCTTGAGCGTAGAGAAGAGTGGTTCTCTTGTTTGGTTGGAAGGAAAGTGAGAAATCTTTAAGTGTTTGTGTGAAATAGTATGGAGAAGATGAGAGCATGAGCAATTTCAAAAATGGCAAAGAAAGAAAAACCCTTAAGCGTGTGTCTCTCTTCCCCTTTTATAGAACTCTCCTCAATCTCTCATTGGTTGCTTGTGATCCATTGCTTGAAGGACAAGTGTACTCTCATTTTTCCCTCTAGCCGAATCATCTTCCTCTTCTAGATCATTAGATTGCTTTAGGAATGTAAAAAAGGTTTTTTGCTTGTGGCGTGTAACACTTTGCCTTGGCCGAACCCTTTGTCCTCTAAGTCTTTTCCATTTTTGTCTAGATACAATGTACCTCAGGGCAAAAAGGTAAAACAATCACCAAGTCCTTTCATCTTCCAAAAAGTGAAACTTTGCATGTGTGACAGATGGCATAGGCGTGTGCCTTGCCCTAGCTGTCCACTTCCTTCTACAAATCCCTTGATGATTCTTTATCTTCTAGTGCCCATTTCCTAGGTGACCTTTCACTTACCAATGGTTCCTTTGTAACCCTAATGTGACAAGTGGCGTGTGTGAGTATGCCTTTGGGTGTAGTGGCCGAAAATATAAGGGTAGGTTAGTCATTTTGTGCAAATGTCCATTCTCATTCCTTCTAGAAACTCCTTGCATGGTTGACAAGTGGCAAAATCTTAAGAAAGCACTTGAGTGAGCGTGTGAGTGTAGGAAAATCAAAACTTATATTTGTCCCTTCGGTTTCCCTATGCAAATCCTTTGAAAAAAATCCCTTTTGTCTTCCCTAGGCATCACTTCCTATGGAAACCAATCTTGGAACTCAAACATTTGCCAAATGGCATGGTGTAGACGTGTTGGCCGAGTGGCTTTTGGCCTCCTTTAGGTCATCTCATCATTCTTTTCTTCTATAAGACCTCTTGCATGCAAGACAAGTGGCAATCAAATTAGGGTTGGCGTGCATGCATTCCTTTGGTTTCCCAAACACTTTTCGCTCTCCCTTAACCCACTATCACATCCAAATGCATGCATGACACATGGCACTAGTGGCAATGGCTTTGGTCATGGGCTATGGGTTTCTAGGGTTTCTAGGCTTGGATTTTCTTATGGTAGCCGAATATACATGGGCTTGGTTGGCCTTCTCTTGAGTTTGAGTTACTAACTACAAATCCAAGGCCTCTATCCAACTAGACCTATTCTCATGGCCCTAAAATAATACTAAGGCAATGGAAATAATTATTGATGAAATTTAGCTAAATTTCAGGTTATCACAAGAACACTTACTTGAGGGAAATTTTATTTGCTCATTCGGGTATGATTTCGTATGTCAGAAAATCATCATTCTCCTACTTTCGATGTAGAGGATAATCGCATCCTATAAACAGTGTCAACTGTTAAGACCTATTTTGTAAGAACAAGTTGGAAAGGAAGAAGAAGTCATTCGATAATCTTTTATTTTTATAAAAAAGAAATTCAATACTTGATAAGAAATGACACCTTATTATAGTGAGATAAAAATAAGATACATATGCATTATTTGAAATATTATGATGTGTACGCCTAGTGATATTTTTCATTTTCGTGAGTGGGGATTACTTAAAATTTGTGTTTGGTTGGATTGATGGGTGTAGCTAATCCTTAATTATAATAAAGTTTTGTTTCATATTTTAATAATCTAAGTAATTAATGAAGATTTTTGGTGTTTCTTGATGCTAGGCTACATGATAATATATCGATAATAAACAAGAGCCATGCTACAACCACTGAGAGTGTAGTCCGACAAATTCCGCTGATAACAATATTTGGCCTCTTTTTTTATTTGATTTTTTTCATACATTTTTTATATCTTTAAACATCTTTTACAAAAAAAAAATCACAACATATTAAAAAGAGTAATGCTACATACAGTCGTAGAATGCGCAAATGCCGTGCAGTCGCTTTGAAAAAGAGTGGGGTCCATTATTAAAAAATTAATTTCTTTTCATGTGGGTCCCATATTTATTTATTTTTTTCAAAGCGACTGCACGACGACTGCACACTCACGACTGCAAGTATCATTTCTCTATTAAAAATAGTAATACTTCTTTAATTATTAAATAAATAAAAAATTATATCGGAACCCATTGTGTAGATCCTTGGAACAACAAGTATTATTCAAAAAACAAGATCCTTTGTACCCTATTAATGGTACAAAGGGTAATCCTGGAAAAAAAATGATCGGTATATCGTGTTTAGGGCTTTCAGTCGGAGACTCTTTCGTGTCTTTCAATTGCTTTTCTGGAGGTGTACTCGCCCATAGCCTCCGTGGAGATCTTCGACCAGGTAACTCTGACTCAATCGAGATCTCCGACCATACACTTTTCTCGATTTTCCTGTGCTTTTTGAATTCAAATTTCAAGCCTTCCTTTTTTCCCCTCCCTCTTCTCACCGTAAATGCCACAAACATTTAAATTGGTTCGTGTCCTTAGATCTCAGAATTTCACCAGCGCTGAGGAGGCAGAGATTTAAGTGTGGAAGAAGCAATGGCGGGAGCGGAGCAGTGGAAGAACCATTTGGAGCAGTGGAAGAACCAACTGGAGCCGTGGAAGAATCAACTGGAGCAATGGTTGAACCAAGGGATTGAATACATTCAGCAGATTCCACCAACCCAGCTCTACGCTGCTATCGCTGTCTTGTTATTCACAACCCTTTTGCTCCTTTTGAGTATTATGCTGTCACATTCTTAATTACTTGGCTATACTTTTATGTTCAATATGCTCATCCGCAAATCTGGTGTGTTTTTTTCATATCAAACGTTGATGTGTTTTTTTCCTGACGTTTCGCTTTGCGTGGCAGTTCGGGTGTTCAAGCGCACGAAATCTAATACCATCGTGCTAACTGGGCTTAGTGGGAGTGGGAAAACTGTTCTATTCTATCAGGTAAACATCGGCATCGTTGGATTTAGTCGTTGATATGTGTTAACTTGTCAAGATTTTGATTATTCAATGCATCCAGTTGTAGGAGATGTGATATATTTTGAAGAATGTTCCTACATTAGTCTTACAGTGCTCATGGTACGAGTTGATAGTCAAGATTATGTCCTGTTGCTCGTTATAAGTTTTTACTGACTGTACTAAACCAATAAAGGGACTGATGCAGAGTCCTGCACACATTTTTTAAACACTTCGTTAAGCCCTGATGGTTGGTTATATCAAGTCCTTTTTTTTAATGAGTAAAAAAACCTTGTTAATCAACGCAAAAGGCGCATCCAAGTACACAAGGTGGCTCCTTCAGTGTCTGTTAACACTCCTCAAAATTCCCATCTTTACTTTACTTCTAAATGCACCATACTAGGCCAGTAGGAACCATCTTCCATACTGCTGCAATTTGTGCACATCGTACGAACCCTCTCCAAGAGTAAGAAAGGTAAACTATTTTGGGCATGACCAAAGCCAGTTCTTTAGGTCTTGTAATAAGTTTATTTAACCCTAGTCCTGTAACCCATGTAACGCCTTAGTAACATAGCTTTTTGGAGTACATGTCATTACAAAATCTTGCTGAGCTTATTTATAAAAAAAAAAAAAAAAATTAGATTCTACGCGTATTTCTGTTTCTTTGGCCTCTGCGTGCAACCTCAGAGAAGAAATAACTTATAAAAAAAACACTAGGCTCAGAACGTTTTTCAAATCACACATAAATCTGAACATAGAAATGAGATAAGGTGTGGTGATGAGTGGTGTTGTTGGTGCTTGTTTTTTTATTAAAAATAGCAGCTGGGAAGCTTCAAAAATTTAGGGAACTGTATTTTGCCCTGTTTGTCAGCCTGACAGTACTGTTATTTGTACTTTGGCTTGTTTATGGTTATGCCAATTCTGTTCTGAAGCTTTTGGTGTATTGGAGTGTTGCAGTTAGGGAAAAAAGTGCAATGTTGTCTCTAGGAGGGTGCTGTCATGCTTAGTTTTTTGCTATTGCACAGTGGTCGAGGTTTTGAGGGGTTGAACTTTTTATCAACAAGATTTAGCTGGTGTTCCTTAGACTTTGTAGATACTTTCCCATATGCACCTCCTATTACTATTGATTACTTCATATACAAAGGTCTCATTTATACCTTCACTTTTATGCTTTGATTTTATGTCTGTGACAGCTTCGGGATGGCTCTTCCCATCAGGGCGCTGTTACATCAATGGAACCAAATGAGGGCACTTTTGTGCTTCATTCTGAAACAACAAAGGTATTACATTTTAATTCCTTATGCCCAGATGCATGAGAAACAATTCCAAATTTCTTGTGTACATATTGATTTATCTGATCATGCTTAGTCTTTTGTATATGCGAGAGGAAGTATCCCAATCCTTTCAGCTGCCATGTGAACATAAGATTGATTATAGCGTTTCGCTTCTTTTCATCTCATTTTTGTTTATTAGTTGATCATTGGACCAAACTCATTGAACTGAAACCTTTCTTACCTTGTGTTTGACAGAAGGGCAAAATAAAACCTGTCCATCTGGTTGATGTTCCTGGGCATTCTCGTCTTCGACTCAAACTGGATGAGTTCTTGCCTCAAGCAGCAGGAATAGTTTTTGTGGTGGATGCTTTGGAATTCTTACCAAACTGCCGTGCTGCTTCAGAGTAATTTTATTTATATATTCATTATTTTTTCCAAAGCTACACTGGTAGAAAATCATCCCCCCAAAACCCACCACCACCTGCTTACTTCATATCACCCTGGCACCTTGGGGAGGGACCCTGCTTGGGTTGGACCCTACAGGGTCCCTCCCCAATGAGTCTTAGATCCATCCTAATAAGTGATACAAAGTTGGTGAGCAAATGACAAATAGAACTGAAAAAAAGTATATATTGCTTACAAAGATGTTTAACATTTGATACTACTTTCAAAAGGTACCTGTATGATATCTTGACCAAGGCCAGTGTTGTAAAGAAGAAAATTCCAGTACTCATTCTCTGCAACAAAACTGACAAAGTGACAGCACATACCAAGGAGTTTATCAGGAAGCAGATGGAGAAGGAAATGTATGGCTTTTAAGTTCTTTTATCTGTTGTTTTTGGTTGATTACATTTATTACTCATTTTTTAAGCTGTGGAGGGGATTGCACTTCTGGTTTTTCCCTTTTGATTTTCATTTGCTCTATAATATTTAAAGATGTGGAAGAGAGATTAGTCCAGTAAATTCATTTTCCCCAAAATTTTCCTTTCGTTATAGCCAATGCAATTGTCTCCTGAGTTAGTGTAGAGGTAGCCTTGTAATCTACTTTCTTTTATATGGTCTTTTGTTCTTAGCTCACTGAATGGTGCTCTAATATTGCACGATGTGTTATATATGGATTCTTGTTTCTGTTCTTTCTAACAAATTACTTTTCATTAAATTTCCCTCTATGCAACCTATAGACGAGGAAGAAATTTACACCATGGCATCAATTGCTTTCCAAGAAAATATTGGTTACAGTCAGGTGGTTGTAATTGCCATCCATAATTCTTCTAGAGCTACTCAAAACGGCAGTCATATTTTCTTTGCTTACTTAAACTGCTACTTGATACTTATGATTCTGCCTCGTTAAATTCTAAACCATGCTTTCTTTCATTTTACAGCGACAAATTAAGGGCATCAAGAAGTGCGATATCAGAAGCTGACATTGCGAATGACTTCACACTTGGGGTACCTGGAGAAGTGTTTTCTTTCTCTCAGTGCTCTAACAAAGTTACCGTTGCAGAAGCTTCTGGTTTGACTGGCGACATATCTCAGGTGGAACATTTTCTCAGAGAAAACGTAAAGCCCTAGCCAAATGTTCTCTCCAATGTCTTGAATGCGTGGTGTTTTTTGCCTGCCTGGATATTTGCCCCATGTTACTGAGAGAGAGAGAGAGAGAGACGCGGGGGGGGGGGGGGGGGTTGGTGGTGGGAGGAACTGTGAACTGTGGGCAGTGAACTGTGAACTTGTAGAGGTTGACGGAGAGAAGTGGATGAGGATATCGTTCTTAATTAAAAGATCTTTGAGTAATTTATTGACCAAGGGCATCACCATGCCTCCTCCAACCCTACCAAGGGGTTATAGACCTACTGCCTGACCATTATCCATAATCTTTCATGGATATCTTCCTTGTTGATGTTTGCTCAATTTATTTATTTAAGAAAAAATATTTACTGCAGCCTACATCCTCAACACGGTGTGTGTTGAGTTGAAGGAAAAAAAAAAAAAAATTCAGAAGGGTGTGCTGCGGAGGTAGGATGGTGCCCAGCATTACTCTTTATTTAAATGTAGGACCTTGAACATGAGAATATGGAGTAAAAGTGAATAACAGATGGGAGTCTGGGACACAGCATCCGTTCTATCTCTCATCTCTGCGTTTCACGGCCTTCTGCTATTTGAGTGCATGTTTGCCGAAGCATATGGCCCTCTCAGTCTTAGGAGAGGTTTGGATTCAAGATCCATTTCAACTCATCTCATCTAATCATTACAATTTTTTTAAATTTTTACATAAAATATAATAAACAATTTAACTTTTTTAAATTTTAAAACAATTTTCTCAAATTTTCATACAAAATATAATAAATAATTCAATTTTTATTCTATTATTCACAAATCATCTCAACTCATCTTTGAATCCAAACTTTTCCTACTAGCATTCATCTACCATCTGTCGCATTATCCATTTAGCATAACAAAAATGTAAAAAAGCTATTAGGTCATTTTCATACAACTAACCAATAAAAAATTAATTTTTAAAGTCTTTTTCTTTCAATTTTGAGATTTTTATTATGTAATTGTTAAATAGTTGTTGCTGTATCACTTCTCCCAAACAATAAAATACTGTATACTGAAGCAGTTCTTGTCCGTCTAAAGATGCAAAGCTAAACAAACAATGAATCATGCACGAACGCGTGCTAGATTACGTGAAAAAGCATGTTAAGCACCATGACAATCAAATCAATGTAAATAAAAACAAATAAATAAAGAAAACGAAGAAAGGGTTGAGCTAGAATCTCACAATACATATCATGTACAGATCTCATTTAAAAAAAAAAAAAAAAAAACCTCAAAATCAGAGTTTTCTAATGGAAGAGCAGCAGTAACTTGACAATACAACGTCTTTATGGCCGAGGATAACTTTAGGTGAATTCATTTACCAACCTCACACTTTGATTCCAGCTAGTTGGAAAAGGAATAGTATAATTGAATTGTTGTAAAAAATTTCAATGTCTTGGTGACTTATGCAAGCACAATCATATTTAGTACAATTGCGCGCCTCTGGCGGAGACAAAAATACATGTATGATGAATTTTATCCTAGAAGAACCAACCATTTATATACCCAATTTCTTTCCCATTCCCCACCTGATGTAAAGAGCAACGACCTTTGCAGCAACTCTCTCAGAGTATGAAGAATCAATTACTAATCTTCAAATATGAATTATGAAATGGTTCGGCCAGGGTGGCGTTCGCCCTTCTATTCGGTTAACTAGTGCCCTACTGATACTGACATGGCTGAGTCAGGGCAGTGTAATGCCTGATCTAATTCCTCACCTACTACTCTGATATCCATCCGGGAATGATCTTGACAGTAACAAGTGCTTCAATCTAACAATTAAAGCAAATATGCCATAGCATGGTATATGCATCAAACCCACTCCAAAGTACCTGTAAAACGACAATGGCAATAAAAACAATACTATCATGAGAAGCAGTAGATATATCATTAGTTTCAACGGCTGCAATTCCTAAAAGTTGCCAACTGATGCTTGAAAATCACCCCCCACCCCCCCACCCCTTCTTCCAATATCTTTGTTTCTGTGTTGAGGCATATTATTGCCAACAGATTTGCCCTTGAAATGATTAATATGAAGTCTAGCAAGTATTGTATAGAACCTAACACTTAATGAGACCAATTCATATAAGATATGGGCAATGATTATCTGATATTAAGATTCTGGTGGCAAGTTTTTGACATCTTACACATAATCATAGAATCAATAATGGTTCTAGTGATAAAGTACTGCACGCATTCAGTTGTATACTTACCATCACAATGAATAATCATATTACTGAGGCAAATTGCTGACATTTTGATGGACCAAATATGAGTCAATTAGCAATAGAAATGTTTTCTTAACTTTATTTAGTATCCGTTTCTGGAAAATAGCATGTCTTTCTATGTTGGGAGTTATTTTTTTCCAATGGCCATATTTTCATGACAAGTAAAGTGAAAAGCTTTCATGCAGAATAAGGTGGTTCAAGAATAGTAGTAGATCATGACAGCATACCATAACGGAGCATACGCAGATGACAAGTCCAGAAATGGATATGGCCACCTGTACAGAAATGAGAGGGAAAAGGTGGTAAATGCAATGCAGAACAACTACTCACACAAAGTGATATTTTAAATATATATAAAAAAAGGACAACAACAGTAAAAATAAGATTATAACAATAACTAACTAACAGAACAGGGTAAATATTTACCATATGGAAACACAAGCATGGATGATCCATTGGAAAATGACAAACATAGCCGTCCAAAGCACAAAATATGCTATCCGAAACACTGGAAATTGCTGGAACAAGGAGATATATAGTTCTCATTTTGCACCGATCATAAGGATATTAAAATAAGGGAAGAAAAACTGCTAAAATCATTGAGGAAACCCTTACCAAGCAATTTAAAATTGTCTCACCAAGGAGGAGAACGGCATTGATTGAGTGCATACTAACAATCAACTGCAGTTTAAAGGTGAATACACTCCTCAGATGGAACCAGTTGTGATATAAAGAACAATTCAAGTCATATTTGAGGAAAAAACACAGGTCTGATGATCGTGACATTGGCATGAAACTGCAAGCACTTTGCTTTCAGTTTGTATTCAGGCCAGACTTGCTAAATTGCGGGAACAGGATATAAAAGAAAACTTGCAACTGCTAAATTCCCCAAAATTTTCTCCTACCCACTACTCCTTTTGTTGCTTTCGGTATCGATAATGGGAAGAGGGCAGAGAATTCTAGTTGCAAGTTGACTTTAAGATCCAATGAAAATGTCAAGGCTCAACTCTGACTTAAGTTTTTTGTTCAAGCAGAACCAATTACCTTGGTCTAAACACTTCCCAAATGATATACATATATTTCTCATATATATATATACATATATATCTGTCATGTCTGAACTTTCTACATCAACCTTAATAAAGCCAGAACCTTGGAGAAAGGGGTCTGAATAAGGTTTTGATCACATGTGCAGCGACATATATAGTTTAAACAAAGGAAGCAACACAGCAAGTGTGATATTAAGTTTGTACTTACAAAATTTAAATCATAATCTTTGGCTGTTAGAAAGGGATAAAGAATGAGCCAAAATACGCAATCGGTGAGCGCCACAGCACCTGCACACATCTGTAGGTAGAAAATAAAATTCAACAGACTTTCTAGTCCACCAAAGCCAAAAATAAGCACAATTTAGGTAATCCGTTTCCCACTACTATTTAATAGCGGGAAGATGCTGAAGAAATTTATGGAAAGTTGGAACTTTTTTCTATGCTAAAGAATCAGATAATCAAGATTAAAATCTCATCTAAAGGATCATAATGAATAGAATATATGTAACAATAGCTACTGAGAAGACAAAAGACTCAGGAATCATACAAGTTTAAATTCATTAAAAAAAAACTGTGGCATGTTGAAAACAAATACCTGAAAAATGATTTGAAAGATATAACCCCATGCACCCGCAGTATGGTGAGTGTGAGATTCTTCACTGGTATCTGAAGTCTTGTACATATTGGACATATCTGCACTTTCCCCTACTGTGGGGGCTATATATGTTCCTCGCTCTTCATCTAAACTTGCATGATAAGCTGCATTCCCTCCAACTTTGTTGCGCTTGCAACAACCATAAATGGAGAGTGAAGACCCAAGCTACAAATTATAGTTGAGAGATTAGTAACTTATTGGTGATGTAAGAGCAAA
The DNA here is from genome assembly GCA_961763995.1 of Juglans cinerea. Lineage (NCBI taxonomy): Eukaryota > Viridiplantae > Streptophyta > Magnoliopsida > Fagales > Juglandaceae > Juglans > Juglans cinerea. The sequence goes on from CAUIVZ010000003.1 coordinate 27,865,356, forward strand.
ATGGAGTTCCAATAGATTTTGAAACATTGACAGACAGATGGTTGTTGTCTTTTTCCATGGGAAAACTGCACAGCCAAGTAGTGATATCAAACATATGTGAACAGGATTCTCCCCTCTATAATAAGTGGGAACCTTTGGGTGAGAATCACCTCTTGGTCTCATTGTGATTCAATAGATCGAACAACAATTAGCTAGAAAATTGCAAGCATTAAGAATAAGGAATAAACACTCAATCATGAAAATATTGAAAATAAAATAAAATATGCCAAGCAAGAATGGAAGGGAAGCCACAAAATCTGGAGAGTGTCTGTATTAAAGTGAGGATGATGTTAGACTGATAGTTGATGTTGTGTGCATCATAACTAAGGCGAAACAGATTTCTGGTTTTGACAAGAAGATCCTTGAGCAGATTGGGATACTGACAATAGAGGATCAAAGGTCGAAGGTTAGAGTCCAATTCTGGAGGAAGCCAGCTGGTAGCAAGATTAAACTAAGGCCTTGTTTGGATTCGGAAACCATCTCATCTCATCTCATCTAATCATTACAACTTTCCCAAATTCCTAAACAAAATACAATAAACAATTCAACTTTTTCAAATTCCAAAACAAAAATAATATTAAAAAATAATATTCTAACAACATTTATTCAACTTTCATTTGAGAAATGAAAGGGGGCAGTTCTTTGTGGCCTTCTCTGCTTGATATGAGGAAGGTACCAACACAAGGGCTGAGATGAGAACCTTCCTGGAAGGCATTCAGCTGTGCATTTGACTAAAACCGCTTGGAGGTTGATTTTGGAATCGGATTCACAGGTGGTGGTTAGTTGGGTGCAAGAAAAAGGTTGCTGTCCATGGTATTTCAGAGAGCTGGGTGATCGGATCAGAGATATGCAGAGGGTATGCAACTTCTCACCTCAACATATATTTCAGGAAGTTAACCAAGTTGTAGACAGTTTAGCCAAATGGAGCGCTAGGGGAAAATCGCTTTTATTATTGGAACAATCTACAACGAAATGTGCGAGGTGCTTTGGTACTTGATAGAGCTTGGCTTTCATATGTTTGAAGTAAATGAATTTCTTTTTGTATAGGAATAAGAATTTGATAATGCTTTTGCACCTTGGTTTTGGGTGTTTATAATGTAACCCCTAAGGTGAAGAATTGTAACCATGGTATTCCTCCGCCACAAGTGAGGGATTATGGGGTACCATCGTCTTTTTTTTTTTTTTAATTATATTTAAAAAAAAACAAAAACAAACAAACAAAGGTGGACAAGAAGATGAATTGAAAAGAACAGACAATTAGTGAAGTATTCCAACAAACATAGAGAGAGAATAATGTCACAATTTCATCTCTATCAGACTTTAGACTCCTTTTTAATTTGATCACGATACAAAGTTACTAAACTGTAAAAGCAAGAATCTGGATGAGTACTCTGAGTTAGAAAATGTACCCCAAAATAGATTGTGACCAAAGAAAATGTCCACCTGTTGCCAACGAAAAAATCACAAGAAACATAATCAGCAAAAGTGGCAGTTTCTTTTATTCCTCTGATCAAACTTGATATTTGACAGCTGCTTATACAAATACTCCCTTAATGAGAAACCAATCACAAGACCTTTCCCTCCCTGACATAAGCTCTCTCGTTATTAACTAAGACAGAAAATATTTTTTTTTTTATATAAGTAAACAACTAAGACAGAAAATATATTATGTTCCGGGGGTTTTCAAAAATCCATAGATCGAAGCTGTGCTCCATTGAAGTGGGTAGAAGTATACCATCCTCTATTTCTAGCTAGCTGAATAAAGCCCCCAAAAAAATTTAGATTGTCTGCTTGGGTTTTGTGAGGAGAAGAATAATGTAGATTTAAAAACTGAAGCAGTCAAGAATCAAATGGTGACATCCAAAACATTATACAATTTAGAGGAGACTTCTTTAAAGGAGGTTTCTTATTTGAGCACGGCACTTTGAAACCTGTCTTACATGGAAGTATGCCGAATTACATAGATGAAAGATGAACAGGTGGGCAAAGGAGGGCTTACTGAGTATAGAAGTAAAAAATGCCACCTCCAGCGACAACAACATCAGCAATGAGCAATGCCAAAAGCACAATGAAGGAAATTGTTCTGTAAGCAAGCAGCCAGCCAGGATGGAGTCCTTTGAGACATGTCCTCCAGGCTTCATCTTCATACAAAGACCCCACTATTTCTCGCTGGTTTTCTCTCCTGTCAGGTCTTCGCTTGCTGAAGCCTTCATATTTCCATATTAGAATTGATGCCAGAACCATTGAGGCCAAAATCCATAGTGCACAGAGGAAGAACCTCCAGTTCAACCAATAACTTAGAGTGTTTGTATTATCACTAGTCATGACAGGCTGCCAAGTATGGGTTGAGGATCCTGTCAGGAAACTAAACACACCATTATCACTTGCTCCACTATTCATCATATTTTCGAGTTTATTTCCTAGAGCCATATGCTGGTATAAAATGGCAGGCTACAGCATGCAGGCACATTTCAGGGGAGAAAGACATACACTTATTGTTTTATTGTTTAGGCGACAGGAAAAAAAGAAGAAGAAGTGCGTGTGCCTTCTGATGGAAAAAGAAATGAACTCGAGAGAAGTTCTGTTTGACCCTCTCCCACCCCCCCCCCCCCCCCCCCCATAAAGAAGAAAGAAACTTGATGCTAGAATGCACAAATAAGATCAAAGTTTCCAAATTGAAATATTTTGTACCAAAATAGATACGGCCGGAACCAAATAATTCAATGAAGCAATAAAAAAGAACAAGTTTCTAGATCAAAACCGAGTACAAAAAATAAATTCGGAGGAAAAAACGAAGTTACAGTGAGACAATTTCCCGCTAACACTTCGATTACAACCAAGCTATAGAGTTTAAAAACTTGAAGAACCAGCAAAACTACAAAACAAAGTATGCCTATACGGATAGAAACCCAATATTCGAAACTTCAATCCCCATCATTCTACACGGCAATCAAATTCCACTAACGAGCTAGTAGTTTATCATAACAATAATTTTTAAGTTATTCAAAATTCGTGTTACGCACGTAAGGAACAAGCAGAAGAACTAAGGACTGAATCGACTGATATATCATATGGGTTATTGTCAATATTACCAAATACCACAGAGATTCCTTTCTTTAGATTGGTTTTACCCAAAAAATCACATTGAAACAAGAAAAAAGAGAGAAAAGAAGTCTATTCCTACGAAAAGGAAAGGTGTGGCACTTACGGTTTAGCCAAATGAAATGCAGAGGGCAGAGGCGTCAATGCAAAGGAAGATGCTTTGCTTCTTCCTTTGCTGCAATCGATCGAGAGAGAGAGAGAGAGCGCTTTTGTTGTCTGATGGCGCAGACTATCTTCTGGGATTAGAGAAGATTCAGTAGATAAAGACAGAATACACTTTTTTATTTCAATAAAATGTTACGTGATTTCATAAAAATAAATTGATATATTGATATCTATTTTATAAAAATATTTTTATCATTTAATCTATCATATCAAATATATTTATAAATTTATTTTCAAAGGATTGGGTAGAAGTAAGCAATTTGCAGACGGAAGAAGCAAACCAAAGACAGTGAGAGGACTACTTAGAGATTTTGTGAATGTATAAATACTGTATAATTATTTTTAAAAAAATGAATAAATATGAAACACACATAAAAATAAATTAATTTTTTAATAATAGACTCTACTCTTTTTCAAAACGACTATACGACGTTTATATATTTCACAACTATATATAACATTACTCTATCAATAATCCCAACCCAACCACTTCTTTCCCTTCGCCTTCCCTTTCCTTGCGTATTTCTTTTCTTCCTTTCTTTCATTTTCGTTGCCGTAGTTTCTAGACTCCCGGACACGTGGCTTTAGTCTAATGGCTCAATTCCAACTCACGTCACTCTTTCCGTTTTGAAGTTGGGATTTCACTTCATGTCATTTACAAATGATATTTTTCTTTCTTTCTTTCACTTTTCTGTTTATAATTTAAAAATGTTATTTTTATGTCTCTTAAATAGATATCATATTCTAGAAGTGAGGTGAGATTATACCCAATATGACACTATGATTATTATTAACATAAATATTTTAATCATTTTGTTTTTCTTATTTATTTTCTCCTCAGGCTCGGGGAGGCTCCCCGCCTGTTTGTAATAACATTTACACAATCTAGTCAAAACTGCTCATAAATAAATAAATAAATAAATAAATAAATAAATAAATCATGCTTAATATAAAAACAAAACCAACCTTCAAATTATTTGGAGGAATCCCCATTGTTTGGCGTTGGGTCTCCCAACCCCATCTAAGATACATTTGGATGTTAAAAAGATGAGTTAAGTTAAAAAATATTATTAGAATATTATTATTTATTATTATTATTATTTTAAAATTTAAAAAAATTAAATTATTTATTATATTTTGTGTTGAGATTTGAAAAAATTATAATAATTAATTGAGATGAGTTAAGATGAATTTAAATTCCAAATGAAGTCTTAATAAATGGCACGCAACCTCTCACCCATAAACAAACAAACAAACAAACAAACAAGCAAACAATCATTTTGAAAAATACTCTAACCGCAAATAGATTACATAAAAATAAACATATGATTTGATATGATACATCAAATTATAAAGTTATTTTTATTATAAAATAAATCTAACAGATTTCATGAAATTATGTCAGTTTATGAGTTTATTTTATATAATCTTTTTGTATATATAACAGTTATCATTTATTTTTCCTCCTTTTGGTGCCCTTTCTTTCCATCCACCCTTTTGACTTCAAAGCTGGATCGACTGATTTTTAAAACAGAGGAAGAACATTCAACCACCCCCCCAAATATTATAATCTCGTTAATTAGAAGCTGGGAAAAGAAATGCTGCTATAGAGATTTTCATAATCTACAAAGATACACTTGGGCAAGTGCAACAATTCCATCTTCATTGCCCAAAATATTTGATTAGGCAATGCCTATGTGATCCAGCTGCGGATGAAGACAACAAGATTGTCCTGTCAAACATATCTATACATTTCCCATATTTTCGTTTTCTACTCTTTCCCTTTCCTCCCACCAAATAATGTCGCCAATCTTAAGCTACCAAGCTCCTCATTTTCTTCTAGTAAAAAGTAAGCAATTTCGCAACCCCACGTTTGTACGTTTGTGAGATCCTTCTTTGCAATTTCATTCCCATCTGAGCTTTTCTGCTATAATATCGACAGGTAAGGAACCCAGCGGGACTGATGAGTCCACATCTTCAAATGAATCACTATCATAATCTACGTAATCGTCGTCGTCATCACTATCACTGTAGATGTCATCTTCAGTATATGCGTCACTTTGAGGATCATCTTCAGATTCTGCTACTGAGCTGCTTCTTCCATCTTTGCTCGAAAAGATTAATGCTGGATAGGAGTGCTCAGTGGCCTGTGAAATACCCTCAAATTCCTCCACCTTCTTCAAAAGAGCATCAGGACCAAGATTAGTTTCATCCAGCAATAAAGCTTTGCTGGACTCTATTGCATTCTTCCACAACGCCATCATTTTGGGGCTAGTGCTCACTGTTTTGGCATCAGCATCAATACAAGCATCATCTTTGCCTGCGAAAAATTATGAAAAGTGAAAATTAACATTGACAATCATCGTGTCACAATATTATCAAACAGTGGTGGGCAATTGACAAGATAACCACAAAATCAAACAGTGCTGGGGAAAGTTAATCTTTTGTGGACTGGATATTACTTTCCTATTTTTGGAACATATATCACATTTCAAACCAACCTCATAACTGGGCCCCCTTGTTTTTATTTTTTTGGGGAAAGGGGAGAGGGGGGTGCCCCCTACAAGCTAATATCATGCCACTCCTAAACTACCCAACTAATTGTCTAAGATTTTTCAACCCAGGTGAACATGCAATGTTCAAATTTGCAATTAGGGGAAGAAAACAAAAGAAGCACATGGATTACTTTTAGTCCAGTATAATGCAGTTCTTGGTACTGCATTATCAAGGAATCCGCTTCTCTTGCAGCACTTGGTTAGGTCCTGTTTAACCTTTTTCCAAAAGAAACAGGACGCAATCAGGTACCTGCCTTATGCAAAATCATTTCCTATCCAATGGGCAACAAAGGCTTCCTTGGAGTGGAGATATCTTCTTTTAAGTTCTTTAACATTCAGTCATACATTTAATTTGTGCAAAAGATCCACCATCCACGACACAGTGAGCACTATGAACACAAAACTTATCACACTTTTCCATCATCTAGAACCCATCTCAGCAACATATTGTCTTCCTATGATTATGACATCCAAAATCAAGTGCCCTCCATACTGGATGTTATCTACTACAATTTGATGTTTGCACAATATCATCTTTTATCAGAAGTATGACAATGTAGCAGGCAGTAGGACCCTTGACTTGTGTGTCTGCACTTTCAATTACCAACCAAAAAATTATAGATACAAAGGAAAGTTGTGCAATCACAATGTGGCTCATCATTTCCCTTCTCTAGTGCATACCTGAAGAATTGATATCATCTGCAATCCCACATTCAGAGGGCACTGAGGCTAAAGGAGCATCTTGGTACATTGCTTTCCAATCTCGTCCCCTCCACATTAGTATTTGTTCATTGTCAAATGATAATAACACACAAGGAACCAATTCCTGTCCCGTGTTGAGAGGACAAAGGTTAGAAAACAATCTTGAAGCAACAATAAACAAAGTAAACAAAATCATACAACATTCACAACATGCATTTCCTACTAACTAACTGTTTGAATGCCTAAAGGGGCCATCATCTGGTGCGATGGTAAAGTCTTTGGCTGCAAAGCACAAGGGGGCAGGTTCAAGTCCTGAGGAGTTAGAATAACAGAAAATGTTACATACCTTAAGCTTAGCACCTAACTTCTTGTAATCACTTGCGTGCATCCCTTTGCAGTCAATTTTCACTAATGGACTTCCTTCAAAAGCATTCCTAACATCTTTCACCAGGGTGATATATACTCCATTTTTTGCTGCAATGTGAAAGAAGGAAGAAATAATTTTAATTGACTAGGAATTGAAAAGAACAGAACTGGAGCGTAGATGACGCATTTATACATTGTCATATTTGAAACTCTTAATCTCCACCATGATAGCAAACCTAAAGAACAATAACACCTTGCAGCATACACAGGCAACGAACATTAAGCAAATGGCTTCGTATAGACAAAGTATGTATAAGTGTGAGACGTCATGATTAAATTCAGAAATTCAGAACCCATATTTAAACGGATGATATTTTTCTGCCATGACTAAACATCAATGGATTAGTCAATCCTTAGTTCAGCCTAGTTCTGCTTATCCAAAAAGCTTTCCTAGTTTCCTTCACATCCTATGGCTCTAGCTACTTGAAACAGATAAAACAAACAAACCATGAATCAAATCAACAAGAAACAACCTTTCTGATAAGGTGACAGTTCAAAAGAATGAGTAATCGTCCTGGTGAATTTACCTAATTTACATATTGGCAAAAGTTTCTCTCCCTGCTCTCGAAATTCATCAGCTTCAGCTTTTGTAAGTCCTTCTGGAGCTTCTTGGATAAGTTTTGGGTAGACTGGAGTAGCTGGCTTCCAGAGCATCACTGGGTACTGTGGACGAGTGCGATAATTGTAGTTTCTGCCACGGAAAAGATAAACTACACCACCAACACGATGAATGATTTTTCCCCCAGTTTTTTCCTGGCATTATAAGGAAAACTTGAGCACAAAGCAGGCTAGAGTATTCTTTAGTAACTTTGAGAGTAAAGTAGATTGCACATTTAGTTTGACCATCCCTTCAAACTCATAAGGGAAAAAAATTTAATGAGTTGGTTAGCAACTTCTAAGACATCAAGATTTTAGAAGCGTTAAAAAATCGGCCTTTTATACAGTGTTCTGATAGTAAAAAAAAAACTCATTCATGCAGGAGAAATGTCTTATTTAGCAAGATAAAGAAATTAATTCAACTTAGATCAGAAATAGAGGCAACTAAGGCGATCTAGGTGTATCTCTTTCAGCAAAATATGTAGCCTCATTCAGCAGCCTGTTATAGCTTGTGCATCTTGAGCACCCACCATCCCATTACATCTCTCAAAGGTGTAACGGGATTTATGAAATTCTCTTTCTCCGCCACCTAAAAATCTTGAGCACCCACCATCCCATTACATCTCTCAAAGGTGTAACGGGATTTATGAAATTCTCTTTCTCCGCCACCTAAATTATCTTTCAATTGCCTTCCTTGTAAAGTAAGTTTTAATAAGGCCCCTATTGAATACAAGAAGTGTCTCGTCTCATCTCATCTAATCATTACAATTTTTCTAAATTTCCACATAAAATATAATAAACAATTTAATTTTCTCAAATCTCAAAACAATAATAATATTAAAAATAATATTCTAACAATATTTTATACAACTTTCAACTTCTATCTTAACTCACTATTCAAACGGTACCTAAGAAGTAATAAGCTAATAAAATGAAAAATGAGGAAGATTAGAGAATGGTAAAGATATGTAATAACCTCAAGATGACGGCAAACGTTATTCATATCTACAGTGGGAACTCCTTTACAACGAACTTTACAAACGCGCTGCCCCTTCCAATGTGAATGTATCAGCTCCAACATGTTATGCGTCAACCCGTCCCTTCCTAAATCCATCCAAGTTTAAACAAATCTTACTCAGAAATCTACGAACGTAAACAGAGCATCAAACAGCGTAGCAAATAGGAATAATCCGACGGAAACTTTACCAAGATTGACCTGGCGGTTATTTTTCAAGTGGGGTTGAATCAACATTTTGATCTCCCACTTCTTCAGAGGCTCTCCAAGTATTTCCTCCCTCGTTTTCCCATCCTTCGGATACTTTCCCAACGGAAGCGGGCCCGGCATTTCCATTTGCTTAGCTCCCATCTTCCCCGGTGGCGGAGGGTTGAACGAGTCGAAGAGCCGAACCTTTTTATCCTTCTTCTTCTTCAATGGGGCTTTCCCAGTCCAGGGCCTCGGCATAGTCTGCGGGGCGAAGGGCAGGAAGGCGGGCTCGCGGATGGCCAGGGGCTTGACCTTGGGGGTCTCGGAGTAACTGTACTGGAACTCGAAGGGGGCTCCGGGGAGGAGATAGGAGACACCGGAATCGCCGACAAGGACGGAGCGGTCACCGTCGGAGGCAATGACACCTTCCTTGACGGGCTTGAAGTATTTGGTGCGGCGGTGGAAGGTTTTGAGGGCGGGGTTGGTAGGGGGTTTGGTGGAGTTTTTGAGAGGAGGAGGAGGAGGAGGGTATTTGGGTATAGGGATAGGCGGGGAGGGAGGAGGCTTGGAGGAGGTCGGGATAGAGGGGTCATTTGGGGGTGGTGTTGAAGGGAGAGAGGAGAAGAGGTTGAGGCCTGGCAGTGACGACGCTGTAATAATTGCCATCGACAATAAAAGCTCTCGGAAAGAGAGATGCTTCTCTGCATATATCTGTACAGTGTACAACTACGGATAAGGGAGGGAGGGAGGGAGATAGCTACCGAGGACGACACGGCAAATATTTCTGAATTCTGAGTGTACTGGCTTGGTTTTTTTTTTTTTTTTAAAGAAATCATTATCTTTATTCATTAGAATAATTCAAATAGAGTAGCAATTCAGCTTAGGACATCCTCAAACTCAACAATTAAATAATCAATATCAAGAGTCTTCCTAGCTAAACAATGAGCCACATGATTAGTACACATGTTGGTGTGATTCACTATCCAACTTTCAAATATGTTAAAGACTCTTTTTCACATCTGTGATTATCATACCAACTTGACCTTATTGCTCACTTACTCCATTAATCTCTTTAACATCACCCTCAAGGATAATCTTCCTCAAACCAATGTCAATTCCCAACAAAACATAATAAAGAGTAGCATATGGCTATGCAAGATGTGGATCAAGAAATAGGAGTCTATTCATACTCATAGTGCCCATGACTTGCCTTTCCCAGTTTCGGATAACAGTGTCAATGCCAACCCTTCACTTCTTCTAATCAATAGCATCATCCCAATTGATCTTAAAATAACCATTTAGAGAGGCTTTCCACTGAGCAATAGGGATAGACTCAGCTTCTGAAGCTACTAAGAATTTGTTGTGCATCAACCTGAGATCTTGTAATTTTTTTATTGGTTAGCTTCAAAAGGATCGTGGGACTGGTAAACTCTTTATGAAAGACCACCTCATTCCTTCTCTTCCATAATCTCCATGCCACCACAGCCATCTCTGTCAACACTTCTTCATTCAATTCCTCCAATAAGCTGAGCATTAGTTCTCTGAAAGTTTGATTCCTGATGCTTCTCTTCTGTAGTTGCATAGAACATAGGCCCCAAACATCTCTCACTGATTCAAATTCCCAGATTACATGTTCAATGCTTTCTTCATGCAATAAGCAGATTGGAAAATTGGCTCATCGACAATCTTCTTTCTGAATAAGTTCTTCTTTGTTGGTAAACTATCATTGCAGGCTTTCCAAAGAAAGAGCTACTCAGCATTTGGAACAGCTAGTTTCCACAACTTTCCCCATTTTTCCTTCTCAAAATAGCTAGATTGCCCCTTAGCCCTCTGTTGAATTTCAAGTTGCAAATGATAGGCACTTCTTATAGGAAAAATGCCATTAGTTGTGCATCTCCATATAAGTTTTCTGGACTATTGCAAAGGCTCAGTGGAATCTTCTGTATGGTTGCTACCTCATCTTTAGAGAAAATCTCTTTGATCAATTGCAAATCTCAAGATTTTGTGTCTGGATCAATAAGCTCTACCACTCTTGCCTCAGCATTAAGTATTTGAACCCCACTTTGTACTTTAAAGGAAGTAGGTAGTGCCAGCCACTTGTCATACCAGAATTTGGTAGAATTACCATTCCCAATTCGCCACAGAAGCCCTTCTTCAAGTAGGGGCTTGGTTGCCATGATACTTCTCCAGATGAGAGCATGAACTTTACACAAACCAACTTTTAAGAAGTCACCATCTGGAAAGTACTTAGAAGAAAGAACTATATCAGCCAAGGAATGAGGATTCTGAATCAATCTCCAGCTTTGCTTTGCTAACATTGCAATGTTGAAATGTTCTAAGTCTCGAAACCCAAGTCCACCAACAGCTTTGGCCATTCCCATTTTGTCCCATGAACACCAATGAATCTTCCTTTCTTTAGCTTTCTAACCCCACCAGAACTATTGCATGATTCTATTGAGCTCCCTTAAAATGTTCTTAGGAATCTTAAAAACTCTCATGAAATAGGTGGAGATAGCCTGAATCACAACCTTTATAAGGATCTCTTTCCCAGCTTGGGACAAGAACTTCGTTTTCCAATTACTGATTCTGCCCCTCACTCTATCAAGAATGCTCTTGAAACCCTTTGATCTAGATCTGCCAATCAGAGCTGCCAAGCCTAAATACTTTTCATAAGGTTGTGTAGATTGAATACCAGGAACTTGAATAATGATATCCTTGACTTATGGATTGGTATTTTTACTGAAGAATATGGAGGTTTTTTCTTTGTTTAATCTTTGGCCTGAAGCAAGCTCATAAATGTCTAGTAAGTGAATTAATCTACTCCATTCTAGAGGGTTGGCCTTACAGAACAGAAGGCTATCATCAACAAAGAAGAGGTGACTTATGTGCAGCTGGTTTTGAGTTAAAGGAACCCCTGTAATTGCACCTGAGGATTCAGCTGACTGGAGAAGGTTGCAAAGAGCTTCAACACATAAAATAAAAAGATAGGGTGATAATGGATCACCCTGTCTAATGTCATGAGAAGGAGTGAAGGATTGCTGAGGAATCCCATTTATAATAAGAGCATAAGAAACAGATGAGACACACCTCATTATAACCTCAATCCATTTATGAGCAAAACCCATCTTCCATCATGACTACTTCCAAAAAATTCCATTCAATCCTGTCATATGCTTGCTCATATCCAGTTTCAAAGCCATATAACCTTCATTTCCTTTCAATTGACTTTGCATGGTATGCATTGCCTCAAAAGCCACAATGATGTTTTCTGTAATCAATCTTCCAGGGATAAAGGCACTTTGAGTTGGAGAAATAACAAGTAAGGAAGAGCTTCTTTAATCTATTTGCCAGAACTTTTGCAAGAATCTTGTAGATTATATTGTATAGGCTAATAGGTCTGAATTCAGTAACTTTAGTAGGATTGTTTTACCTTAGGAATTAAGGCAATATGGGTGGCATTGAAATCACTAGGCCAACAGCTTGACTGGAAAGCTTCTTGAACTACAACACAAACCTTAGAACCCACCACTGCCCAGTGGTTCTAATAGAATATAGCTGGAAAGCCATATGGACCTGGGGAGCCTAAGCCATTCATATAAAAAAATAACATTTTCTACTTTGAGGCTTCAATTCTTTTGGTTAATAAGGCATTCATCTCACCAGTAATTGTCTAATAGAGGGCTTAATGTGCTTAATACAGTCCTCAATCTTATCAGGATTTGAAGAAGTAAAAAGATTATGAAAAAAACCTTGAAATAAGTGACTCACCTCTTATGGTGTGGTGGCAGATCTTCCATTCTCATCAAAAATTCTTTTTATGGAGTTGGTCTTTTTCCTCTGGTTTGCACACTTGTGGTAGAAACTTGTGTTCCTATCACCATCTTTCAGCCACTATTGTTTGGCCCTTTGCTTCCATTCCAAATCCTTCTCTTCGAGCAAACAATCCACCTCCCTCTTCAAGTTGTTGATAGTAGCATTGACATCCCCAACATTGGCCTCTTGAAGCAGTTTCAGCTAGTTAAGTTTTGTAGATATGAGGCCCTTTTGGTTTTTAAAAGTAGTCTTGCTCCATACCAAAAGGTTATCCCTACATCTCTTCAGACCATTTGTGGCCTCTTGAACACTGGATAGTTGATGAAGAGTGTTGCCCCAAGCTCTAACAATCAACTCCTAACATTCTTCTCTCTTGCCCCAGCTAGCTTCATATCTAAAAGGTCGTGTCTTCTTCCTCTCCCCCTTATCATTACCAATTAGCTGAAGTATTGGACAGTGGTCAGAACACTGAGCTGCTAGAGAGGCAAGACTAGAATCTGCAAACAGGCTGAACCAGGACTAATTTCCAAAAGCTCTGTCCAATTTTTCTTTTGTAAAGCACCTTCCCTCCCTTCTGTTACTCCATGTGAAACTGTCTCCTTGAAGTTGCACCTCACACAGGCCACAAACCTCAATTGATTCGCTGAAATTTTCCATCTGCCAGTATGGTCTCTCAGTAGCCCCTTGCTTCTCATGCTGGTGCAGGATCTCGTTGAAGTCCCCAATGCATAACCAAGTTCTATCATCTTGTGGCTTCAAGACTCTAAGGAGATCCCAACTGCCAATTCTTTTTGAAGCTTCAAGGCTTCCATAAAAACTAATGAGAAGAACTTTATTCCCTGAGTCTGGTAGAGTCACATTGAGGGAAATGTGGCTTCTAGTGTAAGTAGCTAATTCAACCTCCATATTATATTTCCATAGAATAGCAAGCCCACCACTAAGCCCCTTGATATCCACTACAAAACTCTACTGAAAACCAATCTTCCTCCTTATCATCTCCACCTTGTTTCTATCACACTTTATTTCAATAAGAAAAACAAAGTCTAGGCCCTTTACTCTCACCAAATGGTGAAGTTCACGAACTGCACAAGGGTTCCCAAGCCTCCGACAGTTCCAACTTAGGCAGATCATGGTTGTAGGTGGGATTGCACAACAACCTCCACCTTTGACTATGAGGAAGTACTTTCAGTAGGACACACTCATATCTTTTGTTTTTTTATGCCATGGAGGAGTAAGGAACCCCTGCAGTTGCTAGCAATTCTCTTCTTAGTCTCTCTTGTCAAATTATCTAACTTAGCAGCTCTATTAGCAGATAATTCTCGAGCTCTCCTTTTCCAACTAGACATTCTGGCAGACATTGCTTGCTGAGCTAGTAACTGCTGAGTTGGAGGATCATCAATGCAGCATAGCTCAGCAGTGTGTGAGGGAGTCAGACAAACCCCATTGAGATTAAACTCTGCATTGAAGACCTTATATTCCATATCAGTAGCTAGGAACTTTCCATCAAAGGCAGCCTTTGACATCTGCAATTTCTACTAAGCTATGTTAAGTGTTTCCTTATGGGGAGAGGAGTCAGTTTTGGCAAGTACCTCAGTATGGGAAATGTTACCTGATTTACAACCTTGCTGACTTCCCTCCAACTTTTTTGAAATTTCAAAGTTCCCATCCATGAGTGCTTGATCTTCAATATCTAACTCCACGATTCTCTCCTGAGAATATGAGATTATGCCTCAGAAACCTCCACAAAACCCGACTTTCCTTTTCTGTTCTCACTGCTGCCCCCCACCGTGCCTTGCGATTGCTGCTTGAACTCTGACTAGTCTGTCTCTGGTCTGCCACCGTATTTCCTGGTTTCAAACACGATTATTTGGCTGGGTTAGCCCTTAACCAAGCCAGACATGACATCCTCTTCCTTTATGCTTGAGGACACCACACTTAAAGCAGAGATTTTGCAGCCTCTCATATTTGAAGGCAATCCAATGTTGCCTACCACCAACTTGCAACCATCTCCCTGGGGCCAAGAGCTTTGTAATGTCAACCTCTATCCTAACTCTCAGGTATCTACCCCAAACATTGCCTTCATGGTCCACCTCGACAATAAGAACCTTCCCAATCCCAGAAGCAATATGTGCCCCATACTCCTTTGTCATCCCTGCCAGAGGGATATTATGAAATTGCACCCAAAAAGGTTCATGAGAAAAGATTACTACATTAGGAGAGATAGTACCATCAACATCTTGAATGCCAATCAATGATCTATCGAAAGATCAAGGCCTGCTATGTAAAATTTTTTCTTTGTCTGCACTCGTTTGGAATTCCATAATAAACTTACTATCACCCACTTCAGTAAACTTGATCCAGCTCTCTAACTTTCAAACCTGAGGCATTGTAGTATGAAATGCCTCCTTGTTAAAACCTTTTTCCGTTATGACCAGTGCCATGAGACAGTTTTTGCCTCTGAGAGAGGTCTCCATGATAGATTGATCGGATATCTTCACCACCTCATCTTCTTCTTCAGTGAGTTTGAGGCCTTCCCACAACGTAGAAAGGTCTACGTCAACCATGCATGCACTCCACAGACCGAGTCTGAGATACAGAATTCTCTGTCAAGACAAAGAAACCAAACCTTACTCCTTAGAGAAGGACCCCCATTCTACTGGCTTGTTTGAAAATACATCTCATTCCAAAATTCTCATCGAAATGCATCTGAGGTCATATTTACTTTATATTTAATAAAAAAGTATGTCATTTTCAAAACGAATTGTCATTCAATTTCTTTCGGTTTTATCCTTTTATTTTCTAAGAAAAATGGCATATATATCATATTATTTCCACTTTTATGGAATTATAATCTATAATTTGCATAATTGTGGCATCCCGATTGTTTCAAAATGTGATTTCTTTCGGACAAGGTTCTTTTACAAACGAGAAAGAGTTGGGGTTACATAAATTCTAAAACTAAAGCTTTTGGCAAAAATCACATATTCTAATAAATTAATCCATACAATAATTGTTTTAAACTATTTATCAAAACATAAAATTATAAAACTAGTGTCTAAAGTGAGGAAGTCCTGCTCTATCCAAAATATATATACTATGTAAGTGTTTTCGTAAGTGAAAAACTAAGTGAAAATAAGCATCTATACCAGCAGCTCCTAAATTTGCCAAAGTATTAGGTAAGTTATTCTCTTCTTTGTAAGTATGAATTAATTTAAAAGAAAATAATAATGGATACTAAGTATGTCAGTCCATATTTTAAAGTACTTCCAAGGAGGTTCTTATTTTTTGTTAAACCAATTTACAACAAGTAAAGAATCTATCTCCACTGATGATTCTAAAATTTGTAGTTGATAGCATAATAATAAACCATATTTCAAAATAGAAAGCTTAGCAAAAATGTTTGTCCCATGACCTATATGGCACAAAAAACTAAAACAAACTTACCGTCACGATTTCTAATCACCCTTACAACTATCAATACTAGGGTTCCCATTTTAAACTCAATCAATGTTCAACATAAATTTACCAACACAGCTTAATTCTACAACTTTGGTGTAGGCTTCAATGGCCTAACTAATGAATTTAGCTCCTACAACCAAGTGTTAATCCTCTTGCATAGTGTGCAACAGTTCTTGGAGAGTGTTCATATCCGGTAACATTCGGAATTAAGCAGATCTCCCATAGTATAAGAGAAAGAACAAAAGAAACAATGATGTGAACCTGATCTAATCCCTTAAAAAAGATCACCAGTATGAACGTTTATGTTTCGATGAATTAGAACAAAGGGATGAAGCTCCAAAACAATTAGAGAAATAAGCCCAAACCTTATTAGCTAGAAGACAATAGTAAAATAGATGTGCTTCACTTTTAGTATCTTTTTTACAACAACTGCACTGAAATACTAGGAATGACACAATTTTGTATTTCAAGTCTGATGCCATTCCACATTGCCGCAGCTTCCATATAAACAAATTAATCTTTAGAGCTAACAAAGGATTCCATATGCATTTAGTCCAAACAAATTTTAGATGGTACTGTTTGATGATATTCCATGTAATAGTTACGAGTTAGAGCTTCCAAGGGGTGGTGACTTTGTTATGAAAGAAACATTTGAGGTATGTTTCCAAACTCTACAGTCCTCTCTAGATTATAACTTGACAGGTTGTTTCATGACTTCACATAATAAGGGACGTCCTCCAAATGAAAGCAACTTTGTATCATTCCAATCCAAGCTTGAACATATGTCTTTGATTTTTAGTGAATGAGAAACAATAGTAAAAGACTTATTTGCTAGAGAACCTATTCCTCGACAATCTTCATACCTGATAAGTGTTATTTTTATGTGATTTTTATTCACTTTTTTATTTATGAAAAGTGTAATTTTTCCTTCAATACTATTGATTTTACCTAGAGAGATGTTTGTGTTAGAAGTGAGAATGCTCTATTTATTCTGTTAGTGTTCAAACTTAAGTTTTCTTGCTTTGTTTGAATCCTACCTTTTCTTTGTAGCCCTCACCCTAGCCTTACATTACAAGCTTAATAAAGATCTATTGATCCCTGGTGATAGTTTATGTTCTACATTAGTAAAGAGTGATTTGAAAAGCAAGCCTATGGAGTTTTTAGATATCCATTATTTATTTACTTGTTTACATAAAACTATTCGGGGAGCTAATGATGAAGTGAGAATGATGGGTATGCATGAATGTGGGGATGGATAATAAGGTGGAATTGAGTTTTAAATTAACTTTTAGACTTGATTGATCTTGAATGATTCCTTTGAATTATAGACATTAGACAATCTTTGAGACAATAAATTTTATGAATCAAACCAATACTTGTTTTAATTGCCTTTCTTTCTTCTTTGATTTTTAGTGAATGGGAAAATAATAGTAAAAGACTTATTTGCTAGAGAACCTATTCCTCTCCAATCTTCATACATGATAAGTGTTATTTTGAAGTGATTTTTATTCACTCTTTTATTTATGAAAAGTATCATTTTCCCTTCAATACTATTGATTTTATTTTATTTCTACATATTTTTATTTATTTTCTTATATTTGAAGGAATGAGAAGATTTAGTGCAAAGTGAGAGCATTTTGGTACAAAAAAAGATATTACGGATCCAGACCGATGAGAATGGGATATAGTGAGATCTGAAGAGAGCCGATGAGATTTGGGTGAGGAGCCTTGTCTTGTGGGCAGCAAAGAGATCTCTCTCGCCCAAAGGCTAGAAGACTTACCTCTCAGTAGGCGAGAAAACTCGCGACCAGAGGGCGCGAAGACTTGGTGACAAGGCTCTAAGCGGTTAGATTGGGCGACTAGTCTAAATGACCAACTTAAAAGATCAATATAAACGATATTGTGGGCAACAACTAGAAAAGGCGATAGGAGTTTTTCATCCGTGTCGGGAGTCTTTCCACTCGGTAGGCTAGGAGAGGGCCGTGTGGTCTTTGTGACCTCCACGCCAATTATATTCAATGCACACGTCATCTACTCGGTGGGATAATTCCTCCCGACCAAGATCAATCTGCTACTGACCACCAAATTCGAGTTCCGCAATCAATCTGTTGATGATCGAATCCTCCCAAACTCCGCAATTCAAGCCGCATATCACTGAATCTTCCATTTTAGATAATTCTGATATTCTTTGGATAATTTCCTTTTATGTTAACATCTATTTTTAGAAACTATTTTCCAGACTTTTAGGCTAAATTGTAGCCGTATTTATTTTGTTTCCGGATTTAAGTTTTGACATCTATTTAATCTCTTTTTGTGGGATAAATATGGAGTCTTGGTTCTTAATCTTAGTTTTAGTTTTAGTCTTGGTCTGAGTTAGAGAGTTCTGAATCGGAGTCGAGATTTTATATGTTTTAGAGTCTGAGCATGAGTTTAGAGTTCCATAATTTATTCTTTAAGTATTCTTTCGAGAAGGCGAAACTGGAGGGCAAAGGCAAGAGCCGCATGCTTCATCAACCGACTTCAATGAAGAACACTAATTTTATTCTTTTTCTTTTCAATTCCAATATGAACTAATTCTATTTTCTAGAGTTTTGATGTAGCATAGCATTGAACACACAGTTTATATTACAAGTTATTTTATTTTCAATATTTCCATGATTGAGTGTTTATTCCTTGTTTTTAATGAGACCGAGAGGTGATTTGTGATTAAGACTTTAAGATTAAACACCATTAGTTGAGCGAAAGCATAATTGCTTTATCGCGACTAGTGTGATTTTCAAGAAAAATCTAAAAAACTTAATGAGTCTCCAATTAGTTAAATTCACATAGAGATATAGAGTTATTAGTTGGAGATATTTTTGGGATTTTTCGAAAGAAAATATTGAATAGTTAATAAATTTTTATCATCAACTTGGGATAATTGAGATTCTATAACAAGGAAGAATAAATTGTGCGAGATTTGCTAGATGAAGTCCAAAGCTCTAGATCTATTCTTATTATTTAGATAAACCATTTTTCAAATTTCAGTTTTTTAAATAGTAATTAATTTAGTCAATTTCAATACTCAATAACATAATTATTCTCTGTGGGTTAGATAACCGTTTTCTTTAAAGTACTTTACTACTTGTTACGATTCTGTGCACTTGTAGAATATATTTTTAGCGAACAATACCAGAAATTAATTGACCCATCTTTCACTAACCATTGTCTCTCTTGAACAATGACATAGATAACATGACAAATAGACTTCCAGATTGAAGAGTCTAAAATTTTTGGCACTACATTTTCAACCGCAACAACCTTTGATAAGTATTTCTGCCTCATATAATTTGCTCAAGAGGAGTCACCAACAACTTTCCATGCTTACTTACATTGAAGAGCCTTCATAGTGTCAATCAAAAAGGTTTCGAATATTAGCACCACCTTCTTGAATAGGTTTGGCAATTTTCTTCTAAGAAATCATTTTTCTTTACATGACCCACATAATCACCCCAGAAGAAAATCCGAAAAAGCTCTATGAAGAACTTCAATAATCTTTTTTGGAGGAGTTAAGATGGAGATAAAATATGTACTAGTAAAGAGAACAACATTGATTTGATTAGAGTTAGCTTTCCTCCTACTAAAAACAATCTACTTTTCCATCTAGCTAGCTTTTTTTTAATCCTATAAATAAGAGGTTCATTACAACTATTAGGTAATTTATTTCGAATATTAGCACCACCTTCCTGAATAGGTATGTCAATTTTCTCCCAAGAATTCCCGTTTTCTTTACATGGCCCACATAATCACCACATAAGAAAATCTGAAAAAGCTCTATGAAGAACTTTAACCTTTGTTGGAGGAGCTAAAATAGAGATAAAATATGCACTAGTACAAAAGACAACATTGCTTTGATTAGAGTTAGCTTTCCTCCTACTTAAAGCAATCTACTTTTCCATCTAGCTACCTTTTTTTGAATCCTATAAATAAAAAGTTCATTACAACTATTAGGTAATTTACCATAAGACAAGAGAGCCCCTAAATAGGTTGTTGGAAAAAAAACCTTTCACAAAACCAGTGGTTGAAGCTATCAATTGCTTTCTAACCCGAGAGACAGATTTGTGAACCAGAAAAGTGCTATTGTGATGATCCTTTAGCTTGATATTTGTTCATATTTTGATATAAATTTCATAAAAGCAAAGAAAATTCTTTTTGACCAATTAGTAAACAACCTCTAGGCATTACATAAGGTAAAACTATGGCTGTAGTGGCAAGCTCCATTAATCCATTACCGAGTGGTTCCTCACTTAAAATGAAGAGAAGTAGTGATAAGGGGTTCCCGTGTCGCAATCCACAACTTGATTGAAAGAGTCTTGCAATAGTACCATTTAGACTTATAGAAATTTTGGAGCCATATAACAATGCTGAAAATGATTTATAATAGCTCTGTTAAAGCCAAATGAGCTCAATACAGTAATGAGATAATCCCAATTAACACTATCAAATGCCTTGGCCATATCAACTTTCAAAATAACATTATTTTCCCTGAATTTCCCCCCTAGGCTATGAGTTAACTCATGCACTAAAGCTATACTTTCATAAACTAATCTTCCTTCAACGAATGCCTCTTATTGTGGAGAAATCCATCTAGGCATAAGGGAAAAAAGTATGTTTGCCATTATCTTCAAAAATATTTTATAAGCAACTTAGCATAGACTTATTGGATGAAAGTCAGCGAATGTCAAAGGAGTTTCTACTTTTGGAATGATAGTAATAATAAAATGCTTATAATAATCTGTTAAAGTAGTCCCTCTAAAGAAATCAAATATTAAAGAAATCTCGTACAACTTGAATATCCAAATAAACAATGCTCCAATAGTACATAAAAAATGAAGATGAGTATCCATTAGGTCTTGGAGCTTACTCAAGAGGTATGGACGAAACAACATCTTTAACTTTTTCCAAGTTTGGTGGTCAAAGTAAGAATAAATTGTCATCATCCTTGAGCACGCTTGGAATAACTCTAAACAAGTCTTTATGACCAAATACAAGTTCAATGGACAAGTGTTGCTGACAAAAGGGACAAAAGCAAATTGAATTAAGGTTTGGTCAGAAACCTCCTCGTCAGAAGGTAATGTAAAAGTGGGTACTATATCCTTTATCATTTTATGAAGCAATCTTTGGTGAAAAACTAGTGTTGTTACCACCCTCTTTCAACCAAGAAATGTAAGTATTTTGATTGTAGCAAATTTACTATTGTAGGAGGGCGGCATCATACCTACAACATATTTTAAGTTTTTAGCATGAGGTTCATTTTTAATCATCTGGTCTCTTAATAAATTTCATCTCTGCCTCGCATTACCAAGTACAACCTTACTCCATTCCTTTAGGCTTAGCTTTAATTTTTTCAGCTTCACATCTATACTTTCATTCTTGTAAAGTAACAAGGCTTTGACTAGTTTCTAACTACTTACAAAATTAGTAAACTTTGGGTGAGTCACCCACACCATTTGAAGTTTAAAAATAAATGGACCAGTTTGAGTGTGTTCCTTACAGGTAATAAATAAAAGAGTATGGTCTGAGTGGATTCTTTCCAAATGCAATAGAGAAACATCAAGAAAAAGATTCACTCCAAAAACTATTAATCAAAGCCCTTCCTATATAAAGTTCCTAAAGGGAAATATCTCAAGCCCAATCCATCTAAGAGCCTCTACTAGAAGACAACAGAATGAGAGAGGAATAAGAGACAAAGAGGAGACAAGGAGGGGACAATAGAAAAGAATGGGTAAGAGGGAAGGGAAGGAGGTGATGGAAAGGAAAAGAAAGGAGAGAAAAGAGAGGAGGTCAGACACGCAAGAGAAAAGGCTACCATGCCCCACCACTCCCAAGAGGCACGAGAAAATAGGGGTCAGATCATATAAAATGAGGGGACTTCTGCCAGAGGAAGGGACTCTTCGACTTGGACTCTAGCTTCTTCGACCTCGCAACGAGAGCTCTAGAGACAAGTATTTTCTCCAGAAAATAGTCCTCCAACCTCCATTGTACATAAAGACATGAGAGACCATGAGAGACTGTAAAATACTCATATTATAGTGGATTTTCCTTCCAAACAACTTGTGGACGTAGGTCCAGTGTCGAATTACGTAAATTTGCGTCTCCATCTCTTTTATTTTTTCTATATTTATTTTCGATTCACTACTATGAATATATATACGGACACTGTACGACCGCTCCAGACTGCTACCAGAGGCCCCAAACCACCCTGATCAAGGCCAGAAATGCCACCGTGGGTCGGAAATGATTTTTTCTCCCCTTCCGGCATGTTGTGAAATATTTTGGTATTAACATTTGGCACTATTTGTAGGATCGACTGATTCTCTATATTGGAAGATGGAGAAGTATATTTTCCAGTTTATGAAACCGTCTCCGAAAGAGCAGATAAATTTTTTCTAGATAAGTATTCTCAGCTTTTCAACTTTTGATTTTATTGACAATACTGTTGAAAAAAGCTGGGCGAGTAAACACTTCCTCGCCCATGTGGTTAAGTACATGGTGCACTTAAGTGCGTTTTATGCACCCATTGTGTAATGCCCGAAAAGATAAGTCTCTCTGACCACTTGAGTCACAAACACACTGTACACCTAGAATGTGCACCCAGGAGCCACGCAGTGGCGAGCCAGCTACCTGATACCCCTTATCAGGAGGTAAGGCATGTGTCCAGCCACTCTGTGGGACAGCCAGTCATGTCCAATGAAGGTTTCCTGGCCTAGCCTCACTGCCAAACACCCTCATGTTGATGGGAACTGCACCAGGCTCCACCTATCTCACGGCGAGCCACCACCTACCACCACACCCATCATCAGCGTTTTCTATCGCCGGTAAGGGAGTTCAAGGCCGCGGGGCCCCCTCCCAGCAGTTCATCACCGCCAGACACCATCCCGCGATGCGCGAAGGCGAGCAACCATGATTGGCCAAAGCTTGCTCAGCCTGAGGTTGCCTGACCAGTCTAGGCTTGCCCGACCAAGTCTCCTTAGTCATGATAGTTCTACGGCCGTGCAGGAGGGCAACCTCACTTGGCCACCCAGTGGCGAGTACATCCTCCACGGCCAAGTGCATTGATTGGCCACAGCACACTCGGCCAGGGACTTTGCTCACCCACCTAGTGGCGGGCACACCCTCCTCGGCTAGGGACCTTGCCCAGCCACAGCACACTCCGCCAGGGACTTTGCTCGCCCACCCAGTGGCAGGCACACCCTCCTCGGCCAAGCACGTTTCTCAGCCAACTAGCAGCAGGCACACCCATTGAGTTCAATCACATTCCTCGTCCTTGTGTTCCTCGGCCACTGTCGTGCCACGCACACATGTGAGCATCCAACATCTTTGTTCGGTCACCACAAGCTTTGAACGACTAGATCTACTCGACTACCACTTGCACGGCTCTAGCATGCTTGAAGTTGCTTGACCACTTCCTCGGGCATTGGTTGCCCGACCACTCAAAGTTCCTCGGCCATATATTTATGCCTATGCTACACACATGCAACTCTGTCACAAGTTGTAGGTTACTTAGCCATGCAGCCCTCCTCAGACACCTCTTGTACGGCCACATAGCCTTCCTCGAACACAACAAGCTCGCCCACACGTTGCATAACCTCGGACACACGTTGCGTGTCACGTTTCAGATCCTCCACACGACGAAGACAGTGTTTGACTCGCCCACAGTGCACGCCCAAAAAGAAAGGGAGAAGAAACAACAGCCAGTAGCGGACAATTTCAGTCAAGCAAAAATCGACTAAACTGGCTAAAACACCCCGGTTTGTCTCTCTCAAAATTTGTGTGAATTTCATTTTTATTAACAAAATTGGTTCCTATGGCGTGAAACACCGGCTACATAGTTCCACTCAGACATCGCCTAAGTGTCTTAATATGTCTCTATCAGAATAAATTGCTTGACATCGCGGGCACATAGATCTTCACCATCGCCGAAACATGGCTACCCACAGGCCTTGCCGGCGTGCCTCAAGTCTTTGTCATGCTCTAGAAAAGCGATTCAGGTTTGCAAATCTCACTTTTGTGAATTAGATTATCTACACTAACTAATTTGACTTTTTTAGCACGGTCAAGCATCACATTCAATAAAGCCAAGTCTCTTGAGTCTCCGCGATGCAAAAGTCGGACAAAAGTCCATTGACTTGCCGACTCTCGCGAAAAAAAAGTCGAGTCCCTGCACTCACCGCGATGAAAAAGTAGAACACAAGCCCCTTGAGTTGCCGACCCATGGGCAAACAAAGTCAAGTCCCTTGACTCGTCACTATGCAAAATTCGGACGCAAGTCCCTTGACTTAATGACCCTTGCGCAAACAAATTCGAGTTCCTTGACTCGCTACTATGCAAAAGTCGGACACAAGTCCCTTGACTTGCCGACCCTGGCACAAACAAACTTGAGTCCCTTGACTTGTCGACCCTGGCGCAAACAAACTTGAGTCCCTTGACTCGCCGTGATGTAATAGTTAGATACAAGTCCCTTGATTTGCCGACTCTCGTTCAAACAAAGTTAAGTCCCTTAACTTGACGACCCTTGCACAAACAAATCTGAGTCCCTTGACTCGCCGCGATGCAAAAGTCGGACACAAGTCCCTTGACTTGCCAACCCTCGCACAAACAAAGTTGAGTCCCTTGACTCGCCGTGATGTAATAGTTAGACACAAGTCCTTTAACTTGCCGACTCTCATGCAAACAAAGTTAAGTCCCTTGACTCGCACCTAGACAACAATACTAGCACAACATCTTCTCTAGCAAACACCAAGTGTCACTTGTGCCACAACTGCCGCCAGCAAGTTACCTCTGGGAACAAGCCTCTGAGTTCCACAACCGCCTCGTCTGGGTTACCTTCAGAAACAAGTCGACGGGCTCGACGACTGCCTAAAATAAACCGAGGGGGTCGATGGGCTCCTTGACCTCTTAGTGCGGGTTACTATAAACAAATGAACTCTAAACAACAAAATGGAAGCACCAACAACAATTCACATCAAGGGGCAAAATCCGCCAACACCATCGAAAACAAAAACATTCGGTAGAATAGGCACTTTTTGCCGACCGTACAAGCAAACCCAAAGGTGAGTCTCTTGACTCGCGGCAAACAACGACGATGACAGTCTCTTGACTGCTTCGACCATTGCCCACGGGTTCATCAAAGTTGGATCCCTAGAATCGCTGCAAACTACGGGCGGTGAAAATCCCTTGACTGCCCGACCCTCGCGCCAAAGCCGAGCTCCGCGCTTGCACTCTACACGGTCGAGCCCATCTCCCGCCAAAGTAGAGCTCTGCGCACGCTCTCTACGCAGTTGAACATATCTCCAACCAAAGCTGAGCTCCGCGCTCAGACTCTATACGGTTGATCCCATCTCTTGCCAAAGTCGAGCTCCGTGCTTGCACCTAACATGGTCGAGCACATCTCCCACTTGCCTCACCAATCCGAGCCCCGCGCTCGCACCTAGCACAGTCGAGCACATCTCCTGCATAGCTCTCCAAGTTGAGCTATATGCTCGCACTTAGCATGACTGAGCTATCTCTATTGCAATTTAACTTAAAGATTCTCGATGCCTTCTTTTGGAGCAAATCAACTTTAAGAATCGCGGGCAACTAAATGGGATAAAATATCCCAGGCCCAGATAGACCAAAACTAGCCCATCAAAGGGCCCCATTAGAATACAACAGAAGGAGGGAGGAAGAAGAGACAAATAGGAGATAAGGAAGGGACAAGGGAAAAGAAGGGTTCAGAAGGAAGGGAAGGAGGTGATGGAAAGGAAAAGAAAAAAGAGAAATGGGAGAAAAGAGAGGAGGTCAGATATGCAAGAGAAAAGGCTACCATGCCTCACCACTCCCAAGGGGCACGAGGAAAGAGCGGTCAAATCAGATAAAAGGAGGGGACTCCTGTCAGAGGAGGAGACTCTCTAATTTGGACTCCAGCTTCTTCAACCTTGCGACGAGAGCTCCAAAGACAAGGATCTTCTCCAGAAAATAGTCCTCCAACCTCCATTATACAAAGAGACATGAGAGACTATAAAATACTGATATTATAGTGGATTTACCCTCCAAACGACCGTGGACGTAGGCCCAGTGCCGAATCACGTAAATTTGCGTCTCTATCTTTTTATTTTTTATGTATTTATTTTTGATTCACTATTAAGGATGTACGAACTGACACCGTACGACCGCTCTAGACCACTACTAGAGACCCTAAACCACCCAGATCGAGGCTCGAAATGCCACCATGCGCTGGGAGTGATTCTTTCTCCCCTTCCGGCATGTTGTGCAATATTTTGGCATTAGCAGTTCCCCTCCCTTCAAGAACACCATGTAAACCTTGATCTTTAAAATGCAAGTCATATAGAGAATCTTGCTCTATAAGATTCAGAAAATCAAATTTAGCAACTCTCAAAACTGTTATTCCTCCTGCTCTTTCTTCATCACACTTCATAATGTTAACATCTCCATAATAACCCAAGGCATGTTACTAATTAGACCAAACAAAGATTCCATTTCCCATAAGGATCGCCCTTGAATATAGTAGCCACACTTTGCATAAACAATAGACATCAACACAGTGGAACCATGACATACAGTGGAAAATGTTAGATGCTTCTCATTATATCAAACTATTGAACTATCCACTTCATCTTTAGCATACAACCAAATCCTAGCTCTCGATCTTCATTAGAAAAGGATTGGGAGAATCCTATCTTTTGAATCTATAGACCACGTTTTCTATAATAGTACTTCATCTATAAAAAGCGAATAATGCATCATAAATGTTAAAGAGGATAGACATTATAATTTATATTTCAGCATAGGGTGACAGGGGCATGGGCAGAGATGGAGTGACATCCACCTTTTTTTTACATCTATAAAAGAGCAAATCCACCCAAACAAAGAGGAGGGAATCTACCCTCTCTAGACACCGGGAAGGGATGGATTGACCCATTTCGTAGGTGTAGAAAGGTAGCAGTCAA
Source organism: Juglans cinerea (assembly GCA_961763995.1). NCBI lineage: Eukaryota > Viridiplantae > Streptophyta > Magnoliopsida > Fagales > Juglandaceae > Juglans > Juglans cinerea. The sequence goes on from CAUIVZ010000003.1 coordinate 27,892,406, forward strand.
GGGCGGATTGACTCGTTTCATGGAAGTGAAATAGTAATAGGAAGGGGTTGGTCCACCCCGTCTACCTCCTAACACACCTTCCTTGCAAGAGAAGGAGACCAATCCAATCCAACTTCCATTCTTAAAGGTGTTGTTCTACCCTCTCAAAAAGTGTTAAGAGGCAAAACAAGTGGATCGATCATTTCATTGAATACTTTGTTCACTAAGAAGGCTCGAGCCAGAGACACTTGGAAGGGAGAAATTGGCACATTCTCTCAGTAGAATTAAGGCAAATGGACCCCATGCAATCATTTAGAAGAGTAGATGGCCACGTGATATAGTAATGCTGACGTGGCATCGACATTTTTAAGATTTGTTAATTGAATTTTTGAAGCTAATACCATATGTAAACCAATCATAGACTAACACATGGCATTAGTGTTGTGTGAGTTCCCTCCTATAGGGAGGATGGCCCATGTGGGTCCATTAAGCCCACATGGAGAGAGAGTTTAGGCCCATTTTAATTAGGTTTATTAAAACCTAAGTGCTGCAGCTTTTATTAGGAGAAAAGAGAGTGTGAAAAACAAATAGGAGAAAAACGTGTGAGAGATTGGGGAGAGGAAGAGACAGCCAAAAATAGGGAAGTTTGTCCAGTTTTAATCAGACGCTTTGATTGGAGTTGTCTGTAGTCCGATTGAGCTGAAATTTTGCAGGCACGTTTAGAAATCAAGGCTCTATAATCTGAACGGTGGAGATCGGATTTGGAGTAGTATTTATGGTGTTTGAGATCATTAACAGTAATGCATCTCTTTGGTGAAATCTCTTCTATCACACTGTTTGGTTGCCAAAAAACTGTTTTCTTGAGATTATTGTTGATAATATGCCTCTAGTGTTATCTAGAGAGAATATTTGTGTACACATCATTGTTGATAGTGGAAGGTTTAACTGGACTAGGTCCCGTAGTTTTTTCCCTTTGCATTGAAGGGTTTTCCACGTAAAAAAATTATTGGCTCTTTGTGTGTGTGTGATTTTGTTTTAGATTATTCTCTATTAAATAACTTCCTAACAGATTCACACAAAGTGGGAGAGAATTATTTCCGCTGTTTGGTAATTGATTTGATTATTCCAAGTCGCTGTTAAGATTTCTCCCAACAAAGTGGTATCAGAGTGGGGTTATAGCCGTTCAATACTTTGTGTTGAATAATGGAAGCTAATTTGAGTAGAATGATTACTTTGAATGGTTCTAATTATCACACTTGGAAAGGAAAAATAGAAGACCTTCTATTTGTGAAGCAATTTCATCTATCGGTGTTTGCTTCTGATAAGCCTGAAAATAAATCAGATGAAGAATGGACTTTGCAACATCGACAAGTTTGAGGGTACATCAAGCAATGGGTAGATGATAATGTTTTGAACCAAATTAGTGGGGAGACACATGCACGTACACTCTGGAATAAACTTATACAGTTATATGCTCGAAAGATTGAAAATAATAAAATGTATCTGATCAAGCATTTGATGTCTTTGAGATACCAGGATGGAACTCCGTTTACAGATCACTTGAACACATTTCAAGGAATAATTAATCAGTTGGCTGGAATGGGTATCAAGTTTGTCGATGAGGTACAGGGTTTGTGTTTGCTTGGTACATTGCAGGATTTTTGGGAGACATTCATAATGTCATTATCTAACTCAGCCCCAGATGGTGTAATCGATATGGATCTAGCTAAAAGCAATGTTTTGAATGAAGAGATGAGAAGAAAATCTCAGGGTTCCTCTTCGTAGTCAGAGGTCTTGGTTACATAAAAGAGGGGGAGGAGTAAAAGCAGAGGTCCGAAGAACAGAGATAAAGGCAAAAGCAAGTCAAACAAGTTTGTTCATGTTGAGTGCTATAATTGTGGCATGAAAAGGCATATCAAGAAATATTGCAGAAAATTGAAGAGAGAATACAAGGAGAAAGGGAATGAGAAGAAGAACGATGATGAAAAGAATGATGATCAAGTTGCCGCCACTACTACTGGAGACTTCTTCATTGTTTATGATGATAATGATGTTATAAACATTGTTTCTCATGAAACTAGCTGTGTGATTGATAGTGGTGCCTCAATTCATACTACATCCAGAAATGATTTCTTCACAAATTGTGTACCCAGTGATTTTGGCACAATAAAGATGGGCAATGGTGGCTTGGCTAAGATTATTGGCATTGGAGATGTGTGCTTGGAAACTAATAACGACACTGTGCTTGTTCTTAGAACCAGAGATGAAGCACATTCCTGATATATGTTTGAACTTGATTTCTACAAGTAAACTTGATGATGAAAGGTATTGCAACACCTTTTGTAATGGGCAATGGAAGCTTACAAGGGGTGCTATGGTTATAGCTCGAGGTAAGAAGGTTTCAAATTTGTACATGCTACAAGCAAGGTTCTCCAGTAACATTATTAATGTTATGGAAAATGAGTTCACAGTACAATTATGGCATAAGAGACTTTCCCACATGAGTGAGAAAGGCTTAGCAATATTGGCTAAAAATAACTTTCTTTCTGGAATGAAGAGTGTATCTTTGAAAAAGTGTACTCACTGTTTGGCAAGGAAGCAGAATAGAGTTTCCTTTAAAATTTCTCCTCCTTTAAGAAAGTCAGGTATACTTGATCTAATTCATCAGATGTTTGTGGTCCTATGAAGACAAGAACACTTGGCGGTTCTTTGTATTTTGTGACCTTCATAGATGATCATTCAAGGAAGTCTTGGGTTTATACCTTGAAAAGAAAGGATCAAGTATTCAGAATGTTTAAACAGTTTCAGGCATTAGTTGAGAGGCAGACTGGAAAGAAGCTGAAGTGCATCCGAACTGATAACGGGGGAGAGTATTCAAGCCCATTTGATGATTATTGTAGACAACAAGGTATTCGGCATCAAAAGACACCTTCGAAGACTCCTCAGTTGAATGGTTTAGCTGAAAGGATGAATAGAACACTGATTGAGAGAGTGAGATGTTTGCTTTCACAGGCACAATTGCTTGGATATTTTTGGATTGAGGCTTTGAGTACAGTTGTACATGTTCTTAATATGACACCATGTGTTCCACTTCAGTTTGATGTACCATATAGAGTTTGGACTATAAGGATGTTACTTATGATCACTTACGTGTCTTTGGTTGAAAGCAATTGTGCATATTCCAAAGGATGAGAAGTCTAAGCTCGATGTGAAGACCCGACAGTGCATCTTTCTAGGTTATGGTCTGGATGAGTTTGGGTACAGATTATATGCTCCAGTTGATAAGAAACTAGTGAGAAGTCGAGACATTGTGTTTATTGAAGATCAAACCATACAAGATATTGAGAAGACAGATAAAGTAGTGATCCGGTGCAATGATGGTTCAATTAACTTGGATCCGGTGTCATTGACAGATTTGCCACCACAGGTTGAACATGCTATTGTAGATAACCAACAGAGTCCAAGTGATGCAGATGCTCCCTTACAGAATGAGACCCTTGGTCAGTTGCTAGAACCAGAGATGCTACTAGATGTTCCACTTAGGAGGTCTATCAGAGACCGACATCATTCCACTCGATATTCTACAGACGAGTATATGTTAATGACTGACGGGGGAGAGCCCGAGTGTTATGCAGAAGCCATGGAAGACAAACATAACAATCACACTTTTGAACTGGTAGAGTTGCCCAAAGGCAAAAGAGCTTTGAAGAACAAGTGGGTTTATAGATTGAAGCAAGATGAACACACTTCTCGACTACGATAAAAGCTATACTTGTTGTTAAGGGATTTAGTCAACGAAAAGGTATCGACTTTGATGAGATCTTCTCTCTAGTTATGAAGATATCCTCCATCCGTGTGGTTCTTGGTTTAGCAACTAGCCTAGACTTAGAAATTGAACAGATGGATGTGAAAACTGCCTTCCTACATGGTGATTTAGAGGAAGAGATTTATATGGAGCAACTAGAGGGTTTCAGGGTGAAAGGCAAAGAAGATTGTGTGTGTCGACTAAAGAAAAGTTTATATAGTCTAAAGCAGGCGCCCAGATAATTATATAAGAAATTTGAGTCAGTTATGGAAGAATAAGGCTACAAGAAGACCACCTCTGACCATTATGTATTTGTGCAGAAATTTTGTGATGATGACTTCATAATATTACTGCTTTATGTTGATGATATGTTGATTGTTGGTAGGAATTCTTTAAGAGTTGAAAATCTGAAGAAGCAGTTAAATCAGTCCTTCCCATGAAGGACTTGGGGCCAGCAAGGCAAATTCTTGGTATTCGAATTTACTGAGATAGAAAAAAGAAGAAGTTGTGTATGTCACAGTAGTGATATATTGAAAAAGTACTCTAAAGATTCAATATGAATAGATAAGACAGTTAGCTCTTCTCTTACTACTCATTTTAAGTTGAGCACAAAGTAAAGTCTTTCCACAAATAGAGAGAAGGAAGATATGGAAAGAGTCTCATATGCCTCAGTAGTGGGTAGTTTAATGTACGCAATGGTATGCACAAGGCCAGATATAGCTCATGCAGTTGGTGTAGTCAGTCGTTTTCTCTCAAATCCAGGAAAAGAGTATTGGAATGCAATTAAGTGGATTTTAAGATACCTCAGAGGTACTTCCAAGGTATTTTTGTGCTTTAGAAATGGTAAACCTATACTTGAAGGGTTTACAGATGCAGATATATTTGGTGAAATTGATTCCAGAAAGTCCACTTCTAGGTATTTGATTACTTATTCAGGGGGAGCTGTGTCATGGCAATCCAAACTACAAAAATGTGTTGCTTTGTCTACCACAGAAGTTGAGTATATTGTCATAACTGAAGCAAGCAAAAAGTTGATATGGATGAAGAAGTTCTTAGAAGAACTGGGTCAGAAACAAGAGAAGTATACTCTCTATTGTGACAGTCAAAGTGTCATCCATCTCAGTAAAGAACTCAACCTTTCATTTAAGATACAAGCATATTGATGTGAGATATCACTGGATTCGTAATGCATTAAATATGAAGTTGTTACAGATTGAAAAAATCCATACTAATGAGAATGGGTCAGATATGATGACAAAACCACTACCTATGAAAAACTCGAAGTATGCAGAGTAAAGGCAAGTATGGTGAGTCCCCCCACATTGTCGAGAAGGGGGAGATTTGTTGTGTGGGTTCCCTCCTATATGAAGGATGGCCCATGTGGGTCCATTAAGCCCACATGGAGAAAGGGTTTAGGCCCAGTATAATTAGGTTTATTATAACCTAAGTGCTGCTGCTTTTATTAGTAGAAAAGAGAGTGAAAAAAAAGGAGAAAAACGTGTGAGGGATTGGGGAGAGGAAGAGACAGCCAAAAATAGGGAAGTTCGTTCAATTTTAATCAGACGCTTGGATCGGAGTTTTCTTTGGTCCGATTGAGCTGAGATTTTGCAAGCACGTTCACAACTCAAGGTTCTATAATCTGAACAGTGGAGATTGGATTTGGAGTAGTATTTATGGTGTTCGAGATCATGAACAGTAACGCATCTCTTTGGTGAAATCTCTTCTATCACACTGTTTGGTTGCCAAGAAAGTGTTTTCTTGAGATTATTGTTGATTGTATGCCTCTAGTGTTATTTAGAGATAACATTTGTGTACACATAATTGTTGATAGCGGAAGGTTTAACTGGCCTAGGTCCCGTGGTTTTTTCCCTTTGCATTGAAGGGTTTTCCACGTAAACAAATTCTTAGCTCTTTGTGTGTGTGTGATTTTGTTTTAGATTATTCTCTATTAAATTACTTCCTAACATATTCACACAAAGTGAGAGAGAATTATTTCCGCTGTTTGGTAATTGATTTGGTTATTCCAAGTTGCGGTTAAGATTTCTCCCAACAATTAGTATATCAGGTGGCAATCACTCTGCTAGTTTTCTAACAAAAGATTGACGAAAGTATTTAATTGGAAGTTTTTTATTCTTGAGTGTTAATGCTGTGAAAATTGAAAATGGTGACCTTGATTTATAAAAATATAATAACCTAGATACTGATGTTACATCTAACCATATGCTTTATTTTAAAATAATGTAGTGCTGATAAAATTATACTCGTACAGGGAGGTTTGGATAATGAGTTGAGATGAAATGATATGAGATAAAAAGCTGAAAGTTGAATAAAATATTGTTAAAATATTATTTTTTTACTATTATTTTTATTTTAAGATTTGAAAAAATTGAATTGTTTATTGTATTTTATTTAGAAATTTGAGAAAGTTAGAATGATTAGATGAGATGATTTTGGTATCCAAACAAGAGTGACACTGAGGCCTCGTTTAGTTACGTAGTTGAGATGAGATAAAATGAGATGTTTTGTTAAAGTTGAATAAAATATTGTTATAATATAATTTTTATTTTGAGATTTGAAAATATTGAATTATTTATTATATTTTGTGTAAAAATTTTAAAAAGTTGTAATAATTATATAAGATGAGATAAGATAGTTTGGTTTTGTGTAACCAAACCAGCCCTGACAAGTGGAATTAAATTTTTATGGTACATAGGCGTAAAGAATAATTTGAAAAACTTTAGAAATTCAAGAATGGTAAACTATCAGCACTATCAATAATGCATTTCTTTTTTTTTTTTAAGAAAAATAATGCATTTCTTATTATACTATAAAGTTTAAGACATTGTACTAAAAATAGAATCTTCAAAAGAGTATCAGTTTTAGCATTTTGATCTCTAACATTTCTTATTCTCATTTGTTTGTATGGTACGTATAGGTTTGGATAGTGAGTTGAGATAAGAAAAGTTGAGATGAAAGTTAAAAGTTGAATAAAATATTGTTAAAATATTATTTTTTAATATTATTATTATTTCAAGATTTGAAAAAATTGAATTGTTTATTATATTTTGTATGGAAATTTAAAAAATTGTTATGATTAGATGAAATGAAATGAAATTTTTTTTATATCCAAACCTAGCCTAAGGGCTTGTTTGGAAAAAATTTTCATCTCAAAATTCTCATATCATCTCATCTCCTTCTCAAATATCACTCAAATACAAATACTTCAAACTAATCACTACAATTTTTTCAAACTAAATCATTACAACTTTCCCAAACTTTCAAATAAAAAAGAAAGAATAATTCAACTTTTTCAACTTTATATTAAAAGTAAAATATTAAAAATTTATATTCTAACAATATTTTAACTTTATAATAGTTTTTATTCAACTTTTTCTCTCACATTTATCAAACTATCTCACTACTATTCATAAACTATATTACTACTACTTATAAAATTTTGATATCATCTCTCAAAGTTGTATAAAAATCATTTAATAGTAGTAGTTTTATATTTTTATTACATAATTATCAGTTTTCAAAATAAACGTAGAAAATTACTCTATTCTGTGAATAGTAATGAAAAGTAAGTATTTTCAGATAGAGTAATATTAGGTACAAGTTTCAAATATATAAATCTTTTTATAAAAATGTGGGCCCCATCAAGAAAAAGTGAATTTTTTACACTTTTCTATAGTGGGGTCATATTTTTTATAAAGGACTTGCGCGAGGCTTAGGGGTGTACACCGATGGTTTTGGCATCGGTTTCGGCGCCAAACCGAAACCCCACCGACGTCTGCAATGAGAGCTCAGCACCGGCTGAAACCGCTCGTTTGGGGAGAGAAAACCAATATTATCGATCTCGACGCGGCGTAGTTTGATTCTTCGATCTGCCGTCAGTGTCTCTGTGACGGAGGAGGGATGTCGCGTCCATTGTCAAGTGAGAGTAGAAGACTTCAAAGGAAGAAGAAGAAGGGGGTTAATGAAACCTAATTCAAAACGGAGCTGTTTGGTTTAAAGACAAACGGCGCCGTTCTATATATATATATTTTTTTAACTTCCACTTGGAAAAACGACATTGTTTCACTCATTTAAATGAAATGACGTCATTTTATATACATATATTCAAAAAAAAGAAAGGATCGATTGGTTCAGTAGTTTCCCAGGGGCTCAAACCGGCGTCGAACTGTTGATATCGGTTTTCCCTCAAATCCTCTCGCCTGCCGACCGATTCTTCACCAGTTTCGACCGGTTCTTGAATTTGGCGACCAATTCGTGTCGGAGACGGTCGGTTCTTATACAGCCCTAGCGAGGCTTGTGCATTTGGGACTTGTATATATCATTTCTCTTCTCAAGTATTCTGTGAATAGTAGTAAAAAGATAATAAAAAAAAATGATAAAATATTAAATAATAAATAATAGTGAGATACTCTTAATACCCAAATTAGAAACAAAAAAGATCTCACTGCGGTCGTCACCCCCACAAAACCTAGCGTCCCCGCCCCCCCCCCCCCCCCCCCTATAAGATCCCCTCCTTTCCTTTAGCCTCCTACTCCTCCTTATCCACCAGGCCGCGCAGCCCTTCTGCGCGCAGGACCACCGGAAACCATGCAGATCTTTGTCAAAACCCTAACCGGGAAGACTATCACTCTCGAGGTCGAGTCCTCCGACACCATCGACAATGTTAAGGCCAAGATCCAGGACAAGGAGGGCATCCCACCGGACCAGCAGCGTCTCATCTTCGCCGGCAAGCAGCTCGAGGACGGCCGGACCCTAGCCGACTACAATATCCAGAAGGAGTCGACGCTCCACCTTGTCCTCAGGCTCAGGGGTGGCGCCAAAAAGAGGAAGAAGAAGACCTACACCAAGCCGAAGAAGATCAAGCACAAGAAGAAGAAGGTCAAGCTCGCCGTGCTCCAGTTCTACAAGGTCGATGACTCCGGCAAGGTACAGAGGCTCCGCAAAGAATGCCCCAACTCTGAGTGCGGAGCAGGAACCTTCATGGCCAACCACTTTGACCGCCACTATTGCGGCAAGTGTGGCTTGACCTATGTTTACCAGAAGGCTGGTGGTGATTAGATTCTGCTATTAGATGTTAGTGATACTCTCTATTTCTGCGGCGTTATTTATAATCTAAATAGCGAATACTGCTATGGATCTGAACTGCTACGTTTTTTGTTGCCTAATTTCCTTGAATTGGGGATGATTATCGATTTATATTGGTCTTAATTTTGATTGATTGTGCTTTTGGGATTATATTTTGCATGCTTTTCGGTTAGTTTCTAGTTGATTCCTTGCAATTTGTATTTGTTATTTGTTTCTCTAATGCATTGTTATTTTTCCTATCTTGGGTATTTAATTGGTTCTCGGTTTCTTATGGTTATGTGGTTTTTCTGTTCGTTTATAGTAGCAAAATACATGGAAGTGTTAATTTTGTATGCATAAAAATTGCAAGTATGAATCCGTAAAAGCGCATGTTGAGAAGTCCCACATGGCTTAGAACAAACTCATCCTAGTCTTTATAAGGAGTTACCCCACTCCTTCTATTAGGCCTTTTATGAGAAGAAATTGGTGTCTCTATATAGTATCAGAGCCACGTCATTGTGCCACGTGGGCATGCTATGTTAGCAGCCAAGTTAGTAGACTGCAATGTTAGCAGTCTACCAAATCAGAGCAATGCTCTGATCTTTATTCTTCTGCGTGGGCATGCCATGTTAGCAGCCACGTTTGTAGATTGCCATGTTAGCAGTCTACCAAAGCAGAGCAGTGCTCTGATCTTTATTCTTCCGCGTGGGCATGCCATGTCAACAGCCACGTTTGTAGATTGCCATGTTAGTAGTCTACCAAAGCAGAGCAGTGCTCTGATCTTTATTCTGCCGTGTGGGCATGCCATGTTAGCAGCTACGTTAGTAGATTGCGATATTAGCAGTCTACCAAATCAGAGCAGTGCTCTAATCATTATTCTTCCACGACGTCCTGCCAAGTCAGCAGTCTTCCACGTCGTCCTGCCAATTCAGCAGCAGTCTTCCACAACTTCCTGCAAAGTCAGTAGTTTTCCACGTCGTCTTGCCAAGTCAGCAGTCTTCCGCGTCGTCCTGCCAAGTCAGCAGTCTTCCACATCAAAACTGTTGACCTTTGACTTTGACCTACAGCTCAGTTTTGTTATTTGGTTGACAACCTCAAGTTGGTTTCTCATCCACCTTGAGTTTGAGGGGGGCTGTTAGTGTATATGTGATTGTATGAATAGTATGTGCCACATTGATGAAGTGAGGACATTGTAGTGGTTTGGCCTCCTATATAAAGGTCACCTTAGGCCACATTGTAACTTGCACAATGATGAATAGAATGCAATTCTAACATGGTATCAAAGCCAGGTTAACTTATGACCGATGATGGGCTCCTGCGACCTAGCCACGATGATGATACCGGAAATACCGGCCCACATGTGAGGGGAGCGTGTTGAGAAGTCCCACACGGCTTAGAACAAACTCATCCTAGTCTTTATAAGGAGTTATCTCACTCCTCCTATTACGCATTTTATGAGGAGAAATTGGTGTCTCTATAGCGCGCGTGTCTCATGGGTCTATATTAAAACTTAAAAGAGAGTTAAATTAACACATGGGAACATGCATTGAAAATCTTGCGTTGAATTAATAAATGAGCAATTGCTATTACATAGCAATTTAGTACGATTGCTAAGCATTTTTCTAGGTCTCTTTTTGACATAGTAAGTTGGTCTAGGTATTTTTGGTGCAAATGAATAGTTATAACTTTAACTATTACTCTTGTTCTAAACAAATTGAACAAGTACGAGTTCTAGTTTAGTTTACTAAGTAGGGCAAAGATATGGGGTGTGTTGTTTTACTTAGTATGGTTTTTTGGATTATAGCTTGATTGGTCTAGGCCAAATTCTTATAGTCTTTGCCCTTTTCATTGTTGACTAAAGTTCCGTTCTTTACTTGAACTGGAATATATTACCCAACCTTGACATATGTGTCTTTTGGCCGTCGGCTTGCTCTTTACTTCTTTGAGTGATGATATATTGTATACGCGAATATATACTCTATAGAAAAAAGGGTATACTTTAAATTACAAAGAAATGAATGAGGTTGTCCTTGCACTTAACCCCTTTGATTTTGGGCTTGGGAAACATTATTTGCCGTTATCCTTCTTCCTACTTATGGTCTTTAAATGCCTTTCTCATTATGATGTGTCATGGGTTGCTGAGGAAGTGGCATATCTTTTATGCTTCAAGGCAATTAAATGAGTATCTTTAGGGTTTTATGTATTCTATTATGTAAAACCTTGCATCTTCTTTAATAAGTAAAATATTAATGATTAGTATTTGACTGAGAGGACTCATTTGGTCAGCTCAATTATCTCGCGGGAAAGTGCTAGAAATTTGATAGTAATGTTGCTATTCTATTCTCCCGGCCAAGCTATGCCAACCCTAATTTAGGGTCTGCCTGGATTGGGAGGGTATGTGTTGGGTGACAAATTAGTAAATGAGATTACAAAAACAAGAGGTGAGTGGAGTTGTATTTACATGTATTTGCTCATTGGCATGATGTATTGAGATTGGTGGTTCTGGAGATGGAACTCGTGTAACTAATCTTTCCACTTTCCACCATATCAGCGCCAATTCATTAATGTTGAGCTTATGCTGATAATGCTTTTTTAAAAACATTGCCTGCCATTGCCAACATTTACAAAAGGATAAGTCTTACACGAGGGAAGAATCAACAAGGAAAATTAGAAAGAAGCGACAATTAGGTTTGGATGGTGATTGAGTTGAGTTGAGTTGAGTTGAGTTGAGTTTGGAATATTATTTTTTAATATTATTTTTGTTTTGGGATTTAAAAAAGTTGAATTGTTTATTGTATTTCGTTTGTGAATTTGGAAAAGTTGTAATCATGAGATGAGCTGAAATGAATTTGGTATCAAAACTTTCCCTTAGAATTGAAAATGAAAGTGTGTCCAAGGTGCAAACAACCTCATGGATGGGATATGAAATCATTGGGCATATTTTTTACTTAAAAAAAATATAAAAAACTCGACTCTGCTGATTCGATGTGCAAACAAAATTCAAAATCCTTCTAGCTTGGAAGTTAACTATGTAACTTTGATTAAAGCTCAATTCATTCAACATAAAGGAAGGCAAGTAGGGACGACGTTCTTTAAAATATCACACTAACTTATTAAGCCACTCTGTCACCTCATGATGCCCCACATAAAGCCACCTTTAGGTGGCCCCGTTCGATCCACACCTCCCCCCTGCTTGATGGCTGCATGGACATTGACAAGATAAGGGGGTGTTTCTACACCATTTGTAGAGTATTAACTCTTATTACGTGATGACCAGCAGTCACCTTTTGAAGCATTCGTCGCGAAGAAGCGTATCGTTCCCATAGGTGGGTTGCTTAATTAGGTGATATTCCCCCACCCACGCGGCGGCAGGGGTATCTTGGAAATCTAAACTAGCTTAGAGAATCACTGGCACTATTTAGCCCTTTGTTTTGTCAACTAGGAAGTCGTGAATTGTTGATTTTTAAAAATGTTTCACCCACCAAATTCTTTGTACATGCCATGACGTTGGTACGGTGGTGTGATGTTCTATGCGAGTCCATGGTGGAATGATGACATATCAAAGCCATACAACAACGAACTCGGTATATGAGAAATGATATTTGTAATTGTAAGATTGTAAGCGTCGTGTAGTCATTTAAAAAAAATGAATAAATATGAGATTCATATGAAAATAAATTAATTTTTTAATAGTAGACCTTACTCTTTTTCAAAACGACTGCATGGTACTTACGCACTCCACGACTGTATGTAGCATTACTCCTTCCATTTTTCTTTAACATTTACAGTAGATATAAGAGGTAAGGGATGGAGGTTTTAGATCCTTGGGAAATCCCCTTTGTTAATATTATCAAGCACCCACACTATTTCGAATGGTATCTATCTATGATTCTACCTTCTCCTGTCTATCTCATATTCGCATTCTACGTCAGCATATAAAAAGGTTTATATTTTAAAAGATTATTATTTATTCTTCTTTAAATTTAGAATAAAATCTTTATTACTGTTCAATGTTAGTTTTATTTTTTAATTATTTTTTACATGTGGCATCCACCTCAGCATGTCTTGCGGTTTATCGATGGAATTCCAGCTAAATGGAGTAAATGTTGTGATTAAAAAAAAAAATACATAAATCAATTTGATTTAAAGGATAAATAACCCAATCCAATCCAAAATAATGCTGGCAGAGGGAGAACAAAGTTTCATTGTCTCTTATAGTCCCACTTTGGATACTGAGTTGAGATAAGGTGATTTTAGATGAAAGTTAAAAATTAAAAGTTAAATAAAATATTATTAGAGTATTATTTTTTAATACCATTTGTGATGGTGGGTAGGAATCAATACTAAGCTCCCGTTTGGATAGTGAAAGTATTTTATTTCATCACATTTCAACTTATCTTATCATTACAATTTTTTCAAATTTCTACCATCATAATAATAATATTATTATAATATTTTATTCAACTCATCTCATCTCACTATCTAAATAAAGTGAGATACTTTCTATATCCAAACAAGCCTTTATTATTGAATCCTACCCACCATCACAAGAAATGATATTAATTTTCTTCCATGGGCCTGTCATAAATTCAATATTTGTCAGAATCAGTCCTCCATATATTAGATAATAGGACAAGGTCCAGGATTGCCCATTCTAGTTGCATGTGTAAAATAATATCATTTTTCTGACTCTTTTTTTCAATCGATCCACATGATAATAGATTCGGAGCAGTCCTTTCATTGTGAGGAATTTCTGCAATCACGCATCATTCTTTGAATCAAAGTAATTTTGAACTTCGTTTCCTCAGATTTGACATTTGATTCAAGGAGGAGGATCCTTGAGCTAGAACTCATGTGCAAGCACATGGGTGAAAGTCAAAAACACAGTAAAGTGGTTGTGAATGAAAATGATAAGTAGATATTGTCATTAAAAACCAACCTGGCTACGACTGAAAAAATAAAGAAATGGGAAGTGACGTAAACAAAGAGAGCACAGAAAATGGGAGTGATCCCTTCGTCATTGTCAATTAAATTTGCTTTCTTTCAGGAAAGACAAATCCTAAGATGCCATTTTCCTTCTGCATGCACCCTTCTGGAAACTTCCCCGTCCCTCTAACATGGTAAAAGTCTCTGCAGTTACACTTCATGTGATGCAGAGAGAGGGCTGAAATGAGAGAGAGAAAGGAGGGTCAGTATTAAAAGAGACAACAACACATGAAACAAACAAGCACTGTAGTCAATTACCTACTGCCTTTGAACTTTGAACCTCTGCAACCTCAGAAGTAGAAGTTTCCCACTGATAATTTCTAGGGGAAAAAAAAAATGGCAAGACCGAGAATTTCAACAGGTCAGGGGTGTGAGTGTAATTTGGTATGGGACCCAAAAACATTCTGAAATGATTAAACATTATGTACTGATGATCTTCCCACCTTGTCATTCTATGCAAGTACCTGCCTTTTGACCAATAATTAACGACAATTAACAGTCTTGTACACGAGGATAAACAATCATGAATGAAAGATAATCTTTCACTGTGAGCTGAGCGTCCTCTTAACATCTATAAATCTCCCTGTTTCATCTGACCAAACAATTTCAGGTCCTCTCTCTCTCTCTCTCTCTCTCTCTCTCTCTCTCTCTCTCTCACACACACACGCCCCACCAAGCATAGAAGATGTCATCAGTTCTCAATCATCTCTTTGATCTTTCGGAACAGATATGTTACGTGCAATGTGGTTTCTGCACGACCATTTTACTGGTACATGCATATATACACTTCTTCTAGTTTCCGCCTTCTTTCACCTTCTCTTTCATTTTTCTTTCTATTCATCTGTCTATATAAAATGCAGGTAAGTGTGCCATGTAGCAGCTTGTCCGTGGTGGTAACAGTGAGATGCGGCCACTGCACGAGCCTCCTCTCTGTCAACATGACCAATGCTTCTTTCTTACCTCTCCATCTTTTAACCTCTTTCAACCATGAAGAGGTATATAATATTAGTGATTGCTTGAGTTCTTCATTACTTGTGACTGTTTGTTTATTATTAGATCCAACTTTAAGAACGATATCATGTCTGTACCATAGTACCCTCAATATATATCACTGTCTACGGTCTTTCTTTGATTGTTTCGACTATATATCCGTTGTCTCGGGGTCTAAATTAGTAGTTATATACATGTGAGAACTGCTAATTTGCAGCCAAATCCAGAGGAAAATGATGCACAGAAGGTCTTGGATCGGCGCAGCCCATCCACGGTGGCCTCTTCTGACCATGAGGAAGAGGATGTAATCTCCGGGAATCACATCGTTAAGAAACGTAAGGCCCTTTATTTTATTTTTTCTTATTTTCTTATATAGTTGAAAATGATGAAAAACTAATAAAGAGATTGTATTTGGATTGGATTCTGTACAGCCCCTGAGAAGAGACAACGAGCTCCATCAGCCTATAACCGCTTCATTAAGTAAGATTTTCATCTTTAAATTTAATTTACTCCTCTAGTTTAGCTCAAATATTATATATATGGTGCCTTTGAGTAATGAATATTAAATTGTAACAGAGAGGAGATCAAGAGGCTTAAGGCTGAGAATCCAAACATGGCTCACAAGGAAGCTTTCAGCACAGCTGCCAAAAATGTATGCTCTAGATCAACCAAGAACTGCGGTTTATATATATATATTGTATAACATGATATTGAAACTGAAGAAAAAAAAAATGCAAAGAATATTTAAATTTCAAGTGGGGTTTAAACTAATTGCTGGACGTGTTAAACTATTTTGATCAGTGGGCTCATTGCCCTGCATTTCAGTCCAGAGGAGATGAAGATCACTATAGCCAGAGTACTGAGGAAAACATGGCTATAAATTGTGACTCTCGATCATGAGGTCCATGAGGTAAAGAGCACTTCAACTCATCGAATATCATGATCATCAGCAGTTTCTTCCCACGTTATTCACGATCGAGGATTGCCGATATTGGTCAACTTTTTCTTCTGAGCAAATTAAATCGGTTATAATATAGGCCGGTTTGTTATAATTAACATGTTATGATATGTCATGATCAATCATGCATCATGATCAGATCGCATGTTGGAGGTTAAAAACAGATGTTTCGATCTTTTAATATAACCGGGCGCCATCAATTTTAAGGTTTCGTATATGTATATCATTAATTTCTAGGAACATTTTGTCTAGCTTTCTATTTGTCATGATTTGGAGGAAGGTATGATCACCATGCATATATATTCACGGAGATGATCTGCTGATGATCAATATGAAATCCCGGAATTTTGTTTGGAATATTTCTTTTGGCATGCATCAAGTTCTCATGATCATCTCATGATGAACAACATCCATGTCTGTACGTATGCGTTTTCTTGTGTGCTAAGGATGACGTGGTAAGCTGGAAAATGATTTGTATTGTTCCAAAACCTGCAAGTTTCGTGTAAATTTTTTCAAAAAAGAGAAATCCACTCAAAAAAATCAATTTTTGTAGAAGACTTTACACATGATCTTAAATTTTATATGTAATATGAGTCCGCGTACGTACGTATTACGTACTCATCACCCAAACTTTTTGAATATTACGAAGGTGGTGGTCACTTTCTGGCATGTGGTTCCGCCCATAAATATATATCATATTTACGAGGCAACGTCGTCGGCCTTAGTTTTAGGGAATTATAACATGGCAATTGGCAAGGCCTTCATGAAGCCTAGCTAGTTACTATACGTACGTCTTTGTAGAATTGATGGATGCCAACCATTGAAATGATTTCAGCAGTGGTGCGTGACTTTCTGCTATAAAAAAAATTTGCAGGTCCATAAAAATGGAAAGCGTTTTGGTGAAATAAAATTTAAGGCCCCCGATCAGGGCCGGAGAGGCCACATGGGCAGTGACACCCTTTGAGTGAAAAGAAAGCTAGTCGTATGTGTTTCTATTTCTGGGTTGGTGTTGGGATTACCAATATATGCCTCAATTAGAGAGGTCGTCTGGCAGATGCTCTTGGGAATGAGGTTTTCACTGCAAGCTGTACAAGACTAGTTACCCATTCATTGATTGAGTGAGAAAATAAAAAACTAAAATCTTCTAAGATTAATCGATTGGTCTCTTTTCATGTCCTAATTAGCAGAGATTTTTTTTTTTAAAGAAGCATGTAAGAAAAAAAGTTTTACAACCTAACATCGTACCATATCAAGCCACGTGATCAATTTATGAGTTTACTTTTGTGTGATCTCTTTGTAACTAAAATATTTCTAATTTTTTTTCCCTTGTGATGGTTCATGGAGGTGTAAATGAAGAATGACATTATATATGGGACTCATTTTAGAGATCACATCATGACCTGAGTCGACCTTGTTTAACAAATCAACACGTACATTAATTAACTCTAACTAATAAAATGGTTAATTTGGCATTTTCCTCTAATTATTTATTAAGCTCGAATTTAAGAGCCAAAACAAAGTGGGACACTATGTTTCGCGAGGTACAAGATCATGGATAGTACTCATTTCAAGTGAAATAGAGGAGATCGGCCTCCAGCTAGTTATTTTTCACGAAAAATGCATGACTTGCTTCATCATAAGATATCCTATATATCTAGCTTCCAAAATAATCCCAAGTTATCAAGAAATGAAACATATATATTATTACATTAACCTAGCTAGCTAGCTAGCTAGCTAGGGGTTCATTTATCAAGACCCCATAATATAATTAATTGTTGCTAAACTTCTGAGTTTATGATGATCATCGTGATCTTATCTCCCCATACATTTTATCTTTAATATAAAAGCTAATGCCATTGTCTCCTTCTTGCTAACTTTGGTTCCCTTTGAATATATCTACCTGAAAAGTAAAATAATATTGATGATATCATTGGAATATGAGAAAATATTGTCAACCAAGCTAGCTAGGGTTAAATTAAGTAATACCCAAGCAATTTAACTGATGATGATCATGGAATAAAAAATATTGATATAAAAGGGATTAAGTCCAAATACCCATCAAGCATCAGCTGTAATAATTGACACCACAGTACACACACGAGTCATAGTCCAAAATTTGTAAGCGCTATAAGAAAATTGTTTATTTGCGACCAATTAATTCTAATGAAATGAATATTTATTATTAAAATTGGTCGCGAATAATATTTTAATTATAATAAATTGATCACAAAAACTTATTTTTCTTATGACTAGAATTTTCGGACTATGATCTAAGATATATTGAATGCAACCATGCACGCAAAATATATGAAAAAACACATGATGAGGGTCTAATTACTCGGTAGGGGTCTCGAAGATGTGACATGAAAATAAGCTCGAAAGAAGTCTTTATTCTCTTTTTGTAGCTCCCTCCACACTGCAGGCCGGCAATTCGCAGGACATGATAAGCAGTAGCTAGGTGCACGTGCATTTGCACATAAAATTATAATTTCAATTTTCAGAGAGAGAGAGAGAGAGAGAGAGGACCTGTAAGTGTGACTAGTGGCCTAATGCTTGCGTGCTCTGCAAGCGCCTTTATGCATTGGTCTCTACTCATGTGAAGGAGAAGGCATCTTTCTATAAGATGTTGAACCTGTTTTTACCCATGCAAAAACCAGAGTCTCCAGATCATGTACTTAAATCCACATTTCGCTATTCAAGAATGAACTCAAACCCATTCGCACGTATATCTAACATATAAATGATGTGCAGACAAAGCAAAGATTCTACGTACTGATCAACCTTTCAAGTGTGTGTACCTATAATTTTATTCAAATTGCATGCGCATGCAGTACTCATGTACTACCCATTAACCCATGAGAGAGAGAGAGAGAGAGAGAGAGAGAGAGAGAGAGATTGACTAACCATTCTAATGTAGCTTTGCGGTTGGCAATGCAAACAAGGGTAGAAGTGAGGGTTAAGGTACATTTCTGTTGAGTATAAGTGGACAAAACGATGAAATTAGCTAAGAGATCGAGAAAGCAAACAAACGATATTGCAAAGAAATGCAAGGCCGTAGAGATCGATCGATCGATAGAAGATATTTGGTGCGTGCATGGCTTATATATATAAGGAAAAAAGACAGAGTATTCTTGTTATCCACAGATATCTAAGTGAAGGGCCAAAAGAGCACAAGACATACAAACCATAGATTCACCTCATCTTCAAAAAGATAAGAGATCAAGAAATGGCCGGGGGGCCATCAGATTGAAAACTTTGGTTTAGATTATAACACCTAGCTAGCTAGCTAGGTGGCCAAGCCCATGGCCACTCGAACAACAACTATATATATATATATATATATATATATATATATATATATATATATGTATATATGATATGCTATATATCTATCTAATTAGCTAGGCCCCAGCCAGGCCAGTGCACCCATTTGCTGCCCTTTTCCGGGACCTACATTCTTGGAAGTGCCATGAACATATATATATATATGTCAGTACTGGACCCCCTTGGCAACAATATTGGTGCATGCTCAGACTACTCAGAGGTCAGCCTGATCTTGATGTAACGATATTGGAGCTGGCCAGCAAGGAAAAGACCCTTAGTCCTAATTAGTTAAAGTCTATCCTTAACCATTCGATTGTGGAGATCCTTGAGTGTTCAAATATCTGCCACGTCGTGCATTTTTGTACCAGCTGATCAAAGCGCACAGAGTAATTAATTCGAGGCTTGGATCGTCGATCGATCGGCATTCTAGTCTTAAAAGGAATTATTATAATTTCTTTAAATTTTAACTCGAAATAAAATAAATAATTTAACTTTTTAAAATAAAAATAAGATTAAAAAATATATTTTAATAATATTTTATTCAATTTTTAACTTTAATCCTATTTCATTCCATCTATAAAAACAAACTATACCTACAGTACTGACTTAGACCAATCTATATATATATAATGAGCAATGATACTTGCAGTCATGAGTATGTAAGTTTCGTACAATCGGTTTGAAAAAAATGAATAAATATGAGACCCACATGAAAAGAAATTAATTTTTTAATAGTAGACTCTAATTTTTTTCAAAGTGACTGCACGACGCTTGTGCACTGCACAACTTTATGTAGCATTACTCTTATATAATATCTACTAGAGCAGTGCTAGCTGCATCTATACGAGATCTTACAAATTAGTTAAATTTATAGTTTAATGTGATATATTAAATATATTTTATAATAAAAAATAATATTTGACAATTTAACGTCTTATTATATAAAAAAACATGTCAAATTTCTAAATTTATTTTTATGAAAATAAAAAATTTCTCTATATATATAATATGAAAAATTCTATTCATCACACCATCATTTCACTATAAATAATGTGCTATATTTATCACCATAAAATAATAATTTATTAGATAATTCTTTATTATTTAATAGTAATAAATATGCCACATCTTATATAGTGAGATGAAAGTAGAATGGTGGTATATTACTCATATAATATATATACCTGGCCGCTAGCTAGTATTGTCATCATGTGACCCTAACACTTTTCCGCGGCTAGCTAGCTATATTGACTTGGTTAATTACATGATCTTGTAATATTTTCAGTTTCCCATTAGAGAATACATGATGAGCTATATATTTTGAAAAAATTTAGATGTAAGCGATTCTGCGCATTAATAAACGCACTCATTCAATATGATTGATTAGAAAGTAAATTTTATTGAAAACAATGCTAATTTAAATTTAAAATATGAAGACAACAATAATAATACACAGATTGATACGCAAACTTACTTGTAAAAACTCATATATTTTTTTGTTTCCTTGAATAAAAAATTGATTTAGTATTTTGAGTGCATGGGGAGGGATGATCTCACCAATCAAAGGAATGCCTAGCTAGGCTGCGAAACCAGAGCTAGCTGCCCGTGCCCCTACTTTCCGTACGTGTCTTCCAATTTGAGGTTAATTTGCGCCAAATGCAAAGTCATTAATATATTTACATAAGAGAAATACTTTGTATCAAGATATACAAGAGCATGCATGAGATGATGATGCCATTTTTGACTCTTGCATGGATTATTATATATGTGGCGGCCGTCATTATCCAACCACCGGCACCGGCCCAATATAAAGTTGCAGTCTACGACACGTCTAACATAACGTAAACCACCATTACTGACCACATTATTAACAGCAACTTTTTCTCTACTCTTTGACTTGCCGTTTCCAAAACATATGGCCACCATCTGCCTAACTTAAACATTTGTGCTTACCAATCAATTCTAATCAGTAATCACGGGTCCAAACTACTATTCTTTCTTACACCCTTCTTTAAGTTTTGAGTCCATATTGGGGAGTTACATGCTAATTTTGGGGTGGACCAGTGATCTCTGGCATTCAGCCAACATCCAGCCAAAGAACTCAAGACCATTTTTCTCTCCCATGACCCATGTGTAAAGACCATTTTGTTTTCAAATATACGTTGCTTAGAAAAAGGAAAAAGGTGCCATGAATCGTGATACGTTGATTGCTTCAAGGAATTATCATCTGACTAAATTCTGCGGGTGAACAATCAAATCTTCCAAAATCCAGTGTCAGGATTTAACCCTACGCTGTTGGTAAAAAGTGGTTTTATTCTTGCGATTAGAGTGAGTGACAAGTAGTGCCAGCTTCCCATATCAAGTGGCAAACATAATTTTTCATTTAAAAGGTAGGTTCATAACTTAAACATATCTAAGACAATTCGTGATGCAAAGCTAAATTAACAACACAGTCTACTCGAACACATTCCATAATTCTCCAACTGTATCTGGCTGAACAAAACAGAGTGGACAGACATAACAGAGTCAGATAAAAATTTTACAGGACATTGTGTAGAACCAACTCCTCACTTGTAAGTTATAAACCATTCATCAACTGTTTTCGTTCTTCTCCAAAGCTGCAAAAAAGTGCAAACGTGAGCAACCATAAAGCTATAAGTATTTGCCTAAACTGAACTGCTGAGAAATAAAGAGAGATACTATTGTAATTCAGAAGCTTCTCAATGAGGTCAACATGAGTCATAAGCATTCGCCTACAGCAATAACGGACCAACCCCAAGGCATCGAGAGCATCTCTGCCAAAAAAAAAATTATCAGAAATCAATATCATCATGTAATAATAACAATTACTTCAAGTTATGCTTATATTCAGAACAAAGGTGAGAGAAGGCTCCCTAATCCATCAAGGTCATGCTCCAAAAATTGAATACTCTAATCAAGCATGTCTCTCTGCCAATTATGTTTACCACATTTCAATTGGACTCCAGCGGCTAGTGCACAATGTATTGTATGCAGTGGGAGGAATTGGTGGGATCTAATCTATGAATTAGGATGAAGATCATCCATATGTAATTTAATAAATACTTATAAAAAAAATGTAATTTAATAAACACTATACAAATTCAATTATCCATAATGCCGCATGAAGCACCATGTGCTGCATGTCAGATAGAACATTGTTTAACAATAGTTTGGGACAGTCCCTGTTTGGTGTATAATTGGGGATGTTTTATAGCCTTTTTATAGTGTCCTGTTCTCAAATTTCATAGAAACTAACAGAAAAAACCAAGCATGAGGTGGTTGCGCCCATAAAGGCCGTTCTTAAGTTGACACACAATTAAGATGGAGAGTGCGGGTAAAACCAAGAGCTGTTGCTGTAGATTAGACTGTGAATTTGACCATGCGTGCTAATGGTTTTCATTAAAAAATGCTAAATGATGCATCCTGCGTACAATAAGATGCGTATAAGGAAGACATCTAGCTAGAAAGAGAACGAGATACAAGATAGTCATGGATAAGGAGCCCATTAAAGCCTGTGAATGCTGTCCAGTGAAGAAGATTTTTGAAAAATAAAGACTTGAGCTATTCTATCCTCTGTTCCCGATCCTCAAAATTTATTTAATTTCCTTCCCCCCAGAATCCCAGATACACCAAATGAGACATATTGGAATTATTTTCCACACTGCAGAGACTTGTGGACTACCACCTAATCCTCTCCATGAGTTAAAAAGCTCCACTATGCTTCTGGGCATAACACAAGCCTAACCAGCCTGATTGAACAAAGCATTCCTTGGAGCACCAGCCACCTAATAATGTTATGCAGGTCCAAATATCAAATTTTTCCAAGATTTATCGTAATGCCCAAGAACCAAAACAGAATACCAACCTATCAGGTAATGCACAATATACTTTTCGAATCCGCTTTTATAATGTGATTCTATTAAACTCTTAGGCCCTTCTCCCCTAAAAATTTTCCCTAATTATCTTGAGCACAAAATTTCAAAAACAAAATTGTAATTTACAATGTCATAAAAAACCTTTTACAATAACCACCCTATAAACTCACATATATACATTGCCCAAATAGGATCAAAAGTGACTCAAGCAGAAACTTTACACCCATACTTTTGAGAACAAGAACACATTTGACAACTTCGATGTGAAAAGAAGAATGAAATAATGCATTGTGAGAAAACAGCATCATCGGAAAATAAGTGCGTTTTCCCGACCAACCGAAGCATACCATGACACAAATTGAGGAAGTACAGAAAAATAAATTTCCAGTAAGCACACTACATTCTAGACAGATGTTTTTAGCATTCAACGTATAGTCGACGGATACGAATGAGTTCGATTTTGGTTACCATTACAGGACCACATTATACATCCAATATACAAAATAAATACTAAAAATTCATGAACAGATAAAGTAAAGAGCTTCTCACCCTTCGGAGTAATCTGACTGGAGAAGGTCAAGATATGTGTCCCATTTGTTACCAATCACCTACGGAACACAGACCAAATTCAACGTTGACGAGCTATTGTTAAAGATTCTGCAAGCTCCGGTATTTTTCTTAGCCATAACATACGTTTTACAAATTAAATTGTAGTGATTGAGGACCATAGGCGTACCTTTCCGCAGGTAAAGCAACGAACTGGGATGATCATCTTCGATTGCCTAGGGTTGCTACGCAGTCACTGTTCTCTCTCCGTCTGCACTTTTTTCTCTCGCTGTAGAAGTTTCTGAATTCTGAGGAGGTTTTTTAACACGGGTGGGGCTTCGAATCGGGGCGGTTAGATTTTCGACTGCCCGGCCCTTTATGTTTACCCTGCCCTTTGGTGAAAGAGAAATGATACTTGCAGTCGTGAGCGTGCAGTCGCTTTAAAAAAATGAATAAATATGGGACCCACATGAAAATAAATTAATTTTTTAATAGTGGACTCCACTCTTTTTCAAAGCGACTGCACAGCGTTTGCACATTCCACGACTGTATGTAGCATTACTCTTGGTGAAATGTTTAACGGTTCTACCACAGGCAATCGGGGGGTGGGGAACCCCCGAGAAATCGGCTGACGTTGCCGGTCGAGATATATTTAAAAAAAAAAAAAGACGGGGACACGCAAAGGAGCTGAGGGCTAAGAAGGTTAGATTGCCAATGAGTAATGCTACATACAGTCGGGAAATGCGCAAACGCCGTGCAGTCGCTTTGAAAAAGAGTGGGGTCCATTATTAAAAAATTAATTTCTTTTCATGTGGGTCTCATATTTATTCATTTTTTTCAAAGCGACTGCACGGCGCTTGCACACTCACGACTGCAAGTATCATTTCTCGATTGCCAATTATCTGCCATTATTTAGGGAGATCTGCTATACATCTGCCTATAGCCGGCGCACACTTCACATGATTTTTTTTTTTTTTTACACTCAATGCATTGAGTGTGCACCGGCTGTAGGCAGATGCAAATATTTTTCCTTATTTAGAAACTGATGAAAATTTTTTATTGCGTTTAGATTTTAAGTTGAGGTAACATCTTTATAAATTATAGTGAGTTAGAGATGATAGAGTGAGTTTTGTGAGATCCACTTAAAATAAGTTTAAATGTATTTAGACGTTAAGATTAGTTTAGATGTATTTATGGAAAGTTGAAAAAGGTTGTGGGTCCCACGTGTAAAGAAGTATTGAGTTTAAATGTATTTAGATGTTAAGATGAGTTTAGATGTATTTATAGAAAGTTGAAAAAGGTTGTGGGTCCCATGTGTAAAGAAGTATTGAGTTTAAATGTATTTAGATGTTAAGATGAGTTTAGATGTATTTATGGAAAGTTGAAAAAATGTTGTGGGTCCCACGTGTAAAGAAGTATTGAGTTTAAATGTATTTAGATGTTAAGATGAGTTTAGATGTATTTATAGAAAGTTGAAAAAGGTTGTGGGTCCCACGTGTAAATAAGTATTAAATTGAAAAAGGTTGGGGATCCCACGTGTAAAGATGTTTTGAGTTGAGATGAGTTTAGTAATTTGAGAGTTGGGTGTTTGGATGTTAAATTTAGCTTAAAATTATACTGAATTGAGTTGAACTCAGATGAGTTTAACAACCAAACGGAGCCTTAGACGTTGGTGGCGTTTGAAGACCAACGTTTGAAGGGTAATTTTGAAGAAAAACACTATATGCAAATGAAGACGACGCCACTCTCTGGTTTCGTTTTCATAAGCTATGTCTCTAAGTTATTTAGCTAAAGACGACTAGAGTCCTATGAGTATATTCGTGTTGAAGAAAGGCATGCTCTTGTTTCTGGCTTATGTGCTTTCATTTGTCTGGAGAGCCTGTTGGGGTACCGTGAAAGATCATCTCTCATGCCTCACCCTTAGTTTTTTTAGCATAATTGTTTTGGGTAAGAAGTATTTTATTGATCAACCTGTATTTGAAACTTCAAACTCAATACCAACACTAGCCAGAAGAATTTCAAGAATTGCTAGACGAGTGGATTTTTCTTAATGGAGTGTTGAACATTGGAGACTGGATACCTTGGCTCAATTTCTTGGACTTGCAGGGATACCGAAAGCGAATGAAAGTTGTAGCTAGGGGTGATCTCGGTCCTGTCCAGTCCGGTCTTGGGCCATTTTGTGGACCGGACCGGACCGGACCTATTCGGTCCAAGATTTCTCCACCCTAGACCGGACCGAGTCACATATAGGTCCGGTCCGGTCCAGTCGGTCTGGACGTGCCTAAGATGGGCCATTCAACTCATCTAAATCTGATTTTTTTTTTTGGCCCAATTTCAATTATTTTCGGCCCATTTCAAATTTCGTACATTTTTTTAACTAAAACTATTAAAAAAACTTGATTTTGAAAAATACAATGATAAAAAAAAAAAAACTAATCTATATAAAAAATAAAGAAAAAAACCAAAATAAATAAATAATAATAATACAAAAGTTATTACAAATTACAAATTATAACCCAAAACTTAACAACTTAAGCACTTGACATATAACGGGACCAAAATTATAGCTGCTACATCCAGCTTACTAATATTCAACTCAGTTACTCAGGAGTTAGGATTGGCCTATATTTTTGTCTGAAATTAAGACACTGCAGTATATCAAGTAGGGCTGCGACAAAAAAAGAAAAAAAAAGTATCAAGTAGGGACCAAAATTCTAGCTGCTACATCCAAACTAGCATAATCAATAACGTCGGTAGAATTTAGAGATTATAATCTTCTCACCTCTTTAGTCTTTAATCATCATTGGGTATACGGCCAGTAGGCATTGAAATTGACCCCTCCACAGAATTAGCAAAGTTCGGGTCCCCAATAAGTTCTATCCATAAAAATTTAAAACAAAACAAGTTAAATAAAGTTACATAACATAGAAGATAAAACAAAATAAACTACAAAAGATATCAAAGGTAATTTTATTACATATTCATATCCAGCTGCTTCTCAAATTCCTCAACTTCATCCATTAAAGTCCTAAGGCTTACTAGAGTAGAAGAAGAATGAAGCCAGTTTTGTGCACATATGAGACCCTCAACACACATTGGATTTAAACTACTTTGAAAAGGGTCAAGTACACGACCCGCAGTGCTAAATGTAGATTCAGAAGCCACAGTAGATACCGGTATTGCAAGAACATCACGTGCAATCTTTGAAAGTACGTGATATCTAACTGAATTCACCTTCCACCAAATTAGAAGGTCAAAACTATCATCTTCATCCTCACATCTTTCAGCTAGATATCTATCAACCTTTGACTTACTTGTCAAACTATCTTCTGACTGCAACTGTTACTTAAATTCAACCATCATTTTTGCCTTTCTACTAGCCACATTGTCAGTTGAAGGAGCTACATCTTCATGTTGGGAACTTGTGTGCTGAGGAGAATGCCCTTCTTCATTTTCCATGTATGCCTCATATATACGGATAAATGCATTTTTCACCTTCCAACTAAAATCAAATTTTTTTTGCATGATCATGTGCATACATTTTTCCCAGCCCAAAATCAAGATATTGCATCTTGTAGCGAGGATCAAGAAGAATACCAACATAGAGCAACATATTTTGATTTTTCAAGTTCTCCCAATACTTGTCAAACTTTCTCTTCATATTTGTGGCCATTAATCCCACCACGGGATTTCGTTCTTCACACTCCATATTAATGGCATCTTTAATAATAATCAACTTCGGGAAAAAAACATTACAAGTTACATATTCATCCCCCAAGAATTTTAAAGTTGCATCATGAAATAATGCAAGGAACCTCACAAACAACTGTACCTTCGCCCAATCGGATGCATTGGGAGGCCCTAACTTCTTTGACTTTCTCGTATTCACCACATGATCTACATTTTCATCATCGACATCGACATCGTCATTATCTCTAATACAACTAAGGAAGCACGGATCTTCTTCCTCCAACCGATCAAAAGCCCTTTTAAGGCCCTCTCCAACATATGATAGGTGGAGTTCCACCTGGTCGGTACATCTAGGCAAACTTGGCTTTTAGATTAAATATCTTCCAACCCCACACATTTCTGATATGTACTGCACCTTTGAGGGGAGGATTTAACATACTTCACAACACCCCTTACTTTCGCAATAGACTCATCATATTCTTTTAACCCCTCACGAACAATTAAGTTCAAAATGTGGGCACAACATCGAACATGCAATGATTCATGTTCCAAGATCGTGTTTTTCCTATACTTGTTTTTTTTTTCATATAAGAAACAGCTCCATTATTAGAACTTGCATTATCAAGTGTGAGTGCAAGTATTTTTGGTCGCCCCCAATCATGCAAACACATCTCTATGCCCTTATCAAGGGTATCACCCTTGTGATTTTCAACCAAACAAAAGGAAAGAATCCTCTTGTGTAACTTCCAACCACCATCAATAAAGTGTGCTGTCAGACACATATAGTTTATGTTTTGCACAGATGTCCATGTGTCCGTGGTGAGAGAAACTCGCTGCCCTCGAAGAGCATTTCTCAACTTTTGTTTTTCTTTTAAAAACAAATTAAAGCAATCCTTGGCAACCGTCATACGAGATGGAATCCCTACTCACTTAGGGCAAACCACAAGCATAAACTTCCTGAAACCCTCCCCTTCAGCATGCCTAAAGGGCAACTCATCAAGAATAATCATCTCTGCTAAGGCTTGTCGGCAAGCCTCAACACTAAATGCAATAGGCACAAGTCCCCCACTACCACTACCACTTTCTCCTTCCACCTTCCAATCTAGAGTCGTCTTAGATTTATCCATCTTCTTAAACGAATATTTCTTACATTGGTGCTCAATGTGATACTTCATGTTTTTCGTACCATTGGTCTTCGTATCACATGCATACGAAGCACCACAATAATTACATGCAGCCCTAGGTTTACTTGGATCACCTTTTGGAATTTTTGTAAAGTGATCCCAAACAAAAGACCTAACTCTACCTCTTTGTAATCCACTAACTGATTGATCACTTACATTGGGTGGAGGTGGGGGTGGAGGCATGTTTGGTCTTGACTCTTGCACATCATTTGTAGAAGACTCCATCTATAAAATGGAGTCAGGACAAACAAGACAAAAAGACAAAAGAATAAAAGAATTAGAAAACAAGCATTAATATATAGTGTTAAAGCCTTGTAAATTCATGCATCTCAACTATATAATATTTATGAGCATATATATGTATGTATATATATATATATATATGAGTTATATTTTTCCACAAAGTAATGCATCTCAGATTCTCAACTATATATATATATATATATATATACATAGTTGACCAACAAAAAATCACACCATTAAAGCCTAAAATGCGAGAGTGCCAAAAATCACACAATACTACCATTGTGCTTCGACCAACAAAACAAAATTGTGCTTCAACCAAAAAAAAAAATGTCGAAGTCCCTAACCCGTAAGTTTTATGTAAATCCCTTTTTTGCCACACATGACACAAGTTTACAACAAGAGTCAAGACTCAAGAGTCACCAAATTACACTGGGTCATGACAAATTGACAATCGGCGTCCGGCGATAAAAACCAAAATCAACACCCAACGAGAGTCAAGACTCAACACCATCAAAATACGCGAAGATTAAATACCAGAGAGAGAGAGAGAGAGAGAGAGTACCAAAATACTCAACGGAGGGAGGCGACCGAGGGGTTAGAGGAGGGGGGATGCGACGGCTAGGGTTTATCCGTTTATCGTTTCGCCCAATCGCAAAATCGCCTTTCGGGGGAGAGGGGGGACGAACTGGGGAAGTGAGGGCACTGAGGGGGGGTAGGGGGGAAACTAATGTTGAAACGGCGCCGTTTGGATTGTAATTGGATCCAAACGGCGCCGTTTCAACAGATGGTTTATTAAAAAAAAATGTGAAACGACTCCGTTTCACGCAACTCAGTTTCAAAATCTTGCACCTCCTGGACTTAAACGGCGCCGTTTAGGTCCTATTTTATACTAAACGGCGCCATTTTGGCTTCTTGGCAGTTGGCAGATGAGGTATCCGTATCTCTTCCTCATTAATAATTTAATACATTAATATTAATAATTTAATAATACTAATATAATACTATAGACTTATACATTAATTTTAATAATACATTAATAATTTAATACTATAGACTTATAATGATTAGTTATTATCAATCATGATTAATATAAGTGATTAGTATATATTTTTTTAATATCATATTAGAGTCTATTAGTATACTAATACTATATAGACTTATAGTGTGTGTATATAATATATATATATATATATATATTATAATGATATAGTGATAATAATACTATATATTATATAATAATACATTAATACTATAGACTTATAGTGATTAGTTATTATCAATCATGATTAATATAAGTTATAACTATATAATAGATTAATAGTATTAGCACTAGACTATTAGTAATATAGTATAGCTATATGTTAGTAATATACTAAATTACTAATATTAATTATAGTGATTTAGTATAAGTTATAGCTATATTACTATAACTATAACTATTAACTATAGTCTTAGTCTATATTAGACTATTACTAATATACTATTAGTATATATTTTTTTTAATACCATATTAATTATTAGAGTCTAGAAGTAGAGTCTAGACTATTAATATAATACTTGTATTAGTATAAATATTAGTAATTTAGTATTACTATAAAATTATAAATATTACTATTAGTATAAAATTATAAATATTAGTATTAGTTAATAATTACTTAATGATGAGTTAGTGATAGGATTAGGTTAATTAGTCAAATGAAAATTATATACTTAATATATATAAATTATTAAATTATATATATTTAATTCGGTCCGGTCCGAAAAACCACCGGACCGAATTCATTCAATCCTTTGAATTTCGGACCGGACCGGACCGGAATCACTCCCGGTCCGGTCCGGTCAGTTTTCCCGATCCGGACCGCCCAATTCTCACCCCTAGTTGTAGCCAAAAAACTGGATCGATTTCGTGACCGTGTTTTTTATGAACACAAGAAAAAGAGAGAAGGAGATCTTGTGCCAAAGGACATGGTGGATTTATTATTGCAGTTGGTTGATGATCCTGATATTGATGCTAGAGTGAAAATGAAGCTTGTTGAAGACGAATGGAGGGAGACGAAAACGGAGGGAAGAAAAAGAAAAGTAGTGCCAAAACACTCCGTTTCATTTTCCACAGGGTCAAAGGTTCCCCCGCGATTCCCCATCCCGATTGCATATAGTGTTTTTCAATGTTTAAATCTATTTCATTATAATTATAATTTTAATGTATCATATTCAATTAAGTCATTTTAAGAAGTTTTTATAGATTTTTTAAATGAAATATTTTTTAAAACGAATTCTAATGAAAGTCTTAAGTATATAAAATATAACGAATGTATGATGACATTTATCTAATTATCATAATATTCTTATTAAAACTTTAAAATAAAGATAAAGGAGAAAGGATACCCGACAATCATGGAGCAAGAAAAGGATAATTTAACTATATGTAAAAGAAATTATGGATTTTTTTCTTGATGATTAATGAAAATCAATGGAGCAAAAGGATAATTTAACAATATGTAAAAGAAATTATTTAGGGCTTGTTTATATAGAGAAATTATTTCATTTCATCTCATCATTATAATTTTCTCAAATTTTCATACAAAATATAATAAAAAATTTAACTTTTTCAAATCTCAAAATAATAATAATATTAAAAAATAATATTCTAGTAATATTTTATTTAACTTATCTAAAACCATCTCATTTCATCTCACTATCCAAACGAGCCTAGTCTGTGCCGTGTGTATGGTTAGATTTGACTGTCATAGACCTTTTATTATTTTACAATGGCAAGTTGGGTTTGTGTTGTGCTATGTTTTGGTTGAGCAACTATATAATTCAATCTTAACTCAATTTATTATTTAAATTAGTTAAAACTACTTTCAACCTTCACATAGAGTTAATTAAATAACTCATGAGCGTTGTCACGTTCATGCAACTTTGTTATAAACCCGTTATGTTGTGACTCAAACATAACATGTTTCGATCCATTTAGACCAAAGACCTCAATCAAAACTCAATCGCAATAGTTTCTTTGGTTTGATCAATGAACATAGACTGAAACCATATATTTAGAATTGCGTGCTTTATTATCAAAGTCAGTAATATAGGTGATCATGAAGATCTTCTTTAACCCCTAGCAGCCTATTGCTCATACCATAGTCTAATTCTTATCTCAATGAATAATGGGATGGATTATGTAAGGAATAGAAGAATCTTCAGGTACAAAGCAAGCTGGGGTAGGAGAGGGAAATGTAGTGATTTAATCAAAGCAGTTTGGGATGCTTTCCAAGGTCAAACAATTCTTTGAAAACAGCTATAGAAGGGCTGAATATATAGGTGCAAAACTATGTTGGTTAAATGGAGCAAGGAGGTACAAGGAGATCATAAGGGAGCTATTGAGGCTAAATCAGCACTGATTAATCTCTCCAAGAATCTAACCTTGACTGTCATATGTGGAAATAAAACATTTACAGAAAAAAAGTGGCTCTTTTGCTTGAAGAAGATGATTTGAAATAGAGACAAAGAGCTAAATAAAGAAGGCTAAAGGATGGGGGACATAAATACAAATTTTTTTCATAAATGAGAAGGAAGACAAACCCTATCAATAGCATCACTCATGGGGATGGCAATAAAACTACCTCTTTACAGGAGATAAGTCAACTCTTCCAGAATTTTTACCAAGAGTTGTTCACTACATCCAAGTCTAAAGGAATTGCAGAATGCTTACAGCCTACGCTTTCATTAGTTACTGAAGAGATGAATGATATGTTGCTTCAAGAATTTTCTGCCACAAGTTGAAGAAATTGTTTTCAAAATGAATCCTTTAAGTTCTCTTGACCCAGATGACTTTCTAGCAAGGTTTTTCCAAGAACATTAGAACATAGTTGGTCAAGATATTTGTGATGCAGTATTAGCAGCCCTAAACTCTAAAAAATGGACAGATGACATTAATGAGACTTTTATATTTCTGATTCCAAAGACCAAAAATCCCACAAAAGTGTCGGAGTTTAGGCCAATAAGTATCTACAAAGTAGCTTACAATATCATTGCAAAAGTGCTGGCTAATAGATTGAAAACTATACTACCAGTGATCATTTCCCCCACCCAAAATGCCTTTATCCATAGGAGATTAATATATGATAATGTGATTGTTGCCTATGAATCTATGCACACAATGCAAAGTAGAATGAAAGGGAAAGCTGGATACATGGCCTTGAAATTGGACATGAGTAAAACATATGATAGGATTAAATGGAATTTTTTACTAATAAATGTATTGATCAAGTCGAATTTTAAATCTGTTATGGAAAGGATGGATTTTGCCAAAAAATGGATTGATCTCATTATGAAGTGTGTCTCCATTGTTTCTTATTCACTATTACTAAATGGAGCCTTTCAAAGAGCCTTCAAACCTTCAAGGGGCATTAGTCACAGTGATCCTCTATCACCCTACCAGTTTATCTTATGTTCAAAATCTTTTAGCACACTACTAAATAGAGCTAAAAAAATTGGTCTAATTAATGGCATTCACATGGCAAGAGGTCAGTCCTACATTAATCACTTGGATTTTGCAGATTACAGTTTATTGTTTTGTGAGACAAGTTCTTTAGAATGGAGTAGGCTACTCAGTCTATTGGAAGTTTATAAACAAGCATCTGACCAAAGTTTGAATAAAGATAAAACATCTATCTTCTTTAGCAACAATACCAAGGAAGTATCAAAAGACTTAATCACTAACATTGCAGGCATTCGATCCACTAGATCCTATGAAAAGTATCTTGGTTTGCCAGCTCTGGTAGGAAGATATAGATCTAAATCTTTTAAAGGTATTCTGAATAGGGTGAGAAGTAAATTAAACAACTGGAAGTTGAAGTTTCTCTCTCAAGCTGGAAAAGAGATATTGATCAAGTCAGTAATACAAGTCATCCCTACCTATAGTATGAGAGTTTTTAAACTTCTCAATGGCCTATTGCAAGAGATTAACAAACCTGTGCAAGGTTACTGGTAGGGTCAAATAAATCAGGAACGAAGAGTTCATTGGACTAAATAGGACCAAATGGAGAAGGTAAAGTCAATAGGTGGGTTGAGATTTCGAGATTTTGAAGATTTTAACTTTGCAATGCTGGCAAAGCAAGATTGGAGGTTGTTACACACCCTACTCGAGTTCTCAAACATAAATATTTTCCTAATGTTGATTTTCTTCAAACAAAGATGGGTAGCAATCCATCTTTTATTTGGCAGAGCATACCATTAGCAAGATCCTTGCTTGAGGAAGGAATCCTTTAGAGAGTTGGTAATGGAGAATCTATAAGAATCTGGTCAAACAAATGGTTTCCTCAACTTAGTTCTTTCAGACTTCAAAGTGTCGTGAAAACTCTAAATGCAAAGGCTAAAGTGGCTGGACTTATTGATGCAAACAAAAAGAGTTGGAACCTCAATTTGATCAAAGAAGTTTTCTCAAATGTTGAAGCAGAGATCAGTTGTAAAATTTAATTAAGGAGTGGTTTGGATTTAGAGATGAGTTGAGATGGTTTATGAATAGTAGAATAAAAATTGAATTATTTATTATATTTTGTGTAGGAATTTGGGAAAGTTGTTTTGGAATTTAAAAAAGTTGAATTATTTATTATATTTTGTGTAGAAATTTGAAAAAGTTGTAATAGATGTGATGAGTTGAGGTGTATTTTGAATTCAAATGAGGCCTGAGCATTAGCATTGGTCTATGCATATGCATATGCAAAATCACCTCTTTTGCATATCCACTTTGACATTCAAGCAAAATTCATACATTTGACATTAATAATACAAATGCAATAATAAAAAATATAATTTTTTATATATTATATTAAAAATATAATAGAATGAGAAAAATATATATAATATATTATAATAATAAAATGAATGTGCAAGTGAAGGTTTGTTATGTTGTTGAAGGAGGGAGAAAATGAAAAGATTGTGAGAAAGAGAGTGGGAGGAGAGAGAAACAATGATTAAAATATGATTTGTAGGGTGAATAGTGGTTATCCAAATTTGGATAAGCACTGTTCATAGGTAGCTAAATATTTGGATATGCATAAGCCAGTGTGGAGGATTTTAGGGTCATATTATACAAATATGACTTTCCATATGCATAGACCAATGCTAATGCTCTCTAAGTAAATTGCCAGACCAAATAATGTGGCGGTGCATAGATAATGGACTCTTCATAGTCAAGAGTGCATATCATCTTCAAGGTGAAGTACAAAGCAGATCACATGGCCAAACTTCTCAAAGAAACACAAAAAGTGAAAGATTGACTAAGATTTGAAAGCTAGTAATCCCAAATACAAGAAAAGTTTTCTTATGGAGAGCTTACCTAATGTGCTACCTATTAAGCTAAACTTGTTCAAAAAGAAAACAGTGGAAAATCCATACTGCCCTTTCTGTTTATAGGAACCATAATCTATTGAGCATGAATTATGGGATTGTGTTGCTGCTAGAGATGTGTGGGGGCAATGTTCAAAGAAGATTCAAAAGAGCAGAGTTCTCAACAACATTTTTAAGAACACTATGGAAGAAATGTTTGAGAAGCTAAACAAGAAGGGTGTGGAAGAAATGACAGTAGTGCTTTGGAAGCACTAGAGGACAAGAAATGCTTTAGTCTTTAAGGAAGTTCTCACCCACCCGAATTCTCTGGTGCAACAAGCACACTAGCTATTGCAAGACTTTAGAGACTTCAATGTAAGGGTACTAATTAGGCAGAAATTGCTAATAGTCAAATAGGTGGATGGGAAGCCCCCTCAAGGGGTTTTTTCAAAATCAATTGGGATGCCACAATAGATAGTTTGCATTGTAGGGTTGAAATTGAGATTATAGTTCGTGATTAGGAGGGCAATGTTATGGCAACAATGAGAAAAATGAAATATTTGTTCCCAAATCCTTTGTTGGCAGAGACTTATGCAGCCCTACAAGCAACAATCTTTGGCATTGATTTGGGACTGAAGATAATAGTAATAGAGGGAGATGCAGTTAAAGTGGTAAAGGCTATTCAAGGATTAGTGGCGGATTTGAATTGCACAAGAATGCTCATATCTGATATCAAGTATAAGCTTCATAGTTATGCTCAATGGTCGGTTAGACATATCAATAGGGAATCTCAATCAAATGTAGCTGCTCACACTTTGGGAAAGAAAGCTTTAGACATTCCTGATTTCATTGTTAATATAGAGGAAACTCCATAGTGTATTCAATCTCTTTTATATAGGTCTTCATCAATGAAATTTGATTGGTTTAAAAAAAATAATTAATTTAGAGCTGTAATCCTATCTACCGTAACTTCTCATGGTTATAGTAGAAATCTTGGATTCACCTATTGGAGGACTCCCTGCAAAAAACACACTTCATGTTAGTTCTCTCTTAAACCATATTGTAGGCTAGCTATTAGCTAAGATAGCATTCAACCTAGTTACTATATTAGTCCCAATTTTCCTTCTTATATTTTTTATACACTTCTTTGACTGTTTGGCACCCAAGTTTAAAAATTTGTAAAAGTATTCTCATCAGCCCACTGTTTGGGATCATTCAAAACACACCAAAAGAAAATGACAAAAAACACCCCCAACAAAACCCACTTCCTCTCATTTCAAATTTTACTTTTACTCTCTCCCCAAACCCGTGTTGCCCAAGGCCTCCCCCCCTCGCCCAAGGCCTCCCGCCCTTCGCCCATCCTCGGGCGTCGACTGTTGAGGTGGCGGCAACTGCCGACGTGCAGTCGACTGTCGAGATGGCGACCGGCGGTGCAGATTTGGCCGTGAGGGAGAGAGGATCCGTGAGGGAGAGAGAAATGGTCGGTGGTGGGCAGTCGGTGTGGGTTGGGGAAGGAGGGTATGGCCGAGGGGTGGACGTCCGGCGTGCTCGTGGGCGGCGACACACGGCTGTAGGTGACGGAATGTGAGCCGCGACGTGGGTGCGTGGGGTTGGGCTATGGGCGTGCGTGCGGAGGAGTTACGGGCCTCGGGCTGGGGGAGGAGGACGGGCTCTGTGGTGGTGGTCGGTGGCTATAGTGGGAGGCCGAATCGGTTGCGACGACGGATCTGGGCTGCGACGAGGACACGGCTGAGAAGAAAGAAACAAGAATGAGAGGGGGAAACGGGTGAGAAGAGAGAAACAGGTTTTCAGGGAAAACAAAAGTGGTTAAATCGTGACACGTAAGGTGTTCTGCAGATCAGCAGTGAAAAGGGGCTAATCCGTAGCATTACTCTAAAAATTTTAGTGTGAGTACTGTAGAGTCCCCAACTTCCACCTATGGTGCACTTTGGATTATTATAATGAAATTATTTGCTTACAAAAATGATTTAAAAAATGTGTGGCTCTTAATGAATCGAACATGTAATTTGAACATTGATTATACTTTTCTATATGTTGACCCGTTTCGCCTAACATTCGAAAAATAAAAAGAATTTCATATTCTTATTCAAATTTAGGGCTTTAAGTGAAAAGGAAATGTATACATGAAATTGATCTTACAACATTTAGCAAACATTTAATATTATTAATAAAAACCAAGTATTAAAATATTGTAAAACCTATTTTACATGTCTCTTTCACTTAAAAAAAATCTTGAAGCGCAAGCCAAGAGATGAGTTGTAAACATAATTGTCTATTGGTTTGCACGGTTTTGACCAAATCCTCCGGCTTATGATCCTAAAGACCATTAGCTCGATTCCCAACTTTTTTCTTTTTATAATTTGGTTTTTGGATTAACATGGCGAAAGTAATTGGCCATGGTGGCCAAGCTTCACGACAAACAAAGGGGAAGACAATGGAAATCGTTTATAACTTACAAGTTGATCTATTAACCATGTGATCAATAACCAATCTCGTTCACGGAAGCTTCTCATCATAGAAGTTAGGCATAGGCATTAGCATATGCCCCCCCCTTTCACTCGGAAATTGACGCAATGATGATAGCTAGGGAAAGAAACTCGAGAAACTTCATCTCACCCCTCCATTTCTGCATTTATATTTCTCCATTGATTGGACAGCCCGACATGCTTTGGTGCTTCCTTATTTGGATCTTACTTTGATCAGTTATGTCATTATTTTTTTGTTAAAGTCCTCGTTTTGATTTTAATTATAAGGGGATGAGTTTGTGCTTTCGTGGGTATTATGTATAAAGAGCAAGATTTTGCTATACATAAATCATTAATACACCACTTATAATGAGACTAATCTTTTAGCATGGCTGGTGTGGAAAACTTCTACATCAATAGAATTTTATTTTCATCAACTATTATTTACCATCACACACCACACGTCCAATGAAAAACACCCCAACATCCTATAAAAAACACCTCCACACCCTATGAAAAAAACAATTCGCGTCATGTATGATGTAAACAGTTGTTGATTTGTAACAAAACTCACATCAATAATGTGTTAGGTGCATAAAAAATAAGATTTATAAATAAATTTTCTCAAAAGTTATTTTTATTTTAAATTTTATTATTTTCAATCATCTTTATTATGTGTTAAATAATGCCAATTTATTATTTAATTAAAAGTAATAAAATTTAAAATAGGGTAATGCTACATACAGTCGTAGAATGTACAAACGCCGTGCAGTCGTTTTGAAAAAGAGTGAGATCTACTATTTAAAAATTAATTTCTTTTCATGTGGGTCCTATATTTATTCATTTTTTCAAAACGACTGCACGACGCTTACACATCCGTAATTGCAAGTATCATTTCTATTTGAAATAAATAACGGAAATTTGTAGCGTGAGTCTCTCGCCGTGAGTATATATGTACCTCCATCCAAACCCGTGAATTATGGGACCTTACACGGCTCGTCGTTTGCTTTACCCGCCATCAACAACAAGAGAGATGAGTGGGTCCAGGGGAGAGAGAGTGAGGCAGGCAAGCCAACCGCGTAACCTCTTTTCCGGGTTTTACATTGAAAATTCTATTGTCCATGAATGGGCATCGTACCGACCACATCGACAAACTGCTCATGTGACTCGCGTTTTTTAAGGAGAAAAATATAAATAAAAAAATATTAAAAAGATTTCTATTAAATAAAGAAAATTAAAAATTGAGAGTAAATGGTTGCCGTGATGACGATCGTACCCCTATCTTTTGCGAACAATCTACTACCTA
Source organism: Juglans cinerea (assembly GCA_961763995.1). Classification (NCBI taxonomy): domain Eukaryota; kingdom Viridiplantae; phylum Streptophyta; class Magnoliopsida; order Fagales; family Juglandaceae; genus Juglans; species Juglans cinerea. The sequence goes on from CAUIVZ010000003.1 coordinate 27,931,214, forward strand.
AGCCTTGCCTTATGTCATGAACACGTGTTTACGACGTAGTTTTCAGATTGCTGTTAGGAACATAAATTTTAGGACATTATTACTGTAATGAAATAATAATAATAATAATAATAATAATAATAATAAAAGAATGTAAGCGGTAATTCCAAGTTAGCATCAATTTATTCAAAGTCCAGTTTGATGTTCTTGATGATTATTGGTATCGTGCTCGCAGCTTACTTTGACGTTTCAATTGGATTTCCATCTTCCTTCGTGGATTGGACAATTTCTTTTTTCTTTTTCTTTTTTTTTTATAAAAAGAAATAATAACTATTTATTATATAAGAATAATAAATATTGAAATTTCATTAAATTAAATTATTTTATGAAAACTAAAAAAAGAAGAGATAAAAATAAACATTTTTATAGATTTTAAAATAATAGTATTTTTTTAATTTTTGATATGTATCCAAAGAGTATTTTATATAATTAATCTCAACTTATTTTTTTATTCATTTAATATGATATTTCCTCTTCTTTAAAAACCTTGAGGGATAACTTTGTATACTCAAAGAAAAAAAGGGATGCATTGTAATTTTTTGATACTTTGAAAGGTGATTAATGAAATTAATAGTTTGAGATGTGATTGTAAATTGAGTATAATTTAAGAAGGTTTGCGTTTTTATTTTTACTCAATGGATGTTCAATTCCTCCTAGACGCTTCATTTTTTCCTTCTTAATTTTCATGTAGGTCTTATATTTATCTACTTTTTTAAATAAAGTGCAAGAAACTTATACACTCTAAGAATACAAATATCATTTCTATGATAATAATAAGCAATAATTTTAGCTACTGAGCCGCCTAACTCTTACGGTCTTTATTGGGCATGCCCGCTAGTGCAATATCAATTTTTTTAAAGTATTCTTTTTTAAAAAAAAACACAAATTCATTAATAAAAACTTTTTAAAATATTTTTTTAAAAATGTACTAACTATCAAACCTAAAGAACAAAATAACATTTTCCTAATTTTAGAGAAGGTAAGGTGTAATTATATAGAGTAATGTTATATACAATGGCAGAGTACGTAAACATTGCACAACCGTATTAAAGAAGAGTAAAATTTACTATTAAATAATTAATTTTTTTTTATAAATATCGTATTTACTTCATTTTAAAAAGAATTATGCTGAAACTTACGCATTCATAAATGTAAAAGAGAGTAAAAAGAAGGTAATATTGATGGATGGAAGGATGAACGTGTGGAGTGGGGTCATGATTGACGACGATAAATACAAAAGAGCGGGATTCCCTCTTCGCCTCTTCCGACTCCTCTCTAGTCTCTATTACCTGTACGTAGGGTCCGCTATCCGCTCTTAAATTCTGAAGTTTTTCCCAACCCACCACCGTTCGCTCCTTTTATTATTATTTATTGAATTAAATACAAATATTCTTTTTAAACCTTTTATTATCTCTTATAAAAATAAAAATAAAAGATGGGTGCGTGTCACCTAAAAAGGACATGGATGTATGATATTTTCATGTTATTTTGAAATATCATTATTATTTCTCTATTTTTGTAAACAATTTAAATAGACTAATCAACATAAAACCACTGACGTAGCACATATGTATTAATTATAAAAAAGTTGAAAGTTTCAAAGATTTAAACCATTAACTCCATTATCTCTATTTTATTTAAAAATAAATATTATTTATTCAATGTAAGACATAAATTATATTAACCATTTTATATTATGGCAACAAATGTGATTACAAAAATCTCACATATATATATATATATATATATATATTTTATACTAAATAGATATTATCTACGAAAATAATCTTTATTACATTATATGCCGATAATGTCAATAATAGGTATTACGAAAGGAATAATTCTTCTCATCAGTCACTATTCACTACCCCACACTTCACATTTTATGAAAAACACCCTACACTTTATGAAAAAAAAAACATTTAATTGTGAAGTGTGGAATTAAATAGTAACTGATGTATAACAAAATCCTTACGAAGAGCCTTGCTTGCGCACCAAACCACGTATCGACGTTGACATGTTTTTTTTATTGAAAAGAAAAATAAAAGAAGAAAAATTTTAAGAGAAGAAGAAGGTATTCTATCTCACGAAAATTAATTTCGTCTTAATTCACACCGTTTCATTATCCGCTTGTAAGAAGACTTTTACTACCCAAAGAGAGTAATGCTGCCTTGACACGCATGTAATGTTATTAGTGTAGCAAATATGCATTAATTATTGAGAAAAGATAGAACTTACAAAAAATAATAACACTTGACACACAAATATATATATGTTGGTTATTTATTATATTAAAAATATTAATTGATTTTCATTAAAAAAAAAAAGAATATTACAGTCATTGCTAATAGGAATAAAGTCATCAACTTCATTTTCATTGGAAATAATAAATTAGTAATAATAACAATAATTCGTCGTTTACTACTGCTGCTGCTACTACTACTCCCCCACTCCCTCCCACCGCACCACCATCTTCTTCCTCACCCTCTCCCTCCCCACCTCATCATCCTCGTCCTACTCTTTCTCTCTCTTATTTATCTTCCATTTCTCTCCCTTTACTTTTCCCCATACCATCCCCTGTTTACCCCCATCAGCCTTAACCCTCATCCCGTGTTCTTACATTCTCCGATCGTTTTGGTAGAACGACCTCCATCATTGGTCTGTCTAATTTCTCTTTACAACACATTACATTTTTTGGGTATTGATTTAGTTTTTTCTATTTTCTTTCTTAAGGAAAATATATCTTAGAAAGCGGTTTTCTTTTTGTTTGTTCGTTGGATTTAGAGTTGTGGTGGATCCGTGGCAGCCGTTGTTTCTCTTGAGACTCTGTTTGAGCATATTCAGGTAACTCGGATTCTGCTATTTGCTTGTTGTTTGATCGGATTTCTTATGCATTTTCCCTTTCCTTTCTAGTGTGTGTTTATATCATCTGAAAATCTGGTCAACCTTACTTTACTAACTTCAAGGTTTTTTCATCTTTGCTGTGAAGCATATATATCGTCAACTACTTCCTTCTCTGTTTATCTCTCCTTTCTTTTCTGATTTTTTTTTTATACGTAAATATAAAAGCAGATAATGTTATGATTTCATTTTTATTTGATTTTATTTTTACGAGAGGTTTGTATCGCTCTCTTTCCATTAATCTTGCTATTTGGTTATCTTTCGATGCATCTGATTTCTTGCCCCAAATGATTTTTTATTCAGTCTCATCGGCTTTTATCTGTTGTACTTTATTTTACGTTCTACGTCAATGGGTGATCTGCTTAATGTTGCATAGGCTATATTTTTCTTTTTGCCGTTTTCACAGTTGTTCCAAGGGATTTCATCGATTTCATAGAAACTAAACGAGTTTTTTTTTTTTGTTTGCTTTTTTAGGATGTTAGCTATAAACTTCTTTATTGGTTCTGAGAGTGCCAATTTATGATCGGTGTCTACAGAATTTTTTTCACATTTTCTCATAGACGTGAAATGTTTTTTCTTGGAACAGTCTGGCAATTATGTTACCGTGTTCCTAAGGCCAACTTCATAATTCCTTTTAGATATGGTTACTTGTTAAAACTTCCATTTTTTTATTGGGTGATAAAGTAAAACTTCTGTTTAGTACATTCCATTCATACCGAGAAGTCATTACATAAAACTTGTTCTTTATAGAGGTGCAACTTGCATCGTATGCCATATCAACATTTGGGGACTTATTGAATCCCCGGTTATGTGCTGTTGTACACAAATTAAAGCCTATTAACAGTATTGCATTCTATCCAGAGTGTATTTACCACGTGATTTTAGTTTTGAGACATTGTTGCCAGATTTCGACACCTATGATGGCTGGCCAAAGGCTTGATTTCCTACTTTCCTTATAAAGGCCTTCAATTCTTAACTTATAGTTCCGAAACTTGCAAGTGTCTTCGCGCTTTTGGACATTTGTATTCTCTTGAAGGCATATATAGTAGACACGTTGCATTATTTTAAACTTATTAGAGTTGATACAGTGCTATCCAATTGGAAGTTTATTCATCCAAGTGTTGATAAGCATAAGAATGACTGCCTTTGAGAGCTAAGTCACACCGTATTACTACTCAAATAAAATATAACAGTGCATTTGGTGGGTTTAAATTACAATCGCTGAAAAGAACTCTCAACATTAGAATTAATCGAGCCTCCAATGGTTAGTTGATTTCGATTTTGAAAGCTTATGTATTGTTTGAAATTCTTGGGCAATGCCTTTAAGTGTTTCATGTGAACAACCTATAAAAGAAAGTGTTTCATTTGAACTATATCTTTGAAACCACCACATTTGATTGCAGTGAAGTTAAATATTGAATTCTATTATGTTTTTCCTAAATCCTAATATTGGTTTTTTTACATTAGGATTTTCATTGGTGTTCAAGCTACATCTTTTTTCATGTTGGCTATGAAGGCTGAATCGCACTTATTCTAGATTCTTGAAGTAAAAATGATAATGCAGATATAGGGATAACAACCCTTTCCACCATTATTAAAATTTTATCTTACACATCGAAAATATTTTTGTTCTCCCCGAATAAACTTGAAAGAGTTGCCTGAGATTATTTATGAGATGGATTTGTGAGTGCCTCAACAAGGAGTTTAAAGTCCCATGTTTGATCCTCTAGAAATTTTATTTGAATCCTTGGTTTTTAAAAGTATCATTTCTCAAGCTGAGACCAGTTATTTTGTTTGAATATCTTTTTTGGATATCTGGTTGTGCTTGCTTGTTGTCTTGCTCAACATTTATTTATTTATTAATTTATTTATTGTTTCTGGCAGGTAGGATTCCCACAGGTTGTTTTGCTAAATTTCTTCAGAAGCAACAGAAAAAGAGGAAGTTTATTTTTCTTCAAGGAAAATGTTGGGCGGAGACAATGGTAATCCTTTGCTTCCTGCTTTCCTGGATGAGAATCGTTTCCCGTATCAGGCTAATGCATCAAATCAGCTGCAGTTATTTGGCAGTCGTGAGTTCTCTTCTGCCTGTCTTAGCACATTAATTTTTAGAATTGTTTTTACATCACGACTCCTTTCACTGTTTTTTTTTTTTTTTTTTTTTTTATTCTTATTATTATTTGTTGATTGTGTTGCTCATAGTGTTATGTTTGTTCACTGAGCCCCTCTGCTTTTGTGAGGGATATTTTGCTGTCCGGCTTGAGCATATTTGATGTGGGGCAAATTCAGAAAATATTTCATTTGAGGATATCAAGGAGAAGATGAATTTTCTTATATTAGCTTTTAGTTGCAGCATATTGGGTATATATATATATATATATATATATATATATATATATATCCGAGTGTTTTCATGTCTGTTTGTTCTGTTGCATATCTTATGCTAATTAGATTTTCTTGCGTGTTTCTTCCATTGCCTTCTAGGTTTTCTCTTATTGATACATTATGATATGGTTTCTCTTATTGCTAATATCCTTTTTCCCCAAGTCTTTTATGCGTCTCTTAAAAAACAAAACATTGTTCAGATCTATTAGATATTTATTTATTTTTGTAGTCATTCTTGTTGTTTTGTTAAATAAGTCCTTATCATTGTCACAATCACTTGTCATAATTGCATATGATGTGTAACATGTGGTCAAGATTTATTAACTTCTGAGGTAAGGATATGAGATTAAATAATAGCAAGAAATGGTCTTAGAGATTTAAAAATCAAGATCAGTCAACTTTAGACGAATGGGTAATAACACCACCCTTGATGAATTGGAACCAGCCACCACTGTATAGTGCTCGAACACGTGAGTGGCCGTCGGCCAACAATACATACACAGATCTAGATTAATTCTTCATACTTGTTCTAACTTCACAACCCTTTGCAGCTTAGTCAGAATTCAGTCTAGTTTGGATATATGGAATTGTACAAAGAAAAGAGAGTTCTTGACGGACCAACTATTAACAAAGATCTTAATTACATAATAACTGCTCCTCTCCTTCTCAGTCTTTAAGGCTTTAAGGTGAGTAATTTATCTTTTTCATTGCACGTAATTACAGTTGTATAATTGTTGTCATCTTGTGGTTGCTTGAATATGGTTATGAATTATTGATCATGGGTACCTCGAAACCAGTATACCAGTATTTGGAGAGGCCACTTTTTAGAGGTATTCTAGAGAATTTCACTCGTGGAAATAAATGAATACTATGTACTAATTAGTGGGACATCAAGAATTAGCAAGACATTATGCAAGTTTCTTAACAGGAATAAATCTGGGTACTATCTTGTATGGTTACCACAAGAATTCTAGTTATATATTTCATTGTCATTATCCAGTGCCTAAATCTAAACAGCTAGAAGCATAGCATGGCTAATGTTTGAATAAAGCTGAGCTGGGATGAAACCATTATTCAACATAACAGAGAATATGAAAAGAGGAAATTTGTAGTGATTAGGGGCGGTTGCTTTGTATGAATTTATATTCTCTTTTCCGTTTCTGTATCTTCTTAAATTTCTGTACTCAATCTGGTTTCTGAGCGTGTATGCGACTTTTTTTGCAGTGCCAGCTGGATGTAATGCCGATCCAGTAAATTATTTTGGAAATGAGCATATTACTCCTATCATTCGGCCAAGCAAACGAGGCAGGGAAATGGAAGATATCTCAAGGCAGCAAAAACTTCAGATATCCTTGAATTATAATCCCTGTCAAGATGAAGCTGATCGTTCAGCAAGCATTCCGAACCCATACCCGGTATCAACAGGGCTAAGGCTATCATATGATGATGATGAGCGTAACTCATCAGTTACTTCTGCTAGTGGAAGTATGACGGCTACACCTTCAATCATCTTGTCCCTTGGTGAAAATATTAGGACTGAGCTTGATAGGCAGAAAGAAGAGTTTGACCATTTTATCAAATTTCAGGTATTCCTTCCAATTTATTCAGTAGATAGTTCAGTTTTCTGCTAGCCAGCTCAAATGAACTACAGGGGCAAGATTCTCTTCCTCTTTTTGGGGGGCTTTGTTTTTGCTGGGGTGCCGTGGTGGTGGGGGGGGGGGGGGGATGTTTGCTACAATTCATTAGTTCCAGTTTATTTACAAATTACACCCATGCTTGTTTTTATAACTCAAAAGAAAGAAAATGATTTCATTACGTCATCTTAATCCTTCCATTTTAATATGATTATCAAGAATATGACAGTAGCATTTCTAACGAAGTGTGGCCTTTGACTATTAGTTGGTAGTTTTATAGCTAATGTACTTGGGATCACTGTTTTTTGATGCTGTGTCATGGAGACCTAGCGGGGCATTATGTGTGGTAGTTTTCAAGCAGTATTCGAGCTAATTCCATATAAATTTAATTGATCATTTTATGCTGTTCCTAGCACCTGTGGAATAATTTCTTGATCACTCTTGAATCAGGAGGAACAGTTGGCAAAGGGGGTGAGGGACATGAAGCAGAAACACATTGCTTCTTTCCTTGCTGCTATAGAGAAAGGGGTAAGCAAAAAGCTACGGGAGAAAGACATTGAGATAGAGAACATGAACCGTAAGAACAGGGAACTGGTAGATAGAATAAAGCAGGTAGCAATGGAAGCCCAGAATTGGCACTATAGAGCGAAGTACAATGAATCAATTGTTAATGTCTTGAAGAGCAACCTCCAGCAGGCAATTTCACAGGGTGCTGAACAAGGGAAGGAAGGATTCGGAGACAGTGAAGTCGATGACACTGCCTCGTATATCGACCCAAACAACTTGCTGAGCATTCCAGGTGGAGCTGCAAAATCATTTCCCAGGAATAAACTAGGGTTGAAAGAGCACGTGGCTTGTAGAGCATGCAAGGCAAAGGAGGTCTCCATGTTGTTGATGCCTTGTCGGCACCTGTGTTTATGCAAGGACTGTGAGGGGTTGTTTAGTGTTTGTCCTGTATGCCAGTTGATGAAAACTGGCAGTGTCCAAGTGTTTCTATCCTAATTTATGAAAGCATATTTCCATACAAAATGAAAAATCATTTACTCATGTTACATGTATATCTCAAAATTATTAATCATGAAAAGGAAACCGTGTGATTTATGTAGACTTGGTTGTGTTGGAGCTCTCTCTCTCTCTCTCGCCTTGGTGGTCATGTTTGTGCGCGTGCGTATGGTAATGGTCAAGCGGAGTGCTTGGACATCTCATGGAACTTGGAATGAAACCAACTAGAAAAAAGTTGGTCCATCATGACCCACCAAGGCGACAGAAATGACAAAAAGTAATTTCTTCTATTTCGAACATAAGAGACAACTTCGACAGCAGATTTCTTGAATGCCGTGTTTCATGTTTTCCCTTTTTCTTTTGTTATGAGCAAGATTTATATTATTCAAAACTAAAAGTGCAAGAGAAGACGAGGGATCCCAACAATCCCCTGGCAAAATTATTACATGTAGAAAAACAAATATAGAAAATTATACCATTATCAAGTGTTAAGAAAGCTGTCTTGAATGCTGTTTCTAAAGCAATCCAACGGATGGATTATTGAGATGTTTCTTGTAGTTGAATTCCACAAGAAGAAGATGCACAATATTATTGATTGTGACGAGGCAGTTAGGAAGATATCTCTTTTCTCCGTCCTTAGATAAGTATAATCCAATGACAGTTCCTAGCAAAAGAGAAATCTAGTCCCATGGGCGAGGGTTGATTCTCCAAAATAGGTTGAAAGATGCATAGATGCCGTGAGACGAGGGTGTCATGGATGGAGAGTGAGGAATCAATCCATTGTAATGGTGCGTGTGAGCTGTGAGGAAGACAATAAGTGGTAGATCTAACCTCCTAGAATATGAGCAAAAAAGGGAAAAAGAGAGGAGAATTTGACAGTCGTTTCTTTCTCGAGATAGCCAAGCAACAGAAAGTTCAGGAATTTGCCAACTTGGTACAAGGCAATACGACGGTCGAGCAATATTCAACCCGATTCATGGAGTTGGGAAGGCTTGCCCCTCACTTGATTGGAATAGAAAAGATGTAAACTAGAAAATTTCAAGATGAATTGGCTATCGAGGCATTTTGCTAAGATAGATTGTCGACAAAATGAGATAGTCTTTGACTTGCTGTCAAAAGATAGGATTTGTCATTTGGTGGGAAGGAATCAAGAAGGACGTAACGGAATTTGTAGCTAAATGTTCGGTATGCCAATTAGTAAAAGCGGAACATCGGAGGAAGGAAGATGAGGACAAGGAGAAGATAAGAAAGGGAGAAGTGCATGCGTTTGGTGCTTTTTATCAGAGAATACAGTGTTCGTGTGACAGAGATAAAGGGAAACATAGCCTATGTCGTAGATTATTGTGGTATTTATGAGTTCATATGTAAGGAATTGTTTTTTTAATCAGTTAACGTTGAAGTTAAACAACTCTTATGCATACTATGGCGCTCATATCATTCGAGTCTAGCAGCCATTTTTGTAAGGCCACACTCGAGCAACATATCATGGCATCTGCATTCACACATTTATAATTTTCATGATAACAGTCCCAATTGCATTCCAGCTATGCTTATGTCTACACTTCTGCATACATCTTTTAACATTAATAACATAAAGTCCTGAGACCATGACTTTATCATGAAAACCAATTGGGAAAGCTGAAGAACAGATACCATGACGTCATTAATGGAAAACAAATGCTCCAGAGAAATACCATTCAACTTCATCGATCAATTACAGCATTCATACCAAAGATTATGGCACCTGAGTTTCTAGGTGTGCTAGGAAGTTAAATATAGCTTGATAAGGCAGGACTCGAGCAAGTGAGACATCTGAAGAATTGGTGACTCCTCTTCATTTTCCATATAGAATAACTTGTAGACAATGCATGATTTCCTTTGACTTACCAAAAGCAAAATACTACAATTATGTGAAACTATCTTTATGTACCTATAACAAAAAAGATTTTTACCATGTTAGATATCGTAAAGAATACAAGGATTACATAATCTAAATACACTTAGAAAGACCAAAATAATAGTAATAAAACCCTCAGAAACTCAAAAAAAAAAAAAAAGTACCATCTACATTATCAAGATGTGATGGATGGTTTTGCTCGCAGGTGCAGTCAACACGTGCACATGTGAGAGGCAAAAGGCTGAGGTGAAACAAAAAATAGAAAAGCATTTTCTGGATGCTAATCAGTTCTGACCACCATTCACAATCCATTAGATTCTTCTTCTGTTGTCTACTCGTGTTTTCTTTGGTGCAGGTTGTAGATGCTCACTACTTGATTGAATCTAAACAGAAAAAAGTTGATTGCAAAATTAAACAAATAAACAAAAATCACATTCCAAAACTCAACACTGATGAGAAGTTTCTTAAGGCATGAGTATATGGATTGGGTTATCACCTTATTGAGCTTCTCTCTTACCAACTGAACTGTGTGATTCATCGATTGAGATGCAAAATAATCCTGAAGTAAAAAATACGACCAGAATCAAATGTCAGACTTGGGGCATGTACATCAGGCAACTTTTACAAATTTTCATGAAAGGATCCAAGTTTAACACAGTCTAGTAAAATAGGAGCCAAATATAAAATCCAATATAGATTCACAAAAGATTCTGTGTGATATCTCGCTATAGATGTAAAAGGAAACAAATTTTCTTTCAAAAGGGATAAACTGCGACCACAAAGTATATAGTAAGCCAAATGCTTTAAGTCGCTAACTGACTGAGAGGGAGATACCAGAGAATGGATGTTCCTATTAGGATACGATAGTGCAAATCATAAAAATTCCATTTCAAGCAGGATTTCTTGCTGTGGTTAAAAACAATTTCCCTTACTTAAAAAATGTAAATTAAAGAGTGTCAATAGAGGTAAGGAAAATATTTACAAAGTCAATGCATAAAAATAGTAACAAACCTGGTCAGAGGAAACCAGTGTGAGTGGAGAAGAATTATTAACAGAATTTCCAGAGTCCCTATGAAAAAGAAAAGAAAAATCATCAGTACTTTTTTTTTGATAAGTAAGAAAAATCATCAGTACTGCAACAGAAACACCTGCATAAGGTTTTTGAATTGGGAAATATGAAATTACCTTTGGTTAGAGTGTCCCACTTGGGGGAGGCAGTTCATTTGTGAGGGAGTTACAATCAACGAATTCTCAGTGGAAGCACCACTGGGGTCCAAAACCTTGGGCCCTTTTGATCTCCTGGCTGAGAACAGAACAGCGACACAAACAAGAAACAAAATTGTACAACAAGGGATTCATTTCTGAAAGATGAAGATGTCCCTATAGTATGCAGCACATAAACAATTATGTTCCTAATATGGCATGAACACATACGATTTAATCGAGTCAGAACTTCCCTTGTCCTGCCTTCTAGCTTATCCTTCGTGTCGGAAAGACTCTCATACTGTGGAGCATACGAAACCTGCAGCCGATTTCCGAGGAAAACAAACTCGTCCAATTTTCTTTTCGCAAACCTATGAACCCCAAAAATACCAAGAAAAAAAAAGTGGTTCAACACCTAATCAACAAATGCCATTCTAAACTTATTGTGCACGCTAACAAAATCTAAAAAATTCTCTTAGTGATGCTCCTAAACTGGGTTTTACTCATTAAAATGAGAGCATCACGGAAACTAAACGATCTATCACCTGGCGTTGCTGACCAGACGGAATTTGATCCAGTAAACATCAGTGAATTGCTCACATTCTTCTTCATCCATTGGTTTACACCTGAATAAACAGATTAAAACTAGTAAATCAAGGCAGTTAAGGGGGGGGGGGTGAGAAAATGTTACGTACTCTTCAACTTCTCCATATGAAGCGAACAATTTGAGCAACTCGTCACCACATCCTAAGGCCGGAATGTTCCTCACAATCAGGTACCTATTTTAATCCCAAAACAACAGAAATTTTATGGAACTAAAAAATTATGTGTAGGGTTCGCTTACTCCCTAAACTCGTTTATTCCCCAGTGTATCTCTCTCTCTCTCTCTCTCTCTCTGGAGGAGGGGGGGGGGGGGGTTAGGGAACACAGAAACAATAAAAAAGAGAATATTCGAAAGAAAAGCCCGACCTGGATTCGTCGCATACGGTGTAGACGCGAACAGCCGGAGGCTCGTCTTTGTAACGAGGCATCTTATTTACTTCCTTCCTTTGGTTCCCGAATTCCGAACTGCGGAGCCGTTTCTGTATAGATCTAATCGTCGAATACAGAAGCTGATGACTATCGCGCAGTCCTTCTTCGGTCGAGTGATGGGTTGGTGCGGTTTGATGAGGAAATCGCCGTCGAGTGACCTAGCCTTGGAGTGATGGGTTTTTTTGGTTTGAAGAACGAAAGCCGTCGAATGAGGAAGTCGACGTCGAGTGATGGGTTGCGGCAAGCTGAAGGAGTCGCCGTCGTGCGGAGGGTGAGAACAGGTTCTGTTTTGAGAAAAGAAGTTGTTTGTCGAGGAAGGCTGGGTCACGGGGGAGAGAAGATGTAACATTACAATTTATGGCCTTTTTGGTCATTTCACATACTACCAGTTTGGAGGTGTTGCCAGGGCCCAGTGTGTTAAAAACCAGGCCTAGAATTTTCCTTGTAGGCCAATTTCAAATTCCTAATTTTCAAATTCCTCAATTTGAATATTTGCCAAGGGCACGTGGCCTAATGGCATAAGATCCACATTTTCGAAATAGAGATAATGGGATCGACTACCTTCCTTAATGTATCAAAAAAAAAAAATACTCAATTTAAATTGAAATGTAAATGTAGACAGATGAAAATAAAAGGCATACGACAACTGAAAAATGTTAGAATTCTCAAAATTATTATATTGGCATATAAATATGTGAATACAAATGTGTTATTTTATTTAATTGAATAGCGTTTTTAATCTATTTTTTTAGATACAATTTTGCCTTAACATAGTACATGCCAATTGAAAAATTATTTTAAGGAAAGCTGTACATTGTACGTTCTTGACATCAAAGATCCCATGCTTAGTTATCGTATAAATAAGTAACACATCTACGTGCGGAAAAACAAACACAAAGTAGCACATCTACCGGAGAAGTTCCATCATCCATTGGGGCCGGCCACCACCGGAAAAACAAACAAACACAATGCAGTGATTCCTTTGTAAGTGAAAAGCAAATTATCTTTTATTAAATGTTTTATGAATCCCACTTTTCCGGCTGCATGATATATAAAGTATTGACCTGAAGATTAGATGAGTGACTTGATTAGAAATTATTAAAGAAGATGCACTCTCAATAATTATGCAGTTCCACATTCTACATCAGACTCGTGCACTTGATGACCGAATCCACCAATTTATTTTAACAAGCAAAACTAGGCAAACATATATTGTCCGAAAAATTCCCAATAACTCAAATCTCTTGACACAACTTCATCAAAGTTGTAGCAAAACCAGGAGGAGCTTTACTGTGAATGTGGACATCTATGCAACTTCAAAAGCGGTGCTCCAACTTCTCCTTTTCCTGGTAATGTTGGACATATCTGCATCCAATCGATATTAAACTCAGGAAAAATAGTCCGATTGCAATGTATTCCAGATGGAAGCTAATGGGCACAATTTACCATCAAAAGATATTTAATTAACAGGAAGCATATTAGTTTGTCCATTTTCCAAGCAAAATCCACTGCTAAATCAACTTCCACGTATATTATTAAAAAAAAAAAAAAATGTAAGGCAATTACAGATCGCAACAACAGCTGAACTTAAAAAGACACCGTCCATATTCATTTCCCTGTTTCTGAGCATTGTATCATATGGTACAATCATGCATGACAGAAGAAAAGCAGTAAGTTTGTGCATGATTAATGCTTCCAGACAGTTCATTGATCAACTATCTTTCATGAACAACATCGTGATAAACTTCTGCCCAATTCCATCTCAAAGAAATTTGTCTCACACCTACAAGTTCCTCACCGTCAACATCTGCTAGGGTAACAACATACGAATTCGAGTACTTATTTTACAATCAATAACACAATCACAAAATATATATCATACCAAATAGCACTAATTCACATTCAGTTTCGAAGTACTGCAGGGAGATGAAATGTTTCTCACATTACGAACCACTAACTTGAAAAATGTCTACCTTGCACCCTAGAATGTCAAACAACATTTTCTATTACCTGTTGATAGAAAATAAATTATGTGATCACATTGCAAACTTCAAGGCTGATACTGTGAACATGCGCCATTGTAACCACTATCCAACAGCTCATGGAGGAGGTTGATTACACAAATACAAGCACACACAACACACAAGCATACGAGACAATTTCGGCATGCAAACAACTCATACCCTCCAATCCCAAACAACAATCTGAACAAAGCAAAAAAAGTCGATACAACAAACCCCACATTTAAACACCAGTTCACCTTATTGATAAGGAAATGAGGTTCCCTCCAACAAGCAAGATTCATACAGTTTTTTTTTTTAATAGCTAATCAAGAAGTTTTATTCATAAGAGAAAAAGGCATAGCCCAAGTACACATGAAGTATACAAGGGAAGTACCTAACTAGGGTTTACAACCGAAAGTAGAGAATCATGGACATTTTGGGATGCTTGGGGAATGAGATGAGATGAGATGAGAAATTTGTGAACAGTAGTGAAATGATTTATAAATAATAGTGAAATGGTTTGAGTTATGATGTCTTGTGGGGTTTTAGGAAAGGAGAAAAAAAAAGTTGAATAAAAAAATTATAAAGTTAAAATATTGTTAGAATATAATTTTTTTAATATTATTTTTGTTTTGAGATTTGAAAAAATTGAATTGTTTTTTGTGTTTTGTTTAGAAGTTTAGGAAAGTTGTAATTATTAGGTCGAGATTTGTTCCACCGACTGGCCCAGATGCTGACTACCTTAGCGTACATCACTCGAGGCCTACAAACCTCTTGTTAGCTCCATACCTTTTTAAGCCTATAACATATTTAGGTCAGCGGAGAAAGCGTGTCCCTCATCTAATGATGCAGGGGACCTGACGACTTTCTTCCTCATGATTAGATGAAAAAGTTGAAAATTTGAAATTGAAAAGTATATATTTGAGTAGTGTTTGGATGTTGAGATGATATGTGATGAGATGGGATGGGATGAGATGAAACCATCTCAACATCCAAACAACCCCTTAGTCTATTGAAAAGATTCATACAAGGATTTCATTAGATGTCCAGAGACATATGCCTATTTTGGTGTGCACACACCCATAATATTTGGAAAAAGGCAGATTCTGAAGATGCTAAAGTGGAAAACCCCACATTAGAAAACGGTAGATTCTGAAGATGCTCATTGAAAACCCTGTATAACCAACTCCCAAGCAGTACCAACCACAATGAGACATACTACCTCAATTTCAGGTAAACAAAGTATACTAGATATAAGTAGCATACCAGAGGAATCATTGCAATAGATGCATTGATTTTGAACTAATTATTTCCTACACCTGATATATAATTAAATCACTAGTTAGGACAGACCCTCTCACAATGATATGTTCGAGTGCCCGTTAATGGCATCTGGTCCTTCCCTTTTAACTTGTTAACTGTTTTTATTAACTTCAGATGAAAATGTTTGGTTGGATTATTTATGCAAAGAAGTCAGAGCTTCTTCAAGGTAGAAGCCCATTCCTTATCAACAATGACGAACGGAGATATAAAGATGAGTGTAGACCATAGGAGCTACGTACCAGTTGACTTCCTTTCCTATTCATTTTTTTTTTATAAGTTAGAGATAAATATTATGGATATGAATGAAATAGGCATAGCCCGTGTACCCAGACAGTATACAGAAAAACACCTAAATACATTCTAAGAGCGATAAATTAAAGACATGCAATCATGAACATTGTCCCCATTTAGTACAATAGTGGAAAACCAAAGTAGTTAAGTGTGGAGAAAAAAATTATTCGACTTCGCCATTGTGCGTTCCTTATCTTCAAAGTAGCACGCATTCCTTTCCGACCAAATACACCACATGATACACAACGGGATCATCTTCCACACTGCTGCCACTTGATGACAGCCTTGCATCTTCCTCCAACAACCCAACAAATCCACCACCCTCAAAGGCATAACCCAAGCAACATCAACCCTTTGAAAGATCTCATCCCACAACACCTTTGTTACCTCACAATGTAATAAGAAATGATTCATAGATTCTCCATTCTTTTCACACATATAATACTAATCCATCACTACACATCCCCTCTTCCTCAGATTGCCCGTGGTCAAGATCTTCCCAAGAGCGGCATTCCATACAAAAAAGGCTACTTTAGAAGGCACACGAGACCTCCAAATATTCTTCCAAGGAAATGGAGTATGATCCTGTGTTGACAAAATTTTATAGTACGCCTTAACTGTACATTTCTTGTGATTATTAGACCTCCACTTCAATCTATCACGCTGTGCCGTAGGAGTCCCCATACTAATTATCCTTTCCTATTCATACTAACTATTTCTTGTGCTTCCCTTTTGTCCTAGATATGAGTAACCTTGGGGCTACAGTTCACTTGACATGGAAGGCTCAATTGCCGGATCATGCCAGAATAAGGATCTTGAAATGCCATCTAGCAATCATAACATGATGGATAAAGGAGAAAAGAGATTTTTTGACTGAAATTTGTTAAACAAAGATGTTCTTGATCTTTGGTTTCATTAGCTTGCTTCCTAGAACAATAAGTTTAGCCATTCCTATCTCAAATTAGTCTACTAGGATTGTTCTTTGTCAAAAAAAGGAACAAACTCTCTTTTCTGACCCAACTTTGTCTTCAAAATGTTCTTGGGCTGATATGAAAATTGATCAGAATAGAGAGGACAGCCTGCTGTGGTTACAAACAAATAACTCCAAATTTACTGTAAAATCTTTTTATAAGGCATTAATTAGTCAGGGAATTAAAGACTATCCCTGGAAATGTATTTGGAGGGCAAAGGTGCCTAGAAAGGTTGCTTTTTTCTGTTGGTTGGTGTCTCTTGGGAAAATATTAACCATGGATAATTTGAGGAAGAGAGGTTTATTTGTGGTTGATTGGTGTTTTATGTGTAAGAACGATGGTGAATCTGTTCACCATCTTTTTCTTCACTATGAGGTGGCGACAATATTGTGGAATGAGATTTTAGCAAGGGTAGGCATTGCTTGGGTGATGCCTATGCATGTGGTGGATTTTTTAGGTTTGCTGGCAAGGCTCAGTGGGATGTAGAGGCAGTGCAGCAGTGTTGACGACGATTCCCTTATGTTTGTTTTGGTGCTTATGGCTAGAAAGAAATGGGAGGTGTTTTGAAGATTGTGAACGCTTTATGGGGGAGTTTAGGGATTTTTTCTTTAGCACTTTTAAGTTTTTGGGTGAAGAATCTTGTAAGGGATGGGAATATTTGTAACGTTTTACAAATTCTTGACACTTGGTGATTTAATGAATTCTTGTTTTACTTATCAAAAAAAAAAATATTTGTAATGTTTTATTTTAGTACTGTTTTGCTTTAGCTTGTATTTAGGTATACTCATTTGTATACATCTTGTGTACTTGGGCTATGCCTATTTACTTGGAATAAAATCTCTTATTAACTATTAAAAAAAAAAAAAAAACATCCACTAGAAGTCCCTATCTGTCTGTCCTTATCTGTGATACCCCATATGATATAGATAAGGGTAGTTGGTGTATGAGAACCCACATTGCTTGGGAATGAGAAGTTCTTGCTCTTTATAAGGTTCTAGTGGGGCTCTAATTGTATCATTGACTAGTCCTTTTGGAGTATAGGCCATGTGGTTTGGGTCTTCCATTGAGGCGCTACAAATGGTATCAGAGCCTATCCCAACCAGAAATGTGGGACTTGAGCCGTGCCACCTACAATGGACAGGCTTGAGGAGGACGTCAGGAATTTAAGAGGGGTAGATTGTGATACCTCATATGATATAGATAAGGGTAGGTGGTGTATGGGATCCCACATTGCTTGGGAAGGAGAAGTTCTTGCTAGGTTCTAGTGGGGCTCCAATTGTATCATTGACTAGTTCTTTTGGAGTATAGGCCATGTGGTTTGAGTCTTCCATTGGGACGTTACATTATCCTTCACCAGATCTCTTTAACTTAGAGAGATGGGATCTACTTAAGCTGTGCTGCTCTCTCTGCTTTGCTGATGGAACTGTAAAAGGATTGGGGGTAATCACTTTCTAGATCATAACTCTAGTCAATAGTAATTGTAGGCACTTGGAATTATTGTAAAGTACAAGAACTTTTTCTTCCATGAAACGTGGAGTCCCATTCACCATCATTACTCACTCAATATGGGGTATCACAATCTCTGCCCTTGAATTCCTGACGTCCTAATGCCCCAAGGGAGGTTTATGCACATTTGGGTCAATACTCTAAGGCTGCTTTTGGATGTTGAGCTGAGCTCAGTTCTTTATGAATAGTAGTGAGTTGAGTAATGAAAGGAATTATGTGTTTGGATGTTAATATGAGTTTAGTACTTTTTATGGGAAGTTGAAAAAGGTTGTGGGTCTCACGTATAAAGATATATTAAGTTGAAATAGGTTGTGGGTCCCACGTGTAAGGAAGTTTTGAATTGAGATGAGTTTAGTAATTTGAGAGTTGAGTATTTAGATATTAAATTCAGCTTAAAATTAGACTGAGCTCATCTAAGTTTTGCAACTAAACGTAGTCTAAAAGACTACTTAGCAGTACAATTGGAGCTGCTTGAAATTCATGATGGAGGGTAATAACTTCTCATTCCCAAGCAATGTAGAATCTCATCCACCACTTATACTCCCCCGATAAGTAGGTTCAAGTTCTAAGCATGTTCATTTATACATTTAACAGTCTTCTCCTTAGTCTATCTAAATGAAAAAGAGACTAAGCTGCATTTGGATGTTTAGCTAAGTTGAGCTCTTTATGAATAATAGTGAGTTGAGTAGGTGAAATGAGTTATGTGGGACCCATCTAAAATGAATTTAAATGTATTTGGATATTAAGGTGAGTTTAGTACTATTTATGGAAAATTAAAAGGTTGTGGGTCCCACGTATAAAGATGTGTTGAGTTAAAAATGTTATGAGTCCCACGTGTAAGGAGATTTTGAGTTAAGATGATTCTAATAATTTGAGAGTTGAGTGTTTTGATGTTAGACTCAGCTTAAAATTAGATAGAACTGAGTTAATCTCAACTGACTCTTGCAACCAAACGGAGCTTAAAATGCCATAAAAATCTCGAATCTACCAGTGAAAATTCTGTATTCCCAAAGAACAATTTTTTTTAATAAGTCTTCCAAAGAAAAAATTCTCCCAGTATTATATTTCAATCCAATACCAGTCCCTCGTATAAAGTTCGAATCACAGTTTTCACAACAAGAGAAAATCTCCGAATCATATATCTAATACCACAGTCTAATAGAAGTCACAGATAGAAAAACCTCGTATAGAAAAATAAAACCAATCTAAAATGGAAAAAAGAGAAACTCTAACGTTGATCTCGAAAATTAGAGAACAAGACAGAGAGGAGAGGTGAGCAAGGATTACGTGTAGGTGCCGATGAGGGGAGAGAGGAGGAGGACGGCACTGAACCAGTTCTCGGAGACTTTATGGTGGATCTTACCGGGCAGGTCCTTCCAGAGCCCAGGCATTACCTTCTGCTGGAACGGGGACAAAGCGTACACAACCGCCTTCATCCTTACCGGCTGCTTCCCCATTGTTCTCTCAACAAAACTGTTTGATCGAACGAGACGATGGTATTCTTCTGGGTCTGCCTTCTGGGAGTTATTAGGTCAGGAGAGTTGGGAATTTGGGGACTCCTTTCAGAAGAACCCGATTTTAATCAATCCGATGCTCGATCTGTGACCGAACACGGAGATTTCTTTTCGCACGTGCCAGAGCAAACGTACGTTTTCCTTCTTTTTTTTTAAATAATACTGGAGAGAATTTTAGAATGTGAAAATAGAAGCTTCCTCTGAAAAAAAAAGATTTATTATTAAAAAGTAATTTTTTCAAATAAATCTTAAATTTACCTACTTTTTAAAAAATAAATATGCGAAACTTGTATACTTTAAAATTACAAATATCATTTTAGGAACCCAAATTTTGCTTTTGACTCTATAGTTTGAATGAGTAATGGGTGATCAAGTCTGGTGGTCAAGTCTTACTCATTTAACTTTTATTTCACTACGGATCAAACTCGAGATTTTCATCAAGTTAAGTCTTGGAGAATTATTACATAAATAAAAAGATTATATAAAAATAAACTTACAAATTAACGTTACTTTACGTAATATATTAAATCTATTTTACATAAAATGTAACTTTACAATCTGATATACTGCATCAAGTCACGTTAGATTATAAATTTCTTTTTATGTAATTTCTTTAAATATTTCACTAAATTTTATATTTATGAATATCTTTTAATATTCGAACCAGTTGAAACTTATTCATCATTTGCTTTATTTAAATAAAATATATTATTAAAATTGCAATTATAAATTTATTACAAAATTTGACAAATAAATTTTGAATTTTTGGTAATATTTTTATAAAATTTATGTATACATATATCAATTATTAGATTCACGAGGTTTCAGGTAACATGTTTAGTATTATGAATATTATTTTCTCTAATATTTTAATTGTTTTAAAATATTCACATTATAAATACAGATACAATAGGATTTTGTTATGTATCAATTACTATTCACTACACATATCCCATACCTGACAACTTTTTCTATATTTTTTCATAGAGTGTGGGGTGTGTGCAGTGAATAATAGTAGCTGATAAGAATAATTATTCTTTTTATAAATTATATTATTTATTAATCGATCATAAAATTTTTGTATTCCTCACAATTTATTTAATAAATTAATCAAACTGAACGCGAGTTTAATGGAGCCAAACCCGAATCTGGCTTGTCGAGTTGTATTGCTTAATTTTTTGGTAGTACGTACTATACTTTATCCTAACAGCTCATCTATATATAGTCGTGTTGGTGCAGGCGCCACAGGCACTAGCACCAGCACCATCCTCGTTCCCCTCTTTCATCAAAAGTTTGTCTCTCTCCGCCTCATTTGGTGAATCTGGCCTCAGCTCAACCAGTCGCTCCACCCCAATTTTTTTGTTTTCTCCCTCTTTACCTGGTCTAGAGTTGGAAGAGAATAACTCCGATCATAAACTGGCTTGTTGTTGGAATGTTGCTTGGGCTTCTTTCCAAGTTACCGGATATCCATGTTTTTTTAAAAGTATTTTGAGTTTTATATTTGTGGTTGTGATTTTAAGTTGTGATTTTTACAGATGGATGAGGTGTTACAGATGGAACCTCAACATCATGACCAGCATGCTCAGTTGATGAATTAAATCCGAATTGATGTTTTAGATTTTGAGTTTTTGATTAATGTATTCTCAGATCAGTTCATCCATTGTATAGTTTTATATTTTGAGTATTTTATGATGTATTATCAGAGATGTTACTCTATGTTGATTTCGAGTTTTCGATGATGTATTCTTAGAGTTGCTACTTTATATTATTTTCGATTTTTTAATGAATGAAGTGCAATTTTTACTATGTCTGAATTAATTGAAGATTGGAATTTTGAAGCATGAGGGATTGAGTTTGGAAACTAGTCAAATCTAAAACTGCATGTTAGGAACATTCCCGATCATTATAGAAGCTGATCTTATCCTCTAAAATCATTATCCTAGCATTTGAGTATATATAGAAGCTGTTATATATAATCATACATTTAAGTATGCTTAGAAGCTGGTCTTATCCTGAGCATTATACATTTAAGTATGCTTTTTTCAATTTTCATGCAAGACCGCGCACAAAGAATTTGCTTATGAAGTATGACTGCTGGACAGTACACTGCTATATAAATAAAACCACAAAAACAGAAAATTTCTGAAAAACTCCAATTATTTATTGTAACATCACAAGTCTAGAAAACTCCTGAGCATTAGATGCTTACAACAACTTTGCAAGTGACCAGTCTAACTTAACAACACTTTACAACTTTACAAACTTGGCAAAGGAGCTAAGTCCCAACACAACATAACAACATTAAGAATAACCGACACTTTCTTTTGGATGTCCTCCTTTCTTTTATGGATCTCTTCCTTTGCATGTTGGAGTTTTTCCTCTCTTTGCTGGAGTTCTCCCTCTCTTTGCTGGAGGACAAGAAGTAGTCACATATAGATCCAAATTGGTTTAAAAAGCTGGTTTAAAAAGCTACAAGAACGCTACATCAGCCTCAACTTATAGTTCCAGGTGGAAGTCCATCCTTAATTCCATTGTCAAACAGGTTTCACAGGTTTGTATACATCTCTATGCATTTATGTGTTTCCGTCCTCCCACCCCTACCCTATTTTCTTATCACCACATTTCACAGGTGCATGTGCATGCCCAAAAATGTTTTTACTCTTCTTAATCCGACTGATTATTTCTCATTAAAGTTGCCTCAGTCTTTGGCCATAAGGGTAGCATCCCTTTGAGGAACATTGCCGTTTTCATTGCAATCATTATGGAAAAACCAACTATATATTTCCAAAATCACATAAACCAAAAAAGTAGAATGCCTAAAAAACTAAACTCATAATGTCTCGAAATACCAACTAGTGATGAGGCTTAAAAATTTATAAAAATTCCATATTATCTCCAAGTAAAATAACATGAAAATTAAGAGCAAATTGATTCATGTAAATTCACCAACCAGTCGAATGCAACGTATTGTAGAATATAAATTGCAAAAACAAACAAACTAAGAAGCTTAAAATTGCAAAAGAAAAACATAGGAAAACATCATAAGAGCAAGAAGATTCATAGAAACAAACGAAACGACGACATTGCTTTTTCGGACCTTCTTACAGGTGAGAGGTCATGCCAGGAAGTACACGCAGTCGGTGTTCCTTTTTAGCAGTTCTTCGTCCAATTTCGAAAAGAAGAGAATACTTGAGAAGTGAGAGAGAGAGAGAGAGAGAGAGAGAGATTCCCAGTGAAAAAGTCTCTAGGATTTTCAAAAGAGAGGGGGATGGGGAAGGGGAGGAAAGTTTGGGGATGAAACAAATCGTTTCATCTAAATGAAACAATTCGTTTCAATTCGTGCCTGGGTAGTCCTCCCCTTGGGACTGTATCTATAATTATTCATCCATGAATATGCAACCCAGGTTCTTAAACAAAATGGTAGGACATGGTTTGCTAACATGGACTTTTTGGTCACTTGTGATCCCAAAAACGTGCATTATATATTGACAAGAAACATTGCCAACTAACCCAAGGGACTTGAGTTCAAGAACCTTTTTGAGCTTTTTGTAGATGGGGTACTTCTCAACTCCGATTCGGAGTTGTGGAAATCCTACAGAAAGCTGATTCACGCGCTCATTAAACATAGGAAGTTCCAGCTGTTTCATGAGAGATCTATACGTCAAAAGGTATTGAAAGGCCTGTTCCTTGTTCTTAATCATGTGTCCAGACTAGAAACTATGGTTGATTTGCAAGATGTTTTTCAAATGTTCACCTTTGATAATACCTGCCTTTCGGTGATGGGTTTTGATCCAAAGTGCCTTTCTGTTAAATTATCAAAACTTGATTATAGAACAAAATTTGATGAAGTAAAGGAGTCCATATTTTATTGGCATATTGTACTGGAAAGCATTTGGAAGTTGCAAAAATTGCTTAACATAGGAGAAGAGAATAAGTTGAGAAGAGCAACAAAGATCTTGGATTGTTTCTTGTACCAGTGCATTTCATCAAAGAAATGAGAGTTTTTGAGACGTAGTACACCCCAAATGGAGCAAGTTGAGGATGAGAAGGACAATGACTTTGATTTACTAATAGTTTGCATGGTAGAATAAGAAGAAGAAGCAAAAGAATGAGAAGTGGTACAGACAGATGATTATAGAAGATCTAGCAGATATCTAAGAGACATTGCATTCAATTTCATGGCAGCTGGGAAAGACACCGTATACACAAGTCTCACGTTGCTTTTTTTGGGAAAGGCACTATAAACAGAAAAAGAAAAGAAACTGGTTTCATTAATCCAACGTGGCCAACCCACATTGGATAGTGGGTGGCACTTGCACAGGGCCAATTGTACTTGTTTTTCTTATCCTAAACGTTATCATCCATGATCACATATGTACTTTTTGTTACCAACCATTTAAATTGGAATTGCGGCTTTGTTTGATTACACATATGAATAAAATGAGATAAAAATAAAAAATTAAATAAAATATTGTTAGAATATATTTTTTTAATATAATTTTTATTTTGAGATTTAAAAAAATTGAATTGTTTATTATATTTTGTGTGGAAGTTTAAAAAAATTGTAATGATTATATGAGGTGAGATGATATGAGATTGTTTGCATAGTCTCTGTAACCAAACCAAGCCTTAAAATGTGTCACATAATATGATTAAGGATGTCAAAGATTAAAATGAAGAAAAATATTACTCTTTATCACATTAATTAATATAAAGAAATATTTATATTTTACATTTTATATTTTTTCATGATGGTAGTCTCATAATAATATTTCTATATTTACTGTAATTAATAGTAAAAAGGAGCAAAGTGAAGATGATTCTATTAGTATTTTCTTTCTGAAAAATACCCCAACTGTTCCAAGTGAAGAGATAGAGCCACCATACATACTGGGGTTTGAGTGGAGAGAGAGATGAGAATGAGAACGTTAAAGGTTCTTAAGGAGGAATGCAGGGATGAAACTTGGGGGATTGGGTTGAGTGTAATAAATTAGTTGAAACTTGGATGCGCACCATTATAGATTATCATTGATCAATTGTACAGTCAAACTGCTAATTAAAAAGATGATAAATGTCATTTTCTTTTAATTTTAAATGGTAAGATGAATGAAAAATAGGTGACATAACATAATTTTAAATGTCATATTCTAACAGATGAAGTATATTGTAATTTCTTAATAGTTTGAGAGTACACAATGTAAAACAACTATTAATTATAGAGTCCAAAGTGTATTTTTCTCTTGTTAACTAATAGTATCCATCTTGTATTATCCATTACCATTTGACTTTATGTTCTCGCACAATGAAACATGCCAAAGCTAATAAAGAATGTGTTTCTGTAACAAATACACATATTTAGATTTTTAAGAATTCATATCTAAATTGTTATGCCTTGAATGATTGAGAGATAGACACATAAATTAGGTTCGACAATATTTATAACTATCCGAGTGAATTTCTTGAGCAGCACTAAATACTCAACTTTAAGAGATCCAAATCTCAAACACATTAACAGTATTAACATGAGTATATAATATGAAGGGGGGCGATGAGCTTTCATGGGATGGGCTAGTGTTCTCTTTCTAATGGGTATACAATACTATATATGTGACTCAATTCTAATTCGATCTATTTAATTAAATACATCAATTCATTCAACCCAAATATAACCTGGTTAATATATAAATCATATCAAATCAACCTATTTAAACTTGCTTAAACTTAGTTAATATATTAATTATACATATTCACGACCGTCTACTTGGTCGAGCAATCATGGCTTAACTTTGTCCTAAGTAAATTTGTAATTATTCAACTAAAATATTAGTATAATATGCATATATCTCCAATCTTTTACGAAAGTCGTGAACTTTTAGCACGAATCCTTGCTCGATGTCCATTTGAGCAAACTTCTCTTGCAATAGTACTTATTGTGTTTTGAGCTCTAAACTTTTCAAAATTACATCCTAGGTCCCCAAAACACTTGTTTATTAAATTAGTTCCTAATCCCGACCAAGGTTTGGGGTACTACAGATGATGAAGGTGCTCCCACTACTCAAGGGGCTGCGACGCAGGGCTGTAATCAAGCTAAACTTTATTGAGTTATGTCTGTCAACCTTGACTCGATTATACTGAAATCAAGCTCGACGTTAAGGGCTAGTTTGGTTACACAAAACCAAACTATCTCATTTTATCATTATAATTTTGTTAAATCCTCACACAAAATATAATAAACAATTCAATTTTTTCAAATTTCAAAACAAAAATAATATTATAAAAATATTTTTTTCAACTTTTAATAAAACATCTCATCTCATCTCATCTGAACTGCGTAAACAAAACAAGGCCTAAATTGAACTTTTTGGGCTGATTGAGTTTGAGTCAGATATAGTATTCCTTTATCCTAGTATGCATCTAGCAGTATGTAATAATCGCAGCGGAATAAAGATGGTTAGTTATAACTCATGCTAGAATGGACTAAAAACATCCCAATAGCATTAATAACCATCATAAGTTCAAACTTAAGGATATCATTTCCTTAATACAAAATTCTTAATCCAAGTTTCATGGTTAGATCAACTATTTCATATGCTCTGAAGTATGAAGAGTCAATGCTTATGAGCATGAAAATTATTTTTAATCTTCGTTCAAGGTCCGGCTCCTCTTCAACCATCTGCATCCAGCGATCTATCATGTTCATCCTCTACCTATCTTGTCACAAATTCTATCATTCCGGGGGGAATGATAATGGTCTCACAAGGGGTGAGATTTACTTGAAATCTCAGTGAGTTAAACAACCAACTTGCATAAAGATAAATTATGCATGAAGAATGATAAATACGAATTGCATGAAATGTAGAAAAATGTGCATGTGTCTCCCATCCAGATTCCTCAACATTTTTAGAAAAACCTTGATGCACTTTCGCTTTCAAAGAACATTTTCACTTTCTCATTCCAAAAATATGACATTTCGAAATAGAACATTTCATACTTCATAACATTTCATCGTTTATTAAAGCCATCATTAACATACGTTTGAAATAAAGGTTCGGTCGCTTTTGCCCCTGTTTCTAAAAACTGCTCTGCTAGGGTTCTTTGTGTTCGCAGGGTTTCGTTTGGACGCTGCTGCTTCGGTGAGGCTGCATGGTAGCCGCTGATGGCCACGCTTCTGGCTGTCAGTCCTTCACCGAACTGGCTGCTGCGATTCCACAACCCCTGCCTGACATCCACGTCGCCTCTTGTGCATCGAAAGTCATGGACGGAGAAATTTTCTTCCAGTTTTCGAAAGAGGAAATCACTCATTCGGCTGAGCCATTTCGTTTCTCCATTGTACTCAAGTTCTTTCGACAGAGACCCTCCCTGGATGCTATATGTGCATTTATCTATAGACGTTGGGGTCTGTCCTCTACCCGGGTGGTTTCTTCCATGAAACTTCCCCGTAATGTGTTCGTAAGGCTGACCACGGAGGCTGACTTTGTGAAAGCTCTGTCTCGTGAGTCATGCGAAGTGAATGGAGTGGCTTACCGTGCGTTTCACTGGTCTCTAGACTTTAATGAAGAGCATGAACCATCTAACGTCCCTCTATGGATCTTGCTTCCTGGATTACAGCCTAACTTCTACCAAGAATCATTCCTAGAATTTTCACGGCACCTATTGGTCGTTTTATACATAAGGACAATCCCACTCGTTGTGCGACTCAGACGGATGGAGCTAGAATCTGTTTGGAGATGGATGTTGCCAAGGAACATATTCCTTACTTCTGGATAGGCACTCCTGGACTGCCAACTAGTCGGAAACAGGAAATTCTATATGAAACGCTGCCTGCGTATTGTGGAAAGTGTAGAGTGCAGGGGCATAATACAAAGACTTGTCGCGTGGGGAAACTCATGCATGGTGAGAAAAATCATGGCCGAAAGAAAGGTGAATCAATTTCTGGTGGAAACAATAATGGTAACATGCAGGATGATGAGACGTCAAAACCTGCAATCCTTGAGAACGAGGATGGTGAGGCTGCTGAACTGGATGGTATCACTACTGAACAATTGACTACCAAGGCATTAACGTCCTCTGCTCAGGAGATCAATATTACGGAAGCAGCAGTAATAGTTGAGAATGCAGATGGGGTGCTCGCGCCCAGTGATATTACAGACGGGGTGGAGCTCGCACCTAGTGAGGATGCAGGTAATCTTTTAAAACCAATTTTTTCTTTTAGTTTTCCTGAGCCAATCCTATGATTTTGGAGGAATCTCTTAACTTTACTCGGGAATCTGAGCCCTGTCTGGAAGATGTAAATACGAATGAGAATCAGGAACCCATGTTAGATGATGTAGTTTCTGAGCCCGATCCTGATATTCCCCTGCAAGTTCTCCCTCAGGACAAAGACTATCATTCAGACGTTGAAGGCAAAAATAATAAGAAAAAAGATAAGAAGAAGAAATTTGAGAAAGTGAGAAGTTCTCTTTGGGTCTATACCCGTTCCTCTACCTTGCCCTTATGAGTGACTCCATTGTTTGGAATGTCTGAGGCATTGAAACTTCTTGACGTCGTTTAAAAAATTTAGTTTGTAAGTTCAAGCCTAAGCTTGTAGCGGTTTTGGAACCGTTCCAAACTCTAGACAAAGCTCTTCGGTTGGTGCATTCTTTACATTTTGATTCGTTTATATCTAATGTAGCTGATGGTGGTAAAATTTGGATTTTTTGGGACAATGTTCTTGATGTACAAGTGGTGCGGACAAGCTTGCAGTTTATTTCTCTTCGTGTGAATACGGGGTCTTATCAGTTCTTGTGTAATATTTTATCTATGCTAAGTGCAGCATGTATGAGAGGAAAAGCTTGTGGGAGGAGCTCAGTTCTCAGTCTATGTGTTCGGAACCTTGCCTCTTTGCTGGAGACTTTAATATTATTCGTAATAATTCCGAGAGAAGGGGTGGTTGTCCTCGTCCCAATGCCGCGATGGAGGATTTCAATGGCTGGATCCATCAGGGTGGTTTGGTTGAAATGAAATCAAAAGGCAAAACATACTCTTGGTGCAATGGGCAGTTGGGTCTTGCTCGATCTTGGGCAAAATTAGATCGAGTATCCATGGATGTTCCTTTGCTCTCTTCTTTTCTAAATGCAATTTGTTCCTATCTTCCGTGCACTATGTGCGATCACTCTCCTATAGTTATTGAATTTAAGATGAATCCTTTCTCTTATGGCCCCTCGCTTTTCGATTTAAACAAATGTGGATGGATCATCCGTAGTTTCTAACGTGTGTTTGCCAAGCGTGGTCTGCGTCTGTTGTTGGTCACGGACTCACTAAATTGGCAGTCAAGTTGAAGAATACTAAGGTGGCTTTGCGGGAATGGAATAAACATATTTTCGGCCGTACCACTATGCATATTAACTCTCTTGAGAGTCACATTGAAGAGCTTGAAAATAAGCTTCATCAAAGCTGGGATGAAGCAACGGAGAGGGACCTTCTTGTCTCGTCTTCAGAACTAGATACTTGGCTTCGCCGTGAAGATACAAGATTGGCTCAGATTTCTAAGTTAAAATGGCATGTGGAAGGTGATTGGAATACGAATTTTTTCCATGCTTGCCTTGCCAATAAATGGCGTAAAAGAGTGGTGGAAATGAGGTGTTCGAATGGGATGGTCTTCAATTCGTCGGAGAGTCTTCATCAAGGGGCAGTGGATTTCTTTTCTAATTTTCTGCAAGGCATGCCAACTAGATTGTTACTTGACTTGTCGACTCTTATTTCACCTGTTATTTTAGACTCTGATAGTTCTATTATGTGCTCAGTTCCTACTATGAATGAAGTTTTTTCAGCTCTTTCTTTTATCCCGTCTAATAGTGCTCCGGGACCTGATGGATTTGGTTCGGGTTTTTCCAAAAGTTGTTGGGAGGTAGTGAAAGAGAATGTCTTGGAAGCCATATATGAATTTTTTGTTTCTAAACAGCTTCCAAGATTTTTTACAGCCTTTTTTCTTGTCTTAATCCCAAAAGTTGATAATCCTTCTGGATTTGATAAGTTCAGGCCTATCAGTATTTGTTCGGTGTTTTATAAAATATGCTCCAAAATTCGCTTGAGAGGTATTCTCCCACGAATGATATCGTGGGAACAAGGCGCTTCCATCCCGGGAAGAAGTATCTTTGAGAATATTAGTATTACATAGGAAATGGTACATTCCATTAATAAGAAGGCCCATGGAGTTAATATTATGATTAAGCTGGATATGGCTAAAGCTTATGATCGAGTGGACTGGTCTTTTCTTATGGAGGTTCTTTGCTATTTTGGCTTCTCTCCTAATTTTTGTGATCTTATCAGAATCTGTATTTCGACTCCTTGGTATTCTATTATGATGAATGGCACTATTAAAGGCTTTTTTCAAGGGGGCTGTGGTTTGCGTCAGGGTGACCCCCTCTCCCCCTATCTATTTATTATTCTACAAGAAGTTCTCTCTCGACTCATCAAGCAAAGTGTGGAGGCTCAGAAATTCGGTCAATTCTCGCAGGCCCGAGGTACGCCTATAATTTCTCATCTTATGTATGCTGATGACGTGGTGTTTTTTTTTTCTAATGTTAACTTTAAAGCCATCCGGGAGATTTTAGCTGTGCTTCATAAATATGAAAGTTGGTCGGGACAATGCATTAACCATTCTAAATCTGCCATTTACGGCTCTAAAAAAATTCCCTCAGCTCGTAAGAGTCTATTATTAAGAATGACTGGATTTTCAGAAGGATCTTTCCCCTTCAAATACCTTGGTGTGCCTATTATCTTGGGTCGACTCAAACAGGTGTATTTGGAAGATATGGTGTCTAAATTTCAAAATAAAATATCAGGTTGGAAAATGAAAATTCTTTCGGCAGGTGGCAGAGTTATTTTATTGCGGCATGTTCTTTCTAGTATGACCCTCCATGTCTTTGCAGTTCTACAGGTCCCGCAATCCACTATCAAAACTCTCCATCGTATGATGAGCACTTTTTTCTGGGAGGAGGTAAATGGTAAGGGTAAGAAAAAATGGGTGGCCTGAAATTCTATTTGCCGTCCTGTGGAGGAAGGTGGCTTGGCACTAAGGAATCTTAATGATATGCAACAAGCCCTTCAAATTCGTTTTGCTTGGAATCTCATTCAAGGTAATTCTTTATGGGCCAATTTTTTTAAGGGTAAGTATGTGGGTGCCAAGCCCTGGACTCTGGTTGATCCAACTAAGGGTACTAGGTTTTGGAAAATGATTGCTAAGACTCTTCCTTTGGTCTTGGATAACACTAAGTGGCATCTAAAAGAAGGAAATGTTTTTTTCTGGTATGATAAATGGCGGGAGAGAGTTCCTTTAGCTAATGATATGCCTATTGTGGGTAATCCTCTCCTTAAAGTTAAGGACTACAAATTATCTATTCATTGGGACGTGGATTTTATTCTCCAGCTAGTGGGCCTAGATAATCTGGACGGTATTTTAGAGGATATTTGTAAATCTAAACCAGGTTTGGACGTGCTGATATGGACAAAAAATGATAACGAACTGTTTTCTACCAAGTCGGCTTGTGATTGTGTTCGTATTAAGGGTGGCACTCTTGAAGGGCATTCTTGGATGTGCCATAAAAGTCTTCCTCTTAAGATGTCCATTAACATGTGGAAAGCTTGGTATATTGCCCTGA
This sequence comes from Juglans cinerea, assembly GCA_961763995.1. Classification (NCBI taxonomy): domain Eukaryota; kingdom Viridiplantae; phylum Streptophyta; class Magnoliopsida; order Fagales; family Juglandaceae; genus Juglans; species Juglans cinerea. Next base: position 27,962,551 of record CAUIVZ010000003.1, read on the forward strand.
GCGTGGATCATCATCTTCGCGTATTGACATTCCTATTACTTCTCGTTGTGATTGTTGTGCTAACGGTCATTATGAAGACCAGAATCATGTTTTTTTTGTAGGTAAAATTGCTAGCACTGTTTGGCATCATTTTGGGGCTCGTCTTAGTATTCTGAACGGTCACAATTGGAAAGACACAGTGCAGACTTGGTTTCGCCGTGTGAAACTATCATCTCAAATTGGCATTATTGTGGGTTTTCTTCCGGTGGTTATTACTTGGAGACTCTAGCGGAGGCGTTGTTTGGCGCGTATGGAGGGACGCTTTGAAACTGGCTCTGACATCATTCATTATGTTCGTCGGTGGATTAGTCTTATTTGTCGTGATATGCATGCTAGTTCTCACATTTCTGGTTTTGATTTGCAGGTACTTGAGAGTTTGCATGTCTAGCCTAGTTTCCCTCCCGTTCGGCTTTGCCAAGCTATTAATTGGTAACGGCCTCCGGCGGGTTGGGTTAAACTGAACATAGATGGTTGTAGTTTGGGCAACCCGGGGGCCTCTAGCGTAGGTGGGATTATTATAAATTTTCATGGTAAGTTTACTTTTTCTGCGTTCATTGGTATAGGTTCTAATAATCAGGCAGAGCTTTTAGCTCTCCTTCATGGGCTCTAGGTTTGTAAATCTCTATCCCTCAATTATGTGAAAATTGAACTTGATTCTATGACTGTTATTTCTTGGTGGAAGAGTAAAAGATGTGGGGTATGGTATCTGGAGGATTTTTGGGAAGAAGTTCTTGACATTATGAGTTCCATGACTTGTTCAATTCACCATATTTTTCGAGAGGGAAATAAAGTTGCAGATTGGTTAGCCAAGCATGGGGCTTCTAGTAGTGATTCAATTTTTTTCCCAGTTGATGGAGACTTCCCGAGCTTTGCGTGGCCTTATTCGCATGGACTACTCCGGGATGCCTTCGCTTCGTATTATTTAGTCTCGTTTTGTCTTTTGCTTGAGGTTTTGTTGTTCTTATTTTTACTTCTTATGGTTTGGTTTTCTTTTGGCATGCTGGGTTTAACTTGTACCCCAGATGCTTGATTTGTAACCATGGTTTTCCTCTACCACAAGTGAGGGTTATTAATAAAATTGGGGATGGATCACTATTGGACAGGTGACCCTAACTCTTTAAAAAGAAGAAAAAATAAAAAATTAACATACGTTTGGTAGCAACATGGTTCCCCATATGCACCATGGGCACCTGCCAGTGACTGTAGCACAACTCATGTTGGCACTTCGTCATTGTCTACAGACATCATTATCAATGCATTGGTAATACAACATAACATCATAACATATACACCCACAGCATTAGGTGTTATAACATATGACTTCGCTCCGGCGTTCTTTAAAAATAACCCATTCGAAACCCATTGACTGTTTTTCATCAACTCAGGGGTTATCACTCCATTTTTACTCACTCCAAAGTGGACAGAGGAGTTCCACTAGGATAATTCCCAATCCTAGCCTTTGGGGTCGTGAAAAGATTCATTTTCATGTTATGCTTGAAAAATGTGTTTCATGACGTGTGCATATATAGCAAGCTTTTCAATTAAAAATGAAATTTATAGGTGTATTATGTTAAAATGGTAGAAATATCACTTGTTATGTAAATATACACTCAATGTATCATATAACATGATATTTTATGCTCAAAGTGATAATTGAAACATGAATGAGTCATTTATTAATAATTCATAAATAATCTATCAAGGTGTAAGTTAGATGTCAACTTACAAACTTTCTGAGTAATCAAAAAATGTCATAGCAGTTGAAATCAAGTGCGTACTAAGTTATGATTAATACTTCTATGGTTGAGGTTCAAAATCAAAGGTTTCAAAAATGGGTATCTACAAAAATATCTCTAGATTTTCAAAAACTGCCGTGAAGGCCCTAAATTTTTACTAATTACAAACGGACTCTAAATCTAACCAAAATTTATGGACTTCATATTTTTGGCATTCTAAAACAATCTATGCCCTTGGATTTTCAAAAAACAAAGTGGAACTTGCCCAAACAGCCCCAACCCGTGACATGCACTCTAGTTGATGCCTAAGGTGTTTTCAACTATTGATCCTTATGAATGCATGCATATGAGATTTTCTTTAATCACAAATGATCACTAACATCTTTAATGAAATAATGAAGGTTAATTATTGAATAATAGAATTCATCCTAACACTTAACCATGGCTAAGATATCCTTAATCTCTACTTCATTCAAAACCGATTCATTCTTGATGATCAAAACAAGATAGATTCAAAACGTACCATGACATGCATCTAACCACAATTTAAACCTTCCATAATCATATTAGGACAATGATAAATTATATGAAATCATGCTTAGGAAATGCCATAGCTAAATTTCCAATTAACATTATTCAATCATTCAAACCATCTCTTAATTGACTCGGTTTTGAACTAAGCTTGATAACTTTCTCAAAACTCAGCTAAATTTTGTACCAATACTGGAAACAAAGCTTGACATGCTAATTAAGATCTAAAGTAAGAAAATTTACAATTTTTGTGGCCTTCCAACCACCCAAGATAGCCTTACACAAGAACACTCAAGAATTCACCAAGAACTCACTCGGTTCACTCTTTTGATTTCTAAGAGGGAGAAGTGCTCTTCAAGGCTCAAGAGGAAGCTTGGAGCTGAGGTGCGGAGGAAATGAGGGGGTGAGGGGCCTTTTATAGGCAACCAAAGGAGAGGGGACGTTGGCCTTGGTCCAAGGGGATTGATAGAAGATGGTGTATGAATCTGAATTTTCTAGATTTTCACTCCATCACTTGTGTCATCTTGTGCAAGTCAAAACAGTGCCCTAAACCACCATGATTTTACTTCTATAGTTGCTACATTACTCCTATAGGGGCTGGTCAAGTCAGGTTCTTACCAAATAACTCACCATTGCACATGGTTTCAACAAACTGTTTCATTTTGGGGTGCAAGCCTTCATAAAAGAAACTAATGACTCTCCAATGTTCATAGCCATGGTGAGGACAAGCATTCAACAAGTCTTTAAACCTTTCCCAGCATTGATAAAAAGTTTCACTGTCTTTTTGCCCAAAATTCATAATCTGCCTTTTTAGGGCATTTGTCGATGCATAGGAATTTTTTTTTTTAAGAAACTCAGTCTACATCTCTGCCAAGTTCCTATGGACCGGGGTCTTAAAGAATTCAACTATGTTTTGGTTTTATCCTTAAGAGAGAAGGGAAACAGTTTCAACCTAATCACTTCCTCAGTACATGTCCTATCCATGAATGTAGAGCACACCTCTTCAAATTCTTTAATATGCAAGTAAGGATTTTCAAATTCCATTCCATGAAAATGAGGGATCAATAGGATCATCCCAGGTTCAAAATTGAAGTTGTTTGCATTTAAAGGTTGAATAATGCAGGAAGGAGGGCTATTTCTAACAGGCTGTAAGTACTCTCTTAATGTCCTATTTTGATTCAAGACTTCCCGGTGCTCATTTCCTCCATGTTACTTAGATTCTCAGAGGATGACTCAAAAGATATGGATGTATACTTTGTGGATGAAAATGACTTAGTCCTAGCTAGTCGTGATGCTTGGTCTCTAGTCTAAACATACATGCATTCTAAGCAGAAAAACTTAAAAACAGGTGTAAGACAAACTAAAGGAAACAAAACAAACAAACACAAAATTATTTAACAAAAAGGGTGAGAGTTGTTACCCATTATGTGAAGAGGTTCACATATACATCCTCTTTCTTTCTTTTTTTCTTTTTTTTTTTTGCAAGAAAAATTATGTTTCACCAGTTGTCCCCGACAATGGCACCAAAACTTGATACTCGCCAAAATAGTGATTCCAAGTATAAAAGCAGGTTTAGAGTGTAGTGGGAGTATCCAAGGTCATTTCCACAGGGAAGACTATATCAACATAATCCAGCAAAGTTCAAACAAATAAAATGAAATCAATCAAAGAGGAAGTAGAATATGGTAGAACAAATCTCCTTTGTGAAGTTGATTTGTTCTCAATTGCCAAGAGAACAAAAGTGAGTTGTGTGCACTGGATATATACAGGAAGTGGGTTGATTTAATGGTTTGACAAATGAAGCAAGGGTTTGTAATTACTCTAAGGAAAATATTAATATAAAACCAGATCTGCAGCCTTAATACTTAACAACTTTTCAAAGCTTAGAAACTGAAATTGTATTTGTCAAAAAGCGTAAATACTAGGGGTATAGGGTTAGGGTTTCCTCTACCATCAGGTTATAGTTGCTAGGCGCATTTGCTTATGATAACTCAATCAAGAAATTAACACTTTAAAACCAAACGAACACTATTACTCAGATTAAAACACCGATAGAAATAAAACCCTCACTGTTTTGTCATCCACTTTCATCTCAAGACTCAAAGGTTGATGGATCCTTGATTATTTCAAGGTCATGTTGTGTCGTGAGTCTACAATAGATCAAGAACAAGAGATTCTTCCAAATCGATAGTAGATAAGTTATGAAAATACAGCAACAAGTATAGGCTAAATATAACAGCAACAAATAACAATCGAAAATGGTGAAAGAAAACCATTTCCTCTGCAACCCTAGCTATAGAAATTAGTCCCGAATCATTATGCGATAGATGATTAGAAAACCCTAACAGAAAGCAAGAAGAATACCAACAATTGTTCTCAAAATAAAAATAGACTAGAGATTCTAAATGTGGTCTTGAATCAATGCCTCTCTCTCATTTGCCTCATTTCCTTTTATCCCCCCTTTCCATCATCTCCTTCCTTCTCTCTCTTTTAACTGTTTTTCTCTGATTCGCGATTCTACCCTCTAGAGGATGAGAACCTTCTCGATTTTTCTTGTTGTATTGAGGAGAAGCCGCAACAGAGTCCTTACACGGGTCAGGATTTGAGCTTGAGGCTGGGCCAAAAGATTGAGATGAGCTTTTGGGCTTAACTTACGGGACTGGGCCTTACCACCTGTAGGTAAAACAAAACCATTTAGCCCATCAGCTAGGTAAATAATGAATTTATTCCTCTAAACTTGTAATTCCAAAGGACAAGGCTTTTGTCTTAAAATCTAACTTTTAATCTCACTTTTGGAACTTTTCAGTCTCAATTTACTCTCTTGTAGGCAGATATTTTAATCAAAATATCTTGACAATCAGTTGGCTACCAAGTGATCATGAAGGTGCAGTCCGAAATAAGGTGATGCAACAGAGGTGTTTGCTGAAATTTTCAGATTGTCATCATTAGTTTGTGTCCTCTTTAGCAAGGGGAATAGTGGCCTGAAACCACAATGATTTCCTCCCTACTGTGGCTACAATGGTCCTACAGTGGTGGTCAGGTCGTGGGGTATGGTTTGGTTGACAAAAGGTCATGCAATCCTCCCTTGCAACCGGTGGGTTCACATAGCTTCAATTTGGCAGATTTTTGTTGAGTTTCGGTTTTGGATAGTTTGGGTGGGAAAATCTGAGTTAAGACTCTCATGATGGTCATCGGGCCCCATGGGGATTAGGTGGTGAAGGAGGTGACATGGGGTGATGGCTTTAACCATGACAGATGGGTTGTTGAAACTCAATCAAAAGAATTTGCAACCAACTAGCTTCCTAGGTGCAATCGGTTTGGTGTTTTGAGTTGGTTTGTGCAACCATTTTCGTCCAAGGCTCAAACTGAGTTTGAAAGGGTCTCATGAGGTGTTTAAAGACCATATTAACCTTGAGGATAAACCACAAAAATGTTGGGCCCAAGGGCAAAACAGTCCAAGCATTATAAAGGGCAATGCACAAAACTGATTTAAGCATGGTTTGAGTTTGATATGTCATTTTTCTTAATGACATATGGGATGGTTTAGTTAGGGTATTAACATGGTCTAATAATGATTTAAGGGAGTGTTAATTCAAGAAAATCTGAAAAAAGTTTAAGAAAAGATTAAGCTCAATTAAGCTTCAAAACATGACTTAAAGTGCACTAACCTCAAGTATGATGGTTAATGGCCTTAACCAATTTTCAAAACTTAATTTGGGTACTAAGGGTATGATTTGGGCTTAAGGAAACCAATGATATGGTATATTGACCTTTCAAGTTGAATAGTGAAATAAACCCAAACATGGCTTTGGGCCAAGTGGGCTTAAAAGGGCCAAATGCGTGTGTGCATGGCTCATGGCTCTTGGGCTTGAATGAGAGGGGCCTTATCACCAAATCTTTTTGGATAAAAAAGAAACCTTAAGATCCATTAAGATGGGCTTGAAAAGATTTGACTTGGCCTAATTGGGCCATGGGTCAAATTTATACCAAGCTTGGCCCAAAGGCCTTATGCCTTCCTCATGCTTGGGCCAAAACTAGTCTTGAATTCCTAAGGGCCTGTTTCAAGGCTTCTTAGGCTAGACCCATGAATGCTCTAAGGTCCTAAAAGCCTAACTAAATTCACTAACGGGCTTGCTTATCTAATCATTCACACTTAATAAGTTGGGCCTAATACCTTAGTGTCTCTATAAGCCTTTATACCCAAAAAGCTTGGGCCCTTAGTAAACCACTCTTTGGGCCTTCTCAAATTCCATCAAATATTTAATTCAAATTGCTTAGCCCATCAATGTGGCAACCATCCAATATGCCATGTGTCATTCTCTTATGGGCCTCTTGGCATTGATTTTCAAAATTAAATAAGTACTAAAAATTCTCCAAATAATATCAAGCTCCAAACTTTTCATTTTTCCTCAAAAATCACTATTGCACTAAAATCTTCTAATAATTCTTCTAAGAAAAAATCTACACAACCTCCTACTAAATACACAACCTCCACACACCACATTTTTTTTAATTTTTTTTCATCAAATATTTAATATATGAATAATGAATAGAAGAATTGAATTAGTTTAAAAAGAATAAACTCAAAAAATTTAAAAATTTAAAAAAATATGGTGTGCGGAGGTTGGGGAGGTTGTATAGCATTTCTCATTCTTCTAAACCCAAAGTATAAGGTCCTCTTGCCAACTCAAATATTCAAAATTATTCTTATTCTAGAATAACTCAACTCCTAATTAACTAGGATTAAGGTTACTAAGGTAAAGGCCTAAGGAGCTTTTTAGGCTGGGTTTACACCGGACTAGACTGAAATTGATCTACTGAATACTTGACTCAACTCAATTCTTTTTTTATTTTTATTTTTTTTTTATTATTCGAAATACATAACGCAATCAATTATACAAAATTATAAATACAAATACACTTTTTTCTTATAATATATATAATAATTATACTATATTACTTATTAATTACAATGGACGTGAATGCTAAGTAAGAATAATGCATATAAACTTGTCCAATAGGCTAATATATAATATCACGGAACCAAGTGAACCAACTTGAAATCTAGTGCAAAATATCAAAACAGAGCGTGGTCAATGTTGTTTGGGCTGGCATTTCCTATCAATTAAGAAGCTGAACCTATATGTGAATCTGACTCTTCTTATAAGCTGGAATTGACCCAGGAATAGTTCTTTTTTTTTTTGCTTAAAGAATTCGGAGTGCATGAAATGCACAGCAGGCTTTGTATTCGGAGTGCTTGTTGTTTGGTCTAACCGATCGAACCTTTCTTTATTTTGTTTTCCTTGGGAGAGGCTGCTTGTACACTGGTTGAAGAGTAAAGCAAAGAACTAGTGGAAAAAAAAAAAGGTTCCTTGAACTTAAAGTGTGGGCATGTATAAAAATGCAACACCTTCATCTACTTTCAAGCCAAGCCATATATCCCACAAAACCTTTCATTTTCTTAACTAATCTGTGCATATAAATTATAATCCAATCTGTTCATTGAATTTATACAAATAAATCAGTCTTGCAAAAATATATCCAAAACATGGACGACAAATTCTTATTGTTCTCCTTTCTTGGTATGCTGTTAGTAGTTCATCATGGAGTTGCAGGAAACGTGGTGTATGACGACATTGGCATGCTTGAAGAACTAGATCAAAGCTGGGAAATGGAAGAAGAGAATGAGATGGGATCTTCCCCAATATCTTCATGGACCAGTGAACGAGGTTCCAAGGTTCTTGTGAATGTGGATAGCTTTGGTGCGGATGGAGATGGAGTTTCTGATGACACCCAGGTAAATCTCATGTGTTCCTTTAACTAAGAAACATTCATGCATTGGATTCAGATGCATTAATTTAGTGAATGAACATCATTTTTCACCAAGTCTTTCAATTAAATCTCAAGTTTCAACTCATGATCATATGGCTCAATAGAAATAAAGTTCTTAGCTTCGAAAATTATATTTGTTATAGATCGATGTGATCATTTGAGTACCGATTCCGACTCCCCAACTTGAACATGTTCAACCATTACCATTTAATGAAACTATATATTGTTATGATCGATGTACGTTGATTGTTCTCTAATCCTATTGTACAATCAGGCATTCCTAAAAGCGTGGGACACTGCATGCTCTACGCCAAGATCAGTATTTTTGGTGCCCCAAGGACGAACGTATCTAGTTAATGCGACAAGATTTCAAGGGCCATGCGCAGACAGATTAGTTATTCAGGTAATTAATATGCTTATTTTCACTCGATCACATATCAACATTAACTTTCTAAATTGCACATCTTAGTTGTTTCTATATATCATCATGGTCATAATTATACCGTGATTTATTTTGGGGCAGATTGATGGAACAATAAGAGCACCATCTGAGCCAAAAAACTGGGATCCAAAGTTCCTACGAACATGGCTTGATTTTTACCAACTAAATGGAGTTCTTTTCCAAGGAGGTGGAGTTATTGATGGCTCAGGTAGCAAATGGTGGGCATCATCTTGCAAAAAGAACAAATCAAACGTAATCTATTAACATTTACTCTGTATATAGTTTTGGTTTATGTCTAAGAAAATCACTTCATCATATAACAGCAACCCCTGTTTTTCTTTTTGCGTGTTCCCCATTTTACAGCCATGCAGAAGCGCACCAACAGTAAGAATCTATCTCCTTGTTACCATTTCTACATGCAAGAGAATTCATGCTGAACATGCATGTGGGACTAGGATTGCCAAATAGAATTTTAACTTGCGAGTTTTATTGCAGGCACTAAGTATAGATTCAAGCTCAGCTGTACAGGTAAAGGGCCTTACTATCCAGAACAGCCAACAGATGCATTTTGTTATTGCTCGGTCTGATTCCATACGAGTTTCGGGAGTCCTAGTCTCGTCTCCAGGAGACAGTCCAAACACCGATGGAATCCATATCACTGCATCAACTAATGTTGCTCTTCAAGACTGCAAAATTGGAACAGGTTCAAACCTTATCCAGACCGATACGAGTTCTGTTCCTAGCAAGCTTAGTACATCAATACACCACTTATTGTGGGACTTATTATAATGATAAAAGAGTTAACAACACTAGCACTTTTTCATTATTATGGAACCTACTTTAGTTGTGTTAGGTGCATTAAAAAAAAAGGGTTGCAAATAGTTTTTTTTTTTTTTTTTTCTTTCCATATTGGAGTCCATATCTTTCCTCGTCCCCCATCTTTTGTAGCAGGAATAGAAGGAAGTTGAAGCCGAATTGTAGTAGTTGTCTTAGATTTGATTAGTCTTTAGAGACTTTACATTGATGTCCTAGCCTCCAAGCTAGGGAAACATACTAAGAATTTCTGTTCCATGATGGTGATTCTGCATGTAATATCCAGGGGATGACTGCATCTCAATTGTGAATGCTAGCTCTGGAATCAAGATGAAGAGGATCTACTGTGGACCAGGACATGGAATCAGGTACCATCTTAAGTTGGCATTACTCTCTTTGAATTTTCCAGTCCCATTACCTCAGAAGGAGTAACTAATTAGCAAAAATGGGCAGATTATATATGATCACACTTCAAAGTATAGAATAGAGAACTGTAACTGAAGTTTTTTTGTACGATACTTATATTGCTGCAAAATTGTTCTTCTCAGCATTGGAAGCCTTGGGAAAGACAACTCTACTGGTTTAGTCTCGAAGGTCGTCTTGGATACAGCATTCCTTCAGGAGACTAGCAATGGCCTTAGGATTAAAACTTGGCAGGTAAAGCAGGTTTTAAGTTAAAATTATCATGTTGGCATATTCAATGATAAGACTTAGTCTAATTTAGTTATAAATATAGTGAGTATAATAGGCTAAGTTTAAATCGGAACAGATATGCAAAAGTACTTGAGACTTCGCTAGACCCAAAATTGTAGCGAGTTTGTTAGAAGTCAAAGACCTTCGGTCGAGCTAAATTTTTCATTCATGAAACTCTCAGTTGACCATAGCGTTACGAAGTAGTACTTCACTAATCATGCGTAGGACCTGTGGTCGCACCGAACTGGGCTGATTTTGATTTTTAACAGATTTCAGAGACCCAAGTTCTAATTCTTAACAGATTCATAGAAAGGACCATATATTGGTGATCTTTGTGAACAAGAAAAATAAATATCTGTGACGAGAGGGATTATTAAAGCTAGAGCTCATATGAAATTTATTGATACTATACTCTTTGTCATGACTGTGGTGTTTTGGAATAGGGAGGTTCTGGTTATGTTCGCGGAGTTCGTTTCCAAAATGTGAGGATGGAAGATGTATCAAATCCCATCATTATTGATCAGTTCTACTGCGATTCTCCAACCGCTTGTCAAAACCAGGTTATAACAGTCATCAATCTCCTTTCATCGCATGATCTGAAATCTCCTGTTGTGATCGATCGCTTGCATGTAATGAACTAATTGAATAATGTTACGTGCAATTATAGAGAATGCAAGTTTCGTGCAGTCGCTTTGAAAAAGAGTAGATTCACTATTAAAAAATTAATTTTTTTTCATGTAAATTCCGTATATATATATTCACTTTTTTTAAAATGATTGAGCAGCGCTTGCGCACTCACGACTGCAACTATAATTTCTCCTTTTATAACTATCATCGTCTCATATCTCATTTACAAACAAATAATTTTTCGATCATTTAATGTCAGACGTCCGCCATAAATATAAGCCAGATTGTCTACCGGAACATTAGAGGGACTACAAAGAGTCCAAAGGCCATGAAATTTGCTTGCAGTGACACAGTTCCATGCAGAAACATAGTCCTTAGCAACATCAACTTAGAGAAGAAAGATGGCACAGCAGAGACCTACTGCAACTCTGCCGAAGGCTTTGGGTACGGAGTTGTACAACCCTCGGCTGACTGCCTATCTTCCCGTGACAAGGAATATGTCTTTATCAATCAGCAAGAAGATGCTCAAGTTGTGGAAACCAGCAGATCTTCAGAGGATATCGTTCACACTGAGCTCTGATCACTTGGATCCCTAAATTATATAGAACTTAAATAACGACAATTGGAGTGAAACTAATTCAGAAAAAATAGAAGCATTTGTTTTATGCAGTTTATACTAAAAAATACAGACATTGTCAATTTTAAGAATGTTGAGTTATGTATTTTGTTACATCGTGGTGGTCTCTGCCTATTAAGATAAGATAAATATAAAGGACTAAATCTATCTCTTTTCATCCGTTCAAGTTTTTAAGATTAGTGACGATTTCACATTATATGAGAGAAATTTTGAAGATTTCACATGTTTTGAGCCCATTTATTGAGGAGGAGTTTGGCCCGCACATAAAGAGAACATTAAGAAAAATATAAATGATAAATCTATTTAATCATCACAGTGGGTATTAGTATTTCTCAGTAAATAAATAAATAAATAAATGAAAAGAAAAATCAAGTTGGACTTTTATATGCTGATCTCCAAGGTTAAGGGGTTACTGATCCAAACAGAGAATCTTGGGAAAGAACAAATTCTGTAAAGCCTGAAAGCTTCAGGCCCAAGGAAAATTGAACATGATAATAATAAGAGATATAGTTGGGCAACACTGAGCCAGGCTCAGGTTTCCGCTACAAATCCAAAATCAAGGCCCAGCCCAACCTTAAACCATATATGGTTTAACAATCCTTTTAATTTTCTAATGTATGTCTTTTGTTTTATTTTAACTTTTGTAACCAATGCATCATAAAAGATTATTAAAGGTGGTTAAACTTTAAAGAGCTTCAAAGTTAAATCTCTTGATGGGTGAAATTACTTTAATTAGTACACTATCCTTTAAAGAGCCTCTTAATTTATCTAACCTACTCCAACATATTTCTTGTAAGTAGTATTCAAATAAAGAGAAATTAAGATTGTAACACTGCAAGGGAGGTCCTAGCCACCACACCTGGGCCTACATTCTAAAATGATTAGTCAATGGTATAATTGGAACCTCATTGGAATTATAACAAAGAGTAAGAACTTCTTCCTCCCAAGTAACGTGAGATCTCATATACCACCTACATACATCAATCAATACTCAATACTGCCAACGTCACAATCTCTTCTTTTAAATTCCCGACATTTTCATCGGGTCAGACCATCATAGATAATAAGACTCAAGTCCCATGCTTTTAGTAAAGATAGACTTTGATACTATTTGTAATGTCCCATGAGAGGGAGTAGCTATATCTGAGCTTATGCTCCAAAAAAACTAGTAAATAATTAGAATGACATCAACACTGTCTAGTACTACTAGTTATTCTCTTAAAGCCAGGGAGATATTCTCCTCGATAATTCTCACAAAAAGGAACAAATTAATGTTGTTTTGGCAGCATTGCCTATACAATTCCCTATCTTTTACGTCTTAAAAGTTGGTAGAAAATAACAAGCAATAAAGCTGATTTTTTTAAATTGGTAAACCTAAATGAAGACACATAGATATAGACATAATCAGCTGCATATATATATAAGACAATCATGGACCACTGAGACATTTTGAGTTCAGTCCATAGTAAGCGATAAATTGGTACATTATTTAGTCGATCCAAAGACGAACAAATTCTACTTAAAAGCTACGTTTGGAGTACTAGGAGAAGAACGTCATATGCATGCAGAGAGACATATATACAAGCAACCATTAGTATATATGGTCTCTTTCCATAGTGACAAAAGCTTGAATTTAATTTGCAAATTAGACGTATATACAGCTTGCAATATAATATTATAAGAAATTAATGTACGTGGTCCAGTAGTACTACTGGAACATGTTCTAATAAACATCATTGTTTAATTTTCTTTTGCTTTTGTTTTATACTATTAATTTAAAATGAAATACAAATCAAAAGATATCTGAATTTGCTGTGCTGATCATCAGCTCAAGCTAGCGCATGCAGCATTTAAGTAGGATAAAACGATAATTAAGGATCTAATTAATAATTAATGACAATTAGAAAAGGCCAGCAGTTTGGGGACTCAAATTGATCTCCCTCCGGCCTTGAATTGCATGCCAATTGCCAAGGACTGAGAAAGACAAAGACAGAAGTCCCAGACAGAGATCGATGCATGCCAAGGTGGGGCGGGGGGGATAAGCCAGATCATGATAACCGTTTTGTATTATCTAGTGGTTGTATCTTAATCTGAATTTGTATCGTTCATTTGGGACTGCATGCCCCCACCTGAAACTAGGTCAGTCACTAGTCCTTGACTCCTTATATATATAAACATTAGGCACGAGACTGCATGCAAAGGACACCTAGCTAGTCCTGGGTAAGGCCGGGCAATTTATAAGGCTCTTTTCCAGAGGAAATGCATGTAGGTGGATGGGCTAGCTAGCTAGCTACCTCGATTCTTACATATAATATGGTTGATATATGGTTCGAATACAGAATCACTATTTGAATTGCATGCATGTGGATAAAATAGACCATACATGAATGTGGCTGACATGACCTAATATTTGATCAAATGAAAACTAAATATTATTTCCGGCCCTGATCATTGTTTTTCATTTATAATATATATTTATATATAAGAAGAATATAATTTCCAAATAATTTCTTTTCCTTTTTACTAGTTTTTCATATGTGCAATATGATTTAGGACCATAGAAAAAATACTTTTTTTTTTTTTCAACACAAGCAAACACAAAACAAGAAGGAAAATACAGATATATTATATGGTGGTACCCATGCATAATATATAGCCATCTAGCTAGTACTCCTACGTACGTACTAGCTAGGCTTTGTCTGATGAAATGTGACAAACCATTTTAATAGCGTACGTTTGGTTACCAAACTTATCTCAACTCATTAATTTTTTTAAATCTTAACATAAAATATAATAAATTATTCAAATTTTTTAAATTTTTAAATAATAATAATATTAAAAAATAATATTATAATAATATTTTATCATCTCAACTCAACTCAATTCAACATCCAAACGTATTAGCAACTGATCAAGGCAAGAGTCCACTATTCACAAGATAAAGTCAAACGAGCCCGATTGTAGGTGTATGGCCATGCACTGTGAATGTAGATGATAACTTTCTACGTACTCACCTATATACCACATCATTAATGGCTTCATGCCTCATAGAATATGTACGAGGCACTTTTGCATATTGAAAATGATAGGATTTAGCAAAAAGGTATACCCAATTAGTGTATAAAAAAGACTAGATGGCAACACTTGACATAGTAGCAACTCTCAATGCACTACAAGAAAACTGCTTATTTATGATTAGTTAATTCTAACAAAATGATTATTTATAATTAAAATGAGTCTGTTTTAGTCACAAATAATCTTTTCACCGTAATTAAATAGTTACAAAAACCCGTTTTTCTTGTAGTGATAGAGCGTAGTGCATATAGTGAATATGCAACAACCTCATCATGTACACATTCTCACACAGGGTTAGCTAGTAATTCATGTTAATTTCCATGTCAAGTTTGGATCACGTCAAATTTGTATCATATATGAGTTAACTCTAACCTAACATGTTTAATTAAACAAGTTAATTCTCTCCATTATTAATGCATGCTATACTCAAATTGGGTTCGTGCCCAATTCACAAGTTGTGACAAAAATTGTCACCTTTGAATGTTTCATATTGAGTTAATTGAGTGGTGTAAATTAATTGAGTTTAGGTCAATATATGAGTCAACCTTATCCCAACGTATTTAGTTTATTAGACTACGTGCTAGACCTCTCAAGAATTTCATATCTAATTATTGTCGAATTCATGCATGCCTGTAAAGATTGCCAACCCTATTCTCACACGTGCTCATAATCATTGGTTTGGCATTTTTTGGAGCGCATTATAAGAAAAATGAGTATTTATGATGAATTATTTACAATAAAAATGACTATTTATGACGATAATAGATTCATTTTGATAGTAAATAGTTATTTTTATATAAAATAACTAGTATAAATAAATAGTTTTCTTGTAACTAACGAGGGAAACATCATTCTTATTTTTCATGTCTATTGACTTGTTTACAACACTTTCGAAGTCGATCTTATCAGGGTAGCCTCCTAATATTTTTCTGCAGAATAGCTAAATCAATATTTTTAGGTATTCATTAGTCTTGTTTAACGATTCACATAGATTGATATAATACATTTCAAACAACTTTCCATTTAAAAGTATATATATACTAGGTGAAAGCAACTTACAATGCACGTTTACTTAATTTATATTTATTTATTTTTGTTAAGAACTAATTTATTTATAATTATTTACTAATTTTTTATCAAAAATTTTTATTATTAGTCTATAATCCTGAAAAAATAAAATATTTCTCTTAAAATATATTATCGATTTATTGTTATTTCTGTTCGAATACTATACCGTCCTTAAACACAACACCAACGAAGTCAAAAACACAGTATTAAATACAAAAATAATAACTCAAAAAGAGAAAATTCCATGAGAAATTTGTTTTTTAGATGTTTTTTTAGATGATTTTTACAATACACTCACAATTTATGTTAGGTTGTATATATTATATGTTTTGCTTGGTTTTTGACAAAAATAATTTCTGTCAAACTTGTCCAAAACATAGTTTGTGACAATCACAAATGATGTAACAAAAAAAAAAAAAAAAAATAACAACATACACTTATAAAGATTATACGCAGTAATGTTCAGACTCAACCAAAAGACCTAAACACAAAAAAAAAAAAAAAAATTAAGAAGTTTAATAACTATTCACCCCCAAAAAAAAAAAGAAGAGAGGAAGCCATAAAAGACTAAATTGAAATTTTTTACTTTTGAAATATGTTATAACCCTAACTTATTTTACGTCTCTCTTTCTCTCTAGCTTGAAAGCTCTCTTTTTTTTTTTTTCTTGTTCTTTGCAAACAACATCAGATCTAGATGTTTTAGTCTTGAACCGAGAAATTCCAACACCTATTTTTTTTGTGTATTGACAGATCTATATCTATTCGTTTAGATCTTTTAGCTGTTTATTTTTTTTCAACTAATGCGTGTTGATGGGTGTTGTTGTTTGTTGTTCCTGTTTTTTTTTTCTTAGGTTGTATATATTGTATGTTTTGCTTGGTTCGTGACAATAATCATTTTTGTCAAACTTGTCCAAAACACAGTTTGTGACAGTAACTTATCCAAAACACTCACAATTCCATAAAATAGGGAAATAATTATATATATAACAAATAACATTACAAAATAAAAAACAACATACAGTTACAAAGATTATAAGTAGAAATGTCAAGACTCAACCAAAAGACATGAAGACAAATTAATAAGCATTGCAGTAAAAAAGGGGAAAAAATGCAGAAAATACTATACTTCAAACATAAAATAAATGGGAAAAGAAGAAATTACAAATAAAATTAAGATGCAAAACTTTTTTCTCAGAAAATCACCTGTATAAATAACAACATGCAGAAGGAAAAGGCTAGTAATTGACTAACCCCAGATCTTTTACATGTGCAGCGTTTTCTGTTCTCTGAATGTGGTGCCGGACTGAAATATTGAAGAGAATGGATTGACGCTGACTTAATGACAATTTTTCATTATCTTGCCAAATGCATGAATCTGCCTTAACCGAAGAATATGCAAAGTTTTTTGGTTTTAATTACTAATTTTTTTATTGTTCAGAAATAAATATACTATTTGTTCTGTCAGTGTAAATCTCTATTTTTCTTTCATTTCTGATGATAGTTGTTGCGTATCTCGAGCATGAGTTTTTTTTTTTTTTAACAAATGCATGAATGTGCCTGAATAGAATAAATATGAAGAGTTTTTTTTTCTATTTTTTCTATATTTTTTTTAACCTAGATTGCTTTTATAATGAGATTGCTTTTATGATGGCTGACATATGAGAATTTTATAGATATCGGACAAATTGATAAATTTAGTTAACTTTGATAGAAAACAATAAAAAAACGTTAAACCAACAATTTTTGTTAGATAGACACTTTATATATATATATATAAAGAGATATATATATATATAAAGAGATATATATATATATATATATATATATATATATATATTTATATATACCGGTATATTTGATTGCAAAGTATGATCTGGGCTTAGACAAAGAAGCACATACAGCTAATGTATATATAACAATTGTATCTTTCTAAGAAAAGGAAAGAAGCGTCGTTTTATGTTTGGCCGATTCTCTACGGTAGATTCGAACATACAAATACATACATGCATATTATAAAGGGAAATGCTATATCTCCCACTGGGAGCTCCCGCTTGGAGCTCCCGCTGGAGATTAATGTATTTTTTTATGTGTTTTTTTTAAAATTATTTTTTATATAGATTTTTTTAATAATTTTAAATATTTTTAAAAAATAAAAAAATTCAAAATATTATTACAAAATACTTTCTTAATCACGAAGTAAAATAAAAAATTATATTTTATAATTTTTTATTTTACTTCGTGATTAAGAAAGTATATTTTAATGAATTTTTTTTACTTTCTAATTAAAGAAGTATTTTTAATGATGTTTTAAATTTATTTTATATTTTTAAAAATATTTTTTATAATTTTTATTTTACTTCATGATTAAGAAAATATTTTTTTAATATATATTTTTTTACTTTCTGATTAAGAAAATATTTTCTAAATGATGTTTTAAATTTATTTTATGTTTTAAAAATATTTTAAAATAATAAAAGATCTATATAAAAAATTACTTAAACAAAATACATATAAAATAACACTACACCCCCAGCGGGAGCCCCAAGATCAGTAAGGAAAATGCTACTCACCGTTATTGCACCGCTTTTGAGTCCCGCTTGACGTGTCCACGTCACTTGGCATTCCTTCTCTTCTTTTATTTTTCACTTGCTTTCTGCACTCACTACATCTGCATTGCACAATCCTCTACACATTTCATTTTCTCCATGGGCTGACTACAAAACCCCGCACAAGAGACCCATCTCCGACTGGCATGAGAGACCCAAATTTGTTCTTATCATAGCCCAGAGATCAGCCCCTTCGGATTGAACAGTGTCACGTGTCTATGTTGCAAAAGATAAAGATTTTTAAGCTCGACTTCCTTTCTGCGAAAATTATATAATTCATGTAAGGAGCACCTATCCACTCTGCATCTTTTTACGAAAAAGGAAAGAACTTATGTTGAGTTTTGTTCTTGAAGCTTAGTAAGCCAAGGTTGTGTAAATTTGCAACAAAATTTAGTTGTAGGCAGTATCTATATTATGCTGCTATGGTACCCATTTACTGGAGAAATGGAAGTACATTCAACATGGTGGCATATCAATGCGTAAGAAAAGTGTTGAGGATTGGGAAAAAGAAGTGCAACTGTAGAGGTGAAAAGTGAAAGTGCAGAGGTGAAGTAAAAGTCAAACGCGGGAAGCAAGTTCCAACAAGTAGAGTGGAACGTCAAGCAAACAGTGTAATTTGTAGCATGTAATAACAGCGATCGATTGTATCTATTAATTGGAAATGAAACAAACTTTATTAATTATTATTATTATTGCAGCCTATCATTTTGTACAGATCGATGGTACTTGAAAGGACAACATCGATCTGATCCTCAAGAAGAAAAACTGCTACTAATTGCTTATATAATTAATTAAGTAGCATCATCATGTGCATGCACAGTCAACATATATACAAACACATGATCATGAACCAAAATTGCTTATGCCCAGATCAGCCCCTCGGATTGCAGGTCACGTGTCTGGCAAAAGAGATCAAACAAAGGAAGATCTAGAGGAAAAACGTTGCTTATCTTGTGCTAGATAGCTGCTGCTATGTACGTACTTGCAGAAGAAGAAGAAGAAGTCCCTCAGAGAGATCTAATTAATTAACAAATAAGGCAAACTTAATTAGTGATCCGTGATATGGCTAGCTATAGCTTGGAAGGACTTTTGTTGGCCATGAATTGAGTGTGTACTCTAGCTTGTGTAACGATGCAGACAAAGTGGGGACAAATTCACATCTCTTTTCCAAAATTGACGAATCTATTGGGATCATGCACATCAGCAAAAAGGTCACCTTTCCAACTGATCAAAATTCTCATGCATATGAACAACATATATATATATATATATTTATTTATTTATTTTTTGATAACAAAAAGGAAGAAACAATATTATTATGTCCCACAACGGTTAACATCAGCAGCAAGCAACAACGACAAACTCCCAATGGGGAAGCATTTATATATATATATATATGATCATGATATGATCATGTTTCATAGCTTCAGATTTTAGAATTATCCGTGCCCATTTACCACAAATTAATTATTTTATATTGGATCGGATCAGTGATATTCAATGGTAGCTAGGACCACTTCAAACTTTATTCCAGTTAATTATTTGGATGGTGATTAATTTGGGAATTGAATTTGTATGGTCATGCATGTTTTCTACCGATGATCATGAGCAGGAAGATATATATATATATATATATATATATACCTATGATACCCAGTACAAGAGAATTAGGACGTTGTGTTTGGGTAGTGAGGTATTTTCAGGTATTCTGTGAATGATAGTGAAAAAGTAATGATAGAATCATAGAATATTGAATAATAGTAAATAGTATGTGAAAAGTAATAACAAAATAATAAATAGTAGTGATATATTCTCAGTACCCAAACTAGGCCTTAATCTTAAGATAGGCTAACGGAATGCCTTAATTTATCCACAAAAACCCAAAAATTAAAGATTATAAATTGAGACAAGTATGAAATTAAATTTATGTAATTAGCAGGTCTAAATAATTATAATTATTATAAATCGACCAATTTTAATTTCTTCTTGTACTCATTTGCTTAACATAATCTGTATTAATTAGCAACGTGCGTGGCACTCCAATTAATTAACATTATGAGTAATTTTGGTTGTTAATTAGCAACATTAACAGTATTTTATGTATAGGACTCTAGAACTTTTTTGCTCCATATTTTACGTAACTTCCATATTCTGAGTTGTGTGGGTTGCGGCACCTAGGGTTAGCCCATGCCGGCGCCCCTCATCCCCCCGGGATATTGCGGGGGATGGTGGAGCCGTGTCTTTTGCTCAGATGGTTTCCAAATCGGTGTCGCCGCCTACCTTCAAGATGCAGATGCGTTACCTTGTTGATGTGGATGGTGAACTTGGGTTCATCTTCACTGAACCAAAGATGTCAAAGGGGGCTGAGGATTTCCATTTTGCACTAGTATTGAAGTTTGTACGTATACGGCCAACCATTGATGATATTCGTAGAGGCATAATCGCATCCTGGGGTTTGCTGGATGCTCCAACGGTTCATGTGATGGATGACCATCACGTCTTAGTGAAAATGCAGTCTGAGAGAGGCTTTATTCATGGATGGGCTCGCGAGGGAAGACTGTTGGCGGGCTGCATCTTCCGTCTCTTCTGTTGGACGAAGGAGGTCGATTTACGTAAGGAGTCCACATTGGCCCTGCAATGGATTTTCCTCCCAGGTCTGCCGTTACACTTGTATCGAACTGATTGCTTACAGATTTTTGCAACTCGTTTTGGCCGGTTTCTGGGTACGGACAACGCCACTCTTCATAGAACCAGGGCTTCAAGCGCATGTTTGTGCGTGGAGGTGGACCTCACGGATGAGCCTGTTCAGGGTTTCCCGATTGCGATGGGCGCCAAAAAATTGTGGCAGGAGGAAAGGTATGAAAGAAAAGGGTTCTATTGTGTGAAATGTTGTAGGCAAGGCCATACGTTAGTGGTTTGTAGGGCTGGGGCAAGTGTGTCAAAGAAAACCAGGGAAGAGGGTTCGGGGGGGCCAAGAGGGTTTGGCAGGGGAAACAAAAGCAGGGTGAAGCTCTAGTTGTTCAGGAGGCCCAACGCGTTCCTCAGGTGCAGAATGTGGTGATTACGAAAGATATGACTATTGCGTCGGTCGTAGCACAGGACTTGCAGGTCCAGAATCTTGTGACTATGGAAGATACGAATGTGGAGTTAGAAGCGTCACAAGAAGTGCAAGTTCAGAATTATGAGATCCGGGATGCTACTGTGGTGGAGTTGGTGAATATTGAGGAAGTGCCTGTTGATTGTGGTGAGGAAAATGCTAATGGCACAGCCTGTGAAATGGGAGGTCTCATTGCTCGTAGTGTGCAGACTTTGTCGATAGTGGAAGAACCAGGAAGTGAGCGGTCTAGGGATGAGTTGCCTTCAATCCAAACAGGCGATGCCAGTGTGTAGGGAGAGGTTACAATTCAAGAACTTCAAAGTGTTATTATGGATGCAGAGCAGGATGTTCTTATGGTGGAGTTGCATATGTCACCTGTGGAAAATTGTGGTAATGTGTCAGTGGTGACAGAACTGCTTGAAACGGAATGCCATACTATGGTGCAGTCTGACCCCATGGTTGAACCTAGTGCAGATGATCTGTATGCATCGGATGTAGAAGAGGCTGCCAAGGCCCAAAATGTAGCAAAGCAAAAGGGATATGACTCTGATCATGTACTCGGGTCTGCCAGTAGCTCCAAGGTTAGAAATTTACCTGTGCGTCAATCACAACAGGTATCTACTCACACTGCGAAATTGAATTTATGACGGAATCCATCATTGCATGGAATATTAGGGGGTTGGGTCGGTCTAGAAGAGATTTAAGGCAACTGATTAGGAAGGTTAATGGTACCATTGTGGCTCTTTTTGAACCTTTTGCAAGGAAGGATAAGTTGTGTAGCCTCTCTTATGGCTTGGGTTTTGATGGGTACTATTGTAACGAGGACGTGGGGGGGAAAATCTGGATTTTATGGAAACAGTTGTACGAGTTTGAAGTAGTTGGTGTCTCCAACAAGATGGTGATGAGGTGGTTTACGATGGAGCATAAAAGGCCATTGGTGACATTTATTTAAACTAAGTGCACTCAGGATGAGCGAAGATCTTTGTGGGCAGAGTTAGCGGGCTTTCCCCAAATGGATTATCCATGGTTGCTCATGGGTGACTTTAATATTATCAGGACAGATAGGGAAAGGATTGGCGGGCGTTCTCAAGCTAGACAAGCAATGGACGACTTCAATATTTGTATTGATGCGTGTGGTCTTGTAGACTTGAATTATCATGGCAATCTAATGTCATGGTGCAACGGGCAAGCGGGTAATGCCAGGAAATGGGCTCGGTTGGACAGGGCTATCTCTAATATGGTTTTCTCGCAAACTTTTCTGGAGGAAAAACTAGAATATAGGAGACGTACTTCCTCTGATCACAGCCCCTTGGTGGTGACTATTTCAACATATGCCCAGGTATGGTCCATCCCCATTTAGATTTCAAAAGACGTGGTGCATGCATGACTCTTTTCAAAGCTGTGTTAAGGAAGTGTGGGAGAGACCAGTGCATGGATCGGGTTTAATAAAGCTGGCTGCGAAACTAAAACGTACCAAGACTGCACTGCAAACTTGGAACAATTCTGGTTTTGGACGGGTTGATCAGAACATAAGAGATTTGAAAGACAGGCTAGAAGGATTGGAGTCTCAACTTCAAGTGGCATGGTCTGAGGACGTTGAGATGGATTATCTTGTCACTAAAATGGAGCTAGAGGTTTGGGAAAAGAGAGAAGAAGCAAGGCTTGCTCAACTAGCCAAGAAGAGGTGGTTAACAGAGGGGGACAAGAATACGAAATTTTACCACACGGTAGTAAATCAAAGAAGAAGAAGTTCTGCCATCACGAAAATGTGCCTTGAGGATGAAACATTGTTGAACTCTCCATAAACAATTCATGAGGGTGCGGTGGACTTATTTTGAAATTTCTTGTCAGAAGAGTTGGAGATTGAGCAAATGGATTTGACTTTCTTATTGCATATGGAAGTGACGACAGCTGAAAATGCAGAGCTAGTTCGAGCACCCACAGAAGATGAAGTTCATGAAGCGGTGTGCTCTATTCCGCAGCAAAGTAGTCTTGGCCCAGATGGATTTGGTTCATCATTTTATACTTCATGCTGGACTACTATAAAAGACGATCTGTTGGAGGTGGCAACGGAATTTTTCAGTGGAGCCGACCTCCCATTTTTTTATGCATCTTCTATATTGTTTTGATACCAAATGTGGCGGATCCGAGGACTTTTGAGAAGTTTCGGCCTATTATCTTTGCTCAGTCGCATATAAAATATTCTCCAAAATCATTGTATCCCATCTGACTAGTATTTGCCGAGACTAGTTTCGGAGGAACAATGGGCTTTTATCTCGAGGTGAGCTATTTTTGAAAATATTTCTCTAACTCAAGAGATGGTGCACGGGCTGAAGAAAAAAATCCAGGGAGGCAGCAATATGGTTAAAATTGACATGGCAAAGGTGTATGACAGGGTGAACTGGGAATTTTTACTACAAATCCTTGGATTTGACTTTTCGCCTGTTTTCTGTAAGCTGGTTAGAACATGTATGACTTCACCTTATTACTCAGTGATGATGAATGACACATATAAAGGGTTTTTTTTAAGTCAAGTAGAGGACTGAGGTAGGGTGACCCGCTCTCGCCATATTTGTTTATTTTGATGCAGGAGGTTTTTTCACGTCTTCTTAGACAATAGTTTGAGAATGGTCACATTGGAAAATTTTATCATCCGAGGGGGGCTCCCCTGATCTCACACTTGTTATACACGGATAATATTATGATATTTTTGAATGGCTCAAAGAGATCGATGTGCGGGCTTGTAAACACGCTTGATATGTATGAGAAATGGTCTAGGCAACAGATTAGTAAAGCTTAATTCACTTTTTTCACAGCTCCTTATTTAAGTACCTAAGACGTCGTGGCTTACAGAGAATTTCTGGCTTCATGGAAGGTCATTTTCCCGTGATCTATTTGGGGGCTCCACTGGTTGATGGTCGGCTAAAAGCATGTCATGTGGAGCCGCTGGTTGACAAGGTAAGAGCCAAAGTAGCAGGATGGAAGGCTAGGTTGCTGTCACAAGGTGGGAGGCTAATTTTACTAAAGCATGTACTCACGTGCATGGCTTCTCACCTTCTCGCTGTCATGGATGTGCCGAAAGGTGTGCTCTCCAAGCTTAATTCTATTTTATCGACCTTATTTTGGGGAGAACAAAGGGGGGAAGCCAAGAGTAAATGACGTGCTTGGTCTCAAATTAGTAAGCCTACAAATGAAGGTGGGATGGGGTTGAGGCAGTTCTCGAAGATATAGCGCGCAATGCATTGCGGCTATTGTCGATGGATTCATTATGGGCTCGTTTTTTGTGGTTCAAATATGGGAGGGGCAGCCACCTATCATTGTTGGAACCTAGGGGCTTTACTTCTAGACTATGGCGATCGGTGGTAGCTGCTATCCCAAAGGTGTGTGAATATTCAAAAATAAAGGTGAGGGAGGGTAAGTCGTCATTTTGGTTCGATAGGTGGTTCACGGATGGACAATTGTGCGAGATGGTTCCCACGGTTGAGCATCCTACTTTGAAGATCAGTGATGTCTGGCTCGGTTCGCAATGGGACTTCGAACGTCTCGAATAGTTGGTAGGTGAAGAACTTGCCTCCGAGGTGGGTAGGAAGATCCATGCTGGTAGAGAGGGTAAGGACATCTTGGTCTGGAGACCGAGTCCTGATGGCTAGTTTTCAACAGTAAGTGCGTGGGAGTTGATTTGGGTGAAGGGAGAGTGTGGTGCATGGATGGATTGGATCTGGCATTCAAAATTACTAGGCAAGATATCGGTGTGTATGTGGAGGGCATTGTTTCGGTGTCTGTCAGTTGACGATCGCATACAGTCCCGTGGGGTCTCTTTGGCCTTTAAATGTGATTGTTGTAGTGTGCCACAGACGGAGTCATTGGACCATGTTCTTGCAACTTGCGAGGTGGCTCAACAAGTGTGGAATTTGGCTGCGTAACTCTAGGTGTAGCGTGTATGCAGACAGGGATTTGGTGGAGTCTTGTGTCCGTGTGGTTTTCTTGTGTCAAGAAATCATCTTAGAAAGGTATACTCATTGGGCTGCTACCAAGTATTCTAACTTGGTGTTTGTGGAGAAGGAGGTGCAAAGTGCGGATGGAAGGTCTTCAAGAGTCTGTGGTGGGAGTTTGGCGAGAGGTCCGTATTATGGCTAGGGGTAATTGTGAATGAAGATAATGAAGTTATAGGCCCCATAGATGAGCGGTTTTTACGTGAGATGGCTATTCCCATTCGTCGGCGTCTTGGCCAGCAAGTCCAACTAATTGCTTGGAAAAAACCTCCTATCGGGTGGTGGAAACTGAATGTGGATGGCAGTTGTAAGGGGAACACGGGTAATTGTGGCGGTGGTGGAATAGTGCAGGATCATCAAGGCATATTTATTGGCGCTTTTTTAGACCACTTTGGTTTTGGCGCCAACACTGAGGCAGAGCTTCGTGCATTAATTCAGGAGGTGAAACGTTGCAAGCAACTCGGTGGTCGCTGTGCTATTTTGGAATCCGACTCGAAGGTAATAGTGGATTGGCTTAGTGCTTGGCATTGCAATTTATGGTATCTTTGGGATGAGCTACTTCAAGAGCTTGAAGGCTTATTCTACCAAGTAATTCATCAATTTCGGGAAGGAAATCAAGCTGCGGATTTCCTTGCGAGAAGTGGGGAAGCGGGCCAGGTGGGTACGTATGGTGTGGATGATCCACTACCAAGATGTTTGCGGGGCATTGTTAGATTGGATAGAGTGGGGTTGCCAGCAATTAGAGGGGGTGCAAGTCTATTGTAGTCGTTGGTTGGTTCTGCATGGAGTTTTTCATTTTTCACTTTGTCCTGCATGTAGTCCAGTGTAGTTCTTTTTGTGGTTTTTCTTGTAAGCACATTGATGAGTTGTCTTGTTTTTACTGTATTCCTCTTCCGTAAGCGAGGGCTCTTTAATAAAAGTTGGGAATGAGTCACTATTAGACATGTGGCCGTGACTTTTTTTTTTTTTTAAAAAACATTAATACTTGGATATAGTACTTGAAATTTAGTATATTTGCCCGGCCACATGTTGTAAGCTGCGGTCAGTACTAATACATTATGTATATAATATGGGTGCTTTTTGTTGTATATATAGCAATATATATCATCATGTGCCTCATCCATCGACTTCAACTGATAATTATATATTTTTCATTTAATCTTACAAACTTAAATTAAAAAGTTCCTTAATGGTTAATAAATTACACAAATTTGTTGCTTAATTTATTCCCAAGAGACAATGACATTGAATAAGCCAACATTAATTAATCCAACCGATACACATTTTTACAATATCTGACGCGATCCATCTCATGAATTAATTTAGAAAAAAGGGAAACCAAATTTAGGTGCGAGTGTGAGGAGTGTACGTATGGAATATTAATGTCCATACTGCATGCAACTGAATACTGATCTCATGATGCACGGAGCACCTAACCTGAGATTAAAAAACGCCAACCTGTCCTCGTTTTCTTTATAAATAATATTAGATACAATTTTAAAATATGTAAATATCGAATACTTTTATTATAAAATGAATAAACTATTATTAAAAAATAGATTTTTTTTTATGTGGATCTCAAATTTTTAAAATTTTAAAAAAAAATGCAAGGCTTATATATCAATTTAGAGTAATGCTACATACAGTCGTGAAATATGCAAACGACATGCAGTCGCTTTGAAAAAGAGTGGGGTCTACTGTTAAAAAATTAATTTCTTTTGATATGAGTTCTATATTTATTCACTTTTTTCAAAGCGACTGCACAACGCTTACACACTTACAACTGCAAATATAATTTCTCATCAATTTAAAACTGTACAAATCATTTTGCCTTTATTAGCGAGCAGAATGCGTGTAAAATTTCTAAAATAGCTGCATAATATAATATAGTAAATATCATGATGAAGAGTGATATAAAAGCTGCTTGAAGGTTTTCATGACTTAGATGGTTACCGAAACATTTTCACACTTCAATAATGGAGCACAAGAAACCCTAATCATGTGTACGCATGAAGTTCACGAGAGTACATACTCCAAAGTTCACGAGCATATATAATAAGCACAAAAAGACGGCTACGAAGGTCGTACTCCTCCAAAAGTACTCATTAATCTTCCCATGATAATTTTTTTATTTAAATGAAAAATATATATAAAATGCAAAAATTAATAAAAATATGTGATCGAGGTACGTATAACGTGGCCCATGATAATTTCTATGATAATTTCAAGTAGCTAGCTAGCAACGCTGAATATTTATAATTTATACTCATGTCACCAAGCAACGAGATGTTATTATACTTATGAGAAATGATACTTGCAGTCGTGAGTTTGCAAGCGTCGTGCAGTCGTGAGTTTGCAAGCGTCGTGCAGTCGTTTTGAAAACAATAAATAAATATGAGACCCATATAAAAAAAATTAATTTTTTAATAGTAGATCCCACTCTTTTTCAAAACGACTGCACGGTATTTGTGCATTCCACGACTGTATGTAGCATTACTCTTTTTTCATACTTCATTTCTAACGGTTTATGCTTAATTATTAATTTTGCATGTTGGGGCAGTCAACAGGTGTGACTATTATAATTAATTAATTAATATCACGTACATATATATATATATACAAAAATTCTACTCGCAACCGCTCTGGGGAACCCCCGCGACATCACCTCCGACGTGGCAAATGCAACGACGTCGTTTCTCTCATCTTTTCTCTTTCTATTTTGTCTTCGTCTTCTACATCCCCATGAAGCCTCATTGTCACCGCCAACCCATGAGCACCCACAGTCACTGTCTTCATCTTCTCTACGAAGCCACAGAGCCACAGCTCCTTCGTCTTCTCCACGCAACATCCATTTCACAGACGGACTTCACTATCTCCTGCCCGATTCAAACCCTTCTCTCCATTCCCATCTTCTTGAAGAAAATTGAAAACGAAGTTTCATGATTTTTCATTCTATTTCGTTTTCGCACAATTCTAGGCAACCATACCGATAGAAAATAAATAGCCGATTCAAAGAAACAGAGGGAACTGTACTCCTTGAGGAATCAATCATCGTCGAGATCTGGATTGTCTTGGAGTTCCTCAAGCTCCTCCTCGATTGTATCATCGATCCAGAACTTACCTTTTGGGAGAGAGGATTCTTCTTGGCAGGGCGTGAAGGATGGGGGTTTGAACGCTGGGGGTTTCGACGGTAAATTCCCGAGCTTCCGTTGAATGTTGTCGCACTGAGTCGACGCGCCCTCCACTTCCTTGTACACGAAGTGATAGTCTGCCATTGTTATTCGTTTTGAGCTTTCGAGTTTCGCTAACGCTTGCAGTTGCCTTCTAGCTTTCGATTTTGTTCCGTCTCGATTGGTTTACAACTTTTTAGGTTCAAGAAAGATTTCTCAATCTTGGGGCTAGATGTTGTCCTGGTAAAGAATATTAAACAAAAAAAGTCACGAGATAGAGAAATGGCATGTTTGTACGCTTTTTTTTTATTATTATCCGCTCACGTGGTCAGCCGATGCCGCGGGGGTTTCCCACCTCGGTTGCCCCAGAAGAACTGATATATATATATATATATTAGGGCAGAAAATAGACAATATATATATATATATACACACACAATATACAAGATTTATACAATATATAGGTATGTATATATATATATATATAGATATTATAAAACTTGCTTCATGAATCTTAATTCTTATAATTATGGACCTATGGTATCAATTTTAGTGATGATAAGGTTATTTGGAAGCTCCCAGGAATCAAAACTTGGGGATGAGAAAGTACGTACATGCGCAGACAGAGAGTAGTACTGAAAGGAAAATCGTGCACGTTCGATGGGAAATCTTGAGGGAAAGGGACGGGTGGAATGGACGCGGGGGGGGGGGGGCGTGTGGTGTGTCTAAGACTAGAAAGATAAACCTTCGTTGGTCATGGAAATAAGCTGAATGAACGAAACGGAAACTAACAGAAATTAATGATCATGTTTGCATATAGCATTCTCGTCGTTTTCTTGGATTTTGCCTGAGCATTTATGTCATACTCATCACAATTCTATTCTTTTGGGGTCGGATTTTCATCTCATTCTTGAAGAAACATGAAAGAACTTATATAGACAAGCACTCACTAATCAAAGAAAATCATTGTGATCATCATTTGATCTGTTTCTATCTTATAACAAGGTACTATTCGTACAAGGGGAGCATTGATCTCTATATTATCTCAATTAAGTTTGAATGTCCTGGTGTTTAGAGCCTTTCCGAGAAGTGGCTGGTAAAGAACAATACTAGTCTTTATTCCAAAGCTTGTCATTTTCAGTCATACTTGGTGGTGTGACTAAAGATAAACAAAATTTAAGGGAAAATCAAGAACAACATGATTTGTCTTATTGATCACACTCATTAGTGAGTACTTTTGCCTTGTGGATTTTCTTATATTTCTTACCCAACAAACAAAATAAATAAATCAATCAATCAATCAATGGTAAAATTGGCTTTTAGGCTGTGAGAATTCCTTCTTTGATCTTCAGTTTAGACTGAAGTTAGGAAGTACTCCAACTCACTGACTGCATGCAGTTCTTGGGATTGTGGGAATTTAACACAAACACCTACAGGTTCTTTGGTGAACAATTATTTTAGGCAAATCCCAACCTTCAAAGCTGATGGGGGTTTCCCTTATTTTGCCGTACCTCTGTTTTCATAAAGTGAAAAAGTGCAATTTTTTTTTCAATGCTGCATCACAATGTTTTCTGTTTGTCCTTTTATCCTTTGTTTCTTTGTCAAAGGGTCATTGTAGTCTCCACGTACAGGAATTAAACATGTGATCAGAAAGAAACCCATTTTCCCAAGCTTCTTTTGTGAATTAAATGGCAATTTAAGCTGGACACAAGGACACTTGTAGTCTTTCATTAATTATTACTACTCTACAGATGCATAACTATGGGCGCATGGAGGTTTCTTTCAAATTGTTACCTTCAAGTACAAGTGCAAGAAAATGAAAAAAGGAAAAAGAAAAAAATTTAAAACCCTCATGGCCATATGTTCTGTTGGAAGACAGTTAGTTTCAGTTGCTTTTTACTTATATTTCTCTCTCTTCCATCATTGGGAAACAGGAATTTTTGGTGGAAGAAAGGGAAAGGAGAAAGAGAAGCAAAGCATGACAAGAGACAGCCTCAAGTTTGTTGATGGGTGCGCTGGTTAAGAAGACAAAGCACAAAAAGTCCCAGCCCGTGAAGGCTTGCTTACATGCATGTGACCGTATATAGCTGTTATAATCAGTGCCGGCCCTTGACACCTTATAGACCCACTCACGTGTCTCTTTTTGGCTTTTACACCAAATTTTGGATTATTCTATTAGCACTAGTTAAATATGTTATGCAGCTATGAGACCTTCGAGCTGGAAAGCCAAATAAATTAGGAAAGAGAGCATATTACAAGTAGTAAAACTTGCCAAAAGCCTGTGGCCTGATTCACATAAATCCACAGCCTCTAAAATGGAGATCTTGGGTTCGAAACCCTCATTCCCAAATGTATAAAAAAAAAAAAAAAATTGCAAAACTTGTAAGATGTAGTCTTATATGATCATTTTTCATAAATGGTAAACCAGTACACCAATTTTCATAATGGAAAGAGTTCAGGATCATCTTTATTTTATTCTCGATGAAATTCCTTAATTTAAAGAAAGATTGTTTTATCTATATATGTTATGTTATAGAAAGGAAAAGAAAATCAGATAGCAAAGGATCGCAAAGGATGGCAAAGTTTGGCATATTTTGATAATTGATTAAGGACGTTTTTGGACAAGCAAGACTGGACTGTGAGTCACATGCAACGAGGAATGCACAATGGGACCTATCTGTTAAGTAAAGCAAATTCCAACCAAAATTCACATAAAAGAAAACAAGATAATTAATAAATGACAAGGAAAACAGAAAATGAAGGAAGAAGAATGAAACGCAAAAAGCCTACCAAAATAATATATCTGTGCTCATGTCTGCAGAGTCTTCTGCAGCCTTGGAGTAGTACTTCTCTTCCTATATAAACCCAACCATCACTCATTTTGGCCATCTTTAAGTAGCTCTCTCTCTCTCTCTCTCCAGTACAACAATTGCAAGCATGAGTGGGTTGAGCTACAGAAGCCTCACATTTATGCTTCTCATTGCTCTACTTCTTTGGTCATCAAAATTCGAGACTTGCAATGCGAGAAGAGGGAAGCATTGGAGGAAAAGTAGAGCTGCCTCAGGCTCTCTGTTTAAGAAGAAAGGAAAGAGTCACAGCAGTGGCAACCACCACCATGGTAGTGGAGGATCAAAACCAAAACCTCCATCTCACAAAGCTCTCTCACCTCCATCTCACAAAGCTCCCTCACCTCCATCTCCTGCACCAAAAAAGGGCACACCGTCAAGCCCGCCACTGCCGCTGCCGCCGCCGCCGCCAGAGAAAGGTCACAATGGTGGTGGGCACTCCGCAACCTTCAATGTGCTAGATTTTGAAGCCAAGGGTGATGGAAGCACCGATGACACACAGGTTATTCTCCAATTCTGTGACTAATTGAAGAAAAAAAAAACGTGCTAGGGAAAATGTCTTTTGTTGCTTGGCATTATATGGTTTGCATGCAAAGATTCAAAATTATTCAGATAATTACAGAAAGTTCATTTCTTTTTCCCACGAAAACTCTGCGAACGCAAGAATTACAACTGGAAAAAAATGTAGATAATTCTTGGCAGCGTTGTTGAGTCAATTCATAATAAATATTCTGTTTTTCTTATCCAAAACCCAAAAAAAAAAAAAAAAAAAAAGGCATGAGGGAGATTAGTGATGAGGAATGATCACACGTTGTCTGTAGACAAGGTCTTGAGTATGTTTATAAGAAATGAACAATCATCTCTTATTGAACCAGTTTTATGAAATGAGTTAGACCCATAAATTTCTTCAATTAGAAATTTGAACTTGATCATATATAGCAACATTTATGTCCATTCGGGGTACCATAGATAGATGAATATAGATATGTCATCTAGAAAGCAATGCAAGTTTTTCAGGACATTTTAAGGATCATAGGATTACACAATCACAAATTAAAACGTTTAGTTTGTAGTAACAAATGAGACTGATCGACCATGCCTTAAAAAAGGGACACATTTAGTACGGAATACATCAAATAATTAACTATACAAAAAAAGGTAGAAGACAAAAGAAAAAGAAAGAAGTAGCCAAAACAGTTGGTGACACCCGCACCAATAAAAATAAAATAAAAAAAATAAAAAAATAAAATAAAATATAAAATAAAAAATTGATTCCCGTTACGGCAGTTGAGCCACGATTCCAACAATTATTGTGTACAGTTCTGCACAAGCCAACTTATAATTATTATTTTATAGTTTAATCTGTAATTAATTAATTAATGTAAATGTGTTATTACAATAAGATTAATTTTTACAGTGAATCGCAGGCATTCCAAGCTGCATGGGCTGCTGCGTGTAAAGTGGAGGCATCAATGATGATCATTCCATCAAATTATGTATTCCTTGTGGGACCCATTTCGTTCTCTGGTCCATACTGTCAACCAAACATTGTATTTCAGGTATAAGTTGTGACCATTTAGATACAAATACCAAAGTTTGAATTGAAACTGTTATGGAATTTTACAATCCAAAGTTGTTCTGGAAAGTGAGAATGGCACGTCTCATAACTTGGTGTAGACTACAATTCATGGGAGGGGATCCTTGTTGGGTTGTTTGAATCTTGTATGAGCAGAACAATCTCGACAGGTAAAAGTGGGAAAGGATGTTCATTGTTGTAAAGGTCTGGAATCTGGATGATAATCATATCTTACACTAAAACAACCAATTTGCTTAGATGAATGAGTAAAATCCAGCCATGTCTACTCTAAACAATGCTTTCACCTTTGATCATGGCTCTCCTCCTCTCTTACTATCCAATAGTAAATAACAAAGACTGGTAATTCTAACTTAAATGCTGAAGTGATGTTGCTTTTTCTCAGCTGGATGGCACAATCATTGCCCCAACGAACTCCAAAGTTTGGGGCAAAGGTCTTCTACAATGGCTTGAGTTCACAAAGCTAAGAGGAATTACCATCCAGGGAAAAGGTATCATTGATGGAAGAGGCTCAGTCTGGTGGCAAGATGCCCCTTTCGATGATCCTGTTGATGATGAAATAGAACTCATTGTCCCATTAAATAGCACTGTTGAAAAGAACCTGTCAGCACCGGTAACAATTCACCTCACCTTGTATTTTCCCCTGCATTTACATTCTCATTTATCTGAAACTGATCATAATCATGCTTCTCCAACAACTGGGTGGCAGATAAGAAGCCAGCTAGGGAGGATAATGCCAAGCATCAAACCAACTGTAAGGACCACTTCAAGACTTGAAAATGGCTGTGCATACATCATGGCCAAGCCATCTTCTAACAGAATTGCTGCATTCTCCTTGCACAGGCACTCAGGTTTTACGGGAGTTTTAATGTGACAGTCATAGGCATAACAATTCAAAGTAGTCCCCAGTGCCACCTGAAGTTTGACAACTGCATGGGAGTGTTGGTCCATGATTTAAGTGTTTCATCTCCTGGTGACAGTCCCAATACAGATGGAATCCATCTACAGAACTCCAAAGACGTTCTAATTCACAGCAGCAATCTTGCCTGTGGTAATTAATTACTTCTACAATTTTTCATTTGACAATTGATTAGACACTAAGTGGTCACGAACTGAGCAAGAATCAAGAACACAACCTATAGTGTAATAGATCAAAATTACATTATTTGAATGAATATATAAATAACATTGAGAAAAGATTCCTTAATTGAGATAACTGAGTTAGGGTAATGAAAACACAGACACAATCTTATCCTGCCAAAGCCTTATTCCTCAGAGCAACAATCTCTGACCATTTACAGTCTGACACAAGGCTCTACCAATTATATGACGTGTGTCATCTCTAAAATCACAAGTGGCACATCCAGTGGAGGACTAGGTCTTAACGCCGTAGATAACAATAACACTTCTTTGTTTTTTTTTTCTTCCTGTAGTTTCTTTGTCTTCATCAGCAACTAGAACATCTTCTTCCCAATCCTTCTCCCCTTTGTTTATTAGTACTTATATAAGGCTGATGTAGCTAATATAGCATGAACTTTAAACAGGTCACATACATTTAGTATAAGCTAAATTTAGTTCTAAATACCAGATCCTTGGAACAGGAAATGACTGCATTTATATAAAAACTAAAAGCTCAAATCTTATACATAAACAACGTGAAAAGCGATTAGGGAGCACTAACCTTGAAATAAAATGTGACAAGATAAGCTGGCTACAATTAAAAAAAAAAAGGACTTGAGTTTCTCATGGCATGTGCAGGAGATGACTGTGTTTCTATACAAACTGGATGTTCAAACATATACATACACAATGTGAACTGTGGGCCAGGACATGGAATCAGCATTGGAAGTCTAGGAAAGGATAGCACCAAAGCCTGTGTCTCTAACATTACCGTCCGAGACGTCACTATGCAGAACACTATGAATGGTGTCAGAATCAAGACATGGCAGGTATTGATACCATTTCTAATTATATGATTGAAAAAATCAACAAGTTAAAAGTAACAAAATCAGGAATATCGTGAAGGAAGATCAAGTTTTTATTTCTAATTGCAAGGCATTCACGCACTTGGGATGCTTAAACCTGATCTCATCCACTATCCCCCCATATTTATGGGGATGAAATTATCCTTTGACCGGAAGGCAGATAAACTTCAATAGAGTCGGGCAAACATTGATATCTAAGCACTTCATCCTTTGGTTGTTACAAACTTTGCCCAGCCAATGGTTTTCTTCCTTCAATATAATTCAACATGTCTATTTTGAATTCCAAAAGAGTGTCAACCATTTGTATTGTCTAGAAACTAATTTTAAAAAAATACTCACATTTTCGTGAATTTGACCCAGTTCAACATATGGTTTCTAGGATTTCGAAAGTTTCTAAAGAATTTGGAAACCTTGAAAAGAAGTTTTGATGTTAACCAAAATACTAAAAGAAATCAAATCAAAATTTGAAACCTAAAGAACCCAATAGGAGTAATTATATCACAATGCATGTTGTTGCTAATGAATTCAAATACTATTTGTTTTCGGAGATGAGATGAGATGAGTTGAGATTAAAGTTAAAAAGTTGAATAAAATATTGTTAGAATATATTTTTTAATATTATTTTTGTTTTGGGATTTGAAAAAGTTGAATTGTTTATTTTATTTTGTATTGGAAGTTGGAAAAGTTGTAATGATTAGATGAAATGAGATGAGATGTTTTCTGAAAACAAACAAGGCCTAAATCTGCAGGGAGGATCAGGCTCTGTGCAGGGGGTACTCTTTTCAAACATTCAAGTTTCTGAAGTTCAAATCCCAATTGTGATTGACCAATACTATTGTGACAAAAGGACATGCAAAAACCAAACATCAGCTGTGGCTCTTTCAGGAATCAACTATGAGAGGATAAGGGGGACATACACGGTCAAGCCTGTGCACTTTGCTTGCAGCGACAGTCTTCCATGTATAGATGTAACACTAACTGCCATACAGCTAAAGCCACAGCAAGAGAAGTATCACATGTATGATCCCTTCTGCTGGCAGACTTTTGGAGAGTTGAGGACTCCCACTATACCGCCAATAGACTGTTTACAAATTGGCAAGCCATCGAGCAACGGGGTTCAATCAGATCATGATATCTGTTGATCCTGACAATTGTAATTCAATGGTATAGACAGTTGTGTGGTCGGCATGACAGTCGGACCCCTTTCACACCATTAGCTAGTTAGGTAAAGCATCCATATTATGATAGTCCTACTTTATAGGAATTATTCTCTACCAGCATTATATCCATTCCGTTTGTGAGAGAGTATACATGCATTGCTTTTATTTAAAGTGCCTTAGGATTGTATAAGGCAAGCTTGATTGTTAGCAGATTTCCCGATTATGAGAGGGCATACAAATGCGACATAAAAGGATATCTTCTATACATATCCAGAATCTATGTATTACAACCAAGAAAGAGCATAGGAGGGCATACGCAGATCTGTGGGACAATGAATTATGAATGAGAAACATGTAATGCCGAAGCAACTTCCATGAATCATGCATAGAACACAAAGCAAGCAAATTGTGGTTACCGACCGAATAGCATCAACAAACAACATCAAACATGAACAGAACCTAATATAGAGCTCATAAACAAATGGGAATCTCCGGCATTATAGCTCTAGCAAGTTATCAGGGACTCTGGAATCAAGAATGGTAATCAAAGCACACAAACTAGGGGCAACGTTTAGTTTAAGTAACTATTTAAACCTCAGAGAAATTATCAAAGCAGTGGTTTACGGGTTAAAGTAACTAAAATGAATTAAACAAGTGATTTGAAGTATCGAACATGTGAATCGAGAAGAAGATTATGTGACATTCTTACTCTGTTTTCACTTCCCCGACCGATGCTTCAGCTTGGCTTCTCAGTGCCAGTAATCCCATTTTGCCTGGGACTTCTGGAAGCGCAACGATTCGTGTCTTTGTCATATCAGCGTTTTTCATCCGCAATGAATGGGTTTATTTCTCTTATTTATTATCAATAAATCTCGACGGAGACCGTTCCCTATAGCACACCGCACACCCCCTAACGTTGCAAATCGGGTCTAATTGCCACGCCACGGTTCTTTCCTCCGCCAAACACAAAATGAAATCCCACTCTCCTGTTCTGCTCTTTGAGAGATCAGAAATCCCCAACATCCCCCCCCCCCCCCCCCGCGGCGGGAGACCAGAGAATAACAACTGGAACTAGGACCAAAGCCCAGTGAAGAGAGAACAAAGTCTCCAACCCGGCATATGGATAAGCTCCTCTGGATGCAACCGGCAAAAGGGTGTGCGCTGCAGTGATGTGAGTTATCGATCTAAAACCTCTTGAGCAGTGTCTAACTATCGAGTGCTCGCACGAGTAGTGGGTTTGATTAATTTTATATATTATTTAAAATATTATATATATAAATTTTATATATAATATATATAATTATATATCACATATAAAATAATTTTATATTATAATTTATAATATAAAATGTTAAACGTTTGTAATTTATTTGATATTAATATAGTATGATAATATAAATTAGTATTATACTATGAAATTACTTATTAGCATAATATTATAATTTATACTAGTAACACTATAATACTATGATATATTAATATATAATATATATGATAAAAGTTATAGCACAATATATTTATAATAGTATAGTTAACTTAATATTTTAATATTAATATCACATTATATTTTAAAAAATTGGAAAACCCGACTGGACCAGACAGGAAATCGGTAAAACCAGAGGTATCGGTTTAGGAGGGTAACCGGTGCGTAATCAGTTTTGAAAAATACAAAATCGGTACATACCAGTTCGGTCCTAAATTTTTATACAAAATCGGACCGGACCGATTACACCCCTAGGCGTGATGTACGGGGAACCCTCGATCTTCTGACAGGTGGGGCATCAACGGACCACCAAGGATACTAGCTGGGAGAGGGAAATCGAAAAACCACACCGCATTAATAGTACCACTACTTGAGTTACACACCACAATAATGATGCTATCGTAGAGCCACGCCGTATTAAAGAACTCTGACAAAGGGAACAGT
Source organism: Juglans cinerea (assembly GCA_961763995.1). NCBI lineage: Eukaryota > Viridiplantae > Streptophyta > Magnoliopsida > Fagales > Juglandaceae > Juglans > Juglans cinerea. The sequence continues at coordinate 28,000,421 of CAUIVZ010000003.1, forward strand.
ATGAAGGACATGAACTCTATGTGGCAGACACGATCTGTCCCCCCCAGACTTATGATATAAATAGCAAGTCTGAGGTATGAGAAAATCTTTCTGATTCCTAGACTCTTTTACTTATTTACAAACTTCCAAGAATATTTATTAACTTTGGCATTAGAGCCTCCTCGGCCCCAAGGCCACCCTCTCTTAGTTGCATTCTTCCCTGTCTTTTACAGGCCCATTTTTAAAGACTTGAGTTGTCGAAACCTGGCCCATAGGTCTGCGAAACACGACGTTAATAGTGGAGCCGTCTATGGGATCCTTATAGATCTTACGTGTATTTCACATGCCTGCGACAATCACCTCCAAACAGCTTAGAAGAGACACGGGAGAAGTCATGGAAGCAAGGTTGAAAAACTTGGAGAAGTGGGTGATGAAGTTAACCGATGAGGTGCAAACACTTCGTAAAGAAAACGAGAAACTCAGAAAACCTCAACAGGTGCAAGAAGAGGAAGCAGAAGCAAATAAGGAGGAGGAGCAAAAGAACATGCAGGACGAGCTCCATTGTAACACCCGGCCGGTACGAAGCTTACGAGCAATTTGTTTTTTGGATGAAAAGGTCATTTGAGTTTTAGCGAGTAACTTTAGAGTAAGTTACGGGCCCAAAAATTTATTTGGCAGAATATGGATTTCTTTGGGCCCGATGTTTGGATAAAAACCCAAATAATATTCACGGACTATGGGGCCGAATTAATTAGAATTTGGCCCAATAAATTCTCCTAAATGTCTGAAGATATTATCAGACGATGGATTTATGATTTGTTTTAGCGAGGATTAAGGCCCGGATAATTTGTGAAATCAACGCCCATGATAGTATCCAATTTTTTTTTTAAAACAGACTAGGGTTTCCGGTTTATTTTAGGTCCCCGTTGGTTAGAATCCATTAAACCCACTGCCTTCTATGCATTTTTTAAACCCATGCACGAGATTTCTTTCCTCGTCAAAATTTAGGGTTCTTGGTTTCACAGCAGCTCCACATCGCACGTTTTCCCCGCAGCAGACCTGACTTTGGTTTTCACTTGCTCCCCAACCCACTCGGAAAACACCACGCCAATCTCACGGGAAGCCCCCTTTCGCAACAACATCGTTTTCATTGGAGTGGGCCCAACATGAGCAAACCTTGCTCCACCGTACGCCACTGCCAGTGCACCACCCACGTGAAACCGTAGCTTCCCCTGCTCAGCCACTGTGCAGCTCCTTAAACCATCATGCATGACTGCGCCACTGCAAATCTCCATCTGAAGCAACGCTGCAGTAGGAACCACCCACTCGCACGGCAACGCCACCACAAGCCTCCAGCCCCGTCCGTTGACCATACCCCTCAGCCATTCGACGCAGGAACGCAGCTTCACCAACGCCGAATGACCTCTGTTTTTGTTTCCCAAAACAAAGGAAGCCACAACTTGAGTCGCCACCTCCACATCTCGGGAGAGCCACGACACCACCGCCAGCAGCAGTAGTGTACGCCAAGGAATAAGTCTCCACAGTCGGAAGCGGTCCAGTTGTCACCTAGCACCACCTTTCACCGCCGACACGTTGCATGATACGTAAACCCCCTCTCCCTATCTCTCGGTTTACTCCCTCACGGTTGCTCTCTCTCTGTCATTACTTAGCTCTGCTTATCACACTGCCGAAACCACCCCAGCCACCTCACCCAGCCTCTTGCCTCCGCCTCTCTCTACTTCATGCCCAGCGTCATTTTTCGACGGAGTGCTCAAGTCGCACGGTTTTCCTTCTCATGTAAGCTTTTATCCTCTTGTATTGTTCCGTTTTCGGTCCTTCCCATATTGCATGCAAGTTTTCCTTTAATTACAGTTATACTCTTTTAGCCAATTGTTTCATGAACAAGTGTTTTCGGTAAGACGTCTTTCCATGAGCCTACGTCGTTTTCAATAAATATTTTGATATTCTATTCGGGTTTTTGTCTCTCGTTATAGTACATAATTTTATTAGTTAATATAGTTATTAAGTAAAGTTTTATTTATAGGGTAAACAATATTGGTGTAATGTTATTTTTACACTTTAGATATGATTTAATCTATTTAAAAAATATAGTTATGGTTATTTTTAAAATATTTTGGGATAATTATATTATCCAGTATTAAACTTTATAGTTGGTTTTCAATAATAAATAGGTCTGACTTTTATATGTTTTAGTCATAGTTATTAAATCAACAATGATGATTTTAAAAAGTGATGATTTAAAATTTTAGGTTTTGAGGATTTTAATAGGTTATTTTAGAAGTGTAGGATTGAATATCGAAATGTGTGATTAATTGGAAATTTACGAGAATTATGTGATTATTTTATAGGTGACGATTAATTATTGTTCGACATTTTGAGGAAAATTTCTGAAAAGCTAAGAAGTCCAGGTAAGCAGGGTTCCTATGCTAGACTTTGCATTAAAATAAAATGAGCTGAGGTTATTTTTGGAAAATATACATATCTGATTATGAAAAGAAATTTGAACTACCTCAGTTATTTGTTCTGCATTACTCATGAGATTCTGTTTAAGAAGAAAGTATTTTCTGTCATGACTGGGTAGACATGAGCTTATTTTTGACATTCTATTTCTGAACTTTGAAAAAGAGAGCAAATATGAAATTGGTGCATAAATTATGTTGTGATATGATTTTGTTCTGTTCTGAAGATTTTGTTCAGTACTCTGTTTGGATAAGACGTGATTTCTGAAAACCTTTGGCATGACTCTCTGATTCTGAATTTGATTCTGTTTCCGCTCTGTTCAGTTACGGCCCTGCCACGGGTGATAATAGTGGTATACAGCCCAACCACGGGTTACAATAGTGGATACGGCCCAACCACGGGTTATAATAGTGGATACGGCCCAACCACGGGTAATAATAGTGGATACGGCCCTGCCACGGGTTATAGTAGTGGTCTCTGTTTTGAGTGCACACCTTGGTGACAGAGTGATTTATGTTCTGCTTGGCTATCTGCAGATGCACAACCCTACCACGGGGGTTATACATGGCCTTTGTTCTGATATGATGTTCTGATGATGATGATGATCATTTATGCTATGCCAAAGGATGTTTTTGAATGAAATTGTTTCTGAATTTTCGCTCTGATATTTTGATCATATTTTCTGCTTCCGCACTCTGAAAATGAAAATGTTTTGTTCTGCATTTTGATTTCTGTAAATGCTCATGTTTACACACTGGTATATGTTTTCTGCTTACTGAGTTGTTGATAACTCACCCCTTATCTCCATATATTTTTCAGATAATTTTGATGATTCAGCTGGAGAACAAGAGTAGAAAGTTTAGCAAGGTGCGATAATCATAGTGGAATAAGTGCCTGAGGGTACAAATGCTTATTTGAGGGTCGTAGTTAGTAAACTGATTTATTTTTCGGGTATTTGATTTGATGAGTTGAGGATGTTTTCGAGTTTTTGGAGAATTTCTAATTTATGTTATTAGGGATTTCTTTATTGTCGCCATGGAGGAACTTAGATTTTTGGATTGATTAAATGGATTAATATTTTATGAGATTTTCTGGATTTTATAGTTGTGTTATTTAAGTTAATTTTAAGTATTAAGAGCTAACTCTCCGGACCTCCGGAAACGGGACGTTACATCCGTAGTCTTAAAGGAAACTACGAGGAGATAGCAAGGAAAGTGGGTATGTCGTCATTAGTGCACCAATTGCTTACAGGCACTAGTCTACCCTACACAGAGGAGGTGATGGTTATGCCTTTACCGCCAAAGTTCAAGGTCCCAACCATGGAAATGTACAACCGAGAAAGGGACCATTTGGAGCACCTAGAAACTTTTATGGCTAATATGACGCTGCATGGCTTCAAGGGCGAGATGGCATGTAGGGTATTCCCGCTAACCCTGAAGGGGCCAGCACGCGTTTGGGAGTTCATGGATCAAATTGACAACTTCATCAACGTAGAGGACACTCTTTGGACCCTGACGGAGTAAAGAAGGAAGGAAGCTGGAGTGAGTAGAGAAGAAGGTGAAGGCCCCGGCTAAGGCACATGAAAAGTCGGAGAAGAGTTCCCTAGACAAGAGGCCGGAGGAAGTCCTGACAAGGGGACCGGGACCTCGGTTTGACCGACGTACATTCACCATCAACAAGGTTGACACTTCCGCTGCCCGAGGAGAGGATGATCGGGGTATAGCACGCCGCTACTGCATATACCACGAGTCCACCTCTCATAACACCGAGAATTGCTTCTCCTAGCAAGGGAGGAGGGAATATGCGGAGTAGATGAGGTAGCGCCACCCCTCGGTTCGGAAACTAGAGGAAGAAAGAAGGGAAATGTCGAGAGAAAGGAGCAGGGACGGGTCGACTGGCACGGGGGCCGTAGCAAGATCGTCCTCGCTCACCACCACGGGGGGACCTCCACTCGGGGAAATCCGAACCATAGCAGGAGGATTTGCGGGTAGGGGTGTTTCCTCTTAAAGTAGAAAAGCACACACTAGGCGGGCACGGTACTACGAGGTGTATTCAGCTGAGAACCATCCCTCCAAGCATCGAAAGGGTGAGCAAAGTCCAGTCATCTCCTTCACGGAGGCTGATGAGGAAGGGGTCCTGTACCCCCACGACGATTTGCTAGTAGTGACTATGTTGGTTGCCAACTTCACCACCCGCAGAATCCTCATTAACAATGGGAGTTCTGAGGACATCCTGTTCTGGGAGGCCTTCACTAGAATGGGAATAGATGCTGCACGGCTGCACCTGACCCCTATGCCATTGAAAGGCTTCTCCGAGAGTATGGTTTCGTCCTCGCCGGCAGCAACCCCTACACAACCCTTGTCATAGTCAACTTCTTGGTGGTGAGGATCCCGTCGTCGTACAATGCCATCATTGGAAGGCCCACCCTCAACAGCTTGCGGGCTGTCACATCAACCTACCACCTTAATATGAAGTTCACATCTCCCCAAGGAGTGGGAAACATTCGGGGTGAACAGGTCTTGGTAAGAGAATCCTACGTCCAAGAGCTGAAGTAGAAGGATGGTGGGCTTACCTCGGACGGCACCTCGGGGAAAGACTAGGCTATGCACCGCTTGGAGAGCCCTGGCAGGCCTTTGTCTGCGACTCGCCCTACTGGGCTCGAGGAATAGTGAGAGGGTGCATGGCCCCAGAAGGCAAAATGAACGAAAGCTCCCGGTCAATAATTATGTTTCCCCTTATTTTTTAGTATGTCATTTCAAATTTGTAAATTCTTGCTATTTAATGAAAAATGTGATTTTTTAGGACAACGCAACACGCCTACTTTGAACTTTCGTATTATCAACAAAACGCTGACAAGACAATCTACGATTAACGAAATTTGCAACGACAAAGTTGTCAAGGGATTAATAATTACCTTCCCTACGATATCAGCAGGAGGGAGCGAGTATAGTCCCAAATTGCCCAAACAACGTGCCTCTAGTGAGGTCAAAGGGATGGGCTAGGCCGAAGGCCGCTATTTCCCTCCCGCGATGGAGAGCGGGTCATGCCCCTCCGGCAGCCCGAATAACTTACCTCGACACCCATCGCAGCAAAGAGCTGACCAACCACATCGCTGTCTGAATAAATTACCTCCCCCGCGGGATACCAAAGGGAAAGGTAGGCCAAAGGATTGTCTTGTCCCTCCCGCAGCAGAGTGCGGGTTAGCCCTTAGCGACCCGAAGACGAAGGCTTACCTTTCTTGCGAGTTTCAATAGGCGGGTGCAGGTCCAGTCTCAAACTGCCCTAACAACGTACCTCCCGCGGGACCAAAAGGGAGAGAACTAGGCCGAAAGCTGTTCTACCCCTCCCGCAATGGAGAGTGGGTCATGCCCCCTGGCAGCTTGAACAACTTACCTCGACTTTTATCGCAGCGAAGACTAGATCAGCTATATCGCTGTCTGAATTTACCTCCCTGCGAGATACAACAGAGAAATGTAGGCCTAAAGATTGCATTGTCCCTCCTAAAACGGAGTGCAAGTTAGTCCTCAACTACCCGAAATTCAAAAAACTTTTCATTCCTCATAAGCATCAATAGGTAGGAGTGAGTCTAGTTTCAGACTGCCTGAAAAATCACCTCTCCATGGGGATAATAGGGATGAGTTGAGCCAAAGGCCACTTGGACCCTCCCGCGGAGGAGAGTGGGCCTAGCCTTTAGGCGGCACAAATACTTACCCCGACCTCTACTGCGAACGAAGAGTTGGTTTAGCGCTAGCCTGACCCAAAATCTTACATTTTCTTATGATGTCAATGAGCGGGAGCGGGTTCAATATCAAATTGCCCGAAAAAATTACAGTCCTGCGGGATAATAGGGGCGAGTTGAGCCAGAGGCCACTTGGATCCTCCCACGGTGGAGAGTGGGTTTGGCCTTTAGGCTACCCGAATGCTTACCCTAACTCCCATCAAGGCGAAAGAGTGGACCGGCCCCACGACCTTCCGAAGAAGTTACCTCCTTGGGGAACCAAAAGGGCAAGTTTGACTTGAGGCATTCCGACCTTTCCCCAATAAAGTGCAGGCCTATTCTTTTGACTACCCGACATAAACAAAGTCTCCAAAGAGGAAAGACATCGTATAGGAAGCTACATAGTGTCAATGAGTGGGAGCGGGCCCGGTTACAGAATGTCCAAAAACTTACCTCCCCGTTGGGTGATAGGGACGAGTCGAGCCAAAGGCTACTTGGACCCTCTCACGTAGGAGAGCAGGTTCAGCCATCAGGCTGCTCAAATACTTACCCCAGCTCCCACTGCAATAAAAAAAAGTTGGCTCACAGCCGCCTAAAGAAATTACCTCCCTAGGGGTTTAAAGAGGCAGGTCGGCCTAAGGTGTCCTGACCCCTCCCCGGCGGTGAGAGAGCCGAGTCTATAGATTGCCCGAACAACGAAGTGAAAGGCACGGACGTCATGAACATGGATGTCAACAACGCAGGCAGAAAACGATAAGCACAGTACGACATAGGCTAGGTGGCCTAGGTTTGCAATATTAACTCTTGTCCTCAAAAGTAAAATAATGACAACATCCTTATTTTCCGACCAGGACAGAAATATAGTTCCAAACTTCCCTAGCAACTTACCTCCCTGCGGACCAAGGAGGCAAGCTGAGCCCGAAGCCGTCTTGACTCCCAGCGGCAGAGAGCGGTACCAGCACTACGACTACCTGAAGGAAAAATCTATGCTAATGGAGAAATGTGGGTACGGTTCAAAACTACCTAGACAACTTACCTCCTCGCGGACCGAGGAGGCAAGTCCGGCCTGAGACTGTCTTGTCTCCCCGCGGCAAAGAACTGAATCGGCCAAACTAAAAGGCTACACAACAAAAGTGGGATAAATTGGAAGAGTAAAAGAATCAGGCAGGGTTAAGCCCAACTTGAAAGTAGACAAGAAAATAAAGAAAATCAGCACAAGGAGAATGCAGAGAACTTCGGGCAGGTTAAACAAAGTTGCTAAGGACCCAGAAGAACGACTATATGATAAAGGCCGACAAAAGCGGTGCCAACAGGAAAGCCGCCACCTATCGGGGCCATCAGGCATAGGTCGGTCACTAGCGGGGTGGACCGTAAAGCCCTGTGTGGCGAATCCTCGCAGCCAAACCCCCTAGGCCGACCTCACAAGGAAAAAGAACGAAACAACAAAAAAGGAATGCACAAAGAGACATAGCCGGATACGATCAACAAAAGGTAATACTATCAAATCATCGACATCCACAACACGTGGCCGTGGAATTATGAAGAGCCAAGTACAGCATAAAACAACTAGTGCAACGGTGCGCGACTAAAGCTAGCAGGTATGACAGAAAATTGGGAAGGCATCGTCAAGCAAGGTCGCATGGAGGTTCAGGGAGGACGACTATCCAATAAGGGCAAGCGAACGCAGCACAAAAGAATAAATGGGCGGCTAGCGGGGTGGTCAAGAATCCTACGATTTCCTGCACCAAAATTCCCCCAAGCCGGCCACAAGAAAAAAGAAAGAGGAGAGAAGGCACAAAAAGAAAACATAATGGGCAGCCTGATACGACAAAAGTGTGAAGTATTTTCATTAATTAAAGTTGTATACAAGTTGCTGGGCGACAACATGTGGGTACATACATTCAGCCAAAAAAAAAAGAAGGTGAAGAACAAAACAAAAGAACTGCAAGTCTCGACACCGAGAGTACCAATCTAGGGAGTGTCAGGAGCAGGATCACCCGGCTCTGGAGCAACAAGCTCGGGAACGACCGGACCCGGAAAAGCGTCATGGATCTCTTTCCTCACCAAGTTGCGACTAAACACAAAGGCCGCCTTGTTGATAGGAATGTTGGCAATGTTAACGCCCCGTAGATAGTTCTTGAAAGTCCTTGAACGCAATTGCAGATTCCCCAAGATGTGGTCCCACATCGACCTATGGCCCTCGGCACACCCATGACCCCACGCTTGATCACGAACTCCCATGACCGACTTCAGCTTGCGCTTATCCTTCAGGGCAAGTTGTACCTTCTTCAGCTCGTGCTCCAGTCGCTCCCTCTCTTCTCTCTCACCGCGAGCATAACGAAGGGTGGTATTGGTCATTGAACGGAGGTCCAGGTTCTCTTGCTCAACGGCCTCTTGGAAGTCCACAATAAAAGCCGCCAGATGAGAGGTACCCTGACAACAAGAAAGGCCGACATACAATTATTAGTAAAAGAAGACTAAATAAAGATAAAAAGGAAAATGATAGAAAGGAATGCCAAACCTCGTGGAAAAAGTCGAACAATCACTTGAAAACCTAGCTGATGGCCTCCGCACTGCTCCCTCTCGTTTCCAGCTAGGACACAGAAGGGATAACTTCTGCTGAGCTCTCGACCTCAAACGTTTGTGCGGCTGCCTCAGGAGGAACGATTAGACCTTTGCATAAACCTCCCAGACCGGAGCCTACTACAACATCCAGAAGAGGATCACCCCCCATTGGGCGCTCCGCCTGGGTAGGCCCTCGAATCCAAGCCGACTATAATATTTGGAAAGGAATCACCCCTCCTCTTGGTGCTCCGCCTGGGTAGGTGGATCGTCGAACGGACTCCTCGAACCCTAGCGGACTACAACATCCAATAGATTTATGTGTAGGATCTAGAAGAAGGAAAAACCAGGGAGAAACAATACCATATAGGCACTAACTTCGGATAAGAGAATGGAAGCAACAAGCGAAGAAGGCGATAAAAGAGAAAGATTAGAACCACTTTTAAGCCTCTTCACAGGTAGGCGCAGCAGTGGAAATGGAAAATTGGAGGATTTGAAAACAGGACAAGAAAACGCCACACACTTACAAAGGTGATGTTTTAAAGCTATAGATTAGTGGAAGGGTAGAGCTCGTCCACACGCGAGGGAGATTTGGGGGAGGGGGGAACGTAGTCAATGGGTGGCTAGAAGGAGAGATGGCTGGCTGGGGGGAGAGATGGCTGGTGGGTGGGGGAGAGGAAATTCAAAATGAAAATGCCACACACATAGACAGACATAGGAATTGTTTTGAAGCTTTCGGTCAGTGGAAAGGTGGTGCTCATCGACACGCATGAGAGACTTGGGGAGGAGAGAACGCGACCGATGGCAGGTGAGGTGCAGAGTTGGCTTGATGGGGGTAGAGATGGTTGGCAGGGGGTGAGAGGAAATTTGAAGTCAAGACACAAACACAAATACAAACTCATCAGAGACTCTCTACCATTCAAAAACCTCTTTGAAAGAAATACATATGTAGGTAAACACGTGCATACATAAGACACGCGTATGTGTAGCATTTAGAAGAATGAAAAATCAGGAAGAAACAATACCAAATAGACGGCGACTTCGGATGAGAGAATGGAAGAAACTAGAGAACAAGGAGATAGAAGAGAAAGATGAGAATTGCTTTTACGCCTTTTCACAACTAGATGCAGCAGTGGAAACGGGAAAATGGAAGAGCTAAAAACATGAAAAGAAAAGGCCACACACATACACATAGGTTTTGAAGCTTTCGATCAATGAAAAGGTAGTGCTAGTCCACACGCAGGGGAGACTTGGGGGAGGGGAGAACACTGCCGATGGCTAGTGAGGGGCAGAGTTCGTTGGCTGGGGGTAAAGATGGCTTTTAGGGGGGGAAAGATAATTTGAAGTCAAGACACAAACACAAATACAAACTCGTCAACGACTCTCAGCCACTCAAAAAACTCTCTGAAAGAAATATATGTGTAGGTAAACACACACATACGTAAGACACGCGTATTTGTAGCACCTTGAAGAAGGAAAACCAGGGAGAAACAATACCAGATAGACGCCGACTTCAGATGAGAGAAGGGAAGAAACTAGAGAAGAAGGGGACATAAGAGAAAGATTAGGACAAATTTTAAGCATTTTCACAGGGAGAGGCGGGAGTTGAAACGCGAAAGTGGAAGAGTTAAAAACAAAAAAAGAAAAGGCGATGCACACACAGGGGGATCTTTTTTAAGCTTTCGATTAGTGGAAAGGTAGTGCTCGTCCACACGCGGGGGAGACTTAGGGGAGGGGAGAACGAATGAGGCCGATGGCTGGTGAGGGGCATAGTTGGCTGGCTGGTGGGGGAAGGGGAAAGGGGGGGGGAAGAGGAAATCCGAAGTCAAGACACAAACACAAATAAAACTCGTCAGCGACTCACCACCATTCAAAAAACTTTCTGAAAGGAATACATGTGTACGTAAATGCACGTATACATAAGACACACATGTGTAGGATCTAGAAGAAGGAAAAACCAGGGAGAAATAATACCAAATATACACCGACTTCGGATAAGACAATAGAAGAAACTAGTGAAGAATGAGATAGAAGAGAAAGATGAGAATTGCTTTTATGTCTTTTCACAAGGAGAGGCAGCATTGGAAACACAAGTGGATGAGTTAAATATGGAAAAAGAAAAGGCCACACACATAAGGGGATTTTTTTGAAGCTTTCAGTAAGTGGAAAGGTAGTGTTGGCCCACACGCGGGGGAGACTTGGGGGAGGGGAGAACGCGGCCGATGGCTAGTGAGAGGCATAGTTGGCTGGCTGTTTAAAGTGTTTTAAACAAAACGGATGTCGAACCCACATAGATGAATTTTGTTATTGAGTACTGAAATTTACTAAATTAATTACTAAATGGAAAGATTTTACTATCTAATTTAAATTGAAATACTTAACAAAAATAAATTTAAGAATAAAAAAGCATAAAAATCTAAGATTGTAAATATAATAAGAATAGATCTAGAGCGTTTGATTTCACCTACCAAATCTCACACAATATATTCTTCCTTGTTATAGAATTTCAATTATCCCAAATTGATGATAAAATTCCATTAACTATTCAATATCTTACCTCGAATAATATTAAAAATATCTCCGACTAATAACCCATCATATCTCTATGTGAATTTAACTAATTGGAGACTCATTAAATTTTTTGAATTTTTCTTGAAAATCACATTAATCTCGATAAAGTATCTATACTTTCACTCAACTAATGGTGTTTAATCTTAGAGCTCTTAATCACAAATCACCTCTCGGTCTCATTGAGACTCAATAGATCAAACAATAATCAGTTAGAAAATTGCAAGTATTACGAACAAGGAATAGACACTTAATCATAGAAATATTGAAAATAAAATAACTTAAAATATAAATTGTGCGTTCAAGGCTAGATTACATTAAAGCTCTAGAAAATAAAATTAATTCATAATGAAACTAAAAAGAAAAAGAATAGAACTAGTACTCTTCGTTGGAGTCAGTTGATGAAGCATGTGGCTCTTGCCTCTCTCTCCAGATCCGCCTCCTTGAAAGAAATTTAAAGAATAATCTCTAGACTATTGAATTCTAAAATTCAGACTCTCCCTCTTAATTTCGTGCTAATGATATGCTTATATAGGGTAGAAAAGAAACCCTAACGTTTTTATGATTCTCGCATAAAAAATAGCCTAATTTTTAGAACTTATATTGGCAGCCTTGTACGTACTTCTGGAGTTATAATTTAAAAATTCTTATTAGAGATAAAGTTGTAGCCCTATAGCTTTCCAACCCATAAATAAATCCACGTTGGCAAGAATATATAATGTAAGGCTTCTCTATAAGACTGATTTTTTATTATTTTTTTAACGTGGTTCGGTGATCATGTTGAATTAATTAAGTTGTCATCATTAATATGTCAATTCTAATATAATTACTTTCAATATCATGATAATACATTAGAGGCATATATTTCTCTCATCTTCTGCACTTTTTATCTTGAGCAATGTTAGGTATTGTTCTCATTTGGGGATTGTAATACAAGTCTAGGTTATTTTAACTTTAAAATTTTTTAAAATTACAAAATTATCCCTCCTAAAATGATATTTTTTCTCATTTAATAAAGAGACTGCATATATAGTCCCCAAGTGGAGACTGTAAATAGAATTTTTCTTTCCAGAAACCAATTGAAGATAGAAAATGCTTGTCATCCCGCTAGAATTATTTTATTTTATTTTTAATTAATGATTAAGAAATTTTTTTTAATGGTGTTGTAAATTTTTTATGTTTTTAAAAAATATTTAAAAGTGTTAAAAAAATATATGTAAAAAAAAACAACAACTACAAAAAAGAAACACATCTCAAATACACTATCGGGAGCCCCAAGAGGAGCTTCCAGCGGTGGCCGTAGAGCCAACCATTGAAGATACTTGTTTGAGGTAAAAGGTTAGTCATAGTAGCCCCCAAATTCAATTCCCAATACAATCTAGCTCCCCTCAAATTACCATCCACTTTGTAATTACCACCAAACTATCAGTTCCCATAATCACTACTTCAAATTATGAAGAAACTTTAAGGTGATCGAGTAGTCTCACTCTTTACTGCATTGTTGCAAGTGTCATCAAATGACTGCCAAGACTTGAATTATTTGCTAAAAAATTCGAGACCCACTTCTAGACATGCTGTTTTCAGCTTATCCCTCTCTTCCAGGTAGAGGTCTTAAAAGCCCACCTTAGTTAGATGGTTACACTTACACCGGCCCCCTCCTGTGGGTAGACTACAACTTAATATAGATGGAGCTTCTAAAGGTAATCCTGGTTATACTAGATCTGGGTTTGTCCTCAAAACTTCTACCAACTGAGCGTAGTGAATCTGATGGTGGAATCTAGCAAACTCACTTACTGATAGTGAATTATGGAATGAGATTTTGGATTATGGAATGAGATTTTGAACCTTACCCGACGGTCAACTTCTCTCTTTTGAAATCAACCGTGTATATAGGGCAGGTAACTAACTACCTAGCCGACGGTTTGGATCTGGAAATGATGCATTTTTTTTTTTTTTTTATACCTCTACGTACGCAACTTTCCAAAAAGCTAATTGGAATCCAGCTTCTGTACATTTTACTGCCTATAATAAAGAAAAAAGTTTCTGTTTTATTGCTTATATATATATAAAATATAAAAATGTTTCTATTTAACTGAAAACTTCATCAAGATTTGGCTCAAAAGTTGGAATGGAATGTTAATAAAAGATGGATTTAACTTGAAAATAAAGAAAAAAAATAATGCAGTACAGAATTTTTAAGCAATAACCAGAATAGCAATTTTATTACTTGCCATAGTCTTATTCATTTAATTTGAATGGAGCTTCATCTCCTTATTGACAACATGCAAACTCATCACAGAACAAAATATTACAACTCCACTGCATTATTCAAATCTCCTCCCTCACAACAACAGCTAGTAATTAAACTACCATAAAAAAAACTACGGAAGCTCAAGGTCTCCACGGAAATTTCGAGAAATCAGGGCGTCTATGTTCCAGGTATGCTGTCTTTCCTGCAATACCTTCCTCAGAGCCATAAAACAGGAGTGTGGCATCCCCAGCAAGTTGCTGAACCAGAAAACAAAAAAGATAAATAATTAGATAAAAAGCTTGGATATTGTTGATCAAAGGAAAACAAGACCCACAAAAAGAAAAGTGGCATGACAAGATTCATGAGGACTCGAGCATTCTGAATTAGATCAGAGCAAACTGTTGTACAGCGACTGTATAGCCAATGTACAGCGACTGTATATATTTTCAATGTGCAGGCCGCAATTACATTAACTTGATAAATGGCTATTGAAGTTAGTACCTGAAGCCCAGCATGACCATCATCAACTGCGTTAAGAGCTGATTTCAGCACCCGAATTGCAGTTGGGCTGTTTCTTATGATCTCGCGACACCATTTAACTGTTTCTTGCTCTAATTTCTCTAGCTGGATAAAAGAAATTATGAACATTAACTATTTGAGTTATGTTATAATTTTCAAACACACATAATAATACTGCAGAAAATTTTGAAGATTTTGGAAGAAAATGATCTCGCGCGGCTTCATTCCTAATACATGAGGTTCTTTTTGATTGGAAATGAACTCACTGGCACGATAGTGTTAATGAGTCCCATCTTCTCTGCTTCAGGAGCTGTGTAGAACCTTGCCAAAAACCACATTTCACGTGCTCTTTTAGGGCCAATCTGTTTGAAAACATACAATTTCCAGATTATAAATACATGAAATATACATATAGCAAAAAACAAACTTCTCTTAAGGTATCTTCATCATTAATATCTTACCAAACGGGCCATGACGGAACTTCCATAACCGGCGTCAAAGCTTCCAACCTGCCATTCATTCATTTGCGAAATAATTAGGATTATAATAAAAGGAAAACACAATCATGAACAGAACAATTATATGGAAATGGAGAATAAAATCATAAGACAAAACATCCAGATAGGTGGGGCCAACATAAGATAATCACCAACAATCTTCAATTCACATGAACAATAGAGAATAAAAAGTATAAAACTATATTATATTATATGTACCTTGGGACCAGTTTGACCAAACACAGCATTATCTGCTGCAATGGTTAGATCGCAGACCATGTGTAATATGTGTCCTCCTCCAATAGCGTAACCTGCCACCTATTTTTTGGAAAAACAAACGATTTCATCGAAGTGTGAGCAACATATTAAATTGTAAATAGCAGTGTGATCAACATATGAGAGCAATTTTATAATCTGTTTATCAGACTATGCAAAAATCATTTCAAACAGTTTTTCTTTAGTAGAAAATGGGTAGAAGCCAAATTTTTTACTTCAGATTCTTCATTTTTACTTCTCTTATGTTGTTTTTGCTTGTTTTGGAATGATGGTCGGAGACTCGTATCCCATTGAATTTAATATTTTGTAACCAATAATTACTTTAAAATGATTGCTTAGAAAAAAAAAAAAAAAAAAAAAAACTAGTGAGGAAGTTCTACATGTTAGACTATTTGCCCTGAATAATGGCCACCTGAACTAACTATCTGCCGCGATTTTTCTTTTTTTATTACTCCGCAAAAAGTGACATCTGGTGCGTGCAAAAATGGCGAAAAGAAAGACTTTTTGCCGTGATTTTTTTTTTATGCATATTTGCCATGCAGCAGCAAATAGGCTTTCTAACAGTTTGCTACAGCATCAGCTCTTAGGAAATTGGGGGGTTTTAAGAAGATTACATACCATTGCAATCACCGGCTTAGGAAGACGACGGATCTGCACCTGGTATTGATGAAACGAAATAAAAGAATGAGAAACACAACCAAATAATTCGAAGACTACCATGAGTTATAATGTACTGCTGTATATGAAGATAAACCCAGGTAGGTACCTGCAAATCTAAGACATTAAGACGACCAAATTTGTCATAATCAGCATAACCATCTGCCTTTCTCACAGCCTGGTCACCCCCACTACAGAATGCCTGGGTTCCCTGCACAACATTGCCAGCAACAGTAAAGCTCCATTCGGATACAGAAAAACTCTTAACTCATCTCATCATTATAACTTTCTCAAATTTTTATACAAAATATAATAAAAAATTCAATTATTTCAAATTCCAAAACAATAATAATATTAAAAAATAATATTTTATTTAACTCATCTAAAACTATCTCATCTCATCTCACTATCCAAACAAATCCTAAATCAATGAATTCATTATGGATGGTTGAAGAATGAGATGAGATGAAAATTTTGTGAATAATAGTTAGATGGTTAATTTGTGAATAGTGGTCAAATAATTTGAGTTAAATATTGTTTAAATTTTGGGAAAGAAGAGAAAAAGTTGAATAAAAAATATTATAAAGTTAAAATATTGTTAGAATATAATTTTTTAATATAATTTTTATTTTGAGATTTAAAAAAGTTGAATTGTTTTTTGTTTGTAGTTTGAATTGTTTTTTGTTTTTAGTTTCAAAGTTTGGAAAAGTTATATATAATGATTAGTTTAAAAAAGTTGTAATGATTAATTTAAGAATATTTTTATTTGAGTGATATTTAGAAAGAAAATGAGATGATATCATGAGATGAGATAGGATTCATGAGATGAAAATTATTTCCAAAGATCTCTTAAGAGCATTCTCATTGGGTTCCCCATAAAATTCCCTATAATTTAACTAAAAATCACATTTCCTAAAAGTTTTTCCTAAATTTTATTCATCTTTTAAAAACTTTATACATCTCATTCCTCATCTCTATCTCTATTCTATTAAATTATATTTATCTATTATTTCTTTATTACTTTTTTCTCTCACTTCTATTTTCAATCTTAACTACTAACTCTTTTGTCTTATTATCTCCTTTTCAAATATCACATTCTACTAAATACTTATACGATTTTGACTATCGGATACAATATTATTTTTCAAACCGAAATCCGTATTATAAAAGTAGTAATTTTTTTTTAATATGTGCATTTTCTAACGTGATGGTATTTTTTAATGTCTACTCTTTATCAGTTTCTCTAATGGTAATACCTATCCACGTATTGATGATAAAATTTGTTGTCATTTCTGTAACGGTAACATTTTTTGTCCTTTCTCTAATGGTAAGATTTTGAAGACTTTCTCCAACGGTAACATTTTGAACTCCTACCTCTAACGGTAACATTCTTTATATTTTCTCAAACGGTAACTTTTTTTGTCTTCTCTTAAATGGTAACATTTTTTGTCATATATGTAATAATAATTTTTTTCTCTATAAATATGCATTCTACTTGTATTCACATTCTCACAAACTCAAGTCTCATTTGATGTAAAGAACCGAAATTCAACAGTCTCCCCTGATCTCCCACTTCCTTCATCAAATGACTCGTACCTTCTTTCGCAAATTACTCACATACAGACAAAACCCAAACTCAAAAGAATGATTCGTCAATTCCTCAAACAAAGCCCAAAATCTTCAACGTAAACGAGAGAAATATCCGAATTCCACTAGCACAACACTTTCAATCTCTCTACCAAACAATAATTCGCCAATTCCTCATAAGTTAGTAATTTTCATCTTAAATTTTGGTCATTTTCTTTCAGGTTGTTTCTAGTTTAAATTACTGTAAAAGTACTCAAAATCTATTCCGTAACCACAAACTCCAGCAAATTCTCCTCAAAACCAAAAACCCAACGCACCAAATCCTCAAAAAGTCAAAATCGCAAGCCTCTCTTTTTTCT
This sequence comes from Juglans cinerea, assembly GCA_961763995.1. NCBI lineage: Eukaryota > Viridiplantae > Streptophyta > Magnoliopsida > Fagales > Juglandaceae > Juglans > Juglans cinerea. The sequence goes on from CAUIVZ010000003.1 coordinate 28,017,875, forward strand.
CTTCTCACTCAATGAATGGATTGATCAAGAAAAATGATAAAACATGAAAGAGACAATTTTTTTTTAAAAAACAAATCCGTGTGAAAGCATCTCAACTTTTTCGACAGCTAAATAGTTTTAGCAAGGATGAAAGAGTCAAAGAAAGTGAAAGTATAGATCAGTGGAAGAAACCCTAATTCGAAGAGATCGCCGACGCAGAGAGAGAGTTGTAGGCAAACATCTCTCACAGACTTGATCATGGAGTTGGGAGGAAGAAAAAGAGGAAGAGGGAGATAAGAAAAGAAAAATAGAAGAAAATGAGGGAAGAGAGAACATACGATGGAAAAGAAACCAAATTTAACTTACAAAAATTACCAATGGAGAGGTTGCAATCGTTGGTAACTGTTGAGTGTACACCCTAGCGAGAGAGAAGAAGACGCGGGACGAAGGGGAAACCGAATGGAGTTTGGGAACGATGGGAATGTACAGTCATTTCCTAAATATGAGAAATTCCTGTACAGACTGTAAACCCTAATTGTAAAATGGGGATTGAGATGGAGATGAATTTTTGTTCAAAACCCTATAATTTTTCCTAAATTATAGGGATAGATGAGATATGCAGACTCGAATGAAAATGCTTTAAGATTCTATGAGCATGGGAAACATGAACATATGATCAATATATTATTGTGCAGACACTCATAATATGCTGTATTTGGATGTTGAGCTGAACTGAATTAAGTTGAGCTCTTTAAGAATAATAGTGAGTTGAGTAGTGAAGAGAATTATGTGGGAACCATCTAAACTAAGTTTAAAGTGTGTTTGGATATTAAGATGAGTTTAGTATTTTTTATGGAAAAATAAAAAAGGTTGTGGATCCCATGTATAAAGATGTTTTAAGTTGAAAAAAGTTGTGGGTCTCATATGTAAGAAGGTTTTGAGTTAAGATGATTTTAATAATTTAAAAATTAAATATTTAAATATTAGATTCATCTTAAAATTATATTCAACTCAACTTGATTCATAACCAAACGAAATATTATTGGCACACTAACTCTGATAAGAAATATATATAGTTATTTAGAACGTTACTCTAACGGTACAAAATGACAAGAAATATTGAGTACACTAGAGGCTAGAGCCACCGTGGCTCCTGCTGGGAGCTATAGCCAGTTTTAATATGTGTTTTTTCATGTATTTTTTTTAATTATTTTTGTAGAAAATTTTTTAATATTTAAAAAAATAAAATAAACTTAAAATATTATTAAAAAATACTTCCTTAATCATAAAAAAAAAAAATACTTCCTTAATTATGAAATTTTTTTTAATAATATTGTAAATTTTTTTATTTTTTTAAAATATTTAAAATTATTAAAAAAATTTATATAAAAAAAATACATAAAGAAAAATATATACTAGAGCCAGCGGTGGCTCTAGTATTATTTAAAGAGAAATTCTATTTGCAGTCCTCAAGTAGGGACTGCATGTGCAGACATATTATTAAATGAGAAAAAACATAATTTTAGGAAAGATAATTTTAAAATTTTAAAAAATTTTAAAGTTAAAATAACCTAGACTTGCATTATAATCTCCATTTAGGAACTTTACCTAAGATTGCTCGATCACGGGCTAGCTAGCATGAACATAATAAAGTATTATTTAGTACCCAACAATGATCGGATCATTAATACTACTGAGTTTCATTATTTATTATAAAAAAAAGATTATGTACTACACTTTTAGAGAAAAATTATTCTGTGGTCCACTTTGACCGCTTTAAATTTTTTTATTTAGTAATTAAGAAAATAATTTTAAATATATTGATGTATTTTTTTTATTTTTAAAATATTAAAATATATTAAAAAAATTAAAAAAAAATGCTAGGCATACCACCTAACTGTAAGAGTGGGATGGCATAGTAGCCCTACTATTTTATTATTAGTTTATATCTATTTGTTGTGATATTATTTATCAATAAATAAATACGTTGTTTCAAAATAGAATAACGTGAGTTACAAATTTTAAGCAAGTCTTGTTATTATATAAAATTATTTATTTTTTATCAATTATTTTTTGTCAAGATGAATCTATTCTCAACACCAATAATCATTTTTATTATAAATAACTCGTTATAAATATTCATTTTCTTATAATGCATGCAAGTTCAGTATAAAAATATAGGCTCCATTTATTTTTACATTTTATATGGCGTGGCCTATTTTTTTACAAATAACTTATATGAAAGTTGTATGTTTAAAACTTGTACAAATCATTACTCTTCAATATGCATTGATACAACAATATTAATAATAAAAGATAAATATAATATAATGGAAGAGCGGTGCTACATTCATATAGACCGCTTTAAATTTTATTTATTTATTATATTTAAAAAATAATTTATAAATATATTGATGATTTTTTTCTCGGTGACGATAGCATTTCTGATATAGATATTAACACGTACGGAGGCATGGTATGCAGATAGAGAGTATTGAGTACGGGAAGTTAGAATATACCTTGCCGGTAAAAATGATAGCTCCGATAGTATTATCATCCCTAGCATCATTAAACGCCACAATCAGCTCCTTTATTGTCAGCGGCCTGAACGCATTTCGTCTCTCTGGCCTATTGATCGTAATCTACAACGAAAGAAAAGCAGAGAATAATGAGTAAAATGCATCGAATTAATGAATAGGAACGTACACTCCCAGGCCAGGAGTTAAAAGTACTCTCAGCTAGGACAGGGTATAAGCTCGCTCTGTACTACTCCTGGATGCATAACATAGTAATTAAGCTAAACTGACCTTTGCTATCCCCTCGCCGACGGCCTTTTCGTAGATAATGTCGGTGAACTGGTATTCCTTGCCGGAGTCATCGCGGGCAATTCTCCAGACAGCCGGGTGAGTCGGAACTTCGCCGTGTACCCGATGGTAGCTGTCGTTGATATTGGAGGTGTTTGATAACCCAAGGGAGCCGGATTCATTGGAAGGCAAATGAACAGGAATGAAGTGTTGGGCCACAGAAGCCACTCTTCTGGATACAGTGTTCATCTCATTCCCTGCCATTTTTGCCATGGAAAGGAGCTGGGTGGGTAGGTGAGCGTACTAGTCTTAGAGATCTTAGTGGGATTAGAGAATGAAGCGCATTGATTGAAAACATTTGGAACAGCTTTTATAAGTGTCGCCGCAGCGGCCGAGAAACGGCGATAAGCGGGTAGTTGGAGAACGGTAGCTGGGATTCCCATTGGAGGCCGGATACACAGAGCAAGAGCTAGCCAGAGGCAGGTGGTAGTTGGGATTCCCACGCACACTACGAGACACGTGGCTGTTGGATAAGATAAGGTCCAGCATGAAGAAGCAAGGCAAATAAAAATGTCCCATAATAATCTTCATCTTGAATAAGCCATTATATTAGAGCATTGGATTTGCCATTTGAGTACTAATGGTTTATTTAAATTTAAGTAACGATAGATAGATATAGTTTTAAAATGTGTAAATTTTATAATTTATTTTTTTAAAGAAAACGGGTCCACAATTAAAAATATAAAATTTTCATAAATCTTCATATAAAATAATTAATAATTTTTAAAATGTAATTCAATTTATCGATTCTTTTGCTTATATTATTTAAATATCTTTATTTTTTTTATTCCTTTCAAAATAATATGACCATGAGAATTAATAAAGAAATTAGGCAGGAAGTCGGAGAAAAAGTGAAAGAAATAATAAAAAGTCGCTCGTTTATACCGCTAGTCACTTTTTGTGATTTATTTTTCACATTTTTTTAATATATTTAAATATTTTTAAAAAATAAAAAATACACTAATACACTTAAAATTAATTCCTTAATTACTAAAAAAAGAAAAAATAGAGCGGTATATTGTAGCGGTGAACTATGGGCGACATACAAGTTTTTCTCTAATAAAAAACTTATACATAAATGAACAGTGCTTAATACAAATATAGAGAATCACTACAAAATAAATGTATTTTGCATGTCTTTACATAAAGTTTGATAGTCCTTTGTGGACGCATTGTTATACATGACTTTGCATTATTCACGTGCAAAATGATCGATCATCAAATGATCATTGTGTTTAATTTGCTCTTGGGTACGTACTTGATCTTCAAGATTTGGTGGCGTTTCTAATGGCTTGACTAATAATTGGATGACCCATATCACTTCATAATAATATTTAACCTTTTCTTTGTTCTTTTAATTGGCAGATGTTTGGTTAGGTACATAAAATAACTCATATATATATATATATATATATATATATATATATATATAGTTCTACCAATGACTCTTGTTTGATCGGTGGTTGCACATACACAAATAAATTAACTATATGAGCTGGATATAGAGACCCAACAATGGTTCGAGTACGTACGTAATCTGACCCGAGTACGTACGTCATATATATATATATATATGAGAAATGATACTTGTAGTCGTGAGTCCGTGCAATCGCTTTAAAAAAAATGAATAAATATAGGACTTACATGTAAAGAAATTAATTTTTTAATAATAGATTCTACTTTTTTTCAAAACAAATGTACGGTGTTTGTCCATTTTACGACTGTATGTAGCATTATTATATATATATATATATATATATATATTTACATGAGTATGTCACACGCAGCTAGCTAGGTAGCTTTACCATTCAAAGAGGCCAGGGTCGTTGAGTGACAACGACGATTCACCACCCACATTTGGGGCCATATTATGTATATAAAATATAAGCAATGGTCATGTGCATGGGGGTATATACGTACTAGCTACTTGCTGTCACTGAAATCACAATTCACAATTCAGCTGCCTGCATGTCCATTTTTCATCTCTATCGTCTCGAAAATGATATATTAATATAATATTATCGTTCGACATTTGTGATAGTTAGAGGAATGTACAGTTAATTTAATGAATACTGACAATGATCAATCAAACAAATAATGTATGCAGACGCGTATAAGAGATAGCTGATCGGTCGGAATTGGATTTTTGTACTGTGACATTAATTAGATCCGGGATTAATGTCCTTTCATCAGTGAGAAAAGATACTTACAACCGTGAATTACGTAACCGCCGCGTAATCGCTTTGAAAAAAATAAATAAAACATGGGACCCACATGAAAAAAATTAATTTTTTAATAGTGGATCCCACTCTTTTTCAAAGCGATTACGCGACGGTTACGCACTTCACGGTTGTATGTAGAATTACTTTTTTTAAAAAGTCGCCAATCATTATAATAACGAGCCTATAATAATTATAAAAAATATATAAATAAAAAATAATACAATAGTTCATTATACATAATCACTACCACAATTATATATATATAGAGTATCACTCTCCTAATAATTATTTTATGGTCAATTTACAATATTAAAAATGTGATATATATATATATATAATTGTTCAATTGAAAACAATGTAAAATAAATACAATTAGTACCATAATAAATAATATCTCCAACATTAATGATGATCTCGATGATCTTGAGAAATTTTCAAACCCATGCATTACGTACGTACATCATGTACATTGGCCAAACTAATTTATGCATTTATGTTCTTTTATCAATCTACAAACTAATTTTATAAATATAAATAGTTTATTATACATAATTGCTTCCTGCTTTTTTGCCCATGAATCCATAGAAGAATCATCTAGATTGGAATTTATTTGCACTACAAAAAATCAGGCATTTTCCAACGCTCAAAATCGTCACAAATACCAGTCAGAATCGCTGCATTTGATCATTTTCGGCGATTTATAAATCATTGCAGGTTTGCCGAAATCCTAAAGCCATTTTTGATCGATTTCAGCGATAGGCAAAAATCGTCACAATAAGCTACTATTTCCGGTTCCGGCGATTTTAGTCTGTCGCAAATGTCTCAAAAATCGATGGAAATAACCTTCCCGTTTGCCTTTAAAATCGCTGAGAAAAACTATTTTCGACGATATTTATCGTCGAAAAAGGTTAATAAATCGCCGTGAATAACTCATTACTTTTCCCAATGATTTTAAATTATCGTCGAAATTGTGTTTTTCCAACGGGTAAGTTTCGCCGTAAAAGATTATTTGCGGTGATATTTAATCCCCGCAAATATAGTTTGGGGACAAAAAATATTTTCGGTGAATTTTACTCGCCGGAAAAGGTGTTTCATAAAATAAAAAAATAATAATAGCTCTCTCTCTCCCTCTCTGCGATCTAATTATCCTAATAGCTAATCTTTTATCATAACAGACGACATATATCATAAGTGCATTGGCAGGCTGTAAAACAATTGGTAGGTGCACACAGTATACCAAAGGTAGGTGCACACAATATATCATTGCACCCTCACATGATATAACTCAAATAACAAGTCCAAACTTAAAATACTGATACAAAAGGAAGAAAACATACTCACATGCCAAGAGTATCAAACAGAGAAGCAAATGGTAACCTCACAACTGGACCACTATGTGCATTTCCTTCAACATCCGGATGAGATTCGATGAATGATATGAGCCTTAAACATTGCCCAAAAACATATCTCGCATTGATGAAAAAGGATGTGATAATATTCTAAAGAAGCAAAAGTATAGTGTGATCAACACACATTTTCGCATGGCCACATAGCCACAGAGGATTTGCACAACCACACCCATGGCAAGCCTTGTGATAAAATCCTCATTCTCTTTATGGAAGCATGACCTAAAACCAAATTTATACTGTAATTTGAAGCAGAGTTAGTAGATCAGCTAGGATTTAATTCCCTTTACTTAATAACACAAAGGGTACATAGAAAATAAGAACAAAGTACCCTATATATTGCCGCACGTTCCAAAACATGATAAAATAAATTATTGATCTTGGTTTGACATTTCACTCGGACTACTAGCTAGTCATGTCATGTGTTAAGTACCAATTGCGCGCATATATAATCTGAGACATCATTTTGGATTATAAGTACTTCATCTTGTAGCCATGCACCTCTAACCAGGCCAATATAAAATAATCTATAAAGGCTCTATTAAAGATATATAAAGCTATCGGCCACTTGCATTGAACGGTGTGTATGTATACACGTAGTTTAATCAAGCAAACTCAACTTTTAATCATTTGATCTATTTATATACAATGCAGAGAGAAGACTCGCAACTCACATAATTGCAATGATGAGAGATGAATTACTCGTCAAAGCTATCAATTATTAGAACCATTAAAATCTGTTTAAGTTTATTAGGAATGTTGGAAATGACACTAATTAATTACCACTCGTACGTATTTTCTAAACTCGAAAAATTGAAACCAAATAATCGTACACTTTCTATACGAGTATTAGCTTCATATATTTTTTTCCATCTTTGATTGTTTAGTGTGGTGGGGGTTGCCACTAATATAGCAAGAGCTAGCTTCCATGACAATATAGGAGCTGCGGCCAGCTTCTTTTACCTCGAACAAAATATATCTTTACCCCATGCATGTGCATATATATTTAAAAATGCTAAAATCCTCGATGTTCACCAATTGAAGATTACTAGCTAGCCGTGTATATATATATATATATATATATATATATATATCAACATATCATGCGTAGTACAAGCAATGGAAACAACAAAAGAGGAACGAGTGATGACCATTACCTTATATGCTGGTTTATGGGGTCAATCCACAATAATTTACTATGAGAGAGAGAGAGCAGTCCCAAGTTTAATTTACCTGACCAAAAGAACAACCAAGACAGAGACAGCTACTGAAGTCCAACTATACCAATGAGAGTTGCAACCCCATTTAGGCGTACCTAAAACAAATGATTTAAAAGTAAACATAATGTGCAAAATATGAGTTTCAAGAAAGATAACAGACTTGTAATGGTGTCTCTTCACCATTGTCTTCTGAAATACTAGACATGAGCAATCCCCACTCAGTATTCATCCCAACACTAGTCACCTAGTACATAAACAAATAAAAGGAACATATATACCATGGATATAGCACAAAGCAAGTTGGCTCAATGTGAGAGACTGACAGATATAAAAGGTTTCAAATACATGTATAGATTCATAAAGAAAAGTGGTTTCCATCTCCAGCAAGAGAATGACCAGAAATTAAAATTCCATCGGCACGGACCTGCAGAAAGATTTAGAAGGTCAAGTCAACTTTAAATAACAATGGTAATATATTATTTTTTATTGGTAAAAACTAATTTTACTGAATAAAGTAAATAGACAAAGCTTAAGTACACAGAAAGTACACAAAGAGAACACCTAGTTACAAGTTAGGAGCTAGATATAAGATATGAATACAAGAGAATCATGAAAACTAGCCCCGTTGGGGACAATAACAGAAGCCCAAAGGAATAGGGTGATAAAGAATAAACATCTAAAATCATCCAAAAAGCGTTCCCCATTTTCAAAGCTCCAACGAAAATATATATATAATAAGAACAACAAAAAAGAAACATGTACCTGATTACCAATGTTAAGAGGTACAACATCACCAACAACAATGTCATATAGAGACGTCTCAATTCTTCTGCCACCTCTAATTTGCTTATAGGAAAAAATCATTTAAAAATGCAATGCAAGCCATTAGATTAAAATTCATGAGCAAAGAGGGTATGGCTAGCATCCCAATATGCTAGCCACACCATCCACATTAGAAACAAAGACTGTAATCCTTACCCTTCATAGGAGTATCACTGCTAATATCTTTTTCCTTAAGTAGTGAGTGTTAAAAAAAAGATTAAATCATTTCCATGGAAGCTCAGAGGGTGGTGGTGATCCAGGATGCATCAACAAAAGGTGAAAGCAGGCTAATTTTCTCCCAACAAAAGATTAAATCACTCCAGATATGAAACTTGCTACAAAGTATATTATTCCAACTTGGCCGCAAAACCTACTGCTTGAGTAAATTAACATATTTTCATTTAGCAAGAGACGTTTATTATTTATAAGACCATATGTATATGTATATGTATATGTATGCACTGATATATGCCTGAAGACCATTCAAGGTCAATTACCATTATACCTTGACATAATCTACTCCCACATTTGAAACATTAAAAGACTCACCTTGACAATTTTGGCCAGTATTATATGCAGACAGTATCAGTAAATCACATATTGATGGTTTTAAGTTCTCATTTAGGGGGAAAGAACCTCAAATGTTTCAACTATAAACAAACTAGCGATCACACAGATAAACACAAAACCCAATCTCCAAACGGAACTAAAACAAGAAATCAAGCGAATACAACAGGAATGAAAAGAACCCATAAATGTGAAAATATAAGGCAATATCAGGGGTGGTCATGGTGGTCGCTTGGCGTGGAGTGGTGGCTCGGGAGGAGCACGGTGGCGCTGGCGAGACCTGGTGGTCGTGGGCTGCGAACAGAGCAAGGGAGAGAGGGAGGGCCTTGGACTGAGAACTGGGCTAGGCGTGGAGGAGAAGGGGGCTCCGACGGACAATTGGTGACGGCCTCGACATGTGGGTAGTGGTGAATGGTGCCTCTAGCGACGAAGATATAGAGAAATCCGAGAGAGAGAGGGGTGACACCAGATTCGGGGAGGCAAGAGATCCGGCGGGGGCTGGGGGAGAAGGAGCGGGTGGCCTTCGACGTGAGGTGGCGGTGGCGTGGTGGGAATGTTGGTGACTGGCTGTGCGCGACTGCGTGAGTTGTTTGCATCGGAGGGATTGGAGAGAGAGAGGGGGGAGATGGGGGGAGACTGGATGGAGGGAAATGAAAAGGAAAACGAGCGGGGCTTTTAATTTAGTTAGATTTTTGCGGCGAGTTTACATCGCCGCTAGTAATACTTTAAGTTGCCGCTAATGTTTTACGGTGACAATTTTTGCCGCAATAATTATCTGTTGTGGCGCTTTTTGCATTCGACGGAAAATAAATTTCACTACAGTAAAAATTGTTTGTTGCGGTAGAAAAAATCGCCGCAATAGCTAATCACATCGCCGCAAAACGTAACAGGTAATTTCTCCTCCGTGTTTTCCAAAATCGTGTTTTAGTGACACCGGCGAAATTTAAATCGCCGAGATAAGTATTACTTTCGTTATTTTTTTTTTGCAACGATTAAAAAATCACTGCAAATAATTTTTTCAGTGATTTTCCAAGTTAAAAAATAGCTACAAAAGTCCGCATTCGCAATTGCAATGATTAACGAATCTTCGTAACAAGGTTTTTAATATACCAGCGAATTCTTTTCATTGCAAAAAATGAGGAATCGCTGCAAAAGACCAATTTAATATTTGTGGCGAATATTATTGTCGCAAAAAGTGAAAAAATCGCTGCAAAAGACCAATTCCAAAATTTTATGTAAAAAGATTGTGACGGTGTAAAAATCGTCGCAATTAAAGGCTTTTTGCAGCGATTTTAATTCCGACAGACATAAAATCGTCGCAAAAAGTCTTATTTCTTGTACTGTTGCTATCCTTCAAAATCGTGGAACTACAACCACATATTTTTCCTTCAAAAAATTTATCCTTTTTTGGTTTAAATTCCATATGTCATAACGGTAACTTGATTTTTAACAAATACAAAAGAACGTAAATTGAGATGATGGCCAAGTGACCAGAAATCATAGCATATATTTAAAAAAAAAATTACATGCCATTGAAAAAGAAAATTGGACCCACTTTTCATTTAATGTCTTCACCTACACTATACATTTCAACCGAGCATAGTAGTCCTTGCTAGTAATTATAATAAAATGGCAATACATTGATACATTACATTTTCATCAAATGAATTACAGTCAGAAAATTGCTAATTGCTAACAAACAATAAATTGAAAAACACATAGTTATAGTTGAAAAATAAATGTCAGATGCCTTCACTCATCTATTGATTTTTTCAATTCATTCCTCAAAATCTTTCCAAGCCTCAAAATGATCCAGACTAATCCAGTTCTTGTCAATTGCCATATTCGATGCCATTTCAGATTTGTTTTTACCTTGTAATGAAGATGAATATTTTGGAATAGTTAGAATATAAGGTTTTGGATCAACTTGTGCATTGCTCACTAACCTGGATCGGCAGCTTGGACCAGGGTCAACCACTACTTGTATTTTTGGAGTTGGACTATCATCACTGGGTATGTCAAAGTCAAAATGTTGGGTAGGTGGTATAACACGTATTCTTGTTGTGGTCTTCATGCATGAACTGAACTGTGTAGAGGGAGAAGCGGTGCCATATTGGTGATTCCTTGATTCATTTGCTACGACATCATTCATTCTAAAACCATGCTTCCATGAACCATTAAATGATATGCCATTATCCTAGTTATGTGCATTTCCTTCCCATGACGATGTAAATGCAGTACCACTTTGATTATTATTTAAAGGCATTAAAAAAACAGAACGTCGTTTAGTGTTGGTGACAACGTAATGTTTCGTATAGATGCAACCAACTTGACCACCTTTTTTGGTATGACCAACTTCTTCGAGCCTTGGTAGAGGTGTGTTTTGATTGTCTATATCGTTACTACCTTCATCCGAATTTTCCTCTGACACTGCATAGCATGAACAATTTTGTCTCTTAGAATACTTTCTCCAGTATCTTTCCTCATGTTCAAAATTCTTTATCAGCCTTTTCACATTTCCAGTATAGTTGATTTCACCCATAGTAACTTTCAGTGGTTTATCATCGAAATGTTGCAGGGATCAGTGATAATTGTATAGTGCAATTGTTGTTGATAAACTCAAAATCTGTCTCTTTAAAGTTTTCCCAATGTCTTTGGGATTGGATTTGTATTTTCATTTTTCCATATCCTGAGAAGAATACATATATAGGATATATCTTAAAATTCAAATGCATATAAAAAAAAACAATATATAAATAGAAGGCGTGAACATAAATGCATCATAAACATATGTTTGAATGATGGATCTACTCGAGAATGAAGTTCTTTATTACTAACTTTATGTTCAAAGATGTTCTATGGCTACATCGAACAAGTTTATTGGAATTTTTAAACCCTTCAAGCATTCAACCTGACATGACATAAGGTACCATTATCTCATTCTTATAGCCAATAAGGGATGAAATTAAAAAAAAACTTTGACCGAGAGAAAAATAAAGTACTTGTGCGGAGTTGGACAAAACATTAATGGAAGCTAAACTTTCATTCTTTTTTGGTCTCTAAAATGGCTTGAAAGCAGTTTGGATGGTCAGTTAAGATAAAAGTTGAAAATTGAATAAAATATTATTTTTTAACATTATTATTGTTTTGAGTTTTGAAAAAGTTAAATTATTTATTATATTTTATGTGAGAATTTGAGAAAGTTGTAATAATAATATGAGAAAAAATGAAACACTTTTTGTATCCAAACGGAATATTTAGTTTGAAAAATGAGGTGAGATAAGAAATCTATTAATATTAGTGAAATAGTTTATGAATATTAATGAAATAGTTTGAGTTAAGATATTTTATTGAGTTTTGAAAAAAGAATGAGAAAAAATTAAATAGAAACATTATAAAATTAAAAATATTGTTAGAAATTTATAATATAATTTTGTAATATTATTTTTGTTTTGAAATTTGAAAAAGATGAATTGTATTTTGTATTTTATTTGGAAATTTGAGAAAATTATAATGATTAGGTAATGACTAGATAAAAAGTTGAAGATTTAAAATTGAAAATTTTGTGTTTGAAAATGAAATTATTAGAAATTTTGAGATGAAATGAGATTAGATATGTTCCCAAACGAGGCCTTAGTAATTTATTTTTCACTTCAACATGTGCATGCAATATTTGTACTTATAGTTAATTTCTAAAGGCTTGTTTAGAAAGTAAGATTAGATAAGAATTATGTGAATAGTATAGTGGAATGATTTTAGTTAAAATGTTTTATTGGATTTTGAGGAAAGATGAAGAAAAGATTGAATAAAAATATTTTAAAATTAAAATATTGTTAGAATATAATTTTTTAATATACTTTTTATTTTGAAATTTGAAAATGTTGAATTATTTTTTGGATTTTATTTGGAAGTTTGAGAAATTTATAATGATTAGGTAATGATTAGATAAAAAAGTTAAAAATTTAAAATTGAAAAATGTTTGTATTTGAGTGATATTTGATAAATAAATTTTAAGATGAGATGAAATGGGATGAGATCTGCATCTCACTTCCAAAATAAACCTTAAGATAATCAAAATTGGGGATGTTTTAGGAACACATGCAAGCTTATCTGTAATTAGAAAACAATGCATACATGTTGGTACCAATGCAAGATAGAAACCATTCTTGAACTATTACACTCTTCACGAACCTGACTTGACTTCCTTTATTATGAAAGTCATTATAATTAATGCTAGATATAAACTAGCTTTATCTCTTGCACATGAATTCAAATCCTCAACGTGCAGGGGTAGTACTCTCCTTAGCCATTCAAGTCTCTAAAGTTCAAGTTCCAATTGTGATTGCCATTGTTAATGCATAAAATCTCCCAACAGACCGAAATAGGAAAAAAATTCATTCCCAGCCCACGAAGGTGGTTTGGGCCTCGATGAGGCAGTTTGAAGCCCACAATGACTGTATGGGACGTTGATTAGGTAACCGTACATACATCTATAGCAATAAATAGAGAGAGAATATAGAAAATGTGAATAGAGAAGGAGACGCACAGATTTACGTGATTCGACATAGGGCTTACGTCCACAGGTCGTTTGGAGGGCAAATCCACTACTATAATAGAAGTATTTTACAGTCACTCATGATCTCTGTGTGTCTCACTGTACAATGGGGGTCGGAACCCCTTGGACCTAGAAAAGATAAAAATGACATCTCTCATCGCGAGGTTAAAGAAATCTCTCCCTCTTCCAGTAGTAGTCGCCCAGAAGTTTTTCCAAAAAATCCCCATTTTCATCAGATCATATTCATTTTATTATGGCCTTATCATTGGTATGTGAAAAAAATCAGTTTTATGTCACTTCCTCCCCTTGCTTGTCTGACTTGCTTTTCTTCTTATACTCTTACTTTTTCTTTCCTCCCTCTCTTTTCCTCTAACTTCCTCATGACACCTTTATCATGGATTGTGCTTGGTGTATCTTGGGTTGGGCCTAGTATATTTACCCCCAACAGTCATGATCATTAGTATTATTGTGCCAAAAGTACATGCAAAAACCATATTTCAGCTAGTAGAGGATAAGGGAGAAATACAAAGTCAAGCATGCAAACTTTGGTTGTACGAGAGTAATCTACCATAGCATGTACATATAAATATAAAGGTAACTCTCATACAACTAAAATTATTGCAAGCATGTATGAATTTCACTTCTGCTGGCAAACTTTTGGAGAGTAAGGACTCTCACTGCCAGCCAGTATCCCTCTAATCACCCCAAAAACATTCATACCCAAGCCATGTAGAGTAGAGAAAAGAGAAATAGTGGGGGGAAATGGGACTAGTGGAGTGGTTCTCTTGTTCTCATGGCCCAATAGACTGTTCATGGATAAGAGTAAGGCTACCTAAAGGTGGTTTGAGTTGACAGTTCTGCAAAAAACAATTTGCAAGGGCCTTCAATATAATTACCACAATTGTTCATCAAGACCATAATAGAGATTGTTGCATGCATTGTTTCTAAATGAGTTGAAGCAATTGAGCCTGTCAAGGGAGAGCTCCTTCTCCACAACCTTGGATAGGAAAGCATGTACTTAGACTACAATAAAGAAGAGACAACCTAAGGACAAGGACAACCTTGTGCAATGTGGCATTGTGTGGCATCCACATGCATCTAAGAAGACTCATGTGGCTTTTGAGCTAGTTGGAGCTAATGCATTATGACAACTAGGAGAGCTGGAGGCCAGATTATCATGTGCGTGATAATGGTTTGTGTGCAACTACAAATCTTACCTTTAACATATCTTCCTAAGTGAAAAGAAAACTTATAAATAAAGTAAAAAGGAAAATATAAAGATGATAGAGAAGTTAATCAATTAAAAAGAAGTCAAGATGACAACACTTGTGGCCCATTTGGGTTGTGGGTTTTTATTGAGCTTTTGGTTGGATTCTGTTAATAGATATGCAAATCAGCACTTCAGCTCCAACTATGGCAACAAGATCACAACATCCCTACATCAAAGCAACATTCTTACATTAAAGGACATTAGTGCAGATCAAGACTCACAAGGAAATATCCAACCATTGAGTTTCCGTATTAATAGTTAGATTTATATCTAGCTGTACATAATCCAGAATATACATAGTTACTCCTTTGATTGTATATTCCATATTCTTGTACACTGCACTTTTGTATAAACTTATAATCAATAAAACCTTCAATGGTCATAGGATCTCAAGATGGCTCTTGGAAAACCAAAGACTTCTCAAAATACCACATGTACTACTACTCTATCAAGCATCCTCTGCAAGCTTTTCACTCTACTGCCCTAGCTACTGCACCAAAACATTTCTCACAAGTAGCAAAATCTCCTCAATGGTGCCAAGCTATGGAATAAGAGTTTGGAGCACTCTAGGCCAATCAAACATGGACCCTGTGTCCTAGGCCAATCAACAAAAATATTATTAAGGGTGATAATATATGACATGATCCATGACCCAACATGAAACAACACGAATTTGCGAATTTGTGTTTGATATAAATGGGTTCAGGTCAAAACGGGTTGACTTGTTAAGACATGATTAATAAACGGGTCTACCTGCTTAACTCGCTAATTCATGAGCCCAACATGAAACAACACGAATTAGCGAGTTTATGTTTGATATAAATGGGTTCAGGTCAAAACATGTTGACTTGTTAAGACACAATTAATAAACGGGTTAACCTGCTTAACTCGAAATCAATCTGTTTAAATTTTATTTCAAAATTATAATTTTTTTATTGTTGTGTTGTAATATTGGTATTTCTCAATATGCTTATATTCTTATTAGTTAAATTGTAATTATGGATCTATGCTCATATTTGTTATTGTATGGTTATTAATATTAGTTTTATTATACGTTAACATTTAAAAAATATGGATATTTTTTGTTATTAGGTAGTCTTGTTGTTTTTTTAATAGATATTGTCGCTACTAATAAATAAATATTTTAACTTTTATATTAAATTATATTAATCAGGTCAAATGGGTTATGCATGTTAGTTCAACACATTTACATAAAACGGGGTTGACTCATATAGTCAAATGCCCATGACTTGACACAACATGAATATGACCCATAAACACGAATTGTCACCTCTAAACATCATCACCAACAAGTGGGTTTTTCAAGTAAAGTAAAAGGCTAATAGAAGTATGGATAGATTCAAGGCAATATTAGTGGCTAAGAGTTTTAAGCAAAAGGATTGCATTAGCCTCAACTATTAGAGCCATCTTGGATATTGCAGACCACTTTAACTGGCCAATAAGGCAATTGGATGTATCCAATGCCTTCCTCCATGGTTTCCTTGAAGTAGAAGTATACATAGAGCAACCTACCGGCTTTATCAACAAGCAATTCCCACGACATATTTGTAAGCTTAATAAGGCCATATACAACCCTAAACAATTCCGTCGAGCTTGGTTTAACAAGCTAGTAGACACACTCTTGAGTCTCGGGTTCACTGAGTCAAAGGTTGATTACTCCCTTTTTATTTTTTAAAAGTCCAACATTCATATATTCTTTCTAATTTGTTTGAAGCAAACATTTGCCATGAAGGATTTCGGGCTCTTAAGTGTCTTATTAGGCATTCATATGCATAGAAATGATGTTGACTTTCACCTCTCACAAGCCAAATACATTTTGTTGATAGTGTTAAAATTATTTGAGCCAAATTTGCCAATAGGTCAATTCATGCAGGCACCCAGCTATCTCAATATGATAGTGACTCTTTAGAGAATGCAACTGAATATTGTCACTTGGTTGGAACACTACAATATTGTACATTGACATGGCTTGATATAGCCTTCATTGTAAACCAATTATAAAAATTTTTGCACAACCTATCAACTACACAATGGACAATAACCAAGAGAGTCGTTCATTACCTCAAAGGCTCCATAACTTAAGGACTATTTTTTGGCAAAGGCTCCCTCAATTTGAATGCATATAGTAACTATTGGGTAGACAATCCCGATGATAGAAGGTCCACCACTGGCTAAGCTATTTTTCTTAGGCCTTGTCTCATTAGATTGAGTATAAAGAAGCGGCCAGTTGTCTCCAAGTCCAACACTAAAGCTGAATAGAGATGCCTTGCTCTTGCCACAACTAAGTTATTTTGGCTTCACATTCTGTTTCATGATATTAAAATTTCACTTAGCACCACTCCTACCATATGTTATGACAACCTTGGAGTCTTTCATTGACATCAAACCCTGTCTTCCATGCTCGCACTAAGCATGTTGAGGTTGATTGTTACTTTAGCCATGATAAAGTAGTTTAAATAGACGTCTCAATTCAGTATATTCCAACAGCTCAACAGATTGCAAACATCTTCACCAAAGTCTAGCCTCTATTCGATTTCTGCTACTTAGAGACAAGCTAAAAGTGTGTGTCCCGCCTATTAGCTTGTTGGGAGATGCTAACAAATATGTAGATCAACACTTCAGCTCCAACTATGGCAACATGATTACAGCATCCATGCATCAAAGGACAGTAGTGGAGATAATGACTCATAAGAAAATACCCAACCATTTACTTGCTTCATTAATAGTACTTGTATCTAGCTATACATGATCTAGAATATACATAGTTACTCTTTTGAATGTATGTTCTCATATTCTTGTACACTTCACTTTTGTATATTCTTAAAAGGAAGGCAAGGAACCCTCAATGATGTATGAACATTTCATAAAAATATATGAATGTTTGTTAAGTGACCCAAAAGAGAGGTATAATTACCGCCACAAGATTTATTATTGTCACCCAAAAAAAAAAAAATAGTATATCAAGTATGTTGCATCATGTTAATGTTTGTAAGCAAAACCCTAATAGAGTCGGATACATGGATCCACAAACTATGAGTTGTGAGGGAGATAATGATATGAGTAACATAGCAACTGCACATAAGTTTGATTAAAAAAATGTACGAATGGAAATTGTGAAGATAATAATTTGTTGTGAGGTTTCATTTAGGTTAGTCTAAGTCTAAGGATTTAAGAAGGTATGGATATCACTTAAAACAAGGTTCCAAGTGTCATCTCGAACCATTGCAGCTAAAGACTGTATTAAACTATTTAAAATATAAAAGGAGAAGTTGAGGAAAATATTTAAAGTAGTTGAGTGGGTTAGTTTAACTACTGACACTTGGGCATCCATTCAAAACTTAAATTATATGTGTCGTACTGTATATTTTATCAATGAAAATTACACAAGAATTATAAACTTTTGTATGATTCATAATCACAAATGAGACACTATTGGAAAACATGTAGATTCATGTCAACAAGATTGAGGTATTGACAATATTTTTACTGTTATAGTTGACAATACTTCCTTAAACAATGTAACTATCGATTATTTAAAAATGTTTTTGGGAATTCATTTGTTGGAAGGGAAGTATATATACATAAGATATTCCGCCCATTTTACGAACCGAATTGTGAACAATGGGCTAAAAGATTGTGATAATTTGATCATATTCAAATAAGGTGTTGCACCCATATTATAAATCTCATTGTGAACGATGGGCTAAAAGAATGTGATTATTCAATCACAAGCGTGCGCAATATGGTTAAGTATGTTGGCTCATCTCTAGCAAAAATGAAAGAATTCAAAAAGTATATAGAGAAGAAGAAAATCGATTGTTCAAAATTTGTGTGCCCTAATGTTCCCACCAGATGGAACTCGACTTATCTCATGTTTGAAGTAACAAAAACATTTCAAAAGTCATTTTTGCGATTAGAGAATGATTATAATTATTTTTCTCGCTATTGTCATAGTGTGAACTTAAGACCTCTAGACTCTAGTGATTGGGAGAGAGTCAGAGTATTGGTAAAGTTTTTGAAGATTTTTTTTATGATGCTACTATAAGACTTTATTGCCCTTTATTTGTCATATCTAATGCATATTTTCAGAAACTTTATCGTATCTAATCACATTTATCGAAAATAATTCAAAATAATGATCAGGTGTTGAGATGTATGATGGTGAATATGAACATAAAGTACGACAAATATTGGGAATCAATTGAAAAGACTAACTTGATGATATTCCTTGTTGTTGTTCTTGATCTAAGATGCAAATTTGGTTTTTTACAGTTTTAGTTCAAAAGACTATATGGTGGTAATTTAGTAGAAGAAATTATTGTAAAAGTGAAACAATTGATGATTGACATGTATGGGGAGTATAGTGTTATGTATGGTAGTTCAAGTGGAGTTTCCTATTCTGAGCCTCCTTCCTCAATTGATCTTAGTATGATTGATTCTGATTTTCGACAGAGTTTTTAGGTTGAGTATAAACAAGAAATTATTGAATCTAATTGAATGAAAAAATTAGAGATCATTTAATACTTGGAGCATGGTTTTGAGGCATGAGCTCCAAATTATCAAAATTTGGATTAGTGGAAGATCAATGAAGTAATGTATCATATTTTGGTGAGAGTTGCCCAGGATGTGATGATTATTCCCATCTCCACTACTTATTCTGAGTCATCCTCTAGTGCAGGGGGTCATGTACTTAACCCATTTCATAGTTCACTATCTCCAAGAATAATTGAGGCACTCATTTGTGGGCAAAATTGGTTGAAAGATATATTAATATCTATTGATCTTCGTGCCTTTTTCGATAATGTTGAAAGTTTTGAGATGGAATTGAGTAATAAACTTATTTTTTATTCACATATTTATTAAAAAATTTCATAATATTTATTTTTATGTAATTTAATAATCATCATGTGTTTTTGTTTAGAGTTTCATCCAAAATCAAGTTTTACTTGTGTTGATGAGGAGTGACTCAAGGCTTATGGTCTCAATGATGGTATGGTTTTTATTTTCACTCATTTGTTAGAGAAACTAAACCACTTTCGTGCTGACTTGTATCATTTGCCGGGATGTCGTGTGTCTGATGTGTTATCTTTCCATCTATTTTCATTCTTTTTGTGGGAAGTTGTATCCTGTTTGTTTTGGTGGAAGGTTTTTAATTTGCAAGAGTAAAATGATGATGGAATGGGGTTTTTGGGGTTGTGGCATTTTGATGAGTAATGAGTTAATGGAAAGAGGGCTCGAGATTATCATAACGTAGAATTATGGTCTTGTCTGTTGTATTGTCTGCTTGGTTGGTATTAGGGTGAATGCATTTACTGTGGCAGGTGTTTCATTTTTGTGGAGTTTCTATTTCAGGGTGCTTGATTGGGTCTTGTGAAGCCGTTGATGTAGTGGTGATCGCTACAGTGGTCATTTGATATGATTGTTGGTATGCTTCTTATATCATATGATTGTTGATATACTACTCCATTTGATATGATTTTTTATATACCTCTCTTATGTCAGCAATAATGTGCACATTACCTAAAAAAGATTTCAATGATGTACACATTTTAATATACAGTGACATTAGGTACATAAGTGACCAAATACCAAAATCTTAAAGATCAAATATGCCATTCATGACCGACTTGGTTCTCTACTTTATCAAATATCCCCTCAAAATGCAATTTATTCCTTTACAAGTTCTTTTTTTCTATTCATGATCATTTTACAGAAAAAAGATTTTGGATTGGACCATTCTAAAAGAAAAATGACTAAAATTTCCACCCGATCGACTCTGATTGGTTGGATCGGGTTAGGTTGGTTTGGCATGTTTTGATTGGTGGGTCGGGTCAGGCCCAAATCCAACTTGGGTGGGTCGGGTTGCATGCCTAATAATATATGCTAAAAAACTAACCATATTAATTACATTAACAGCCACGATGGAGTTTTGTTTTGCAAGGGGAAGTACCACAAGATCATCACCCTGATCTTGATGGTCAATGTTGATTTTTATTTACCTGTAACGAGCAAAATGATAATATTCAATATTACATCTGGGAATGTGAAATTTGCCAAAGCAACATGGTTGAGAACTTGGCACCTGTGGGACTCTCCATCTGGTTTTATTCCTACATCGTATTATTTGGATTGAAATTACTGATGATGACGTTCCTCGTCCACGATGTGGCTGGGATGTTATATGTTATTATGGTAGTACTGGATCGTCTTTAAAGAAAAGTGCTAGTACATTCACTAAAAGATTCCACAAAAGTAGATCTATAAATTATCATGGTTTCATATGATACGTTAAATTTACTTTACAATAAAAATAATTTTACAATCTAATACACTACATTAAGTCATGTCATTTTGTAGGTTTCCTTTTATAGAGCTTATTTGTTGTTAAAGTATTTCTCATTTTCTAATATATAGGACTAATTAATGACACTTTGAGGTGGGTGATTGGGATTATAACCCAAAGACAAATGAAACTTCTTGAGGAGAAATTTGAGGTTATCAACTGCATGCGTTACCATGGGCCATTGTGCAACGGATTGGTGCATTTCATTATAGGCAGATACAGCCGCAATAGCGTACATGTGTTGTTGTTACCAATTTACCATCCTAGAACGTGGAATATATATATATATATATATATATATATATATATAATAGATATAAATTATTAATATGAGTCTTGGGAACATGATTGATTCTTTTTTCTTGGTATATAGTTACGTCGTCTAGCTAGGTGCGTGACGGGTAGATGTTTTGTCAATATTTCTTCTTTATATGAGCTTGACACTTGCATGCACCAAGCATTTTTGTCTATATATTTGAACTCTTGCTATCAAATGTTCCTTTGAAGATCGAGCTCGATCCCTTGACGCAGCTACCCTAACAGCTCTTGTAAAAATAAAATAAAATAAATAAATATAGTTTAGCATGCACGTGACAAAACAACCCACAGCTGGATCAGAGAAGTAGTTGTGTTGCCTGCAGAGTGCAGACAGAGCATGTCCGATTTGGTTGCACTCTGGCTCTGCTTCAAGCGCAACGTTTCGTGTTGGCCGAGGGCAACAGAGATCCATACTCTTCTAATTTAATCCAACTACCCCGCGCCTTCCCTTCTCCCCATAGTACTGCTCCAACTACTCTCTTAGCTCTCTCAGTCTTTAGACCGACCAATCAAATAGTTCCTATGGAACGGCAGGCCTTGTCTCTTCACCCCCAACTACCCTCTCTCTGACTCTCCGCTCCGGTGGCCGCTTGGGTATCCTATCTACCCCCTTTCCACCTACCCCTTTTTTTACTCTGCGACAACAGATATAAAAGATGGTCCCCAGTCCTTTTCAGGAATACGCTAGCTTGAAAGCTTCCAGCTAAAAAACTCCAAGCTACACTAAGTATACAGTCATCTCGAAGAGCTTCTTCGATGGCACAAATGGCAGAGAAAGACATGAACACCGTGTCCAGAAGAGTGGCTTCTGTGGCCCAACACTTCATTCCGGTTCATTTGCCTTCCAATGAATCCGGTTCCCTCGGGTTATCTAACACCTCCAATATAAACGACAGCTACCATCGGGTACACGGTGAAGTTCCAACTCACCCGGCTGTGTGGAGATCGGTTGCCCGCGATGACTCCGGCAAGGAGTTTCAGTTCACCGATATTATCTACGAGAAAGCCGAGGGCGAGGGGATCGCAAAGGTCAGTCTTGCTTAAATACCATGTATGTCATGCAACCAGGAGTAGTACGTACTGATTGAGCTTAAACCCTGGACTGACACTTGTTAACCCCTGGGGTCAGCGTGGTGTTCCTATATATGCATTAGATGCATTTTAATCATTATTCTCTGCTTTTTGTCTGCTTTTCCTTATAGATTACGATCAATAGGCCAGAGAGACGTAATGCGTTCAGGCCACAGACAATAAAGGAGCTGATTGTGGCGTTTAATGATGCTAGGGATGATAATACTATCGGAGCTATCATTTTTACCGGCAAGGTATGTATATATA
Organism: Juglans cinerea; assembly: GCA_961763995.1. Taxonomy (NCBI): domain Eukaryota; kingdom Viridiplantae; phylum Streptophyta; class Magnoliopsida; order Fagales; family Juglandaceae; genus Juglans; species Juglans cinerea. The sequence goes on from CAUIVZ010000003.1 coordinate 28,040,800, forward strand.
TCTATATCCTAACTATTTGCATCCAATTATGACTCTTCTCTTGCAAACAATATATAATGCCTCTGTACGTTTTGTTTTTCATCTAAACACTTTTGTTCTTCTTGTATGTATGTATATAATATATATATATATATATATATATATATATAACCGTCGCCTAATCATTTTGAAAAAAGTGAATAAAATATAAGACCCAAATAAAAAAAATTAATTTTTTAATAGTGAACCTTACTCTTTTTTAAAATAGTTACACGACGTTTACGCAATTCATGATTATATATATATATATATATATATACTAAATTAAGAAACTTACTATCAATGACCAAGCCTCGTTAATAGTACTAGTGAATAGTATGCTAGTATAATCGTTACTAGGTCCTCGTAAATACGTTCCGAAGAATACTCGCATACAGTTAAATATAATATAAATAATAAAATTTATTTCTTTCCACTTAACTTTTTAGAATAAGTGATAATTTCACATAATATAAAAACAGAAGTCTTGAATTGGAATATTAACTCTACACTTATTTTATTTAATTAAATATTTCATATGTTAGATCCACTCATTAAAAGAGAATCTGGCCCACACGTGAGAGAGAGTATGAAAAATATAATATAAATAATAAAAGCTACCTATTTCTATCACATGAGTTGAGATAAGATCTAGATAAGATGAGATGAGATGATATGAAAATTGAAAGTTGAATTAAATATTGTACTAATATTATTTTTATTTTAAGTTTTAAAAAAGTTAAATTGTTTATTGTATTTTGTTGAAAGTTTAGAAAAATTGTAATGATTAGATGAGATGAGATAAAAGGTTTCTTGTATCCAAATTAACAACATAGCTCGTTTGGATATTGAGATGAGATGGGATGAGATGGTTTTAGATGAATTGAATAAAATATTATTAGAATATTATTTTTTAATATTATTATTATTTTGATATTTGAAAAAGTTGAATTGTTTATTATATTTTGAATAAAAGTTTAAAAAAATTGTAATGATAAGATGAGATGAGATGAGATGAAATCATATCTATATCAAAACAAGAACTTAGTAATATCTCATATACGAGCCTCAAGTATACGTGCCACAGAGCATTAGTACAAGAAGTTTCAAGTATACGAGTCTTGAGAAAGTCCTTTTTAAAAAAAATGGTCTACACCGTAAAAATATAAAAACATTCATTTATTTTTCTAGTGGGGCTACATTTTTGTAAAAAGCTGACGCAAATTAAACTTACAAACATATGTTTGAAAACATAATTATTTTTAGATATTATCAAATTATTTCATTATTATTTATTTATTTATTTATTATTATTGTTATTATTATTTTATTTTATTATTATTTACAAATTCTTTTATTATTATTTACAAATATTAAATTACTTCACTAATATTTACAAATATTTTATATTCTTACCCGGCCAATCCCGTTGTACCCAAAATTACTCTATTGTGAAACAAAATATTAAATTATTGATAAAAAAAACATCACATCAAATAGGATAAACTAACAATAAAAGTGTAGTTAGACATTTTTTTTTATAAAAAAATCATAAACATACGTCACTTTTTACAATATTTTACATAATAATTATTTTTATTATAAACTTATAAAAGTAATATCATTTTATCAAAATATCTTTATTTTACATATATTGTAAGAGTATTATTACTCATTCATACTGGCTAGCTCGTGATCATGATCACGATATATAATCCACCTGGCTGATGCCTACCCTGTAGCTGTCTCTCGTGAATGCTGAACAGTATTCAGTAATATTTCTTGTAATTTTGTACTGTTAGAGTAACGTTTCAAATAACTCTATTTCTTATCAGAGTTGAGTGTGCCAATAATATTTAATATCTTTTATCACGAGAGTTTAACCGATCTAATGAAAGAGACAGGAAATATGAGTGTCTGTGCCACTAATATTAACCATATGTTTTCATGTTTTCCATGCTCATATAACTTTAATGAATTCATTGATCATTTACTGTTGTTGGCAATTTATTGTTGTGCAGGGAACCCAGGCATTTTGTAGTGGGGGTGACCAGGCTGTGAGGAAGGCAGATGGTTATGCTGATTACGACAAATTTGGTCGTCTTAATGTTTTAGATTTGCAGGTACCTACCTACCTACCTGGGTTTATCTTCATATACAGCAGTACATTATAAGTATATTGTCTTCTTATTTGGTTGTGTTTCTCATTCTTTTATTTCGTTTCATCAATAACAGGTGCAGATCCGTCGTCTTCCTAAGCCAGTGATTGCAATGGTATGTTATAATCTTCTTAAAAGCCCCCCACTTTCCTAAGCTAGCCATGCTGTAGTAAACAATTGGAAGCCTACTTGCTGCTGTATGGCAAATCGGCATAAAAAATCACGGCAAAAAGTCTTTCTTTTTGCTGTCACTTTTTCTGCAGAGTATTAAAAAAAGAAAAATCGCGGCAGATAGTTATTTCTCGTGGCCATTATACCCGGCAAATAGTCTAACTTGCAGTACTTCCTGAGTAGTTGATCGATCACAGTACTACTATTTAAAATTTAATATGTTGCTCACACTTCGATGAAATCATTTTGTTTTTCCAAAAATCAGGTTGCAGGCTATGCTATTGGAGGCGGGCATATACTACACATGGTCTGCGATATAACCATTGCAGCGGATAATGCTATTTTTGGCCAAACTGGTCCTAAGGTATAAGATCTATATATATATATATATATATATATATATATATATATATATATATCTTTTCCCTATTTTTCTGAAATATTATTTTATTCATTGGAGATATAACTAAGGTTTCAAACCTCACCATATATCATGTGATTTCTACTTTTGATAGCATGGACTGTCATCTTATGATGTTTGGTTATAAATGTAACTTTGTTCATGCTGTTTTCCTTTAATTACCATTGCAATTATAATTGGTCACATAATGGCAGGTTGGAAGCTTTGATGCTGGTTATGGAAGTTCCATCATGGCCACTTTGGTAAGACATAATACATTGAGGGTGAAGATGCCTTTTGTCTTGTATGAGACTGGTATCACATTACTCTTTCATTATTTCATTGTCACGTCTGTTGTGGGATCCGAATTTTGAAATCAAATGTTGTACTTGAACAGATTGGCCCTAAAAGAGCACGTGAAATGTGGTTTTTGGCAAGGTTCTACACAGCTCCTGAAGCAGAGAAAATGGGACTCGTTAATACTATTGTGCCGGTGAGTTCATTTCCAATATATCAAACAGACCCTCAACCAGTACAACAGTATACGTTGTTAATGTTCAGAATATCTTGTATTTTTTCAGCTAGAGAGTTTAGAGCAAGAAACAGTTAAATGGTGCCGGGAGATCGTAAGAAACAGCCCAATGTCAATTCGGGTGCTGAAATCAGCTCTTAATGCAGTTGATGATGGCCATGCTGGGCTTCAGGTAGAGAAATATGACTTGAATTTTTCTAAGATCCTTACAGCTACACTATATCCAAGCACACGTACGGGGTTGCACTAATCCAGAATCCAGGACTCTTGAATCCTATGATGCCAGCAGCTTTTCTTAATTTCCTTTTGCTTGTTTTCCTTTGAATATGCATAAACTTTGAACTAATTTATTTTGTTTTTGTTTGTTTTTCTTTTGCAGCAACTTGCTGGAGATGCTACACTCCTATTTTATGGCTCCGAAGAAGGTATTGCAGGGAAGACAGCATATCTGGAACACAAACGCCCCGATTTCTCAAAATTTCCATGGAGGCCTTGATTTTGTGCAACTCCTTTTCATGGCTCTACCAGCATCATTTATAGATCACTCGGTCGCTAGGTGCTGATATGACCTAATTCTTTCCTTGCAAGGGAGAGAATTTCAGATTATTGCATGCCCACTAGTCTTGTCTACGTTTGATTTCTTAGTCATTGCTGATTTTGTTTTTGTCATTTAGATAACTTGTTTAGGAGACGAACCTCCATTCCAATAAAAAGATCGAGACTATGGCAATTTATTTTTTACAATTATTTCGGAACCATGCATGGTGGCCACTTACTATTAAATTTGAATTTCATCATCTACTAAATTTATCCATTCAAATGACGAAAAATGAAATTAATTATAATTGTCAATAACTTGCTATTACATATATATGTTTTATCAAACTCATCTAGTGAGAGAAATCTCAAAATGATTTTCAGTAAAACGTCATAATCATTTGTTGTCGTGGTGGTGCATATTAGTCCTATGCCATATTATAAAAGGAAAAGATAATATAATATTATACATTCATCCAACTCATATTATATTGTAATGATGTAGTATATATATGTATCAGTCCTTGAATTCGTCATTTCGAAAAGTGAGAATTGGTTTAACGATGGATGAATACTACTACCATCATGTCAACATATATATTGGTGTGAAAGTGAGATGAGAATGTAATCTTATCTTAATATAAAAATACAGAGATTACTTAGAGTTATACATAATGTACTCTCATCTCACCGTATTGATATAGCGTTATCCATCTACCAGCCTTTGCCACCAAATCAGTATGACCATAAAAGGAGCCTGCATGCACCTCCTTTGTGATGGTGTGTGGGGACCACACTCTATTTGCACTTTTATATTTTTCTTGTCGAGAGATTATCACCTTCTTCTTCTTTCTTTTTTTTTGTCGAAAATAGATATCAGTCTTTTCATTTCTACAATCTAGAGGACGATAGTGTGGAAAACTCAAAGGAAAGCTTTCACTACAACAGAAAGGCTCGATGAAAATTTTTGTTTCAAATTATAGTCATTTCGTCTTAAAATATTTTTTGAGACGAAAAAAATTCATCCCGAGCTCGTTCTAATAACATTGTACCAAAAGATATATTAGGATAAAAATCACAATTTTGTGCCAAAAAATATCTTTTAGGACGAATTTGAAGCAAACCGTTCAAACACGTTTGAACGGAAATTTCTTTTGTCACGGTTGAAATCCGTCCTAGAATATCGTTCAAACGGTTACAATTTTACGTTCGAACATGATTAATGTGTTTGAACAATTGCAAAATACATTCGAACAAAAATAAATTATACACACGTTCGAACGGTATTAATTTAGCTTTCCATTCAAACGTTAAAGGGTCATATCGAACGGTATAAGCGTTCGAACGGCATATGTTATGTTCGAACACTACGAAAATAAATGGCGTTCGAACGTTATGTAATCGTTCGAACTCTACGAAAATAAATTGCGTTCGAACATTATGTGATCGTTCAAACGCTACAAGCGTTCAAACATTATGTGGTCGTTCGAACGATAACTATTTTATTTAAAGTCAATAATAAAAGACCAAATAGACATTCATAATATTTGAAAAAATACATTAGAAACTATTTAATACTCACAAAAGTTTTATAATAAGTGCAAACTAAATAAATAACCGTGAGACTGGCATTGTTCGTACATAAATAGATAATCCCAAAATCTGTACGCAAAAAACCATCAGTTGCTTGGAGGCCTGTACTGTTGCATATATAAGCTACTGCATTTGGAGTTGCATCTGTCTTCTGAACTCTTATTGTTGTTCTTCATGTTGTTTGAGATGCATCTCCATATTTGCGTGACTCCAAACTCTTCGTGCTCGTGCATTAAAAATCAATGTTTTTGTTTCAATATTGTCAATTTTTTGCTTTTAATTATATCCATTGTATTGGCTGTAAGATAGTATTTTGGTGGGATTCTTCACCATCTTCTTTCATATCTCTCTTCTTAATTCTAAAAGAAATCTTATTCATAAAAAAAAATAAAAAAGGGTAACGATTATCTAAAAATATGTTTCTGTTGTTTTTTAGGAAGTAATTATTTTGAGGATATCCCTCCCCTACGCATTTTGGGCTACGTACAGGGAACACCACTTGTCTCCCTTGGATCGATGATGCAAGACGCAAATCTCACAATTCATTCAATTGTAACATTTGTTGTAGTCACACCCTTTTTATAAAGAAAAGTGTTACAATTACAAAAAAATTTCATGAAAGTAAATTCATAAACATAGGTAACTTTATATGATATATTAGATATACTTTACAATAAAAATAGTTTTATAATCTGACTATACCACATCAAGGCATGTCAATTTGTAAATTTACTTTTGTGAAATCTCTTTGTAGTTGAAACATTTCTCTTTTAAGAATATTGGCAGTGAAATGGCTAAATTTTGACTAATATTTGTTTATAGAATTCACCTTTTTCACTTTAGCTAGCCACTTTACATAATATCAAATTACAAACTCTTTAAATCTATCTTTATTGTATTAAAATATTTATTTCTAATCTTCATTTTTGCTTTTAGATTTTCATGGTAATTGAAATATTTATTCTCTATTAAAAAAGGCACACAAATTAAAACATTATATTTTCTGAAAATTTTATTTTTTAACATTTGTATTATTCCAACAGTCATATTCTTTCAATAGTCCTATTTTTTCAATGGATATATTCTTTTAACAGTCATATTTTTCCAAACAGTTATATTTTTTACTATAAAATACAAACATTTTCCCAATAGTTTCACTTCAATACAAGTTTCTTTGTGAAATTATTATTTTTTATTTTCTCCCAAAGGATCGTTCTCTTTTTCGCAAAAACACACTTCTCGATTTAGAATCTGATAAAGAATTTGAGACAGTAAGGCAACTTGTTATGTAAGAAGAAGTCGATCAACCTCGCATAATTATTCTAAACAATCATGGAGATTCATTAGGCATGATTGGACCAAACCTCCTTGCATGTTTTGGATGTATTTAGTATGCACAACAAGGCCTCCTTAGGTAACCAGGGGGATTGGCTCCCTTTCCTGTACAAACACAGATTCAAAGCAGGCTAGGGGGTGGTCTGGGAACCCTCCAACGCCCTAAGTCAGTTTTCTTTAATGGTATTGTCAATGGAATGTTTGCTTGAGTTCGAATGTACCTTGTGGTCAGCTTTTATATGTGGTGTGGGGAGAGCAACTTTCATGTGTTGTCAGGGGCAGTCCCATCATCTTCACACTCCGGCCGCCAAAAGCATTTAATGCGACGTGGGTCTCTGACAAATACGTCGGTGACCCCTCGGCCTGTGTCTGCTGTGCCCGCCTTTTCCCCTCTTAGGGTGTGGGTGATGGTTGCTTCTCCAACACGTCCTCCAGTGGCCGCAACTCATGATTGGCTTGGGTGTGCCTGAAGCATTTAAGGTGATGTAGCGTATTGGAGAAGGGTAATTAATGCAACGTGGGTCTCTGACTGATACGTCGGCTACTTCTCAGCCAATGTCGGCGGCACTTGCCTTTGTCAACTCTTGTCAGAACTTCATCATCTTTTCTTGATCCTCAATTTCACCAATTCGAGGGTCTCTTGGCCAGGCCAAGTGGGTCCTTGGGTTGTGAGATGGACTTCTTACTTTCTATGGGTCTTTTGGTTGGGCCGAATGGATCCCTGTGCCATGAGATGGGTTTCTTATCTCTTGTTGGGCTTAGCCTACTAGGTTGGGGGTTTTTATCCGTTCCATTTACCCCGTCAATTTTTATTGACCTTGTTTGATGGGAATTTAATTGCTCATTCTTCTTTTTCCTTTCCCTCCTTTTCTTTTCTCATTGATTTGTTTTTATTTGAAGTCACTTCTTCTGATCTAACGATTTAGCTCCTTAGACTTCGTTGGGAATGTTGTTTGGCTCCCACCCACGTCGCTTCGTACCGCATGCTTCACGGGATTCGAGCCAATCTGTATCCCTCTTTTTGCCACAGGGTGATGGACGTCAACCGTCGCATCCTTTTTATTTAAAGGGGCACTGTGCTCACTTTGTTCCCTCTTTCTGTATCCCTCCATGATTTTTGTTCTTCTTGCTCAAGACTCTCATTCTCCTTTCCATCTACTTCCTTCCTCCTGCGTCATTTCTTTCTATCCCAATGGCTTCTAAGAAGGCCATTCAACCTAAGATTCTCGGGTGATTAGGCCCTTTTGGGGTATGTATGGCTGCCCAGTTCTTCATCGGGCATAACAGGCATTCAGACGTCACCCTGGAGTCCATGACCTCGTTGTCCTCCACCTTCCATGTCCCATAATCGGTGGCCTTCGAGGTTCCTGGTCCACGCGAGGGGGTGTAGACTGTGAGGGTTATGCTTCAAAGGTCGCCCTCTTCCCTTGCATGTTTTCTTGTGGCTTAGGTTGCCGTCTCCTCGCCCTGTCCGCGACCTACTAGACCGTTTTGGCCTGGCCCTCACGCAACTCCACCAAAACGTTGGAGGATTTTGATGTGCTGCTGCATCTTGTGGCGTCAAGCCTCGTCGGAATTTAATCCTGAGCACGCCAACCTCATCGAATGCAAATTCCCCTTGACCCATAACCTCATAAGAACTTATGACAGAATAAACTAAAACATCCCAATATCATTCATAACCATAAATAATACTTCCTCACTTAAGAGGTCCACTTGAGTTCAACATAACGTGGGAGATAGTATCTCCATAAAACTGAATCTACATAGCCAGACTAATTCTTGCATATGCTCCATAGTATATAGAGTTGTTGCTACGAAAGTTGAAATCAAGTCCAACCTTCTTTCCAGATCGGGCTCCTCCTCAACCAGATCGGGCTCCTCCACAACCATCTGAAGCCAACGGTTCATCATGCTCGTCTTATGTCAATCCTGACACAACTTCTATCATTCAGGAGGGAATGGTAGTGAGACTACCACGGTGAGATTCCTTGAAATCTCAGTAAGTTAAATAACCAACTTGCACAGAGATAAGATATACATGATTAATGATAAACATGACGTGTATGCATTGATATGCAGAAAAAAAAAATCCATATTTTTGTCTCCCATCTAGATTCCTCGTCATTTTCAAGAAAACCTAAATGTACATTTTCTTTCAGAGAACATTTTTACGTCAACCGTCAAAAAAATAATTTCATCATAACATTTCATCATTTTTAGAAGTTCATAATTAATCATAACATTAACAACATAACATATGGTATCGTCACAATTTCCCATGTGCACTGTGAGTACCTGCTGGTGACCGTAGTACAACTCATGTTGGGATTACGTTTTCTGTAGACTCATTCTCAATGCATTGGTAATATAACATAACATCATAACGTATACACCCACCAATAGTAGGTGTCATAACATTTGACTTTGCTTTGACGTTCTTTAAAAAGAGTCCATTCGAAACCCGTTGACTGTTCTTCGTCAACCCAGCGTTACCACTCCATTCTTACTTCATAGTGGACGGAGGAGTTCCACTAGGATAATTCCCCATTGTAGCCTTTGGAGTCGTTACAAAATTCATTTCATACTATGCTTGAAAGATGTATTTCATGACATGTGCATATGTAGCAAGCTTTCATGAAAAAATGACATTTATAGATGCAATATGTTAAAATGGTGAAAATTTCACATGTCATGTAAACAAGTAATCAAATGCTCAATGATGTATCATATGATGTTTCATGCTCAAAATGACATTTATAATATTAATGTGGAGCTTATACAAGAATCATAAATAAATTATTTAAGAGTAAGTTAGAATCTAACTTACAAACTTTCCAAGTTTAGAGGATTGAACCGTCTGTAATCAAAGTTACACTAAGTTAGGATTTGAACCTCTAAGGAAGATATTCATAATCAAAGGGTTCAAAAATTTAGTATTTACAAAACTGCCCTTAAACTTAACAAAATTGCCATTAAGGCGTTAAATTTTACTATTTGCAAATAAGCCTCAAATTTAACCAAACTTCATAAATCTCATATTTTCCATAATCTAAAACCATCTATGCCCTTAAAACTTTAAGAATCAAAGTGCAACTATGGAAATCACACTCAACCTGTGGCATGCATTTCATAAAGGCTTAGATGTGATTTCAACTATTCAACCTCTATGGATGCATGTGTACTCAAATTCATTAAGTGCCAATTGTAATTATAACCTTAGGGATAATTAAAACTTAGGAATCAGGTCATACAAGTTCATCCCGACACTTAAATATGGTTTCAAGAATTCTCACTAAACCATCCATTAAGCTTATGCATGATGTTTTATAGCTTTCTGTAACACCCCGTTCCCGGAGGTTCGGAGAGTTAGTTCTTAATACTTAATATCAACAACAATACTAAAACTATAAAATCCAGAAAATCCCATAAAATATTAATTCATTTACCCAATCCAAATATCCATGTTTCTTCATAAGGATAACAAAGAATTTCTCAATAAAATAAATTAAAAACTCTCTAAAAACTCGAAAATATCCTTAACTCATCATATCAAAATAACCGAAAATAATTAATTTACTAAGTATGACCCTTAAATAAGTATTTGTACCCTTGGACACTTATTCCTCTACGAACATCAAACCTTTCTAACATTAGCTACTATTGCTGTCCAGCAAAACCATCAAGATTATCTAAAAAATGTTTGGAGATAAGATGTGAGTTATCAACAACTTAGTAAGCAGAGAACATATACTAGTATGCAAACATGAGCATTTACAGAATTCAGAATGCTGAACAAAAATATTTTTTATTTTCAAAATGCAGAGTCAGAACATGTTATAAAAAATATTAGAGCGAAAGTTCAAAAAAATATTCTTATTCAAAATTCATTTGGCATAGCATAACTGAGCACTGATGAGAGAGAGAGAGAGAGATGAGAAAGAGTGAACACAGTGAGAGAAAGGGATGGAGAAGCCGTGGAAACGTTCGGCGATGGCTCACCGTGAGGGATAAGGCAGAACTAAGGCTGCTCGAGGCTGACGGGAAGATGACGACTGGCAGATTCTGTGTCTACCCGGTAATTTTTCCTTCGTATGGTGGTGATCAACCGAGTTTGTGGTGTTGCTCTATTTTTGGGAGGAGAAATAGAGGCTCTCTTTTTCAGTGATGGCCAGCAGTGGCTCCACGTGAGTTCACGACTGGGCTACGACGATGAGGTCTGGGCAGTTGGTTACGTGTGGTGTACAAACACAGGTTGCTTCCGTGATGGCGAGGTCGCACGGGAGTTGGTTTCTAAGGAAGGAATGCACAAAACAACCACAAGATGCGTCTCAGACTGGGCTCAACTGCGGTGCCCAGTGGCTGGGGACGGTTTCGTGGAGGAGGTTGGGCGGTTCCCGATATGTCTGGTTGAGGTCATGAAAAGAGGGCAACGTCAGCTTGGGGTTTCTTCATGCATGAGGGATGTTTGTGACGCGCATATATATATAAGTGATTGAATATTAAAACCCTAGAGAGGAAAAGAAGGAAAGACGTGTATCGGCAAGCCGTGGAACACATACGTCATTGAAGCGTGCATGTAGTGGGAACGAAAGTGAAACCGTGCATGTCGTGGAGTTTGGAATTGTTTTCACGGGCTATGGCTCTTTAACCTGAAAATATCTAGCCCACGTCTTGGATCTTGCATGGGATTAATACATGGGCTTTTTCCCTAAGTTTTGAGTCTCAACTCAACCTAAACAAAATACACTTGTCCCATAAATTTGCTGGGTGAAAATCCACTTGATCCATTAAAAGATTTTAAACCTAATTATCAAACCTATTGAAAAATCATATTCTGCCAAAAAAATCTTAGGCCATTAGTCTCTTCCAAAAACTTTACTCACAATTCCAAATGGGCTTTTCATACCTATAAACTCAAAAAAGTTTGTAAAGTGGGCTTGGCTAGGCCCGAGTGTTACACTTTCCTTACCCAAAGATGTTTCAAAACTTAGTGAAATCATGCATTTTTATTCTTATCCCAATCACAAGGCTTTTCTAAATGCACATCATTCAAGCCTAGGTAAATTAATAAAAACTTCCATAAGTTAAACATAAACTAATCAAAACCGATGCATGCTAGATGATCAACACAAGATAGAATTAAAGCCTATTATGACATGCTTCCAACTTCGAAATTAAACCTTCAAAATTCATTCTAAGACATTAGTGAATCATATTAAGTCATGCCATGGCTAAAAACTAGAGTCAAAGTAATTTATTCCATCAAAACATCAAATCTGACCGCTTTGACATTAGCATGCTAAACCTTAATTAACATCAATCAAAACCTCATTCCCATGCCATAAATTAAAGCCTAACATGTCATTCTAACACTTAAAAAGAGATAGGCCAAGATTACTTACAGAAATCATGGCCCTTAAAGATCCCAAAACAACTTTACTAAAAAACACTCAAGAACTCTCAAGAACTTCACTCTATTTCACTCTATTGCTCACTAAGGGGAAGAAATTGTAGCACCCCCAGCTCCCGCTTGGGATTTGATGGAAACTGAAACGTTGGAACATGCAACACCAGAGTTACCTGCCCCTTGTACATGACAGATTAGATGCAATGCTCCTAATAATAACTATCAGTTTGCAGTATATCACAATGGAAAGTCAACTTAAGTGAATTATAGGAACATTAGTCATGGTACCAAAAACATAAAATCCCAAAAGTACTTCATAATCCATAAGAGTCATCATAGTTCTTACGAGTTTCCAAAGAGATTCCCAAAATATGGGACCTAAAAACATTTGACTAAACAATAGTCACTTCATAGGAGTGGTCCCATAATATTAATCCTGATTCTTAGTGAGGTTCATGCCTCACTCGCTTCTCTAAAGTCCGATCCTTGTCCCTATTGTGAGATCTTCTAAACTTTTCTATATCCTCAAGTATCTCGGTGATTGTTTTATCAATTGACTTAGATGATCCAAAATCGATAGCTCCGACGAGCCTATGACCATTTTAGGCACGATCCTCTCAGGAGGAAGTGTTGTTCTCTTGCACTTCGTCATTTGCGTTGACTAAACCTATCACAGATTCTACCATTCTGAGTAGGGAAATGATAATGGGTAAATACAACAGTGAGATTTTGAGAAATCTCAGTAAGTAAAGAAATAACGTGCAACAGATATCATAAGCATATGAAGCAAACTTAATAATGAATACATGGACATGAACTTATACTCATGCACTTGACCTTTCAAAAGACATAGTGTAAAAACATGACATTTCATAACTTTTGCTTTCATAAGCATTCTTTCTTCATTTCATACTTGTTCATTAACATACTTATGAGCTCGTGGCGTTTCTTGACTTATAACATATAATTGGATACCTCACGACTCCCCTCTGCACCATGTGTTTCCCGCTAGTTACCGCATCAACCATTGGCCACTTTGACCAAGGTGACTATATCTTGTCTTTCATATACGACAGCTTGCATTTTGCCTTCACCGTAGGTGCACCCTCTAGCTTTAGGTGCGATATTTTCATGAACTTAGTCCCATACCAAAACGAAGAAATAACAAACACTCATGTTTAAACAAGCATAGTACAAACCGAAACCTTAGCATGGATTCTTACTCCATTTTTCATAACATACACATCTTCCATAGACCATTTTAATCATACTTTAAAAATAATCATGTCAAGAGAAGTTCATAGCACATGGAAGAGCAACAATGTCACAAATGACCATACAAAACCAAATCAACCAGCAAGTTCACAAGTCATAGGCATAAAATATCCAAGTACAAGTTAGAGGTGTACTTACAAAAATTCAAAATATGTATCTATAGCAAGCATGCTGAAAAATCACATGTAATACTAGTTAGGATCATTATTCGAGAAAAACCCTAACCCATGTATTTAAGTGTAGTGTTCTTTACATCTTTTTCTTTCCAAGAAAAAGACTCCAAATTTTCGGACCTTTCTTCCTTGAATTCGAACTCAACTTCAACAAGAATCCTGGCTCATGGAAACACTAGTGCCGTGGCTTCTAATCTCAAAAATACCATACTTACGGACCTTAAGACAAGTAGGGTTTAATCCACCTTTCTTGAAGAAAACCCTAACCTAGCCATGTATGTGAGAATGTGGATTCATGTGAAGATCTTCCAAAGATATGAGCTATTCTCCTCTATCTCAAGTGTGTATAAGTGAGCATGATTTCTAGATGAACTATGCTTAAACTGAATCTTCACTCTCTTGAAGCTGTGCGTGTGTGTATAAAACAAAATAAAAGTTGGTTTCATACCTTCTAGATTTTCCTCTTGCAAGTATCTCTTCACCTTGTTTATACTCAAAAGGATGTTTGGGTGAGAAGAAAATATTGTGGAGAGTGTTTGGTTGGTGATAAAGTGATGGCAATTTGGAGAAAATGGTTATAACTGAAACTTACAATAGCAAAACACAAAATGGCCAAAGGTCCTAGGGTTTTCGGCCCCTTCCCTTTTATAGACACTCAAAAAGCTTCTTGCATGAATCAAGCAGCTGCATGGATGCCAAGCAGTGTGTAACCCTATGACCCCTTCATCTAGCTCATCATTTGATTGTGTTGGGAACCAAAAGTACCCTTTTTTACATGTGGCGCCTTCTTCTTCCAAAACTGAAACTCACTTCCACTTTTGCCCTCCATTTCATGTCTTGGTTCAATGTATCTAGTGGCTGTAAGGTCTTTTATCAAACACAAATCCTCCTCAATCTCTTACATGTGTGCATGAGTGACAAGTGGCATGTGAGGAGTTTGTGTGTATGCATGGGCTGCCGAACCCTTCTCTTCCCTAGGAGATATTCTTTTCACCATACTTTTGGACAAGAATGTGATTGGTTCCTTCATGCACATAGAACCATGCCCTAGTCGTCCACCTCAAGATGTCTTACACAAAATATTCTTCTAGAAGCCCTAGGCATGCAAGGCCTTTCCTCTAACCTTGATCTTGTTCTTTCCCAAGACAACTTTTTACCTACCTCTATGCATGTATGACACATGGCAAAAAGCAACATTCCTTTCTCCCTTGTTTGCTTCCATGGCCTCTTGGCCTTCCCTAGGTTCCACTTTTCCAGAACCTAATCATTTCCTCATAGAATCTCTCTCCCATAGTGACATGTGTCAAAAAGCTTTCTCCCAAAGATCTTCATGCATGCATGACACATGGCAAGAAAGTGATAGATCTTCCTATGGTAGGCGTGTAAGCCAAACCCTAACTCCTTCTCACCTCTCTTCCCTTGTTTCCATCTACATACATCAAGTCCTATACATAGCTTCATTGGATGACAAATACTATACATAAACCTTAAGTTGGGTGTGAGCCCTAATTCCATTGGGCTTCAAAACCCTAATTTCCTAAGGGCCTAAACTCTCATGGGCTCATAAAGAAAATTTTTTTTACACAAAAGCCTAGAAAGTCTTGGTCGTCACATCCTCCTTATTACCTCTTGCATAGGCGATTGTGGATTCCTCAAATGAAGATGGTTGTGGCACTTTGCCTTCTTCAATTGTCACCGAATCTTATGAGAAATAGAATATCACGTCCAAGTCATAATCGTAGTACATATTTACTCGCATTTCATTCAGCCTATGCTCAATCTCAAGCTCAGTGTCTTCAGTAGGTTGTCCTTCTTCACAAGAATGGATACGATAACAAATGTATTTGAGGTTGCAAAAGGCTCATGTCTTGAAACGCGAGCTTCTGCAGCATGGCTGGATTCTGCTTCAGGATTAAGTCTGAGAAGACGTAACCTATTAGCTTCTCTCCATACAAATGGGTCATGCAGGGGTTGATGCTCTTCATGTGGTAGAGCTCTCCTTAAAAAGATATTGTTTCGAAAATCCTTGTCTAACACGTGAGTATGATAATGCTCAAATCTTTCCATTTGCTGCCAATGAGCTCCCATCATTTGATCCCTTCTTATTTGTTGATTTCGGTGACTATGTTCACGTCTTGCTCTAATCTGTGCTACCGAAGATACAAACATGAGAGGGGTATTCCTATTACGAGCCATGTCCTGTGCATGGGTATGGTAGGTACACATATCATTACAAAGATTCATGGATAGCATAAAGACAAACATACACAAGAAAATAAGATACACTCATCAATCATTCATAAGCAAGATTTGTGAATACATAAGTTCTAGGTTACAAACAAATGAGGATATTTAGACCTCATCGAATCGTCTCTTTCCAACATTACCTCTTGAAAAGCTGGATTGTTCTAAAAAACCTTTACTAACGACACTTTTTGGTTTCTTAGGTCTTGTTCTTTGATATCCATGATCTGAACGGGCCATTCTTCATAGGACAAATTCGGCTGTAATCGTATACTACCGGCGTCATCACTACTGGTTGTCTTTCACCAAAACTCTTCTTTAAGGACGATACATGAAAGATATTATGCATTCCTTGCATTTCAGCTGGTAGATCCAAACGATATGCGACTGCACCAACTCTTTCCATAACTTCAAATGGTCCTACGTACCTATGACTCAGCTTTCCGTTCTTTCCAAACTGTATGATTCCTTTCATGGGTGATACCTTAACGTGCACCCAGTCTCCCACATTAAGCTCTAAGTTTCTTCGTTGCTTGTCGGCATAACTCTTTTGACAGCTTTGAGCTGCTTTCGTACATCCTGCAAATACTCTGGTCCTAGCAGCTTCCTTTCACCTACTTTATCCCAATATAGCAGAGATCTGCACTTTCTCCCGTACAATGCTTCGTAAGGTGCCATCTGTATTATAGCCTGAAAGTTATTATTGCAAGCAAATTCTATCAATGGCAGATGGCTTTCCCAGTCACCACTCATTTCATTACGCAAGCACGTAGCATATCTTCCAGTGTCTGGATAGTTCGTTCTGTTTGTCCGTCTGTCTTTAGATGATAGGCACTACTAAACTTCAGATTCATGCCCAACATTTTCTGTAAACTTTGCCAAAAACGTGAAGTAAACCGCTGGTCTCTATCAGATACTATAGATTTAGGCACTACATGAAGTCCGACTATTTCCTTAACATAGACTCGCAAGAGCTTGTCCAACGAATTTGTATTAGCAATTGGTAGGAAATGCGCACTTTTGGTCAACTATAACCCAAATTGAATTGTTTCCTGATGACGTCCTTGGCAAACTTACTGCAAAATCCATAGACACGTCTTCCCACTTCCATTTTGGGATTGATAACAGTTGCAACTCACCTACTGGCCTCTGGTGCTCAGCCTTTACCAATTGGCAAATTGAACATTTTGCAATAAAATCAACCACATCCCTCTTTATTCCATCTCACCAAAATTTTCCCTTCAAGTCTTGGTATATTTTGGTGCTAATAATGATGAAATTATATTTTTTGATGGTTGAAGTAAAAATGTTCTCTGAACGAAAATATGTGTCTCACTTTTTCTGAAAATGTTAAGGGATCTAGATGGGAGACACACACTGATTTTTATGCATTTCATATTTATCATTCTTTATGCATAATTTATCTTTTTTTAAGTAAATCTCACCCCTTGTGGACCCACTATCATTCCACTCAGAATGATAGAAGTTGTGTCAAGACTTGAGAAGGACGGACTGGATGGAGTGATGGATCCAATTGATTGAGGAGGAGGTAGACCTCGAGAAAATTCTGGACCTTATCTTGAAGTTTATAGCCCTAGTCCTTCATGCTCTAGAACACATTAAGTGGTTGATTTAGCCTTGGAGACTTTTATGTTTAGCTGTACTAAGACAATGCTACGATTTGGTTTGAACTTATGATGGTCATTAATACATTGAGATGTTTTTAGTTATTCTGGTATAAGTTATATTTTCACCCTTAATCCGCTGCAAATATTGCATTCTGCTAGTTACACTTGTAAGATGCATTGCATATTAACCGTCATGTACTGGGGTATGTAACCTTGTGTTACATGTTTCAACGCTCTAAGTCTCAATTCCATCACAAGCGGAGGTTGGGGGCGTCACAAGAGGGGAGAAGATGAGGCTTTGGATTGGTGGAGGTGGGAGGTGAAGTGCTTGAGGCTTTGGATTGGTGGAGGTGGGAGGTGGAGTGCTTGAGTGCAAAATGCCAAGGGTGACATCACTTGGTTCAGTTCAATAGTGGTCTAAAGTGTCATAATTCATCGCTTGAGTGCAAAATGCCAAGGGTGACATCACTTGGTTCAGTTCAATAGTGGTCTAAAGTGTCATAATTCATCATAAAAGAGAACTAGAAGATGTCCATGAGTGCAAGAGTTGCTTGATTCATATTTTTTAAACAAAAATCCACAAGACAAGGAAGCCATAACCAACGGTTTTGGGTTTCCTTCAAAGTTGTACAGATTTTGTTTGTCCCATCCCCTTGGTCTGTATTGGGGGCATTATGACCATCATTTCAAGGCTTTTTAAGGTGAGTAAGAGAGGCATGAGTGGCTTCCAAGTTATCATGCTTGGATAGAAAACGAAATGGGCGAAATGGGTGATTGTTCAACTAAGTGATTTCAAGTGAGTGCCTCTCTTTGAGCCAATCAGTTGGGCTGCCTTGGGGAGGTAATTGCATAAGCTTTCTCTTGAGTACTTTGAATCACTTCCAAGGGACAATGGACAAAATAGGTGCAGAAAATTCAATTTAAACCCAAGGCCACTCGGTTTAGTTTCAACTAGGCTTGTAAGGGAATTGGTTGGGTTTCTTGGAGTCAATTCGTCCAATACTAGAACTGAACTAGGAGGGTTCAGGTGGGGTGTAAATGATGAAATGTTTCTTGAGAAAATGGTGTAAAAGGCGTGGGCTAGGGGCTGATTTGGTGCAATGCAA
This sequence comes from Juglans cinerea, assembly GCA_961763995.1. Taxonomy (NCBI): domain Eukaryota; kingdom Viridiplantae; phylum Streptophyta; class Magnoliopsida; order Fagales; family Juglandaceae; genus Juglans; species Juglans cinerea. The sequence goes on from CAUIVZ010000003.1 coordinate 28,059,381, forward strand.
ATGAGGGTGCACCTAGGTGTCGATTGGTGGTGTTTGGGCATTGACGTGGCTTTGCTTCTATTGACATGTGTTGGATCAAGATTAAACTTCTAAATTAATTAAATTAGTCTAAGAATAATGAAAATCAATAATAAAATCAATTAATTTCAGGTCAAAGAATGTGGGAAATAATTTGAAGAAACATTAAGCTTAAAACATGGTTTAGAGGTAACTAATCATGTGTAAGTTGATTAATGCCCTTAACTCAAGTTAAAAGCTTAATTATGGTCAAGTGGGGACCTTAGGGGCATGTGGCACTTCTTGGGCTTGAGGGAAACAAATGGTATGGTGTATGTGGGCTTCCAATAGAATGATAAAATTGAAAGACAAGGCTTGTTGGGCCTTGTGGGTTGGGCTTGTTAGGCCATTTGTGTAAGACTTGGATGTGGGCTTGGTTGTGGGTTATTGAATGGACCTTATGTCCAGATTTGAGGGCTCATCTAAGGCCTCAAAGCCCTACCAAGTTTGGGTCCAAAAGACAAGTCTTTCTAAGGTTGGGCAAAGGCCTTCACTCACACCAAGTTAGTCCCAAAGGCTTCAAGCCTTCTATACATTGAGCTTAACTTCTAAGGTTCTACAAGAAAGACCTATATTCTTATAATTCTCAAATTGGTCTAGGGCATATGGTACCTATTCTTAACCCATCACATCCTTAGGGAATTAAAGGCCTAAAGTCTTATGTCCATCAAGTAGGGCCTAATGTCCATCAAGTTGGGCCTAATGCCTTAATGTCTCTCCTAAGCCTTTATACCCAAAAAACTTGGGCCCTTAATAAACCACTCACTTGGGCCTTCCTAAGTCCATCAAAAATTTGATCCAAATTACTTAGCCCAATCAGGTGGCAAAATCTCCAATATGCCACTTATCATTCTAACATTGGCCTGTTGGCACATTTCCTCAAAATTAATAAAGCACTAAAAATTATTCAAAATAATATTACTAAACCAATCATGCTCCAAAAATTTTCTTTTCCTCAAAATCAATACTGCACTAGAATCTTCTAATAATTCTACTAAACCCAAAGTATACAGTCCTCTTGCCAACTCAAATATTCAAAATTGTTCTTATTCTCAAATAGCCCAACTCCTAATTAATTAGGATCAAGGCTACTATGGTGAAGGCCTAAGGGGCTTTTTACACGAGGTGTTACAGGAAAACTGAGTCCCTGGTACATACGAAGTCAATGAAAGAATTGGTTCTGTGGCATATTGACTGGATTTACCAACTGAAATGGAAGGAGTACATTATGTGTTTCATGTATCATCTCTAAAGAAGAGTTTCAGGGAAAGACAACCAGTAGTGATGGAGCCCAGCCGTATATGGTTTCACCCTAACCTATCATACGAGGAATGGCTAGTACAAATTGTGGATAGTAAGGAACAAGAATTAAAGAATCGAAAGATATCCTTAGTAAAAGTACTTTGAAATAATCCAAATTTTCAAGAAGCAACCTAGGAAAGAGAAGATTTAATAAAGACTAAATACCCTCATTTGCTTGTATCTTAGATTTAGACGCTTGATAAGAATTTGTGTCTGAATGATTATATTTTGGCATGTTTGGGTATAAATTCTTGTTTGTTTATCTGATCTCTTCATTATTAGTAACATTGTTTGCTCCTACCATACCCTTGAAACAGGGCATGGCATGACCTAGAAAAACCACACATATGTCTGTATCATTAGTAGCTCAAATTAGAGAAAGACAAGAACGTAGTCGCAGAAACCGGTGCAAGAGAAGAGACGTATGATGGCTGCTCACTGGCAACAAATGGAGAAGTTTGAGCATCATCGCACTCATGTGATGGACGCGGACTTTCGAGGAAATATTTTCCTACGATGAGTGGTAATAAAGTATAAGCTGAATGAGATACAGGTAAATATGTATTACGATTATGATCTGGATGCGATATTCTACTTGTCGCAAAATTCGATGACAGAAGAAGAGAATGAAGTAACATCCCTGTCATTATCTGAGGATTCCACGGCAACTAGTAATAGAGGTAATAATCAAGTAAGTTCTTGTAGCAAATTGCTCTCAGTTGATGATTATGGTGCCAATTTCGAGGATGAAATATTTTCTTAAGGGGGAGGATGTGACAACCCAGACTTAGCCAAGTCTTTGTCTATATTTTGTCGCCAATCTGTATTTAATTTTGGGTCATGCAAGAGGTGCAGAGCACTTAGTGACCTTGGACTCTATTTGGTTCTAATGCACTAGGCATCTGAGCCCATAAGATAGGCCTGGCTAGGCCTTAGAAATTTAGCCAACCCATTGGGCTAAAGTCAAAAAAAAAAAAAAAAACCTAAAGGAACAAGGGGCACGCCCAACACATCACACCTTTAAGCCACGTGTCACACATGCAAGGCCAACGAATCTAGACATGATTGTGGGAAGAAGGGGTGAGAGACTTAGGGTTTTGATAACCCAAAAGCCCTAGCACGCCTACCATGGCAAATGCCACTTGTCACACATGTAGAAGGTTTCTAGAAGGAGGCAATCATGGGGCGCCTGGGGAAGTGCCAATGCACCCACTCACCATCGACCCACATTTTCATGCCACTTGTCAAAACCATATGAGTTCCAAGGAGATTGCATACGGAAGTGGTGCATGGGGGAGCTCAAGTGGCTAAGGCATGTCCCACTAAGAGGATTAGGATTTCAATTCCAAGAAGGGCTTCACGCCTACCCAAGGGTTCCAACTACTTTTTTGCCATGTGTCACTCATGCATGGGATTTTCTAGAAGATAGAAATGATTAGAATTGGAAGTGGGCCATGGGACAAAGCAAACTCTAGTCCCTAGGTTTCAGCCCTCACACATGCCACTTGTCATTCACTTGGGAATCCTAGAAGAGATTCATGGGGAAGAGGAAAATTTGCTTAGGAAACATGCACCTTGCGCCACCCAAGTGTCTAGAGGAGAGGAAAAGTTGCCTAGGAAAACATCACACACGCCACCCAAGTCTAGAGGAGGGGAAAGGTCTTGTGGTACAAAGCAAGGGGTGGCAACACACACACACTCACCTAGGTTCTAGAAGAATCATTGTGGGAAAAAGTAAGGGATCGGTGGCAAAAAGGCACTAGCATACATCCCTACACGCCACTTGCCACTTGGCAAGCAAGCACATGCCTAAGAAGCCCTAGGTCTAAGATTAGGGTTTTGTCAAATGACCAACATGCCCTAGAGGTCCAATGAACCTAGACTACTTTGTGTCACATGCTTAAGGGCACTTAGGAATTCGATTTTCTTAAGCAAGAAGATGAGCCACTTGTCACGCAAACAATTGAAGTCACTTGGACTTCCCAAGAGAGGAAGAGGAAGGGTCTTGGCCAATCCATATGGCACATGGGATACAACCTTTGAAATTCGCTATGTCTTGGGAGTGTGAGAACTTGAGAGTCTATATAAGGGGAAGACCAAGGGCCAGCGCCCAAGAGTGTTACTCACCAAGGGGACACTCTGCCCTTTTGATTTTCAGATTCTCTCTCTCTCTCTCTCTCTCTCTCTCTCTCATGACCACCTTGTGAAGAAGTTCATATCTTCACTTTCTCAACATTTCTCACCAACCAAACACTGTGTACGTATCCTCCACCTTCATCCAACCAATCTCACGAGTGAAGAAGGAATTCATGAATCCACCCAAGAGGAAGAAACACACATAGTAAGGACCACTCAAACATTTTTACCACACACACACGCACAACCGCTTAGAGTGAGAAAGGGTTTGAATTCATGTATTCTTTTGCACATGCACATTTGGGAAAGGCTAGGATTTCTCCTCAAGGGAAAGACCGAACCACCACTAGCATTATACACTTGAGCATGAGACTTTGGGAGGGAAGAAAGACCATGGCCACCCTCTTGAGTTTGAACTAGGGTCCTTTTCCCTATAGAGGTTCGGCCTTATGAGTAAAGTCCAAATGCATGAAGAACCCTTCTAGCCATGAAATAGATTTCATAAGTCATGAGGGAGTAATCCCTAGGCACGACACACTCACACATTCACCCACTCAGATTAGGGTTTTATGTGCATCTTCGTCTAATATTGTTTAATATATTTTCAGGTTGCTATTTGTTGACTCTTTGGATTTTCTATAAGTAGACTCTCAACCTACTTTGGTAATATTTGTATATGTTGCGAGACCATTGCATTCTTATTTGCTAACATATGCACTCGTTGACTAATGATAATCTCTTGCTATGTAATTGGATTTACATGATGATCTTGCTACGCATAAATGTTTTTGATGGTTTCAGATATGCTTAGAAATAGTGGTTCAATTTGTTGCCTATAACATGTTTTTATAAGTCACAATGATTCAGCCACGTCTATATGTATATACTCAGGTTTAAACATTGTTCTTCCATTTTGGTATGTGTTGAGTGGTTCGCCTATGTTGTAAACTGAGTATTCAAATGTTCTAATATTTTCAAGCCATAACTTGAGATGTTCCACGTTCGGTTACTTGATTATATGACTCACGACATTCATAGGTTCATGTATATTGTTTTCAAAGAAAATAGTTTGTACATGTTTTATAATGACTCCAAATATTAGGACGGGGGAATGTCCTGGTGGAATTCCTCTGTCCACTTTGGAGTGTTTAAATTAGAGTGATAGCCCTTGGGTCGACAAAGTTTCATCGACGGACCTCAAATCGATCCTTGTAGAAAGGATACCGGAGTGGGATAGCACCTAAAGCTAGTGGATGTCTCACATGTGTTATATGCAATGAAGGCGAAATTGTGAACTGCCGCATAGTTAAGGATTATGATGTAGTCACTACGTTCAAGTGGGCCGTTGGATGATGCAATAACTAGCGGGGAACTAACGGTGCATAGGGGAGTCTTGAGGTATCCAACTACAAGTTACAAAAAGTGATCAAGGCAATGAGTTAACGATATGTTACATGTATATTGTTCAATGTGCAAAGATGAAAAAAAATGTTTTATTTAAAAGTTAAATTGCATGAACCAAGTTTTTTGTCAAGTACACGTCCATGCATTCATTTAATGGTTTGCCTTTATATGCCTATGTTATCTGTTGCATGTTGTTTGTTTACTTACTGAGATTTTTAGAAATCTCATCGTCGTAGTTTCTACTACCATTCCCAACTCGGAATGGAAGAAGTCGTTACAGGACTTGAGAGCTCGTCGGAGCCATCCATAGTGGAGAGGCTAGAAGTCGCTGATCAGTTCATTACAGAAGTGCTACAACTGTTTGAAAAGCTAAGGAAGATACTTAACAAGGACAAGGCAAAATAGAGAAGGGCTTGTACGGTTTAGAGAGAGATCTTGGAAGATTGTAGTAAAAAAAAAAAAAGATTTATGGTTTACTTTTGGAGATCCCTGTTGTTTTTGGGAGATTTCACAAAATTGTCTTTTTTGAAGTAATTTGAACAAATGAAATCTTTTGGGATAATTAGTTTATGGTACTTTTCTAAATTTTACTTATATTTACATAATTTTCCGCTGCAACTTATTGCATACTGCTAGAATATAATAGGTGCATTGTATCTTAATTGTCATGTACGGGGGTATGTAGCCTTGAGTTACATGTCCCGACACTTCAGTCATCGTCACATCCCAAGCGAGGGCTGTGGGCATCACTGAGGCACTTTGGAGTCGAAACGTGATAAACGATTTGCACATTAGGTTAGTTTGATTATTTAGGATTTTATAGTGCAAAGTTATTTTTCACTTTTTTCAGAGTGAATAGTAACCTCGATAGTAGTACTAAGTGCAGTTTTTTTAAATTAGATTAGAGAAGTTTTATTTGGATACTTAGCAAAATCTTAGCCACACTTGGTGAATATTATTGGACACTTAGCAGCAAGAGAAACCATGAGATAGAAATGAGAAGGAAATGAAGCGTTGAGATCATGCCACCTAAGCAAAGCACTATTCCATCCAACCATCCAATTTGTGACCCTAGTGAAATCTTAAACACTTGGAATTTGATTGAGATCCGAAAAGTCTGGTTGAAACCGAAACCCTAAATGGTTTCCCCAAACCCCAAATTTGCTTCCAAACCCTAAATGGATTTGGTTTCTAGCATAGTATTTAATCACTTGATTAAATCACTTCTACATGCTATTAACCACTAAAATTCATGTTATGATATCATTATTCAGTCCTTTAAACCTTGGAAATTTTATTGTGCCAAGAAAAATTGAATTTGGACTTGATAGCAATTCAAACCCTAGCCAAACCCTCTTAAAATCTCAAACTGAAGCTCATTCAGTTAAGGCACACTCAATTGAGCCAACATTGCAAGGCTTGTGGAGGAATTTTCCCCCATGCCTTGTATGACCAAACGCTGCCCAAAGTAGCCCCAAGTTGTACTTGATGTGAAGGCAATAGGCCACCTCACCACCACCTTTCAAAAGGAAGCTTCCTTGGCTGAAACCATGCACTGTTGCCCACTGGTTTTGCCCCATGTTTTGGTTGACACAACCATCACTCAAGTGTCAGTCACAGCCATCTTATCAACCCTCTGTTGTGTAAGAAGGCATCCAAGTCCATTCCCTTCCAGTTCATCTCTTTCTAACACTTTTCTTGGAGAGAAATCTAAAGATTCTCTCATCCAGTTTTTCTGAGTCATTTTTCTTGGCCTTTTTGAAGATTTTTTAAGCCTTTTATCATGAAGTTTTCTTCATAAGAGTTGTTTCTATTTGAGTATAGTTTCTGTGAATATCTCTTTTGTTGATTTTCATGGTCATTTGATTGGTCAAATTTTGGTTTAAGATCATAAAGATCATTCTGGGCAGTAAACTAAACAGGGCTTGATATTTTGATGTTTTTGACCAAGCTACTAGAAAGATCTTGGTCTGAAATTTTGATGGAGTGTACTTAACATATTTATATGAATTTTTGATGAGGATTCATTGCATTTTATAAGCTTTTGATGAAATTATTCTTAGATCTAAAAAATTGGAAACAAGGAGTAAAAATAATTTCTATTTTGTGAAAACTTGGATATTTTGTGGTAAACTCATGCTCCAATGGCTTGAGATTTTTATATGATGATCCTAAGACTTTGGTATACTTTTTAAGATGTTATTTTAAGGATATTTGGTATTGGTTTTGAAGTTATGATTTTTTATGCATGAAGAGTTCAAATAGGTCACAGATTTTAGGTTTTTGGATAGATCTTTGTTTTCGTTTAATTTTGGCCATGTGATCTTGAGTTTTGGATCTACTCTAGGAGATGATTTTGAAGCATATGATTTTGTTCATTTATGATTATTTTCATGAAATATTTTGGATCAAGAGGTTTGGTCAAAACCAAACCGTAAGGAAATCAGTTTGTGAGAAAGTGTTGAGCTGAAAGTTTAGAAGTGGTTTTTTGTAACTTTTTTTACTTTTATTTGATGATTCAAAGCATGTTACTTCTTAATAGGGTGTGATGATCATATTGGTAGAAAGTTTTTAAAGTTTTGGAGTTGTTTTCAAACGGGAAAAAACTTTGAGAATCAAAGGCCATGTTTTTAGTTAAAGCTTGGCGCTTTATTATCAAGAGACTTATGATTTTTATGAAGTGAGTTTTGTCGGTTGTTATTTTATAATTTTTAAACATAGGATGTGATAATCCATGTTGCAATATTTCGGTTTTAAGCAAGAGAAATGAAATTGATAGAATTGCAACAAAAATCAAGTGTTTTTGTCTTTGAAGGTTTCAGCCTTAGGGTATTTGTGATAGTTATGTTATGTTTTAAATTTTTCTAATTAGATATTTGGATTTAGGACAACATTTACAAAAGGAATGTAAATTTTGGTGAGTTTTGGAGTTAGGATGTAAATTCCTTACGTTAGGGATAAAATGATTATTTTTCCACATGTCGAGAGTAAAATGGTAATTTTATTCTAAGATGGTATTTTCATGTTTCTAAATTATTAGTTATGAAGTTTCTAATGTTTAGAAATCCCTACTTATAATTTCTCGTGTTTCGCGCATTTTTCTCCATAACGCGACAGTCACTATAAGTTAGCTTCTAACTTACGGTCAGATTATGTTGTATGTATGTGGTAAGAAAACTAGTGGTTATGTACTTATGTTATCATATATTCCATGCTATGTCATGTCATTACATGTATGTATGTTATATATTATATTCTGTTATGAAATAATTATCTGTCATACAATATATTCTGTCATGCAATATTTATCTGTTATATAATATATTCTGTCAAGCAAAATTGATATGTTACACAATATATTCTATCATGCAATGTTTAATTGTTACACACTATGCCATGTCATGTAATGTTTATTTGTTTCAGGTTATGTCATATTTGTCTGTTATATGTTATGTCATGCCATGAAATGTTTATCTTTTTCAAGTTATGTCATTTCACGAAACGTTTGTCTGTTACATGTTATTTCATGTCACAAAATTTCAATCTATTTCATCTTACGCACATGTCATGTTATGTTACGTCATGTCTTTTGTCCTTTCGCTTCATATCACGTCATGTTTCGCTTCAAATTTCAGTTTCGTGTTTAGCTTCATGCTATATTAATTCACGTTCAATTCAAGTTCTTGTTATAAGTTAATTTATACTACGGTCAAGTGGTATATGACCTGTCTGGTACTGCGGTCAAGGCATATGCGCTGCTTGGTACTACGGAGAAGGAGTATAATCTGCTGTAATACAAAAAGGATACTAATAGCGAAGTTGTAAGAGCTACTTGATGTTATTTCAATTACATAATTTCAATTACAGGAGCTAACATTTGTAGTTCAACATTTCACGTTCACGTTCATGTTATTTTAATGTTTAGTTCAATTCATGTTTAGTTCACATTCAGTTCGAGTTCAATTGATGTTCAGTTTCACGTTTAGCTGTATGTCATGTTCGTTTCACGTCAGTTCATTTCATTTCTTGTTAGTTCAAGTCATATTAGCACATGTCATGTTATTTGTCATGTCACGTCAAGCTTACTCATGCTCACATTTTGCATTCATGCTTTTATTGTCATGCATGCATCTTTAATGTGTCAGTTAAGTTATTTGTTAACTTGCTGATATTAATCAAATCTCACTTATCAGTCCCAACTATCATTCCCCTTGTAATGGTAAACAATGTGTCAGGATCTGGAGAACCCATATATGGGAGATTGGAGGAGGTCGAATAGAATGTGGAGCACAGACAAATAGTCGATGGAGCCTATCCCCCATTTTTATTACGTCAGTTTGGATATCATAGTTGAGCTCCGTGAACGGTTTAGCGAATTAGTACAATAGCTTTTATTTCTAGATTGTAGTTATGAAGCGCTGTCTCCAGCACTCTTTATTTTACATACCTGTTGAACAAAAACTGTAATCTTTTGGATACCAGTTATCACGTGAATTTTATGAAACATATTTATGTTTTGGGATATATAACTTCTGGTACATAGTATTGCTCAAAGAAAAAAAAAATTATCCACTCTGAATATTACATATTGCTAGATGCATGCTAGGTACATTGCATTTTTATCTGTCATGAACGAGGACAGGTAACCTTGTGTTACATGTCCCGACACTTCAAGTTTTGTCAAATCCCAAGCAGAATTTGAAGGCGTCACATCCTAACAAAGATTTCATCTTTAGTTGAGCATTATGACTCAAGCCATCTGCCACCACGCTGGCTTTTCCAGCATGGTACTTTATCTCACACTAGTAGCCATTGATTGTTTCTATCCATCTCCTCTCTCTATGTTCAAGTTCTTTTGGCTGAAAAGATACTTGAGACTTTTGTGATCAGTGAAAACCTCACACCTTTCTCCATGCAGATAATGCTTCCAAATGTTTAGTGCAAATACCACCGCAGCTAACTCCAAGTCATGAGTTGGGTAAATTTGCTCATGATCCTTCAACTAACGAGAGGCATAAGCAACTACTCATCCTTCCTACATCAATACGCATCCAAGACCCATCTTTGACACCTCATTATAAACCACATAGGGTTTAAGGGGTTCAGGCAAAGCTAAAATTGGAGTCGTAGTCATTCTCCACTTAACTCCTGAAAACTCCATTCTTATTCTTCACACCAAGCAACTTTGTGTTCTTCTTGGTTAACGTGGTAAGAGGACCAGAGAGTTTAGAGGAACCTTCTATGAATCTTCTATGGTACCCAGCCAAACCAAGAAAACTACAAATCTCGTGTACATTTGTTGGCTTATGCCAATTCTATACTGCTTCTATCTTATTGGGGTCAACTGCTACACCACTACTGGAAATCACCTGCCCCAAAAACTTCACCTCCCGAAGCCAAAACTCACATTTACTAAGTTTTGCATATAATTGGTCCTCTCGCAACCTCTCTAGTACTTGACTAAAATGTTCCTTATGTTCTTTATCACTTCAAGAATAGATCAAGATATCATCTACAAACACCACTACAAAACTATCCAAGCAGGGCCTAAACAATCAATTCATCAAATCCATAAATATTACTAGAGCATTAGTCAAACCAGACGGCATTACTAAAAACTCATAATGTCCATATCGAGTCCTGAAATTAGTCTTAGGAATGTCCTGCTTCCTAATCTTAAGTTGATGGTATCCTGACCTTAAGTCTATCTTTAAGAACATAGATGCTCCTTGTAACTGATTGAACAAATCATCAATCCGAGGTAATGGATACTTACCATTAGTCTTCTATCACAGGTATTCCCTAAACTCCTTCAGTCTCATCTGCCTTTTCTGCAATGAATAACAAATAGGCAGTCACACCATCTACGATAAACATAATGTCTAAATAATCAATCCTTGCCTAGGATAACCTCAAACTCCATCAAACGGAATATGATCAGATCTACCTTCAACACATGCCCCTCCACTTCTAAAGGGCAGTCACTGACTACTGAAGTACAACTAACTATGTTCTGTCAAGAATTGTCACCAACACCTTTTGGGGTAATAGTTCCATAGGTAAATCACATAGTCGCTTGAAAGTAGCAGACACAAAAGACTGAGATGCTCCAAAATCAAATAATACTCATGCCGTATATCACACCAACTTAACCTTACCTAATCAAGGTAATGCTATTAACTAAAGAGTTTAAACAAAGCTAACTATCCTATTAACTAAGGTAAGGTTAGAATAATATCAGTGATCACTTCTACCACAACTACCTCAGCAGCTTCTAGATCCACTTCTCTTGGCGTTACTGCATAAACTCGAACTTTCACTAGAGTCTTAGGGATGGGATCGTGTCCTGTTCCAACCTTGAGGGTATTGCAGGGATAGTCTCAAATCAAATGACCTGTTTGCCCACACTAGAAACATGCTCTCGTGGTTGTTCTACATTCACCATTGTGTCTCTATCCACATCTACGACATATTGGCGGTGTCACGAGTGTTGGGTTCTCAATCATCACTCATTTTCCTTTATCCACTGTGGGCAAAGCTCTCTTCTTCTCCATGCTTCCTCCAGACATATAAGGAAGAGTCCATTTATGCTCTGGATTAATCTAGGTGATTAAGAACCTATGTTCTGCTTTTGCTATCAAAGCTATATTAACGAAACTCGAAATTTCTTAATCCTAATACAAGCAACATGACTATGAATCCTCGATTGCAAGCCTCCTTGGAAATTTTGAGCTTGCATCTTTTCTATTTCTATCAAATGCGTCGAACCTTCCTAGTTCCATGAAGCGAGTCGCATACGGCTCCATGGTTTGGTTCCCTTGAATAATATTGGGGAATTCCTGGGCCTTCTGTTGCTTGGTGGGTTTGGAAAAGAATCGATTATCAAATTCTTCTATAAATCTTTCCCATGAGAGAGTAGCTATATTTCCTAACTCTCATATCAAAAGTTGTCTCTCCATAAACTGGCCTTGCCTTGAAGTAGGCTTACAATATAATACGACAGTTCACAATTCGCCTTAATCGTATGTACAATTTGTTTCACCTACTAGCATTAAATGCTGCTACTTCGCTCTAAAATCTTTTAAAAATAACCCATTCAAAATCTGTTGACCGTACTTCGTCAACTCAAGGGCTACCACTCTAATTTAAGCATTCTAGAGTGGATAGAAGAATTCCACTAGGATATTCCCCCATCCTAGCATTGGTGTCATGACAAAAATCATTTGTTTTAATACACAACCCGAAAATATGTGACATGCAACTTGTGATGAAACAACGCAACTTTTCATGTAACCATGTCATGTACTTGTACGCAATATGCAGAAAATGTACCCTATGAACAGGTTGAAATAATTAGAACATTCGAATATATATATATATATATATATATATATATATATATATACATGGACATAACACATGATGATTCAACATGGCATATATCAATACTTAAAAGCTCCAAACATGTCATTTGAACCAAAATTGCAGAAAGCATCATTGGACATCATGAAGATTCAATCACACAATAGTTAAAATCGGTCATATCATGTGACATTTGAGAGTAGAGAGATCATTAAACAAAACAAGCAATAGAGATGCAACGTTTACACCGAGACATAAGTATATTATTCAAGAGTAAGTTAGAGGCTAAAACTTCCAATATAAAGAAATACCAACGATCAAGCAAGCTATAAATGTACGTTCTAAATGTTAGAATCTTGAAGAAAGAAAACTTGAATCTATGTACTAACTTGTGCTCCAAAGAGACTCAATCTCGCAAAACCCTAATCATCTCCAAGGATGTACACACGATCTAAAACCCTAGTGTGGCCGAATGACATTACATTTATCATCAAGCTTCACTCACCACATGGATATAACTCTATTAGGCCGAAAGTTAATAGGTATACATCAAGTCATTTACCCTCATTGGAAACTCTAATGGACCAAATAATAACAAGTGTCTTGTCCTTAGAAAGGTGCTAAACAAGTGGTATATACCTATCACTCTCTTGATTTTGAAACCAAAGAAGTATTCTTAGAGAACTTCTTACTTAAATCCAAAAACCTCAAGCTAAGAACTCACATCTCTCGAGAAAGAGAAGCATGAAGTTTTCTTACCTAACTATGGTCTTTATGATGCCTGGCTCCTAGAACTTCGTATCTTCAAGCGAAATGGACGATGATGACGACGATCAGATTGGATGAAGGAAGAACTAGGGTTTTCTTTTTCTTTTTCTCTTGGTGATGGGCGTGAGAGTGGAAGAAGGAGGAAGGGTGAATGTAACGCCATAATGAAAGGCCCAAACCACATGACCTATACTCCAAAATGACTAATCAATGATACAATTAGAGCCCCATTGTAACCTTATAAAGAACAAAAACTTCTCATTCCCAAACAATGTGGGATCTCATACACCACCTATCCTTATCTTTATCATATTGGATATCACAATCTCCCAATGTTAAATTCCCAATGTCCTTGAGGGCCAGTCCATCATAGGTGGCAAGACTCAGATCCCACATTTATAGTCGAGATAGGCTCTGATACTATTTGTAATGCCCCAATGGATAGCCCAAACCACATGACTGATACTTTAAAAGGACTAGTCAATGATTCAATTGGATCCCCATTGGAACCTTATAAAGAGCAAGAACATCTCATTTTCAAGCAATGTGGGATTTCATACACCACCTACACATATCCTTATCATTTGGGGTATCACAGTGAAGAAAATATGAAGGAGCAAAATGTCTTTTCGATTTCTGCTCTAGGGGGTATGCTCGAGTACCAGAAATGCACCCCTTTAAATACTCTCACATCCACTCATCTTAGGAACACTAAAAGTCACTAACTCCAAGTGCATGTTTGACATGTGTCTCGCCCCTCTCTTTCTTCCACTGGTGTTGTGCATTTTCGGAACCCCTCAAGCCCTTTCACCGAAAACTTACTTTTCCCTTGCCTTTTCCTCTCTTTTGCCTGTTTTTGAAACGTTAAGAGCCATGGCATGGGTGCCATGTGGCGTGTACCCCTTTAAATTCTGAAATCCCCTCTTCCACTTCCTCACGATTGACTTTCTAGAGATCCAAAGATCTTCATGCATGCTTGCTAAGTGGCATGGCCTAGTATCACATTTATCTCTCTTCAATATTCCTCTCTTGGAAACCTAAAGATTGCTAGTGTACATGGGCTCCAAGTGGCATAGCCCTTAACAAAAACCAAAAACTTCTATCTTTCTTCCTCATTATTGATTTTCTTGGAAACTCAAGAACTCATTTGCATGGAAAACATGTGGCACCCCTTGCTTGGCCAAAACTCAAGAACTCTCTCTAGAAGCCTAACACTATCTTGTATGAGGGACAAGTGGCATGTGACTCTTGAAAAACCGAAACCCTCTCTTCATCTCCCTCATTATTGTCTTTCTAGAAACTCTAAGATCCTTGTTCATGTGCAACAAGTGGCAAGAAGGAAGAGCCTCCATGAGATTGGCGTGTGCATTAGACAATCGAAACATTGTCTCCCTTCATAATTGATCCCTTGAAACCTAAGTGTAAGTGGATTTTCCCACTTCACAAGCCCATAGAGCCTCAGCCCGATACCCGACCCCAGGGTCCAAGCTTACCCATGAAACAAGGCGCCTACAAGGAAAAGTAAACAGTTGGCTAATGGGATGGATAGGCTTGACATTGCTAGGCCACACTCCAACCCTCGATCCTCTAACATGGAAACATTGACGAACCACCGAAGATAAAGTAAATAAGGAAATCATGCCGCATTAATGGTATCACTACTCGAGCCACACGTCACATTAATGACGCTGTCGTAAAATCACGCCGCATTAAAAGACTCTGACAAAAGGAACAGTGCAAAGAACATGGACTCCACGGGGGCATACACGATCTTTCCCCCTCCCCAGACTCCTGGTATAAATAGCAACTCCTAGGTACGAGAAGCTCTCCCACTACAAGAGATCAAGCCTTTTCCAGCGATTTCCAAGTCGTCGCTAAATTCCAGCACGAAGTTGGGAAATGCTGAGGGAGAATTTACTGTTCACTTTTGCGGCGACGTTTGTCGTCACAAGAAAATATTGTGACTGTAACGGCATTTTATTTCCGTCAAATTTGAAAATCGCTGCAATAGATACTATTTGCGGTGAACAAGGTTGCCGTAAAAGTCACATGCGACCAATTAATACTTATTAGCGGCGAATCAAAAGCGCCGGAAAAACTAAATTTAAACCTACGCGTTTCTTCTCATTCTTTTACAAGAAATGATACTTGCAGTCGTGAGTGTGCAAGTGCCGTGCAGTCGCTTTAAAAATAATGAATAAATATGGGACCCACATGAAAAGAAATTAATTTTTTAATAGTGGACCCCACTCTTTTTCAAAACGACTGCACAACGTTTGCACATTCCAAGACTGTATGTAGCATTACTATTCTTTTAATTCCCTCTAGCCATCTCCCGTATTATCCACAAAATTGCAGTTTTAGAGCATTAGCATTGGATTATGCAAATGCAAATGTAAAATTTGCATAATATGACATGATTTTGCATTTGGCTATTCTACTTAAAATTTATTCCCACATTGGATTATCTATATATTAGTCAAAATAATAATAAAATATTATAAATTTAATAATATTTTTTTTCAATTTTTTTTTTGTTCTATTAATTTTTTTTATAGATTAAGAATTATATAGAAATATTAATATTATACAATGACACGGAAAGTAATGATATTGTTTTGTTTAATTTCACTGTAACTATGCTGGAAATTATCTGAAAAGCATCATAACATAGTTGGAATAATGCTAAACCTGTAGAAAATGCCCTGAACCAGAAAGCACATGCATATATCGGTCATATATTTACTTGAGCTGGAAAAAAGAAAAAGAAAGAAGTAACAAAGTTGAAAGAAAAATAAAGAAGATAGAAAATCGAGAAAGCGAGAATCATATTTTCAAATAAAAGAAATAGTTTTTTAATACTTTTAATTGAACTACAATGATTGTCAAATATGACCATAGGAGATAGTTTAGTGCAGCTGAAAGTCATGTCGTTTACATTTAGATAATTCAATGCAGGTCAGTTTCATCATCTATTAACCAAATTATCTTATTTATATTTGCATAATTGAATGCCAATGCTCTAGGTAGGGGTGTAAATTTAAACCGAAAAATCAGAAAACCGGTCCGGACCGGACCGAACCGGACTGGTTGATCCGGTTTTGAACCGGTCCGGTCCGGAACCGGTTCCTATTTTATGAAAACCGGCCGGTTCCGGTTCCATAGTTTCCGGGACCGGACCGGTTGGAAAAAAAATATAAAAATTAATTTTATATATTATACAAAATATTTATATATATAATATATAATTATATGTTAAATTCTTATATATAATATATATAATTATATATCATATATGAAAAAATTTCATATTATAATTTATAAATAATAACATAAAATGTTAATCTTAAATATGAACATTTGTAATTTATTTGATCATATGTTATTAATATAATTATATATAAGATAATGTTGTTATAATTTATAAAATAAAAGTTTAATCTTGAAGATGAAAATTTAATTGATCATATGCTTTAAGCATAATATATATATTAAATTATTAATAACATTTTATAATAAGAAGTAACACTTTATTATATGTTTTTTACATTTAAAAAAATCGAAAAATCGGACCGGACCGGACCGGAAATCGGTAAAACCGGAGGTACCGGTTTAGGAGGATAATCAGGACGTAATCGGTTTTGAAAAATACAAAATCGATACATACCGGTTCGGTCCTATATTTTGTCCAAAACCAGACCGGACCGGACCGGTTACACTCCTCTAGGCGACGCCCCCACTCACTCTTTGTCGTCTCTTAACCTCCGCATCGTGGGTCGCGTCAACCTCCACCCCCACCACCTCCTACATTTCGCTAAACCCTCTGCGAACGTTAGCCTCTTCCACGCCTTCTCAACTATGGCCTCCTTATCTTCTGCCCCCAGCAACTCGACGTGCGTACAATCGGGCCGGATCAGGGTTTTGAAGGAACGATCGCGAGCATTGGACGGGGCGGTGGGTCCTGTTGTGTATTGGATGTTCAGGGACCAATGGATCAGAGACAACTGGGTGTTGATCCGCGCCGTTGATCTGGGTAACAAGGCCAATGCCCCCGTAGCTGTGGCGTTCAATCTGTTTGATCAGTTTCTAGGGGCGAGAGCTCGTCAGATAGGGTTTATGTTGAGGGGTTTGAAACAACTGCAGGGTGATCTCTAAGAGACACTTCAAATCCCATTCCTCTTGTTTCAGGCAAGTTGAAGTGTACATTTGTAATGCCCATATGGTTTTTTATGTTCACCTTTTGTTTTGGTTCCGAGGAGTAGGAACTAGGAATGAAAGTAAAGATTCTAAAGAAAATGAGTACGGTACAATGCCTTAAAATAAATCCAAACGGAATTCTTTGAAAAATATAGGGACAAGTTTGACATGCAAAATTTTCAAGCAATGAACTTGAGAGTTGGGTGAATTTTGAAGGAGCAAATAAATGCTTCATTTTTTTGGTATGGAGAATTTACTGACCTACGCAAATATAGTTGTTTAGGTTCACTTGAATGGATTGCTTGAGTTTTGGAACTATTTAAAGTTTGAGAATCTTTATGGAGAATTTTCTGACCTACGCAAATATAGTTGTTTATGTTGCACCTGAAGTTCATATTAATCGGCTAAAATGCAGCGTACTTGTTTTGATTCGATGTTTTCTTTTAGTATGAATTTATGCTAGATGCTTTCATTCTTTTAAGCTACTGAATGTTCTTTTAATATGGAGTTGACTTGGGTGCAGTTAGTATTTTTTACATTTATAATTCCCATTTGGTTCTATAGTCCATACTGATTAAGGCCTCTTGCATAGTCACCAAGAAGCAAATGACTTTTCACTTGGTTCCTAGTGCTCCCATTAAAGAATAATGCCTCACTCACTAGTATAATCACATCTAATAAACAGAGATTTCTTAGATCAAGAACTTCCACACAATTTTTACAAATTTTTTTAAATCTTACAATGCATTTGTGGAAATAGAGATGCATATATCATTGGAAAAGAAAACAGGGATCCTGATAATCAATTAGCGCCAAATACAACCTATACATTGATGGCCCTCAAATTTTAGATGCAATGATATCGACCATTGCTGCAAGGAATGTTGGGAAAGTGTATGACAAGCTTGCCTTGTACATGTTCAGAGTCAAACCTGGTTTGTACTGAAGATGAATTTTTGTTTGTCTGCCTTGACACATTTTAGAAATAATAGCGAAGGCTCGCTAAAAGATGTTTTTGAGATGAATGCTCGACTCCATTTTAATAAATTATACGCGGTAGAATGACAAACATGCTGCTCTGGTTATTTGTTGCTTTATTACGATGTGTATTTAGAAGCGTGTGCAAAATATTCCTTACCCAAGGAGAGAAAGGAAAAAAATCTCAAATCGGAGGACTGCCGACTCAGCTTTGGCCTCACTCTATAGACTAGATGAACTAGTATAAGCAGTTTGAGTAACATGGCATTGTTCAAAACATTTGGAAAGAATCCCAATTCATGAGTTATATTTCTTCATGCATTAGAGCCAAGCTTGTGTTTTTAGATATGTAAGTCCATCAACAATGATCTGGGTTATGTGAACCCAGATTTCTTTCTTTTAACCACAACATTTCTAGATCAATAATGTTTTGAAGAAATATAGAAAATATCATTTCAAGACTCAGAAAATGATGTAGACGCCAAAATTTTAAGAATTTAGTTGATATTGAAGATCATTTATATACCATGGTGCCACATGTGGCAAACAATGTGATGTATATGATTTGAACCCAGTATGTTTAAATATTTAAAATTAATAAACCAGTATGTTTAAAATTAATGTATCTGGATTAACTTAAATGTTATGTTGCTAATTACTCTAGCATATTGAGTAAATAACCCAATAGGCTAAGCATAATAACAACTGGAGATTTTAAACATTTTTTCCTGCACATAAGGGCTTTTATAGAGTGTTTCACAAGCTGAAGAAGCACATAAGGCACATGCTATATATATGTATATATATATTCATAGAATGGCGTTGTGGATAGCGAAATAGGGATTGAATTGAAGAATTGTTTTTATTTATTCTTAGTTTGCTGTGCTGCTGTATCATG
Organism: Juglans cinerea; assembly: GCA_961763995.1. Lineage (NCBI taxonomy): Eukaryota > Viridiplantae > Streptophyta > Magnoliopsida > Fagales > Juglandaceae > Juglans > Juglans cinerea. The sequence continues at coordinate 28,078,483 of CAUIVZ010000003.1, forward strand.
TTCATCATATTTGAGGTGTTATATAGGATTTGAAAACCATATACCTTCTCCAATTTTTAAACAGAATTTATTCACATGTCCTGGATGTAGCTTGTTGGTCTGCTCATGTTTCTTTACACTTTTAGATCAATTATACTAATCCTTGTATTTTGGTATTTTATAAACTGAATACACTTCTCAATAAGATTATGGCCAGTGAAACTGTGAAACAGATTTTTACCCCAATCTAGGGAGAGATTATTAAAGAATGAGTGAAAAAGGAAAAGGGAGTAATGATTTTATAACAAGCTGTTTCTTTTTCTTTTAAGGTCTTGTAAAGAAGGGAGGGACCCCCAACAACCTTAACTCATCCATCTTAAGTTTGAAAGATCCTATCTTTCTTTTGCCCTCATATAGCAGTCATTGTTATTAGGCAAGTTGCTGCAAATGTTTCTCTCTACAAGTACTTCGACCCCTCCTTTTTGTCGTCAACAAATGTTTAATAACGAGAACTTTACATTTAAACATATCTTTCCCTTCTCCAAGTCAAGCCTTGCTCCAGTAACTAACCAATGGCCAGGACTATCTAGTGGGCCTTTACATAGCTCAGACATATCCACAAATTTTAGAAGCTTTTGTGTTTGAACTGGCACTGGAGGCCCTGTTGGAAAGACTCCCGAATCCACCACCACCATTGGTTGTTTTTCTTTTGCTGGGATTCCCAAAAATGAAGAATTTATAGCAGAAAAAATTCCTGACTTCTGGGAAAATGCGGATGACCCGTGTACCCAAGTTGATTGTACGATATAAGAATCGGACACCTTAGAGAATGAGAGCCTGAGATGAAGGACACTCTTCGAGTCGTGTTTCTTTACATGAAGCTGAGCTCCAGTGACAATGAAGACTGCGTCCTTGCTAGAGGCCGTCCACCTAGGGTCATATTTAACCGGCGCTGTGGATACATGGGAAAACATTTTGCTGTCGATTGCTTCAAAGTAACGATCATCGCCATCATCTTCTGATCCTCGCCATTTTGAAGTTTCATCTATCTTGTTCTCAAATATCATTGGAGCATTTGATAGATGTTGCAGATGTATAGCGAGCCTAAGATATGGAGATATGGTCATTTCGAGTTCAATGTTAAGCCGTATGAGATCCGCAGAAAGTACTAGGCCGGTTGGATTCTGTTTTACAAGGACTTGAAGAATAGAAACAGGAAAAAAAATGAATGCCTTCTTACATTTACACTTACTTGTTGCATTTCATGCCCTCAAGATACAAACGCATCCCTGTAACGGGCCTCCTTCCTACTGTAACCTGTTGAGTTATGACATGCCAATTAGTTCGATTAATCTTGAACAAATCATAAAATAATTGAGGAAACATTGCGAAATGTGAATGAAGATCACCTGCGTTTGATTTACATATAACTTAGGACCCATCAGATTGAAGCGGAGGGTCGATGAAGGAGTAGCCCTATTTGTGGTAGAACCAAGTGGGAGATCATTGTGAATGGGAGCCCAAATCCTGTGTAATTGGAAGTCAAGAAAGTACTGTAAATCGGCTATAGGAGGTTTATCTGCAGCCAAATAAAATACAACATAAATTAGCTGAAAACGAAACAAGAAACAAACCCAACAAAAGACAAGTGAAAAGTACACAAAGTACAAGACGTCAACACTTATGTGATACCAAAAAACTGTTCCTAGGAAGAAAGTAAATTCACTTTCATTCACATCATATATATAGCAAACTACGGTGCAATGGTATTATTACTTGGATAAATCTCAGGTAAAACATTCAGAGGTCAAGCCCACGTCACTAAGAAAACAAACCCACTACTATCCAGTTTCTTTATGAACTCTATATCTCCATTTCAGGTTAATACCCTCTTTATCACGTAGAGTTTTGCTTCTTAAAATGGAGATTATTGAAAGTTCAAAACTTACATCGAAGATACAGGTTGATGGCATGCGATAAAAAACCTTTGCCAGGAACGCCTTTAAGGAGAGAAGTGATGGGGATGAAGTTAAAGTGAATTGCATCCGGCATGAATGGAACTGTTAGAAGCCACTCGGAATGGCTACTGGCTGATGGATCACCTCCCCTTTTGAAACATATGACGGTGAGTCCCTGCAAAAACCCATCTACTTCATTATTAAAAACATCAAGTTATTGTCATAGAAAGGCAGCAGTGTGCCAATGATATTTGGTCTCGTCAGTTTTGGAAATGATATTCCTCGCATAATCAAATCAGCATCTTTTTGTGATTCTTATATCATCGTTCATGCATCTGTCATTTTAAGTGAACATTAATATAAAATCGATACTCGCAGTAACCGAACCTACATCTTTTGCATTGACTGATGAGAAGCTATTGAAGGCAATAGGTTGTGAACTGAAGACATTGAAAGCCTGCGGTGCCTACAGTTGAAGAAAGTCATGAAATTGTTTTAGTGCAAACAACATTTTGATTAGATGAAAGTCTGACATGGGAAAAAAATAAACGAGATGGCAATTAATAAAGTCCGATCGGTGCAAAATATTAGAACCTTGTCTTTAGTTTTGGGATGTTGCGGGGAGAAATTGCATGCCCCTGTAAACAGCTGATCTCCAAGCTCATCCAAGTGTTGTTTGAGCTCTGATGGCCCCAAGCCGGAAGATTTATCTTGCTTAACTAGCACCGTATCTTGGCCGCCAATGCTCAATCCCACAATCACATGGGTCCCATATTTCTCAATGAATCTGTCAAACACTTTCACCAAATTGTGTCTCAGAATATTAACCATCTAAATCTAGATATATAATTGGATGGATCCCACAAGCTCATCCAAGGGGCCACGCTACAAGACAGTTTGAATGGCATCCACGTATATTTTATATTTCTATCATGATCAACATACACGTATTCATTGGATTGTCCAAGCAATGCTAGAAGAAATTAAGTTCACAAAGATACAAATGTTAATGATGACCCATTAAATTACTTAATTCTTTAATGGGGCGTTTGGATGTGGGTAATCTTTTAGAATTTTAGGAATTTTAATAGATTATTTCGTTTGGAGGCGTTTATGTGAGGACCTCATCTAATCAAAGGGACGCACGAACGGTGCGGATGACGAGTAATGGATTAACAACAACGTAGACAAACGCAACTAGGAAGAAGGCAGTCAAAGCTAGTAATACGTTATGGGAGATGAGAAGCACAAGCAAGCAAGTTAAATGTCACCTTGGAGAGCAAAGGCCTGCTAATAATACGTAAAGGCGAGCCAAGTTCGGTACGAGCAACGGACAACATAATACGAAACTGGAAACACCTAAAGATAGCACAGTAGTGCTTAAATGGTAGCAGGTGATGTACAGAGGCTTGTACACCAAAAATGATCTTTCAACAGAGCCCACATGGGAAAAGAGAAATTTAGGTTTGTAGACCATACATTTGACCACACAAGTAAAGCTCAACGCCACACGGGCAATTTTCATAAGGGGCAGATTGTGCGTGTGTTTCTAAGGCAAGCTGCAGGATGTGCGAGTCTTGTCCTATCAATCTACTTAAGTCTCTACCATTCAACAAACCAACATACGCAAGGACGACAAAGATTCACAATTTACCCCTCGACCAACTAGAAACAATAACTATCGGAACCATAACTGACAGCATGACACATATACGAAATATTTTACCCTCAGTCTTTATCTCACTTTCGAAATCTCTAACTATTTCAATACACTCTCTTTCTCTCTTCCTTTTGATGGGGACTCCAAGGAGGAAGCGAAGCTGGAGGTCATCATCAATAAGGAAGCCAACGATTTCAACTTAACTCTCAATGTGCATTCACCATTCAAGTAGGTTCACTCCTACTACGATGCTAGTTATGTGGAGTAAATGTCTATAGGTATGTTCAAGGTATTCATCTTCTACTTCTTAGTCTCTTTCTCTCTCATGAAAGTGCATGTTCTCTCTTTACGATTATTGCCTACTTTGATGATGTAATTTCAAAGTAATTAATGTATCGGTTTCAATTGGAGTTATACTCCAAGACGAGATGGGGCATTATCTCAATGGAGCTTCTCTGGTTACTCAGGAGTGCTAAATAATTCAGTAACGTCTCCTAGATTGACGTCTGGCGACAACGGAATCAAACGTGCGAGATGGTAAAGCTCTCGAGTCAACATTGTTTCCTCTCTGTTGGCGGATGCTAAAAGATACTTGGCTACTAACGTAATGACCATGAAACTGGACATCACTTGTTACGAAGTCATTCGTGTGCTTGTTACCCACGTTATGACGAAAGGACTCAATGAGCCATAGTGTGTGCACGACCTATGATGGAGAGTCATAGTGATAAGCGTTAATAAACCAAAATGGGTGAGTGGTGGAGTTGTTCCACGTGTTGGCTCTGGTTGAGAGATTCTCTGTGTTGATGTGGTGGAGTGGTTCCACATGTTGACTTGGTAGAGAGATTTCTCAGGTTGAGAGATTCCCCACATTGATTTGGTGGAGTGATTCCAAGTATTGCTTGGGTTAAGAGACTCCTCATGTTGATATGATGGTGTGATTCCGCATGTTGATTTGGTGGAGAGATTCCATGTGTAGCCTTGGGCTAAGAGATTCCCCGTGTTGATGTGATAGAGTGATTTCACACGTTGATTTGGACCTAAGGTCTGGGAAATGATATATTACTAGATGTTTATTGTGTATTTGGGCACTGGGTGCTCGATAATGTTTACGGTGGCTCATGACTATGTTGCTTTACTTGGAGGTTTTGTTCCTTGATATTCTTATGATATATGTGGTTTCAACTTTTATTTACATAAAACTTATGCATTCATATTCATCGCGGTTATCTTACATTGTTAGTGTTGTTATAGGTTTTAACTTACAAAGGTCTTATTGGCATCTCACCATGATATATAGTCCTACTATGGTTTTCACCACTAACCGTAAATTTTTATACAGACATAGCTCATGAGGGTTACTTCGAGAAGGAAGGATCAGGGCAGCCCGAGGAACAGCCATGGGGTTTATCCCCATTAAGTTTATAATCTTATGTAATTTAGGATGTTTATTCTATTTAGGTGACGAACAATTTATGACGTAATATTGTTAGAATTGGGCAATGAACAAATACTGGTTTGTATGGATGAAGGGATAGTGACTTGTGAATATTTCTATTAATGGGCGAGCATTTCAAAAATTGAAGAAAAGCCATAGTTTGCATATACTTTTATTTTCTATAAACTTATGTAGTTTTTAAATCTTTTCTCATATACATTTGAAGTAAAAAAAAAAAAAAAAAAGATTTTTTCTGAAAGATAAATAATCTTTAAATGATTTTTAAAAATAAATCAAACATGTGATATAATATCCCGAAGAATTATATCAAATTCCTTTTTAGTTGCAATCGTGAACTTAGTTACATTTTTAAAAATTTATATTTTCGAATATTACATTTCAAAAAATATGAATACTGAATGTAATGTTAAATCATGATTTGATTTGATAAGTTTCTAGAAATATGAGGACAAAACCACCCAGTAAACTGAAGAAGATACGGTGCGGTGCTATTACGATATTCTGTAATAGCACCGTAAATTACAGAATCTCATCACGGCATCTCAAGGTTTATCCCCAAATTTGGAAGAAGACAAGTAAAAGAATTTGGAGAGAATTTTGCTACACATCATCTTTATACATTACACACTCTACTTATTTTTATTTATTTATTTTTAAATTTAATTTTTTTTTTGTTTTATTCTTCCTAAATTAATTGACTCGATAAGAAAAAACAATAAAAAAAAATTATATGTGCTGTTTGGCGTGAAGATGATAAGTAAAATCTTTCTTTGGAGAAAAGAAGGTTGGGATTGCAATAGATTGTGAAATATTAAGATCTCGTTTGGTTACACAGATGAGATGAGAAAGTTGAATAAAATATTATTATAATAAATTTTTTAATATAATTTTTATTTTGAAATATCAAAAGATTGAATTATATGTAAGAATTTTAAAAAAATTATAATGACTATATGAAATGAGATCAAATGATTTATGTAATTACTAAAGTCAACTGGAGGACAGGTTTTCGGCCTTCTAGTAAGGACGATGCTACAGCTCCTGCTGGGGGCTCCCGCTGGAGCTATAGTCATGTATTTTTATGTGTTTTTTTTAAGTAATTTTTTATAGAGATTTTTTTAATATTTTTAAAAAATAAAATAAATTCAAAATATCATTAAAAACACTTCCTTAATTAGAAAGTAAAAAAAAAATCATTAAAAAATATTTTCTTAATTACGAAATAAAATAAAAAAATATTTTTTATTTTTTAAAAATATTTTAAAATATTTAAATAATCTATATAAAAAATAACTTAAAAAAAAACACATGCTAGGGGAGCTCTAGCATTATTCTTCTAGTAAAGTGCACAATTACAATACAAGGCAAAAAAAAAGAGGACATATAATAAAATATGGAGTAGCCACTCTAGTATAATAATAAATTAATAATGCATAAGAAAAAATTAAAATATAATTAGGTAACAGTATTCTTTTGAAATTTTCAAATGTAATTTATTACTTATTATTTTTATTATTAACTAGATTTGAGAACGAAAGTCAAAGATCGGCTTGTCCCCAAACTGCGGAATGACAAGAAGATTCTGATTTTATACTTTTATCCCCAGTAATATACTTTCCTTTCACAACAAAGAAACAGGTTTAAAAGTTTTTAACAAGCTATTTAATATTCTGTGGTTCACCTTAAAGTGAAATGCAATTAAAAACCGGATAAACTAACCTTTGCTAATTTCTTTTCTTTAAACAAAGAATGCAGGATAATTAAAACGAAAATTAAAAAATAATAATAATAATAATAATAATAATAAGTAAGCCAATAATTGAATCAGACATGAAAAGAAATCAACTGAGTGTGAAAAAAACGAGTGTTTTTTCATAAAGTGTGGGAGTGTTTCTCATAAGGTGTATGAGTGCTTTTTATAGGGTATGAAGCGTGAGATAGTGAATAGTGACTGATGAGAAGAATTTTTCTAATTCCTATATTTCCGCTGATATTTTTTAATTTTTAAAACGAGAAGAACTAGTTCTAATTAAGAATTATTTGTCAAAAAAGAATTAATTGTGCCAAGTGGTTTGCATGTTACATTCTACGCATGTCAGACCTATTTCATTGACATGGTCCGGCCTATGCTCGCTCCGGTTTTGCCGATTATTTTCCCTCTCTGTATGTTTTCCATTTTCATCTATAGAAAAATTCACAAAGTCCAAAATCTTGAAGTTGTAAGAAAAGTCCTTGCAAAGCCCGAATTTGGTCTAGAAAATGCATGTCAGCTATAAAGGGTAGAACTTGAACATTCAACCAAAGTCGTATAGCGATGAGAAATTCATTAGCAGGGAGAAGATTTTTCTCTGCCGGCAAACAAAGCCTGGCCTAGTCACCCAAGAAACTTTAATTTTGTTTGGTTTGGGTTAAAGAAAAATAGTAACCCGTACCCGACTCAATAATCGTGTATTGACCCAATTTTCTGATCACCAAAACCTTCAAAGGTACAGCTCCTAATTCTAATGCTTACTGGTTAAGAAAATAATCAATTTTGTCTGTAGCATATATAGAACGCAAAAGTCAATTCATGAAATCTAACCTGGCAAGTGCACGGGCATCCCAACAGGACGGAACTGCATCACGAACTTCATCAGAGAGAACGAGTGGGAACCGATGAATGTGAACATTGAATAGGATGATGAAGTAACCATCAAGACCCAAGTATTTTGTGTTGGCTGCATCGGTTGCCCAAGAACCGCCCTGGAAACCGAACGTAGCATTGAAACACCCCGATGGGATTTTCCCCGTCACTGATGATTTTTGGTTGAAAAATTCTGACATCTAATTAAACCCATGAGTTCTCCATCAGTCATGAATTCCAGAACGACGATGAAAAAAAAAAGGAAAATCTAAGAAGAAGAAAAAGAAGGGAAGATGTGTATGCCTGACTGAAGTTGAGGATATCGGATTGATATCTGGTTCGATCGCCTTTATCGCATTTGATATCGACTGAGACATCTTTGAAGGTTCCAAAACCAGGTACTTGAAGCTCTCGTTTCTGTGCTTCATTAAGCAGGACTAATCTTTCTTTGCCTTTGCAGTAGTTGAGACGGAAATCCGACGTTATGTCGAATCCTTTCCCCAGGCAGCTAAGAGCGCTCTCTACTATTTCTTCGCCCATCTCTCTGTCTCTGATCTCTCTCTCTCTCGTGTTATGGCTTTTGGGGCTTGATAAAGTGGCTAATTTCACAAAGTTAGAGAAGGTGCACGTAGATATAGGTAAGAGAGTACATGGTTGTGGTTGAAGAATGCCAAAGACCTGGCATCCTTTCAACATTATGAATAATAAAATGAATAATACCACTATCACGCTTCCAGTCTTGTTATACTTTTTTTTTTTTTTTAATATTTTTTTTCACTTAATGATTAAGTAAATATTTTTTAATAATATTATGATTTTTTTATTTTTTCAAAAAATATTTTATAGTATTAAAAAAATATATGTATAAAAAAATAAAATAAAAAATATTATATTTTACACTATGTGTGGCTCTAGCAGGATTGGGAGCGGGGGCTGCAGAGCTAATAAGATTAAATATTTCAACAGATCTCGGGAAAAGGGAAGCTACAAAGTCTAGGAAGCTTCATATTCCGCTTCTTGTTTTGAGTTGGACTTTGACTGTACTCTTCTCTCCTATTATTATTATTATTATTATTATTATTATTGTGAGAATTTATTATTTATTATTAACAATTACTAATTATTTAATGTTCAATTATAATAGTATAATATAAGTAGTGTCTAACTTATTAGTAAGATTAATAAACTTGAATAATAAGATTAAAATAGTATAATAAGTGTCTAATTATACTTTTATATTAATTTTATATTATAAAATTAATAGACTTGAATAATAAAATTATAATTTCATATTATAATAATTAGAAATATAGCACATAATATATATATATATAATAATAATAATATAAAATATATATATAATATAAAAAATTAAAAATATATATGTACTAGTCCGATTCGGTTTAAATCGATTTTCAAAATATAAAAACCGGTACGGCACCAATTTAGGACCAATTTTCATTTTTAAGAACTGGTACCACACCGGATCAGTTACAAACCAAACTAAACACACCGGTTCGGTCCGGTCCGATTCAACCAGTTTTTCAATTTTTTCTTATACCCCTACATGGAATAAATGTGTAACATATAACTATTTTGTGACATAATATAATGTGTAACAAATGTATATTTCGTGACAAAATATAATATGTGTAATAGATATACGTGTAGTGACATGGCATGGCATAATATACATGAACCCACCAATTCGGTCAGGTCCGGTTCAACCAGTTTTTCAATTTTTTCTTACACCCCTACATGGAATAACATGTAACATATAACTATTTCGTGACAGAATATAATATGTATAATAAATGAATATTTCATAACAAAATATAATATGTATAATAGATAAACGTGTAGTGACATGACATGGCATAACATACATGATAACATAAGTACATAGTTCCCTTACCAACACACACACAGTAATTTGACAGTAAGTCAGAAACTAATATCGCGTTTTACAAGGTAAAACATGAAATACAAGAAACTGTAAGTAGGAGTTCTAAATGTTATAAACTTTATCACTAATGACTTAAAAACATGAGAAGTGCTAACTTAGAGAGTAAAATTACCATTTTATCCTCTACATGTGGGAAATGACCATTTTACCCATAACTTAAGGATCACACATCTTAATTCTAAAAATCACCAGAATTTACATTCATCATATAAATTTTTTCCTAAACTCAAATATCAACTTAGAAAAATTTAAAACTAACGACAACTATAAAAAACACCAAAAGGACAAAACTTCCAGAGGCCATATATCTTGATTTTGTTGCAATTTCATCAAATTCCAAAACTCATGATCAAGCCAAAATATTGTAACAAAAATCCTCATATCCTAAGCTTAAAAACATGCTTAAAACATCCAATAAAATACACTTCTCATAAACACAACTTTTTAAGCAAAAGATCCAAACTTTTAACCAAAGGACAAACCCTTGTATCTCAAGGTTTTGACATTTTTCAAAACATCTCTAAGAACTTCCAAAAATCCAAAATTTTCTTCTAACATATTCATAACACATTCCTAAGAACTAACATGCTTTGAATCAAGACATCAACATCACCAAAAATTACAAAATATCACTTGAAGTACTCAGCTCCAACACTAATACATTTATATATTATATATATAAAACGACATGAGAACTAGGTTTTTTGAACATTCACTCCTGTGGAGTGTCAAGCGGATGTTGAGCGAATAATTTGTCTGAAGTTTGTTTGAACAAACTATTGAGTAGATGTCGAGGCAACAATCACTCGACCCAAGATTGAGCCACAATAGAGCCAGAATCAAGCCAATTCTCTAGGACGACATTTTCATCGTGAAACCAAGTCACCGTTCCACCATTATTCATGTATACGATACCCTTTTCTTTCCATTATATTGATCTATGATTCAGACCTGTCACCATTCCAACAACATCCTGCTTTTGAATTTTGCTTTTTCAGCTTTTGTTTTAAAGTTTCTAAGTTTCAAATTCTAATTTTAATTTTAATTGTATTTCTTATTTTAGTTATCTTTTTCGGTTTTATGTTGTTGCGTTCTTTTGTTTTATTTTTGATATTTTTAATTTTGACTTTTTCTGATCTATTTAATTTTTTAAACTTGTTTTTTATATATTTAATTCTTATGTTTTTTTTTATTAACTTGTAAGTACTTTACTTCAGTTTATTAAGCATTTTTTATAACCATTTTCTTGTAAGTAATTTTTAATTTGATATTTTATTTTTGAAAAATTGTATATTTTTTTTTTCACTATCAATATTGACAGGCTATTTTGTAAATTTTAATAGCAGTGCATTCTGTACATTTCGGAACTGTTTGGATAGTGAGATGAGATGGAATGATTTTAGATGAAAGTTAAAAATTAAATAAAATATTATTAGAATATTATTTTTATTTTGAGATTTGAAAAAATTGAATTCTTTATTATATTTTATGTGAAAATTTAAAAAAATGATAATGATAAAACGATATGGATTGAAAATATTTCTCAATCCAAACGACTGATCTTTATTCTCATCACACTATTAGCTATCATGTGACAGGTAATTATCACGTCATAATTTTACATAAAGATTATTTAACCGAGAACCAACTGTGTTTGCCCCGGACCAGCACTGCTCATGCAATGAATAGTAACTCATTTTTTACCGCTCCCTCCCCCGTATTCTGTTCTGTGGTTTAGGCCATGCATTTTTTAGCATGGCTCTTTAATATAAACCCTACATGAATTCAATTGGTATTTGGTAATGAAGGCAGACCCAACATGCAATCTATAGAAGGCTCCATTAGGGTTCGTATTTCAGTTCTTTACGTGTGAACTCGCACATTTGATTCTATGCGCCAACGCGCTTGCATGCGGATAAGTCTCATAAAAGCCAAACTGGGAGTGGGACCGAGTTTGTTTCAGACTTGGACCCGTTTATACTTTGTTCTTGGACTGTGACTAGGATCGTTGTGTGAAGATAAATACTATAGCTATAAAGTGATTCAATCTCATAAACTGATGTGGTTTGATATTATTCGTTAGATTGTAAAATTACTTTTAAAATAAAATAGATCTAACCGATAAAATAAAGTCATGTCAATTTATGTGATTATTTTTATATAATTTTTTTTTATAGATGTAGCAGTATTCATGTGTGAAAGCATGAAAGATAAGCAAGTTGAAGGTGTACGTAGGATTTTGTTCTTTTCTTGGTTTGGTTGTGCAAGTACTGATCATTTCGTCAAGCGAACCATCGATCATTAGTGCACGCTAAAATCATTAGCGTGTGGATGTGGTGAAAGTGACCTGTATTCAACGTCCTTAAAAACGGATTTTAAAACAAAACAAATTGCAGAATATCATTGATTAGCGTGTGGACATTTTGCCTACTCATGATTTAAAAAAGAAAGTATCCCCTACTTATTATCATTACTGTTACGAAATTCAACCATAAAATGGGAAAATTATCCATTAATTTGACATAAGCAGATTGATCAGTGGCTTATGGTGTTTTATTAATTTCGTTTGTCAATATATTAATTTTATAATTTCGATGGATAATCCATAAAAGGACGAAATGAGAAATCCATGCATCCTCTCTTCATTTTCTTTTATTTGTTTTTTTTCTGTGGGCCTGTCGAGTGTCGTAGTGAGAGGGAACTTGCTATTTTATCGAAGAAAAAGGTTACTTTGTCTTCCCATTTTGCCCACTTAATTTGACCGTTGGTCAAAATTTTTTTTTTTTTTTTACTTAGTGATTAAGGAAGTGTTTTTAAATGTATTGGTGTATTTTTTTATTTTTTAAAAATATTTAAATGTATTAAAAAAATGTGAAAAAAAAAATGTAAAAAAAAAAAAAAACGCGATAAGAATGGGGCGGCAGAGTAGCCTACTCTTTATCGAATACATATCCTTATCTTTTTGGTTGATTGGAGGGTAACAAAAGCTAAAATGAGTCACAAAATGCTTGGAAAGGTATGGTGTTCACAAGGATGATAACAACTGATACTGTTAATGAAGGGAAGGAGCAGGCGGTCAAGTCCTGGCTTGACCTGTTCTTTCCATTCTACGGAGGGTCAAATCACTCCATACGTACGGTATGAAAGAATTGAATGTTAGAAGCGAAAACCGTTGCATATCTTCCCTCTTCCCCAAAACTTCGTCTTTCACACTTTGTTTCCAAGCTTTCGTACCAATTTTTGGACCACAAGGATGGAATATAATAATTTAAAGAAATTTTATTTGTAGTCATGAGTGAGATTGTGTATACAGTCTCATTGATAAATGAGGATAAAAAAAAAAAAATATTATTTTTAAAAAAATATTATTATAATTTTAAAATTTTTTAAAATATAACTCTATAGACTTACGTGTAGACAAACTCTATAATTTATACCTTGACATTCAAATTAGTAGTTGTTACAATTCGGGTTTCTCTTCTTTATTTGTCCAAGGTACTTGATGAGTACTTATAAAAGGAAAAATATTTGCATCTACCTACAGCCGCACACTCAATGCATTGAGTGTAAAAAAAAAAAAAAAGTTATGTGAAGTGTGTGCCGGCTATAGGCAGATGCATAGCATATCTCCTTATAAAAATACTTGATGAGTGAATACGGTTATATTTGCCTCATTTTTTTTTTTATAGAACTATATATTCCTTAGGTAGGGTATAAGACTATCTTCTTGGGTGCATTTTTTTTTTTTTTTAATTTGCTGTGAGAGTTCCTTCTAACACGTCTTAATAGTTATTTGCCATGAAAGAATTGTTAATTTTGTCATCGCAAATAAGGGTCCAGTTTTTCATTTTAATGGCAAGTAAACTACTTTTGGCCTGCATTCTCTATCAAATTACATGAACCTATGGTTTGGAAAAAAGATCTTTAATATTCTATACTGATCATAATATTGAATCTTATAAAATCATATAAAAGAATAAATACATCTCTCTACATTGCGATTTTCTAGATAATTGAATAGACTATAAGATAAAGATCACCTTTACAAGTCACTTAAAAGGGTCCTTAGAAACAATTTCAACTCTTTTCTCTTCTATCCATGGACTGCTTATGGTTCCTTAGAAACAAAGTTGTGCATGATTCCTTTAACACTAATCTTGACATCTTTGTGAAAGGGGTTTTAAAGAATTTTAAGGAACATTGCAATGCTTGGGGCAACAAACTTTTGAATAACCCTAGAAATGGGAAGGCAATGCCAAGAGATCATTATTTGCTAACCTTTGATGTGGCTGTGAGGAACAATGGTAGCACCACTGCTGCGGTTTGTAAAACAGAAGAAGGCTTGGTGGCATTTGTCATCACCAGCTTTACCGCAAGCCAGAACCCAAATCAAGGAGAGGCTTTAGGTTTATACACGGGTATCAAGGAAGCAGAGGCTCAGAAATAAAAAAAGTGACAATAGGTGGAGACTCACAAGTGGTCATTAGTGCAGTAGAAGACTCAGATCAGTGCATGGATTGGAATAGACTTGTTTGTTTTCAAAAAACATCTCATCTTATCTCATCTCATCTAATCATTACAACTTTTCCAACTTCCAATACAAAATAAAATAAACAATTCAACTTTTTTAAATCCCAAAACAAAAATAATATTAAAAAATATATTCTAACATTATTTTATTCAACTTTTTAACTTTAATCTTATCTCATCTCATCTCATCTGCGAAAACAAACAGAAATCAAATACACCATTTTACATCTCCAATCTTTTGATAGTTGGAGTGTTTGGAAATTACATTGTGATCACAATCGATGTGCGCATTCCATTACGCAATGAACTGCTTCAAATAGCTTGGTTGGAGTCATACCCCTTCTTACAATTCCTCCCTATTTGTTACAGTTTCATAGTGGGAAAGACCCTTCCTAATGTTTGTAATATGTATTGAACTGAAGTTCCACTCTTTAAGTAATGAAGTATCTTACATTAAAAAAAACAAAAGTCACTTAAAAGGGTCTCTTGGTGACTAGGGTTGCGTGGTGGCTCACCCAAACCGGTCCCGCTCGCCTCACAAATTAGAGGATTAAACAGTGACTACTATGTCACCATCTCTGGGACGTTCGCAGGCTCCACTTGGGATTTGGTGTGGCTTGAAGTTTCGGGACATGCAACACAAGATTACTTACCCTCGTTCATGACAGATAAAGATGCAATACACTTAGCATGCATTTAGCAATATGTAATATTCGTAGCAGATAATTTTTTTTTCTTTGAACAATATTATGTACCAGATATAACATATCCTAAAATAACATAAGCATACTTCATAACCATATGAGAACAGGTGTCCAAAAGTTACAGTTCTTGTTCAAAAAGTCTATAACAACATAAGTACTGGAGACAATACTCCTTAATTGCAGTAGTAAAAAGAACATAACTATTAAACTAGCTCGATGAGTAGCTCGCGCAACTTTGTTAAGATAGCCATGATCTTATCTAAAAATTGGAGCACTGAAGTGATAAGCTCCTTGTCGCACTTTGTGGTCTAATCGACCTCCTCTAGGTGATCCTCTGTTGGCTTTCCACGTCTTGACACATGATCTTCCATTCCGAGGGGAATGGTAGTTGGAACTACCAAGTGAGATTTGATTACAAATCTCAGTAAGTAAACAACCAACTTAAACTAACAGTATATAGATGCATGCATGAGTAAAAATACATGAATGCTGATGTGAACGTGACTGAAAAGTGACATGACTTGGCAAATAGCATGACATGTGCTAAAATAACTTGTAAACTGACGTGGACTAAAGTGATGTGTACTGTAACTGACATGTACTAAAACTGAACGTGAATTGAACTAACATGAAATGAACATGAATTAGGAATCTTGTTCAATAATAAACTGATTATAAAACACGAATTGTGGATGCTACACAGGTCCCCTTGAGCCATGTGCCTCTGCCGATACCGCATCACATCACAGGTATCTACACAAGCTGTAAGTACGTTAACGTATGCATCACCCCACATGTATTTGCACCTATTGTAAGTAAGTAATGTACGTATCCCATAACAGATATCTACACTCGCTATGAGTACATATAACATGTAAATGAACTATGGTTGGCACCACTAGTGTTGGTGCTTTACTCCACTCCGGCAACTAGCTACTTAGGTCCCAATCGAAACCCGTTGACAGTACTTTGTCAACCCAGAGAATTTCACACTAGACTAAACACTCTAGTGTGAACAATGGAGTTTTACTAGGATAATGCCTCATATATATATATATATATATATATATATATATATATATCCTTGCACTTGTGGTCGTGATAAACATAAAAGACTACTGACTTGAAAATACTGTTTTACGTGCCATACACTATGCATATGTGTCACAACCCCGCCCCAAATCCTATGACCGGGACATGGTCGCAGCAATTTACCTGTTCTTTCCTTATCATTAATAGTACTATTTTACTATGAATATTATATATATATGTTTTTTTTTTCTACGAGGGTATAAGGGATGGACATGAACGTGTCATGCATGTATACTGCGTTTCCAGTTTAAAAGTAAGTACCTAATAAACGATCTGTTCAAGATTCCAAATAAAGGACTCTCAGAGTCCATCCATTCATCAAAACATACTAGTTCTAATTAAGAGGGGACTCAGTCCCCATAACACATACAAAAAGGCATTTAACCTTCCTATTTGGGGTTACCATCACCCCACCATAGAAATACACCGTTACCATCACCCCACCACAGTATTTACACCGTTGCCCAAAGGCATATTGTTTCAAAGTCAAACCAACAAAACGTCCCAACATGGGACTCATCATAAAAACATAATTAAAACATAATCATAGTCCTCAAAAGTCAAACCAACAGGGAACTCTAAACATCAGCTCTCCCTCCTCAGCAGTGCCCAGCTCCACGGCCTCATCGTTCATACCTGGACGTTTAAAACATAAACACAAAGTGAGTCTAATACTCAGTAAGCAGTACATCATGCCGTTAACTTAATAATCACATAATCGTTTCTTTTGAAAACATGCATACATAAACGTTTGCTAATTCTTGACAATGCTTTCGTGCATAAACAATTTAAAGAATAACTATACTTTCATGCGTAATTGTACTTTCATACTTAACCGTACCTTTCATGCATAACTTTACTTTCATACTTACTGTACTCTTCATGCATAAAGTGTACTTTTCATGCTTAAACATTCCTAAGAAATGACTTTACTTTATATTTCACTTTCTTGGGCTAGTACACACTATTACGTCCCGTGTGTTGGGGTTAGCGGTCTTTTGGACCCAGATTCCACCCGCGGCCACAAGTTGGAATCCCTTTCATGGGGGTAGTACTGGGTGTACTACCAGTACCACTTACCCGGCATTGCCATCTGCCCATTCTTTGGTACCCTTTCATTCATAAGGCCATTACGTACGTTCATGCTTTCAATTCTTTTCTTTTCTTTCTTTTTAGTTAAACATTTTCATTATCTTCCTTTAGTCCAAATGCAAATGCTTTTACTTAAAAAAGTGTTTCATGTCATGTTACGTATAAGTAAGGCATAGCTATTTAAGAGAGAGCATGCATAAAAGTTTCATGATGCATTACCTTACATACACACAATTGTAATCAATAGGATACTTAACAGGGGCTACCAAGAAAGGCTTGTACATAATATATACGTCTATTCTTTTATAAGAGAACATGTACGAAGAGAGAGATATTCTTTCATAAGAGAACTTTGTGTGTAAGGAGCATGGTCATAGCTACTTACCTCGAGGCTTTATGAGTAGAGTCTTTAAATCTTGAAATTATACTCCTATTCAATGAAAGGAAATAACATATTAAAATTCATTTCACTAAGGACTTTATTACCCAATACCCATACGTGCTCCCTTAAATTCCAAGAAATAGAATTAAGGCATCTTCTTTACTCATTAAATTATTTACATGGCATAAGTAAATCCTTAGTATCCTCCTTCCAATATTTAAGAAACCTCATATATTTTCTAAAACCAATACTAATGAAATATACAACTCTTGGCAACTTAAAAGTTTCTAAATAAGCTTACTAACTTGGGTTTAAAACTCTCGATGGCTTACTTAGGCCATAACTTGCGGAAAACATGTTTGAAAAATCATAAACTTTAACTCTATAAATTAACAATTAAAGACATAAGTTTACTCAAAGTAAGACATGATTTAGACTCAAGAAAACATAAGAAAGGGACTATACAATTCTACCTTGGAACACTCGGTTGTCTTACACACCAAGACAGAACACACCCACACACACACGGCTTAGGGCCATAAACCAGAACATACACACAAACACAGCTAGATCCAAGAGACAGACACGAACGCACACTGCTAAGCTCCTGAAACAGAACGCTCACACAGCTGGATCCATAAAACAGAGTATAGACATACACACACACAGCTCGAGTTCATCAAAACAGGGCATGACTCACGGCAAGGCAAATTCAAGGTGCTCGATTTTAACCCAAAAAATTTGGGTTTTTCGTTTACTTCCAAGTAAAGCAGCTAAATGAGAAAACAATTGAGGAAATGTCTCTAAAAATTACCACATAGTACTCGGCTAACATGAAATCCGAAAACCCCCAATTTGCAAGAAACTCATGCAAGGATTATTACCTGTTTGGATCTCTTTTGAATCCATAGAAGTACACAGCAACAAGGAAAGGAAGAGAAATTCGGGAATCTCAAAGCTGGAACACAACATAAAATTTCTTAAATAAAACCCTAGGTCATCCCATAGATCTAAGATTTCAAAACCAGAAATTAAAGCCAAAGGAATCCACTTACGAGGTTGATCTTCTTGAAGAATTTCGGTGAGAAACTTAGTTTTACGGAATGAGAGAAATCGACTTGAAGAAGTGAAAGAGATTACACGGCTTGTAGGAAACCGAAGGTCTCTCGTGTGAAGGAGGAGACTTGAGAAGTTTTCTCTCCTTCGTGTGCCTTGGGATCGACGGGTGAAGGGAAATGAGGAAGAATTTTACTTGTCTCTTGCCTTAGAAGCCGTCGGTGGGGTAAAGGAGAAGGAGAGGGTTTGTTTCTCTTGTTCAGCGTATAGGAGAAGGAGAAGAATCCAAATAGCTTATGGAGGAAGCCGACGGTTTCACTTAGAGAAAAAAGTAAGTTAGTCAAGGCTTGTCTCACAAGCCAAGGATGGACGGTGGAGATTTCAAGCATAGGAGGATATTTTCTCACCTACCCATCCTATGGTTGAGAAGGTTTGGGGTCATATTTTAATTTGATAAAAAGTAGAGGACTCAAAGAAACTAACCCACTTTAAAAATAAGACACACCCATCTTAAAATAATTTATAAAAAAAATAAAATTCTTTGTTTCAAAATATTTAACTTAAAATAATATTAATAAATGACGTAAAGACCTACGCAGTAGGATTTGGGTATTACAATGTGACATGACATGACATGAAGTAACTGATCGTGAGATAGATGACATGGCAAAACAAGACTTGACATTTACTGGTGACTAATGGCGACTAATGGCATGGCATGACGTGTAACAGATAAACATGGCATAACATAACGTGTAATAGATAAAAATATCATGGCATGACATAACGTGTAACGGATATATATGTACTTGGAAGTAAATCATGACATGTTATAACATAACATTTATGATAAGCATAATAAATAGGAATGACGGTTTCTTACCACCACACATACACAAACTCTTGAAAGTAGATTAGAGGCTAACTTACAATGATTACGCATGACGTATAAAATAGCCTGAAAATAAGTGAATTGAAAATGAGATACTTTTAAGGGTTAGAATATCCTATTAAACACTTAGAAATATAAAACTTACTAACCTACGGAAAATTACCATTCTATATGTGGAAAAATGATCATTTTTCTCCTAATTTAAGGATTCAACATACGAATTCTAAATTCTACCAAATTTCACATTCCTCATATAAATTTTGTCCTAAAACAAAATATGAAATCACAAAAATTTAAGACAAATCACAACTATATAAAACATGCCTTGGCCGAAACTTCAACTATCATGCTCAACCCGATTTATGCAATAAGTAAAAATCACATTCTTTGTTTCAAAATCATAATAAGACCACAAAATATACATTCCTACAAAATCACAATCTCCTTATACCAAGAAAAGTGTCAAAACATCAAGCCTTAAACCAATAGGACAACAATTAGATGCACTTGATTTAATACTTTTCTAATAAACTCCAAGGACTCCAAAAGTCTACAACTTACTATTAACATGCTTGTAAATCTGACCTAAGTGATAAACATGCTTGAATATCAATAAAAAACACAAAAATCAACACTCAAACTACTCAGCATGTTCATAAGGTCCAAACCAAGTATCATGTACTCTTGACTTAGATCAAACACATTAAAACTGAAATACCCACTATGTAAACCTTAAAGAACAAAACTATATAATTCATAATAAAGTCCTAAACATGATCCTAGCATTAAATCCAAAAATCATAAGGCAAAAGTTTCACAAAAACTCAAGTAATTCGAAAGCTTCATCATTTTGCCAAAATTGAAACTTTTTATGCAAAACATGCTTTCAATAATTATTCAAACCAACTCTCTTAACAACTAAACAAAATTATTAGAATCATCATATAAGAATGTTAACAGCTTTTGATCAACTACTAAAATTTATAAAAACGTGTTAACTTTTCATCATATCAATATCAAGTTCTAAATTTAACAAAATACATCAAAACATCAAACCCCACAACATCATCCAAATTGTCGCCCAGTATGACCTCTATGTGTTTAAACTCATTTTCACCAATCAATACTCTACGAAAAATCACAAATAATACATCAATGGAAACTAGAATCAAAGAGGAAGAAGTAATATGAAGGCCGTTCTTAAGCATCTACTTAAAAAGACTTTGTAAAATTCAAACAAGATTTGCCAGAAACACTGCAAGATACCTCCACTCGAGTTCTCTCCAAGAAAGTGAAATAAAATCAACAAGAACTTGAAGGGGTGGCATGGACAACTTATATAGGACTAGAGGGCTGATGGGGGATGTGAGGGTGACCATTTGATGGGGGTTTTATTAGCCAAAACCAGGGGCGAAACCCTGGGTAACGGGCCATGGTATTCAGCCTTGGAAGTTGTCGTGTGATGGGGTTTTAGGGCGATTGTTTGACCACCCATCAGATACTTTTTGGGCTGACAATGGCATAAAAAGTACACCTAGAGTAGTGGGCAAAACTTCCTCAAGAAGCCATGCTTGGGTGGTACTTTTAGGTGGCCCTAAACAGATTGAGCATCATTTAGGGTTTAAAGAGGGTTTGGTTTGGGGTTTCGGTTTCTAACAAACCCAATGTGATAACTTGGACTTAGTCAAGTCCACGGCTATTACTCTTATTATGATTAATTTAACCCACTTAGTTATTTGTCCAAATTTTGGTATGCAAAGAGTATAATAAGCATCAAAGGGCTTTGTTATCTTAGAGAATGGGGCGCCAAAGCCCACTAGGAGGCCCATCACAGGCTAGTGTGAATCGGCCACTAAGGGCCTAGGGCTTAGGAAAAACCCTAACTAGGGTTTTGCATAGGAGGCATCTACATGGAAGAGGGAAGGAGCTTTTAGTCTTCCCAAGAAATTTCCATCATTTGGAACCTAGGAAAGGAGCACTTTGGTTAGCACAAGTGATGCCACGTGGCCAACATGCAAGCCAACACCCTGAGTACATTGAACTTAGACATGAAAGTGAGAGAGAGAGAGAGAGAGAGAAGGGTTTTGGAACCCTAAGGGCCACACACCACACACACATGCACTTGTATGAATTCCTAGAAGGTGCAATGACTTGGGGCGCCTAGGGAATGTGCAAAATCAAAGGCACAATATTCTAAGGGACTATATGGATTCGACCAAAGGAGGAAACCAACAATCTTTTGCTACTTGTTGAAAGCATGAGACTTCCAAGGAGTTGGCATGGGAGATGGCGCAAGGGGAAGCTCAAAGGGCAAAGGCACAACCCACGAAGACTAGGGTTTTGGCCAAGGGAGATGCAATTTGCCATGTGTCACACATGCATTTGGGATGCGGGATTCTAGAAGGATCCAATGATGAGAAGTGGAAAATGCACCTTGGGACAAGGCAAAACCAAGTCCCTAGATTCGACCAGCCACACATGCACCCCACGCCCACATACCACATATCATTTGCCTAGGAAACCAACACCCACACGCCATCCAAGCCTAGAGAAGAGGAAAGGTTGCCTAGGGAACCCACATGTACACGCCACTCAAGCCTAGGGAAGAGGAAGAGGCTTTGTGGAAAATAAGGAGTTCGGCCAACCCCACACACATGCCACTTGCCAAGTGGCAAGCATGCACACGTTCATCCTCCCAAGGATAATTGAGGGTTTGTGTCTTGACCTTTTTGCCATCAGATACATTGAACCTAGACACATGAGGAAGGGTACATTTGGAAGCAAGGGTTTCGGATGGAGGGGTTCACTCCACTTGTCTATGAGGTTTTTGGTTTTCCCAACACAACTCAATCATGATGAAGATGAAGGAATTTTCAGCCATGGTGCCACATGGCACACATGCATGAGTCTTTTGCTGTTCCAAGGAAGGAGGGGATGTCTGTAAAATGGGAGGGGCCGACGGGTGAAGGGTCTTTTTGGACACTTTCAAACTCCCACTCTTGTGTCACTTCTCCTCCCACACGGCTACACCATTCTCTCACCTTTTCTCACCATTTCTCTCCACCAAACACCATACACGCACCCTCCACCTTCATCCAACCAATCTTACTAGTAACAAGGAAATTGTGACTCCATCTAAGAGGAAGGACACGCATGGTAAGAACCATATGCCCATCCTCATCCACACACACGGCCACCATGAGTAAAGAACGTCATCCATGCTTTCTTTTTCACATGGACACTTGGGATAGGGCTAGGTTTCTTCTCAAAGGAAGAACCGATCCACCCATAGCATTAGACATGTGAGCATGTGTTTTTGGAAGGGGAGAAGGCCACGACCACCCTCTTGAGTTTGAATTAGGATCCCTTTTCTCTATAGAGTTCGGCCATATGAGTGAAGTCCAAGTGCATGAGGAACCTATCTAGCTGTGAAAAGGTGTTCGTGAGCCATGAGGGAGTAAACCATAGACACGACACACTCACACATGCATCCACTCGAGTTAGGGTTTTTCGTCTGTCCTCGTCTAATGTTATTTAATGTATTTTCAGCCTACTATTTGTTAACTCATCGGATTTTCTGTAAGTATACTCTCAACCTACTTTGGATAATGTTTGTATATGCTACGTGAACGTTTCATTTCTTGTTTCTATCATAATACTCGTTGTTTGATGATAATCTCTTGATTGTAATTGGGTTCCCATGAGGATCTTGCCATGCTTACTTGTTTAGTGGTTCAAGTTGTTGATTATAACATGTTTTTGTAATTCTAAATGATTCGGCCATTTCTATATGTATGTGCTTGGGTTTAACATTGATTCTTCCTTTTTGACATATGTGTTGAGTGCTTTGTCTAAGTTGTGAACTGAGTATTCAACTGTTTTAATATTTTCAAGTCGTAACCCGAGATATTTAAAGTTTGATTACATGACTTACGACATTCACATGTTCACATGACCCATGAAAAGAAAAGTGTTACAAGTCTCATGTCACATGCATTTGGGTTGCAAATTATTTTTAAAGGAAGGAGTCTATACATGTTTTATCACGACTCTAAATGCTAGGACGGGGGAATGTTCTAGTAAAACTCCTCTGTCCACTCTGGAGTGTTTAAAATAGAGTGGTAGCCCTGAGTCGACAAAGAATCGTCGGCAGACCTCGAATGGATCATAGTGGAAAGGATACCAGAGCGAGGTAGCTCCTAAATCTAGTGGGTGAAACGCATTGAAAATACGGTGAAGGAGAAATATGCAAACTGCCGTATCATATTATATATGCGGTGAAGGCGAAATATGGGAACTGCCACATAAATTAAAGATTATGATGTAGTCACCATGGTCAAGTAGGCCGTTGGATGATGCGGTAACTAGCAGGGAGCCAACAGTCCATAGGGAGCCCTGAGGTATCCAACTATATGTTATAAGATATGAACAAGGCAATGAATTCAAAGATAGGTTATATGTATACTTGATCAATATGAAAAGATGGAAAGGATGTTTTATTTTTTTGAAAGGTCAAAGTTGCATAAGCCAAGTTTTATGTCAAGTACATGTCCATGTATTCATTTCATGATTTGTCTTTATATGCCTATGTTATCTGTTGTATGTTATGTGTTTACTTACTGAGATTTCTTGAAATCTCACCCTGGTAGTTTTTACTATAATTTCGAACCCGAAATGGTAGAAGTTGTTACATGATAGGAAGAGACCAACTATGGGGAAGCGCAATAGGCCAGCACCCCGGATAGTCAAGGAGGCCCCGAAGAGTCCTGAGAGCTTGTCGAAGCCATCTATAGTGGAAAGGCTTGATGCCACTAACCAGTTTATTATGAAAGTGTTGTAGCTCTTTGAGGAGCAAAGGAGGATAGTGAACAAGGACAAGGCAGAATAAGGATGACCTTGTATGGATTTTTTTTAGAGGGATCTCAGGACTTGTAGTCAAAAATGAAAAAGAGGATTTATGGTTTATTGTGGAGGTCCTTTTGTTTTGGGAGATTTCAAAAACAATATCTATTTTAGGAGTGACTTGAAAAAAAATGAAATCATTTTGGGATATATAGCTTATGGTACCATGTTATTTGTTCGAATTGCTTTAAATCTTACTTAGATTTAAATGAGTATTTCTTTGTGATTTATTGCATACTACTAGAATATAATAGGTGCATTGCATCTTATCTTTCATGTGTGGGGGTATGCTGCCTTGAGTTACAAGTCCTGACGCTTAGTCACCATCCAATCCCAAGCGGGGGGTGGGGGCATCATACCCGATGTGACGACCAAGACTTTCTAGGCTTTCGTGTAAAAAAATTTTTTTTAAGCCCATGAGAGTTTCGGCCCTTGTAGGAAATTAGGATTTTTGAAGCCCAATGGAATTAGGGTTCACGCCCAACTTGAGGTTTATGCATGATACTTGTCATCCAATAAGGTTGTGTATAGGACTTGATGAATCTAGATGGAAATAAAGGAAGAGAGGTAAGAAGGAGCTAGGAATTTTGGCTTGCACACCTACCATAGGAAGATCAACCCCTTCATTGTCATGTGTCATGCATGCATGAGGATTTTCTTGTAGGAAGAAGCTTTTTGACACGTGTCAATATGGGAGAAGGAACCTAGAAGGAAATGACTAGGATTATGGAAAAGTGGAACTAGGGAAGGCCAAGAGGCCATGGACGGCAACAATGGAGAAGAGAAAGGTTGCTTTTTGCCATGTGTCATCCATGGATGAAGATAGGTAAAAAGTTTTTATTGGGAAAGAGCAAGATCAAGGTTGAAAGGAGGCTACACGCCTAAGGGCTTCTAGAAGATTATTTTGTGTAAGAAACCCCTTGAGGTGGACGGCTAAGGAAAAGTTCTTTGTGCCAAAAGGGACCAATCACATGTTTGTCCAAATGTATGATGAAAAAGAAGATCTCCTAGGGAAGTGTAGGGTTCGGCAGCCCATGTATATGCACACACTCTTCACATGTCACTTGGCACACATGCACATTTGTAAGAGATAGAGGGAGATTTGAGTTTAGTAAAAGACCTTTTAGCCAAAAGGTACATTGGACGAAAACATAAAAAGAAAGGGCAAAGGAGGAAGTGAGTTTCGGCTTGGAGGAAGAGGATGCCACATGCAAGAAGGTGTCTTAGGATTTCCAACTCAATCTAATGATGAGCTAGAATAAAATGGTGATAGGGCTACACGCCACTTGGCATCCATGCATGAGCTTGGTTCATGCAAGAAGCCTTTGAGTGTCTATAAAAGGGGACAAACCGAAAACCCTAGAATCTTTGGCCATTTTATGCTTTCTCTTGTGGATTTTGGTCACTACACTTTTCCTCCCAAGTTTTCATCATTTTCTCACCAACCAAACACTCACTTCAATATTCTATTCTCACACAAACATTCTCTTAAGGATAGTGAGGATACTTTCAAGAAGAGGAACTAACGAGGTAAGAAGCTAACTTTTCTTTGCTTTACACATACCACACACACGGCTTCATGAAAGAAGGGGATATTCAGTTTAAGCATAGTTCATCTAGAACTTATGCTCTAACAACCACACACTCGAGTTAGATGGATTTAGCTTGTGTTTTGAAAGGTTATTCCACATGAACCATGCCTACACTCACATGGTTAGATTATGATTTTCTTCAAGAAAGATAAATGTAACCCTACTTGTCTTTAAGCTCTAAAATATGATGTTTTGAGGTAAGAGGGTCACGGCACTAGTGAGTTATAGCTAGGGTTTTTATTGAAGACAAGTTTCGGATTCAAGAGGGAAGGGTCCGAAAACTTGGTGTTTCTTGGAAAGAAAAAAGGTTTAAGAAGCACTACACTTGAACACATGGGTTAGGGTTTTCTTGAGTAATGATCCTAACTAGTATTACATATGATTTTCAGCTTGCTTGCTATAAACACATATTTTGGATTTTTGTAAGTACACCTCTAACTTGTACTTGGATATTTTATGTATATGACTTGTGAACTTATTGGTTGTTTTAGTTTTATATGGTCTTTTATGATATTATTGCTTTTTTATGTGCTATGAATATCTCTTGATATGATAGTTTTAAAGCATGATTCAAATGAGTTATGGAAGATGTGTGTAATGCGGAAAAGAAATGAAGTAAGAAGTCATGTAGGGCTTCGGCATGTTCTATGTTGGTTGAACATGAATGTTGTATTTTACCATTTCGGAATGGACTAAGATCATAAAAGGATCACCCATACACACAAAAAAAATCTTTGACAGTCATAAGGTTTCCTTGTTAAAAACTTTGTTCAATGCATTAGAAGATTCTAAGTTCATGAAAACTTGATTGGAATGCATGTTTCCCTACACAAAGCTTTTGGCCAACCTTATAAATGAAGTGAGATTAATGGTGCTTTGGGATTTATGTGATAAGAACCATTTCTTTTTTTGATTACATTAGAGTTTTGAAGATTTCAGCCCTTACATGTTTATTATTGGAATGCAAGCCTTTGAGTGATATGAATGCCTTGAATTGTTATAAAGGAACATGTTCGTATGTTCTAATATTTTCAAGCCATAACGAAATATGTATTGCATGTATGAATGTTTTATTTTATGATGAAGCATTTCGGCATCTCATGGTTATGATGAAGCATTTTGGTATTTCATGTGTCTCATTAAAGTTCTAAGGTTCATTGTCATGTCACATGCATTGGGATTGTGAAAACCCCTTTCTGAAAGGAAAAGAGTCTCTTTTAAAAAGTAAAGTTTTTATCACGATCCCAAATGTTGAGACGGGGGAAATTTTCTAGTGGAACTCCTCTGTCCTCTCAAAAGTGATTAATATGGAGGGATACCCCTGAGTCGACGAAGTACTATCGGCGGATCTCGAATGGTACCTAAAGGAAAATGATACCGGAGCGGGATCGGTCACCTAAAGCTAGTAGGTGCACCTATGGTGAAGGCGAAATGCGAGCTGTCGTATATTAAAGTCAAGACGTAATCACTTGGTCAAAGTGACCAATAGTTGATGCGGTAACTAGCAAGGAACATACGGTGCATAGGGGAGCCGTGAGGTATCCAATGTTATGTTATAAGTCAAGAAACTTCGCGAGCTCATAAGTATGTTAATGAACAAGTATGAATAATGAAAGCATGTTTATGAAAGCAAAAGTTATGAAATGGCATGTTTATATAAAAGTCTTTGAAAGGTCAAATGCATATGTATAAGTTCATGTCCATGCATTCATTGTTAAGTTTGCTGCATATGCTTACGATATCTATTGTACGTTATTTGTTTACTTACTAAGATTTCTCGAAATCTCACTGTTGTATTTACCCACTATCGTTCCTCACTTAGAATGATAGAAACTGTGACAAATTTAGTCAACGTAAATGACGAAGCACAAGAGGACAGGACCTCCTCCGGAGAGGATCGTGCCTAAGATGGTTATAGGCTCGTATGAGCCTTCCATTTTGGACCATCTTGAGTCGATTGATAAAATAATTACTGAGATAATTGAAGACATAGAAAAGTTTAGAAGGTCCCATAATAGGGACAAGGACCGGGCTTTAGAGAAGAGAGTGAGGCCCGAGTTTCACTGAAGATCAATACAATGTTATGGGACCACTTTTGGGAAAGGATCTTCTGTTTAGCTTTTAATGTTTGGTCCCGTGTTTTTGGGAGTTCTATAGAAACTCGTATCAACCATGACGACTCTTTCGAATTATGCAATAGTATTGTGATTTTATGTTTCGGTACCATGACCAATCTTTTCTTAAATTGACTTAAGTTGACTTTTCGCTGCGATATACTGCATACTATTAGTTATCAGTAGGTGCATTGCATCTTATTTGTCATGAACAAGAGGCAGGTAACCCTGGTGTTGCATGTCCCCCATTTCAGTTTCCATCAAATCCCAAGCGGGGGCTGGGGGCGCCACACCCAAATCTAAATTTTCTTGGTCCAATGAATTTACCAAGATACAAAAGAATAAAAGAGGGTGTAATGACATGCATTTGAGTGGTTAATAGCATGTGAAAGTGATTTGATGAAATGATTATCACTAAGCTAAAACCGCCAAAAAATAGAATTCGGGAAACCATTTAGGGTTTTGGCTTCCGCCATGGTTTTGGGATTTTAATTAGAACTCAAGGGTTTGGGGTTTCACTAGGGTCGAAACCCTCTTTGGTTTGAGATAAAGTGTTTGGTTTAGGTGACATGATTACACAGCCTGATTTTCCTCCATTTCCTTCACATTTCCATTTAACTGTTCCTCCAAGTGCCAAGTGTCCTATACTATTTACCAAATATGGCTAATATCTTGCCAAGTGTCTAAATAAAACTTCCCTAGACTGATTTGGACAATTCACATTGTGATTTGAAAATCGACTAGACTGGTCTCCACATGACGCAATCATGATGCTACTATTCACTCCGAAAAAGGCAAAAATAAACATGCACCATAAAATCCTAAATAATCATACGAACCTAGTGGTGCAATTCGTTTCACAAAATTTGACTCCTAAGTGACCCAAAGAAATGAAAAAGTCTTTCTAAGTAGTTATCATCTAGAAATGAAAATCGTATTATTGTGCAGTAAAAACGTAAATATTCATCTAAGACTTATGACGCAAACTGTTTCTTAATCAAATCCTCCTAAGTGCCTCAAACGAATAAAACAACGTTTTTGATGCCATAACAGGTAAAAAACTAACTATGCTGACAGACTAAAATCTAAACAATTGCTAGAATCGGGAAACCTTTCCGAATTTCTGGATTTTCACTAAGTTCCTAAAGAAATTCATCGGATGAATTTCTGGTGGGCTGTAACATCCTCCCCTCCTAAAAAAAGATTTCTTCCTTGAAATCTATGTGTGTACATAAAATAACTACTATTAAATAAAAAGAAGATATTGCTCACCAAGTGTATTGTCCATCACTGGACATATAGTCACTAGTCGATGCGAGTGAGGGTGAGTCGAGGTCTACTGACGGTATGCTAGCGCATATAATAAAGTATGTCGTCATCGGAATTGTAAATCACATAACCGAAATGCCCAAGGTCAATATGTTGTTCAACCCCTTTGTCATCGTTTTCTGGTATATGACCCTGAACGAGTACTCGCGCTAGATGAGTAGATGACATCGATGATCCTAACATCTCAGGCTCATGATCGACGGCTGTTGCATGCTCCTAAACTACTCGACTGGACTAAGCTTCATTGACATCCTCGCCCTGAAGCTATCTTGATCCATCCACATGGTCGAGTGAAGAGTTGGATAATGCTCCTCATGAGGCAAAGCCTTCCTCTCATAGCCTACCCATTTCCTATCTATGTCCATCACGTGAGTGAAATGGTGCTCTAAGTGCTCCATCTCCTGCAAATAGGTAGTGATCTACCTATCCAACTCTATAAGTCGCCTCCTATGGCATTCCTCTCTCATCTCTCACACTCGTTGTGCAGAAAAGGTCGACTTTCTCACATTCTTGTGCTCTCATGCCATGGAAATTGCAAAAAGATATAGTCAAAGATGGAAAACAACTCACAACACAAACAAACAGAGGTCTAGATAGATTTGAGATGAAATATATACTTTATTTGATGTCCAAACAAATGAAGTACAATGACTGACTGATGCAATGCAACCCGTACAAAAGTGAATGCAAAATCGACTAGGCCCTAATCATAGATAAAGACAAAGACTAGGCTAAGATCCAAATAAATGAGGGTACTTGGCTTTCATGTCAACTTCTTTCTCTCAAGTTGCTTCCTGAACATTATGATTTTGCCGAAGTATTTTGACCAGCAGAATCTTGCGGTTATGCAATTCCTTTTCTCTCCAATCAATGATATGCACTTATTTTTTCTCATAGGTTAGGTTGGATTGCAAAGGTATACTCTCGGGGTCAACAACTGCTGGTTTCTGATTTCCAAAACTCTTTTTCAATGAGTACACATCGAATACATTATAGATTCCATGGAATTCAGTTGGTAACTCTCAAACGGTACGCAACTGCTCCCACTTTCTCTAATACCTCAATAGGTCCCACGTATCTTGGACTTAACTTCCCCTTAACACATCGATTCACTCCGCTCATAGGATATTTTCACATAAACCGAATCTCCGACTTCAAATTCTATACTCCTTCTATTGTCGGGTAGCTCTTCTGTTGACTCTATGCTGTCTTCATCCTCTCTTTGATTGGTAGGACTTGGTCTGTTATCTTCTGTAGGACTTCCGGCCCAATCACCTTATTCTCCCCAACTTCGTCCCATTATAATGGTGATCTACACTTCCTTCCATACAAAGCTTCATAGGGTACCATTTGAATGGTGGCCTGAAAGCTGTTGTCGTCAGCCAACTCTACCAAAGGTAGTTACTTCTCCCAATTTCTTTCATGCTCCAAGACACAAGCCTAAGCATGTCTTCTAGAGTATGAATCTTCCTCTTGGTCTGTCTGTCTGTTTGAGGATTGTAGGCACTGCTAATTTCAAACTGTGTGATAACCCGACTTAGCTAGATTTTCGTTGCCTAAGTTTTTATTTTAGTAAGGTCCATGAATTAAGCATAGAGTGATTAAGACCTTAGGCCTCAAGATTAGGAATCCAAAGCCCAAGAGAAGGGCCACTTAAACCCTTGCATTTTTGGCCAACTAGGTGCGCTTAAGCCCAAAAAGCCCCAAAGAACCATAGGTCACGCCTCACACCATGAGACTTGTGCCACTTGTCGAGCATATAAGGCGATGAATCTGGACGTGATAGTGGGCTTAGGGGAGAGAGAGAAGAGTGTTTGAGAAGCCAATGGAGGCTTGCAATCCTACCCTAGTGACAAGCCATTGGGCTTACCACATGTCACTCATGCATGGAGGCTTCTAGAAGGGAAATCATGAGATTCACCTAGGGGAGAGACCAAGGGCCACTCGGCCAACACACCCCACACTCACCAAGAACCCCATCTCACGCCACTTGTCAATTGTAGAGAGTTCCAAGAGATCATACATGGGGAATGCCACTTTGGAAAGACCAAGAGTTGATTTTCCTAAGGATTTGCATGGGGAACACCAAGAGACTTTCGGATCCCTAAGCCACACGCCCACTCAAGGAAAATTACTAGAAGGAAACATCACACGATTCTAGAAAAAACATCACATGAAAATTACTATTGTAACCCTAGGGTTTCAGCCACCACATTCAATCACTTGCCACATGTCATGTTTAGAGTTTCTAAGAGGCATAGGGAAGTGGAAGAGTCACCTAGGGAATGCACTTAGGAAGAAGAAGGTTCTTATTTTGGGGAAAGTAAGGGTCACGCATGGGGAAGGGGAAGAGACACCATGGGAAGCAAAAAGATCCTTATGGGGAAATGAGAGAGGGGGTGGCACTTTGAGGGACTCCACACGCCAATGCCACTTGGCATGCATGCAACACCCACTTTCTTGGGCAGATGAAGAGGCTTTGAGGTAAATTACACAATTGCACATAGGATTCATTGAACCTAGACGCTGGAGAGGAGCTTAGAGGGAATTAGGGTTTCAACCAAGGGAAGAAAAGGAAGAGCCATGCCACATGTCCAACATGCATTGACTCTTGATTGACCAATTGGCCTCAAGGAGGAAGGCTATATAAATACCACCACATGTCATACGACCACACCTTTTCTTCTTGCTCATTTTCGGATTCCTAAGGCATTCTCTCTACTCCATCTCTCTCACGCCACTTAGAGTATTCTCAAAGTCCAAATGTCATTTTCCCACACTTTCCTTCCAACCAAACAACGATCATATACTTTCTACATTCAAGGGAAGGCCATGACTTTAGGAGAAATTTCACGGTAAGAACGTCACACTTTGATTCCTTTCTTCTCACAATCACACACGCCTATTCCAAGGTGTAGGAGATCTCAAAGTGAGTTTGAGATTTCGAAGAACGCACTCACACACACTGTTTCAATGGGTTATTTCATCTTTGAAATGACCTATGGTTTCTAAGGAAAGGAGACCGAAAGTTTGAGGGCCCAAATCCTCAAACCAATCGGCCATATCACTTGCACATCTATTACAAGTTCATGACCTAGCAAGGGTTGAGAAAACTCAAAGGTTTCATCTTCTAAAAACCTATGGACCGAATATTTGAAAGGGTCACTTTGGGAAAAATGACCAACCCTAGTTTTCCCTTGACACACGCACACACGGATTAGGGTTCAACCCTTGTTCTAACAAGTTGTATCGTCCATTACAGCTTCCTAGCATTTTCTTTGAAGGACTTTTGTAAGTAAACCCTCAACCTACTTTCGTTAACATATGTATATACTTGTGTGAATCTTTCTCCTTGTTTGGTACTGTGTATGTTTGTTATTTCATGATGTTGTGAATAAATATCTTGTTTTGAATTGTACAAGAACATGCCATGACTATATGTTTCGGTTCGCATGATGATATGCCATGATTTGAAGTAATTAGGGTTTCGGCTTGTGTGATGATTTGCCATGTTTCATGATTTGTATTATGTGATTATCTTTGTCATGATCTATAGTACATTGTAATTCGGATTTGCTCCATGATTAAAATGAATTTCACATGCTAATGAACCCTATAAATTTCGACCAAGCATGTTTGTGTATGTTTGGTTTGAGCGTTTTGATGCTTTATTTGTAATATGTTTTAGATATTACCTATGTATCATGTTATGCTCATATGTTACCATACCATGAAACCAAATGTGATATGCTTGTTCATGCATACACGGCATTTCATATGTCACTTGTCTTATGTAAGGAAAAGCACGTCTTAAGTCTCATGTCACATGCATTTAGGTAAATGATATTTTCAAAAGTCAAGTACATGTTTTATCACGACCCCAAATGTTAGGATGGGGGAATTTCCTAGTGGAACTCTTATGTCCACTTTAGAGTGCTTAAGAATGGAGTGGTAACTCCTAGGTTGACAAAGAACCGTCGGCGTACCTCGAATGGATCGTTTTAGAAAGGATGCCGGAGCGAGGTAGCACTTAACGCTAGTGGGTGCCATGACTAAAGCAAAGTTAATGGCTAAGTTAAGCCACTTTGATGGGAGCCTGGCATCCAAAAGGTGGTGAAAATTGCGGGTATACAACACATGGTTTTGGGTTACTGTTGGCCGAGTGAGGGCTAGTGGTTTTGAGTGACTTTTTTTTTTTTTTAATTTCCATCAAGTCACTAATTGGGGCTATCAACTCATTCATAGGGTGTCCTTGGGTGGAGGAAGAAGCTTGCTCAAGAAGCTTGGACTTGGTGGTAGTTTTGATAGGCCAAAAGTGGGCTTAACCGAATGAGCTTCAATTTAACGTTTAAATGGGGTTTTGTTTAGGGTTTCAGTTTTGATCAAACTCAATTCCAATTTTTCTTGATCCAATGAAATTACCAAGATACAAAGAATAAATGAGAGTGTAATAGCATGAATTTGAGTGGTTAATAGCAGGTAAAAGTGATTTAGTCAAGTGATTAATCACTTAACCAAAAACCAGGTGGTTTAGGGTTTGAGAAACCATTTAGGGTTTCGGTTTCCACCATGGATTTGGGCTTTCAATAGGATCTCAATGGTTTGGGGTTTCACTAGGGTTGAAGCCTTCTTTCGGTTGGCCATAAAGTGTTTGGTTGAATGGAATAGTATTTGGCTTAAATGGTATGATGACATGGCTTGATTTATCTTCCATTCCTTCACATTTCTATCCCATGGTTCCTCCTTGTGCCAAGTGTCATACACTATTCACCAAATGTAGTTAGTATCTTGTCAAGTGTCCATTAAAGACTCCCTAAGGCCATTTTGGACAATCCACATAGCTATTTGACAATCTTCTGAATCGAGTGCCAAATGACGATATCTCGGGTGTTACTACTCATGCAAAAAATTGCAAAAATAATTATTGTATCATAAAATCATAAATAATCATACGAGTCTACTGGTGCAATTCATTTTGCTAAATTCGACTATTAAGTGCCCCGAATAAATGAGAAGGCATTCCCAAGCACTTTTCATCCGAAATGCGGGAAACGTATTATTGCACCATAAAATCTTAAATATTCATCTAAGAGTAATGATGCAATTCGTTTCACCAACTTTTACTCCTAAGTGCCTTAAACTTGACTTAGGAACTTGATGAACATGGACCATTACTCTCATATGACTTTGGAACTTAAGTATATTCATCTGACATGTATACTTGATGAACATGGACTCACTTATGAAAACATGACTTAAGAACATCAAAACTTGACATGAACGTGACATGCTTGCTTGCTTAGACATAAGAAGTACATTCTTGTTCATTCTTGTTACATAGAGGTCTTATCTTATGAGATTATCATGATATCTTATCTCATGAGCCTTTCACGTTATCTTATCTCATGGGGTCATCATGATATCTTGATCTTGTCTGATGGGGTTACCATGGTAGCTTAATCTTATCCCATGGGATTACCATGAGATCTTACCAATTCATGCTTGACTCATAAAAAGTTTCCATGGCATGCTTGTATGCTTCAAGACATGGCAATCATGACATGTGACAAATATTTATGATTGATGCTTGTAATGACATGGTATGGTGTGGACATATCAAATAAATATGCCTAAAATAAAACATGGATATATTGCATTATTCTTACCACCTTACATACATAAGCATACTATAGGTAAGTTAGAAGATAACTTACAAAAATCTTGTGCGTAGCGTAAAGTAGCATAGGCTAAAATGAGAGAAGTTTTAGAGTTAGATTATCTCACTTAATCCTCATTAAAAAAAAAAAAAACTTTTCTAATTGAAGGAAAAATTTGCAAAGTTAGCCCTAACTTTTGGGAAATAATAAATTTACCCCTAAACTAAGGAATTTGCAAACGAACTCCAAAACTTACCAAAAATTACATTCCTCATGTAAATTTCATCCTACCTCCAAATATGGACTTATAATTTTTAAAAACTAAACCCAAGTATTAGAACTCCTCTTGGCCGATTCACCCCTAGGCTAAAATCCATGATTTTCCTGCTACTTGGCCTTTTAACACGCTAACATGCTTAAACTAAATATAACAACTCTCAAAAGTCATATTCTTAGTTCTAAAATCATGCCAAGACACTAAATCATGCATTTCATAAGAACTTTAACTCAAGACTTCAAGGAAAAGACCAAAACATCAAGACTAGGTCATATAAAACCAAATATTGGTATTCTTGGTCTAACAGTTTGATATCAACTCCAAAGACTCAAAAAGTCCATAAATAACACTTCTAACGTTTTCATCAATCAATATAGGTGATATCATGCTTGACTAACTTCAAAACCCACAAAACACAACAACTTATAATCGATTTGCATGGAATCTTTAAAACCAAATATGCATGCTTTTGGACTTGAATCACAGTGACTAGATCCTTGATTCTCATGCAACAAGTCCTTAAATAATGCAACCATATACCTCATATTCAAGTTCTAACCTGATCTAAGCATTAGATCTAGCATGTCAAGGCAAATAATCCATCAAAATAATCATCAAACCTAAGAGCCTCTATATCATGCTTAAAGTCAAACTCTTTCAAGTTCATCAGCAATCCAACAGAGGCCAAAGTCATAAATCTACTCTTAATCCATAGATCAAAACTTTTAGAACAAGATTTACAAAAGTCAAAACCATAGAATCAAGACCCTATGGCTAAAATCACGACTAAACCAAACAAAAACTCTTTTTGACCTCATCACTTTCTACCACTTCAAAGATCATGCAAAACCATTTTATAAAATCCTAACATGTATTGAAGCAAACCATAATTTGTATAAAAATCTTGGGAACACTTTATAAAACCAAGATCTACACAACTTCTCATCAAAATAACACAAAACTCCCAAGGTTCATCGACAATCATCCAAACGGAACCCTTCCACCATTAACAGCAACTTTCATCCAACAAATCTCCAAGAAAAATTAACTAATACACTCCCAAGTAAACTAGACTCATTACTTCAAAAACAATATACAAGACTTGAGCT
This sequence comes from Juglans cinerea, assembly GCA_961763995.1. NCBI lineage: Eukaryota > Viridiplantae > Streptophyta > Magnoliopsida > Fagales > Juglandaceae > Juglans > Juglans cinerea. The sequence continues at coordinate 28,114,856 of CAUIVZ010000003.1, forward strand.
AAGGAAAATAACTTACAAAAGGTTGGAGCTCAAGAACACAAGCTGTCCAGAATTTTTCCCTCTAGCTCCCTCTAGATTTTCTCTCTAGGAAAGGAATGAAAAAGTGTTAAGTGTGTCGGAGAAAGGGAATTTCCCATGAGGCTTAAGGGGATAAGGTGTTGGCTGACTTGATGTGGGTGTGGTGTGACCAATTGATGGGAGGGTTGCTTTAGTGGTTGGACAAAATCCATGGTGGGTGAGTCTTGAACCTTGACCGATTGAGTGGTGATGGGAGTGGGTGGCTTGCTTAGGTGTGATGGCCACTATTTGGGGCTGAAAGTGAGGTGTAAAGTACTGGGTCTAATAACTTTACCAATAACTCATGCAATTGATTCTTCAGTTCTTTCAACTTTGTTGGGTCCATCTTATAGGATGCCCTATGGACTGGAATAGTCCCTAATTCTAAATCAATTGCGAACTCAATTTCCATGGCAGGGGGTATCCTTGAACTTAACTTCCAGGAATTCTCTTACTATCGGTATGTCCTCAACTTCCTTATGTGTCTCTTTTCTTAAGTTCAAGTGTACTAGGTAGACCTCAGCCTCATTTATCAACTTTTTCTTAGCTTGTAGTGAGGTGATAACTTCGGGAAGGGGGTACAGATTGCTTCCGCTAAAGATCCTAGCTTCCAATCCTGGTACTTGAAAGGTTATCGTCCTCGTATGACAATTTATACTCGCAAACTGCTTAAACAACCAATCCATCCCCAAAATAATGTCGAATCCTAGCATACCGAACATGATTACATCGACCTCTAAAGGAACCCCCTCTATTTCTAACAGACATCTTTTAACTACCTTGGTACGAAATACCATTTCTCCATTCGGTAGAGCCACCGTGACTCCCTGGCTCATTGGTTGTCTCCAAAGGCCAGCCATCCTAACCAACGTGAAAGATGCAAACGATTGAGAAGCTCCCGAGTCGAATAAAACCCTTGTGTAAACTTGCGATAATAATCGCCACTACTTACTACACGTCAAGGATTCCTATTAAAGAAGTTAACTAAGGCGAGTAATAACCCCGTACCTATGATGACACCAGCTTCCTGCACTTCTATGGCATCCTCATCAGCTTCTCCTGTATACCCTGGCTTGCATAGCCTGTCTTAGACCTCCATGTCCTCCTCCTATCATCATTCGCTGCACTAGAGGTGCCTGTGGACAATCCCTAGCATAATGTCTCGTCTGTCCACATCTATAGCACACATTTCGAGCTTGACGACAGTCCCTTTCGTGAATCCTATGACAAACGTTACATACCGACATCCCTCTGCCCCCTCGTGAACCTAGAACCACTAGTGGTCGCCCATCGGCCCTAGACACGAATTTTTGTGGGGCTCCCAAACTGATCCCTTTGCCTACTACCGTACGTTTCTTTAAATTTAGGGATATAGAAAAATAGTTTCAATGTTCCCATTTGGCTATGGACGCCTTATGAACTAATTCTGGAAAGTTGTAATCTCCAGACAAGCTACTTGTGTCCTAATGTAGGTTTGCAACCCGTCCTAAAATCATTCCACCCACATGGCTTCCATAAAGATAAGGTGAGGGATAAACCTTCCCAACTCCATAAATCTGTAGCATACTGTTGCACCTTCATATTTCCTTGGACCAAGCAAGCGAAGTCATTTGACCTCTGCTTCCATATAATCTCTAAGAAACACCGGTCATCAAATTCTTTCTTGAACCTTTCCCAAGAAATCCTTATCGTGGCTCCTAGGGCCATGCTAAGGAGTTGTCTCTAGGTATCCTACTACAGAGTTGCTTCTCCATGGAGTAGGTAGCTCACACACTTCAAACATCCTCTCTATGTCAGATATCCACCTTTCCACCCTCACCTATCCCTCCTTTCCAAAGAATCCCGGGTAGCGATGAGCCGAAAATCGCTCGTACATAGATCCCCATCGTTCCTCGCTAGGGGATCCTACCAACTGAACTTGCATGTGACGGGAACACATCTCATATTGTTGTTCCAACATATCCGACACTTGGTTTAGCGCTCTAGCTAGTTCCTCATCCATTCCTCCGCTGGATGATCCTCCCTTGTGACCACTCAGCGTTTGCTCTACTCACGGAACTCTTAGTCGTAGCATCGTTACATCCTGCCACATAACCGAAACCTATTGCATGCTATCCCACCTCACCGTCCTAAGCATAGTTCAAGCTTGACACTAGGATTTTCAGCTTATCGTACTATATCAATTCTTATTTTCTGTTACTATCCTATACTTCTAAGACTTACCCAGAGTCACGCATAAACACGCGCTTTGATACCATGTTAGGATGCCTTGTTCCTCATGAATGACTAGGTGAGGATATGTGGTGCCAAGGATGTTGGCCAATTAGTCAAAACCTTAGAGGAAAAATAAGTGTGTAATAATCCAGAGGGAAGTACACTTGTAAGATATATAATTTATGAGGTCACAGCAGAATTGAAACATAACATGTTGTAGTGACAACATTGACAATCCTTTACCAGAATACTAGACTTCATGAAAAAGGGGCTTCTCGCCCTTCATTAACCTCAATACATTACATCATCCTGAGTACATAAAGTTAGTTGCCATAAGGTGGTAGACTAATTACAAATAAGCACTTGGCTTAGTACTATACATCCTACGAAAGGCACAAGATAGTTAAGGCGGGTACTGGTGCTAAGGCAGGTCCTAATCCCGTTAATCAGGACTCTTTTTCCTCAAGCGTCATGCCAGGGTCTGTACCTGCATCAAAGTCTATGGTCCTGAGAACAAAACTATAGGTAGGTTAGGCGACTATGAAAAGACTGCTAATGAGAGATAATGCCACCAAAAATGCTATGAAAGCTTTTCATATAAATACTGGAAGAATAGGTATATGCGTGGAGAGGAATCGCCATCACTATTAAAGCTGCATGCATCCTCAAAACCTGGCGAGGAATCACCCTCTCGGGATGTTTCTCTCTTTATGCAAAATAGATAAGATAAAAAATAAAATAAAAATATTAGTAATATTATGGCAAGGAGTAACCATCTCCATATAAGTACAAAAATTGTAAAAACAAGCATCCGGCCTATTTCAGCCAATAACATTCTTCCAACACACAGGTGCTCATCACATAGACATTTACACATAAGCATCCATTTGCCACACAGGCACACACACAGAGATACTTGTTGCACCGGGATGCTGCTCTACCTGACCAACCAACTCGAAGACACCAACATGTAATACGCTGGAGGGTACCACATCCCGACTATTAGGTGAAGCCAAATACGACTTTGTTCCACCCCACTCCCCTCGAGACATTCTCATTCTCATGTGATGTATGGGATAACGCTTTCTAGAATGGTCTAGAGGAATTCTCCATCCCATACCATGAATAGAGACTCACGCTACCGACTACTTATACACACACACACACACACACTTATATCCAGGGTTCCCACACATGGTCTCAGTGCCAGATATCAAGAACGGTTAAAGCATTGAAAATTAGTGAGTAAATATAGCTAGAAACATAATGCTTGTAACATTTATTCACGCTTGTAGAATGGGGAAGAAGTTACATAAATAATGTAATGCCTCTTACACACAACATTTGCCCCACATTACCTAACACTGCCTTAGAAGCTAACCTACCTTCCTATGTCAGAATTTCTCTCGTTGCCTCTATGCTTCTTGCTTCCCACAGTAGTTGTCTTCTCGAGTTCCTTAGTGAATAAAGTCTCAAAAGTGAGATCTTGTCCCACATCTACGTCTTGTTAAATAGAGTGAGATTGTCATATGTCCTTTCTAACGTATCTCTGATTCCAGGTATGCTTGGATAGGAGTGGAGTCCATCATCCTTGTCTTGTCATACTGCAGGATGACAAAGACAAGTGACCAGGGTTTGGTCCGCACACCCCTACGGTCTGCCAACTCCTCGGTCCTTCCTTGAACGAGGGTTCTCCACATGGTATTAGACCATACTTTTGAGTCTAGACGATATGACTTATCGTGCCTTCACCTTTCATTATAGAGCCACTCCGAATGTGACCTTTCAGATGGAGTGTGGGTTTCTACATACGACACTGTCACTTTTTTTAGCCCTTCCGTGTTATCTCAGAAAGTTCTCATGTCTGGTTTGGGTTAGTTCTTGACCGTTGCTCCTCTGGGGCAAGTGTACTATATCTCCTTGGGTGAGTAACTAGTATCTCGCCCGAGCTCACCAGTCTCTTCAACTGCTTGTTCTCATCCTCACAGTACACAAATTTTCTATCTCCCCTGCCATGGTCAAGACGCTCATCTCCACCTCGCTCTGGAACATGTCAGCCACCTCTCACAAGGTGCTTGCTCACCCAAATGTTGGACAAGCTGCACTTTGTGTTTGGCGATGTTGATTCCTTAGACCATTGGAGTGTTCCTCATCTTTGTCTTTCCTTCAGCTCCAAGAATGGTCTGTCCCCTTTCATGTTAGGTTCGGCCCTCACATAAATATATATATATATATATATATATATATATATAAAAGTTCAAAATTCTGGTTTGGATGGTTCAACTGGTTTTCCCCTTTTTGTTTTTTTACATCCCTGTTCAGAATTGTCTATTTTACAATCATTCCACACAAAGCCGAAATTAGCCCTTTTTTGGAGGATCCAAAGTGTATCCTGGTTGGGCTTTAGATGGCAAAAAAAAAAAAAAATCTAAGGCCCTATTTGGCAACAAAATATATCTCAAAATATTTTTAGATAATTATTACTTAATTATTACAACAGTTCCGAACCTCCAAACAAAACTCAAAAAATAATATTAATTTTTCAAATTTTAAAATAAAAATTATATTCAAATAATTTTTTAATTTTATAATATTTTTATTCAATTTTTTCTATCTCATTTCTCAAAACTCAATAAAAAAATTGAACTTAAATTATTTAACTATTATTCATAGATATACTGAGATATTCAAAGTATCCAAACGAACCATTAGCAGAACCTCCAGAAGTCATTTATGGAGTGTTTCAGATATGAAAAATTATTTATTCTTGTAAAAATTAGAATTGCCTGTAACAAATCTGAAGTAACGTTCTAAAATAATAAGAAACTTCATGATTAAAACAAAAGAAGCATAAAGGCCTATAAAAATAAAAGTCCATCAAGAATTTTAAAAAATAAATATACCTAAAAAGCCCCTAAAACAGCCCATAAACAAGTCTAAAGCCTCGTTTGGATGTTGAAATGAAAAATTTGTAAATACTAGTGACATGATTTGTGAATAATAGTAAAATAGTTTGAGTTAAAATGTTTATGGTGTTTTGAAAAAGAAGAGAAAAAAAGTCGAATAAAAGTATTATAAAGTTAAAATATCGTTAGAATATAAATTTTTAATATTATTTTTATTTTGAGACTTGAAAAAAGTTAAATTATTTTTTGTGTTTTGTTAGAAACTTTTGAAAAATTATAATAATTAAGTAATGATTAGATGAAGTAGTTAAAAATTTAAAATTTAAAAATATTTATATTTGTGATATTTAGATGTTGAAATGAAATAAACCATCTTACTATCCAAATGGGACCTAAAACATGACTTCAAAGATTCTTTGAAAAACTTGATGAGATGATAATCGCATCTCAAAACTTCTTATAATTTTCTTCCCAAGTCACTCAAATATAAAACATTTTTCAATTTTAAATCTTTTAACTTTTTTATCTAATCATTACCTAATAATTATAACTTTCTCAAACTTCCAAACAAAATACAAAATATAATACAATTTTTTAAATTTTAAGATTAAAATAATATTAAAAACTTATAATCAAACAATTATATTACTGTCATGCCTTGCTGCCCTCCATTTGAAAGTACAAAGTACATTCCACTCAATTATTAAGGCGTCTCGTGCCTATTTGCCCAAGTAGTAAGGCAAGGTTATTTCCCATCCCGTGAAGGGGTCCAAGTGACAAAAGATTCGTGTTAAATTCAACTTCAAACGTCCTTGTATCTCCCCACCAAATCATCAGAGACCAGTTTGGTAGCCAGAAAAAACCACCCATTCTGCCGAACACCAGCAACCATTTCTGATATTGAGCTTTCCATGTTATAAATTTCGATTTCCAAAATTAATGGTGGAGAGGACCAAGAGAAAGCCAAATAAACACCTGTTCCCATCCTAGTATAAGAGTAAAGTACCCAATGGGTGCATAACGAAAAGCTCATATTTCATGGCAAAACATATATATACAGCTTCACTGCTTGAAGTGAAGAGAGTCTCTGGTAGTGGTGGCCAAGGTACTCTTAAAGCACTAAGATAATTACAACACATAAAAAAAGCAACAAACCAAAAGATGATAATGTGGAATATGCCACTCAGCCCACATTTTTAAAATAACAAACAGACAAAGCACGGATATAGTCTTTTGCTAAGCCTACCCAGAAACTGTTTGCTCTGAAACAGAAGCCAAACCCTGCATCAACCTAACAATTTCTGCAGTATCGTCAAGATAATACTTAGCCTTGCTAGGTTTTCGACAAACAGTACATGCAAACACTTCTGCCCTGGGAGCAATGGATGGGCCTGCCATGGAACTGATGATTACCTCAAACATGTCTTCATCAGATCGGTCATCTCCTATGCACAGAACAAAATCAGGTGACATTCTCTTCTCTTGCATGATGGAAAGTAGACGCTTGGCCACAAGTCCCTTGCTTACACCCTGGCATGTACACAAGCATATAAGGGATTGTTTAGGATATTGTCATTTGACCCAGACAGTTATTAAAGTTCTAAACAAAACCAATCACTGAAAAACAAATCGGTTCACAAGAAAACAATATAAAATTCATAATTCTCAACATAAACGGGCCGATAGTTTATACAGCACATGGTTATACACAGACTAGTTTATATCAATGAAAGTAGGGAAGTATTAATATCCATTCCTACTAGAAAGACCCTGTCAGTTGTCGTGCTTTATGTAAACTATTTTCTAAATAACAAGATTTCACATATTCTTTGCACTGATCCTTCTCGTAATACAAAGTTGTTTCATGCTTAAATCCATTAACCTCACTCTCTACTAGACCATGGATAACATCGGGAGGCATGCAAAACAGGTAACCCTCCCCTTCAGTGACAAATTAAATCCCACACTCAAGAAAAGCACCTCCAGCCCATGACACAATTTGACTGAGCAATACGCAACTTATTAAGCAGTGGCGATTTGGGCTCAGGCTAAGTTTCAGTCTGCCCACCCCCAATGACATTCAAATTTATAGTCGACCAGCATAAAATCCAGATACGAAGAGAGTTCATATATTACACCTTGGATTAGAAACTCAATATAAAACTACAACTTGATAAGGTAAATATATTCAGACCTGAGGCTTAACCTCCACAATATTCTGTCCACTCTTGACTGTAACTGGTTCATTGGCAAGCACACTTTCTAGATGATCAAGAAGTTCCTTAGCTTGGCACGATCCAAAGTCTGGATCCGCATCCTCGTAACACCAGACAAGTGCAGTTTCCCTATCTTCAATGGTGGAACCATCAGTCGTTTCAGTGTAAAGCTTCATTACTGGCTCTGCAATCTGCTTCCAACTACAGTCCGCAACAGGTACACATCTTTCCCATTCTGCATCTCGCTTCAGCCTAATACCACAAAATTATCAATTACAAATTCATTCCATACAATTTTAATATACTCAAAACATGGATCAGTTCAGAATTAAACTAGTTCACCTGAGGAAGTAACCATGCTCTGCTGCAATTCCCAGCTTCTCACAGGGAGAAAACCATTCACCGAGAGTCTTCCGGCTCCTAGCACTGACAATGAAAACCATGTTGTTCTTATCCCTACACAGAACATTTAGAATATCAATTGACTTCGAGTTTGGGCTCTTATCAATGGAAGCCTGCGGCATTAGTGTACCATCATAGTCTAGGAGGATTGCTCTCATTGTAGTCCTTTTGTAAGCAGATACTATGTGTTCCATAGAGAGCTTCCTGAAGTTTGGATCAAGTGCCACAACTCTGAAACTCAATCCAAATCCTATACCCCAGCACCTGCACCGCTCATGCTCCCGACATGTCCTCCCCAAATCTTGAAGGAAACTACGAGCCCAATACCCAACGTCATGGGTACTGACATATCTGTAATGTTTCTCATGCCGAAGCTGTTTTTCTGGCTCAGCCATCTCAAGGGCAGAGTCCATTGCATCTGCTACTGCATCAATATTCCAGGGGTTTACCCGGATTGCTCCACTTAAAGACGGCGAGCACCCAATAAACTCAGAGACAACTAGCATGCTTTTCTTTGCGGTGAATGGCTCCAAACCCAAAACCTTATCTAACTTCTCATTCCCTTGGCGACTAATTATGTACTCATATGGTATGAGATTCATCCCATCCCTCACAGCAGTGACCAAACAACACTCGGCAACAACATAGTATGCAATTCTCTCATGAAACTTAAGTGGCTCATCAATCAAGACAACAGGGTCATATCCTGGTTTTCCAAAAGTTTCATTAATTCGCTTTACTGTTGAGGAAGTCTCAGCCTGAATTTCTTTCACATCTTTTCCTCTGCCCCTAGCTGGATTGGCTATCTGTACCAACACTACTTTCCCCTGCCACTCTGGGTGCTGCATAAGAAGCTGCTCCATTGCCAAAAGCTTCAAACTTATACCCTTAAATATATCCATGTCATCCACCCCAAGTAACATTATCCTACCCTGTTCACAATACTGCCTGAGAAGCTCAGCAACCTTCTCTTCAGTCCCAGGCAGGCTCAAGACTGACTGCAGCTGACCCATATGTATACCGACAGGAAGAATTTTTATGCTAACTGTGCGACCATAATACTCTAGGCCTATATACCCACGCTTCGATTCATACGTAAGACCAAGCATCCGACTACAACAGGATAGAAAATGCCGCGCATAATCAAAAGTATGGAACCCAATCAAATCCGAATTCAGTAGGGCCCGGAGAAGCTCTTCCCTAATAGGAAGTGTCTTATAGATCTCTGATGAAGGGAATGGACTATGAAGGAAAAACCCAAGTTTCACTCTATTGAACCTTTTCCGCAAGAAAGTCGGTAACACCATCAGGTGATAATCGTGTACCCATACAAAATCCTCTTCAGGATTTATCACCTCCATAATCCTATCTGCAAAAATTTTATTAACCGAAACATATGCTTGCCACAAGGACCGGTTAAACCTACCACCAAGGTCCGGCGACAGGGGCAACATGTAATGAAACAAAGGCCATAATTGCTGCTTGCAAAACCCATGATAGTACCGGCTAAAAAGATCCGGTGGGACAAAAGTTGGCACGCATTTGAAGGACTCGAGGAGTATTTGCGAAACCTCATCTTGCTCATTTGGATGAATATCTTCCTTCAGACAGCCCACATAGATAACCTCAATATCATCATCCCCTATACCATCTTTTAATTGGAGGAGAAGTGAATTCTCATCCCAAATGAAGAGCCAACCCTTACTACCATCTGTCTTCCTCTGAGCTCTGATAGGGAGCTGATTTGCCACTATTATGAGACGGTCTCGCTGAGCAGACGACGACGAAGGGTCAGAGCAAACACTCTCTGACGGGTCGTCATCTATATCAGATATCAAGCCGGCGACGGTCATAATACGTGGAATTCGCCTACTCATGCGCCCAAATGATGGAGATTCGCCAGAGGCAAGCTCTAAAAGATTCGAATACGATCTGGACACCATGTTTTCTAGTCCTACAAGAATCCTCGCTAATGAACGCTATGTTTCACTATGCACAAATAAAAGAGAAACCCATTAACGCCAAATCCTCTGAATGGCAAAGCAGCCTAATAAAATTTACGAAAAAATATCTCTACCAAGGTCGAAAAGAAAACAAAAAGTAGTGTGAAACCAAAGCAACAGGTTTGGGCGGTCAGAGTACCACATCTAAATAGTGTAAAAAAAAGAATCTAAAGCAAGTAATGGGAAGAGGCGCGACTTAAATTGGCGGCTAAATAAAGGGCTACACGATCTCTTTGAAGATAAGCTCAAGTGAAACGAAACCAAGGGATAGATGAACCCAGTTTCTTGGTATCCAAATAAAGAAGAATGGAATAGATTCAGATCATATACAGCTAACAAATACTTCTCTGCTACCAAACTTTCCGCCAGAGATTGTCACACTTGCACTACTTAGAAATGGCAATTGGAAAAGACAAAAAAAAGAGAAATTAAACAAAGAAAATTACCGGTTGCCGAAAACGCAAATGCATTATTGGTGGGGTAGGTCGGAACATTATGCTCTTTGGATCTAGATATTTTGCAAGAGCAAAAAAATCTAATTCAGCTTCGTGGGAAAAGATAGACAATAAATATGGAAGCTTTATTTATGGAGCTTTGCTAAGAGATCACAATCCACAATCTTACCTCAAGTGAAGCGTTAACACTCTCTTATATCCAGCCTTCCAAACACATTTATGACTAGAAAACAAGAAGAAAATTTTCAAGAACGTGTTATTTTTCCAAACTAGACCAAACAGGTCCTACCAGAGTCGAATGAACTCAGCTTCAGCAGCTTCTCTCAAATGGGGAAAACTTTCGAATTGCAGATAGGAACCACAAATGTCTATTGGTTTCTAAGGGAAAGGTATTTAATCGGACGGTGAAAACATAATGCGTACGAGCACTCGAGGTGTAGAAAAGAAGCTCTTCGTCCTTATCTCTTCTCCTTCGGTTAGTTCGCCACGAGGCATCATCTTTGGGGGACCCATTGCAAGGCCTTGTCTGAAATTAGCTGTCCTGCTCGTGCGCATCGACACGTGGTCTATAACTATTAGCTTTTCCAATCGTAGAGTCCACGTGGCGAGCTGCTAACGCTTCATCCACAACACTGAACCAGGCCTCGTGTGACGTGTCTTGAGTTTGACCGATTATCGGATAATTTCGATAACCTATGGTCAGGTTTACGCCACCTAGGGTGTTTAATACCGACAAATGAATAAGATGAAGGAAAAAAAAAAATACTGACAGATAAATATTGCAATCGCGAGATCATTGGCATTGAATTACCCAAATGTCTTTTTATCTTTATATTTAACTAATTTTAACAATAATTGGCCCACATTGAATTAGCCAAAGACTTTTCATCTCAAATATGAGCTACAGTAATTTCATTTTACTTTTTAAATATGAAAAGTCATGTAGCTTGTCTAAACTCATTGTTTATTATATTTCGTCTCCTTCTCTCTTCCGCGGCTCTTTTCCTTGATATCGTGTGATGAAATTTTATTTATTAGATTGTAAAAATAAAAATGAATATAATTATTAGAGATTATAGGAGATTATGAAAATATAATTAATTAATTATAAAAATATAAAAATAAAAAATAATAATATTTTATTATTATAGAGAGTGTGATGACTAATTCAATGTAGACTTTAAGTTTTGAATGATTAGCTAAAAGTGAAAAAGTTACATATTAGTCAAAATTTGAAGAATAAAATAGCTAATCCAATGCCAATGCTCTGAATGTGCAAGTGTTACGTAATCGTTTTAAAAAAATTAAATAAATATGAGATTCGTGTGAAAAGAAATTAATTTTTTAATAATAAATCTCATTCTTTTTCAAAGTAACTGTATAGCATTTACATATTTTAAAACTGTATGAAACATTACTATTATATTAAAGATAAGATATTAGTAAATCATATAGACTCTAAATCAATAATGCCGTCTGTATGAGATTTTGAAATTGTAATGCCGTCTTTGTTAATAATACACTTATAATTATTTTTTTATAATTTTATATAATCATGTATTAAATTGAAAATATTTATGTAAAATAATAGTTATAAAAGTTATAAATAATAGTTGTAATTATATTATTTTCTATATTTTTGAAGAGTAATGATATGTGCACAATCTTTTTTACAATTTTTTATATAAATATGTTTTAATATGAGAGTACTTATGTAAAATGATATTATTTTTTAGAAAAATGATATTATTTTACAACTTGTAAACTGATACAAGTATCTCGCAATTCTTTTAAAAAACAAATGGTATGGCAATTTACACCAATTAAGATCACAATGTTATGATCAATAAAAAAACAAGATTTAAAAGATGACATCAGTTTTGATATATTACCTATAAATTTTAAAGCAAAGGTTTCACTTTCTGTTGAGTGACTTTTCAGTCACATGATTGGATCCTATATTAAATAATTATAAATTTCATTATTTAGATTTAAAATAAAATTTAAAAAAATCGCGTCAATTAATATTAGAGAATAATTTAGACTATTAAAGATTTGGAAAACTCTTTCTTTATCTCTTATTTATTGCAATTAGTAATCAAAGAATCCCGCATTCGAACAATTCTATTATCAAGTTGTAAATATAATAAGAATTAGATCTAAAAGTAGTATAAATTTTAACCATTTTCTCATTCATCCATGACTATATGGTTCGGGGTGGCTCTACAGTCACTGTTGGGAGTTCTCGCTAGTCTATTTTATATTTTTTTTTATACTTTTTTTAGATATATTTTTTAACGATTTTAAATATTTTTTAAAAAATAAAAAATTCAAATATTATGAAAAATACTTATTTAATCACTAAATAAAAAAAATTAAAAAATCTCAGTAGGAGCCACCAGCAGTAACCCCAACGGGAAGAGTAGCTTTTTTTATATAGTTCGATATATAGAATTGGGCAAGGCTACTATGCTCCCCAGCATTTACTGGCCAGTCTTATTTTTTTATTTTTTTTTCACATTTTTTTAATACATCTTTATTTTTTAAAAAAATAAAAAAAATATACCAATACATTTAAAATCACTTCCTTAATCATTAAGTAAAAAATAATAATAATAAAAAAATAAAAAATGACCAGCGGTCAAACCAAGTGGGCAAATCAAGTGGGCAAAGAAGCTTTTTCCTATAGAATTAGGCAAGCAAGAAAAAAAAAACTTATAAGACATTTTTTATTTTTTTTAAGGGTGTAATTAAGGGTGCGTTTAGATGTTGAACTGAGTTTAGTTGAATTGAGTTAAGATAATAAAATATTGTTAGAATATTATTGTTTATTATTATTATTATTATTTTGAGATTTGAAAATGTTGAATTGTTCATTATATTTTGTATTGGGATTTGAAAAAGTTATAATGATGAGTTGAGATCAGTTTAGTTTCCAAACGAAGCCTTAATCACTTAATTTAATCCCAAGAACTTTTATTATATACCAAAGTCTTGACCTTTTACTTTCATAATGCTCAATGATCAAATGGTTTAACTATGGTTTAACAAAAAAACATTAAACTAACAAATCAAATAAATAATTCATGACATGCCAGCTCAGCGACTTGATTAAATACATTATCCTTTGTGTTGTCATTATATCCATCCATATTTTTATTCTATTCTTCTTAACAAAGAAATCATGGTTCTATTTATTATTACAGTCTTATAACAAATTTGTCTTTTTGAGAGATCCGTTTCAGCTGAATATTTAATTTGTTGATATTAAAATATTCGCATCACAGTAAGAATTTCATAAATAAATTTTAAAAAAATACAATTAAACATTAAAAAGAAATATATTAGGCTTACAACTTAAATACGAATTACAAAATTACAAATAAACTCGAACTCATCTGAGGTAGTTGTCAGATAAGAGTTTAGGATTAATTCATATTTTATGCTCAAATTCTACGTTCAAGTTCAAATAAAAATCATATATAAGATCTGTACTATTTATTTTTATTCAGATAAAATCAAATAAATTTCCAAAAGACTATAAAAAATGTTACAAGAAATTATAAAAGAGTAATGTTAAATATAGTTATGAATTGTGCAAGCGTCTCGCATTTTTAAACAAAAATTAAATTTATTATTAAAAATTTAATTTTTCATGTGAATCTTAGATTTATTTTTTTATTTTTTATTTTAAATATGTACAACACTTAACATGCTTGTAACATTGAAACAAAATCTTTTTCACGTTGCGTGAACTATTGAGATGTTTTGAGGACGAGTAATTTTACATACAATCGTGAAGTATACAACTGTCGCGTAATCGCTTTGAAAAATAGTAGGGTCCACAATTAAAAAATTAATTTTTTCCATGTGGATCTCATGTTTTATTCACTTTTTTCAAAATAATTACGTGATGGTTGTACAATTCACGATTACAAATATATTTTCTATGTGAGATCACGCTATTTTCAAAATAATCCTTCGGCAATATAAATCTTCAAAAAATATATTATATTTTATGACTTAATTATGCTCTGTCTTAAATAAATATAAAAAGTATAAACTAATTTAGAAATATGCTGTACTGTAATTATATGGATTTGGATAGAAGTATACGATCGGTCATTCATAAATATGAAATATTTAGTGGGTATTGAGATATTCTCATATATATTATTATTATTATTATTTTATCTATTTTTTATATTTTTTATTATTATTTAATATTTTATTATTAATTTTTTATTACTATTTACAGATACCTCAAAATATCTCACGCAACCTTAATCATTTATAAAAATAAATTCCAAAGTTTCTAAGATGAAAATATAAAAAAGAATTTGCCATAAAAAAAATTAAAGAAAACAAGATAATAAAATGTTGGAATTGGAGCCCCTAAAGACAAATGAAAAATTTTATTGATCATTTTCATATACTATATATTCACATATTATATAGAATTTTTAAATTTTTTTTATTAAATATTTAATGTATAAATGATAAGTAAAAGAATTTAATTAATTTAAAAATTAAAATTAAAATAAATCAAAATAAGTGTGATGTATAGAATAAAAAAAAGAGTAATACTACATACAGTCGTGGAATGCGCAAACGTCGTGCAGTCGCTTTGAAAAAGAGTGAGGTCTACTATTAAAAAATTAATTTCTTTTCATGTGGATCCCATATTTATTCACTTTTTTCAAAGCAATTGCACAGCACTTGCACACTCACGACTGCAAGTATTATTTCTCAAATAAATGATAAATAGCAAAACCGGACATAAATAAGTGAAAGTCACGTTGGCATATCCGCTCGTCATTGAAGTGGGGCCCAAGCTGCACAATTTGCAATGCAAGTGAGTGACCCACTATTATTATAAATTAAGTTAAATAAAAAAAGCTTTGAACCATAACTCAAAGTGGTTCACGCGCTGTGTTTCCGAGCCTGGGAGTCTGGGACCTCCAAGATCGCCCGTCGGTTCTCTTCCTAGAGTGGCACGTGTATTGCACGCGCCACAACAACCTCTGTGTATTATGTTGTTATTTTTATGCAGTATTTTTTTTCTATGTATTTTCTTTTGTGTAATGTTGTTTTTAGAAAAATAAAAATTCAAAAAAAGTAGTGTCTTCGGACCTCGGTCCGAATGGAGTATTGGTCCCCCCCTCTGCGTTGACGGGGTTGGTGGGGTTTGGTGAACCCTATCCTGCTTAGTCGGGATAGGGGCTCTATAACCTCTGTCGTGGACAGAGGTGGTTTTTCTCTAAGACCTTGGTCTTTAGAGTTTTACCGTCTGGACTAGACCATTTCAGCCACGAAAGTGTACTGCGAAGTTACTAACGTTTGTAATTAGCTTGTTTTTCAAATTAACTTTGTAAGTCCTATCTCAATGAAGGACTATGATCCGTTTTCTAAAAAAAAAATGGATAAATTCATCCATTTACATGTAAAGTATATATTTTACAATTAAAATTTTTCGACGAGTCAGGACACTTCAACAAGACAACTCTTAATCAGCTCCGTCGGGAGAAATGAAGCTCCTAAGTTGGAACTGCCGAGAGCTTGGCAACCCTCGGACAGTTAGAGATCTTAGCCTTTTAGTTAAGGTTCATAAGCCTAGCATTTTGTTTCTTATGGAAACAAAAATGCAAAAGAAGAACTTAGAAGCTATAAAACTAAAATTGGGTTTCAAATGCTTATTTTCTGTTGAAGGTGTGGGTAGAAGTGGAGGTATGACTTTGTTATGGGCAGAAGAGGTTCATATTAACATCAGCACTTATTCACAATGACACATAAATATATGGGTTACACAAACAGAAGTAGAATGGATGCTAACCTGTTTTTATGGCAATCCTGAAACAGAGAAGAGACAGGAAGGGTGGGGTATTCTGAGGCATCTGAATCTTCTCAAGCCTAAAAGGTGGTTATGCATAGGAGACTTTAATGAGATTTTACATCATAGTGAAAAGTATGGAGGGGCTAGAAGGGTTGATAAACAAATTGATGATTTCAGACATGTTTTACAGGACTGCCAATTGTGGGATTTGGGGTTTACTCAAGGTAAGTATACCTGGTCTAACTTTAGACAGCATCATAATTTCACTAAAGAAAGGCTTGATCGAGCCATAGCCAATTCAGAGTGGTGTGCAGTTTTTGGTGGGGGAGAAGTACATGTTCTAGCATCTTCTACTTCAGATCATTGTCCAATTTTGATGAATGTGGGGCAACAACATGATTGGACTAGAAGATCATATCACATTTGCAGATATGAAGACAATTGGCCTCTTTTCTCAGACTGTGAGGAGGTCATTAAGAATGCTTGGCACATGCATAGCAGAAACAATGAAGGCCTCACTAAGATCAATAATAAACTTGAGGGCTGTTTGCAGGTGTTGAGACAGTGGAGTTTTCAAAAAGAGTGGGACTCTAGAGATAATATCAAGCAGAAAAGGAGATCTCTTCAACAATTACAACAAAATGTTACAGCAGATTCAATTCAGCAGCTTAGAAATTTACAAAAAGATATTGATAACCAGCTAGAAAGAGAGGATGTGAAATTGAAACAAATGGTAAAAGAGAATTGGCTACAGAAAGGAGATAGAAACACAAGATTTTTTCACCTGTGTGCAACTTAGAAAAAGAAGAGGAATAATATATCCAAGATTATTGATGATAATGGCAGAACAATTTCAGACCCAAAGCAAATTGGAGAGGCATTTACTCAGTTTTTCCAAGGGTTGTTTGCAACTTCCAATCCACACAACATAGATGACTCAATAAAGGCTGTTAAAAGAAAGGTCACCCCTAAAATGAATGAAGCTCTATTGGCACCTTTTAGAAAAGAGGAAGTGGAGGAAGCTGTTTTTCAGATGGGACCTCATAAAGCACCAGGACCAGATGGGTATGCGGCTTGTTTTTATCAAAAATTATGGTCTGTGATAGGGGAGGAAGTAAGTGAGGCTATTCTCAACTTTTTGAATTCAGAAAATGACATGGCAGATATTAATTTCACTTATCTAGTGATGATTCCAAAGTGCAGTAACCCTATGAATATTACAGACTATAGACCAATTAGTCTTTGTAATGTTCTATACAAAATTATCACTAAACTATTGGCAAATAGACTCAAGCAGATTCTTCATTCCATAATCTCTTCAAATCAGTGTGCTTTTGTACCTGGTAGGCTTATATCTGACAACATTTTGGCTGCCTATGAAATTTTGCATACTATGAGAACAAAAATGAAAGGACAAAAGGGTTACATGGCTTTGAAATTGGACATGAGCAAAGCGTATGATAGAATTGAGTGGAAATTTCTACAAGAAGCTATGTTGAAGATGGGGTTTGATGTTAAATGGATTAATATCATTTTGAGATGTATTTCTTCTTCCTCTTTTTCTGTATTATTAAATGGTGTCCCTCAAGATTGTTTTAAACCTACTAAGGGACTTCGACAAGGCTGTCCTTTGTCTCATTTTCTGTTTATAGTTTGTGCTGAGGTGCTCACTGACCAGTTAAAGGAAGCAGAACAGCAAGGGCAAATCTCAGGGGTTCCTATTGCTAGGGGTTAGTTAAAATTGAGCCACTTGTTTTTTGCTGATGATAGCATGCTTTTTTGTCGAGCCTCAATGCAAGAGTGGGTCAATCTTAATCAAGTTCTATATAGCTATGAGCAGGCCTCTGGAAAAAGACTAAACAGAAACAAGACTTCTTTATACTTTAGTCAGAACACAAGGCAAGCAACCAAGAATTATATTTTGCAATTTGCTGGATTGAGAGCTTCATCAAACATGGATAAATATTTGGGGTTGCCATCAGTTATTGGAAGATCAAAATTCATAGCTTTTCAAGGAATTGTTGAAAGAGTGAGCAAAAAAATTGAGAATTGGAAGGTGAAGTTTCTCTCAAAAGCTGGTAAAGATATCCTTATTAAGGCTGTGGTTCAGGCTATCCCTACTTATAGCATGAATGTGTTTCTTCTTCCTAAGAATTTATGCAATAAGCTGAACTCATTGATTTTGAATTTCTGGTGGGGCACCCAAGACAAAGCTGCCAAGATTCATTGGAAAGGGTGGGATAGCATGTGTAAAAACAAGGCAGTTGGGGGACTTGGTTTCAGAGATCTAGTGGCTTTTAGTTCTGCTCTATTAGCAAAACAGGTTTGGAGAATTCTCAATAATCCTTCAACCTTAGCAGCAAAAATTCTTAAGGTTGTTTACTTCCCAAATAGCTCTATTTTGAATGCAAAAGCTGGTTTAAGACCTTCTTATACTTGGAAAAGCATCCATTCAGCTATTAATATTGTAAAAGAGGGTATGATCTGGAGAATTGCTAATGGTGCAGAGGTCAAGATATGACACGATAAGTGGATTCCAACTAGCGAATCTAGCAAGATTATGTCTCTAGTTAACACTCTGCCATCAGATGCAAAGGTAGCTGAGCTCATTGATCCTACTACTAGGTGGTGGAATATGCAAATGCTTACAAAGATTTTCTAGGAAGCAGATAGACAACAGATTGCAAGGACAATATTGTGTGGAAATACACTAACAAAGGAAGTTTTACAGTCAAAAGTGCCTATCATTTATGCAAGTAGAGGCAATATCAGAAACAAGGAGAAACTTTAAGAGAGGGAATGTATAAAGAATTATGGAAGCACATATGGAATATGCAAACTACAAATGCTGTAAATGTGTTTATTTGGCGTGCTTGCAACAATGCTTTACCAACAAAGCAAAATCTATACAAGAGGAAAATTGTGGAGGAACCTTTATGTCCAATCTGTCAACAGGAAGAAGAAACTCCAAGTCATGTTTTGTGGTCCTCTTCATCTGCACAGGATGTTTGGATGTTAGGCAACATGAATTTACAGAAAGCTGCTATCAGTAATGAAGAGTTTGGAGAGATTTTTATGCATATGCTACAGAGAATTGGTGCTACTGAAATATGTTTATTTGCAGAATTTGCAAAAATGCTGTGGATGAGAAGAAACAAGATGTTGTTTGAAGATAGCTTTCTATCCCCTTCGATTCTGATGAAGAGAGCAACACAGGCATACCAGGACTTCCAACAAGTGCAACATCAACAACTCAACTCTGGAAGTCAGGTCAGATTGAATCAAATAAGCTATACATGTTGGCATCCTCCCGAGGAAAATTGGGTTAAAATAAATTGGGATGTAGCAACTAAAGATAGAGGGCATAGAATTAGAGTTGGGATTGCTGTTAGAGACTGTGAGGGGACTTTACTGGCCTCATGCATGCAACCTTTACAATTTTGTTCACAACCTCTTATTGCTAAAGCAAGAGCCTTAATATCTGCTGTACAGTTTAATAATGAACTCAATTTGCAGAATGTAGTTTTTGAAGGTGACTCTCTACAGGTGGTAAATGCAGTAAAACAAAATGGGAATGACAAAGGGATGCTTCAATGTCTTATACATGATGTTCACTCTCTCTTGGCAGACACAACATGGGAGATAAGACATGTAAAGAGGAGTGCAAATCAAGTGGCTCACATGTTAGCACAACAAGCAATTTACCAAAGCTGTGAAATTATTGATATTGATTTTATCAACCAAGGTATAAGTGCTCAAGTTATGGCTGAAGGACATACCTCTAGTTCTTCTTCTAGTGAAGTAGATGTAGATCACCCTTTTGTAAATGTTGTAAGCCATAGTTCTGTAGTGGCTGCTTCTGATCTTAACAATGTAATGGCTACTGGCCATAATGTAGTTGTTTGAATGAAGTTTGATATTTTATCAAAAAAAAAAAAAAAAAACAAGACAACTCTTAGCCCGTACGTGGTAATTCGTGATGGAATAATGCTATATATAATTGTGAAGTGTGTAAGTATTGTATAGTCATTTTGAAAAAGAATGAAATCTACTATTAAAAAATTAATCTTTTTCATATGAGTTTAGTATTTATTTATTTTTTTCAAAGTGATTGCGCGACGTTTGCACACTCTTCCCTTTTGAGCTAGAATTCCACATTGAAAACAAAGTTTTGTAACCTTTCATATTTGAAAGATATCCAATACTTTTGATTCCCTACCTACAACCACTTTCCCCTCACAAGAGGCCTATGTAAATCCACTGCTATTCTTACTCGAAGACACTTCCTCCATGCCAAACCTTCCGAGTCTGCATCAACCCTTATCACCTCTCCAATTGAGGAACCAAATTGCTCTCCCATCTCTTCATTCATTACTGACATAGAAAGGTTATGCATTTGAACCCAAAATGGTTCAAAATTAAACTGCATTGCACTAATTGGAACAACTTCATCCACTTCTTGTAAGGACAACATGTTTCTGCCAAAGAACCATGGGCGACCAGCAAGAACTCTTTCCTTAATTATCAGGAAATCTTTGAAACTCAATTAAGAACATGTGATCCCCCATTTCCTTAAACTTCACCCAGCCTTTCAGCCTCCATACTTGTGACATAGTTATTCTAAAGCTTTCTGATTAATCCCCTTGTTTGTCATCACCCCTCCAATAATACAGTGTTCCCCTCTATCCCCCATCTCTTTCATTCTCTCAGTAGATACTAGGAAGACATCACTCTCTTCCTTTGACAGGTTAAGTCTCTCCCATCTCTTTGCAAGCTCATCCTTCTCCATAACCATACTACTACTCTAGTTTTCACAAGAAACAGTTGATAATTTTAACACTCTTGCACTATCCAGGAGAAGGAAACTGCACCTCACCATGTCTCGAAGAGAAGAGAAGGACCACCGACTTAGTAGCCGACTTAAACTCCACCGCGGGAGGCTAGGGAAAACTTTGACCATCTCTTCCTCCCGTACGAGGTAATTTGAGATGTTATATATTTGTGCTGCAAACGCATAGAACACTTTTCATAATAACTCTTTTATTTTAATTAAATGAAATATATTTTAAAATAATTTATTAAAATATTATCATTTTATTAAAATATTATCGTTTTTAAATATGATTGTGTAATATATTATGAAAAAAATTATATTACTCTTTATGGTTGCACTTCATAACTCCTTACAATCTCAATCAAATTCAACTCAAGTCGTGTCCCAGCAACTCAAATTAAGCTAGCTAAAATTTCGATTTGATCGCCTGACTTCATGATTAATATATTTATATCGATTGACTTGTAGTTTAACTAGCATGTCTTTCGTTTATAATGATAAAGAGAGAGTGAGGTCGTGTGTTCTAATCCCATGAAGTAGTACTCGCTTTGTAGAATTAGAAAAGAAACATGGAAGTCGTGGATCTAATTGTCAAGGGAGACGCGTACGTGTTGCATAAGAATACAGTGCTAAAGATAAGAAGAATGCACGTCTTTAACATGATAATAGCATAACATTGTAAGCCGTTTGAAAAATTCAGGAAAAAAATTTAAAAAGATGAATATATTTATAATATTAATAAATATAAATATATTAATAAGACTAATACAATATGGCTATATATTTAAGTAGTAGATTATGACAAATACTGTATTATATATCATACATAAAGTACCTTATATCTATTCTTTGAGTTTCATAAATATGATGTGTATTTTTTTGTTTTTTTTGATAATATCAGGCTAAATTCCATTCATAAAAGAGGACTTACAATGTTGACTTAAAAACAAGTCAATTACAAACGTTAGAAACTTCTTAGCACATATAAGTGACTGACATGGTCTAGTCCAGATGGCAGATCTCTAAAGATAGGTCTTTAGAGATAGCACAACTCTATCCACTACAGAGTTAACAGTAACCGGATAACAAAATACCATACCCCGACAACGCGGAATAAGGTGCACCAACCCCACCTAAAGCACCGCCAAAGCGGAGGGGGGACTACTCCATTCGGACTAAGGTCCAAAGGCACTATTTTTTGAGATTTTTATTATCCTAAAAAGTAAATGCAGAAGACAAAATAAAATTACACATCAACTCTAAATAAACTACATATGGGCTAAAGGAACAAAAGGCCCAGCCTAAAAAAACAGCCCAATTGCAAGTGAAGGACAGCCTTAGGTTTCATCTCTATGTTCACTGCCACCACCCTTCTGCAATTTTTCTATTTTCTTTTTTCCTTTTCTTTTCTTCTTCCTTCGTTGCCCAATGCTCTTCCTCCATTCCCCCGATCTTCTGCCGCCCATCCGCGCGAGCTAAGGCAGCCTCCACCTGGGTTTTGAAACTTAGCTTCCTCCACCGTCCCTCTCACCCATCCCCAGCTTTGCCCACCCATCGCACAAACTACGGCCACACCGACCCCCCATCGCACAAACATGAAAGCACGGCATCCTCACACCTTTGCACGACACAGACGCACTGCACGACACCACAATCGCATCGCGCAATCGCACTCCCAAAAACGCACTGCACGGCATCGCACGACACCATCGCACTAGCACCACGGCACAGTCTGGACTTCCTGGTCCTTGAAGCTCGAAACTGGTGGTTCCATGTGAGGATAGCTGAGAGGATGGGTCAAGGCCAGTGTGGGTTTTTGAAGGAGGAACAAAAATAAAAATGAAAAGAAACAAGAAAAAACAAAAAATATGCTGAGACACCAAAAGTGTTCCTCTTTTATTAGCCCTAATAGAACACAGAAATGAACAAGACTAAAGAATGCAAAAACAGGGAGGGGATGAGGGGGTGGGAGCGTTAGCTCCTCACCTCAGCCCCCCTCAAGCTAGTTTTGGATGGTTAGAGAGAAGTCAGACCTTCTCTCCCTAAAAAGACTTGGGAGTTGGACGATCGGCTCCAAAGAAGTATAGAAGTAGTTATCATGGAACTTGAAGATTGTCTCGAAGGAATTCGTCTAACATACAAGAGATATCAGGATCATCTAGCCTTTCTCTCCTTATGATAAAAAGGTAAGAAATCAACAAGACATATTTTAACAAAAAACAATATGTCAAAAGAAAGAATAGAGAATATTAAGATTCTTGTGTTGATGATCCAAGAAAATCCGGTGGTCAGCCTATCAATGCTAGGAAGCTTTAGGGTGGTTTCGGTGGTGTTCCCTCAAAATCTGAACTATTTATTCTCTATACAATAGATATTTTTATTATGTTTCTATTCTTATGATCAAACCCTTATTCAGGTCTAATTTAAATTGATCCTTAATGTCCATTCCAATAGAGCCAGATTCTATTATCCAATTATAATATATTAGATATTGAAAGAAATTTGCAAGATTAGACTATTCCTCATGATCCAAAAAATAAAATTTATAAGCAATCTACTTTCTCATCTAAATTATCATTTATTACAAATTATTCAATTAAAACTGTTAAGAAATTATTAGTTCAAACAATAATTATGAATAATTACAGTTATTAAGTAAAGAAGCTATTAAGCAACATATTGATCACAAATATTCTTTTATTCACATTAGACTAGTTCAAGTTGCTATCAAATCACTTATAAGAAGTGGGTTTAATGTTTCGGTAGTACTATGCTTAAGAGATATATGTCATTATAAATCTTATGATTCATTACTTGGTATGGTAGGTTCCAATCTATACCGAAGTCCCATTTATTTTAATTGTTATCCTAATTATTCTTTATCATTATTTGATGTTAATATTTTCCATGCATTGTTATTGAATATTAAGACTAGCAGTTATCATGATCACACCCTTTAACTGATGTCTATCGTATTCATTATAAACTTAGAACCACATACTCTAATTACTAGCCCTAGATGTAATACATTATTATTACAATCTAACATACCAAACTCTAGCATATAAATTCCTAGACAAATTAATTAGAATCAAATTACTCTTCATAACTAATGAAGATTAGATAATATAACTCCATTACCTAAAGGTAGGAAATAATTTTATATTGGATGTTAATTATATAGACAAGAAATTAAATAAATTAGTCCAAATAACTTTCCAACCCTTTAGAATGTTATTCCTCCATCTTCAAATTATCAAATACCTAGATCCGTGTTTACTTTAGCTTCTCATAATAAATCTCAGAATTTGGATACCCAAATCCAAGGAATTATTCCAAAAAACATTATTGATACACTTGTTTATACTGTTAATACTAATATACCTTCTACCTCACACACTCATGAACAACCTAGATAACCATATTCTCCAACATATTCACAAATAGTAGGCGATGATGCCCAAATTTGCATTATTAGAAAATGAAATTTTGAAATTGATAAAGATTATCTTATACAAGATTTTATCTAGAAAGAAAATAAACAGAAAAGATTAATCTTTTTATCAACCTTTTCTAAATTTTAAAGAGATGTTATTCAAAAGAAATATTACGAGTTTTTAAATAAAATATAAGAATATATATTTTTCTTTATGTGGTTTGACATTAATAAATCAAACTAATTATCTAATTGTTGACGAAGTTTTTCACCGCCTAGTCTCAATCAATGACTTGCAAAAAGGAACAAAAGGGGGGGCCCATAATGCTTGATGCACCTCCGATACCCAAGTCAGGAAGGAGTAAATATTTATTAAGAAAATATAGGAATCTCTAGATCATACCTAGATTCATTAGTATAGGTCCTTTATATAGAGGTGAATTGCTGCTTGATAAGGATAGTATATTTTCCCCAAATATCGGGGTTCTAATCACCATATTCTCGGGATATGATCTCAGAAGGAACAGTTTGACCTCCTGGAGGATAATACCCCAAATATCTCATTGTTTCATATGTGGTGCATATCTGTTAGCCAAGTGAGTTACCATGATGATCTTATAGGGGTGATATGATCCTGGGATCCTGGACATGCCGTGTTCCCACAGGGTTCTTATTCTTCTAGGCCCATCATATGGGCTTTTTACTTTATATCCTGTCATGTCGGCGTGGCGGGAATTTAAAGATTATGAAGCGCATTCATTCCTGCCAGATTAGTCACTACATTTGGCCGCTTGTATTCGCGTGTCAGTGGGGTTTGTATTGACCTCACATCTACCCTTAGTCACATCACGACGATCGTGGGATGTGTTCACGAAGATTGTGCTGTTAGACTGCTCATATTCTTCCTGGGGCATTTCAACCATTGTATTCAAGAGTATAAATGGTCTCCTCCATTTCACTTTCACGCATCTCTTCCTTACTATTTGTGCTCTCCTCTTTCGTATTGTTTGTGCCCTCCATCGAGACCCAATTTCTTTCTCTGAAGTTCATCTGATTTCATGGCTTGTCAAGGTTCTTATCTTCCTTCCCTTATTCTCGTAGTTCTCCCCCTCCAGAATCCTCTTTTACCGTGATATTCCCTATTTCGAGGGCTATGAATGGTCGTCCAGTATGACCAAGGCGGACCTACAAAGCTAAGGGATTCCTATGGAATCCCTGATTCCGTGGTCCTCGAGGTTCCCCTTCAAGGGGCCATCGACGAAAAGGGCTTCACTGAAAAGGTGGCCCTCACTGTTGGTTCCATATCTCATGGGCTATGGCTTCCTTTTTGTCGCCCAGTGCGTGACATCCTCGACTATTCGAAGTTGGCACCAGGGCAACTTCATTCTAATGCTTGATCCTCATGTGCTACTGAGTTGCATGGAGTCTGGTTTTGGAACCCACCAGGGAGGGGTATCTTGACTTAATTGCCTGTGAGTTCCTGGCTACCCATTCAGTTAAGGCACTAGAGGGCAACATTTTTTCCTTCAATTCCTATTCTTGCTATCGCTTGGCTCGCTTCGAAGGTCGCCACTCGAACGCCAAGTAGTGATAGAAGTTTTTCTTTATTTTTGGACAAGGATGGGAGTTTCCTTGTCTAAAAACTGAGAAAACTGAATTTCTAGTTCGCGCCATTTGGGGAGAAGTCCCTGATGAGAAGGATGTAATTGTTACTATTTCCCTGCAGGAAGAAGCCCGTGTGGAGAGAGTTTACTCTTGGGTCGAGCACAACTAGGAGTCTGTTTGGACAGAAGCCCTTTTGAAAAGGGCCCACATTGACAGATTCTTGGTGATGCCTGACCGCTCTCGTATTAGCAGTCGTAATTTGTCGAAGGAACTTGGTGTTTGATCGGGCAAGAAAAGGGCCATCACTACCCCGCTGGAGAAAGAAGGGAAGCGGTTATGCCGTGAGGTTGAGGGGGTAAAGGAGCCCTGACCTCACGAATTTCCTATCCGAAAGGGTTCCCTAGACTCTGCCGGTCTGGGTGATTTGATCGGGTAAGCCTTTCCAAACTTCACCACTGCCCTAGATTTCAAGTTTCCTTTTGCAGGGGATCGATTCTACTCGATTGGCGGCCTTTGTTTCACTGTCGACCCCTCTAGTCACCTTGGAGTTGGTCAACAAAGAAGTCACAGACATTGACTCCTTTTTTTCCCGTGATCTTATGGATTTCTCTACTGGTCTAGGTGACACAATTTCGCCGGGTGGGGTCTAGATCAAGGTCCCAACCAACGAGGCCTAAGCCAGGATTGGCCCTCGACTAGAGGTTAGGGAAGGGAGCCTACCCCAGGTTCTCTTCCCTCAACTATATCAAATGGCGAAACCCCGGTACTCCCCCAAACTCAAAGTTGAGCAGGGGCTGAGTTTCGATTCCTTCCTCGCGCTTCAGTGACTCTTTGGGAGGCGAGGACGAAGTCTCTTCTCTTGCTAAGGGGGCTTCTTCTTTCCCCCTTCGACAAGATGGTAATGCATTCGGTGTTGACACGATTCACCTATCGCTTATCGACGAGGTCGAGGTTGTGGCTCCTGAGAGGCCTACTATCGAGGTCGAGGCCATGGCTCCTGAAACCGATCCTAGCCCTTACCTTCTGGGATCTATCCGTGGCTTTGGCCCCCTGCCCCGAGGTGATGGGGGCGTTAGTTTGTCTTGGGCTTCACATGCTGCGGGGCCCTTGGAGAAAGACGACTTTGTCCACATCATGGGGTCTCAGCTGAAAAACTACCTATCCTTGGTAAGAAATTTGTTGAATTAAGTCTTCGTTTCTCCTTTTGGGTTTGGGTCTTTATTTATATGTATGGATTTGGCATGGGGTGGACTAGTTGGTGGCCTGGATGGTTGACAATTAGTTTGATCTGTAGGATGAAGTGTAGTCTAGGTATGCATTTGCCTTCTAGGCATGAAAGGAAATCGAGCACCTAGAGATCGAGAAGACTGAACTAGAGGTAGTCATTGACCAAGTTGATGCCAGTTGTTGGAAGTTGACTTGGCTGTTTTAGGGAAGATGCGGTCACCCTAGGTGAAGAACTCTACCGGGTGAGGAGGGAGGTTGCTCATGACCACTTCAAGTTGTGGGTGCTCTAGGAAGAACACTCTTTTAAGCAAGAGCAAATGTCCTGCCTTCAGGTGGAGTTAGAGGGGGAGAGAAGGCACTGCGAGGAGTTGGCAGCTACTGCTGCGGAAGCTATTGAGATGTGTCATCGCTTGGCACTGGACTTGGAGGAGAAGAAGGGGGATTTGGAGGAGTTATCGCGTCGGCACAAAGTGATGAAAAATGATCTCGATGGGATGAACCAAAGGTAATGCGAACTGTCGGATTCCCTGTAACAACTGAGCAACAAAGTTAAAGATTAGGGCCAACTTATTAAAGAGTTGGAATCTGAGTTCGCTACTTCTGGTGAGGAAATTGCTCGCTTTTCTCCTCAAATTCCTGCAGCCAGATCGGTCTGCAACAAGGCTTTCAGTTAGGGTTATGGTGCCGGTCTAGAAAGGTTGAGAGCATTCTTGCTGGCTAACCCTCATACAGACTTGAGGACTTTGAATCTTGAGTCTTTCAAGTCTAATCAGGTTACTCGCCAATACGTTCATTCTTTTGGATGTGGAGCCATACGATAAGGTGCCTTATGGACTGGGGTTGTAGCAGGTTCTAGCTCTATAATGAACTCTGTTTCTCTATCGGGGGATAATTTGGGTAGATCGTTAGTGAAAATCTCAGGATATTCTTCAACTATAGGTATCCCTTGAATCTCTTTACTACTATCATAATCTTCCACTATGAATGCTAAGTAGGCCGTGACACCACTGACGATGTACTTCCTTGCATGCAAGGCTGAAATTAGAGAGGGGGTAGCCTTTACAGTCCCTCCCAAATAACGGATTTGTCCATCTTTGGGTGATTTGAAGATAATTTCCTTGTTCTGGCAATCTATCCTAGCACAGTGTTTGGATAACCAGTCCATCCCTAGTATAATGTCGAATCCTAATAGTTTGAAGATGATCAAGTTGACTTCCATCAATCTCCCTCCTAAGCTTAGTGGGCAGTTTTTCAATACGCGGGTACAGATGATCCTGCTCCCATCAGGAATTGGCACTACTATTTCTTGAGGTGACGTCTGGGTCGGCAAGTTACACGTGCATGCAAACGCCGCTGACACAAAAGACCTCGTACTGCTGGAGTCAAACAAAGCGGATGTCATATTTTCGTATAGTGCACTTTTACCTAAGGTATAATCAACTACCAACTACTTAGCAGCTAAATCATAAAAGCTAATTACTAAAGAGGGGCACTTAAATAAAAATACCAGTGATGACTCTCGTTTCATCATCTTCGGGAATCTCCTCGTTTATCTCTCAAAGGGTGATATCGAACACACGAGCTTGGGTAGACAGCTTCTGATTGGGCCGATTGTTAGGAGCATTTCCTCCACCTAGGGCGTTCTGAGGGCACTCTCGTATCATGTGTCCTGACTGACCGCATTGGAAACATACTCCTAAACCTACTCGACATTCTCCACCGTGATTCTTTCCGCACTTGTTACAGGTAGTTGGTGGGCCTGTCATACTGCCTTTGCCCTTGTTGGCTCCCTATATAATCTTTCTTTTGGCATTATTCCCTCCCGTAGAGAAAGAATGAGCCCTTTTTCGCTTTAGGTTAATCTGGGCTACCACGCTTTGTTGTTCCACTTTTGTTATCGCGACCACGTTAACTAATTCATGGAAATTGTTGATGCGAAACCTGGCTACGTAACGGCAAATCCGAGGTTGCAGTCCTCCTTGGAATTCTTAGGCCTGCATCTTTTCAGTGGCGATCAGATGTGGAGTGAACCTTCCCAGTTCCACGAATTTCACAGCATATTGTTCAACTGTGAGATTTCCTTGCACAAAAATGGCAAACTCTTGACCCTCTTGGGTCTTCATCGATTCAGGGAAGAATCGATTGTCAAACTCCCCTCTTTGAACCTATGCCAGGTCAAAGCAGTGATATTTCCCAATTCCCTTATTAATAGTTGCCTCTTGGTATCCCACCAGATACCGGCTTCTCCTTGTAGCAGATGTCCTGCGTACTATACCTTTTGATCTTTTGTATAGCCGCTGATCTTGAAGGTCCTGTTGAGATCCAGTAGCCACTTGTTGGCTTTCATGGGTCCTTTAATTCCCATGAAACTAAGGTATTTGTATATTAGAAATTTCTCATACGAGCATCCTTGGCTCTCCTGCCTTTCAACATGTGAGTGTGGCTATTGTTGATTCTGCCTCAAGATTAACTTATGTTGCTGCTTCATGGTCTCCGTCATCTGGCAAATTGTGCTCACCAGATCATGTCCTCCATCCAAACAATGGTCATGTTCCTGACGAGCATGGGACCCTTTAGGATTTCTTTCCCTTCTGTCACGTCCTATTCTGCTTCAACCTTCAAATCCTATGAGGCACATGTATCAGATCCAATTCCTGTTGCAAGATTCAAGCCTATCCAATCTAAAGGTCAAAACCTATACTCTGGCATATCATTCTGTGAGAATCTGGACTTTGCCAAGTCCCCATTCCTATTTTATTTGAAGATTTGTTTTAGTTATTGGAAGATGTTAAGTGTTAGATGAGAGCCTTAAGGTATATTTTATTTTGGACCTTAGAGTTCTAGACTTAGAAAGCCCATAAGAAGAAGGAGAGGAAAAAGCCCAAAAAGGCCCATGTGGATTTCGGCCAACTAGGATGGGATTAGGGTTTGGAAGCCCAAAGTTGATTCTAAGGGTTGGTAGAGGCGCCACATGACACAAGAGGAACAATTTGATCTTTTCTAGAATGGAACCTAGGAAAATGGCAAGTGGCATGCATGAGGATCTAGAAGGTGTGAGTGGAAGATGAGGTCATCAGGATCAGGGCTTACATGCCCACATGCAAGGACCACTTTTCTGAGATTGACACTTGTCAAGCATGGAGAGAGAGACCTTTGGAGTTCCAAGAATATCTTACTTGGGAAGAGGAAAAAGTCATGTTCTAGAAGAATGTTGGAAGAGCAAGAGAGGAGAGAGGGGGCGATGGCTCAAGCTTGGGGAATGCCAAGGATCACCTTGGGAAGGCCAAAGATCACCTAGGGAAGAGCTAGGGTTTCGACCAACACAAGGAACACACACTCACTTGCCACATGACAACTATGCACACGAGATAGAGTTCCAAGAAGGATTGGGTTATGTGTTTTGACCCTTTTGTCACCAAGTACATTGAACCTAGACAAGTGAGGAAGGGCATAATGGGAAGGTGAGGCAAGATAGGGTTTCAGTTTTGAGGATGCCACACGCCACATGTAAGAAAGGCTTTTGGTTTTCCAATGCCATCCTAGGGAAAAGGAAGAGACCCTTTTGTCTAGATGCCAAGTGGCATCCATGCACAAGCCTTTGGAATTTCAAGAAGGGATGGAGGCTTCTATAAAAGGGCATTGCCGAAAACTAGGGAGGTCTTTCGCTCAAGTGCTCAACTTTGTTTCGAAGGGATTTCGGCTACCACTATTTCCTCTCTAGTTCTTACATTTTCTTTACTCACACTTTCTCACCAACCAAATGCCACCATTCTCTTTACCTTTTCGAAAACCACCAAGAATACTTCTTCAACCATTTGGCTAAAGGAAGAACACAAGGAAGTAAGAACCATTCCACCATTTCTTGCACATACACACACGGCCAAGAGGGAAAATAACGTCAACAAGTTTCAATTCTAGGGTTTTCCCACATGTACACACACTTTCACTTTAGAAACTAGGGTTTTTCTTCAAGAAGAAGAAGAACCCAAAAATACTCTTTTGTTTCAAGCTCTTGAACATGAAGTGTAGAGGGAATGAAGGACATGGCCACTACTTAGAAGAAGGGCTAGGGTTTCTTGTCTTTAAGGGTTTCTTGTCTTTAAGGGTTTCAGATTCTAGGGTTTTTTCCATGGGAAAACATTTTGTCCATGGGAAAGCATTTTCGAAAACCTTAGACACTCACACTCACCCTTATTTTTAGACTAGGGTTTCTGTAGTCATCTTCTAATGTGTTTTATATATATTTTTCAGATTTGCTATTTTATTCTTTGGAGTTTTTGTAAGTAAACTTCCAACTTACTTTTGATAACACTTATATATATTTCGTGAACTCTTGTTTGTTTATCATTGCTTGAATCTTGTTATCTTGCTATATGTATTGCTCGATTTTGATAAAAGGATGGGATGCTATGTTTTCATAATGGTTTGTTGAAGTGAATTTCGAATATGCCATGTTAGGGTTTCGGTTTTGACATGTATATGTGCTATGCATGCTTGTTTTGATATATGAATGTGTAGAAGCATGAGAGTATCTCTTGTGATGACGAAAATCCATGTTTGGAGGACTTGTATGATTCGGAAAAGGCTATGTCAAGGGAATCCGATTCTGTTTTGTGGTTGGACAAGTATGATTCAACTATGTTTACATGTATTCATCATATGATTGCATGTTCTAATGTTTTCAAGCCATATTGTGAGATGCATATTGGGAATTGGACTATATGTGTTTCGGGTTGTATATGTTGCATGAGTATGATAAAGTGTAACATCATGTGTTCATGTCTCATGCATTGGAATCTATGTTTTCAAAAAGAAAAGAGTCAAAGTACGTTTTATCACGACCTCAAGTTCTAGGAAGCGAAAATGCCATAGTGGAACTCCCTGTCTACTCTATAGTGTTTAAAGTCGAGTGGAGACCCCTGGGTTGATAAAGTACTGTCGACGGATCTCGAATGGTTCCTTAAGAAAAGGATATCAGAGCGAGGTTGCACCTAAAGCTAGTGGGTGTCATACGGTGAAGGAGAAGTAAGCGAACTGTCGTAAAAGAATATGTTTATGTTATGACATAGTCGCCTCGATCAAATGGATCATTGGTTGATGCGGTAACTAGTGAGGAACATACGGTGCTTAGGGGAGCCGTGATATATCCATCCATGTGAATCATGAAATGAACAAGGCATTTGAGCTCCATGTTATGATACAATATGACATGCCATGATATGTTATGATATGCCATGATATGATATATTATGTTATGCCATGATATGTTACGATGTGATATGATCACAATATGAAAGTGTTATGAAATGAGAAGAATGACATGATATGTTATAAAATGAAAAGAACGACATGATATGTTATGACAAGAACAAGTACCCAAGCTCAAATGATATGAACATGTGATAATAAAGATGAAAATATGTTTTAAGAAAAGTCTATGTTGCATATGTCAAAGTTTTTATGTCAAAGTTCATGTCCATGCATTCATTGTGGTTTAGTTGTATATGTTTGTGATATCTACTGTATGTTGACTGTTTACTTGCTGAGATTTCTTGAAATCTCACTGTGGTAGTTTCTACTACCATTCTCCATGACTTTACGGCCAATGTTTTGAAGTATACGACCTTGCTTCTTCGAGAAATTTTAGCTAGCCATATCAAGGGCGAGATTGATTCTCCACTGAGCAACCCATCAAAGAACTTGAAATTTTGGTGGAACATGGACCAAGTATCCAGTTTTCTCCAATGAGCTAGCGAGACTACGATGGGGGCAAAAGAGATAGCAAAGGACTTAGGACTTCTGAAACCTGAGCCTCAGAGGTCACACAGAGTCTTTTTATGTTTGACTCAAGATGGAACGGTAGCATTGGGAAAACAAAGAACTTAAATTGTCTTGGGGAGAAAAAAGATATGACTCATGGTTTTTTTGTGAAAGCAGTTTTTGATGGTCCTGTGTTTTGGGAGTATTTTAAAACAATTATCTATTTTGGAGTACAATTATGAAAGTATAAACTTTTGGGATGATTACATTCGGTACCAAGATTATTATATTGCCACCATCCTTATGCAGTTAAAAGAATTATCCATTGCGAATTACTGCATATTGCTAGATTTATAGGTGCATTGCATCTTAATTGTCATGTACTGTAGCCTTAGTTACATGTTTCGACGCTTCGGTTACCGTCCAATCCCAAGCAGGGGCTAGGGGCGTCACACATTCCTAAGGACATGTGGGTTTACCTAGAGACGTAATTGCTCTAATACTATCCTGTGACACCCCCAACCTTTACTTGGGATGGAACAGAGACTTGGAGCTTAAGGACATGTGACACAAGGTTACATATCTCCATTCATGACAGTTAATATGCAATACATCCTATAAATGCATCTAGCAGTATGCAATAACCACAGTGGAATAAGGGTGACTAAATAAAACTTATGCCAGAATAAACTAAAACATCACAACTTCATTCATAACCATCATTAGTTCGAATCATAAGGTAGCATAAGCTTAGTACAATTATTCTTGATAAGAAGTCTCCATGGCTAAATCAGCTGCTTCATGTGTTTTAAAGCATGAAGGGTTATGGCTATAAACATCAAGATAAGGTACAATCTTTTGTCAAGGTCTAACTCATCTTCAATCAATCGGATGCACTGGTTCATCTGGTCCATCTTCGTTAAGTCCTGACACAACTTCTATTATTTCGAGTGGAATGATAGTGGGTCCACAAGGGGTGAAATTCACTTGAAATCTCAGTAAGTTAGACAACCAACGTGCACAAAGATAAATTATGCATGATAGATGATAAATATGAAATGCATGCGATGTAGAAAAAAAATCCATATTTGTCTCCCATCCTGATTCCTCAGTATTTTCAGAAAACTGAGACACACATTTTCTTACAGAGAAATTTTTTTTCACTTCAACCATAAAAAACATAATCATAAAATTTCATCATTTTTAGCAGTTCATAATTAATCATAACATTATAACGTATGGTATCGTCACAGTTCCCTATGTGCACTATGAGCACCTGCTGGTGATCATAGTACAACTCACGTTGAGACTACATTGTTTGCAGACTCATTCTCAATTCATTGGTAACATAACATAACATCATCATAACATCATAACATATACACTCACCAGCTTTAGGTGTCATAACATTTGATTTTGTTTCGACGTTCTTTAAAAAGAATCCATTTGAAGCCCGTTGATTGTTCTTTGTCAACCCAGGAGTTACCATTCTATTTTTACTCTCTTCAGAGTGGACATAGGAGTTTCACTAGGATAATTCTCCATCCTAATCTTTGGGGTCGTGATAGTAATTATTTTCATGCTATACTTGAAAAATGTAGTTCATGACATGTGCATATGTAGCAAGCTTTCATGTGAAAATGACATTTATATGCAATATGCTAAAATGGAGAAAATGTCACATCTCATGTAGACAAGTAGTCATGTACTCAATGTATCATATAACATGATGTTTCATGCTCAAAATGACAATTATAACATGAATGTGACATTTATCAATAAATCATAAATAACTTATCAATGTGTAAATTAGAGACCAATTTACAAACTGCCTGAGTTTGGAAAAATGTAGCGGCTGTAATCAAAGCCTTACTAAGTTAGGATCTATACTATTAAGGAAGATGTTCATAATCAAAAGGTTTCAAACATGGGTATTTAAAAAAATATCCCTAGACTTTCAAAAATTATCACTAAGGCCCTAATTTTTTATTAATTGCAAACGAACTTCATGTTTAACCAAACTTCATAGACCTCATATTTTCCATATTCTAAAATCATCAATGCCCTTAGAATTCCAAAACTCAAAGTGGAACTAGCCCAAACACACTAAACCCGTGGCATGCACTCTAGTTGATGCCTAAGTGTAATTTCAACTATTGATCCCTATGAATGCATGCATATTCAATTTTCTTTAATTGAAAATAATCACTATAGTCCATAATGACATGTTAAAGCTTAATTGTGGGTGAAAAAATTCATCCCAACACTTAATCATGGCTAAAAACCTTAATATTTATTAAACTAGTCCTTAAGCATGCATGATATTTCTCAATCTTATCACCAATAAAAGTTTCAAAAACTAGAATTAAATCATGCATTTCTCTCCTTATCCCAATCATAAGGTTTTTCTAAATGCTCATATTTTAGGCCTAGGTGAAATAAATGAAAACTTTACAAGATAAACATGATTTAACCAAACCGTGCATGCTTTGATGATCAACACAAGATAGAAATTAAAATCTATCATGGCATGTTTTCAATTTAAACCTTCAAAAATTACTCTAAGACATTAATAAATCATATAAAAAAAGTGAAAGACTTGCCATAGCTAAAATTCTCACTTAAAAAAATAATTTAAACACTTAATCTACCCATAATGATCCGGTTTTGAATTAAGCATGGTAACCTTTTCTAAATTCATCCAAAAATTACTCCAACACTTAAAATCACAACTTGAAATGTAAGATAAGATCTAGGGTAAGAAAACTTACAAATTTGGTGGCCCTCTACAACTCCCAACACAAGAACTCAAGAACTTCCAAGAGCACTCACTCGATTTCTACTCTTTTGTACTCTAAGGGAAGAAGATCTCTCAAAAACTCAAGAGGAGCTTGGACAAAAGGTGTGGAGGAAATGAGGGGGTTGAGGGGATTTTTATAGTGCTCAATGGAGGGGAGGGGTGCCGGTGATGGCTTGGAAGGGTGGCTTGTGATTGGTGGTGTGGGGTGGTGGTGGTGATGATGGCCTTCCTTCAGCTTGTGTCATGCTTTGCACGGTGAATAGTGTTCTGAACTACCATGATCTCATCATGGCAGGCTCTGCAAGGTTGATAGAGGGGTAGAGCTGCCATGGTGCAGTAAGGAAGAAGAGAGAAAAGAATAAAAACCAAGGCATGATGCCTTGCCATGATGCGCTAGGTATGGACCTGAAAACTGGGCAGATTTTCAAATTTTTTTTTTGTTTGCATCCCTTCAGTTTATCTCTATGGTTGTTTGTTGTAGGTGTCAAGTCACTTCTTGAAGGCTTTTTCAAGTGGTAGAAGGTGGAGGGTTGCCTGCCATGTGATGATGAAGGTGTAGCTCAAAGAAGAGTGTGCAATGGAGGGTGGTTGCCGAGTGGGGTTGTGCACAAAAGCCATTCGGTTTTGGCTCTTCGTGGGGGATGACTTTGGTCAAGTTTGTCATGATGAATTGAGGGGCTTATGGGAATTGGAGGAGGAAGGAGGTGGCGTGTGGTGGTGTGTCAACCAAGAGCAGAAATGCAAGTAAAAAGCATTGTCAATCGGTTGCCATCTAACTAGCCTTTAGGTGCAATCGGTTTGGGGTTTTTGGTTTTGTTCTTGGAACCAATTTTGTCCAAGGCTTGGTCTGGCTCTAAAGGGAGGAAATGAGGTGTGATTGCTGAGATTGGAACAAAAAATGAGATGGAATTGGCATGTCTATGGGGCTATTTTAGTGCAATGCACATGAAAGTACATAAGTGAGCCGATTGGGTGAATTTGTGCAATGTCATGCTTTTGTTCTTAATGACATGTGTGGGATCAAGACTAAACTTCTAATTTAGTATAAGAATGATTAAAAATAATAATAAAAACAATAAAATTCAGATAAAAAAGACTAAAAAGATTAAGAAGGGAAATTAAGCTTAAAGTATGGTTTAAAGATCACTAATCATGTGGAATTTTGATCAATGGTCTTAACCCAAGTTCAAACTTAATTTTTGGTCCAAAGAAAACTCTTAGGGGTGTGGGGCACAATATGGGCTTGAGAGAAACTCATGGTATGGTGTAAGTGGGCTCAAATTAGAAAGGTGAAAATGCTAGTTTGTTGTTTCTGGAAAGAAACGACTGTCAAATTCCTTCTTTAAACTGCTCCCAAGTGAGAGTAGCTATGTCTCCCAACTCACATGCCAACAATTGTTGTTTCGTGTCCCACCATATTCCAGTCTCTCATTGAAGCAAGTGTTCGGCATACCGGACCTTTTGCTCCTCCATACATCCACTGACATCGAAGGTTCTCTCCAAGTCAATAAGCCACTTATTGGCTCTTAAGGCTCCTTCTGTACCCACGAAGTTCAAGTATCTATACACTAGGAATCTTTCAAATGGACATCCTCAGTTTTCCCCTCTAGGTGACTCTTGGTTAGCATGTTGTCCTTGTGCTATCTGGTTTTGTACTACTTCTGTCATTTGGCGGATAGCCCTTCTTTTTTTTTTTTTTTTTTTAAATGAAGAGCGGGAAGTCACATGTCTAATAGTGACCCCCTCCCAAATTTATTCATAAAGCCTTCACTTATGGCGGATGAATACCTTGGAAACAATCAAGA
This sequence comes from Juglans cinerea, assembly GCA_961763995.1. Classification (NCBI taxonomy): domain Eukaryota; kingdom Viridiplantae; phylum Streptophyta; class Magnoliopsida; order Fagales; family Juglandaceae; genus Juglans; species Juglans cinerea. The sequence continues at coordinate 28,152,409 of CAUIVZ010000003.1, forward strand.
CCCATGGGAGAAAAAACCCAACAAGACCACAACCAAGAACAAACTAAACAAGCATATCTATCAAAATAAGGTAACCAAAACCACAAAAAAAGGCTACTAACACCTTAAAGAGGGAAGGCCGGAGAAGTCCAATCGGAGCAATATTTTAAGAATCCGAGGCATGTTATAGTTATTAGAGTAAATCAATTCTGCGCCTGAGGCACCCTCCTTGGCTAACCAATCTGCCACCTTATTACTTTCATGGAACACATGCTGGAAACGACAATTGAGAGTACAAGTCAAACCAACATGCTCTTCCCAAAAATCCTCCAGGTACCAAACACTGCATCGCCCTCTATTCCACCAAGAAATAACCACCATCGAATCAATCTCTACTATCACATTTGAAATATTTAATGATTTGCAAAGCCTCAAACATTTAAGAAGCGCCAGGAGTTTCACTCTATTGTTAGATCCAAAACCAGTAGGATAGGCAAAGGCCTAAACAAGCCGACCTAAATCATTACGAATAACACCACCAATGCCACAAGAGCTCAGGTTACCGAGACTACTACCATCTGTGTTCAACTTGCACCACCCCGGCTACTTACGTCACTTTACCAATTTGCAACAGTTAGCTTTTGGAGCAACCGGTTTAATCCGCAGGGCCTCCAGGATCTTGCCATCCCGGCGAGACAACCTATTAGGGTTCGTAGCCGCACGACAAAGGGAGCCTATCCACATACAAATAGAATGAACAACAGCTTCATGAGTTTCCAATTTACCTTCCATTCGAGCAAGACATCTTCTCCTTCAAAGACGCCAAGTAACAATGATGGGCATGATACCGATTATAAAACCCACTCGGGAGGAAGAGCTCGCATGCCTGAACCAAGTCATAGATTTAAATTGTCAAGATCTACCAAAAGGAATACCAAAAAGGTTGCCAAAAAGGACCATACTTTTGGAGGAAATTCACCCTCAAAGAGAACATGGTTAATATCTTCATGATCACCTACAATACAACAATCACATTTGGAAACAAAGGGAATGCCAATACGGCGCAATCTATCATCCACACTCAAGGCCATATGCCAAGCCATCCAAAAATGGATAGGCATTTTTAACGAAAGACTTTTATGCCAAATCCAAGCATGCCAATCAAGAGAGGAACCTCTGAAACGAATACAATGCCATGCAGATTTGGCAGATAGCTTCCGCTATTGTTTGTCCTCCTTCCAATGGAGGAATCCTAGCGTCCTGATCTCTGGATCTCGGAGAAGTATCTTCACATTGACTACGTTCCATGGATTCTTTTTTCCTCCTGAAATGTATAAAACCAATGCATGCCAGCTTTTTTCTCATAGGAAAACCACCTCTTCTTTACTTTACATTTGTGGCCCACACTATATAGGGATTGGATGGTGACTGAAGCGTTGGGACATGTAACTCAAGGCTACATATCTCCGTACATGACAGATAAGATGCAATGCACCTATTATATTCTAGCAATATGCAATAAATCGCAGCAGAATAATTCGTGTAAATCTAAGTAAGATTTATAGCAATTGTAAAGTAGCATGGTACCATAAGTTATTTATCCCAAAATAGATTTCACTTGTTCAAGATTGTTGCCCAAATGACTAACACAAGAGGGGGTGAATTGGGTTGTATTTAAAAATTAACAATTATAAACCAAATACACAATATAAAATATGAACAAAATATGAAGCAGCATGAAATATAAAGAGTAAGGGTAAAAGAGAAGCAAACATAGTATTTTAACGAGGTTTAGCCCCACTGTCTATGTCCTCACCTCAAGCTATCTCTTAAGGATTCCCAAATTCACTATTCCACCTCCTTCAGGTAGAGATATAAACCTATTACACATTTGAGCAGTATCGCTATAAAGAATCCTTGTGGAACACCATCTACACTCGCAATCACTTTGCACGAGGTGATTCAACTATTCCCTATGTAGAACATTCTACACGCACAAGGATTATACACACCCTTTTACTGATACAAAAACTGATAGTGGATAGCTTATCTGAAAAAACTCAATGAGTGAAATAAGAACAATACAATGCAAACTATATCTCTCTCAAAATTAACAAGGGTTAAAGCTCAATACTTAGAGAAGAGAGATTGAAAGTTTTGAATGTTGTAAAACTTGACACTGATGTGTGTATGCTCTTATTGTTGTTGTTGTTGTGAATTTGAAAATCTCAATTGAACTATTTATAGGCATATGAAACTTCATTTTCAAATTTAAAAATATTCACATGTCAAAAAGAAGCACCACTTCACTTTTCAAAATTTTCAGATAAAAGTTGCTCATTTTTGCAATTGTTAAAGATAACATCATTCACTTTTCAAAATTTTTAAACCTAATCTTTTACTTTTTGCATATGACAAAATGAACATTATTTATTTTTCAAAATTTTTAAATAAAATCATCTACCTTTTGCATATGTCAAAAAGAGTATCAATCATTTTTCAAACAAAATCATCTACCTTTTGCATTTGTCAAAAAGAGCATCAATCATTTTTCAAAATTTTCAAACAAAACAAGCACATGTGAAAGATGACAATCAATCATATTTCAAATTTTCAAAATTCAAGCTTTTAATCATGTCATGCACATGTGAAAGATGATAATTAATCATCTTTCAACAACTCAAATTTCAAACTTTTAATTTCAAATATGTCATGCACATGTTGAAAATGAAATTTGATGCTTTATGATAAAAGATTAATTTTGAGCCTTAATCCAATTTTGAATTTTATCAAGAGATGTACAAAATTACTCTAAGAGTTTTATTTGTAAACTTGTTCATTTTCTTACTCATGCTTTATTTGTTGATGTGCTTGGCTCCATTGTGTAAACAATTTGAGCTTAAGACTCATTCATGCTTGAATTTATTTGTTATCATCAAAATCCATAGGTAGATATATAATTATATGAACCTTGAAACCTTGGGTTGAACAATCTCCCCCTTTTTTATGATGATAAATATTTAGTAGAATCCTTAGGCCTATAGTAATACTTAAGCTCCTCCTGAGAATGCGCGTTAATTTTTTAAGCAATAGATAGACATGATGTAAATTTAAAATAAAGCATTGGAAAGAACATGATAATGTTTTAGCTTTAAAATTCCTCCCCCTCTTGGCATTATTAAAAAGGAACCGTAGTAACAAATGGACTGACAAAACTGTGCGTTTGTAGAAACTGTGGAGAGCTGAATAATTGGAGCCGCTCGGGTCCTGAAAAGTGTTGCAAAGCGTTGAGACCAAGCTCTATCAACTTAGTGCAGAAGGAGATTTAAATCCACTTGATGTTGTTGACAAACGGGAATTTGCAAAGATTTGAAAGCTCTTGGTTTCTTTTTAAAAGAACCATTTTCACCCATCAAATACTCACGAAAAAGAATTCTCACATTGCTCCTTGACCTAGATTTTGTTTATCCAGAACGATAGTATGGCCGAGAAACTTTCTTCTATTAATGTTCCAGATTTGAATTAGAACCCTTAACCACCAATTTTCTCACCTGAGGCCGTCAACACTATGATAGGAGCAGATATGCGTTATTCTGGTAGGACTGATTATGAGGTTGTTGCATAATCAAGACTGCTCAGTGCTCAATATGCTACCTCTATTATGACCATGTCTCGGAAGTTACTAGCAAGGGTGGGTGAGGTTGATCGGCTTAATAATCAAATATTTGAATTGCATCAAAAATCTGCTAATAAAGATAGAAAAACTAAAAGGTTAAAATAAGAAAACAAGGAGTTGAAGAAATTTGCGGATTGGTACGGTCATGACCTGCAACCACGAATAGAGGAGCTCGACGAGAGAGAGTTCAAATACAAAGTCAACATCAACAGATAACAGCATAGGTTTAGCCTTTACGAGAAAAATAGAGACAATTTACAGTTAATCTTGTTGGCTTAGCTAAATAACTTTTGACAATATGCATTCAACATAAAATGTAATCTTGACTAAGTAAGATTTGAAGAGATGATAATTTGTCTTGTTCTTATTTCTATCTCTATAAAAACAGTCTTCAGTTTCATCTAATTAGCATCAAGTCTTCACATCTCTGTAATTCATTTGCAGTCTCATTCTATAAGTTTTGAATGGCTCATCAATCTTCTTTCAATATTCTTCATGACCAATATATGAGGTATTCTTCACCGCAGTCACAAGTTATTTCTACATCTGCCATAGGTGTCATGATGCAGCTTGAGAGTGATTTGAATAATAAGTCAGATGATGACGCTATTTATCAACTTGTGAGTCTTGGTACTTGATACTCATTGTCCATTGTCACATTTTTCCAGCGGTTGCAATCCAGAACTCGTGAGATTGAAAAGCTTAACGAGAAGACTTATGTACTTCAAAGACTTGTTTACGAGTCGAAAAGAAATAGGAGACTTAAAGCAGGAGAATAATGATTTAAAATCCTTACTTGCCTCTTGATTTTGACTGCCTAATCCTTTAGATAAGGATAGCATGTTGATATATGAAGAGCAAGAGCACTTGAAAAATGAGGCTAAAAGTCTCAACTTTTTGTAATTCATTTAAAAAAATATCTAACAGATATTCATGGCATGTATCATTCTTATTTCTCTTCTAATCATGCATAGTCTATCTTCTAGTAGAGGTTTTGTGAAAATGTCTGCCAATTGATCATGTGTGCTTGTGAACTCTAGTACAATATCGCCATTCTGCAGATGATCTCGAAGAAAATGATATTTAATCTCAATATGCTTAGTTTTAGATTGTTGTATTGGGTTCGTTAAAAGATTTATAGCACTTGTAATATCACATTTTATTGGAAGGTGATTGTACATGAGCTTAAAATCCTCAAGTTGTTGTTTCATGTAAAGAACGTGAGCGCAAGAACTACCCGCAACAACATATTCTTCCTCAGCAGTAGATAATGCAACCGAATTTTACTTTTTACTAAACCTTGAAACAAGTGCATGACCTAAGAAATGACATGTTCTACTAGTACTTTTTCAATCAACTTTGCAACTAGCATAATCTGCATTTGAGTAGCTGATTAGATCGAAAGAAGTATGCTTAGGATACCATAACCTTAGGTCAATTATATCAATAAGATATCTAAGAATACGCTTAACTGCAGTCAAATGAGATTCTTTTGGAGATGATTGAAAACGTGCACATAAGCATACATTGAACATAATATACGGTCTACTGGCTGTCAAATATAATAGACTACCAATCATATCTCGATATACCTATGAGTCAACTGGCTTACCACTTTCGTCTTTATCAAGTTTGGTGGATGGGCTTATTGGTGTTCCAATTTCTTTCGCACCTTCCATCTCAAACTTTTTGAGTTATTCTTTGATATATTTTGACTGATTAATAAATGTTCCACTTTTTGCTTGCTTGATTTGCAATCTGAGAAAGACGTTAAGTTCAACCATCATGCTCATTTCAAATTCTTCTTGCATACTCTTAGCAAAATCTTTACATATTTTTATTACTAGCACCAAATATTATATCATCCACATAAATATGATTTAGAAGAATATCATCATTTTTATGTTTGATGAAGAGAGTTGTATCGATTTTTTCTCTTGAAAAACCTTTTTCAATCAAGAAATCACTAAATCTCTCATACCAAGCTCTAGGGGCTTGTTTGAGTCTATATAGTGCTTTTGTGAGCTTGAAAACATGATTTGGAGAAATATGATTTTCAAAACCTGGAGGTTGCTCAACATATACCTCTTCATTTATAAAACCATTTAAGAAAGCACTTTTAACATCCATTTGAAAAAGTTTGGAATATTTTATAACAAGCATAAGCAAGTAACATTCGAATAGCTTTTAATCATGCAACCGGTACATATGTCTCAGCATAATCGATTCCTTCTTCTTGATTGAAACCTTGGGTTACAAGTCGAGCCTTGTTTCTAGTGATGTCTCAGGACTCATATTTATTGTTCCTAAAAATCCATTTTGTTCCAATAATAGTATAATTTTTAGATGTAGGAACAAGTGTCAAAACATCATTTCTTTCAAATTGATTTAGCTTTTCTTGCATAGCTAAAGTCCAAGATTCATCAAGAAGTGCTTCATCAGTTTTTTTGGGTTCAATCTGAGATAGAAAAACATTATGATTGCAAATATTTCTAAGAGATGATCGAGTACTTACACCTCGGGAAGGTTCTCTTAGAATTTGTTTCGCTAGATGATCTTTCATAAGTTTCCACTAATTACTTGCATCTTGCATTAAGTTTTGATGATCTTTCCTGATGTCTCCATGTTGGACTTCCTCTATTGTGTTCTCTTTGCTAAGACTGAGACTCTCTGGTTTATTTTTACCTTTTTATTTCTTCATCAACTGATTTCTTAGAGAGTAGAGGATTATATTCATCAAATACTACATGCATAGATTCTTGTACAGTCAAAGCCTTTTTATTGAATACTCTATAAGCTTTACCATTAGTAGAATACCTGAGAAAAATACATTCATCAGACTTTGCATCAAATTTTCCTAAATTATCCCTGTCATTCAAAATGAAACATTTGCATCCAAATGCATGAAAGTAACCAATGTTAGACTTTTTCTCATGCCAAAGCTCATAGGATTTTTTTTTTTTTTTTTTTATCTAATTTAGACCTTAACATAACTCTATTTATAACATAATAAGAAGTACTTACCGCTTCTACCCAAAAATAACTAGGCAAGTTGTTCTCATTGAGCATTATTTTTGCCATCTCTTGAAAAGATTTGTTCTTCCTCTCTACTACCCCATTTTGTTGAGCAGTTCGAGGAGCGGATAAATTATGCATAAAACCATTTTCATCACAAAAAGTTTCAATATCTTTATTAACAAACTCTTTCCCCTATCACTTCGGATACTTGAAATAGTATAGCCCTTTTCATTTTGAATTCTCTTGCATAACTTGGTAAAGGCATTATGTGCTTCATCTTTATGAGTAAGAAAGATGACCCAAATATGTCTAGAGAAATCATCAACAATAATAAATGCATAATATTTTCCTCCTAGACTTGCAACTCGGTTTGGTCCAAAAAGATCCATGTATATCAGTTGCAGTGGTCTAGTAGTGGAAATATGTTTCTTGATTTTAAAAGAAGTTTTTGTTTGCTTACCAAACTGGCATGCATCACAGATTTTGTCTTTAAGAAAATTTACTTTTGGTAAACCTCTCACAAGATCATTTTTTTGAAAGTTTGGAAATAAGTTCCATGTTGGCATGACCTGGTCTTCTATGCCATAGCCAACTAATTTCATTTTGAGGTGAAAAACAAATAGCATCTTGTAAGGCAATTTCTTCAAATTGAATAGTATAAACTTGTTGCTTCTAAAAGCAATAAAACAAACATTGCAATCATGATCATTCAAAATAATACATTTATCCCTTTTGAAAGTGGGTAAATCCTTTATCACATAATTGACTTATGCTCAAAAGATTATGTTTTAGTCCTTCAACATGTAGAACATCTTCAATTATGAGAGAAAAGAAGACTCATTACCAATTTTACCTATTCTCATGATCTCCTCTTTCGAGTTGTCTTCAAATATCACGTGTCCTTCTTCTTTAGATGTATCAATTAACTTAGTCTTGTCTCCTGTCATGTGTCTTGAAAATTCACTATCTAAAAACCATTTACTTTTACTTATGGAGGACTTCATGCATACCTACAAAAAAAATTAAAATGATTTTTCATGGTACCCAAGTTCTTTGGGTCCTTCATTTATTAGTATTAGAAGAAAAAAGATTTTTAGGTAACCATATGACCTTAATAGTCATTGTATGTTTTATTCTAATAGGACAAACATGATAATTATGACCATTTCTATTATAAAAATTACAAATAACATGTGACATATACGAAGAACTTGAGTGATTGTAATAGTATATTTCTTTGAAAAATTTACTTTTATGAAAAGAATTTTGAATACTGGACTTTGATTTAGAAGGATTATCAAAGAAGTTTTATAAGGTTTGTATTTTTGTTTTGACATGTATTCCAAGCCTACATTGTCAAAAAGCACATCTTTGACTACTAAGAAGTTTTTCAAAATTGCCTTTTCCGTTCGTAAAGTTTTCAACAATCTTTTCTAAATTAGTCGTTTTCTTCTTCAACTCATGATTTTCAAATTTTGAAACGATGTTTTCTTTTCTTAAAACATCAATTTCGTTTGTTAAAGAAGAATTTTTCTTTTTCAAAGTAGTATATTTCATACCCAATTTCTCAAGTTCCTTATATATCTCTTCCAAGATATTTTGCAATCCCTCATTTGAAGGAGATTTGTTACCTCAATGTCATCTTTAGCCATATGATAAAGATTTGCAGATTCTCCATTGCTTGCTTCATTGTCTGAGCTACTTGAATCTTCATCCCATGTAGCTTTCATTCTTTCTTGCCCTTGTTTCGATTTTTCTTTAGCAGAGGACAATCCGCCTTTATATGTCAAGGCTTATTGCATTTGTAACAAATTAAAGAATCATTTTTACCTATATTTTTCTTGAAAATGTTTTTGAAGGATTTCCTTGAAGGAGCTTTATTTCTCTTTAAGAATATTTTAATTCTCCTTGTTATCATCGTAACTTTTTCATCTTTGTCATCACTTTGCTCATCTTCATCACTTCCACTTTCAAGAGGAACAACTTTAAGTGCCAAGCTCTTCTTTGCCTCTCCTTCTTCTTTTCCTCTTTTTAATGTGTATTCATGGGTGGTAAGTGACCCGATAAGTTCATTTACTTCAAGTTTCTCGAGGTCTCTAGCTTTAAGAATCACCGTCACTTTTAATTCCAAATGTTTTGGTAGAGAGTTGATAATTTTTCTTACTATCTCCACGTTGGAATAGATTTTGCCGAGAGATGCTTGGCTGTTTATGATGTTAGTAAAACGAGTGTACATACTAGAAATAGATTCATCATCATTCATTTTAAATATTCCATATTCATGAGTAAGAATAAATTTTTTTGATTTCTTGACTTGCGAAGTTCCTTCATAAGTAACTTCCAAGTTATCCCAAATTTCCTTTGCCATCTTGCAAGTCATTATCCTATTGAACTCATTCCCGTTAAGAGCATTGTATAAGAGATTTATAGCCGTTGAGTTCAATTTTAGAATTCTCTTATCGTCACGATCAAACTCTTCTTCTTCCTTTTTGATCTTTACTCCATCAACAACTTTTGTTGGGATATAAGGTCCAATTACAATGCATTTCCAAATTTCTCAACCTTGAGCCTGAAATAAACTTTTCATTCTAGTTTTCTAGAAAGTGTAATGTTTCCACAAAATAGTGAACACCGACTACAGGATTGACCTTCACCAAAGGTAGCTGCAATGTTAGCCATAAGATTTTAACTCAAAAGATAGTTAATCTTATAAAAGAGCACTTGCACTGATACCAATTGTTGCCCAGGTGACTAACACAAGAGGAGTGAATTGGGTTGTATTTAAAAATTAACAATTATAAACCAAATACACAATATAAAATATGAAAAAAATACGAAGCAACAAGAAATATAAATAGTATGGGTAAAAGAGAAGCAAACACTACATTTTAACGAGGTTTAGCCCCACTGTCTACGTCCTCGCCTCAAGCTACCCCTTTAGGATTTCCAAATTCACTATTCAACCCCTTCTAGGTGGAGATAGAAACCTATTACACCTTTGAGCAGTACCGCTACAAAGAATCCGTGTAGAACACTCTCTACACTTGCAATCACCTTACACGTGATGATTCAACTATTCCCTGTGTAGAACACATTATAACGCACAAGAGTTATACACACCCTTTTACTAATACAAATGCTGATAATATGTAGGTTATAAAAAAAACTCATCAACGAGTGAAATAAGAATAATACAACACAAACTATATCTGTCTCAAAATAAACAAGGGTTAAGGCTCAATGGTTAGAGAAGAGTGATTGAAAGCTTTGAATGTTGTAAAACTTGCAATTAATGTGTGTATGCTCTTATTATTGTTATTGTGAATTTGAATATCTTAATTGAGCTATTTATAGGCATATGAGACTTTATTTTCAAATTTAGAAAGATTCATATGTCAAAAAGGAGCACCACTTCACTTTTCAAAACTTTCAAATAAAAGTTTCCCCTTTTTGAATTAGTCAAAGACGACAACATTCACTTTTCAAAATTTTCAAACATAATCTTTTACTTTTCGGATATGACAAAATGAACATTATTTACTTTTCAAAATTTTCAAACAAAATCATCTACCTTTTGCATATGTCAAAAAGAGCATAAATCACTTTTCAAAATTTTCAAACAAAACATGCACATATGAAAGATGATAATCAATCATCTTTCAAATTTTTAAAACTCAAGCTTTTAATCACATCATGCACATGTTAAAGATGACAATCAATCATCTTTCAAAAATTCAAATTTCAAACTTTTGATTTTCAAATATGTCATGCACATGTGGAAAACGAAATTTGATGCTTTATGAGAAAATATTAATTTTTAGTTTTAATACAATTTTGAATTTTGTCCAGATATGTACAAAATTACCCTAAGAGTTTTATTTGTAAGCTGGTTCATTTTCTTGTTCATGCTTGATTCATTGATGTCCTTGGCTCCATTGTGTAAACAACTTGAGCTTAAGACTTTTTTATGCTTAAATTCATTTGTTATCATCAAAATCCATATATAGATATATAATTATATGAATCTTGAAACCTTGGGGTCAACACAGATATTTCCAAAATAGATATTGTTTGAAATCTCCCAAAACAAAAGGATCTCCAAAATTGTGATAACCTGAAATGTGATTAGATTACATCCATGTTTATTTTTATTGCCTTAGTAATATTTTAGGGCCATGAGAATATGTCTACTTGGATTTAGGCATTGGATTTGTAGATAGTAACCCAAGCCCAAGAGAAGGCCAACTAAACCGATGTATATTTCTGCCACCAAGAGAAACCCAAGCCCAAAAGCCCTAGTAACGTTTGGCCCATGACCAAAAGCCTTTGCTACAAGTGCCATGTGTCATGCATGCATAGCACTATGTACCTTGATGTGATAGTGGGCTAAGGGAGAGAGAGAAACGTGTTTGGGAAGCCAAGGGAGGGCATGCACGCCAACCTTATACGGCCATCTTTATTTTGCCTTGTCCTTGTTCACTATCCTGCTTAGCTTTTCAAAGAGTTGCAGCACTTCTGTAATAAACTGGTCGGCAGCTTCAAGCCTTTCCACTATGGATGGCTTCGACAAGCTCTCAAGGCTCTTTGAGGCCTCCTTGACTATCCGAGGTGCTGGCCTCTTGCGTTTCCCCATAGTTGATGTCTTCCTTTCCTGTAACAATTTCTACCATTCTAGGTTAGGATGATAGTGGAAACTACTACGATGAGATTTCAAGAAACTTCAGTAAGTAAATACACAATACACAACGTATAACATAGGCATATAAAGGTAAACCATGAAATGAATACATGAACATATACTTGATATAAAATTTGGCTTATGCAACTTTGACCTTTAAAAATAAAACATCTTTTCCTTCTTTTCATGTTGATGATTATACACGTAACATATCTTTGAGCTCATTATCTTGTAACATATAGTTGGATACCTCACGGCTCCCCTATGCATCATTGGTTCCCCGCTAGTTACCGCATCATCCAACAACCTACTTGACCATGGTGACTACGTCATAATCTTTAACTTATGCGGCAGTTAGCATATTTCGCCTTCACCACATTTTCAAAGTGTTGCACCCACTAGCTTTAGGTGCTACCCCACTTCGGTATCCTTTCCATAAGGATCCATTTAAGGTCTGCCAACGGCTCTTTGTCGACCAAGGGGTTACCACTCCATTTTAAACACTCCAAAATGGACAGAAGAGTTCCACCAGGACATTCTCCCGTCCTAGCATTTGGGGTCGTGATAAAACATTTATAGACTCTTTTATTTGAAAACAATTTGCAACTCAAATGCATGAGACTTGTAACACTTTTATTTTCTTAGACCATATGGACATGTGAATGCCGTGAGTCATGCAATCATGTAGTCAAACATCGAACATCTTATGTTATGGCTTGACAATATTAGAACATTTGAATACTCGGTTCACAACATAGGCAAATCACTCAACATATGCCAAAAAGGAAGAACAATATTTAAACTCAAGTACATACATGTAGAAATGGCTGAATTATTGAGACTTGTAAAAACATGTTACAACCAAAAACTTGAACCAAGAGAATCCGAGAACATCATAAACAATTAAGCATGGTAAGATTATCATTTGAATCCAGTTACAATCAAGAGATTATCATCATTCAATGAGTATATATGATAGCAACAAAAAATGCAACATTCATACAGCATATACAAATATTATCCAAAGTAGGTTGGGAGTCTACTTACAGAAAGTTGGATGAGTTAACAAATAGAAAGCTGTAAATACACTAAACAACATTAGACGAGGATACATGAAAAACCCTAATTCGAGTGGATGCACGTGTGAGTGTGTCGTGTCTAGGGTTTACTCCCTCATGGCTCATGAACTCTTTTTCGCAGCTAGATATGTTCCTTATACATTCGGACTTCACTCATGTGGCCTAACTCTATAGAGAAAAAGAATCCTAATTCAAACTCAAGAGGGTGGTCGTGACCTTTTCCCCTCCAAAAACACATGCTCATGTGTATAATGTTGTGGGTGGATCGGTTCTTCCTTTGAGAAGAACCTTAGCCCTATCCCGAGTGTCCATGTGCAAAAAAAAGCATGGATTACCTTCCCACTCAAAGTGGTCGTGTGTGTGTGTGTGGATGAAGATAGGCGTATGGCTCTTACCATGCGTGTTCCTTCCTCTTGGATGGTGTCACCACTTCCTTTGTTAGTTGTAAAATTGGTTGGATGAAGGTGGATGGTGCATGTATGGTGTTTGGTTGGAGAGAAATGGTGAGAGAATGGTATAGACGTGTGGGAGGAGAAGTGACACAAGAGTGGGAATCCAAAATTTGTCCAAAAAGACCCTTCACCCGTCAGGCCCTCCCATTTTATAGACATCCCCTCCTTCCTTGGAAAAGCAAGAGACTCATGCATAGGTGTCATGTGGCACCATGGCTGAAAATCGCTTCATCTTCCCCCATCATTGAGTTGTGTTGGGAAAACCAAAAACCAAAAGCCTCCAAAAGTATCCTTCCTCATGCGTCTAGGTTCAATGTATCCGATGTCAAAAAGATCAAAACACAAACCCTCAATCATCCTTAGGAGGATAAACGTGTGCATGCTTGCCACTTGGCAAGTGGTGCGGGAGGTTGGTTGAACTCCTCATTTCCCCACAAACTTCTTCCTCTTCCCTAGACTAGAGTGGCATGTACATGTGGGTTCCCTAGGCAACCTTTCCTCTTCTCTAGGTTTGGGTGGCGAGTGGGTGTTGGTTTCCTAGGCAAATGACATGTGGCGTGTGGGTGTGGGGTGTGTGTGTGGGTGGCCGAATCTAGGGACTTGGTTTTGCCTTGTCCCTATGTGCCTCTTCCACTTCTCATCATTGGACCCTTCTAGAAACCCTCATCCCGAATGAATGTGTGACCCACGTCAAATTGCATCTCCCTTGGCCAAAAACCCTAGCCCTCATCCCGAAACTCTAAACCTTTGTTCCATCCACTTGCATCTCCCATGCGCCATTTCCCATGCCAACGCCTTGAAACTCTCATGCTTTCAACAAGTGGGAAAATATTGTTGGTTTCCTCCTTTAGTCGAATCCATATAGTCCCTTGGAACATTGTGGCTCTAATTTCGCACATTCCCTTGGCGCTCCAAATCATTGCACCTTCTAGGAACTCACACAAGTGCATGTGTGTGGCGTGTGACCCTTAGGATTCTGAAACTGTCTTCTCCCTCTCCCCCTTTTCCACTTTCATGTCTAGGTTCAATGTACTCAGGGTGTTGGCATGCATGTTGGCCATGTGGCATCACTTGTGCTAACCAAAGTGTTCTTTTCCTAGGTTCCAAATGATGGAAACTTCTTAGAAGACTAAAAGCTCCTCCCCTCTTTCATGTGGATGCCACCTATGCGAAACCCTAGTTAGGGTTTTTCCTAAACTCTAGGTCCTTATTGGCTGATTCACACTAGCCCGTGATATTTCTCCTAATGGGCTTGGGTGTCCCTTCTCTAAGATAACAAGACCCTTGATGCTTACTATACTTTATGCATACCCAGATTTGAATAGATAACTAAGTGGGTTTAACTAATCATAATAAAAGTAATAGACGTGGACTTGGCTAAGTTTGGGTTATCACATGTGCCCTGGTTGACCGCATCAAAAGCACAACCCTAAACCTACTCGGCATTCACCGCTGTGAAGTTTTCTACATTTCTTGCAAGTAGTAGGTGGGGTTGGCATGATGTCTTTGCCCTTGACAGCTCCTTGTATAATCTTCTTTTGGCACTATTCCCACTTGCTGTGAAGGAAGAAGCCTTCTTCTTTTCCAAGTCGATTGGAGCTGAAACGCTTCGTTGCTCAGCTTTTGTTATGGCAGCCGCATTAACTAAATCTTGTAAGTTGTTAATGCAGAAACCGGCCACATAACTGCTGATCCGGGGATGCAGTCCTCCTTGAAGTTTCTATGCCTGCATCTTCTCATTAGTGATCAGATGTGGAGCGAACCTTCCCAGCTCCATAAATTTTACAGCGTACTGTTTGACAGTATAGTTTCCTTGCATTAGTATGGCAAATTCTTGAGCCTTTTGCTGCTTCATTGATTCCAAGAAGAATCGATTATCGAACTTCTCTTTGAACCTACCCCAGGTCAAAGTAGTAATGTTGCCTAATTCCCTTATCAACAGTTATCTCTTGGTATCCCACTAGATACTAGCCTCTCCTTACAGCAAATGTCCCGCATACTGCACCTTCTGCTCCTCTGTACAGCTGTTGATCTTGAAGGTTCTGTCGAGATCGAGTAGCCACTTGTTAGCTTTCATGGATCCTTCGATTCCCATGAAACTAGGGTATCTGTATATCAGAAACTTCTCGTACAAACAGCCTCGGTTTTCCATCCTCTATTTCCTTTCTGGGTGAGGTTGTTACTGGTTTTGCCTCAGGATAATCTCCTGCTACTGCTTCATCATCTTCGTCATCTGGCCAATTGCATCCGCCAAGTTGTGTCCTCCATTCAACGAGCATTCTTGTTCTATGCAAGCATTGGATCCCTCGGGATTCCCTTCCATTCTGTCACATGCCATTTTACTTCCCTCAATCAAATCCTTAGAGGCACGGGTATCAAATCCACCTCTAGCTTCAAGATTCAAGCCTATCCAAACTAAAGATTCACACCTACACTCTGGCATATCATTTCTAAGGAAATGTGGTTTTACCCAAAGACGTAATTGCTCTGATACCACCCTATGACGTCCCAACCTCTGTTCTGGATGGAACAAAGATTTAGAGTTTCGGGACATGCAATACAAGGTTATATACTCCCGTTCATGACAGCTAATATGCAATGCATCATAGAATGCAACTAGTAGTATGCAATAATAGCAGCGAAATAAGGGTGACTAAATATAACTTATGCCAGAATGAACTAAAACATCCCAATAGCATTAATATTCATCATGAGTTGAAACTATAAGGTAGCATATCCTTAATACAAATACTTCCAATAATAAGTCTCGATGATTAGATCAACTCCTTTATACGCTCTGGTACGAAGGGTTATAATTTTGAACATCAAAATAAGATCTAATCTTCGATCGAGGTCCAACTCTTCTTTAATCAGTTGGATCCATTGGCCCATCATGTTCGTCCTCATCTGATCTTGATACAACTTCTATCATCCCGAGTGGAATAATAATGGGTCCACAATGCGTGAGATTTACTTGAAATCTCAATAAGTTAAACAACCAACGTGTACAAAGATAATATACGCATGATTAATGATAAACATGAAATGCATGCTATGCATGATTAATATTAACATCATAACATATGGTATCATCACAGTTCCACATATGTACTGTGAGTACCTGCTGGTGACTATAGTATAACTCATGTTGAAACTAAGTTGTCTACAGACTCCTTTTGAATGCATTGGTAACATAACATAACATTATTATAGAATCAAAACATATATACCCACTAGCCTTAGGTGTCATAAAATTTTGACTTCGCTCCGGCGTTCTTTGAAAAGAACTTATTCGAAACCCGTTGACTGTTCTTCATCAACTCATAGATTACCACTCCATTTTTACTCACTCTAGAGTGGACAGAAGAATTCACTAGGATAAATCCCCATCCTAGCCTTTGGGGTCGTGACAAAAATTAAGTTTTCATATTATGCTTGAGAATATTTTTCATGACATGCATTTATAAGTATGCTTCATGTGAAAATGACAGTTTTGTATAAAATGGCTCAAATGATGAAAAATCGCACATGTCATGTATGCAAGTCGTCATGTACTCAATGTATCATATAACATGATGTTTCATACTCAAATGACATTTATATCATGAATGTTGCATTTATCAATAAATTATAAATAAATTATCAAAGTGTAAGTTAGAAGCTAACTTACAAACTGTCCGACTTTGAAAAATCTTGGCAACTGTAAACAAGATTATACTAAATTAGGATATGAGTTTCTAAGGAAGATGTTCATAATAAAAATGGTCCAAAAATTGGTATTTACAAAAGGCTTTGCTACTCATTATCCTCAAACACCACAGACCAACATTTTATTTATTTATTTATTTTTAAATTGATTTTGGTTTTATTCTTTCTAAATTAATTAAATTCGTCTACTCGTCATCCATATACCACACATTTAGTCTGAGAGAATAATAAAATAAAAGATAAAAAAGTATAGTGTATGGTGTGTGGGAATGATGAATAGATTTTTTCTAAAATAAATAAGTAAATGTAGAGTCCCGCTACGTACAAGCAACTTGGTGCACCCAAGATGCGCATGAATTTGACGTCATCACTTCTTGTTTTTTGTTTTTGTTTTTTTGTTTTATTTTATAATGAAAAACAACGTAGAAGAAGAACAAAGGCTCCGTCATAAATGTCATTTCTACCTTTCCAGAAAGAATAAAGTGTTCGTTCTTCTTATCAAGGAATAAAGTCTTCATTCTTCCAGAAGATTGTATTCATTCTTCTTCTTCTTCATTCCTCTGCCCTTTCCAGCGTAACTTGGCACACGAGATCTCCATTCTATCGGATTAAGCGCGTCACGCTTGTTCAAACATAGTCTAGATGTTTCTCTCTTGTTCCTCAGCCTCCGTCGGCCCGTTTCTCTATTTCTCGATGTTTAATGTCCTGAGACTTATATATCGAAAATAGAAACAGTTTCACATCTCCTAAATAATTATTCTAGACCCAATTAAAACCCTTAGCATCAACACAAAACAAAAAGCTCAATACATTTAGCTAGAAGGTTGTTCATTTTCTCCAAGAACAACAAGGGAAATACCAGATGCATCCAAAGAACAATAACAACTGAAATACCACAGGAAGAGATGGAGTTATGTAGAACGAGATGAGAGAGGAGATGGAGGAGAGAAAGAGAAGAATGGAACGGGGGAACGTGACAAGAAATGGAGAATGATAGGTTAGGGTCAGGGATCGAGAAGAT
This sequence comes from Juglans cinerea, assembly GCA_961763995.1. Taxonomy (NCBI): domain Eukaryota; kingdom Viridiplantae; phylum Streptophyta; class Magnoliopsida; order Fagales; family Juglandaceae; genus Juglans; species Juglans cinerea. Next base: position 28,170,020 of record CAUIVZ010000003.1, read on the forward strand.
GGGGGGAGAACTTCGCAAACAGAAACTGAAAGGAACGTGGAGGAGATAGAAGGCAAATTTCGAAACACACCGTTTTGTACAAAATTTTGTTCCCTGCCTGCACAGCTACAATCTCCCCTAAGGGTGCTACCTGCCCCCTACGGGGCAGTGGCACCCTTTCCCCCACCCCGTCTTGCATGGGGCGGGGGGTGGGGTTTTCACTCCCGCCCCCGAGATGCAGGGTCGGGTTACCTCGCCTCGGTGGGCGGGGTGGATTCCCAATCTGTCCCGCCTCATTTTACTTAAAAAAAAAATACTATATTTTATTTGATTTAAATATTATTTCTAAGTGCAAAAGTAATTATAAATTTAAATTTTGTAAATATGAATTATAATTTAAAAACTATGTAATTTTTAAATTTGCTAATGCATATTTTGTGTAAATTGTAGTGTATTAGTTTTTAAACTGTGTAATTTTTAAATTTGCCAATACATATTTTGTGAACAAGTCTAACAAATTGTAATATATATTTATATATACACAATTTATAAAATATAAATATATATTTATGTTTATATATATATGTATATAATATATATAGATAAAAATGTAAGCGGGGACGGGGCGGGGTTGGGCCCTCCTCGCCACCCGCCCCCGCATGGGTAGAGCGGGGTTGCCCGCCCCGCCATGTGGGGGCGGAGCGGAAGCGGGGCCTCGCTGTCCGCCCCTAATCTCCCCAACTTTCTCTCTCATTTATGACCTGGAATGACAGGTTGTGATTCGTCCGCAAGGTGTACCTGAAATCGCCTGACTATAGAATTTTCAAGTTGGAAAAATCTAATTGTAAGCGATTTTGCGTACTAATACGCGCACCCATTCAATATGATTGGTTAGAAAGTAAATTTGATTGAAAACAATGCTAATTTGAATTTAAAATATGAAGATAACAATATTAATACGCAGATTGGTACGCAAACTTACTTGTACACAACAAAACTCAACGAGTAAACAAAAACCAACGCCCATACAGCCAATGAGCAAAAATCTTTTGTGAGGGCGCGCGAACTTCCCGCTGAGAAGAACTAAAAAAAACACTCCACTCGTTCGTTTTCTACGTTGATTCCATTATGTCCACAAGATTATCAGATCCCTCAACTCCGTCTCTCCAGTACGTTTCTTAAATTCTCTCTCTGCCTGTTTCCCTTTGAAGGTCTACTGTATCGCTGTTTTACTTCGAAACTCCTCGGCAATCTGGAAATGTCGGTGAGTTTATATAATTGTACGTATACTAATATATTTGTCTATTATTTTTTCAATTATTTGGGGGCCTTATAGCCGTCGCGGTTCGTAGCTCATTACCATGGCCGAGTATAGATTCAATCGACGCCAATGTCTGGATGTTAGAGATCTCTGTGTTTTGGAAAATATGAATGATTCAACCGATCCATTTGACTATTTAAATCGCTTCTTTTCGATCTACATTGAGCACAGACACCTCAATTTCATTTTGTTTTTCTAATCCTAAAAGATTCTGCTTACGAGGTTTGTTTATCATCTACTGCATACGGATTTCTATCACTTAGTTGTTGCATTTTCATTTTGAACATAAATTAAGCGACATCAGCTTTAGACGCGAAACATGGGGCCGAAGTGACAGATATCCGGGTGGACATTTTTTGCCATTTTGATGGGATTAGTTAACTATGTAGGTGGTCGGCAAGGTGAAGTGAGATAATTTTCCATTCCATTGCATGGTTCCGAGAGAATGTTTGTGATCTAGAGCTGTTTGAGAGGCTGTGTTGATTTCTCATGATAATGATAAAGCTATTATCTATGTGTGTAGAACCTCTGCGTCTTCTGGTATGGTTTCATACAGGTGTATGGGTCAGCTTAGAAAAACAATGTGATGCATTTATCTATATCTCAAGAAAAAATTCCTCTACTCAAGCAAAGCTAGACTCATCAAAGTCATATTTCCTCGAAAGTGTTATTTGCTTTCCGGAGTTGTTGTTTTTGTTTCTCACACAAGGTGGCATACATTCTGTATTTACGGGTCTAAGATGATGAGATTTTATCTAACAAGAAGACTGACATTTCGATTATGTTTTCCTTGTTAAGTAGCAACTTAGATACATACAGGCATACCCAAAGAATTAGTTTACCTTTCTAATTGAAGCGTGTGTGACATGAGATATCCCAGAAAGTCGTGGATATGTGTTCTTATGTGGGACGTGTTTGTTTCTTGAAGATGTTCTGCCATTTTATCTTACAAGAAGGTTGACATTTCGATTATGTTTTCCTTGTTAAGTAGCAACTTAGATACATACAGACAAACCCATGGAATTAGTTTACCTTTCTAATTGAAGTGTGTGTGACATAAGATATCCTAGAAGTTGTGGATATGTGTTCTTATGTGGGACGTGTTTGTTTCTTGAAGATGTTCTGCCATTTTAGAGGGTGGACAACCATGCCAATACCCATTTCATGACATGTACTAATTCAATGAATAAACCAAGCAACAAAGTTTTGATGATACATCAAACCAGGAGTAAACAAACTACTAATTGCTATAGGTAAGCTAGGCCCTTCAAAGGGTATGATGCTCGAAGTTAGATCACTAAACAATGTTTTATCCCCCTACAATAGGGACTCATTCTTAGGGAGGAACATTTGGCAGAACAAGGCACCTACAAGAGTGCTCTCTTTTCTGGATATTTTGCTTTAGCAAAGATCCTCAAGTTTGAATTTGTTTTTTTTTATTGGCATCGGGAGTCCGGGAATAGCATCCTGATCAATCCCTGGGGTGCACAGGCCCTCGGTAAGGAGTTTTCTGCAAGTGCACCTCAGGTAATTTAAGGGAAAAATCCCACAGTCCGATAGCTCCTAGAGATTGTTTGTTGTAACGATCTGACCCTATAATTCTAAGGTTGGAATATTGATAATTTTTATTAGGCCTAAATTATATTTAATGGGGCATATTGGAGTTTTAATTAGGCTCAATAACTAGGTTAAATCTCATTTATTAGTTATTGAAGAAGTTAGACTCATTTTAGAATTTAAAGATTGGCCATTATAAATTTATTTCAATTTAAAATCATCACTGATTGAAGTCCACTACACAGTCTCAGCCACTCTCAATCCTATGTTAAGTGAACTACTAGAGTATGTCTTTAATTTCAAACACACTTAGATTACAATTCTTGAATACTCTTCACCTTAAAATTCCTAAACCCAACCCATACCATCCTATAAATAGAGTCTCATGTACTGTTTCAGCTCGCGCCTCTCCTCTTCTTCCATGAAACTCTCTAAATCAATTCTCAGCCCAGGCTGTACCAAAGAACCATCCGAAATGTCTCTTTCTTCCTCTCTGAGATAAAGACTGAGAAGCAGTGGCAGCATGAAGGGTGGCCAAGCTCACCTCTCGTCGATGGCCACATCTCTCTCGGTCCTTGAGGGGAGCAACAATCGGAGATTTGAGCAGGTCACGGGGTGGGAGGAGGGAGGGAGAGAAAGAGAGCGACGGAGGGTGGGGATAAAATAGAACTGTAAAAAAAAATCACCTGTGTATGAGCCTATGTTGTAATTTCTTGCATCTCCTACATGACAAATTGTGATTTGTTAGTGTAAATTAACACTAATCACCCGACCGGTCTGTAGTTGCTCTCTTTTAGGAATTTTTTCAAAAGTATATACTGGACGAGTTTGGCTTAGTTTGGATTTAAGATCGGCCCATTAGGGTGGTTAAGGGATTTAGCCCTTGAAATATTAAGCAAGCCTTAGAATTTAATTGGACACTTATAATACTCCAACCCTATAGTTAGAACCCAAATAAGGACCCAAGGAGAAACCTAGTAAAACATGGCCCACCTCAAGACCCAAAAGCCCAAACCTGGTTGCACTGCCTCAAACCATATATAAGCTCCATGCACGGGTGGCCCCAGAACTGACCTCCTTTCTCCAGACGATTCCTCCATTCGACCAAAGCCCAACCTCCCTCTGTTATAACCCGCTTCTCCTCCAAACTTCGAGCTGTCACAAATTTCTCTCAGTGCAACCACCATTTTTTTCCACCCCATTCCCTCCATTTCTTCATGTATGAAGATAAAATTTCGTGTGCCACCATCTCCATACTCTACTAGTGCCATGTAATGACCATGAGCATGCACATCTGTGAGCAATAAAACTTCTACCATCATCCAGTGAAGTAGAATAAAATTCCTTTTTCTTACCCGTCGAACAGTTCTCCAGCATTTTTGTGAACCATTGCACTGTGTATATCCCCAGGATCATCTCTTCGGTGACTTTCCAACTCTTCTCAATTATATGAATCGATCTGCCTCACGCCATTAATGGAAATACTTTAGATTGAATCAGTAGTTGTTTTGAGACTCCCATGATTAAAGTTAGCCACTCCTTAATAACTCAATGCTCGGAAAGCTTGTTGTTAATCTCCATGAACCACCATCGGAAATGAAGTTATGTGGAGAGAAAATGCTTCAACTTAACAAGAATGTGCAAACAACTCATGAAAAGTTTTTTGTTTTGCAAATGGTTTTCATTTCAAGGGAAAAAGTAGATTTAGCTGAAAAGCACCTTATGCAGCATTTTTTCATGCAGGTCCCGGCGGACCATACTGATCAAGGGATTGCAACAGTTCCCCAGTCAGCTATGACACCAAACTGGATAATCAATGTTTCAGATGTGAGGAAACGAAACTTAGGCATAGCACTGGCTACCGCTATTGACATTAGAGCTGCTGTTCCTGATCCGGATATGAGTAGTGAAGATTTGATTTTCTTTTTGGATTGTGAAATGCAATTATTTTCTTTTAGAAATTTTCAGGAACATCATGAATAGTACTTATGCTAGAAGTAGTTCCAGCAACAGAATAGGAATAATTATAGTAACATTGGCTTCAAATTCATACAAGGTCTTTTCTGGTTATTAATGATTCAGGAATTTGTTTCCTTTATTTACCGTTATCTTTCAAGAACTTGGGCTGTATGTGCTTATATCCTGAAGCCAGTTCTAAAGTGTGTCAAGTGTTTAATTTGAGTCAGTGTAAATGGTCAAAACTTGATTTTTGGTGCTATAGGCCTTAGGGGAAAAAGTAACCAAATTTACTTCTTCCTTTACTCCATACACAGATAAGAACAGTTGAGGTCAGCAACATTTCACCAGCTGTTTCTGAGAGAGAAATCAGAGAATTCTTTTCATTTTCTGGTGATATTCAATGTGTTGAAATGCAAAGGTAAGTGCAATAAAATTATATGTACATTAGAGTTATATGTAACGACATTCTCAAAAAAATTGATTGTACCTTTGCCAGGGAAACTGATGGGACCCAGCTTGCTTATGTTACATTCAAGGATTCACAGGGAGCAGATACAGCAGTACTACTGTCGGTATGTTTATCCAGGATGATGGCAGTTGATCTTCTAATTCTATATTTGTGCAGAAATTTTTTTAAGGCAATTATGTGAGGGAAGCCATGAGATATTTTATAACGAGCTCAACAACCCCTTACTGTTGAAAGCCAAATAGTACAAATACCAAAACTCTGAAGATTATACCATTGGCTAATTTAAATGTTAGTCCTGTGTTATTCTCAGTCCGACATTATTTTGTCTGCTTAGGAAGTGCAATAGAGGCACCTATCTTTTTATCGGAAGTGAGACGGGCTTGTTTGGATACTTGGAGTATCTCAGAATTCTGTGAATTGTAATAAATGGTTTGAGTTAAAAATGTTTTATTGGATTTTGGGAAATGAGAGAGAAAAAATTTAATAAAATATTATAAAGTTAAAAAATTGTTTGAATATAATTTTTGTTTTGAAGTTTGACAAAGTTATATTGTTTTTTGTATTTTATTTTAAAGTTTGTAAAAGTTGTAATGATTAGATGACAAAGTTGAAGATTTGAAATTAAAAAATGTTTTGTGTTTAAGTAATAATTGAAAAGGAAATTGTGAGAAATTTTGAGAATTTCTCGTCTCATCTCATTACCCAAACTTGCCCGTCTCTCTCTCTCTCTCTCTCTCTCTCTTCTTTTTTTGATGTCAGGAAACCTCTCTAAGGCAGGGCCCTTCTGACCCACCTCTGTAGAGTAAACCCCGTTCCCATGCACCGCTCTTTCGAAAGTTTCCTTATACAGAACTGGCTAAATCGCTGGGTTTTCACCAGGGGTGTGGCCCCAAAGGATTGTTTGCACCCTTGAGGTGTTGAACCTTGACCTTGAGAGAGTGATATCCTAAGATCAAGGCCTTTACCACTTGGGCCAACCCCTTGGGGTTCCCAAACATGCCCATCTTACGTGAATGTGGTTGCCACACTGCAAAGAAAGCTTGGATGTGTCAACCATGGATGTCTTTCTTAACACTAACGCTAGTAGGATAGCATCTGGACTTTATTCTTTTAATATCTATGTGATTATTCTCATTTCTTGACTCAGGGAGCTACAATAGCTGATCTTTCTGTGTCTATTACACTTGTTGAGAATTATAATCTACCCCCTGCAGCTATACCGAGACTGGTAAATCCCATAGCTTGTTCTCAGTTGTATTTTTATATCTGTTTATCATCAAGGAAGATCTTCACTCTAGAGCTACTCATGATGTGTGAATGTAGTGGAATAGTGCTAACAGAGTGCGAGCTTGTGCTTTCAGATGTTTTAATGCGTGTAATGGCTATATTTGATTTCAAGAAAACAAAATGCTTCTGCTTTCTGTAAATATTTCTTGCTTCTACAATTAACATACTTTAAACAAAGTGCGAGCTTGAAACTGAACTAAAAACAAAAAAGTTTCTAAAAGCATTTCCTTCTTCCTGAACTTCATGTGTTCTTTGTTGAAGGACAAAAGGCCAATTGCCACCGGTTCTGCTGTTCAGAAGGCTGAAGATGTGGTTAGCACCATGCTTGCCAAGGGTTTTGTCTTGGGAAAGGATGCCATTAGCAAGGCTAAAGCCTTGGACGAACAGCATCACTTGACATCAAGTGCATCTGCCACAGTTGCTTCCATTGATCGTAAAATGGGCCTGAGTGAGAAGCTAAGCATTGGAACAGCTATGGTCAATGAAAAGGTGAGAGAGATGGATGAGCGGTTCCACGTATCTGAGAAGACCAAGTCTGCCTTTTCTACTGCTGAACTGAAGGCAATCAGTGCAGGATCTGCAATTATGAGCAATCATTATGTATTAACCGGAGCTTCATGGGTTTCAAATGCATATAATGCCGTTGCAATGGCAGCTGATGATGTGACCATGATGACCAAGGAAAAGGTTGGAAAGGCCGAGGAGGAAAAAAGAGAGATCATTTACAGGGAAAGGACAGGGATCATCAATCACTTTGCACATCTCCACCTTGATGAGTCTTCTGCGTTGGAGCCTCCAATAGTTCCAGTCAGCTCAGCCGATGATAGCAAGCTTGAAATCATATGACTTCGGTGGATTTTTTTCTACTCCAGTATAGTTGAACTACCTTTTTAATTTGACGCGGAATGTGCTTCATCGCGAAGAATCTATGACATGGATTTTGCTTGTGCAACAGTAAATAACATTAATATTGCTCTAGCGACTTGAAAGTCTGGCTGATTTCTTAAGCTTCCATTTAACTCAATTTTATGTAAAAAAATGTACAGCTACCTCAGAGAGCTAATCTCAACAAGGGTTTTTTGTGCTTGGAGATTAATTTGTCATTTTTGTTTTCTGTTTCTTGTTTTTTATTTTATTGATCATCATCTCATCTATTATAACGGGCCCAAAACTATTATGATGGATTAATGATTAGTATTTTGAGATATTCTGTAATGAAAAATTAATGATAAAATATTGAATAGTAGTGAAAAATAGGTGAAAAGTAATAATAATATATTGAATAATAATAAAAAGTAAGTAAAAAGTAATAATAAAATAATAAATAATAGTGAGATATCAGTACCTAAATTAATAAAATAGTAAATAGTAATAATGTATCATTGAAAAATAATAATTAAAAAAAATAGAGGAAAAGTAATAATAAATTAATGAATAATAGTGCGTTGGCTGGTGGCTGGCTGTGAACGATGACAACAAAAGCTTCGAGAGAGGAAGAGTGCAACGGATGTGAGGCTGGGCCGAGAACCACGGTGGCGTGACTAGGAAACGTCACTGTTAATTGAGAGAACCAACAGGGCAGGGGAAGAGAAAAAGAATGTAGCTTACTGGAATGGTAAGATGGCGAAGGGAAGGATTGGCCGGCTTATTCTGGGCATCTTTCGACAAGGTGGCTTAGCTGGAGAAATTTGTATTGTCTTGATTTGTTGAAAGAGAGTTATGGTGGTTTGCCGTGAGATTGGTTGTGGAAAATAATAGGTGTCTCAAGTTGCTTGGTTTCACATTGGTGGTTGTTTGATGTATGCCGGTGGCTAAGGATGGACAAGAGTAATTCTACATACAACCGTGAAGTGCGTAACCGCCGCGTAATCGCTTTGAAAAAGAGTGGGGTCCACAATTAAAAAATTAATTTTTTTCATGTAAGTCCCATGTTTTAATCATTTTTTTCAAAGCGATTACGCGGCGGTTACACAATTCACGGTTGTAAATATTTTTTCTCTCATTGAAAATAACTTACAAAATGTTCTTCTTATCAAGCCAAATAGTTTGAGATACAAAAGATGGTATAAAATCCAATCACATTTTTAGTGTCTAAAACATTCCAAGCATGCCAAGCCAATTGGTGAGCAGCTTCATTCCCCATCCTGTTAACGTGTAATACCTTAGCCTCTTGGAAACCATTCAATAGTCTTCAAATATCTTGCATTATAAACCCTAGGGCAGTAAAATTATCAGTTGAATGTAGCAGTTCATAGACTAAAACTAGGCAATCACTTTCCAACATCAATCTCGGGACACCCCATTAAGCACATAACTGCAACCCTCTTAACATAGCTATAGCTTCAATAAAACCAAAAGATATCACCTCTGCCTCCACTTTGCTACAAGCAACAAGTACCTCTCCTTTATGATCTCTGAGAATCACACCCACACCAGCTTTTTGTTGATAAAAAAATATAGCTCCATCCACATTTAGTTTCAAAAAAGCAGATGGGGGAGGGTTTCAGCTGCATACCTTTCTAATCTCATTACTATCAGCATCAAACACTTGAACATTTTTATATTCTTGCTGCAAGGAGAAAGCATAATTAATCACATATCTAGGATTATGAGAAACTTGTTCATAAATAAATTTGTTCCTTCGATACCATAAGCCCCAGGCAACAGAAACAAAAGTTTTCAAAGCTTCCTCTGAACCCTTATCCTTCATAGTGTTTGCTAAATCTCAGAAAGAAAAACCTAGATCTGTATTGTGTATCACAGGAAGATAGACTGACCAATGATGTGTTACACTAGAACAATAAAACAAAGCATGTGCAGGATCTTTTTGTTGTTGTAAGCAGAAGGCACACTTATCTTTCACAATAACATGTTTCTTTTTTAAATTATGAAAATTTGGCAGGCTGTCTCTACATGCTCTTCGTGCAAACATCTTCATCTTATTAGGTAATTTCAACTGCCATAAACATTTCCAAAAGGATCAGTTTCTTCTCTCCAAAGAACTTTCACCTACCTGTTGAGCTGATAACTGCTAGAAATACTTATAGGCACTTCTAACTGAATAAAGACCATTCTTCTCCTAAGACTATAACCATGTATCATTTGAATTGGTACAAACTCTTATCTTCAAGATCTTTGCTGCTATATTTGGATTGAATAAAGCTCTCACCCTTTCCACGTTCCACCACTGAGTATCATCATCAATCAGAGAGTTGAGCTTTAAACCCAATCTTACACTTGAATCTGTTCAAGGAGTTGCTCAACATGAAGGCCTGGTATCCATAAATCTTTAAACACTTTCACAAATTTTCCATCACCCACTCTCCACATACAACCTTTCTTCAGGAAGGTTAAAGCTTCCCAGATACCTTTCCAACAATAGGAAGAGTTATAACCCACTTTAGCCCCAAATAATGTTGTATTAGGAAAGTACTTGGTCTTATAAACTTTATGCAATAAAGAGTCTTCATTTTGTAGAATTCTTCATCCTTGTTTAGCAAGAAGAGCCATATTGAAGAGCCTTAAGCTTTTGAAACCTAAGCCCCCTCTATACTTTGAATCACACAATTTCTCCTAGCTAACCCAGTGTATTTTGTTTTCCTCAAATCTCTTTCCCCACCAAAACCGAGCCATCATCCTCTCCAACTCATGGCACAAAGAAGCTTGAAAATTGAAACAACTCATAGCATATGTTGGGATAGACATAGCCACTGCTTTAATAAGCACTTCCCTACCCCCTTGAGACAAGAGATTACCCTTCCAAACCTGAAGCCAAAGTCTCTATTTAATCCTAGAAAAGATACGATGCTTAGATCTGCCCACCATAGGTGGGAGGCCCAAATACTTCTCATATTGCTGAGTATGGCTTCCACCCCAAAGAGCCATGATCTTAGCTTTCAAATCCTCCTTCACATTTCTACTAAAAATCATAAAAGTTTTTTCACGATTAATACTTTGCCTTGAAGCTTTCTCGTACTTATGCAACAATAGTTGTATTTTGACAATTGTATCAACATCAGCTTTATATAAAATCACACTATCAATAGCAAACAATAGATGATTCACTTGAGGAGCCCCTCTACAAATTCTGATGCCTTCCACAACTTCATTACCAACACTATTCTTTAATAAACTAATTAATCCTTCAATGCACAAAAGAAACAAATAAGGAGATAAAGGATGTCCTTGCTTCAAGCCTCTACTAGGAAGAATTGGGCCTTTAGGATTCCCATTCACAAGCACTGAAAAAGTTACTGTTCTCACACACTTCATTATGATACTAATCAGATTAGGAGCAAAACCAAGGGCATACATAATCTTCTCCAAAAGAACCCACTCCATTCTATCATACGCCTTGCTCAGATCTAGCTTAAAAGATATAAAACATTTCTTACTCCTTCTCTTATTTCTAAGAAAGTGTTTGAGCTCATAAGCAATAAGAACATTGTCAGTGATTTGTCTTCCAGGGACAAAAACACTTTGGGACTTAGAAATAATCACACGCAGAACCTTCTTAAGTCTATTTGCAATAACTTTTGATATAATCTTATAAAGAACATTGCAAAGACTAATAAGTCGAAAATTAGCAACTTTTAAAGGAGATTGTTTCGTAGGAATCAATGTAATAAAAGTATGGCTCAAATCCCTAGAAAACTCACTAGAATTTAAAGCAAGCAACACTGACTTTGTAACTGAACTCCCTATAATTCTTGAGTATTTCTGGAAAAAGAAAAATAGGGGACATCCCATCTAGACCAAGTGCCTTGGAAGGGTGCATCTATTTGAGTGCTAGCTCCACTTCCTCTACTGTGTAAGGTTTCAAAAGATCTTCATTCATCTGATTAGTCACTTTGGCTTCAATTTGAGGCAGAATATCATCCACTTCCACATAATCTATAGCTGTAAAGAGAGACTGAAAATAATCAGTTATAAGAGCATCCATCTGAGTCCCTTTTTTCCAACTTTCCAAGTCATCTTGCAATCTTAGGATATTGTTCTTCTTTATTCTAATAGTAGCTTTTGAGTGAAAAAATTTAGAATTCTTGTCACCCTCTTTTAGCTAGACAACTCGAGATCTTTTGTTTTGTTTTCACATGATTTCATCCCTCTCTAACCATTTTTGTACCTCAGCTCGTGCTAACTATTGCTTTGAAACTTTTAAGAAAGTAGGATCAGAATCTTGAAGTTCTTCTAACCACAGTTTTGCATTATTGAGTTCCTTCTGCTTATTACGAAGCCCGGACTGATTCCATTAGGTCAAATCTTCAGCACATTTAGAGACTCTACCCATTATTTCATACAAAGAATTTGGGCCACCAACATTATTTCACACTTTCTCAATGATATTAGCACACTCCATATCCCCCACCTACATAACTTCAAATCTGAACAATTTCTTCCCACCATGAGTAACACCATATTAGGAAACAAATGACACCACTTTGAATTAGCCAAAAAATGATCCAATCTATCACTGATACCCTCATCCCCTTCCCTCTTATTACACCATCTAAATGGAAATCTAAAATAACCAAGATCTCTGAGCTCACAATAAGAGATAATAGTCCTAAAATCTTCCATTTGCTTCTCAGCTCTATTCCTACCCCCACATTTCTCATATAAAGTGAGTATTTCATTGAAGTCCCCAAAAACTAACCAAGCCTTCTTCTCTCTACGACATAAAGACTTAATAAGATTCCAAGTTTCCCATCTATAAGAAGTATATGGGTGTCCATAAACACTCGTGAGGAACCATTCCAAATTATTCACAACATCAATTGTAATCTTTACATCAACATGAAATTTTTAAAAACTTAAAACTGTAAGGTCAATTTCATTCTTCCAAAACATGGCAAGACCACCACTTCGACCCTCACAGTCAACAACAAAGCAATCTGAAAACCAATTTTAAACTTACATTGATTCATCTGACGAGCTTGTAATTTTGTTTTTTGCAGGAAAAAAATATCGGGAGCTTTCTTCTTGACTAGGTCTCGAAGAGTGCAAATTCCACGTGGGTTCCCAAGCCCACAGGAATTCCAGCAAAGGATTTTCATTGATCCGAGAGGGGCTATGAAATAGCCTCCACTGATATCTCTGTCTAATAATTCGACTGAACATGTTTCTTCCTCCCATGATCATCTTCAACCTCCACCTTTGAATCTTGCCTCTTCCTTCTGTGTAGAACAAACTCCTTCTCCTTCCTCAGTTCAACCACTTCGACAGTTTTCTTTCTCCTCCTCCCTTTCTGAGTCTTTCCATTAAGTGGGGCTTGTAATGAGGCTTGCAACCGGGCTATCCTCTTTGGATAACACTTTAGATGGGCCCAAGCCCATAGATGAAGGCTCAAATATTTGAACTTTATTTAAAACTTTTTCACCCACTTCGTCGCCACCCTGCATAGCCATTACCAAAGGTGATTTTCCTTTTCCTGCCGTTACTCCTAGATTCCTACAGCCATCTTCCATAATCTATGTAACATCACCAGAAATCTTCTCAATCCCAATCCACCCTCCAAATATTCCTCCATAAAATCAACACTACCTGTTTTGAAACCAAAATCAGTAAATTTTGGCACTTTAGCTGGAATCCCATTACTCCTCGTCGGAAAATCATCCACCACTAGATCATGCGGCGGACTAGATCATGCGACGGGACTAGAGTTCGATATATGTTTCCTTTCACTTATGGTTGGCTTTTTCCTCCTCACTAATCACTGGAAAGACCTACTCTTAGTCATTGCTCGTAGGGGAATCCCTCTGTCTTGTACACTGTTTTCTCAGCATCCCACTTTCCACAATCTCGATGATTATAACCCAAAACACCACAACAATAACAAAAATCTGGCAATCGCTCATAAGAGAAACAAACCCAGCAAGGCTTTCCTATTCCCACATTTATTCTTTTCCGACGTTGGAGAGGTTTTGTAATATCGATATAGATCCTTACTCGCATATACTCCCCCCATTCCAACTCCCCTTTATCCAAATCAACTTCCATCACCTTACCCAACGAACTCCCAATGAGATTGCCAATATATGAGTTATGAGGCATAAGGGTTTTTTTTTTTTTTTTTCAAAGAGTCGAGGTCACATGTACAAGAGTGACCCCTTCCCATATTTATTAAAAAAACCTCACTTATGGCAGAGGAATACCATATACAATTCATCTAAGAACAAACATCCCAAAAAGAAAATTCCCAAGTCACTCACCAAAACCAGACCAAAAAATCATCTACGTCTAATAAAAGGAATGCCTAGTTTATCCATACGAATTAAACCCCTGATAGGACCTTCTATGGACGTAAAATCTTCAAACTGCAAATTAAAACCTTGTGCCCCCTGTTTAGCTAAAAAATCAGCTACCATATTAGCTTCTCTGAATATATGGCAAAAACGAACATTTAACTCCCCAACAATAGCTAAAATTTCCTCCCAAAAATCCCAAAGAAACCAATACTTACAAACCCCCGAAGCCAACCATCCAATTACTACCGTGGAATCAGACTCTACCAAAATGTCTCTCAAACCCAAATGCTTACAAAGCCGAAGCCCATCAAGTAGCGCTCTACATTCTGCAATGGTGTTAGTAGCATGCCCATATGAATGAGCAAAACCCGCCACTACTTCACCTTGAGAATTTCGAATCACCCCACCTCCACCTGAATCTCTTGGGTTACCACAAGATCCACCATCAACATTCAATTTAACTCTACCTCTCATCGGCGGACGCCAAGTAACCATTTTTAGTTTCTTAGAAGTAACCAGAATAATTGGGCAGGATAAATTTTCCATGATCGACCTCTCATGAGGGCTGGTGGACCGAAACTCCTTCATCTTGCCCAACAGATCTCTAATAAAAATTTTAATAGACCGAATAATACCATCCAGATTAAAAACCATACCTTCCATTCTTGCCGCACATCGTGCTCTCCATAGCGCCCGTGAAATAACAATCGGAAGCACTCCCCGAAGCCAGCCCACCTGCGTGGACATGGAAGCATGTTGCCACCAAAAACTCATCATTCCCTCCCAATTTTGAATTCGAGGAACTCTCATTCGGCAGGCCTCCGCAAAAAAATTCCAGATTTTTTGAGCTCCTACAACCCCACATAAAATATGATTCAAAGACTCCAATTGAGGTTGAACACAACAGTCACACTTAGATGCAATAGGAATGCCCAACTGTTGAATAATGTTATCTACTGGGATGGCTTTCCTCTTAGCTCGCCAAACAAAAAAAGACCACTTCTTTGGCAACCAATCCTTCCACAGCCATTTTTTCCAAGGACAAATCTCTCCATGCCGTCGAATCAAATTCTAAGCAGACTTTGTATTGAAATCTCCATTAATCGTTGGCTTCCATACGCACTTGTCCAGCCCTTGACGTAACGTTATGCCCGCATCGCAAACCAACTGCACTACATGTTTCGGAATTAATTCTCGCAACACTTGCAAATTCGGTCCCGTATGAGTGAAGACTTTCGCCACCTGCAAGTTCAAATTACCAACAACAAATAGGTAAGTAATTAACGGTCTGTCCCCTACCCAATTATCCATCCAGAAATTCACATGACCCTCCCGAATGATCCACCGTGAGTTATTTAATACTTGAGGCATGAGCTTCGTTATTCCTTTCCAAAAACGAGACCCTTTGTTAAGATGCATAACTAAGTATACATGAGAATTTCCAACATACTTAGTGTTGAAAAATTGCGACCACATCGACTTCTCATTGATTAACTTCCATGCAAATTTCATAAGCAAAGAAGCTTGAACATCATGCAAATCTCGAATACCCAGCCCCCCCTCATCCACCGGCATACAATTTTACTCCAAGAAATCCATTTCCTCTTTTTATGTTCCTCTGATGAATCCCATAAAACTTTTGAGAAAATCCTCTTTATCCTCGAGGTTACACCTTTTGGCAAATTTAAAACCGAAAGCATGTGTATAGGCATACTATTCAAAACATGTTTGATAAGAACAATTTTACCTCCAAATGAGAGAATCTTACTCTTCCATCCCGCTAACTTCTTTTGAATTTTAATCAACAGCGGATCAAAAGTCCGAATAGTCACTCTTCCCACAATTAACGGAACACCCAAATACATACATGGCCAACTACCTACCTTGAAACCCAATATATTCAACAGCTCATTTTTCCGGCCAGCCGCAATACTGAATGAAAAATACATTGACAACTTACTCGGATTAATCGATTGGCCAGACATCGTTTCATACCGTTGCAACACTCCCATAAGATTCCGAATAGAAGACTTAGCCCCATTAACAAAAATCAGAATATCATCCGCATATAAAACATGAGAAATCAAAGTTCCTCCACCAAGATAAAAGGCTTAATACGACCCCGACTAAATTCTTTATGAATCATCCGAGAGAGAATCTCCTCCGACAAAATAAATAAATAAGGAGATAGTGGATCTCCTTGACGTAGTCCTCGAGACGGCTTGAAAAATCCTTTGGAACAACCATTCAGCATAACCGAATAAAATGGGGAGGAAACAACATTAAATACAATATTGTGCCAATTTTCAGAGAATCCCAAGCGTCAAATAATCTCTAAAAGAAAATTTCAATTCACCCTATCATACGCTTTGGCCATATCAATCTTTACCAAAACATTGCTCCCCCTTACCTTCCTGTTAATACCTTTAGCCAATTCCTGAGCCAATGAAATATTTTAAAAAATGCTTCTCCCTAGAATGAATGATGCCTGCTCAGGAGAGATTTTTCTATCCATTATCGGCGCAAGTCGAAAGACCATGATCTTTGTCATAATTTTATAGACAACCGAGCACAGGCTTATCGGACGAAGCTGACCAAATCCCAGAGGCTCATCAACCTTCGGGATGAGGACTAAATTTGTAGCCCCAAAGAAAGTAGAAAGTGGTTGTCTTGCAAAAAAATCCCCAGCCATCTCCAACAAATCCTCTTTCACAATGTCCCAAGCCAACATAACAAAACCTGCCGAGAAACCGTTCGGACCGGGGCTACTGTCAGCCGAGATAGACCACAAAGACGTCTTGACTTCCTCCAACGTTGGTGCAGCACAAAGGGCCTCGTTATCTTCTATAGTAATTACTGGGTGAATTAGTTCCGACTCTTCCATGCTGTTAGTCAGGGATCCCGACAACAAATTCTGAAAGAAAGCAATTGCCTCTGCATGCACCTCATCTTCTGTTTCCAACATTCGTCCATCATCAAGTCTCATTTTGACAATACGTTTACTCTGTTTCTTAAGCCGCATGGAGGCATGAAAAAATCCGGTATTTGCATCCCCTTCCTCCAACCACTTAATACGTGACTTTTGGCAAGCCATCACTTCCTCTCTATAAACCCACTGTAAATGCGTCTGCTTACAATGCAACCAGTCATTCTCAACCTGAGCCGAAGAAGAGTTAGAAAGCAGACCTTCCAACTCTGCCATACGATCCTCTACCTTTTTCAATCCCACCTCCACCCGACCGAAATCCTCCCTATTCCATTTCCTTAAAACATGCTTCAACCTTTTCAATCTCATACTAATACGAACCATGGCACACCTTTCTATTCTCTCAGCCCACACCTCCTGTACTAATAGAAGCAAACTCTCATGGGAACCCCACATATGAAGAAACTTAAAAGGCCGTAAAATGCACACCCTTTCTTTATTTAACTGCACCAACAATAGCGCATGATCTGAAGTATTCCTTGGCAGATATGATACTGCGACATCGGCAAAATATTTTGAGAAGGCCAAATTAACCAAAAATCGATCCAATCGAGCCCAAATTCTTTTATCCCCTCCCCTACCATTACACCACGACAAATGATTACCTTCACAATGCAAATCCACCAACGCGCACTCATGTATACAATCATTAAACTCCCTTTTTGCCCGAGAGGCCTGTAGAAGACCACCCACCTTTTCACTATCATTTTGAATAATATTAAAATCCCCCCCCCCAATGAACCACGGAAGCCCACACGGATTTTGAGCCTTAAGAAATTCCCATAGCTCCAATCTTTTAATCCGAAAACAACTAGCATAAACAAAGGTTGCAAGTACTCGGCAATTCTCATAAACAAACCAACCACTAATAGCTTGATCCGACAAAGAAATTAATTCGAACTCAACCTCGGCAGCCCAAAATATACAAAATTTTCCACCCACCTCAGCATTATTCAAACAAAAAGGTAACTTCATCCAACGTGCCCATTTACTGCACTTATTAGAATTTAAGAAAGGTTCTAAAATGGCCACGACAGAAGGCCGACTTTTATTCAAAATACGCCAAAGTCTACCCAAAAAGGGGACTCTATTATTTGGATTTGGTGAACTTGCAGCATGCCATCAAATTCCTTCAGCAATACCAGCTGTTTGTCAAATGTCCAAGGCACTTCTCGCATCACTCTCACTTTGTCACAAACATCTTCAAATTCTACTAAAATAAAAATCGTGCCCAAATCATGAAATCTTACAACCTTCATGGATCGCCAAACCTACTTCATAATTTACTTGAAAGCTTCACGATTGTAGTGCTTCAAAGTAAGAAGCTTTATAATCAAACAGTTTTCACCTCTAGTGATCGCATCCTCCAGTTTACCAGTCTCCACCAGAATTTCTTCATTCTCTTTCTCTGTTATAGACATTTTAGCATACATCTCCTTTAAATCTTCAGCCATTGTAATACGTCACTTGACCCCGTGCGCAGATAGGAAAAAAGCCTCCACTTTGAAGAATAGAGAGAGGAAAATATAGTCTCGTCTAACCTTTTTGGGTTGAGATTCCAAGGAACAGAAGAATTCCATATGAAAATGAGTAGTATATGTCAAGGAGACTTGGTTAATGATCAACAGAGCAGTTCATTTAAGGTAGGATTCAGAGTGACTAAGACTATGTAGGGAACCATAATCAATAATGATTAAAATGAGAAAAATTCTAAATTTATGATTTAACTACATTTAAAATAATAATAATAATAATAATAATAATAATAATAATAATAATAATAATAATGCCAATTTTGAATTAAATTTTTTATTGTGACGCCCCAGACCTCGCTTGAGATTGGACAGAGATTGAAGTATCGAGAGATGTTACTCAAGGTTACACACCCCTCATTCATGATAGCTAACATGCAATGAACCTTGCATGTTTCTAGCAGTATGCAGTAATCACAGCAAAAAAAGTTCAATTCCAAGTAAAGTTTTTGAATAATTAAAACATGGTACCAAATAAAGTAACTATTAATCTCAAAATAATTTGTTCAAAAATCTCCCAATACAAAATAAAAGGGTTTTAAACACAACCCTTGGTACCAAGTTCACTAAATTTATCAAAATGAATTATCCTCTTATAAATCATGGGGTCCGGATAGTTGTAGCTCAAAACCTTGAGTGACCTCTTGGCCTTCCACTATGAAGTTTCATGCCTGAATTATGAAGTCATTCACGTAGTCCAAACGGTTCTCTAGAGTGAGGACTTCCTCAAGCTCAAGTGCCTATTTTGAAATGTAATCTCCATTTAGAATGTCCTAAATCTCCTTAAGAAACCATAGGGTAGCTTTTAAACAAGAAATAGCTATATGGTGTCAAGCCTCTATGGTGAATTTGTCCTCAATCAGGTCAGGAAATTCATCCATCCTATGCAGTGTCCTTGGATCTTATCACAACTTCTACCATTCCGAGGAGAAATGGTAGTGGAAACTACCATGGTGAGATTTTTAGAAATCTCAACAAGTTAAACCAATAACATACAAGAAGATAAGATAAGCATGAAAAGGCAAATCATGAATATGAGGCTCACGGATGCAAAGGTCCGGTTAGGTCTTGTAGAGATTCCCATGCATCTCCTAGAGATTCCTATGCATAAATGCTAGTGGTGGGTGGCGTGTGCCTCTTGGATAACCAAAATCCACTTCTCTCTTTTCCCTTCTTCCAATTTTAAGTCCAGATACAATGAACCCTGGAGGTGAGGTTGCATGTTGGCCAAGTGGCATGATAGTTGGTGGAGTGGGTGTGTGCCCTATGTGAGCTGATGCATTGTCTTCCTTTCATCTCTTTTGCTTCCTCTAGAAGCTATCTAGCATGTTTGCCAAGTGGCAAGTTATTTGCCAAACCTGAAGTGCCCCTTCCTAAGAATCAAAATGATGGAAGCTTAGGGAAACTAAATGTCACTTTCTCCCAAATGAGCGCCTCCCTCCATAACCCAAAAGCCTAATTAGGTTTTTAAAACCCTAGGCCTTGAGGTGGCCAACTCACCTACTCCAAAGGGCCTTCCTGTGGGCTTGGGTGCCTATCTCATTTAGAAAAAGGTCGGGCTCCTTGTTACTTCCTAAGTTCTCACATCACCAACCCTTGGGCTAAATTCTAATTGGACTAAGGCTAAAATAATAAAGTAGAAAATGAGAACTTGTCTAAGTCTGGGTTTTTACAAAGATCTTGGTCTGATCTTTTTATGGTTTATAGTTGACATGCTAATATAAAATTTTGATGTAGATTCGATGCATGTTATAAGTTTTTTATAAGAGTTCTGCATAGATCTAAGAAGTTGAAAATTAGGAGTATGAAAACAGTATGAAATCTAGTCTTATCTCTTGTTATGAAAGCATGCTCCATTGACTTTGATATTCACTTATGTTGCTCTTAGGACTTTGATCTATGTGTTAGAATGTTATTTTGAAGATTTATGGTATTGATCATGAATATATGAATTTTTATGCATGCAGAGGTTCGGTTAGGTCTTGTATGTGGTGCTCACAGATCGATCTATGTTTTTTATGCAATTTTTTCCTTGTGATCTTAGGTTTGATGCTTAGATCTATTTTAGGACTTGAATATTAAGCATATGAGATTATTTCTTGATGATTTACTTCATGGAAGTTTTGGATCTAATGGTTTGATAAAAAACCAAATTACATAGTACGGGGTTTCGGAGAATAGGTGCATATTGAGTATGGTTTTGTGACTTTTTGTGATTTTGGTTTAATTATTCAGAGAATGATAGTCCTTAGGAATGTTTTATAAACATATTTAGAGTATGTTTATGAAATTTTGGAGTCATTGGAGTTTATTGGAAAGGATATAGTTCAATTTCATCAAAGAGTTGTTTGATTTGGTGGTTTTGCATTTTCTTAGCATGAGGAGTTTATGCTTTTTGTGAAATCTATGTTTTAGGGTCTTAGTATGATTTTAAACATAGGATATGATTTTTTATGTTGCATAATTCGGTTTTAGTATGAAAGTTGGAGTTTGAAAGAATTGCAATAAAAATCAAGGGTTTTAGCAATTTTTCATGTTTCAGCCTATGCTTGGTTCACATATTTGTGTTTTGTTTTAAATTTTTCTAATTAGATATTGGATTTATGATAAAATTTACATTAGAAATATGAATTTTGGTGAGCTTTAGAGTTATGAAGTGAAATCTGTAAGGGTAAAATGATCATTTTCCCACATGTAGAGGGTAAAATGATAACTATTACTTTAAGTTAGCATTTTTCATATTACTAAGTTATTAGTGATAAATTTGTTAACTTTTAAAATCCCTATTTACAGTTTCTCGTGTTTCATGCTTAATCTCTCGTAATGTGACAATCACTGTAAGTTACTTTCTAACTTACTATCAGATTAATTTGTTTGAGTGATGGATAATGGAACTACTATTTATGTATTCATGTTATCTTATATGACATGTTACATCATGTATGTCTGTTATGCATATTATATTCCATCACTAAATAATTATCTGTCACACAATATATTATATCATGCAATGTTTATCTCTTTCATGTTATGTCATATCACGAAATGTTTGTCTGCTTCATGTTATGCCATGATACGAAATGTTTGTCTATTTCATGTTATGTCATGTTACAAAATGTTTATCTGTTACACATTATGCCATGTCACAAAATGTTCATCTATTACCTGTTATATCATATCATGAAATGTTATCTTTTAAATGTTACGTCATGTCATGAAATGTCTATTTGTTTCATGTTATTCCATGTCATTCATCTCACATACATGTCACGTTATGTTATATTAGGTCATTTGTCATTTCGCTTCATATCACGTCACGTCTCGAGTACTAAGTGTGTCTCAAAAACAATATTTCACGTCAGTCAAGTCAATTTCAAGTTTAAGTTTCAATCTCAATTTCATGCCATATTAATTCACGTTCAATTCGAATTTTTATTATCGGTTAATTTATACTACGGTTAAGGAATATATGATCTTCCTAGTACTGCGGTCAAGGCATATGTGTTGCTCGGTACTACGGTGAAGGAGTATATTTTGCCGTAAATACAAAAAGAATACTCATGGTGAAGGTGTAGGAGTTACCTGAGTACTCCAATTTTCTTAATCAGAATGCATAATTTCAGTTGCACAAGCTAGCATTTCCAATTCAGTTCAGTTCACATTTAGTTTAGTTCAGTTCATGTTCAGTCTCAGTTCAGTTAACGTTTAGTTCAACTCAGTTCATGTTTAGTCTCACTTTAGTTCATGTTTAGTTCAAGTTCAATTCATGTTCAGTTTCACGTCCATCTTTATGTCATGTTCGTTTCACATCAGTTCATTTCATTTCATGTCAGTTCAAGTCATGTTAGCACATGTCATGCTGTCTGTCATGTCACGTCAAGGTTACTCATGCTCACATTTTGCATTCATACTTTTACTGTCATGCATGCATCTTTAAACTGTCGGTTTAAGTTATTTGTTAACTTGTTGAGATTTGTAACCAAATCTCACTTGGTAGTCTCAACTACCATTCCGGGAGGAATGGTACACGATATGTTAGGATCTGGAGAACCCACACATGGGAGATTGGACGAGATCAAATAGAATGTGGAGCACAGACAAAGAGTTGATGGTGCCTATCCCCCATTTTTTTGAGCCTATCCCCCATTTTTCTAGACGTCAGTATGGATTTCATAATTGAGCTGCGTGAAGGGCTTAGTGAATTAGTACAATAGTTTTCATTTCCATATTGTAGTTATGGAGGGTTGTCTCCAATACTCTTTTTGTTACAGACCTGTTGGACAAGAATTGTAACCTTTTAGATTCCAGTTATCATGTGAATTTATGAAACACGTGTATGTTTTCGGATATATTAATTCTGGTACATTGTATTGCTCAAAGAAAAAAAAATTATCCACTACGAATATTGCATACTATTAGTTGCATGCTAGTTGTATTGCATCTTTATCTACCATGAACGAGGCAGGTAACCTTGTATTACATGTCCCAACGCTTTAAGTTCCGTCAAATCCCAAGCGAAATTTTGGGACGTCACAAGCTGGTGTCAGAGCAATATGTCTCTAGGTTAAACCCACATGTCCTAAGAGTTGTAGCATAAAATAGGATTGGAATTTCAGTGTTCTTTTTAGGCTTGAACTTTTGATATTTAGGCTTGAATGAACTAAAGAGTTGGAGTTGGAAAGCATGACAGCCTCAGCCGCAGACTAGAGACAACATGGCCCAATTTTCTGGATCATGGAATGGAAATAGATGTCTTGAATGGAGGAAGTTAAAGATTTTGGATCATTTGGAAGAGTTGAGGTTTTAGAATTACAGATTCTAAGGAAGGATTCATTTTAGGATATGAAGTTTTAAGTTCGATAGGCTTAATATATAAGTTTACTCATATATGAAATTATGGGTCTACGACTTTAGAAAAAGGAGCTTAGATTGAATATGCTTTTTTGAATGGGAGACATTAGGAGACGAAGCTTTATGAGAGTTGAAGGTATTGAATCCACAAACCTTCAATACAAGGTGATATCTTATTAGAAGTGCAAGTTTGGGAGATGAATCTCATCTGATTCGAGATTGTAGACTGTGTAAACTTTAGGAAATTATTCAGTCGAATCTCTAAATAAAGATGCAGCTAGACAAGAAGAATGACGTTTATTCATTGGTATAGGATATGATCAAGCGAAGATAGGACTCATAGGATTTTCTTATGAGCTTGAAGTTTTTTTTTGGAATTCGGAAGTGGATTCTCAATCTGATAATTGTAAGCATGTGTTTTAGGAAGTACCACATGGTGCATAGAAGGGTATCGAGAAACCCTTGTCGAGGCACTAACCAGGAGGAACATATTCCTCCAATGGACAGAGGACAAGGGATAGCGGAAGCTCTTCGTTTACTAACAAAGGTGCTCATACAACATCAATAACAGTAGCAAGTGCCCGTACATAGACTTGAAGTTAGGGGTTGCCCCTACGAGAAATTTTTGGTGCACCACTACCCAAGCTTCATGGGAAACAAAGGGCCTACAAAGGACCAGAAGGTCCTGTATGCTGGGTATCCATTTCAAGGAGAAGCTGGCATATGGTGGGATACACGGAGGCAACCTCTGATTAGGGGTTGGGAACCCTGGCTGCCTTAACTTGGGAAAGATTCAGGGAAGCGTTCGATAATCGATTTTTCTCAGAATCGAAAAAGCAACAGAAGGCGCATGAGTTTTCATCACTAGTACAAGGCAGCATATGTGTGGAACAATATACTGCAAAATTTAGAGAGTTGGGGAGGTTCACACCTCGCCTAATTTCTAATGAGAAGATGCAAGCCCAGAAGTTTCAAGTAGGTTTGCAGCCATGGATCTGCAGCCAAGTGGCTTGTCTCCGGATCGAGAATTACCAAGAGTTGGTTAATGTGGTAGCTATTGTTGAAGCAGAGTGTAGGGGCTTAACTGCCCACATTAATTCGTAGAATAAGAGAGCTTACCTATTCGCTGTCAGTGGAAGCTCAGATAATAAGAGGATGATGACTGGAGCAGACAAAGGAAAGGGCATCATGACTGGAGGACAAATGCCCATTCCACTACCCGCCTTATTAAGGGCTTCTAGAATGTCCTTAAGACGCTGTGCCATGAGCTCCAATATGGCGGTAGCAAAATTATAACGGGCCTCTACCCTAAATTCATCCTCTATCAGCTCATTCATTGCTTTATAAGATATTGCATACCTGTTACAACTTCTACCATTCTGAGTTGGGAATGGTAGTGAAAACTACTACAGTGAAATTTTGAGAAATCTCAGTAAGTAAACACACAACATACAACAGATAACATAGACATATAAAGGCAAACCATGAAATGAATGCATGGACATGTACTTGACATAAAACTTGGCTTATGCAACTTTGACTTTTAAAAATAAAACATCTTTCCCATCTTTTCACATTGGTCAATACACATGTAACATATCTTTGAGTTTGTTGCCTTGTTCATTTATTGTAACATATAGTTGGACACCTCATGGCTCCCCTATGAACCGTTGGTTCCCCGCTAGTTATCACATCATCCAACGACCCACTTGACCATGGTGACTACGTCATAATCTTTAACTTTTGCGGTAGTTCGCATATTTTTCCTTCACCGCATATACAATATGGTACGACAGTTTGCATATTTCGCATTAATCGTATTTTCAATGTGTTGCAACCACTATTTTAGGTGCTACCCCGCTCCGGTATCCTTACCACAAGGATCCATTCGAGGTTCGCCGATAGTTGTTTGTTGACCCAGGGGCTATCACTCCATTTTAAACACTTTAGAGTGGACAGAGGAGTTCCACCAGGATATTATCCTGTCCTAGCATTTGGGGTCGCGATAAAACATGTATAGACTCTTTTCTTTGAAAACAATTTGCAACCCAAATGCATGTGACACGAGACTTGTAACACTTTTCTTTTCATGGACCATATGAACATATAAATGTCGTGAGTTATGTAATCATGTAGTCAAACATTGAACATCTCAGGTTATAGTTTGAAAACATTAGAACATTCAAATGCTCAATTTACCACTCTCAGGTCATGGAATTGGACCCTAGAGAGGGCATCAACCACCACATTAGTTTTCCCACTCTTGTATTCCACTGAGAAGTCATACCCCAGTAGCTTAGAGATCCATTTTTGTTGTGCTAGTGTCCCCACTCTCTATTCTAGCAGGTATTTTAATGTCTACTAGTTAGTACGTACTTTGAATGATTGCCCCAATAGATAATGCCTCCACTTCCTTACTGTCATCACCAAAGCTAATAGTTCATTTTCATAAGTAGATAGAGTCAGATTCTTCCCTTTGAGAGCTTGGCTAAAATATGTGATTGGTTGCCCTTTTTGCATTAGGACAACTCCCAAAGCCTCCCCTGATGCATCACATTCTACAATAAAAGTTTTAATAAAATTAGATAGCCTTAGAACAGGAGGACTCACCATAGCTTCCTTGAGTTTTTCAAAGGCTTCTTGTGCTTTCTCATTCCAAACAAAGGAATTCTTCTTCAAGAGAATAGTGAGGGAAGCTGCTATGGCTCCATATCCTTGAACAAACTTCCGATAATACCCAGTGAGGCCTAAAAAACCTCTTAAGGCCTTGAGAGTTTTTGGAATAGACCAATTTTGCATAGCTGTAAGTTTCTGAGGGTTTGCCCTTACTCCATCTTTAGAGATCAAGTGTCCCAAATACTCCACCTCCTTGCTGCCAAAATACACTTAGATTTTTTTGTAAAAAATTTTTTAGACTGTAAGATTTCCAGCACCATAGTAAGATGTTGTAAATGTTCCTGTAAGGATTCGCTGTAAACTAGGATTTCATTGAAGAAAACTAGCACAAATTTCCTTAAATACAACCTAAAAGCTTCATTCATAAGCCTTTGAAATGTCGAGGGAGCATTTGTAAGCCTAAAAGGTATTATCAAAAATTCATAAGGACCCTCATGGGTCCGAAAGGCAGTCTTGGGGACATCATCAGGATTCATTCTGATTTGGTGATACCCGAACGTAAATCAAGTTTAGAATATTACTACCCCTCCCAACTCATTTAGTAATTCATCAATACTAGGAATTGGGTATTTGTCTTTTATGGTATCATTGTTGAGAGCACGATAGTCCATGCACATTCTTCAACTACCATCTACCTTTCTTACTAGTAAGACAGGGGAAGAGTAAGGACTTTGGCTACTCCTTATGCTGCCACTCCTTAGCAATTCAGCCACCAACTTTTCTATTTCTTCTTTTTGATAATAAGGGTACCTATAAGGCCTCACACAAGTAGGTTTAGCACCATCTTGCAGCTGTATCCTATGATCAAAGCTCCCGGGAGGGGGTAAACCAAAAGGTTTAGCAAAAACCCCTTGAGATTTCCAGACTGTAAGATTTCCAGCACCATAGTAAGATGTTGTAAATGTTCCTGTAAGGATTCGCTGTAAACTAGGATTTCATCAAAGAAAACTAGCATAAATTTCCTTAAATACGGCCTAAAAGCTTCATTCATAAGCCCTTGAAATGTCGAGGGAGCATTTGTAAGCCTAAAAGGCATTATCAAAAATTCATAATGACCCTCATGGGTCCAAAAGGCAGTCTTGGGGACATCATCAGGATTCATTCTGATTTGGTGATACCCGAACGTAAATCAAGTTTAGAATATTACTACCCCTCCCAACTCATTTAGTAATTCATCAATACTAGGAATTGGGTATTTGTCTTTTATGGTATCATTGTTGAGAGCACGATAGTCCACGCACATTCTTCAACTACCATCTGCCTTTCTTACTAGTAAGACAGGGGAAGAGTAAGGACTTTGGCTACTCCTTATGCTGCCACTCCTTAGCAATTCAGCCACCAACTTTTCTATTTCTTCTTTTTGATAATAAGGGTACCTATAAGGCCTCACACAAATAGGTTTAGCACCATCTTGCAGCTGTATCCTATGATCAAAGCTCCCGGGAGGGGGTAAACCAAAAGGTTTAGCAAAAAGCCCGTGAAATTTCTCCAATACTTGCTTCATTTCAGGCAACTCCTTAGTTTGACAACTTTCCTTAATGCCTCCCAGCACCTGCAACCACAAGCCTTTAGTCGAACCCTTCAGTATTTTAATCTAGTGCTCTTCTACAATGCTTCTAATGGGTATTTGAATTCCCTGTAACTTTACATAAATGTCACCCAAATGGAACTGCATGGTTAAATCAGAAAAATTCCACAAAATTGAACCCAAACTTCTTAGCCAATCAACACCCAATACCACATCACATCCACCAAGTGTTAATAAATAAAGATTAGCTAAGAATTTAAATTCTTGCAACAAAATAGGGACTGCCTTACAATGACCATTGCAAGAAAGAGTGGCTCCATTTGCTACTTTCACTATTAAATGGTTGTCTACCATTGACAGTTTAGCTTTCCTTGCTACATATGGATCAATAAAACTATGAGTACTCCCTGTATCTATCAAAACCAGCACCTTCTGTTTGTTAATTTCTCCTTGTAATCTCATAGTTTTTGGGGCAAAAGATCCAGCTATAGCACGAAGTGAAATTCCTAATAACTATCCTACTTCTTTCCCCATAATTTCTCCTGATTGCACAACAACCAGAGACCCCTATTCTTTTTCTACTTCTTCTTCTTCCTCCTCTTCTTCAACTCCCGTACCTTCTAACAGAAAAATCTTGGGTTTATTGAATCTATGCCTAGGGTGGAATTTCTCACCACAGTAATAGCATAATCCCATTTTCATTCTTTCTTGCATTTGAATAGGGGTGATTCTTCTTATTGGTAGGTTGGGTTTTCTAGGAAAATTGGGTTGTATGGGTCTCGGGTTTGGTCTGTTTGGTGGGGCTGGAAGTCTTAAGATTGGGCTGGGTGCAATTAGCTTTAGTGGGATGTTAGGGTTAAGAGTGTTTTGGTTATGGGATCTGGGACAAACACCTTGGGTCCGCCGCAACACCTCCTCCTCCTGCAACCTTGCTAAACCAAAAGCAGCAGACAATGTGGAAGGTTTAAACATAATAACTATGATTCTCAGATCATCCCTCAGTCTACTCAAGAAGGTACTAATACAAAATTCCTCTGTTATTCCCCTTATCTTATTAGACAATGCTTCAAATTAATACTCCTCTACTGTATTGGTCTGCCTTGATTTAGTAAATTTCCCAACTGGATCCTCATAAGCTGATGGCCCAATCTTACCTTCAAGGCTAATACAAACTCATCCCAAGTGTGAACTGGGCTTGAGTCCATGAGCCGACAATACTAAGAGAGGGCCTTACCCTCATTGTGAAAGAAGGCTATTTGTAGACTTTGATCATCAGGTGTGTTATAACATGCAAAAAGCTATTGAGCCTTAAGAACCCATTCCATTGGCTCTGCCCCATCAAACCTAGAAAAATCCAATCTAAGTGATCTGGCTTGTTTCCCCCTATTTCCCTCAAACAAATAATTATTACTAACCTTAGCATTCAGATTTGAGAACCCTTCACCCAAATGATGGTTTCCAGTTATTATTGTCAATTGTTCATAGCTAGAAGCCAGATTATTAATTTGCTGTAGCACTGCCTCTAACATGCCTTTTTGCCTTTCTTGTTCTTCCCTCAAGTGCAGATTCTCCCCTTCAATGACGCTAATGCTTCAGCTAACTGGGCCTGCTGAGTGCCTTCCGCCATGTCGCAGGAATGCGGCTCTGAGACCACTGTTATGATTCTTGATAATTGATGAAATTAATCATGTAAATGTCTTTGGCTATTCGAGGTGCTAAGGGCCTCAAACTCAGAATTTGAGATTGAAAAAGATATCATGCATTACTTCATTTGGCAGGCTTACAAATATTAAATAAGACTATAAGTAGAACAACCCACTTCCTACACGTTGGCTCAGCCCAAAAACATTACCCATGTTTTTATCAACTGGCCACTAAAACAAAAATTGGACTTAATCAATCCTATAGCCCACGACTCTAACCCAATGGAAACCAACAATAATAAACAGACGATAAAACGTTGACTTAATAATAAAAATTACATTAAGACCCTGCCTCCGTTAAGACACTTCCTGATTCCTACGGAACCCTAGCCGCCGCAAATAACATAAATGATTGGAAGTAAATAGACTAGAACAACACATAAATCTTGTTCTAGAGAAAAGAAGAAAATCTCAAAAGAAGAAAGGGAGACTCTCATCAAGAGAGAAACAGACTGTCATGACGAGAGAGATTGTGGTTAGTGCATAGTTCCTTTCTTTCTCTCGAGCCTATAAAATGTGTCTTTTTAAATAGGTGATAAACACATTTTTTTAATATAAAATGACAAGTATTAAATTTTTATTCAAGTACAGATGTAGGCACAATTTTTTCTATAGAAAAATGATTTGTATAAGTCTCTAATAGATAAATCTCATAAGTTTTTATAAAAAAATGGACCCCACCTAAAAAAAGTGTAAAAGAAACTATTCTTTATTAGTGTGACCCACTTTTTTATAAAATGCTCGTATGAAATTTATCTATTTGAGACTTGTATCTTGCATCATTACTCTTCTATAATCCTTTATATAACTATGTTTTAAAATAAGTGTATTTATGTAAAGTGAAATTATTTTATATAAATACTTCTTATATAAAATATAATATAATAATAATAATATGTATATCATTTTTCTATTTATTAATACCAGAATTCTCACTAAATTCGGAAGTTTAAAAAGATAAAGAAGGTAGAAAAAAATAAAAGATAAAAGATAAAAAAAGGTCACTGAAACGGCGCTACCGAAAGAACAACAAGCCGAAAATCTCGGAGGCGGGAAAGTCACTAATAAATCATGTCGATGCAATTTTTCAACCCTTTTTATACCTTTTATTTTGTTGGCCTTAAAATCCGATGGTCCCACGAGAAAATCGGATGGCCCACACTGTAACTATAATAAAGACGACAGTCTAAAATCTTGACCTTTCGATGATTTCGAATCCAAGGGTTGCAGGATTTTCGCCTTCCCGCCGATGGTAGTACTTGGCCACCTCTTCTCTATTAAGTGCAAGTATAAAGCTCTCACACCCCCCAGATTTTTCTTTTTCACTTTCGATTTCTACTTTAATTTTCTTCTATCCCTGGATTTTTTTTTTCTCTACAGATTACCCCATTTTCTTGGTGGGTTCCTCTTCCTTCCATCTGAATTGTTGAGAATTCTTTCTTTTTTGGGTTTGCAATTACAGCAAATTCGGTCTCAAATGGTAAGAATGTCACTCTCTTTTCGTTCTTTGGTTATTGGATTCTCAAAGTTTTCATTTTTATTTTTCTTTTTGACCGCAGAGTTCTTGATCAGACAATAGTTCCTTCGCTTATAAATTTTAATTTTTTTTTATTCCACCATGATTGAATTTCTTTGACTGCCGAGAAAACTTTCTTTGGTAATTAATATAAATTCTAGTTGCCGAAAGAAAAGACAAATAAGGGTTACTTAAATTTACCTTCTACTAGTATATGTAGTGTTATGACTACAAATAGCACATCTCGCTTAAACTAACCCAGTTATCTGCGTTTTCTTTGATTATATGTAGTGGTACATGTCGATTCATTTGGTTTTCATAAATTTGACCACTACGCTTTAAATCTCAAATGTTGAAGTTAATTGATTTATATTAGCTTTAGATTTCTTAGAAGGGTGTGTTATGAGTTTGATTGAAGTCTCGTTACTTTTATGAGCAAGACACATACACTTTATTATTGATTTTGAAGTCTTAACTTGATTGGAATTGTAATGGTTTATGTTGGTTTTCGGTTTCTCATTGGGGTTGTGCAAAGTTTGATTTAATTTCTTGAGCTTTATGACTAAAACATACACTTTAGTGGTAAAGTTTGACTATTGAATATTGAAGCTTCTGCTGATGATTTATTTCTTTAATTTTTTTAGAAGCATTTTCTCAAGTTAATGCAACGGATGTATTGGCTTCTCCAGGTAGTTGCAGGTTTTATCTAAAGAAATGAAGACAGACTGGCTTAGTACCCTTTTGTATAGCAAATTCTTTGGTTCTTGCATTCATCATAAAGAGCTTCACAGAAATGAAGAAAATGTGTTTTGCATCGATTGTAGTCTTGGATGTTGTAGGCATTGTATGGAAGCTCATCGCTCCCACCAGCAGCTTCAAATCTGCAAATATGTCTACAATGATGTTGTCCGCCTTCAAGAAATACAGAAACATCTTGACTGCTCAAATATTCAGGTTTTTCTGCAATTTTATCAATCTGATTGGGCTCTAATTTAGCACTGAATGTATTCATAAAATTTTTTTGGCAATTGTTTTGTTAATTATAGTGAACATGCATTTCTGGGGTTGTGATGCTTTGAATGGGTAATGGAGTTTATTGATACACTTCTAGTGGTGCATTGTTATTAGTTAAGTTCTAAAACCTCCAACCTTCTTCGTTCTATCTGTCACTGATTATATTTTTTCAAGTCATTATAAATTGTTGGTTTGTAGAATGAATTAACATTTTAATTTGAATTAAATCTTTAATTGGTCTTGTCTTAGTTACTGCTTAGAAATCAGAGTTTGAATTTTGTTGCTGATTTGGTGTACATTCATCTCATATTCCTGATGATAGTCTTCTTATTGAGAGCTAATTTAAGTATATGGCTTTCCTCATGATAGCTTCAATCGGTGATTACTTGTAGCTTCTTATTCTTTTTACTGTATAGGAATGATTACAGCAACATCTACTTTATCTAATGATGATTTGATTTGGCAGACATATAAAATCAATGGCAAAAAAGTCGTGCATCTCAATTCTCGTCCTCAATCCAAAGATACAAAATCATCAACTAAATATAAGTCCGGTTGTGCTTGCGAAGGTTGTGGGAGATTCCTACAGGACCTTCCTAGTTACTTCTGTTCCGTTGCATGCAAGGTAAAGACCATAATAGTCATTTCTTGAACTCCACTTGGAAAGGTCATGAAGGCATAAAAGGCAATGAATGATATGCACTTTGCTGGAACGGTCAAAATCATTAGCTATTCTCATGCTGTACACGTTTTCAGGTCTCAGCCGTTTCAGTGAAGCCCAAGGATCTAAGCCAAGACTTGATCCCCACCCCAATTCCAGAAATTGACATGTCTTCAAAGGAAAACTCTCATCAAGAAACAAACACAAATGAAATGGAATCATCAATCTCAGTGGCTGATTCATCTGAGGAGATAAAAGCTGGGGTAAGTTCGGCTTTGAAGCCAACGAAGCGAACGCATAAGAGGAAAGGTATTCCTAGAAGGGCTCCTCTGTTTTGATGCTTAACAAAATCAATGTTCCATCCTTCCTTTTCATTGCTTTCATTTCTTATACAATCTCTGTCCATTTTCATTTGTCGCTTCTACAATTTTGGTTTTACTAAGGCTCCAAAACGGAAATACAGCAGCTACTAAAATTCCAAACGTAAAATCTCTCCCATGTAAACCCCAAGTTGGGATTTAGTTGGGTTAGTTGGGAGTGATGGTTGCTGTGTTATTAACATGAGGCATTTGGTTGATATTTGTATTTCCCAAGATTGACTTGCATATTCTTCGTCGGAATAGAAATGGGTAGTTCAATAATTTCTGGTTAATAAATGTATGCTTGCTGTTGATGTGAATAGAATGTTTCACACTTGCATAAGAATGAGTTTTTGCCATTTTTCTTCCTTTTTTAAAAAAAATCTTTTGTCAGGGATCAGAGCTTTTGATCTTATTTATTCAGTTAAATTAATCCGGTCTATGGTAGCACAGCGTAAATGGGTCCCCTTCCCCTCCCTTAATTATGGCAGAAATCTTTGGGGTTTTCTGTTTTCACGTGAATGTGGCAGACAAAATGGGACGCCAAAAGCCGAAAGCTGTGTGAGTGAATATGACCCAACTAGGTAGACTGTTGAATTTATGGTCAGGCTGCACATGGATGACCAAACATTTCATGTTCATGCTTGCAATGTTCAGGCACATCAAGATAATGATTTGAGGAATAATACTAGCACAGATGATTCATCAAAAGTGGTTGGTGCGCAATCTAAATATAGACTGTCATTATTTGCATGTTAGATACTGCATGCATTCTCCATTTCTGTCGTTGACTGTTATAAGATGGTGAGAGGTGATGCTTTTCATGATACTGAAAGCAAGCATACGAAGCAATAGACCAGTGATGTTGTTAGCTTTTGTCCTCGCACGGCGGGATTGCGTCTTTTCTTACCGAATACAAAACATAAAGCATGGCCTCTTTTATTGATAGGTTTGGCAAGTTGGATGAGATATAAAATTCTCATCTCATCTCATCATTATAATTTTTTTAAATTTTTACATAAAATATAATAAAAAGTTTAACTTTTTCAAATTTCAAAATAATAATAATATTAAAAATAATATTTTAAACTTTTATCTAAAACAAAAAATTATCATCTCACTATCCAAACTTATCCTAAATGGTGTGTTGTTTGGATAGATGAATTTAGAAATGATTTGGATTTGAGCTTTTAAAATTCCCCCATTTAGGGGATAAAAGCTAGAGATTTGATTTAGATTTTGATCAAATTCAAACAGTATTTTAATCACTTAAAATCTTTGGTTGCAAATTCTGTTTGTTGAGTAGGGATTTTAAATCATTTTAATGATAAGCCTATTCATTTTCAAACCATCCAATAAAGAATTTTAAACCAACAAATTTCGGATAAATTAGACTTCAAAAAAAGGACTTGGTCTTTCCAGTCAAAACAACTGAAATTAACAAATCAAGAGACCCTTGTATCCAAGCAATCATATATATGAAACCAAAATCGAAAAAACAATAAAAACAATTAACAGAACAATTTTGTTAATAAAATGGAATCTCATTGAAGAATATTTTCAGAATCTAAAATCACTCATTTATTCCTTTATTGGTTTTTACCCTTCTTAAGAGAAGATATTTTCCTGAATTTTCTAACAAATTGTCTCATGTTCTCGTCATCTACTTCATCATCCTCATAGGATTCAATAGACTCTTCTTTGATTGGGAAAATGCGTGTTCATAAGATTGAAAGCATCTGACCAACTCTTTAATTTTCAGAGTGTTCCAACTCTTTACTCTTTTCTATTGTCGTCACTTTGGGTTTAAACCTCTCTCGTAGGAGTTATGAGGACTTTTCTCATTATCTGATGTTCAAGAATCTTTTTACCTAAATTAAAGCTTGAAATATTGACGATATCATTTTGTTTTGGATAAAACTCATCAAAGCATTTATCAGCATTCATCCTATTTTTTTTCAAAATGGGCAATAAACATTTGAAGCTAGAGTTTTAACCGACCTAGTTCCCTCATGGGTGACTTCTAATATTTTCGATACCATTTTACTAGTTTTATCCCATGCAGATTCATTTAAAATCTACAAGAGAGAAAACTAATAAGTATTTGCATTGATGCCCTTGCTAGTCCAATTACATTCATTGATTTCATCTTTTGCTCACTTGTCTACACCTTTTGGAATCTCAACACCATAAAAAATTGTTTAAATTCATTTATTCCAACGTTTCTTTAACACTCATCCACACTCATTCATCTATTAATTTTAGAAAAGTTTCGATTCAAACTTTCCAATAAGAGTAGTTGATGCCATCAAAGTAAGGGTGTGATGAAAGGATTAGGACTTATCTTAATCGCTAAGTGTAGGATTATGCTTAGTAATTGAATCCCATTGTTAAAGCGAGTTTTGTAACCACTAGTCCCAAACCGCGCCGAGTGCCTGTAAAAGAGAAGAATGTGGTGGTCGGGTGTGTCCGTGACACCTCCGAAGCCAAAGTCAGAATATATAAGTGTTGGAGTGAAGAGAGAAAGAGCAAAGAGTGAGTTTAGACTAATTAACCCCATGTTGTTACAGGCTTCCAACTACTTGTATCCTCCTTGTTGGAGTCTTGTCTAATGAAGTTGCCATACTACTGCATTTAATGTGGCAGTCACGACAATAGGATCTTCTATGGGGATTCCATGTTCACACTCCATGCTGGCACATTTAATGTGGCATGAATTCTCGCATGTTACTCGGGATGAGGCATTCTCCTCGCGATATTAGGCCGGATTATATCTGCTCATTCCCAAGCCCAAAAACGTTATGGACACAGGCCCAGTCCTGTGAAAGGGAGAAATATTCCTTCGAGTTACCTTGACAATTCTTATTGTGTGAGTGGTGTGAATTATTCCTTCTGTCCCGTGATGTTTCCATATCCCCACATTTGTTGCCCACAATAGCTCACACTTCCATGCCTAGAGTAACATGTAGCGATTCGTCTTCCATGTCCCCTCGTGCAGTTTAAGTTAAGGGCCTTGTTCCTGGCACCCCACCTTGTTTTCACCCTTCTCACTAGTAGCGTCTAATCAATTCAAAAGACCTATTTATATCCCTAACCCAGGTTAGCAATCATACCCTTTCAACTTCGTCATCTCTTCCCTTTCCACTGTTCCTACATTTTCCCTTTCCTATTCCTACTCACCCATCTTCCAACGAAGTTTAAACACTAGGGAATGGCTCCCAAAAATGCTCCCCGTGTCACCTTCCGAGAATCACATCCGCCGCATCCCGAAGCCCTTTTCAGGGTCTTGGTCATACATAGTTTGACGCTTCCCAATATTTCGAGGGGTATCACTGGACAACATCCACCTCTCGCTCAGACCTAAACGTTGTTCACGATTTGTTTGGGATATCAGACTGTGACAACCCGGACTTAGCCAAGTCTTCGCCTGTATTTCGTCACCAGTTTATGTTTAATTTTTGGGCCATGCAAGAGGTGTGGAGTACTTGCAAACCTTGGACCCTATTTAGTTCTAATGTATTAGGCATCTAAGCCCATAAGATAGGCCCAACAAGGCCTTAGGAATTCAGCCAACCCATTGGGCCAGAGCCTAAAACCCTAGTGGAACAAGGGAACACACGCCCAACACACCAAACCTTTAGGCCACTTGTCACACATTCAAGGCTCATTGAATCTAGACAAGATTGTGGGAAGAAGGGGTGAGAGACTTAGGGTTTCGGTAACCTAAAAATTCTAGCACACCAACCATGACAAAGAGACACCAGGTTTTGACACTTGTCATACATAAAGAGCGATAGGAAGAGTTTCTAGAAGAAAACAATCATGAGGCACCTATGGAAGACTAGGGATCATTTGGCCAATGCACCCACTCACTAACCACCCACGTTTTTCATGCCACTTGTCAAAGCCATGTGAGTTCCAAGAAGCTTTGCATGGGAAAGTGGTGCATGGGGGAGCTCAAGAGGCTAAGGCACATTCCACCAAGAGATTAGGGTTTCAATTCCAAGAGAGGTTCATGCCTACCTAAGGGGTTCCAACCACCTTTTTGCCAAGTATCATTCATGTAAGGGACTTTTTAGAAGATGGATATGACTGGAATTGGAAAGGCGCATGGGATAAAACAAAACCCTAGTCCCTAGGTTTCGGCCACCACACCACTTTCCCTCACACATGCCACATCTCACTCACTTGGGAATTATAGAAGAAGGGTCATGGGGAAAAGGAAAGGATGCCTAGGAAATGTGCACCACATGCTACCCCAAGTATCTAGAGAAGAGGATAGGTTTTGTGGGAAATTGAGATGGGCAGCCAACCAACACACACACCCACACGCCCTTGCAATGTGGCAAGCATGCACACGCCCACCCTCTCAAAGAATGATTAGGATTTTTGTGAAAAGACCTTTAAGCTCCAAAGGTTCATTGAACCTGGACACAGAGGAGGGACGTGAAAAGGCATTAGGGCAAGCCTTAAACGCCACTTGTCAAGACACATTTGAGTTCCCAAGGAAAACAAAGATATGGGAAGATGAAGAGAGGGATTCGGCCAAATGATGAAGGGCATGCCACATGGCACCCATGCATGAATTTCATCCATTTCCAAGATGAAGTGTGAGAGGAAATCAAAAGGGCATATAAAGTGTAACACCTTGCCTATTTACGCTTATAGATTAACTCTTAGATCAACACTATAATTTAGAAGACTGGCTCATTAGAGTAGCCCATGACCCTAAGAGCTTTAGAAAGAATTAAATTAAGTTTGGAACTTTGATTAAGAGCATTGATCGATCACAACACGATTAGTGATCTTGAAACCATGTTTTAAGTTTGATTTTTATTCTTATAATTTATCATCCTTTTGTTCTAAAATTCCTTGTTTGGGTATCCATTTCCATTGTTCTTAGATCATATTAGGACCTTAGTTAAACCTTTATACATGTCATTTAAGATAATGACATGTCAAAATCCGAATTCACCCCAATCGACACCCACGTGTACTTTTGTGTGCAGCGGACTAATGTGCCCCTAGCTTGAATATTTTTATAACAATTTTTATCAAAGAGATTTCTGTCATTGGCCCCTCATATATTCATGAAACTTTCCTACCAAGCTTGATTTCAAGAACCCTAGCCAATACCCCAAAATTTGAACCAATCCGAATGCACCTTTGAGTATCTTGGCAACCACCATTAAAACACCTTATTCATTGGGCTGCCATTTCTTCATCACTTGGCAACCAACTCCCCACCGTCTACCTCTATGCAGGACACTTAAGAGTGCCTTGAAGGTAGGCATAATAGCCATGTCCAAATGAACAAGACAAAATAGTCGAGACCTTGGGAATGCACCTTACCCGGCGGCATGATGGCTTGCCTTCATGCCATGCATTTACTTCTCCTCCCTTTGTCCACTCCCCATGGAAACTCTCCCTCTTCCCCTAGCCATTCCAGCCCTACATAGATGCAATGATGAAGAAAAATCAACCAACCACACACGACAAGAGGCTTCTAGGCAGCATCATCACCCACCGCCCAAACCAACTAATGGCAAGCCTTCTTAGCTGCGCCTCACCACCCCCTGGAGCCCTATATAAACTCAGCTTCCCTGCACTTGTCCCTCACTTCATTTCCTCAAGCCTTCTTTGAGTGTTCTTGAAGTTCTAAGTGAGTTCTTGAGTTTGTGAGTTTTTAGTGGGAAGCTTAGGAGGGCCACGAAATCATTGTAAGTTTTTCTCTCTAGATCTTAGTTTTTGTGTTAAGTTGTGTTTTTGAGTGTTAGTATTAATCTTGGGTGAGTATAGCATGAGATACCATGTTTAGCTAGAAGCCAAAATATTGGTCAATAAGTTTAGTGTTTAAATTATTTTTGGTGATGATATTAGTTATGGCATGCCTTGATAATTCATGATATGATTCGAGTATGTCTGAGAATAATTTTTGAAGGTTTAGTTTGAGGTTAGCAACATGCCATAATAGGTTTTAATTTCTATCTTGTGTTGATCATCAAAGCATGTATAGTTTGACTTTTAATCATACTTCATTTGAGGAAATTAGCTTATTTTACTTAGGCTTGAAATATGAGCATTTTAGAAATCCTTATGATTGGGATAAGAAGAATGCATGAGCTAATTCTAGTATGCCATTCATAGAGAGGTCATATCATGCATCACTTGAGGTTTAGTTAGAATTTAAGGATTTTATTAGGCATGACTAAGTGTTGGGATGAACTTGCTCAAGGTTAAGCTTTTATTTCTTCATTGAGGATTTATGGTGATCATCTTTTTGTTAGATGAATCTTTCATGCATGCATTCATAAGGATCAATAGTTAAAATTTTATATAGGCATCAACTAGAGAGCATGCCACGAATTGAGGATGAATAGGCTAAGATCCTTTTGTTTGTTTTTTTTAAAGGCATAGATGATCTTAGAGCATGCAAGATATGAGGACTATGGATTCTAGTTAAGGTTGGAGAGCATTTGCATTAGTAGTAGTATTTGAAAGTTAGGGGTATTTTCGTAATTTTACTTTATCCAGAAGATTTTATTTTTCTTTAAGATAGTATAGATTCTAACTTAGTGCAATTTTTTTTATCACATCCATTACCTCACTTCCAACTTCAACAGTCTGTAAGTTGGCCTCTAACTTACACTTTGATGATTATTTATGATCTATTGATAAATGCTGCATTTAATTTATAACTGTCATTTTGAGCATGAAATTTCATCTCTTATGTTCCATATTCTCATTTTGCATACAACTATCATTTTTGAAATGTGTCACATACATGCATATCATAAAAAATCACTTCTTTAAAAAGCATTGCATGAAAAATTATTTTATCACGACCCTAAACGATAATATGGGGAAGTATCCTGGTGGAACTCCTTTGTCTACTTTGGAGTAATTAAATATGGAGTGGTAACCTTTGGATTGACGAAGAACAGTCAACAGATTTCGAATGGGTTCTTTTTAAAGAATGTTAGAGCGAAGTCATACGTTACGACACCTAATACTGGTGGGTATACATGTTACGACACCAATGCATTGAGAACGAGTCTATAGACAACGTAGTTTCAACTTGAATTATACTACGGTCACCGACAGGTATTCACAGTGTATATGGAGAATTGTGATGATACCAGATGTTATGTTAATTCCATGATTTTATGTGATGAAAAAAATAAGTTTTTAACGACTGAAGTGAAATTATGTTCTCTAAAAGAAAATGTGCATCAAAAATCTATATTTTTCTGGAGAAATCTAAATGGGAGACAAATACAGTTTTTTCTACATTGCATGCATTTCATGTTTATCATTCTTCATGCATAATCTATCTTTGTGCACATTGGTTGTTTAACTTATTGAGATTTCAAGTAAATCTTACCCTTTGTGGACCCACTATCATTTTAATGGACTAGTAGATCAAGATGATTGAGGAGGAACCAGACGTCGGTAGGAGACTGGATCTTATTTTGATATTTCTAGACCTAACTCTTCGTGCCATAGAGCGCATGAAGTAGCTGGTTTAGATTTTCTTGGAAACTTGGTATTTTGTACTAAGATTAAACTACCTGATGATTTGAAACTTATGGTTTCATCAATATTATTGGGATGATTTAGTTATTCTAGCATAAGGTCATTTTCACCCATACTTTCCATTGCGATTATTGCATACTGCTAGCTGCATTTCTAGGATACATTGCATATTAACTATCATGTATGTGGTATGTAACCGTGTGTTGCATGTTCTGACGCTTTAAGTCTCTGTTACATCCCAAGTGGAGGTTGAGGGCGTCATAGGGTGGTATCAAAGCAATTACGTCTCTGGATAAACCCACGTGTCCTTAGGTATATGCCAGAATATAGGTTTTGATTTTTAGACCAGGTAGGCTTGAATCATGAAGCAAAGATT
The DNA here is from genome assembly GCA_961763995.1 of Juglans cinerea. Classification (NCBI taxonomy): domain Eukaryota; kingdom Viridiplantae; phylum Streptophyta; class Magnoliopsida; order Fagales; family Juglandaceae; genus Juglans; species Juglans cinerea. The sequence continues at coordinate 28,210,577 of CAUIVZ010000003.1, forward strand.
TGGATCTAACGCACGTACCTGACAGGATGGCACGTGAAAGAAAGGAAAGGAACCCCAAAGGATCCAATACTCATCATGAGCAGGATCATGGTTTGGATGGAAGGCACAAGTTGATAGATGCAATTCGTCAGATGACAAAAAACCATGAAGCAGCAACAAGAGTTAATTCTGAGACGGAACCCTCAGGTTAAGAGGCAGGAAAATCGAGGTTGTTCGTATGAGAAATTCCTGATTTACCGATACCCTAGTTTTTTTGGTGTCGAGGGAACCCTAAAAGCCAACAAGTGGCTACTACATCTCGACAGGACCTTCGAGATCAGCGGCTGTACAGAATAGCAAAAAGTACAGTACGCAGGGCATCTGCTTCAAGGGGAAGCTAGCATCTGGTGGGACACCAAGAGGCAAATATTGATAAGGGAATTGGATCATATCACTACTTTGACCTGTGATAGGTTCAAAGAGGAGTTTGATAATCGATTCTTCCCTGAATCGATGAAGACCCAGAAGGCCCAGGAGTTTGCCACTTTGATATAAGGCAATCTCACTATCGAACAATATGCTGCCAAATTTATGAAATTAGGAAGGTTTGCTCCCCACTTGATTGCTACAAAAAAGATGTAGGCCCAAAAATTTCAAGGAAGATTACAACCCCGAATTTGTAGTTACGTGGCCGAATTTTGTATCAATAATTTTCAAAAATTAGCTAACATGGCTGCGATAACCGAAGCAGAGCAGCGAAACGTGGTAGCTCAGATTAACTTAGAATGAAAAAGGGCTTCCTATTCCTTTACAAGAGGAAATAAAGCTAAGAGAATGATTATTCAAAGTTCCAACAAGGGCAAAGGCGTTATGACGACCCCACCTACCACTTGTAAGAAATATGGAAGTAATCACGGTGGAGAATGCCGAGTAGGATTAGGAGTATGTTACCGATGCGGTCAATCTGGGCATATGATACGCGAATGCCCTCAGAGCACGCAAGGTGGAAACATTCCCGGCAACCGGCCCAATCAGAGGTCACTTGCCCAAGCTCGTGTTTACGCTATCACCCCTGGAGAGATTAACGAGGAAATTCCCGATGATGAAGAAGCTGGACTCATCACTTGTATTTTTTCCCCAAGTGCCCTTCTTTAGTAAGTAGTTTACTAGTTATAACTGCTAGGTAGTTGGTAGTGATTACGCGTGAGATAAAGTTGCGTTGTACGAGTATACGATCTGTGCTTCGTTTGACTCCGGCCATACTAGGTCTTTTGTGTCCGCAGCGTTTGCATGCACATGTAACCTGCCGACCCAAACGTTACCTCAAGCTGTAATAGTGTTGTTTCCCGATGGACGCTCGATCACTTGTAATCACGTGATGAGAAGTTGCCCGCTGAACTTAGGAGGAGTACGAATGGAAGCCGACTTGATCGTCTTCAACGTATTAGGATTCTTCGTTATTTTAGGAATGGACTGGTTGTCCAAGAATCTCATTAGGATAGATTGTAGAAATAAAGAGATCATCTTTGAATCACCCGTAGATGGGCAAATCCGTTATAGAGGATGGTCAGTGAAAGCTACCCCCTTGTTAATTTCAGCCTTGCAAGCTAGGAAGTGCATCGCCAATGGAGCCATCGCTTATTTAGCGTTCGTACTAGACGAAAGTAGTAATAGTAAGGAGATTCATAGAATACCTGTAGTTGAAGAATATTTGGAGGTCTTCATGAATGATTTACCTGGATTACCCCCCAATAGAGAGATAAAATTCATTATAGAATTAGAACCTGCTATTACCCCTGTCCATAAGACACCCTATCGTTTGGCCCCTTTAGAGCTGAAGGAGCTAAAGAAGCAGATAGAAGAACTGCTAGAGAAGTGACTCATTCAACCTAGTTCATCATCTTGGGGTGCGCCAGTTCTATTTGTAAAGAAGAATGATTGGTTGTTAAGGATGTGCATTGATTATAGGGAATTAAACAAAGTAACTGTTAAGAACAAGTAGCTGTTACCACATATTGATAACCTATTAGATCAATTGTAAGGAGCATCAGTGTTCTCAAAGATAGACTTAAGGTTTGGGTATCGTCAGCTCAAGATTAGGGATCATCAACTCATGAAATGGGTGATCCGCTTTGGAAAGAAGGGCAAGTTAAGTCCAAGATACATGGGACCCTAAGAAATACTGGAAAGAGTAGGTTCAATTGCTTACAAATTGGACCTTCTGGCAAGATTCCAAGGGATTCACGATGCATTGCACATATCTTCCCTTAAGAAAAGCTTTGGAAAACAATCACCAACAATCATAAGTACAGAGGGCATTTCGTTACAACCCGATATGTCATATGAAGAAGTTCCTGTTCAAATTATGGATTGGAAAGAAAAGGAACTTAGGAACCGGAAAACTCATTTAGTGAAGGTACTTGGCAAAATCACAATGTTCAAGAAGCCACTTTGGAAAAAGAGGATGAGATGAAAGCCAAGTACCCTTATTTCTTTGGATTGTAACATGTTTGACATCATATCACTCCTCATACCATCCACATCCATACATGTATTCATGGCATCCAATCAACAAAAAGCATTTATTCACCTTTTGCATACGTGTAATCGAATCCCCTTATCTATTATTTTCAGCTTGATATGGCTCAAAGCAAGAAAGCAGCGCAACAATTTTTTTTTTTTTTTTTTTTTTTTTACAGGTATGGAGACAAAGGGAGGAGCGTAGAAGGAGAAGGTTGAATAATATGGTTACCTCTTATTGGACCCAAAGAGAAAAGTTGGAATATCATAGGACGTACGTATTGGGTCACGACGGGTAGGGAAAAATTCAAACCAAATGAGCATTACCACATGAGAAACGTCAACCACCTTTAGACCTGTTTAATTCGACTAGTGAGACCTGAACCTGTTGGCTTAGACATAAGAAAAGATGCAAAAACTTGCATCCCAGCCAACCGCCCTTTGTATGACCAACCAAAGTCTAGTCGCATAGTAGAGCTACAACTAGCCAATCAAGAACCATTGTTTCTCGTCATATCTTCCCCATAAACCTCGGAGTTATCTTATTCCTTCATTCACCAGAGATGATATCGGGAGTAAGGATCCCCAAAACTTGAGGATGGGGCAAGGGAACATTGGTGAGAGCTTGTGGAAAAAGTTAATATGTATTAAGATTCAGAAGAACACGAACTTGTATACCTTGCTAAGAGGAAGTATCAGAAGATGAGGACATGGCAGATGGTTTCTCATCTAGTTCAAAGCTTTAGGTCCTCTAGTGAGTATATATGTATATAGGTATTTAGGTATGCATTATTCTCATTTACTAAGTTATACCCCAATTTTAAGGACGAAATCTTCTTTCAAGGGGGGAGGATATAAAACCCCACTTAAAAGCACCTTAGGACTTTACCATTGTAACGATTACCCTAGCCTAGTAGAAGTTGTGATCATTGAGAAAAAGGAAGTTTTTGGAGTTTAAGTTGGCAAAGAAACTTACTTCATTGGTTAGGTTAGTATTTTTAGAGAATTATAGTGATATATTAATTTTGAGAAAATGTACCACGAGGCCAATGGTAGAATGACAAGTGGCATATTGGAGATTTGCCACCTTGGTGGGCTAAGTGACTTGGTTAAAATACTAAATAGATTTGAAGAAAGCCCAAGAGTTGATTAAATAAGGGCCCTAACTTATTAAGGTAAGAGGAGAGGGCTAAGGAAAGATACAAGACTATTGGCCCAACTTAATAGACACAAGACTATTGGGCCCAACTTAGTAAGATTCAAAACTATAGGGCCAACTTAGTAAAACCCAAGACTAAGATCCAACTTTGTGAACTATTGAGGCCCAGGAAAGGCCCAATAGAATTTGAACATGGGGCCCAAGGAAAGGTCCATTTCAAGGCCCACACAAAAGACTTGAATATTTGGCCCATTGAGAATTCAACACTTGGAGCAAAAGCTTAGCATTCTTATCACTACTTCAAATTGTGTGATGCCACCAGACCCGCTTGGGATTTGATGGAGACTGAAGTTTCGGGACATATAACTCAAGGTTATACACTCCTGTTTATGACTAGTTAACATGCAATGCACCTAATATGTTTCTAGCAGTATGCAATAATTACAGTGCAAAAATTCTGATTTTAAGTAAGCATAGAGCAATATATGTATGGTACTAAATGAAGTAACTATAAAACAAATCCCAATATACTTGTTCGAAATGTCCCAATACAAAAGAAGGGTTTTAAACCACAATCCTTTTTACCACAAATCCAAAACATTGTTCATATGGGAATTCCCAAAACACATCCTATTTTGGCTTGTCTTTCGGTATGATCTTCTGCAATACCTCGAAGAGCTTAAGTACTTCACTAATGAACTTATAGGCTGCTTCTAGCCTTTCCTCCATGGTTGGCTCTGCAGAGCACTTTTGGCTCTTAGGGGCCACTTTAATTGTTGGGGGACCCTCTCGCTTACAATTCTCCATGGTCGTCTAAACTTGTCACAACTTCTACCATTCCGAGGGGAATGGTAGTGGAAACTACCATAATGAGATTTTGACAAATCTTAGCAAGTTAACCAAAACCATACAAGATGATAACATAAACATGCAGAGGCAAACCATGAGTATGACATGCATGGACATGAACTTGACCCAAAACTTGTTTCACTCTTCTATTGTTTTTGAAAACATAACCCATATATTCTTGTAACGAAAACAAAAATAGTCATGTAAAGATACCACTTTCAAATCATATTACTCATTCTTATCCATATAAACCATATTCAATGTGGGTGGACACCTCACGGCTCCCCTACGCACCGTGGGCTCCCTGTTAGTTACCGCATTGTATAGCCAACCCTCTTGATCGGGTGTGAGTACATCGGAGTTCATATAACAAGGCAGTTCACAATTCGCCTTCGCCACAATTTTAATGTAGTGCATCCACTAGCGTTAGGTGCTACTTCGCTCCGGAATCCCTTAAAAATGACCCATTAGAAGTCCATTGATTGTTCTTCATCAACCTAGGGGTTATCACTCCAATTTAAGCACTCCAAAGTGGACAAAGGAGTTTCACTAGAATATTCCCCCTTCCTAACATTTGGGGTCGTGAAAAAAATTATTTTCTTTCTTTTTAAAAAATACACAACCAGAAATGCATGTGACATGTACTTGTGATGAAAACATGTTTTCCATTAATTCATGAGCCGAACATGTATAGCATGAAATTGTGTGACTCTTATGCAACGAATTCATGAACTCATGCTTTATATCAAATGCATCACGTTTACAGCTTGAAAGAATTAGAAGATGCAATATACTTGTACTGATAAAACAACATGGTAAAGCATCAATCAAGCATGTAATATCACTCGAAATCAAGCATGGCATTTACATCAACGAGCAACAAATATGTACAAGGCCGAAAACATAGCATGTGACAAGCAACAATTCCGTAATCCAATTTGATCGATAACATGCAAAGTTTATATACTACATAAGTATGTTATCAAAAGGTAAGTTAGAGGCTAACTTACAAATATCTGACATAATGAAAAGTATCATCATCAAGCAAGCTGAAAAATATAGGTTTTAAACTATTAGACTTGGCGAAATCAATGAAACCTTAATCCGAGAAGGTGAGTGTGGCGTGCTAGGATTTACCCCGTAACAGCCTACTACAAATTCAATGGTGAAATTTCTATAGGCTTTAGAAATTTCTTGAAATCTCCATAAGTTTTCAGGAATCGACCAATCTCGTAGGTTTTGGTCTGTCAGCATAGTTAGTGTTACCACTCACTCTAGGGCCAACAAATGAGATTTTATTTATTGGAGATAGTTAGAAGTATCATAATGGGATACTCTCTACACCATTAGTTTCTTTGGAATATTAAGGATTTTATGGTACAATAAATTCATTTTCAATTTTCGGATGAAACGTTCGTCCAAAAACGCATTTTGAATATTTTGAGGCACTTTGAAGTTGAATTAATAAATGGTTTCCACCCGGTTAGTATGTATATTTAGGATTTTACATAGTAAAGTTTATTTTCACTTTTCTATGAGTGAATTGTAATTTCAATAGTAGCACCAAGTGCAATGTTTTCAAAATCACAGTGTGGAATATCCAAATTAGGTTGAAGAAGTTTTATTTGAACACTTGGCAAGATCGTAGACACACTTGGTGAATAGTATTGGACACTTGGTAGTAAGAGGAACCATGTGATGGAAATATGAAGGAAATCAAGCATTGGGATCATGCCACCTAAGCAAAACACTATGGCATCCAATCATCCAATTTGTGCCAAACCAAAGAGGGTTTCAACCCTAGTGAAAACCCAAATATTTGGAATCCAATTGAAACCCCAAAAACTTGGTTGAAACCGAGCTCCTAAAATGTTTCCCCAAACCCTAAATGGATTAGGTTTTTAGCTTAGTGTTTGATCACTTGATTAAGTCACTTCCACATGCTATTAACCAGTAAAATTCATGTTATGATATCATTATTCAACCCTTTATAACTTAAAAATTTCATTGGGTCAAGAAAATTTGGATTTGGGCTTTATAACAACCCAAACCCACTTTAAACTCCAAATTGAGGCACATTCGGTTAACGCCAATTAAGGCCCACAAAATTGGACCACTTTGGCAAGACTTGTGGAGGAAGTTTCCCCCCTTCCATGACTGACCAACCTCTACCCAATGTAGCCCCCAATTGTACTTGATGTGAGAGCAAAATCTACCTCATCACCACCCATCCACACGGCAACTCTAGACAGCCAATACATGGGCTAGTTTGCCCCTTGTTTTGGCCAAAACCAACATCACTCAAGTGTCACTCAAGCCCTCTCTTCATCCCTCAGATTGTGTAATAGACATTCAAACCATCCCTGTGATAACCTAGACTTAGCCAAGTCTTCGTTCGTGTTTTGTCGCCAGTTTATTATTTATTTTGGGCCATGAATTAGGTATAGAATGATTAGAAGCATTGGGCCTCATTATTTCTTTAGTGCAATAGCCACCCAAGCCCATGAGATAGGTCACCTACACCTTAGAATTTCGGCTAGCCCATTTGGCTTAAGCCTAAAAGTCTCAAGGACCAAGGGGCACGACCAACACCCTGTGGCCTTGCCACTTGTCACGCATGCACAACACAACCAACCTGGACGTGATAATGGGATAAAGATGAGAGAAGCATAGGGTTTTAGAAACTCAAAAGCCTTGCACGCCTACCATGGTGAAAACCTACTTGGCTTGCCACATCACTCATGCATGGAACTTCTAGAAGATTATCATGAGGACACCTAGGGGAAGCCAAAGGGCCACTCTGCCAACACGCCCACTCAACCACCAACCATCACCACCTCATGCCACTTGTCAAAACTGATAATTCCCAAAGGGGGATATGCATGGGAAATGGCGCATGGGGAAATTAAAAGGTTAATTCCAAGGGATTTGCTTTGGAAAGCTCAAGGGACAAAAGGCCATTTCGATTTCCACAAGCAACACGCGTACCAAGGGATTTTTAGCCATTTTTCACCAAGTGTCACTCACTCTTTGGGTAGAGGGGCCTTCTAGAAGAACAATCATCTGGAAGTGTAAGAGGTGCCAAAGGAAATGACCCTTCTAGCCCTAGGGTTTCGGCCACCACACCCATCCTCATCCACCTACTTGCCACATGTCATTTTAGGGATTCAAGAAGCATTTGGGTAGTGGGAGAGTCACCTAGGGAATATGCAAAGGAAGAGGAAGGATCCTCATGGGGAAAGGAGAGAGCGGTAGCACCATGCACTCACCACGCACTCACCACATGCCTATGCCACTTGGCATGCATGCACACACCCACTTTCTTGGGAAAATGAAGGGATTTTGAAGATTTTACGCTTTTGCACCTAGGGTACATTGAACCTAGACGGAATGGAAGGAGACTTAGGGGACTATAGGGTTTGGCTTGGGGCAAGACACACACCACATGTCCAATGTGGCCCTTGATCTTCCCAAAGTCACCCAAAGATGCAAGAAGAGGAAGGGGTTTCAGCCAAGGGAAGGGGCACACGCCACATGGCCTACATGCAATGGTCCATAAGCAACCAATGGGATTCGTCGAAAAAATCCATAAAAGGGGGGAGAAGCCACATGCCCAAGGGCTTTTTCTCTTTTGTCATTTTTTTATTTCACTCTTTCTCTCTTCCTCTCCATACTCCCCGACACACCACTTAGAAGATTTCTCTCTTACAAGTTTCAAACACCATTTTGTACACTTTCTCCTCAAGACAACATACACTATTTTCTTCCCACAAGCAAGAAGTCACGACTTCAAGCATGGAAGAGTCACACGTTCATCCATCTCCTTTCTCCAAACACACATACACGCCTAACTCAAAAGTGATAGGAATCTCAAAGGGATTTGAGATCACCGAGAACACACTCACAAGAAGGATTGTTTCAACCTTTAAAATACTCTAGGTTTTCCCAAGGGGGGAGACCAAAAGTGTGAGGACCCAAGTCCTCATTTCTTCTTCAAGCTATCTAGCTTTATCACATGCACACCACCCACACGTTCAGGACCTAGCTAAGGTCAAATGAACTCAATGGTTTTATTTTCTAAAACCTTTAGACCGATTGTTTGAAGCACCACCATGAGCAAAACGACAAACCTTAACAACTACACACACACACATCGGATTAAGGTTTGGTCCTTTGTTCTAATGAGTTATATCAACTCTATTTCAGCTTGCTTATAATAACTTACGACAAAGTTGTGGAAAGTAGACCCTCAACCTACCTCAGTTAATATTTGTATATGGTTGCGTAAACTTTGCATCTTAGTTGCTATTGTATATACTTGTTACTCCATGATTACATGAATATATATATATATATATATATATTGCTTCGGTTGTATGAGAATATGCCATGATCACATGTATATAGTATTCGGCTAGTGTAATGATTTGCCATGATTACGTGTGTATAATGTTTTAGTTGGTATGATAGTTTTACCATGATATATAGTCTATAAGTGATTCGGGTTTGCTCATGTCAAAAGATTATTTTTACATGCTTTGTGGACCTTGGAAGTTTCGGCCATGTCTATGTGTTCGGATTGAAATGTGCTATGCTTGTTTTCATGCATACACGACATCTCATATGTAACATGTTTTATGAAAAGAAAAGAATGTCTCAAGTTTCATGTCACATGCATTTGGGTAATTGATATTTTTCAAAAGATGAGCCAGTACATGTTTTTATTACTACTCCAAATGCTAGGACGGGGGAATGTCATAATGGAACTTTGTCCACTCTAGAGTGCACAAAAATGAAGTGGTAACCCTGGGTCGACAAAGAACCATCGACGTACCTCGAATGGATCTTTTTGGAAAGGGTGCCAGAGCGAGGTATCACCTAATGCTAGTAAGTGCCAAGAATAAGGCAAATAACTCGACGAAATACTATTGTGTATAATGAATATGAACATGACATATTCACCACGGTGTACGGACCGTTGGCGATGCGGTAACTAGCAGAAACACATGTGCATAGGGGAGCCGTGATGTGTCTATCCATATGTTATATGAAATGAACAAGGCCATGAGCTCATAAATATGATATCTGTAATGTTCAACATGAAACAAATGTGAAATATGATTTTTTGAAAAGTCTAAGGATCTCCATTTCATGTTCTGAAAAAGATCAAATTGCATAAGTGAAGTTTTATGTCAAGTACATGTCCATGAATTCATTTCATGGTTTGCCATTATATGCCCATGTTATCTATTGTATGTTGTGTGTTTCATTGGTGAGATTTCTCAAATTATCACTTTGGTAGTTTTCACTACCATTTCCAACCCAGGATGATAGAAGCTGTGACAAGTACACAAGACCCTATAGACCCATGAATGTGATAAATGAGCTGGTAGATGATGAATTCACAGTAGAGGCCTGCTATGATTTTACGACAGCCATTTTGAAGCTTACGGCCTTGCACCTTTAGGACATTTTGGAAGCTCTTGATACGGATGATGGCGGAACCGAGTTTGAAAAGGCCTCTATGATTAAGGAACATATGAATTTTGTAACCAGATACCTGAAACAAGCAAAAGATTCCTCAGTGGGGGCAAAAGAAATTGCCTTTAGTTTGGGACTTCTAAAACCCAAGCCCCTGTGGACTAGGCGTATTTTCTTGAGTCTCACTAGCGAATGGACCTTAGTGCTAGTGAAGTTTCATGTCTCATGAATTAAGGATTAATTTTTTTTTTTTTTTTTTTTTGTATTGGTCCCTTGTTTTGGGAAAAATGTTAAACACTTGTTTGCATTGTTTTGAAAAATGTTATGACATGACAACTTTTGGATATGAGTAGTTTTATGGTACCATGCTCTAATGTAATTGCTTTAAGCATTGCTTAGCTTTATACAAACCTTAAATCTTTTTTCGGTGCGATTTATTGTATACTGCTAGTGCAAATAGGTGCATTGCATCCTAATTGTCATGAACGGGGGTATGTAGCCTTGAGTTACATGTCCCGATGTTTCAGTCTCCGTCCAATCCCAAGTGTGGGCTGAGGGCATTGCAATCCCCCTTTCATTTCATCCCTTTTCCCACACATTTCTTGGAGAGAAACTTAGAAGCTCTCTCAAACAGCTTTCCTAACCCCTTTTGCTTGCCATTTGTGAAGCTTTTGTAAGTATTTGCTCACAAAGATCCATTAACAAAAGCTGTTCCTCTTTCAGCCTTGTTTCTATGTGTACCTATTGTGTTGATTTTTATGGTCATTTGATTGGTCACAAGTTGTTTTAACCATGGAAAGGTCGCTTTGGGTGATAAACTGGACAATGCTTATTTTTAGGAGTTTTTGACCAATTTATTAGAAAGTTCTTCGTCCAAACATTTTATGGAATGTAGTTAACATTTTATATGAAAGTTTTATGAGGATTTGTTGCATGTTATAACCTTTTTATGAGAGTTTTTCTTAGATAAAAAAAAGTTGGAAATTGAAAGAAGTAAAACAGTTTCCATTTTATAAAAGCTTCTATCTTTTATGGTTTAATCATGCTCTAATGACTTTGATATTTTCATTTGATGATCCTAAGTCTTTAATGTTAGTTTGACGATTTTAGGTGTTTATTTTTAAAGATATGATTTTTATGCATGAGGATACTCAGTTAAGCCAAAGATGTGAGGTTTTCGGCTAGATCCATGTTTTGGTTTAATTTTGGCTATATGATTTTATGTTTAATGCTTGGATCTACTTTAGGACATGTTTTTTTTTTAATGGATACTTTAGAACATGTTTTTAAACCATATGAGGTTGATAGTTTGTGACTTTTACCATGTTTTTAAACTATTTTAAGTGTTGAAGCCGAAAGTTTGGTGATGGATTTGTGATTTTTGGTGACTTTTACTTGAAGATTCAAAAAATGATATTTCTTATGAATATGTTAGGAATATATTGGAAGTTATTTTTGAACTTTAGAGTTCTTGGAAATATTTTAAAAGGAGATCAAACCTTGTAAAACAAAGGTTTTGTTTTAGTAATGAAGTTGCTAACTCACCATAGTATACCAGGTTGTGAATGTTATCCTTACTTGAATGCTTAAAAACGTTGTTTTTTTTATCTCAGCAAAGCTATTGGACACCAACAAAGCAAGCAAGGCATTATTGTGGGCAACAATTACGGTGGATAAAGTAAGTGCCTTAGCTAAAAAGATAAAAGAATGAACAAGTATGGATAGTCAAGGAGTCAAAGCGGAAGATAAATAATATAACAGGAACATAAATCTCTATCATGCTGGTAAACTAAGGCCCCGTTTGGTTACACGGATGAGATGAGATGAAAAACACGTAATAGTAGTGAGATGGTTTGTGAATAGTAGTGAAATGATTTGAGTTAAGATGTTTTATGGGATTTTGAGAAATAAGAGAGAAAATTTTGAATAAAAATATTAATAAAGTTAAAATATTGTTTGAATATAATTTTTTAATATTATTTGTTTTTTAAATTTGAAAAAGTTGAATTGTTTTTGTATTTTGCTTGGAAGTTTGAGAAAGTTGTAATATTAAGTAATGATTAGATGAAGAAGTTCAAGTTTAAAAATTTGAAATTGAAAAATGCTTGTATTTGAATGATAAGATGAGATGAAATGAGATGGGTTCAAACCATCTGTGAAACCAAAATTTTGTAAATCTTACTTGGTATTCCCAATTACCATTCCCTCTGAAATGGTAGATGATGTGTTAGGGGATCAGGGATCAGGACTCAACCAACTAGACGAGGTTGAGTAGGCCACAGAGGACTCTCAAGGAGCTTATGGAGTTGGTGCTCCAACTTTTGGATTTCATTTTGGCACTTATAGCCAAGCTGCATGAGCGACTTGGTGTTTAGTGTAGTAGTTTGTATTTATCTCTATACTTATGGAATGCTATCTCCCATACTTATTTTGATATAGACTTGTTAGATAAATTTTGAGATGTGAAAATTAAGAAATTATGGTTATGTTTTGGGAAATAGCATTCTGGTTGTGAATGCTGCATACAGTTGCATGCTAGGTGCACTGCATCCTTAACTGTCATGAATGGAGGTATGTGATATTGTGTTGTATGTTCGATACTTCAAGCTTCCGTCAAATCTCAAGTAGAGTTTGGGGGCACCACATGAAAAGTCCTTCATCGCTCAGTGCTAAACCGTGTCACCCAGACTTTCTACATAGTATTGCTCGCCCTTCTCCTGAACTAACTACACTTTGCTCACCTGACCATCTCCTTGTTGCCTGCCTTTCGTTCTCGAGAGGGGATTTCTTGCTTCGGCATAGTCCTCACAAGTTGTTTATGCTCCAAAGGCTAAAAAGGGAACCAATTCATTGTCTATGGCTAGATTCTGGGAGGAGGCAGAGAAAGAGAAAGAGGGCATGGTGTATGCCTTGGTACCATGTGACAATAGTGGCAGGGCTAATCGTGATTTATTGCCCAAGGTGCAACAAATGTTGTCTGAGTTTGCAGATTTAATGTCGGAGGACCTTCACCTGAGCCTTCCACCCATGAGATATATACAACATCAAATTGACTTGGTGCTAGGATCTAGCTTGCCTAACTTACCAACATATTGCGTCAGCCCCAAGGAGTCTTAGGAGTTGCAACACCAAGTAATGGAGTAATTGGAGAGGGGCTACATCCGTGCGAGCATGAGCCTATGGTTCGTGGCATATGCGTGTGGATAGCATGGCCACTTGGCCACTATTAGGATGACAGTGAAATATTGACTCCCAGTTCCCCGCCTGGATGACATGTTGCACAAGTTGTCAGGCTTTAAGGTCTTTTTCGAAATTTCGCTTAATATGAGCATCACCAAATCAAGATACGCTCTAGAGACGAATGGAAGACGACATTCAAGATAGTCATACATTTCGGATTGTCCAACACACCAGGTACGTTCTTGAGATTTATGCATTAGGTATTGTGGCTGTATATGGGGAAGTTTGTTGTTGTTTACTTTGATGACATCCTCATATATAGCCCGACATGGGAGGCACATATGGAGCATCTTAGAGATGCCTTTGCGACGTTACGAAAGGAGGGTCTGTTTGTTAATAGGAAGAAGTGTTCATTTTTATTACTTTTGTCACATCCTTGGATTTGTCATTTCTATGGATAGTGTTCATGCAGACTAATCCAAGGTAGAAGCCATTGTGGAGTGGCCAATGCCCAAGACCCTACACGATATGAGAGTTTCCATGGATTGACATCCTTCTATCGTTGATTCATCCGAAATTTTAGCAGTCTAATTGTTCTCATCATAGAGTGCCTCAAGGGTCAGACATTCCAATGGTCTAAAGAGACAGAGACCAATTTTTGACTGGTCAACTAGAAGATGATAGAAGCACCAAATTTCGCACTCCTTGAATTTGAGAAAAGTTTTTAGGTGAACTGCGATGCTTCTAATTGGGTATTGGTGGTGTTTTGAGCCAAGAAAGGCGACCTGTTGATTTTTCAGTGAGAAGCTATTGTGTTCCAAGAAGAATTACTCCACATACAACTTGGAGCTCTACAACAGTGTACAGTCCTTGAAGCACTAAAAACACTATCTGGTACAAAAGGAATCTATTTTGATCACTGACCATGAGGCATTGAAGTACATCAACGACCAACAAAAGTTGAGTAGGCGACATGCCAACTGGGTAGCCTATTTGCAAGAGTTTACATTCTCATTGAGACACCAATTAGGGAATTTGAACCGGCTTGTGGATGCTTTGAGCCGACATGTGACACCTTACTTCCATGAGCACCATAGTGGCAGGTTAAAATGGGAACCAAGCTGAATTTAGTGCCTATCAATGGACGACCAAACAAAGGTGGTGAATCGTAGCTTGAACAACCTTTTGAAGAGCTTGGCTAATACTAATCCGAAGCAGTGGGACCTCACCTTATCTCAGATAGAGTTTGCTTACAACTGATCCAATAATAAGACTACCCATTTGAGATTGTGTGTTGCCCTCAGTAGTTCCTTGGCAAGGAACCACAGCGCCCGAGATGCTTACCAGTGTGCCCATAAGCTACATACACGCATCGCAATGGATTGCAACATAATTGTTGAGGGGTGATTAGTCAGAGACTAATCTATTAGTACCAGAGATGTACTAATAAAATCTTGATTAATAGTAACAATCATAAATACCTATATAAGAACTTGTATATTTATATAATAATAAATACGAACAATCTAACGAGTCAAAATTCATACGAACTAATTAAAGAACATTAATTGGATAAAACAAGTTTTATATTAGTTTGTATCATTCAGAAATTGAGCCTAATTTGATGTTAGCGAACGGCATATTTATAAACGAATCAAACTAAATTTGAGCTTAACGAAGTCTCGAGTCCGCCATACTGCGTAGATTATCGAATAGCCTCACTACCATATCTAAACCACACCAAAAAGTGGGCATCTTATCTGTGATCAATTCGGCAATACTGCAGCCTTTTATACTTATATACAGTCGCATTCCAGAATCAGCAAGCAACCTTTCTCTGTAACAAAATTGGAGGGAAGTACCCTGTGAACCACCGTATATCAAACAACAGAATGCTTTGGTACTCTCTCACTCTCTCTCCCCTAATAGTTGAGCATCCAACTGATTGTCCACAAAGGGGTCTTCCAGCATTTCTTTTGTTGAGTCCAAGAGCAGCAGGAATGAGCAGCAGATTAGTATATTTTGGGCCAATAACTAATCAGAATGGAGATGGCGATTTCTCTTTCGACATCTATTCACATACCAAGTGGCGTATTTTTTAAGGCCCATACCAATCATCACCTTTAGGCTTGTGAGCATAATATATGTCATCATAGACAGCAGGAGAATCCAGAAGAGCCTCCACTGGAGTGGACTATAGGGAAGATAGGCAGCATAGACTGGAGTCAATACCCGGATAACCTAAAACAAAATTGAAAAAAACTCAAAACAAGATTTAAAACAAATAAAAAGCAACAATAAATTATATTGAGTCTCTCCACAAGCATGTTGGTAAAGAGAGAACAATCTCCACATTATTAATACTGCAAAGTTGATTTGCCAGATTTAAATTATTTAAATTTGATATGTTAATACGCTTGCTTGCAAATAGAAACTAACAACTATATTTTTTCGACATTAAATTTGATTTCTAGAGTTTACAAAGTTCCAATTTAGTCCTTTAGAACTTTAATATATTGACGTCATGCAATCCTTTATATTTTTCCTAACTTGGCGCCTAGAGCTCTTTTTGAGCACCTAACTAATATCAGGATCCTTGTAGTCCTTTTGCCCTACACAAAACACGCAATAACCAGGATGGTGACTCCAAAGAGTTGGCATGAATCAGAACCAAATAGCACATGATGTAATGCACAGAAGACCAAGTTAACAACAAATATTATGGATGCTTACCACACAAGCTGGTGCCAGAGGAACAAAAGTGAGATTTTTCTTTGCACCCTCATTTTGTATATCCAAAGTCTAGCAAGAAGATAAAGCAAAAAACGTCAGATTTCCATATAGAAGTTCTAAAGAATACTAATGGTTCATTGGTGCAATTTTCATCCATGTGAGTATCAAGGATCAATGTTCAGACAAAATTAAACTCGTTGGGAGGTGTCAGCCTTCCTTTGGCACAAGTGTGCGTGCACAAACTCACATGGATAATTTCACCAGACGAAATCATATATGACTAAACAAGAAATAAAGGAAAAGTCTGAAGGCAGTCGTTTTCACGCACCCCTTGCGCACGAAAATGAGTTGGCGTGCCACGGTGGAAAATAAAACTCTGCGTTGCGGGAATAAAAACAAGTGATGAAACGATGCATTGTTTCAGACTGAACCAAAACATTCAGCAAGGGAGCGTGAGGTTGAGCAAGAACAAGAGCGCCGCAGAGAAGGCAAAGGCGGAGAGGAAGTCAAGGATGAAGGAATGGCTTGGATGGGAGACCAAGAAGTAGAACTGGGAGAGCAAGAGGATCAGCCGCAGATGCACCCGCAGTCGTCGAAAGTGCTTGGCTTTGCGGAGAGTCCGATACAAAAAGGTCTTGACGGCAATCGAGACGGAGAAAAACGAAGCGTTTTGGGGATTGAATTGCGGCGGGTGCGAGTGGAATTGGTAATGGTAGGGGATTTGGAGAGGGAGGAATGGGTTTGAGTCAAAAGGGTCCGCTTGTAAGGGTTTGAGGAAGAGGAAGAAGAAGGAGAAGGAGGGGCAACAGGGGCATTCTGTAGTAGATGCTGGTGGGAGGGGGATTGAAGAGGAAGAGAAGAAGTGTAGGGATGAAAAGATTGTTTTGGAAGGGGAAAGGTGGGAATTGTAAGAGAAAGAAAACACCCTTTCCCTCTCTTCTCTCTTTTTTTCTTCTGGAAAAGAAGAGGAGGGGTAGGGTTGAAATCGGAAGAGACGCCGCTGCTTTCCGTTCCGATCTGAACTTCAGATTTCTTCTGATGCATTACATATAAGAAAGAAAACACCCTTTTCCTCTCTTCTCTCTTTTTTTCTTCTGTCGTTTTCCTTCTGACGGCAATCGAGACGGAGAAAAACGAAGCGTTTTGGGGATTGAATTGCGGCGGGTGCGAGTGGAATTGGTAATGGTAGGGGATTTGGAGAGGGAGGAATGGGTTTGAGTCAAAAGGGTCCGCTTGTAAGGGTTTGAGGAAGAGGAAGAAGAAGGAGAAGGAGGGGCAACAGGGGCATTCTGTAGTAGATGCTGGTGGGAGGGGGATTGAAGAGGAAGAGAAGAAGTGTAGGGATGAAAAGATTGTTTTGGAAGGGGAAAGGTGGGAATTGTAAGAGAAAGAAAACACCCTTTCCCTCTCTTCTCTCTTTTTTTCTTCTGGAAAAGAAGAGGAGGGGTAGGGTTGAAATCGGAAGGGACGCCGCTGCTTTCCGTTCTGATCTGAACTTCAGATTTCTTCTGATGCATTACATATAAGAAAGAAAACACCCTTTTCCTCTCTTCTCTCTTTTTTTCTTCTGTCGTTTTCTGATGAAATTTTCTCTCCTTGTGATTTCTATGTGTTGGAATGAATTCAAATGGGTGCTAAGATATTTTCTATGGGAAATGTTTTGGATGTTGGTGCTGTCGTTGTTCCTTCTCTGAGAGAGACGGAGAGCAGTGTGCGCGTGAAGTTTTTGGCAATGAGAGAGAGAGAGAGGAATTTTAAAGCAATGTAGAAGAAATGCAAGGGAAAGACCGTAAAACTCAAGAGTGACTGATTCTCTCCCATGGAGTCACGTAATGGATTGGGAAGAGGGAGGGAGGATCTGGGCTTCCCACATTCACCTCATTAATTCACATCATAATTCACGTGAATTAATGAGGTGAATTAATGGGCTTCCCAAATTGCGCACGTGGCGGTGTGCGCAGTTTCATGCGCAAAAATGACTATCTGTAGCTGTATTGAGAAAAAAAGGGTGAGACCCACTCGCATCCCTCCCCACTTTCCTTCTCTCTTTTCCCCTCAATGTCCTGAAACATAAATCAATGATGCACAGGCAGATTATGATACCATATTTCTAAGCGTCGGACACTGATAAAGTCCTCTCAGGGCTCAAGCTATACTCATCTACTAAGTAAACAAGCTTGAACAAGCTGCTTAGCAGACTCAACCCAACCTGCCTGAAGAGAACAATTTGGTACATCAGCAGTCCTAGGAGTGATATACCACCCAAGTCAAACTGAGGCATGGATAAAGAATCAGGATAAACCACACCTGACTCATCAGTTTAGGAGTCCTATGATCTCAAGAGCATACATCTACGACACCTTTACCACCTACAATATTTACAGCCTTGACACTCTTAAGAATTGAAATAGTTAGGACGGTGTCCAAACTTTCACTCCTTTAACATGCCTCTCACTTTTATCATCATGTGAACAATTCCAAGTATTCCCATAAATGTTGGACTCTTCCTTGACACTTAACTTTTTAGTTCCTTATTAAAAATTTTTAAGTGTTAAATTCCATGTACTTTTGGAAGGGATGATGGTGACCATGGATGACGTACAAATATGTTCAGTATGATAGTTTGTTAACATGAAACTTTACAATGAAGAACTGGTCTTTCTATTTTCCTTTTTAAGAGAGAGAACTAATTACCACATGTAAGAACCCAGCCGACAGAATAAGGATAATTTCATTGGGTGTATATTAGGTTTATTGGTCCATATTGGATAAGCCCACAGGCCCTAGATTTATTGAGGTTGGCTAAGAATTCCTATTGGCCAAGAGCTTGTTTTAAACCCCGTTGAGGTAAACCTTGTAAAGTGGATGATGTTGGATGGTATTAACGGGCCCATATTTAAAGGAAGCCCAATTTTGGTTATATCAGGTAATTTTGGATACACCCCGATGGGCCCAAAATTTACTATGCTGGCTAGGGATTTCAGTGGGCCCAATAAATTGGTTAAAGCCCATTTGATATTTATCGGACAAGTGGGCCCATATTTAGCTGGTATTAGGCCCAAATTGTGATACCCCATGCTGAGTAGTGGGTGTATGTGATGTATGAGGTCCCATGTTGCTTGGAGCGAGAAGTTCTTGCTCTATATAATGCTTTCAATGGGGCTCAAATTATACCATTGACTAGTCCGTTCGAAGTATAGCTTGGATGTGGCTTGGGCCTCTCTTGGAGGGAGAAATTCTCGCTCTTTATAATGGTTCCAATTGCTCCAATTATACCATTTGGCTAATCCTTTTGGAGAATAGGCTCATATGTGGCTTGGGTCTCCCTTAGGGCATTACACGAGATTATGTAAAAGCCCATAGATGTTATTGGATGAGTTGAGCTTATTTTGGGTTTAAAGATCAAGCCCATTAAGGTTGCTAAGCGACTTGGCCCATGAAAATATAGGCAAGCCCAAGAGTTTAATTAGACCAATTAAGTAGCCCAACCCATTGTTAAGCCCAAAAAATAGCTAAAAGCCCACAAAAAGGGCCCAAGGAGAGCACCAAGTACCAATGACCTATAACCCACTCAAATGGAACCAATGCACGCTGAAACCACCCTTGCACATATCTTCTTCCCCAAAAACATTAGGGCTGCTGCATCTCCATGTTTCTCATCCTCTCGTCCTTTGTGGCACTTCCTAGACTCGCTAACGGACTCAAATAACAGCCACCGGTTCCGCCACCTGCAACCCAACACCCAATCCATAGCCAAAGGCGGAATCAAACCCAAGTTTTGCCTCATGCCCAGTTCTGGGCCTGCACCACAAAAGAAGATCAGCACCGTGTCCTTCAAGCTCGCACAGCCCAGTGAAGCTGCTACTGAGAGCCACCAGCGTGCTCCTACACTGAAGGCAGCTTTGTCTTTCCTCTGCTGTCTTCTCCGTTTTTCCCCCACCAAACAGAGCAAGCCAGCTATCCTTCCTTCCACTCCACCCCTAACATAAACCCACAACCAGGCACTCCAAAGCTCAACCCCCATGCACATGCACCAACATAGACAAGCCCCAAATTCCTGCACCTCTGCTGGCAGCCAACAGCCACTGCCCACAGAAAACTCTGGAAGCAAGCAAATGTTGCTTTCTCCTCTGCCCACCACGTCGCCTTCCCAAGCCATGGCCGTATCACCAATGAAGAGCCCTCGGTTTCTCCTCTTCATCACATGGCCACAACACAACCTACCTTCCAGCAAGCCCCGCAATCCCCGCTCCCTCATGCTACTCTGCTTTGCTCAACCTCTATCTCATGTGGACGACGATTTCTGAGCCACCTCGACCCAGTCCGCCAGCAAGTCAACCATGCCAACAAGCCAAGCTCCCACAGACAGTGCTGACCCACAGTTCCCCACCACCAGATGTCATCCTCGAGCTGCCCTCCATCGCTGTTGGCCATTAGCTTCTATACCGGTCTTCCTTACAGGGTTCTTTCTGAACAGTCAAAGGAAAAGCTAAGACTGCCAGTGAGCCAAGACAGTCCTAGGACTTGGTTCTTTCCCGACAATACTAGAAAGGGCCAAGGCAAAGGTCTCTAACCCTAACACGTGGGGGTAAACAGTGTGTACTGGCCATGGGGTTAAAAGTGGAAAGAATATAATGGAAAGACTATAAAGGCATAATAAAACTAAATGAGACTGAATGTGACTGTGAATGTTATCGCATGAATGAAAACCTACGACCTTATATGTTTACAGTATGAGGTAGTTCTTAGAGAGTATTTGACTCATTTTTGTTTTAATTTATGGTTTTATTAGCAGAAGGTTTGAATAAATTTTAAATAGGGCTTCCGCAAACTCTTTTATTTTTAATAAAGTATGTTTTCTTTTATGTAATAGAATTTTTTATACCTAGTGCATAATAAAGAAGAAAATTTTTAAAGGCATGTAGCATTCTGGTCCCTCACATTTCTCTAAAATTAGTGTCATTCTTAAGTTCTTAACCCTAGGGGGACGGGATATTACACCACATCAGGTGAAGAGATACCTGCTTGCATAGGTCTTCGAGAAACTCAGAATATGCAATAGGCTTTATGTCATTGAATTTGGCAATGAAGGAATGTTTGATAATATCAATAGCCATTTCACAGATGAAGACCATGAGAGCATTCTGCATTATTGAAATGAAATAGATCAGAAAGCCAAATGGGGGTGAAAGACAATTGTTCTTTATACAGAAAGGTTCTCTCCAAAAAAGAAGAGTGTACTAAATAATCTACAGTCGACTTACAAAAACAAAACTTTCAAACCAGGGACCTTCAGCCTCCAGAATATTTTGAGCTAAAACGAATAGCATAAATGCCGAAATGTGAAATCTCTCTACCGAATCTGGTTGGGAGCAATGACATTAAGAAAACAAATATATGAGATGAAATGTAACTACAAAATTACATCAGAAGTAAATCAACATCAAAAGGTAATGGCATTTCCATTAATCTCTAGATCACAGTGCAACAGCTATGAGGCAAGAGCAGTATCCATTTCATAGAAGGAGAAAAATATGGAATTAAATTAGTTGGACACTTTTCCATACACGAGGCTACTGATACTAAAAATAGAATGATAATGTTCAAGACATTATGTGATATACGTAAACTTGATGTTTAATATACTGACGACATTGATTTCTCACTCATACCCAAATAGTTTTTTTTACAAGTATACCCACATAGTTATTATGCATGTCATGTTACAAGTATACCCACATGGTTATATGCATGTCATGTTACATGGAAGCAAGATAGAGAAGTCTTACAGTAATATAAAAGATAGCCTTCTGCAAAAAGTTAATCATTGAGCATTACACAATGGCTAATATGAACAAACTCTAAGGGATCAGGTGAATGAAGGAATTCAAAAACGTTTTCCATACAGGAATAAACATGCATAGCTGAGTTTGAAAACCTCAATCAAATGGAATGACACTCACTCTCAGATATTACATAGCATAGCTCCTTATCGTTCCAGATTGAGTTGACAGTAGTGCAATCAAGGGGAGAATTCAATGGATGTCAACCACTACAATCACATATTGGTTTCACATCACTTTGAACACAAAATGATTAATCAGAACCAGACTAAAAAAGCACTATTTAAAACCCTAACTCAAGACTGCCAAAATATAGCAAGGACATTCGTGCACAAATCTATTAAATGAAAGAGATGAGAGATAAAAGATAAAAATTCAAAAGTTCCACTAAATCTTTAGAACCAGGTTATAACTCTGTAACAAAATACAGTTAAATGAGGTAGTAAAAACCACATATACTTGAATAAATAACAACTGATTTTAAAGTTTTACCACATTATGAGTTTGAGAGAATCAGTTTATTCTTTCTTTGATTTTCTTTATGCAGCTCCGATATGTATTGAAGCAGATGATATAATGTGTTGAAGAGTAGAGTAGAAACAGTGATTTTTCATATTTGTTCGTATTAAGAAGCCTTGAAAGGGGTTACTAGTTAATGCTTTCCTTGGAAGCCTATTTGGCATGTGAAGTCACCCTCTGTAGTTTTCTTTCTTTGGACAGCAACATCGGGATAGATACTTGCATAATAATCTTATAAGCGGAAGAAGATTATTGTGGACTGGTGCTGTGTGCAAGAGACATAGCAAGACTGTAGATCATGTGTTGCTTATTTGCTCAGTTGCTACAGATTTACAGTCCTTCCATTTTGTGGTATTTGGTGCAAGGTGAATTGTGCTCAAGTCAGTGCTTGTGCCACTTCAATATTAGTAAAGGAAACCTAGTTCATACAGGAACAAAAATTTGGAAAGCGATGCCATTGCGTCTCATAAGGACTACATGGCAAGAAAGAGATGGACACACTTTAGAGGGCCAGGAGCTTTCTGCAGAAATGGATCGAGTCCAGTGGTCTAATCCCTATTTGCCACAAGTCACTAGATGGAAATTTTCCATCAACTATACCAGAATTTAGGGATTCATTGTGTTAGAGTGATATTTCAGGATAATAATTTAGTATAGAGCTTATATTTTAAATTTAACCCCTCTAATAGTTGATAATTAAATTGATTTTGCTTATAAAAATCTGGGAGAAGGAACCAAGCCAGTATAGGCATGTTGATAAAGAGAGCCATTGTTGTTATCTTCTGAAGTCAAAAGGCATCCAATGCGTGGATAAGACCATAAGTTCCGGCAGAAACTTTATTCTGTACTAGATCATTTTTAAACATAACAGTGAACAAAATCATAGAAATGAAGTTGCTAACTCACCAAAGTATACCAGGCTGTGAATGTTATCCTTACTTAAACGCTTAAAAACGCTGCTTTTTATCTCAGCAAAGTTATTGGACACCAACAAAGCAAGCAAGGCATTATTGTGAGCAACAATCACGGTGGATAAAGTAATTGCCTGAGCTAACAAGATAAAAGAATGAACAAGTATGGATAGTCAAGGAGTCAACGCAGAAGATAAATAATATAACAGCAACATAAATCTCTATCATGCTGGTAAACTAAGGCCCCCCGTTTGGTTACACGGATGAGATGAGCTGAGAAATGTGAATAGTAGTGAGATGGTTTGTGAATAATAGTGAAATGGTTTGAGTTAAGATGTTTTATGGGATTTTGAAAAATGAGAGAGAAAAAGTTGAATAAAAATATTAATAAAGTTAAAATATTGTCAGAATAAAATTTTTTAATATTATTTTTGTTTTGGGATTTGAAAAAGTTGAATTGTTTTTGTGTTTTGTTTGAAAAATTGGGAAAGTTGTAATGATTAGGTAATGATTAGATGAAAAAGTTCAAGTTTAAAAATTTGAAATTGAAAAGTGTTTGTGTTTGAATGGTATTTGGATGTTGGGATGAGATGAGATGGGTTGAGACCATCTGTGAAACCAAATGGGGCAAAAATAATCGTTGACAAATTTAGGATATTTGAAGCAGCCACAGCTAAAGCTTGGTCAAAAAGGAATCTCCACAACCAGAATCTCATGTTTCCTGGTGGACAACTTGCTAGCCCATCTGCTGAATTAAATAAAGTTTGCAATACATCTCCATTGAAATTTTGACTTAGTTTATCAAATATCTGCAGAAATAAAAGTGCAAGGATCAGTTATACGAAACCTTTAGCAGTCACTGTGACACTTAATGCAGCTCATGAAGTAGAAGTTAAGAGGGAAGACACAATAGTAACATCAATCATTGCTCGCTAATCTATCATGCACAAATGCACAAACAAACACAGAAAACTGTGGGCATGTTTGGTAAATGAAAATTACTGTAATTATATAGAACTCTTGAAAAAGAATTTTGAGATGTGTTTTAGATTGTGTTTTGTAAGTCGGTAGGTAGAATGAAAATTGTTTGGATAAAAAATTTTTAAGAAGTATTTTATATTTGGATTTGTGGATGTGCATATGTAGAATGAAAATTTGTTTGAATCCTCTTGAAACTAGGAAAAGTTTTGGTATTATTTTCATTTACCATTAAAAATGTTTCAAATAGTTTGCACTCTCAAACTATTACCATTTTTTCAATTTGCACCCAAGCTACCAAAACCATCAATTTGCACCTTAAACTACCAAATTTGAAACAATTTGTATCTTTAATTAAGAACTAACCATTAAAATCAATGAAAAATAGGACAATCTTAATGGTTAGATCTTGCTAACGGTGGAAAATTGGCAAAATCTGATAAAGAGTTCTTTCAATTTCTTTGCTCCCAGGTGATGCGATGCATTCCTCCAGTTGACTAAAGACTTGATTATTGGTATATCGATAAGTCCAGCACAGATTGAATTAGAAGCTGGTTCGTGTAACTTCCCGGTCCCCAAGGTTAATAATAAAGTCACTTTTAAAAACTCTCGAGAGCCAGAGTGCTACTACTGATCGTGACTTCAAAAAATTTCTTCTCAAGAAACGTCAGACACAAAAACTCCTTATAATAAATAAAGTCGTTTTGAATTAAAATACTAAAATCGTAAATGAGAGTGTGCGGAAGCATTTATAAAAATTTCTCAAACTCTGTGTCATAAAAAAATCATAACTTAAAATCTCTATACATGATCTAGGCCATTGTCACGGCTCCATGGACAAAGTCCTGTTCTGCAGCTCTACCTTCATAAATATTCTAACCTATGGTGGTTTAAAAATATAAAACAAAGTAAAATGAGTCGATGACTCAATAAGAAACCCATCATATCGTAAACATACTTCACATAAAACTTTTCATAAAATATTTCATACTAAATACTTAAAATCATGATTGTTCATGCGTATGCTATGACAACATGTTTTATCTTGGCTTATTTGACTTATCTTACTTATCATATTGGCCTCCACACTTAATCTTGTGTGCCAAGTTGTGCACCGGCCTCACATCCTGAGGCCGCAAGGAGAGCTACTAATAGTATTCTAGCATACTATGGTAGACCACACTTAGCTCTGTGGGTTGCACATCCACCCATAAATCGCATTAGTAGCATGCATCGAAATGGTCAACTGATTAATTATTCTAAGCTTATCTTACATTTATTAATCTTATGAAAGCTTACGTATCTTATGCAACATGAGATGCAGGAGATGCGTAATATATACATAACTATAATATGTGGAATGAAACATGATGATTGACATGCTTGCAAATATCATGAAATGCGTGGTACATAAACACTGACTTTCAAAGAACTAGATTTAATAATAATATATATAATTAGCTAACGTATATTAATCATAATTTATGATCAAGCTACTTAACTTGTAACGCTAATCCGATATTTTCGGGTTCGATTGATTTCCTTTCATGGGCTCGGCACTGGCTAGAGAGAAATATATTAATTGAGAGCTTGAGAGAAAACAAACGGGAGAGAGGAGAGAGAAAACGTGAGGCATGTTGTGCAAGGAATGAGGCAGACGGCTATTGGCGTAGTGAACGTGGGACACGCACAGTGCTAAACTAGGTATCTTGGGTTCAGCCATTGCACTTACGGAGGTTTATGCTTTCTACAAATAACACATGTAAAGGAAGATATTTATAGAGAGATTTGCGAGAGGGTGTCGACGAGTTCGAGTTGGACTTGATCGTGATCATTTAGGAAGAGAGTTTGAATTTAAAATCATGATCTAGTAGTTCATTCAATGTAGGATTGGCAGTGACTGAGACTGCATAGGAAACTTCAATCAGTGATGATTTTAAATTGAGATAAATTTCTAAAGGCTGATCTTTAAATTCTAAAAGGAGTCTAACTCGTTAATAAATAATAAATGAGATTTAACCTAGTTATTGAACCTAATTAACACCCCTAATCAATCTCAATAATTTATCGCTCGTGGGCTTATCCAATATGGCCATTAAATATAATTTAAGCCCAATAAAAATTATCAATATTCTGACCTTATAATTATTGGGCCGGGTCGTAACAAAATCCCCTCCTTATAAAAATTCCGTACTCGGAATTTGCTACACCTCGAATAACTTACATACTTATCTGCCACATTCTTTTCATGTCTCTTTACTCCTCAGTCATTTAGTTAAAAAGGTTCGATCGTCTCATATTTTGGTCCGATGCCTTGCTAATACTTTAGGCGTACACGTTAGCCCGCTACCTGTCAATACACTCAAAATTCAATCCAAGCATAAACAAATATCAACCTTAACAATGGAATTGATAAATTCACCCAACAATTATCTTACTCCACATATAATAGTAACTAACGATCTCCACATAAATAAAACTCTCCACATGAAATAATAATAATCAAATTCTCCACATAAAATAATAATCTCAATAAATCGTAACCTAATAACCTAAGACTCTCTAAAGTTCGGGTCCTAAATCTTACAACTTGTACTAGGCGATAGAATCGTGTTACCTATAGAACATAAGAGTACCACCAATCATCATGAAATACCATACACCATACATAAATCTATGTCATAGCTTCAAAACCCACAAAATTCATTCTTAATTTTTTCAGATAAAACTCTAAAAAAATATAAGACTATTTCCACATGAACAAGATGCATCATCAATCTTAAAATCAAAGGTTCATAACCTCATATTCAGAAACTTCCTTACTTTATGAGCTAAAACTCTTTCACGTGGTAGGTGCATTTTGACATGAATGTATCTAAAATTTATAGTTCTTAATTTTCATTAACACAATAAATAGTAAAAGTTAAAAATACTTACTGTAGAGCATGATATGCCTTGAGGAGACCATGACCTAGATTTTTTTTTTCACTTTCTGTTTTCAAATGTCCTCTCTCTTTGTAAAAAGCTTTTTTCTTTTTTCTTTTTGCAAAAAGTTTTCTTCTCTTTTATTTTAAAAAGTCTACAGAATCTTTCGACTTAGACTCTGATACCAATTGTAACTGCCCAGTCCCCACGGTTAATAATAAAATCACTTTTAATACAAAGATTCCTTATAATAAATAAAGTCATTTTGAATTAAAATACTAAAATCGTAAATGAGTGCGTGGAAGCAATTATTAAAATTTCTCAAAGTACGTGCCATAAAAATCATAACTTAAAATCTCTATACATGATCTAGGCCATTGTCATGGCTCCATGGACTAAGTCCCGTCCTGCAATTCTACCTTAATAAATATTCTGACCTGGGGTAGTTTAAAAACATAAAACAAATAGAAATGAATCGATGACTCAGTAAGAAACCCATCATAACGTAAACATACTTAATATAAAGTTTTTTATAAAATCTTTTATGTTGAGAACTTAAAATCATGATTGTTCATACGAATGCTATGACATGCATGACTTATCTTACT
The DNA here is from genome assembly GCA_961763995.1 of Juglans cinerea. Taxonomy (NCBI): domain Eukaryota; kingdom Viridiplantae; phylum Streptophyta; class Magnoliopsida; order Fagales; family Juglandaceae; genus Juglans; species Juglans cinerea. Next base: position 28,238,262 of record CAUIVZ010000003.1, read on the forward strand.
TATCATATGGGCCAACACACTTAATCGTGTGTGCCAGATTGTGCACCGGCCCCACTTCCCCAGCTGCAAAGGGAGCCAATAATAGTATTCTAGTATACTATGGTGGACCATGCTTAGCTCTGTGGCTTGCACATCCACCCATAAATCGCATTGGTACCATGCATCTAAGTGGCCATCTGATTAACTTTTCTAAGCTTATCTTACACTTGATCTTATGAAAACTTACGTGCCTGATACAATGTGAGATGCATGAGATGCATAATACATAAATAACTATAATATGCAGAATGATACACGATGAATGACGTGCTTGCAAATATCATGACACGCGTGGTACATAAACACTGGCTTTCAAATAATTGTCTTTAATAATAATATATATAAATAGCTAACATATGTTAATCCTAATTTATGATCAAACTACTTACCTTGTAGCGCTAATCCGATATTTTCAGGGTGTGACTAATTTCCTTTCATGTGCTCAACGCTTGCTAGAGAGAAATAGATTAGCCGAGAGCTTGAGAGAAAACAAACGTGAGAAAGAAGGCGAGAGAAAACATGAGGGATGTTGTGAGAGGAATGGGGCAGTCAGCTATTGGCGTGGTGAACGTGAGACATGCACAGTGTAACGCCCCAATGGAAGGCCTTAATCACATTGCCTATACTTCAAAAGGACGAGGCAATGATACAATTGGAACCCCATTGAAATCTTATAAAGAGCAAGAACTTCTCCTTCCCAAGCAATGTGGGATCTCATACATCACTTACCATTATCCTTATCATATGGGGTATCATAATCTACCCCTCTTAAATTTCTGACGTTCTCCTCGGGCCAGTCCGTCGTGGGTAGCACAGCTCAAGTCCCACATTTATGATTTGGATAGGCTCTGAGACCATGTGCAACGCCTCAATGGAATACCTAACCAAATGGCCTATACTCCAAAATGACTAGTCAATGATAGAATTAGAACCTCATTGGAACCTTATAAAATGCAAGAACTTCTCATTCTCAAGCAATGTAGGATCTCATACACCACATACCATTATTCTTATCATATGGGGTATCACACATGGTGTTGAACTAGGTATCTTCAGTTCGGCCGTTGCACTTACTAAGGTTTATGGTTTTCCAAATAACAATAGGAAGGGATATTAATAGAGAGATTTGGGAGAGGGAGCCGACTAATTCGAATTCGAGTTGGACTCGTTCACGATCATTCAAGAAGAGAGTTTAAATTTAAAAACATGAAATTCATTTAATGTAGGATTGACAGTGATTGAGACTGTGTAGGGGACTTCAATCAGTGATGATTATAAATTGAAATAAATTTCTAATAGCCTATCTTTAAATTTTAAAAGGAGTCTAACTCGTTGAATAAATAACAAATAGGATTTAACCTAGTTATTGAGCCTAATTAACACTCCTAATCAACCTCAATAATTTATCACTCGTGAACTTATCTAATATGGCACATTAAATATAATTTAGGCACAATAAAAATTATCAATATTCTGACATTAGAATTATTGGGTCGGGTCGTTACAGTTCGACAGGAAGCTTTTGAAAATGCAGTGCACCCAGGTAAATAAGAATCATTGATCGATATTGATAGAGGTTAGACGGACATCCCACACCCAAAAGGTGCCACTTGCTGCTCCACTATATTATTCAGGTTACAAAAATTTAAACACATGCATATAGCATCCCCTTTTGCTTTGCCAACAAGCTCTTGATCAAATGATATTCTCCACCCTAGAAATGGAATGGAGAATGATGTGGTGGGTTCAAAATGCACTGGGTGCAAGCATAACTTTCCAATAAAAGAAAAAGAAAAAACAAAAGTGTTTCTCTTTGTTACTGGATGGGGAAAGATTTTAGAAGATGTTCATTCTTCATGATGCATGCCTGTTCATGCATATTTCCATTTCTACAAGAAAATAATAGTTATGAATTTTGCTTCCTAAAACCATCCATGTTCCATTGTTGAGCAAAACTAACACATTCAAATCAAGAGACATTTGTTCATCTTCCTTCCAGGCAGTTGCCTAGAATCAGCACAGTTTAGGAATAATAACCCATTCTCCATGCTTACACTTGTACACTCCCTATGTACTTGGGTTGCATCTTTTGAGCTTAAATATATCTTTTACTTGTAAAAAAAATCAGATCCCATGCTCAAATTCTATTTACTCACCTCTAGCACATTGTACACCACATATAGTTTGATTGTTCCTTGCCCACGAATCATATGGTAAATTAAGCTGATATCTGAGGAAAAGAATTAAAAAAGAAAACATATCACCATAAAAGAGAAAATAATCAGTAAAAGAATACTACAAATATAGTAGCGCTGTATTATCCTTACGAAACCTGTTTGCTGCAAAAGAGCGACTCCACAGGCCATTATAACTAAACAGCCAAAATCAGACAGTTCTGCTGCAGACGGCATCTTGAACTGCCTGCCAAAAGAATGGTTAGATTATTTTATAAGCATCACAAGTTATTTTACCAAGTGTACGGAAAGGGTAGAAAGATTATGATGTGTGTACTATTTTGGTATTAGTCCTATAAATTCCAAGCTAAGCAAACACCTAGAATGCTAAGCATAGGTCCTGAACTTCTAGAATACTATTATATAGAGTCCTTATAAAGATGGATACGGACAAGCAAAAAGAAACACAACCTAATAGACATGCACACAAGTTTAGAACAACAGATTAAGGAGTTACTTGGGAATAGAGATGGTTTCATTTCATCTCATCTCATCTCAAAATTTCTTATCTCATTTCCTTCCCAAACATCACTTAAACACAAAAAACATTACAACTTTTTTAAGTCTCAAAAATAAAAATAATATTAAAAACTTATAATCTAATAATATTTTAACTTAATAATATTTTTATTCAACTTTTTTTCTCTCATTTCCTAAAACCCAATAAAATATCTTAACTCAAACCATTTAACTATTATTCACAGATTTCTCATCTCATCTCATTCCCCAAGCATCTCCTAATGAACTTAGAAAATAAGGGTCACAAAAAGAACACATTTATCCACTGAAACCCAGGAACATCCAGACATTTTGGAAGGTGAGGAATGAGGTCATAATTTTCTGTGTCACACATGAGTCAGTGGACAACAATCGAACAAAGTTTACCGAGCACCTTTTCTACTAAGGATCTCTTGCATAGCTGACACCTGAGATTACACACAATCCATTAGGTACAGACATAGCAGCAGCTTGTCGTGGTTGTTAGTTCATTTGAATAACTCCAAAATTATTCTGCATTCCTAAGGGATTGACACCCCTTAAAACACCACTCACAAATCGTATGCTGTAAGATCAGACAATAAGCTTGGCATAAGCCTTCACAAGGTAATAAAAAACTTCAAAAAAGATAACTAACCTTGTACATAGAAGCCTCCACAAGGTAATCAGAATTCTTGTTGGCATGACAGTTAACAGCGATAGAAACGAATCGACACAGACGAAGAAGCCAACATCTATGAGCTGCAAAATTTGGCAATATTTAAGAATCTCTCTCATAAGCATTATGGATATCCTAGATCATAAACTGATCAACGAGCCAGTAAAATCCCTTTGTTTGTTTTTTCTTTCTTCTTTTTCCAGCGAGTAGAAACAAGTTCAACATTATATTTCAAAGGAACTTTAATATTTTCAAATTGTAAGAATGAAAAAGAAGAAAATAAATGAGCCTTATAATTCCATTATGTGATAGACCAGATCCCGGAGGCACTGAGCTGGAGATAAATAATATTTATCGCACTGCACAAGATACTGAGGCACGCAAAAGATTCATAAACCACTCATGCACCATTTAAGATGCAAGGGATCTCAACTTCGTTTAAATGAACAGTCGTCGGTTTTGTACATCAACGTACGTAACGCCAACGAATTAAGTTCAGCTCTCTTGAAGGTCATGAAAACAGAGCCAAAAATTACCAATTCACATCTCCATGGCAGACGGAAGATGGTATCGTAAACTCTTTCTCGTTCTTTCTCGTTACCCAGTGTGGTTGTGCTCCGTAATGAATTGCCGTTGTACATTTCTTCAATGAAGTACTTGACCGGCGACTTCTCCACCGAAAATGTAACTTATAGCAAGACGTACATAGCACCACAAAAATAAACATCGAAAACCATCAATAAATTAGACAGGAACAATGTAATGAGGAAGGGTCAAAATGACTCACAATTGGGATCCTCAGCCATGAGCCGCTTCCAATCCAAGGACTCCGCAGTGTCTAACCTGTTGGGCAACACGGCCACATTCGGCTCGCTCAGTTGCTTCAGGGCCGCCGAGCTCACTTCAATGCCTTTCTCGCTGGCAGTTTCTTCAACCCGCGACGCCGCGGCGTCATCTCCGGCCCCGCCCACACTCCTCTGCCTCAGTTCCCCGAAATTGAACCCCTCGCCACGCACATTCGGGAACTCAGGCTCCGTAACTTGCGTCACCGTGCAGAGGCTCCCTCCTCTCTCCTCCGGAACCCTATTCTCCTCGCACACAATGGTCCCAGCGCTATAGCTCTTAGAGTTCGATTCAATTCCATTGGGATAATAGGTACAGCTACTCTCCCCGTTTTCCGGAAGCGTGCCGGTGTTTGTGTAATGATCGAAAACGGACTCGGGATCAGGGGTTGTTTGGGTGATTGTATCATCCGGAATGGAGGACTCGATCGTCTTCTTTCTCTTGGAGCCTTTTTTGTGTTTCCGTTTCTTGCATTTAGGCTTCCCATGGGCAGAAGCTGAAGTGGTTTCCGATTGGACGGCGTAGTTGTGAGATGGATCGGAGATCGGACGGTAGGTGAGGGCATCGTCTTCCTCGAGTAATCTGTTTGTACCGAGAATATCAAAAGAGAGCCTTTTACCGTCGGATCTCAATCCCATGGCCAGCGAGGCCACCAATACAGAGAATTGAAGTAAAAAAAAGATTAATTCAAGGCATGAAAATGGAATCGTTTCTGGATTTTTGGCGTGGGCAGTGGGACGACGCCCAGAATCTTCTTTTTCGCTTGTGCTATCGTGTACGAGTACACAGTACCAGAATAGCATTCATTTGACTTGCTCGAGCATAGGCCATTGCCAAGTCGGAAGTTTCGCTAGAATTTCAAGTTATGGTTATAGGTTTAAACTTTAGTTAAGTAAATTTATATTAGACTAAAATAGTAATATAGTATTATATATTTTAATAATAGTTTATAACTTTTTATTTTATATTTTATAACATTATATATTTTAATAATAGTTCATAATTTTTTATTTTATACTTTATAAATACACTCTATATATTAATTAATAAATATAATGCATATAAATCAAAACCAAAATAAAAAAATGTATAATAATTATCTCCTTAATTATTTTTCCTACGTATTACAACTTTATAATCTGAATACAATACTTCTTCATGCACAACAACTTTCATTTGAGCTAATAAAACCTATAAATAACAAGAAAAAATAAAAGGTCTAAGCACTAGATCATACATAAAATGCACATCATCCAACTTCTTCTTCTTTCTCCTCTCTCTCTCTAATAAACTATCTCCATTCTCTCTAAAAACCTCCTTCGCAGATCTGGCTTGAGGGGTGGGAGCTTCGGCTCCCTTCCCCTCCCTCCCTCCTCCTCCTCCTCCTCCTCCTCCTCCTCCATTCATTCTCTTCTATGTAGTTTTTGTTTTGTGTTTTTGTGTATTTTCAGGCGAAATAAGAGTGAATCGCCGATCTGGGTCCTCCCGCCGCCACAGGCTAGCACGCGCCCCGCCATGGTGAACCCAGCCGCCGATCTTAAAGACCACCGAATGCGACACCAAACGGAGCGGCGAGTAGCCCGCACGCGCGGCTCGTAGTTTCGGCGTCGTTTGGCGCGTGGCCTTCACGCACCACCCGGGAGCCCTCTGCCAACACCACGTGCGGCGTTTCTAGAGTCTGTGAGTCCGGGATCTCCAAGGTCGACTGGCAGTTCCCTTCCCAGAGTGGCGCGTGTACTGCACGCGCCACAGCAGCCTCTGTGTTCGATTTTCTTTTGTTGCAGTGTTTTTTCTTTGTAGTTTTTCTTTGTGTAATGTAGTTTCTAGGTTAATAAAAATCTTAAAAAAAGTAGTACCTTCGGACTTTGGTCCGAATGGAGTATTAGTCCCCCCCTCCGCGTTGACGGGGTTGTTAAGGTTTGGTATACCCTACCCTGCTTAGTCGGGGTATGGGGCTTTGTAATCTCTGTTGTGGACAGAGGTGGTATTTTCTCTAAAGATCTAGATCTTTAGAGATTTACTGTCTGGACTAGACCATGTCAGTCACGAAAGTGTAATGGGAAGATACTAACGATTGTAATTGATTTGTTTTTCAAATCAACTTTGTAAGTCCTCTCTTAATGAAGGTTAACACCCGTTTACTAAAAAAAAAAAAAACTTCTTCTTCTTTAGTTCGAATTTTACACATCTTTGGTATATGAAATAGAACAACATATACTTTTTGGTATATAAAACAGAACAACCACCCTTGCCACTAGAAATAGACTCTACAGACACAACCACCCTTGCCACAATCCTCATTACAATATGCATTCTTCTTCACCCCAATCACTGCATAGTTCATTCAATATGACAGTTTAGAATAGGACATTGGAATATTAGTGGTTTAGATAGATAACACCATTTCTCAAACTTGTTGTAAAGGCAGAATGAATTCTATAAATGCAAAGGCCTATTCCAACATAAGTTTCTCGTTCTCAATTTCCTTTCCAAACAAACAAAGGCAGAATGAATTCTATAAATGCAAGCCCTTGCTGAAAATAACCAAATAATTAAGCTTGATAAGTTGAACTCAACTCACTAAAAGGATTAGCAGAATCTCCAAACAAAGGACAATAAAGCTGCTAAAGATTGTGATGAAGTGAAAATAAATCAACTAAAATAACTAAAAGAAACAGAGAGTGACATTCTGACCTTATTCTGACCTTGTGTTTTTTCCAATCTTTCTTCTTTTTGGTAGGAAAAGTTAATTTCCCTATAATTCTATATCAGTTCCTCTTCGGAACGGTCGGCCTGATATTAGCGTTTAATAGCCCCCAATCAAAGGCCGCCACATCAGCAATTCTACACAAATGAACATAAGATTATCACACTTGATAATTTCAAGATTTCATTTATCATCTTTGTTCTTCGTTCCATCAAGCTCTCTCTCTCTTGCCTCTTGAGGAACACGTCCCGTCTCCGAGCTGTCATCTACGCCCAAAAACCAGTCCTTTCTGTGGGAAGGTGAAGAAGAGAACTCATCAATGCCCCCACCTCTTTACACGTTCCATTCAATCAATGCCTTTCGCAACCCCCTTACCAATTCTTCTAATTCCTCAAAACAAACAAGAAAAATAAAAATTACAAATGCCCAAATTCCAACCCGATTCTGGTTCCTTCATGTCCCTAAATTAAATTTGGTTCATAAATAGGTCGTTTGTAATTCCTTTTACAAACGACCTATCCTTTCTTGGTGGGGATGCTTTTTTTTTCCTCGTGAAGCTGGTTTGTGGTGTGGTCATAGTGGAGAAAAAATGAGACGTATTCGTGGTATTTTCTCATTGGAAGGCTGTTATTTGGGGAGAAATAGACAGACTGGTTGGAAGTTTTTCTCATTTATATTAGTTCCATGCCTGTTTTATTCACGCTTTTGTACATAAAAGTGTAAGAACAATCTACAAATTACCCAAAACAGTCCATATAAATACCAACATAATCCATAAAAATACTAACACAATCCACAAGACCAACACATTCCATTAAACTAAAAGTTTCAGTTCAATTTCTAGTAAAAAAGAGAATATACAGTCCACCATCGCAATACCCAAATATACATGAACAAAAACATACTCATAGCAATACCCAAATATGCAATACTCATCGCAATACCCAAATATGCAACACCATCACAATACGTAATACCAAATTTTTTACACAACCGCAGATCCCGAGGAGGACGTTGATGAAGCAGCGGTTGAAATTTTCAAAGATGTGTTAAGGTTGAAATCTGGATACGCATTAGGGATGGGGCACATGGTCATTCCTAAACCTTCTCCTTCAATGAAGAAGAACAAAGCTTTTATGCGTCTAGCGGAGGAGAACGAACGGAACAAAAGTGATGATGAAATGTATAAGAGCAAAATAGAGCAGATGATGGCTGATATTGTAGCTATGAAGAAGAATTTTGATGAGTATGAAAAATTCATGAACTATCGGGTATCTGAGTTGGAGGGAAATACTGAGTCTCATAGAGAGACTCAGTAGGATGCTTAGGCATCCCAAGTCCAGCAGTAACTTTTGTGGACTATTTTTGTGGATGGTAACAATCCAAAGGCCATAGTGGTTTGTAGAAAAAGAATATATCTATCTACAAACATTGCTATATGATATTGTTAGGTTGGGTATGTTAGAACTAGTGTAGGAAAATTAACAGCTGTTTTGGTATATTTTTTGCTAGTGTTTTGTATTGGATTATTGGGGATGTAAGTAGTGACTGTTGATTGTACTTTGCCGCTTCAGAGACTTGTGGTTATGAAGGGGTAATTCCTGGCTATAATTTGTGCATTTAATTAATGGTTTATAGACTGTGTATATATTAAACCAGACTTCATTGGCTAATATCAGTGTTGCTTTCATTGTATACAGGTTTAAGCTCTCTCATAACTTAGGTAGAAATTTGATGGAAGGATAAAACAGTAGTTGGTGGAGATGAAGAGGGTTTCAGATTGCTAGCAAAATTTGCATTTTATTCCTTTGAGCAATACATAGCAATAGCAAATATAACTACACAAAAAGGGCATCTATATGTATCGAGTGTTAGATCATTTGCTGGAAACATGTATTAATTGCTTGTACTTGATGGTTTTCTCATCTTTCAGGTCTTAAAGGTACAACAGAGGATCCAATCTCTCCAGGCAGGGAGCACTATTCCAGAATGGAGATTGTCTCAGTGAATCAGCATTAGTACTGCAACGTGTGTTTACTACAGTAATGTGTCTTTTAGTCCCAAAGTTATCATCCATGTTGTTGGCACGTGAGGTTTGTAATTCCCTCCTGTACTTGGATTCTATTTGCAAACATACTTGTATTTTGATGGCCTATATTGATTGGTTAACCTAGTGGACAGATTTGTAAATTACAATATTAATTATGTATATATACATAATAGTTGTTGGTAATCTAAATTTTTGGTTGGATTAGTTTGATATATGATGTTGGTTACATTTGTTGATGGATTATTGTGTTGAAAGAGGTTTAATACAAGCTTGTTTGTGGGATAAGTACTATACGAAGTGTTGATTTTTTGTTGGATTAATTGTTTTTGGGATCTGATTGGTAGGAAACCGATTTTTGTCTAGTAGCAAATACTGGTGAGAACAAACTTTTTAAGAAGAGTTGATTTGGTCACAAATCATTTTTTCTCACCATCGTAATTCTCATGACTAATATTCTTGGGAAATGCATCTTTTTGGGCAAATGATCTTGATGGAAGCTATTTAACCAAACTAAGAGAAAAATTAATTTCCACCGAAAATTGTCATGACAAAACCCCTTTTGCCATGAATTAATTCCCGTGGAAAAAAGTGGATCACTTTTGTAACAAATGAGCTTCACCGGAAACAATTATTTACAATCAATCAAGTTGGTAGAAAATACTCTTTTCCGACCAATTGATTGTAGTGGAAATTGTAATTTCTACCAAAAGTTATCTTCCGGATTATTTGTTTCCCATGAACAAATTGGTGGGTAAAACGCAAAAGACCAATCTTTTGCCACGAACGCAATTCGTGGATATAGTAGTGTTGCCACGAAATCATTTCATGGATAACGACATTATTGCCGACCACGAGGTCATGTTAGTGGACTTATTTGCCACGAAATTAAAATGCTTTATCCACCTTTCATGTTGTGGCAAAAAGATAACTTTTCCCATGAACTCAAAATTTGGTAGAAAAAGTACTTTTCCCCACCAGTTATATGCCACGAGTGTCCCACGGATCATATTGGTGGAAAAAGATGATTTCCCACTAAGTATACACTTTTTCCGACCACAGTCCCTCTTGGAAAAAAGTGAAATTTCTTGTAGCTAGCTAATTTCATACTCAAAATTATATGTAGCAAACCAGTTACCCAAATCGCAATTTTCCTGTGATAGATTTGTGGAAGAAATTGTGCAACCTTCTGGATGACAATTCCTCACAAGGAAAGGGGTTCAACACATCAATGGTCTTTGCAAAGCAAAACACATGGCTATTCAATCACTCGAAAAAGAGAAAATGGGAGAAAATAAAAAGAGAAGAGGGAGAGGAAAGCCTACACAGAGAAGAGGGAGAGAGGAGCAAGGAAGAGAGATTACCGTTTGGGCTGGAAGACGATGGTAATGTGGACGATTGACAGAGAGAAGGGGGCTTGCGGTTTGAAGAAGAGCCTGCGAGGTATCTTGTCCTAAAGAGCTTTCGGGATGAAGAAAGGAAAGAACGAGGGAAATGGGCAGCAGCTTTCGGGATGAAGAAAGAGAAAAGAACGAGGGAAAGAGACAGCGAGAGGTAGATGAAATAATAAAATACACTTATCCAGCGTGAACAGTAACTCACCAAGTCTGGAGAGCACCCAAGAATTACTGTAGCTCAAGTGTTGAGCTTTGGACCATTGGCTAATCCAATGTGGAGGCGTTTTCTCACATCTAGCTAAAGTTTGGACTTGCATTGGCATTTGGCTAGGCCATTGCCAATGCTCTAATAAACCCAAAGGAAATGACTTGCCTCGGGTTACATTTTTAACAGGATATATCTCTTACTAAAAATTTAACATACAGTTCTTGTTTGGTTACGCAATTCAAATGAAATAAGATGAAATGTTTTATTAAAATTTAAATAAAATATTATTATGACATAATTTTTAGTATTATTTTTATTTTATAATTTTAAAAAGTTGAATTATTTACTATATTTTATGTGAGAGTTTAAAAAAGTTAATTATATAAGATAAGATGATATAGTTTGGTTTTGTATAACCAAACCAGTCCTCAGTTATCAATGTAATTTTAATTTTAGTGTAATAGACTAATAGTAATAGTCGAATTTTAACTTTTGTGTAATGATAACTGTTGATGTCGTGTTTCGCTGGGCTGGGCAATTCCACTCGGTCAGTGCTCGTGCGATCACCTGCACAGTAACAAGCGGGGACCTCGGGGTCTGTTGATTCTCCGATACTTAAGTCAGTATGGTGTTGAGGATGAAGATGAAGTATATTGATGATGATAGTGTTGGATTACTTACCTGTATGCTGCAGGTAGTATTTATTTATACTTGCTGACCTGGTCTCCACAGTAGGGGAGTGTTGCATAGCAGGAGATCATATATGCATGATGTCCACTGAGTGCTCAGCGTTACTGAGTGGTGTTCAAGCCTTGTCGTATTGAATGCGGCGTATTTTCTGCCTTGGGCCATTTCCATCTCATTAAATGCTGGGTGTGAACCGCCACCAGTTTTCTCGTCTGGCATTGAATGCTATATTCCTTACCTTTTAAGCCTTGCCTGCATTTCCTGTCTTGTTTCTTGATGTAAGCATGATCCGACCCGGGTCTTATACCCGAGCCTTGACCCAGGTGCTACCGTTTGACCCCATCCATATTATGTACCTGGGCCCTATCCGACCATTGTCTCCAGCCCGATCCAGCCCATACCTTATATCTGGGTTTTAACCTGGACCCTGCCTTTAGCCCAATCCAAAGTATTTCCTCCCTTCACAGTACCCCACGAATTTTATTACACTTGTGGGCTGGAAATTATAAGAAGTTTTTTTTTTGTTTTGTTTGGCAAGCGAATCCCCATGAAGATTTCTAACATGGTCGAGCGCATGGAAGGTGAACAGGTTTGCGTGTACCTATCCGTTCTTTCCGCCCATATCTAAGGGGATGCGAACCAATCTCTGTATTTAATGAATAATCATTAACTCTATCTCCATTAACTGAAGCTGCTCCCTGGTGTGAACTTCAATGTTGTTCGAGATTGGTTCGTTTCGCGCACGCGTGTGGTAGTTAAGCACCATTCTGTTTTTCTGCGGCAGATGTATCCCTTCGTACTTTGTGCCGTCATTTCAGACACCTAGCAGTTCCATCGCACTGTTTTTATTCATTTCTTCCCCCTCATTTCTTCCTCTCTTTCCTCTTCATTATTTCCGTCTCGCCCTCCTTCTTTGTTTCCCTAAAATTTAAAAAATACTCTAAGCTTCCCGCCTACCTTCACCATGACCAAACGAGGCAAGAACGATCCCCGTTTAAGTTATTTCGCTGGGAAACGGTGGATGTCGGTCATGACTGGTAATGAACTTCATACATTCTGTAGACAATATCCTATCCCTCCAAGAACCGTTCTTGAAATCCCTAGTTCTCGCATTCCGATGGTGGACGAGGATGGTCTGGCGATAGAGGTGGTTCTTTATCCCCATATGTTTTCCAACAGATTGCGCTTGCCATTTTGCCACCCGGTGCGTCATACTCTGGATTTACTGCAACTAGCTTCGGCACAACTTAACCCCAATGCTTGGCGTTTCATTATGGCTAGTTATGTTGCCCTTCGAATCGTTCTAGGTGATTCAGAAGATTACCCCAACTGCTCGGGAGTTTCTGTCGGTGTACCGTATCAACTGGCTTCCTAGAAACGTTTGTAGTTTCCAATCCCAATCCACTGAGAAATGTTTCACTACTCTGGAGAGACATTATTCTTCAATAAAAGATTGGCACTGGCGATTCTTTTTTGTAAGAGGCTCAGATTGGGAGTTCCCGGAAGGAGAGTGTGAGTACGAGGAGTTTCCTGTCCGATCTATATGGGGTAAGGTTCCGACTACCAAGTCTCTCTCCATCAAGTTATCGGAGAGAAGATTTCAGGATTACTTACGTAATGTCCTAGGCAACGGCTCATCCAACCCTAGCTGAGTCTGATTCATTGCTGAGCGATGAGGACATTCATCGCTACAATGTTCTTCCCCACCGTGCACATGTGCTAGGTCGGGATTTCTTAAAAGTTCCCCCTTCTCCTCAGAGGGAGAAGCGCCGTGCAATTTCTCCGCCTGAAGATAATTGCGCAAAGCGGTCTCACACAGATGAAGGTGCTTCTGTGCCCATTCAACCTGCATCTTCCCAGGATGCTCCTTCGAAATCCTCACATCCCCCCTACCGAGTGTTCCCCTTAAAGAGAAAAAGGGTTCCCACCAAGCGGCTCCAAAGTCCAGTTCTTACCGTGCTGCTAAAAAGAGCAGTTCCCACCGAGCCGCTCCTAAAAGCACTTCTCTCCGACCTGCTAAAGAGAGCAGTTCCCACCGAGCTGCTCCTGAAAGCACTTCTCACTTAGCTGCTCCAACAAACAACCCCCCGAGAGGTAATTTTTTGATATTTATAAGACCCTTCCTCCTTTTATTGCGTTCGTTTAAACAAAAGATAATATAATTTTGCCTTCTTTTTTAAGCCTTGCTAAGGGAGACGAGGTTGACATTGCCATTGCCTTTCTCTTTTCTTCGACTTTTGACCACCCGACGTCTTGAGGTTCTGGTCCAGCAATAGGAGCTTTCCCCTCCTTTGAGGAGGTTCTTAGTCAGGAGGGGGTTCCACCATGTGAGTCACCAACTCCTTTTGAGGAAAGACTCGCCGAGGTTAAAGCTTCCTTTGGGGAGTGCTTGACTAACTCCCCCATTTCGCCTCTGAAGTTCTCAGGTCGAACACCCCCCAGTTTTTCTTCGGCCCCTATTTCAACAGTTTTCGCCTCTCCTCCAGTCTCGCCCTTAGGAATGGACATGGAGGTTAGTCCTATTAGAGACAAGGAGCTAACTCCTCCTGAGATTGTGGAACCATGTTCCGAGGAGACTGTGGAATTGCCTGAGACTACGGAACCGTGTTCTGAGGAGACTGCAGAACCGATTCCTTCTGAAGTTTCGGTCTTCTCCTCAGTGTTGGAACCGCCTTCCGAGCCGGTCCCCCCAATAGTCCCAGAAGTTACCCCTTCTCTTCCAATATCTCAGATATTTGCTTCTTGCATATTTGCTTGAACCTTTTTTCCTTCTTCTCTCCCTTTTTCCTTATAGTTGTATTCTATGCCAAGCTGCGTATTCATTTTAGGAATGCTCAATCCCTCAAGCCGAGACCATTCCTCCGTTCCATGAAGATGTTATTATGGTGGATGACATTTCCTCATCTGCTTCCCCTTCATCTAGGAACGATTATCCCCGTTCTAGGGCTGCTTAGGGCGAGAGTTTGGTTCGAGCTGAGGAACGGCCAAGCTCTCCATCTGTGCCCCCCAAGCTCCCCAAATCGAAGTTCCTCTTCAACACGAGGAGGAATCCGGTCTGCCTTCCATACCTACTGAAGCTATTATGTCATTGCTATGTGTAGAACCTTCTTCCTCTTCTGGGAAAAGAAATTCATAAGAGCCCGGGCCAAGCTTTAAGAAGGCTCGGGCGGAATCTTTTGAAGTTCAGGCCCCTGTTCGCCAATGTAAGTGTTTCCTCTCTGTATACTGACCTTCACTTTTTGCCCTTTACCCCTAAATTTGATCTTTTCACGTCCTTTCAGGCCGTGGACCAACTTGCTTCGATGGTTTCCAGAGAGTGGGAGGCTCTTGAAGAGGATTTTAGAGCTCATAGGGCGTTAAACACTCTTATGAACCTGCAAGGGATGAAAATGGGCAAAGACCTCCACAACTTAACTGTGGAGAATAATTCTTTGAGGAAGGACAATGAGTCCCGCTGTCAGAAAATCCGTGCCCAACGGAAAGAGATTGAGGCGATGGAACTGAAGATGAAGGCAATGGAGCATAATTTTGAAACGATGACTCTAGAAATCGAGCTGAAAGATAAGGAGATTTGGTTGAGGGACCTGAAGATTGAAGAAAGCCATACAGACATTGCTTCTAAGGTCCAAGAGTTGGAATCTGCCCAGAAGTAGATTGAAGATCTCCAAGTCCACTTCGAGCTTCTCCTTACTGAAAGGGAATCTGCTGAAGCCGAAGTGCAGAGGTTGGAGTGTGAGTTAGAGTCGTTCCAAGAAGAACTAAAGCAGCGCAAAGAAGCCATTGAGACATTGGCGTGGGAAAAAAGGCAAGCCATTGAAATTCGCTGTCGGATGTTCAACAAATATATGGGGATCTCCAAACAAGGAGATAAGATAAGGGCTTTAGCTCGGGTCACGATTTCTCGTTTATACAAACCAGAAAAGTAACCTAAGTAAACATAATTATTGGTACATTTTTCGACTACAGAGGCCAAACACTATGGTTAGATAATGTTCTCCTCTTTAAGTGGTGGTGTTTGGTGGGGATAGTGCTTGAAGTGTTCATCCATGACTAGTTTAATGATGAATGACTGAAAATAAATAAGACAAGGGTTTACATGGTTTGGCACTATAACACCCCGCCTATTTACCCTTATAGATTAACTCTTAGATCAACACTAGAATTTAGAAGTCTATCTCATTAGAGTAGTCCACGACCCTAAGAGCTTTAGAAATAATTAAATTAAGTTTAGAATCTTGGTTAAGAGCATTGATCGATCACCACACAATTAGTGATCTTGAAACCATGTTTTAAGCTTGATTTTTATTCTTATCAATTTTCATCCTTTTGATCTAAAATTTCCTTGTTTGGTTATCTATTTCTATTACTCATAGATCATATTAGAATTTTAGATAAACCTTTACATATGTCATTTAGGGTAATGACATGTCAAACTCTAAAACCATACCAATCTGCACCCATGTGTACTTTTTTGTGCAATGGACTAATGTGCCTTTAGCTCAAATTTTTTTATACCATTTGTATCAAGGACATTTTTGTTATTGACCCCTCATTTATTCATGAAATTTCCTACCATGCTTGATTTTCGAAAATCCTAGCTAAAATCCCAAATTTTGTCCAATCCAAAAATGCCCTTGATTTCTTGGCAACCATCCAATCCCCACCGTCTACCACGTAAAGAGGATACTCAAGTATGCCTTAAACTAGCCACAAATGCCAAGAGGATAGTCCAAATGAATAAGACAAAAATTTTTGCCTTGTGAATTACCCTATTCCCGGCAGCACCATTAACCCTTAAGCATTGCATTAATTGCACCACCCTTTCACCATTACCATACGATAAAGCCCCTCTCTCCATTGCCATCTCATACGAAGAATGGCAAGTGTAGATCGTTGACCGTAAAGAGTAAGAGCTAAGGAATCGGAAGATACCTTTAGTGAAAGTACTCTAGAATAACCCAGATTTTCAAGAAGCAACTTGGGAACGAAAGGATTTGATGATGAATAAATACCCTCACTTGTTTGTATCTTAATCGAAACATTTGATGAAATACATGTATTTGTTAGAATATATGTTTGATTTTTTGGTATTAATTCTTATATGTTCACTGTTGTTAGCCTAAGCGTAGTAAATATTGTATGCACCTACCATAACTTTGGAACAGGGAATGGCACAACCTAGAATGACCTCACCTATGTCTATTGCGTCAATAGCCCAAAATAGAGAGAGACGGGAACATAGTGGTAGAAATCGACGCGAGAGAAGAGATCGAGTGATGGCTGCACACTGGTGGCAACTAGGGAAGTTTGAGCACCATCGCACCAACATAATAGATGCGGATTCTCAGGGGAGTATTTTATTGCGTAGAGCATTACCGCATGAAGAAAGGCAACTCCCACGAGACCCGATAATATGGAAGGACGCTGGAAGAATGCGTCTGCTTGGAGTAAATCAGGAAGCTGAAACGAGCCACACTGCAGAAGCCTGTGCGAGTAGGTATACACGTTTGAGATATCAGACACCTCTATGGATCGTATTCAATTCCACGAGAAAGGGCAACCCATTGAGAACACTGAGTTGGAGATATAACATAAGTTGAATAAGATGAGAGTAAACATGTACTACGACTATAATTTGGACACGAAATTTTATCTTTTGCAAGATTCGGTAATGGAAGAAACAGACGAAGTACCATTCTCATCATCATCATCTGAAGAATCTACGACCGTGAGTAAGAGAGGTAATAACCCCGATATTACCTATTGTGAATACTTTGGTTAACGTTTTACGGTGCCGATTTCGAGGATGAAATCTTTTTCCAATGGGAGGAGGATGTGAGAACCCGGACTTAGCTAGACTTTTATCTGCATTTTGGTTGCCTAAGTTTTTATTTTATTAAGGGCCATGGATTAGGCATAGAGTGATTAAGACCTTGGGCCTCAGGATTAGGCAACCAAAGCCCAAGAGAAGGGTCATTTAAGCCCTTGGAGTTCGGCCAATTAGGTGGGCTTAAGCCCAAAAAGCCCCAAAGGACCATAGGTCACGCCCCACACCATGTGGCTTGTGCCACCTGTCGCGCATACATAGTCCATGAATCTGGACATGATAATGGGCTAAGGGGGAAAGAAGCTTAGGATTTTGGGAACCCAAAAGGGCTTGCACGCCTATCCTAGTGACAAACTATTGGACTTGCCACATGTCACTCATGCACGAAGGCTTCTAGAAGGGAAATCATGAGAATCACCTAGGAGAGACCAAGAGCCACTTGGCCAACATGCCCCACACTCACCAAGAACCCCATCACTCGCCACTTGTCAATTTTAGATAGTTCCAAGAGATCTTGCATAGGGAAATGGCACATGGGAAGACTAAAGGATTGATCTCTCCTAAGGATTTCATGGGGAACACCAAGAGGCTTTCAAATCCTTAAGCCACACGCCCATTCTAGAGAATTTTTAGACTTTGTCCCATTTTTCATTCATGCATTGGGGAAGGAAAGATTCTAGAAGAAGTATCACATGAAATTTACCATTGTAACCCTAAGTTTTCAGCCACCATATCCAATTTTTTGCCACATGTCATGTATAGAGTTTCTAAGAGACATAGGGAAGTGGGAGAGTCAAATAAGGAATGAGTATAGGAAGAAGAATGTTCTTACTTGGGGAGAGTAAGGGCCACGCATGGGGAAGAGTAAGGGACACCATGGGGAAGATGAAAGATCCCCATGGGGAAATGAGAGAAGAGGGCGACACTTTGAGAGACTCCACACGCCAGTTCCACTTGGCATGCATGCAACACCCACTTTCTTGGGAAGATGAAGTGGCTTTAAGGAAAATTACACATATGTACATGAGATTCATTGAACCTAGATGTTGGAGGGAAGTTTAGAGGGCATTAGGGTTTCGGCCAAGGGAAGAAAAGGGAGGGTCACGCCACATGTCCATTATGCATTGGCTTTTGTTTGACAATTGGCTTCAAGGAGGTAGGCTATATAAAGACCTCATGCCATATGACCACCCTTTTTTCTTCTTGTTCATTTTTCGGATTCCTAAGGCATTCTCTCTACTCCATCTCTCTCTCACGCTACTTAGAGGATTCTCCAAGTCCAAACACAATTTTTTCACGCTTTCCTTCCAACCAAGCAATAACCATACACCCAAGGGAAGACCACGGCTTTAGGAGAATTTCCACGGTAAGAACGTTACAATTTCATCTCTTCTCACAATCACGCACGTCTATTCCAATGTGTAGGAGATCTAAAAGTGAGTTTGAGATTCCGAAGAACACACTCACACACAATTGCAATGGGCTTTCATCTTTGAAATGACCTAAGGTTGCCAAGTAAGTGAGACCGAAAGTTTGAGGACCCAAATCCTCAAACCAATCGGCCATATCACTTACACATCTATTATAAGTTCATGACCTAGCAAGGCTCGAGTAAACTCAAAGGTTTCATCTTCTAGAAACCTATGGACCGAATGTTGGAAAGGGCCACTTTGGGTAAAATGACCAACCATAGTCATCCCTTGACACACGCACAAACGGATTAGGGTTTAATCCTTGTTCTAACAAGTTGTATCATCCATTACAGCTTGCTAGCTTTTTCTTTGAAGGACTTTTGTAAGTAAACCCTCAACCTATTTTCGAGTAACATATCTATATGCTTGTGTGAATCTTTCATCTTGTTTGATAGTGTGTATGTTTGTTATTTAGTGACTTTGTTAATAAATATCTTGTTGTAAGTTGTAAAGAACATGCCATGATTATATGCTTCAATTTGCATGATGATACGCCATGATTTGAAGAGATTAAGGATTCCGCTTATGTGATGATTTGCCATGTTTTCATGTTTCAGATTATGTGATTATCTTTGCCATGATCTATAATCCATTATAGTTTGATTTTGTTCTATAATTAAAATGAATTTTTCAAGCTAATGAACCCCATAAGTTTCGGCCATAGCATGTTTGTGTATGTTTGGATTAAGTGTTTTGATGTTCCATGTGTAATATGCTTTGGATTTTGTCCATGAACTATGCCATGCTCATAGGTTACCATGTCATGATTCGAATGTGTTGCGCTTGATTATTACATGCATGGAATTTCATACGTCACATGTCAAGTGTAAGAATGAGTACGTCTTAAGTCTCATGTCACATGCATTTGGATAAATGATTTCTTCAAAGTGTCTGTAAATATTTTATCACGATCCGAAATGTTAGGACAGGGGAATGTCATGGTGGAACTCCTTTGTCTACTCTGGAGTGCTTAAGAATGGAGTGGTAACCCCTAAGTTGACAAAGAACTGTCAGCTTACTATGATGGATCTTTTTGGAAAGGATGCCGGAGCGAGGTAGGACCTAATGCTAGTGGGTGCCATGGCTAAGGCAAATAACTCGACAAAATACTGTCTTGTTATAATGATTATGAATAAGATGTTTTCACCATGATGTATATATCATTGGTGGTACAGTAACTAGCAGGATCACACGGTGCTTAGGGGAGCCGTGTTATATCCACCATATGTTATAAGAACAAGGCGATGAGCTCATATGATATGAGCTTACACGATATGAATCACATGATATGAGCTCACATGATATGAATCACGTGATATGATATGATATGAACGTTTAAAGATCAACACGAAAATGATGTCAAAGATGTTATTCCGAAAAGTCTCAAGATCTCTGTTACATGTCTTTCGAAAAAGGTCAAGTGCATAAGTCAAGTTTTTGGTCACATTATATGTCAAGTACATGTTCATGGATGCATTCTATGATTGGTCACTTGTATGCTGATGTTAACTGTTGTATGTTGTATGTTTACTTGCTGAGATTTCTCAAAATCTCATTGTGGTAGTTTCCACTACCATTCCCCACCAGGAATGATACAAGTTGTGACAGGTATAGAAGCTCATTTCCGAAGCATTGGAGCTCATTGACAAGCTGAAGAGATTAAGGAATCGGGACAATGATTGATTTTTAGAGAAAAGAATGAAGCCCGACTAGTCTAAAAAAAAAGAGGGACCATTTTTCCTTATGCCAGGAAACATATTTTGGATTTCTAAGGATTTAAGAGCTTTTCGTGATTGGTCCCTTTGTTTTGGGAAAAATTTTTTGGTACTTATGTTTTGGGAGACAATGAATATATATATTATCTGGTACTTTTGCAAAACATGTTATGTTAAGGCAATATTTGGGTTATGTTTAGTCTTACGGTACCATGTGCCAAGGCAACTGCTTTAGGCATTGCCTAGTCTTTTACGAACTTTACATTTTTCGCTGCGTTATTTATTACATATTGCTAGTATATATAAGTGCATTGTATCTTATTTGTCATATACGAGAGGTATGTAGCCTTGTGTTGTATGTTCCGACATTTTAGTCAGCGTCCAATCCTAAGTGGGGTTGGGGCACCATAGTTAGTGATTCTATGTTTCTAAGTATGTTCGTGAGGAGTTTCAAACCCTTAGAAATATCTCATTTTCCCTCACATTATTCCGCGCTACTTTATGTAACACTACAGTCACTGTAAGTTGTCCTCTAACTTACTTTCAGGATACATGTGTATGTATGGTAGTAAGAAATCATCATTCATGTTTGTTATGCTTATATACATGTAATTTCATGCCATGTTTTCATTTCAAGTACATACGTATCCGTTACACGCCATGTTATGCCATGCCATGATTTATTTCCAAGTATATGCTTATCTATTACACGCCATACTATGCCATGCCATGATTTATTTTGCAATACATATTTGTCTATTACACACCATGTTATGCCATGTCATTAGTCACACGAACATGTCATGCACGTTACGCCATATCATGAGTCATACTAATCCATCAAGAAATATTTTCTCAGTTAGCCATGCATGGGACACTCGTGGCGTAATCACTATGATTGTCTAAGTATCTCCATTGATAATTCACCCAAAGTATTTTTGGCATAATTATTCTGATTGTTAGAGTACCTGTATTAAGATGCTCATGGCGTAATCATTCTGATTGTCAGAGCATTTTCATTTGAACTATTACTAAGTACTCATGGCATAATCATTCTGATTATCAGAGTATTTTTAGTTCACATTCAGTCCATTTCACGTTCATATCAGTTTAGTTCATGTCAAAGTATTTTCACTTCACGTGCAGTCCATTTCACGTTCATGTCAGAGTATTTTCAGTTCACATTCATGTCACTTCAGTTTGTCTCAGAGTATATTCAGTTCACGTTCAGTCCATGTCATGTTCATATCAGTTCAGTTCATGTCAATATTTTCAGTTCACGTTCAGTTCATATTAGTTTTAGTTCATGTTAAGTTCAGTTCAGTCAAGTCAAGTCATATCACGTCCATGTTTAGCCACATATTTTCAGTTAAGCACATGTTATGTTTAATTAACCAGATTATATATGGAACAAGATTCCAAGTTCATGTTCAATTCAGTTTCAATTCACATCATGTTTAATACACATTCAAGTTCAATTCAAATCAGTTATAGTTTGTGTTAGTTCAGTTCATGTTAGTTTCAAAGTTATGTCAGCAAATGTCACCATCATTCATGTTCACGTCAACATTCATGTATTTTTACAGTCATTCATGCATCTATAAAATGTTAATTTAAGTTGGTTGTTAACTTCCTGAGATTTGTAATCAAATCTCAATTTGTAGTCTCAACTACCATTCTTCCAGAATGGTAGATCATATGTCAGGATCTGCAGAACCAACAAAGGATCACCTGGATAAGGTCGATTAGACTGCAATACCATAACGTGAAGCTCATCATGTCGATGCTCCAATTTTTGGATAGGAGTATGGCTATCATGGCCGAGTTGCGCGAGCTACTCCTTAGGCTAACCTAATAGTTATTATGTTCATGTTATTATGTACATGAGGAGCTCTATCTCCAGTACTAGTGATGTTACACACATTTTGGACAAGTACTGTAACTTTTGCACGTCAGTTATTATATGATTAGGAAATATGCTTATGTTATTTTGGGATATGTCATATCTGGTGCATATTACTGCTCAAGAAAAAAAATTATCTGCTGTGAATATTGCATATTCTTAAATGCATATAAGGTACATTGCATATTTATCTATCATAAACGGGGGCAGGTAACCTTGTATTGCATATCCCGATGCTTGAGAGTCCGCCAAATCCCGAGAGAAAATTTGGGGGCGTCACAATTTCTACCTCAAAAATCTCTTTTTTAATTTGTTTCCAAACAATATAATATGTTTGAAAGTGCTTTAGACATATGGTTACCAAATAGTAAATAGCTTTAATTGTAGAGCTTATTACTTTAAGCTCTACACTTGACTATTTAAGCTAAAATCTATATTAGCTGCTGCAATCCCAAACATGCATTTAGAAAAAATTTCAGTTCTACTTCGGGTTTTCAACTTCTTCCTTCTCTTCAACTCATGTTCCAGCCTCTTGAATTGGAATGCTAGCTTAGATCTCCTCTAGAAGCAGACTTAAATCATATAAGTTCTTGCTTCAATTCATTTCCCTAGAGATTTTCATTTTACACACTAAAATAGGAACCAAAAATTTTATTTTTGGAAATTTTTGCAAGTCCCGACCAAGAACAAGAACCTTTTCTCTTCATTTCTTTAAGCTCACACCTCTATCTTCTTGTTTTGGTGCTCTAGTTCACACCCTTGGGAAGACGGCTAAGTTTAGGTAAACCCTAGTCCCATTTTCTCCATTTCTTAGGTCTATGGTTAGCACAAAACAACAATAACACAAGTTGATTTCTGAAAATCCTGCTGATGTCCGAATTTATGTAGTGACTTCCAGCTTCAAATGTTCTCACATCTTGCTTCTAATTCTTATTTAGTTGAGTGTATAGAAACGTGGTGGAAAGGTATAAACAAGTAAGATTTGTCCAAACTACTTCTAGAAGAGGGAAGATGAATTTTCTGCTCTATTTTGCTCCAAATGTTTCAGTTTCTGCTATGATTTTAGTCTTGTCATTTTCTCTCTTTAAGTTCCTTTTTTACTTACTTTAACCTTCCAATTTTGTGTCAAACCCTTAAAAGTCAGCGTGTAATTGTAAGTTATCTCCCCAGGCAAATAATAAAAGGGAACAACAAAGGCTTTCACCCAAACCAATAAGTTTTTCCTCTATTATTTTCTAGTTTACCAAGGATTTCCAATTTTTCTTCAACACTAGTTCCCATTGCTTATGTAGTTGGGATTATGGTTAGAGTAGGAAAATTTTAAAGCAAGAATATGTGAAAACCCGGACATAACCATGTCATCGTCTAAATTTCGTTGCCAGTGTATGTTTAAATTTGGGCCATGCAAGAGGTGTAGAGTATTTAGAGACCTTGGACCCTATTTGTTTATAATGCACTAGGCATTTGAGCCCATGAGATAGGCCCAACTAGGCTAGAGAAATCCAGCCAGACCATTGGGCTAAAGCCAAAAACCCTAAAGGAACAAGGGGCGCGCCCAACACAACATACCTTTAGGCCACTTGTCACACATGCAAGGCCCAATGAATCTAGACATGATTGTGGGAAGAAGGGGTTAGAGACTTGGGGTTTCATTAACCTGAAAGCCTTAGCACGCCTACCATGGCAAAGGCCACTTGTCTTGATACTTGTCACACATGTAAAAGGTTTCTTTAGAAAGAGCCAATCATGGGGACGCCTAGGGAACACCATGGATCACTCGGCCAACACACCCCACTCACCAACCACCCACGTTTTCATGCACTTGTCAAAACCATGTGAGTTCCAAGGAGATTGCATGGGGAAGTGGTGCATGGGCGAGCCCAAGGGGCTAAGGCACGTCTCACTAGAGGATTAGTGTTCGGTTTCAAGAAGGGCTTCATGCCTACTCAAGGGTTTCAACTACTTTTTTCCAAGTGTCACTCATGCATGAGATTTTCTAGAAGATAGAAATGATTGGAATTGGAAGGGACGCTTGGGATGGAGCAAAACCCTAGTCCCTAGGTTTCGGCCACCACACCACTCTCCCTCACAAGTGCCACTTGTCATTCACTTAGGAATCCTAGAAGAAGATTCTTGGGGAAGAGGAATAGATTGCTTAGGAAACATGCACCCCACGCCATCTAAGTCTAGAGGAGAGAAAAGGTTGCCAAGGGAACCAACACACACGCCACCCAAGTCTAGAGGAGAGGAAAGGTTGCCTAGGAAATTGTCACTACACACCACCCTAAGAAGCTAGGGAAGAGGAAGAGACCTCGTGGGAAAATGAGAAGGTTTGGCCAACAAATACACACACACACCACTTGCCAAGTGGCAAGCATGCACACGCTCATCCTCCTAAGGATGATTGAAATTTTTGTGTATTGACCTTTTTAGCCATAAGATTCATTGAACCTAGACGCATGAAGATGGGTACTCTTGAAAACTAGGGTTTCGGATGAAGGGTCACACACGCCACTTGTCAATGGGACTCTTAATTTTTTCAAAGCAACATAATGATGAGGAAGATGAAGGAGTCTCGGCCAATGTGCCACATGGCACCCATGCATGAGTCTCTTGTATTTCCATGGTTAAAATGTGAGAGAACAAAAGATGTCTATAAAAGGGGAGAGGCTGACGGGTGAAGAGTCTTTTTGGGCAAATTTCGAGTTCTCACTCTTGCTTCTCTTCTCCTCCCACATGCCTAAGCCTTTTCTCACAGTTTTTCTCACAATTTCTCACCAACCAAACACTGTCTATGTATCCTTCACCTTGATTCAACCAATCTCACGAGTGAAGAAGGAAGTTGTGAATCCACCCAAGAGGAAGGAACACGCACGGTAAGAATCATTCACCCATTTTTACCACACACACATGCACGACCACTTAGAGTGAAAAGGATGATGAAAGGGTTTGGATCCCTGTATCCTTTTGTACATGCACATTTGGTAAAAAGCTAGGGTTTCTCCTCAAGGGAAAGATCAAACCACCACTAGCATTGTACACGTGAGCATGAGACTTTGGAAGGTAAGAAAGACACGGTCACCCTCTTGAGTATGAACTAGGATCCTTCTTCTCTATAGAGTTTGGTCTTATGAGTGAAGTGTGAATGCATAAGGAACCCTTCTAGCTATGAAATGGAATTCATAAGCCATGATGAAGTAAACCCTAGGCACGACACACTCACACATGCACCCACTGGATTAGGGTTTTGTGTGTGTCTTCGTCCGATATTGTTTAATATATTTTCAGCTTGTTATTTATTAACTCTTTAGATTTTCTATAAGTAGACTCTCAGCCTACTTTTGATAATGTTTGTATATACCGCGTGAACATTGCATTCTTCTTTGCTATCATATGCTCTCGCTGATTGATGATAACCTCTTACTATGTAATTGGATTTACATGATAATCTTATTATTGCTTACTTGTTTATGATGCTTTTGGATATGCTTGAAGATAGTGATTCAGCCATGTCTATATATGTATATGCTCATTTAAACATTGTTCTTCCATTTTGATATGTGTTGAGTGCTTTGCCTATATTGCAAACTGAGTATTCGAATGTTCTAATATTTTCAAGCTGTAACCTGAGATGTTCAATGTTCGATTACTTGACTACATGACTCATGGCACTCACATGTTCATATGGTTCATGAAAAGAAAAGTGTTACAAGTCTCATGCCACATGCATTTGAGTTGTATATTATTTTCAAATAAAAGAGTCTGTACATGTTTTATAACGAACCCAAATGCTAAGACGCGGGAATGTCCTGATGGAACTCCTCTATCCACTCTGGAGTGCTTAAATTGGAGTGGTAGTCCTGGATCGACAAAGTATCATCGGCAGACCTCGAATGGATCCTTGTCGAAAGGATAACGGAGCGAGGTAGTACCTAAAACTAATGGGTGACTCACATGTTTTATATGCAGTGAAGGCAAAATGTGTGAACTGTCGCATAGTTTAGGATTATGACGTAGTCACCATGGTCAAGTGGGTCGTTAGATAATGCAGTAACTAGCGGGGAACTAACGCTGCATAGGGGAGCCGTGAGGAATCCAACTACATGTTAAAAGAATTAAACATGGCCATGAGTTAAAGATATGTTACATGTATATTGTTCAATTTACAAAGATGAAAAAGATGTTTTATTTAAAATTTAAGTTGCATAAACCAAGTTTTTGTGTCAAGTACATGTCCATGCATTCATTTCATGGTTTGTCTTTATATGCCTATGTTATATGTTGTCTGTTTACTTACTGAGATTTCTCGAAATCTCACCATGGTAGTTTCCACTACCATTCCCAACTCGGAATGATAGAAGTTGTGGCAGGTACGCGAGACCTTAAAGAGCAATGAATGAGATTAATGAACTGATAGAGGACGAGTTTACGGTAGAGGCTCTTTATAATTTTGCTGCCACCATTTTAGATCTCACGGCACAGCGTCTTAAGGATATTCTAGAAGTCCTTAATAAGGACGACCGCAGACCAGATCACCCGAGCCCAAAGAGGCCACTATGTTAAAGGAACACATGGATTTTGTGACCGGATATCTTAAACAAGCAAGAGATTGTTCTGTTGAGTCAAAGGAAGTTGCTTCTAGCTTAGGATTTCTTGAGCCCAAGCCCCTGCAGACAAGGGGAATTTTCTTGAGTGTATCTAGCGAAGGGGTCTTAGTGCTACTAAATTTCTCGTTTCTTAAATTGAGGTTTACTTTTGCAGATCCCTGTTGTTTTTGGGAGATTTCACAACATTGTCTATTTTGAAGTGATTTGAAAAAATGAAATATTTTGGGATAATTAGTCTTATAGTACCATAATATTTCACACATTTCTCTAAATTTTACTTAGATTTACATGAATTTTCATTGCGATTTATTGCATACTGCTAGAATATAATAGGTGCATTGCATCTTAACTATCATGTATGGGGGTATGTAGCATTATGTTACATGTCCCGACGCTTCAATCATCGTCTAATCTCAAACGAGGGCTGGGGTCGTCATAGAATACAGGAAAATTGTTGGTTGTATTGGTTATTGCAAACCAATGTCTAATTTTTTGTACATTTTATTTTTAGTGCATATAAATTCTTTTTCTGAACATAAGCTCTTTCGCTAAACTAATTTTGCTTATTTGTGTGATAAACTTCTGAAAGCAGAGGGAAAAACCAGCCACCACGTGAGCCTCAAATCTTTACACTTTTTTTGGTTCCAACATGTTTACTAACAAGCTGTCAAACATCTATCTTTGGTAAAATTTCAGATTTTGACACTACTTTGTTCCCTTCAATTCATAGCAATTTCATATCATTTATACACTTTAATCCATGGTTATGACCCACTTTTAATGTAGAAAACTCAATAGACCTTTTTGGACAACAAGTCTCTTTTGGTAAGCTCTTTTCTCTTGGCTTAAATTGAGTTGAAAATTTGGATATTGAAATTAAAGAAATGTGTGACCAATTTATGGAGTTTGAATGGGGCAGTAAGCATGTTATTAAACATGTTTATGAATTTATTTATAATGCTTGAAACACGGAGTTGAAATAGCTTGACCTAGGCATGTT
This sequence comes from Juglans cinerea, assembly GCA_961763995.1. Taxonomy (NCBI): domain Eukaryota; kingdom Viridiplantae; phylum Streptophyta; class Magnoliopsida; order Fagales; family Juglandaceae; genus Juglans; species Juglans cinerea. The sequence continues at coordinate 28,266,104 of CAUIVZ010000003.1, forward strand.
TGGGTAATACCAAACATTCTTCAAATTTCTTATAACTTCATTCCCAAATATCACTCAAAAATAAAATATTTCACTATTCCAAATTTTAAACTTTTCATATAATCATTACTCAAACACAAAAATTAATACAAATTTTACAAATTAAAAAAAAAATTATATTCAAAGAGCGTTTTACCTTTATCTATTCAATTTCACAAACTCCAATGCAAGATTTATTTTAAAAAATATTTTTATTCAACTTTTTCTCTTACATTTCCCAAAACCCAATAAAACATTATCACACAAACCATTTCACTATTATTCACAAAATTTTAAAATACTTTAAGTAAGAATCCAAACATTTAGTGTAACACTCGAGCCAGTCAAGCCGCTTTACAAAACTTTTTGGGTTTATAGTTATGAAAAATCGTTTGGGATTACGAGAAAAAATTTTGGAAGAGAGTTTGGGCCTATGATATTTTTGGCGGAATATAATTTTTCAATGGATTTGACAATTAGGTTTTAAAATCTTTTAATGGACCAAGTGGATGTTCACCCGGAAAATTTATGGGATAAGTTTATTTTTTTTTAGGTTGAGTCGTGGCTCAAAACTTCAGGTAAAAGCCTATGCAATAAGCCCATATATGATCCAACACGTGGGCCAAGTATATTTTTTTTAGACTTAAGAGCCCAGCCCGTGGAAGCGTTTACCAGACTCCGTCGCACAGTTTAAGTCCCTTTTTCCATTTTCATGCAGTCCCTCCATCCTTTCCCTCTAGGTTTTTATTTCTTTACTATATATATCGTATATATATGCTAAGCATCCTCAACCCTGAATTGTGCCGCTCGTCCTCCCCTTCTCAGAATATCAAACTGAGACCTCCACTCCAGCCGCCTCACCACCTTCAAGTAGCCACAACCCAACCACTGCAACTCCACGCACGGAAGCTCTAGCTCTCCCTCTCCCCGTCTTCGCTGGTCTTTGCCAAGCCTTTGTAAAACCACAAGCCTCGGTGGCGTTCAGCATCCCCACCACCCCCACAGCCAAGCCAATGCGTTGCTACTCCCCCGAACTCAGTCCACGCACGGAACCTAAGCCACTCAAGTCCACCACTTCAGCCGTAAGCCACCACCCTCTGCGTAAAACACCACCTATGTTTACACTTCCGAAAAGCAGAGCACCATATCTCTATTTTTCTCACTCAAAACAGAGAGTTCTTACCACCGAACAACCGTACCTCGCCAGCCGCTCCAAGCTATCACCACCTGCACGGAAAAGGACGCTGGACACCCACATGCCACCTCAACTCGTAGCAACCCCTCACGGTGAGCATCTTTTTCTTTCCGCCCTCTCTCTCTCTCGCTCACATCTCCCTCTCTTTCTCTCATGCTCAGCCCAGCTCGACGAAAGCTCCGCCGCACTCCTGCTCTTCTGTCGCACCACCACAGTCCCTCCAGCCAGCCCCGTCGCGCCTTACCCCTCCACGCATGCCTCGGTTTCCCTTGGGTAAGCCCCTGCCGCCGCATACTGGGTGTTATTCTCGTGTGTTGTTTGTTCATCTGGTTTTATTCTTATAAGTTATATACGTACATAATATATATATTATATATATATATATATATATTTATATAAAGTGTTAACTTGATAGTTGAGTACTATTACCAGTTTACCCTAGTGTACTTTCCAGACTTATGTTTTAGGATGAGAGGTCTTTTTGGGCTATGTTTAAATGAGTTTTATTTTAAGTCTCATAAAATATTATTTTTGTATAGATAATATTTTAATAACATTGTTAACTAAAGGAAGTAAACCTATTTATAAGAGAGGAGTTTTTCATGGCGTATTTTATAATACTTTTCAAGTAGTCTAAGTATTTTATTAATTTATAATGCGTTGTTGGTACTTTAGATGTTTTTAAATATTACTTTTTATTGAGTTCCGTAATTGTCTTAATACTTGTTAGATTAAATATCTTATTCGGTACGAATTCGATTAAGTGGATATTGATGTTTTAGAAAAATATGGTATTTTAGGAATTATGAGAATTTTAAGTTTTGAGGTTTTAAAATAGGTTCTTTTAGCATTTTAGGTTTAAATATCGAAACACGTGGTTGATTGAAAATTTACGGGAATTACGTGATTTTTATAGGTGACAATTAATATTTGTTCGGCTTGGTTGATGAATTTTTTGAAAGACTAAGGAGTCCAGGTAAGTGGAGTTTCTATGCTAGGCTTTGCATAAAAATAAATAAAATGGGCTGAGGTTGCTTTTTGAAAAAATATGCATGTTTTGTTATGAAAAGAAATTTGAAACAACCTTAATTATTTGTTTTGCATGACTTATGAAATTGTGTATAAGAATAAAGTACTTTTTGTCATGACTGGTGTAGATATGAGCAAAATTTTGACATTCTGTTTCTGAATTATACAAAAGAGAGCGAATATGAAAAATTATACAGAAATTATATTTTTGTGATCTGATTCTGTTCTGTTCTGAAAATGTTCTGTAATTTGATGTGATTTTTGAAACCTCTGGCATAACATTCTATTTTTGTTCTATTATGACCTTACCACGGGTGTAAAACTGTGGCCTCTGTTTGGGTTGGTACCAACTTTTCTGTTTCTGGTGTACCCACTTTGGAAACAAAGTGATTTTTTGCTTGGTCTTTCCTATGTGCACACTCAGGCTCCGAGAATGATAAGGGAAAAATTCAAATTCTGTTTCTGCTCGATTGTTTGCCGGAGTTTGCACAACCTTACCACGGGGGTTAAACATGGAATTTTGTTCTGATATGATGTTTCAGTTATGTGTGCCAAAGGGATTTTGAATAAGAATATTTTTTGAACGTTCGCTCTGATATTTCTGATAATATGTTCTGACTCTGCATTCTGAAAATAAAAAGTGTTTTGTTCGACATTCTGAACTCTGTAAATGCTCATATTTGCATACTAGTATATGTTCTCTGCTTACTGAGTTGTTGATAATTCACCCCTATCTCCATAATATGTTTCAGATAATTTTGATGCAACAGCTGGAAGTCAGGAATAGGGAGTACTTGCAAGTTTTGTTGATCATAGAAGACTAAGTGCCTTAGGGTACAATGACTTTTTGGAGAGTCTTTTGGTAGTGTTGATATTTTATGTGGCTTTGGTATTTTGAGTAATGGATATTCCTAGTCGTTGTGGAAATGTTTATGTATATTATTGAGGCACTTCTAATGTGTCCTTATGTAGGAACGTGGATATTTGTGTTGAACAAATAGGTTAATATGTTATGGAGACTCTGGTTTATTTTAAAAGTATTATTGGAGATGATTTTAGATGGCATGAGTTAACTCTCCAGACCCTCGGAGACGTGGCGTTACATTTAGTGTCAAGTATGGAAGTTTGACATGAAATTGTTATACCTTGAAAAATTGAATGATAAGAAGGATGCGAAGGTGTATTGGTTTAGCTCTTGGTGGGATTGTTTGATATAGAAAGAAGTTGAAGGGATGAATATTTTGCCTTGTAGTTTAATTTTTGCTAAGTGAAGGAAAAGTGGAGAATTACTGCACTTTCCTTTTAGGAATTGAAGTAAAGATCTAGTTATATTGTATTTAGGAAAACTTAGTATGAAGTAGGTATTGATGTATTGATTCTATTTCATTGAATAGGAACCAAGGGTTAAGCTTTGAGGTGAGTACCTATGACCATACTTCTTATACCATGTTTCTTATTAAAATGCTCTCTTCTTCTACAAATACTTCTTTGTGGTAAAATAGTAAATTTATATAATTTATAAGCCTTTCTTGATAGCCCATGTTGAGCATCCTGTTAATTATAAATGTGTATGAGTCTGATGTAAAGCATTCACATTCAAGGTTGAGATCATACATTTTATCATATACATGTTTTTCTTTAAATTAGTGAGTTTCCTAATGTAAAGTTATAGCATAATATCATACAAAAAAATGCTTATTTCAAAGAAATAAGAAAGAACATGAAAATGTTATGATAGAAAAAGGAAATGAAAGTTTTATTTATTAAAATACGTAATAGCCAACGATTGAATGATGATGGTACCAAATTGACAGTAGACTGCAATGCTGGATCGGTTCAGTTGGTAGTGCACCCAGTAGCACGATCCTGACTGAGGATTTCCAACCCACAGCCATAGGTAGAATTGGGTCCAAAAGACTGTCAACTCTAACACACGGGTGTAATAGTTTGTAACGACCAATGAAAAGTGAAAATTTATTTAGTGATGCTTGATTGAAATGTTTTATGACTTCTTCAAAGAAATGGAATAACTAATGTATGATGCTTTAATTATATGGTGTAATTGTTAGTTGGTTATTAAACTATTTTTGTGTTTAATGTTTTAAGGGTAATATTATTTACAGTCATGGAATGTACAATCCCCGCGTACTCCATTTAAAAAAAAGTGGGGGCTACTATTCAATAAATAATGTTTTTATGTCGATCTCAGATTTATCCACCTTTCTAAAAGGGAGTACATGGGAACTGCACACTCTAGAACTACAAATATCATTTCTCATATTTTAAGCGTCCAGATAATGATATAAATGAAGCTAAGAGCAAGACACACTACTCAGGAAGGTGAGATGAATGTTTAGTGGCGTTCCGTTGGGTCTTGTTGATGGAGTTTTAGTTTGTCTTGTATTTTGTGAAAATGTTTGATAAACACAATGGACTTTTGTTTATGTATTTTGAGAAAACATTTTTGTAAACGGGATGAATCTTCCTATTATGTAATAGTTATGGTTTTAACGTGTAACTAATAGGAAAGTTTTTATATTTTGACAAAGATCTTATTTTGAGCTTTGATAATTATGAAAAATGAGAAAGTCCATTTTGTTAAATGTTAGATTTCACATTATTTATGTATAAAGGGAAAGTGTGACAAAATGTAGCTGCTCATCCCATGATCTCTAAGGAGGAGTTGTTACAAACCCGCCTTGATGAACAGTCTAAGATTAAGCAAAGAGAAAGAGAGGCCATAGGTTGGACATGATCTTATCTTGAATTTGGCCTGATCCTAGCTATACCAGCAAATATCTGTGATTCCCATTTTTTCTTGTTAAGTTATTGCCATTGTTTTCCTGGAAGCTTAAGGAGTGTATAGACTACACTACAAGAAAAAGGCTCTTTTCCAGTACGAAAATTAGTCACAAAAGGTACCCATAATCACCGCAATTACATTTTCCCGTCGGTTTTTGCATCGAAGCACTTTGGATGCCAAAGTTTCTTTACAACTGCTTTTTACCAACAATTCAAAATTATTGTCGCAAATGGATATTATTTCTGACACCCATTCACTGCCGCAAATAGCCAAACTAAGCGCTAGAACAAGGCAACACGAGTATCACCCATTTCGTTGGGAAAGACATTTACCGGCAAAAGTTCTTGACCGCAAATATGAATAAATATGTTGGAAAAACTATTATTAGCAGCGATTTAGTAGCACAGGAAATGGTCTGAAATTTTACAAAACTATTTCCAGCGATTAAAAATCACCGGAAATATTCCCTTACAGTATAAAAAAGAAAATACATTAAACAAGATACATGAATAATACATTACCCATTCATATCATAGGCTTCCTATGTTGTTCATGAGATCATTCATAAATTTGGATTTGTGGTCCATACGCATGCATTTGACTACAAAATAATAATAAAAAAAACTTTATACTTAAACAAAATATATGCTATAAAATAAAAATCTAGAATAAAGTGATAAAAATGACAAAAGACAGTATGATGTGGAGCATGTAAGAAAACCAACCTTGAGTAGATCGCCAACATTTTCTTTAACCAAATTTGAAAAAGAAAATAAGCTCCAAAAAGTAAATAAGTTCCAAAAAGTATACAAGCACCTTAGGAGCTTCTTGATCATAATCAAGTATAATAACATCTTATTTACTGATAAAAAAAATATTAAAAAGGAAGTTGTGTTCAGAATCAAGGAGACACAGCGTCAAGAAGACATAATTTTTTTCTATCAAAGAAAAATAGCTAGATCTTTTGAGGTGTGATATATAACTAACACAAAAAGATACAAATTTCTAAGGACTCACATTGATGTTTCTCGTCTCAAGGACAATGTGTCTTAAGGATGCATCATAAAATAGCACATGCATGCTTTCAAACCAGATGCTGAGTTAAGCAGAATTATACAGTCCTTATTTCAAACTCTCTGCTAAAATTATTACTTATGCAAGTTAACATCAAACCAAAATAGCCAATTCAAACTCTCTGCTAAAAATATTTCAAATCAATTCAAGGAAGAGGAGATCTAAACCAACATGAAAGGAAGAGGAGATCTAAATATTTCAAACTCTCTACTAAAAATATTACAGTGCAGAATCTACATAAAAGGAAGAGGAGATCTAAATCAATTCAAGAACTCCATAGCCAACATTTACACCCAAGGTTTTATGTTATACTGCTCATATATATTATTTCACAAAAAACAAATCCCAACTATTTCCAACTACTTCTACATGTACACGATATATCTATGTGCAGAGACAGCTAAAATTCAATAAGAGCACTGAAAATCCCTTTGTTGAGCTAGAAGTTTCATCTCACTTCCTCACATACAAACATATTTCACAATCCAAGCCAGTATACATATATAATCCACCAAACATACACGTGCCATACCCATTTTATAACCTGAGATCAACATATAATCCATCTAAGTATCCACTTGTTCTTACAAGCGTCATCCATACATAATACATTCAAAGTACATAAATCTGTCGCAGCCAATTAATTTTCTATCATTTTTATCACCTAAGATCAACATACAATCGAAAATATGGACTATTACTATTAGTAAATCCATAGTCCACTTAAACTCAACATACAACAAACTAACACAATCGTAATCACATAACTTCAAAATCTCAACCATGGCCTCCCTTGATCCATGAAGTCCAACACTATAACACAACTACATACTTAATCCCATCACTTCACATAGTTCATAACCACATCACAACTTCACATTAGTCCCCAGCACTTGACACTACACAGTCACATCACAACTCAACACAACTTCACATTTAATTCCATCACTTCAAGATAATCTGAGATACTCAAACTTCATACATTCATAGCCAACATCTCAATACAATCAATTAGGTAGCATTTTCCCAAAACAATCATAATAATCCAATTACAACCCATTTCTATACTCGATCATCAACTACAAATGAAATTGATCTGTCCAATTCTTGCACCTCATAGTCCTCATATAATTCAAATCCATAAACCATTGCATTCAAGTAAAATCAAGCCAACTCTTCAACTAAATTAATATACACACATCACTTAAACTCATTATCCATTTAAACCCAATAAACAACAAACAACACAATCACATGGCTCCCTAATTTCCCAACATTCACAAACACTATTCTCAATCAATAAGCCTATTAACAATGAATACAACACACATATTCAATCCATCATCCATTTAAACTCAATATACAAATAATCACAAATACTCTATAACAAGTTTCCAATCACCATATCAATTCTTCATAGTTTATTGAAACCTACACATTCAATATATATTCTGGTCATATCATTGATACACCAATCACAATTGAAATTATAAAACTTTATAGCTTCTTACACACCAATCAAAAATTATACAAACCCAAACCAAAATAACACTTCACATGACATCCAACCATATCACAACTGTCCAATGATCTCTATAACTTCACAACTAACCCAATCACAAACCAACACATACGATACATACATTAAATATGTCAATATATTCAAACACAACACCATTTAATCAAGTAAGCTTATTAATCTAGGAGATAAGGAAATAGGGTATACCAAAATTTAGGGGCTGAGCTTCACAGCTGCTGTGACAGTGAGCTGAGTGTTTTGGTGGCTATCTAGGGTATGGGCAGTGCTTGGTGGCTGCTGGTGTGAGTGGCTACCAAAGATGCAAGAAACTAAGAGGAAGAAGGAAGATCGGGAAGGAACCTGAGAGGGAGAAAGGTTGAAGCCGGTCTTCGGTGTGGGGCCTATTTTCGTGGACAGTGAGGGGTGGTGGTTGGTCGTGGATGGTGGCTAGCGGCTATGAGATGAGAGAAATAGAGAGATGAGGGATAGATCGAGGGGTATCGGGGCTGGGAGAGGGAGAAACTCAAAGGGTGGATGTGAGAGAGCTTCTCGCACAGCTGAGAGGAATTCGACACCGGTGGCTGAGCTTGCGATGGCGCATGATGGCAATGAGGGGGAGAAAATAGAGAAATAGAGAGGGAGTAGAGTCAGGGTTGGGGCGCATGATGGTGGACTGAGAGAAAGGAGGGGGTAGTCAACTGGTGAGGTATCGTGGCTTGCTCGTGGTGCTACTTCGTTGCAGCCATTCACAGTGGTTGACGGCTTAGCACATGGGAGGATGAGAGAGATCGAGAGGGAGATGCTGAGAGAATGAGAGAGAGGATCTGAGAGTGAGGGTGAGAGAGAGGAGGGGTTCAGCGACGACGTCATGGTGCTTTCGATGGCGGCAGTGCAAGCTGGCTGGGAGGCTTGCTAGGGGGTCACGGGAGGGGACGACACAGGTGGGGGGGGGGGGGGGGAGAGACAGGAAATGAGAGAAAGAGAGGGATTAGGGTTTTGTCTAAAAACTACGTAGTTTTGAGAGAAACTTATTGTCGCTGTAAAAGCTTAAAAATTGTCGCAATAAGTTTCTGCGACAATTCTACCACCGCAAAATTCGCTATTATTTTTTGTCCCTTGTTCTGTTGGGGCAACAAAAAGTTTGGGAACTATTCACAATGAAATAAAAACCAAATTTGCTACAGCGACTTTGCATGTGCCGCAATAAAGTACTATTAGTAACGATTTCTATTATAGCAAATATGAAATCACTGGAAAATGGCTTTTTTCCTGTAGTGCTAACTTTGTTTGGTTTAATACTGAGAATTTTAATCACACATATGATCTAAATAAATAGGACTGTTCATCCAGGCTGGGTTCTTTCTTGGACCGGTCTGGAACCCGGATAACCGAGTTCCGGCCCGGAACAAACCTGGGCTAGTCGGTACCCACATAGAAAAACTTAGGTACACCCGGTCCTGGTACTGGGTTTTAAACCTAGAACCCCATTTTTTTCAGTTTTGAATGTTTTGATATTTCTTTTTCTTTTTTTTTTTGTTCCTTTCTAGCAACTATATGTGTATGAATGATACCATCTTACGTCTGATCAAACCTTATATTATTCGCTCAAAGAAATAATAATTCATGTCATTTTGTACGTACCAAAAGGATTAATGTTTTCGCAATGCCCACAATGCCATTGTGATCAAAGTTTCCCATATTCCCAAAAGAACTTCGGAATAAAGATTGAGTGTGCAATCATTACCCAACCTACAAAGCTTCTGCAATGGAAAGGGTTGCAAAAGGTCAAAATTATATATATTGATTATTTTCATCTTCTCTTTATATAAGAAATATATGAATTGGGGGACCTGGATTTTTGTAATTTCAACAAGGGTTTTGTATACCGTAATATTATCATTAATAATGTCAAATATTGGGCGTTGGGAGGGACCCATTTTCTTTAATTGCATCAGCATGTTCTTTGATGGCCCATTGACTGTTTTCTTACTAATTTTCTTTTAAGCATTACATGCATTGTAATGGAACGAAGAGACATGGTACAACCTGTACTTTATCTTAGGAATGATGGGCTATGGAAGTAACATAATTAAGCTGGGTTAGAATTATTTACTAATTGGGATTCTTGAAAATTAAAGATCAGTCGGCCTAATGCTAATAGATGATGATCATTTGATTGAATATTCAAAATTCATATAAACAATGTAATATGTTGTTTTCATATAAACAATGTGTAAATGTAATTTATGTTTGGCTAGGATTAAATGAGGTTATACTTGAAATAGAATTATGGATGAATGTAAGTTTAAATAAGACTCTAAGAGTGCATCCGATAAAGATAAGTATGTGAATGAAAGATATCCGATTAAGATAAGTTTTGAATTGTAACTCTTATCAAATCTTGTTTATATTATGAGATAAGAGTCTACAAGAGTCCTATATATGTGTCGAGTCTAAGAGTAAGTTAAAGAGATAAAGATGCACGTTTTATTGAAGAAATTGAAACAAGTTAGCAACGTATCTGACTGGGATTTTAGATAAACCTGTCAGCAGAATCATTCTCCAAATCAATGACAGCATGGCCTATTTATAAAGGAGTTGGCTAAGGGTTTTAGATAACACTTAAACTGCACATATTTACAAGTATTTGAGAGCTTGAAGATCTTGGTAGAACTTCAAGAGATCGTGTAAGAGAAAATTATTGAGAGAATGATTTTCTAAAAAGACTCAGTCCGTGGAATTGAGTGAGAGCATACTCCAATGGGGAGTTGCCGTATTCAAGATCAGCCACTGGAGGTTCCAGTAGGAAAGACAAAGATTGGAGAGTGTCAGAGGTTCTGACTACCTACTAAGGTAGAAGACAAACAGGTCGCGTGTCTTGATAAACGTGTCTAGTTACATAGGTTTTGTAAACGTTTTACTTGTAATACTCTCAATCGATAAAATTGGCTTTCCTGAATTTGAATTTTGGTTGCCCCTCAGGATATTACCTTTAAGAAGTTTTTCAAAGGGTTTCCCTTCATAACCAAATTATTGTGTTAATGCTCTTAATATTTTATATCGGTTACTAATCTATGCTAACAGTTTTTGTTTAGCATTAACGTGCATAATTAGGGATACTTGGGTAATTTCACAATGTAATATTATTTTATAAAAAAAAATTATTTTAAAAAAATTAAATAAATAGAGTTTGAATGCTACATCAATATTTCTTTTATGAAAAAATATTTATAAAATGTAGGCTTTGATTTTAAAAAAATAATAATAAAATAAAATAAAACTGGGTGCAACCTGGAACCCGGCATCCGGGTTTTTAAAAATCGGTTTCATCCGAGTTCTGGCCTGGGTTTGACCCGGGTTAACCCGGTCCGAGTTCCGGCTTGGTTTTGAAACCTGGGTTCCGGTCCAGGTATTCCTGGGTTCCCGAGCCGGAACTCGGATGAACAGTACTATAAATATATATACATATATTTATATTTTTCTAGTAGCTAACATTATATCCATTCTTAATTGGCCTCAGCCTGTCAGCATCGTTTATAACCCAATTATCGCTCTAAAACATTTCGATGATAGAAAAACCCATTATCACCATGAAATAGAACAAGCTCCCACAGACTAGTACAGTCATAATTATCACGGCAAATTCTTTTTGTTTTCTGAAAAATAAGCAAGAGAAATTCGAAACTTCAATGTAAAGCTCCAACTTTTTCTGCAACAAATATTAACTGAACAACATAGTTTATCCTTACATAACCAAAAAAACAAAACGATATTTTGTGCTTTGTACATTGAACTACTGTGAAATTAAGTAATTAATTACGTACTATATATATCCTTGTCTATCATTTCCCATGTCTCTCAACTACTTTAAAAGTTGGTTGCCTCAATTGAATCAAAATGGCCTTTTGAGATCCTTGAAATCCATAGAGTCAATACACTCCAGCCTATCCCTATGAAGATTCAACAATTTTAACAACTCCGTCGCCTTCTCCTTTGTTCTCTCTGCACAACCAACCTGTAAGAGCAACAGCAGCTTCTGAAAGGCACCCACTTGAAGCGCTTCAAGAACAAGTACTCCACCCTCTTCCCTCTTTTCATTCTTGCAGAGCTCCCAAATGATGGACACCGAGAACTCTGTTGCTAAATCTGATACCCGAAGTATCTTTTTCACTAAAACCGGAATGGTCAAAGCATGGTCGTAAGGCTTCTCTCTCCCTTTCTCACTTCTGCATATCCCATCAAGAACACCCAGTGCCTTCTCGCATATGCTTCTTTCGGCATCTACGAGCATTTCTAGCAGCAAAGAAACTAAGCCCATCTCCACGAATCTTTCTACGATTGTTTCCTTTGGAAATGAGGAATTAACCAAGTGATATATGGCCATCAATGAAGCTTTTGTGGAGGAAGGGCAAATGGGCTCTTTGATCAGCTTCACTAATGCTTCTAAAGATCCTTCAATCTCCGATAATGCGTTTACTTTACGCTCATCCGATGAAAGAATCTCCTTTAAGGCCAAGACCGCATTTCTTCTCCCCGACAAATCTCCACCCTTCAAAAACCGTACCATGCAATGCAATGAAGCTGCTGATCCAAGACAGGACATGGCCTCTCCATCCAGTGGGGAAAGCCAGGCTAAAGCCGATAATATTTCCTCCAATACCGCATCATTTCTATTGAAAGATGCTTTAGCGAATGTTTCAAACGCGGCGGAGAGAAGACTGCCCGTGTTATTGGCCATGATGCACCGCTTATTTCGCTCGCTTTCCTTCCACAATGCCTTGATCTTCGCCACCAATTGCAGGCACACTTCCTGGTCTCCACGTTTGCTTGCCATCGTAATCTCCGAAAGAATTTCGGAAACCACCACCGAACTGACAGGAATCCGAGGCGTGGGAATCCTCTCAATTCCATAGGATTGGTTGTCAACACACCAATCTTGTATCATCTTCCTTATGGCGTGATTTGGTATTGGCTCAAGGCTCTTCAACGCCTGATTAGAAATGGGACAAGTCTTGTTCCCGGCCTCAATCCAAGTTTCAATGCTCTCACGGTCATATGTAATCCCCGTGGACAACGTGACTGGATCTTTCATCAAGTCTAGAGATATTGGGCAACGAAAATGGGTCGGTATCGTCAGCTCCAAGTCTCCATTCTCGCCTCGTCCCTGGTCCTTAGCGGCACGGCGGCCAGCTCTTCGCCTTCTCCACGAAGAAATCATTTCGTGATTGTTTGAATGATGCGAAACTAAAAGGTAGAACAAACAAGGTATATATCTATGCTATCGATTCTCGGTGCAAAGAAAATGTGCTGCTTTTGTGTTAACGCTGTCTGTGAAGGAATTGCCGATCGAATTGGATTAGAATTGGTTGGGATAGGTTTATATAAAAGACTTAAAAGAAATGTATGTTGTAAGCACGCGGTTCAACTTTGAAAAATTAAGAGTAATATAGAAAGCTATATATATATATATATATATATATATATATATATATATATATTGAAACCAAACCAAAAGCAAGTCAATTTTTTAGGGTGATGGGTTTTGAATATTCAAGTCGTTGAATTGAAATGGTAAAACGATGCAACGTGGGGTTTTGGAATAGAATTGATCAAAATTCAAAAGTTTGACACAAAAAGGTGGTCAACCAGTCGGTGGAGTGACTGAATGACTCACGTAGCTAGCCAAGCCAATGCCAACCTTAATTTCGCCCATGTGTGAGGGATAGGCAATATGGTATTCTCATTCAACTACTGTTTAGCTTTTATCAATTCAAACACGTTTCGAACCCGAACGCGTACTTGACGCGCACCCCTTGGCAATTGCAACTCGGTATATATGAATGGGCTCTCGTCGTTGATGCCTAACTCCAATCGATCAACGCGTGGAGGACTAGCCGGTATTATAAATCTTATTATAGTTTTGAGGACTCAAGAAATTACCCAGTAGGGGTGTTCAACCGGATCCGGATCCAGATATCCGGCCATAACCGGATCCGGATCCGGATACTAAAATCTAGGTGGTTATCCGCCCGGATTCATCCGGGCAGATAACTGGATTCAATCCGGATATTCGGATTTAATTCGGTTTTAATGTTTTATTTTTTAAAAAAAAGACTTTAAAACTTGAAAAACTATTTTTATAGCACTTGTTTTCTTTAAAAAGAATTCTGATATGCTTAAATTGTCCAAGTTTTTTTAAAAAAATAATTTAAACACTTTTAATAAAATATTTTTATAAAAAAAATAAATTAACAAACAAAATAAATAAATAAAAATGTAAAATAAATAATATTGTTGTTACATCACAATGCAAAACATAAATTTACAAAAACTAAAATAAATAATAATACATCACAACTAATATATATATGTTATAATCGAAATTGCTGAAAGATTCAAAGGAAGGTACCAAAACATTAATTAACCTCACAAAACCCAGGACATAATATAATTCAAACAGGAATATATATCATAATTGTAATCCTCGTTGTTCTTCATGTTCGTCAAAGATTTTTGTCCAAAAAGTCAGAAATTGCAACTGGGAAAGTGGCGATATTATATCATACACAGCCTACTTCGAAAATGTAAGAAAAGAGAGAACTGGGGTACTGAGATTACACTAGGGTCAATATGGGTTATGCTTCTAGTTTGTGCCTCTGCAGTTTGTAACTCAACAAATAGTTTGCATGACACTACTTGTGGTCCTGAAACTATTTGTTCTCTTACAATATTAGAAGTTTAAGGTCATGCAGTTTGTAAGCCAACAAATAATTTATTCTCTTACTATTTGTTCTATAAGTCCATAAATTCAGGAGGTTAATAGATTTCAGCAAATACAATGCCATTGCATAGTATGGGGATGGAAACATGACAATATGTTAGCATGCAAGGAATTACAAAGTTATAGATTTGGTCATTGTCTGCCTCTCTCTGTCAATGAAGTATCATCCAAAACTGTTCCAAATATAGTGTGAAGATAATAATTACCACAATTCTAATATTCTAAGTAAAAATTTTTAACACAATTCTAATAATTGATGTAATTCAAGAATTACATCAATCCCACGTACACTAGCAATACCTAACCCCTATAATAATGTATAAATTAATAAAACAACCAGCAGAGTGTTCTATAGCAGAAACAGAGTTATACCCATTGAAAAATTCATTTTATTTGAAACAAGTCGACTAAAAGTCTAAAAATGGGAGAACATGAAACAATGCCATAAAACCTTGGTTAATTCCCCAAAACCAGAAACAAACCCTCCCCATCTAAAACAACCACTCATATCTTACATAAGAAGAAAAAAAAAAAAAACCCTCTTATTCTCTCTTAACTCGGTCCCATCGTTTACAACAAAACCCTAAAACACCCAAAAATACAATAAAATCCTAAAACACAAAAATCCCAAAACACCCATCGTTTACAAAAAAAAAAAAAAAAACCCAACAATCATAATAAAAAATCCCTAAACCCATCATTTACAGAAACTAACAAAGTAGAGAAAGAGAGATGACCATACCAGATGTGCAAACTGCAAAGGACTTTGAAAGACGAAGGGATTCAGCAGAAGAGACGCCTGCGTCGAAGAGAGAAGGCATAATGGATTCGGAAAGGAGAAGAGAATGGATTCGGAAAGGGCCTGCGTCGAAGAGAGAAGGCTGAATGGATTCGGAAAGGAAAAGAGACGCATGCGTCGAAGGTCGAAGAGAATGGATTCCGGAAAGGAGGAGACGCATGCGTCGAAGAGAGAAGAGAATGGATTCGAAAGCTTAGGGTAGCAAGGGGCAGATTTGTTTTCTTTTTAATGACCCGGTTACAGAACCAGATCCGTAACCGGATCCGGATTCTTTTCACCTAGCCCGGGCGGATAACCGCCCGGATACACCCGGATTTCCGGGTTCTGGACCGGACCGAAAAAAAAAAAAAAAAAAAAAAAACCGGTCTGGACACCCCTATTACCGAGTCTCTATGTCTGCATGCATATATATATATACATCCACCAACCCTCAGTACTTATTTCTCACTCGGAAACATTTTAATTATATACGTATGGGACAATCTGCGGCTCTTAACTCTAAGGAACTCTATTTGTGCATGATGCGTGGATGACAATCTCTATTTGTATATGCAAACGGTACAGTACATCAACCATTTACACAATTATGTTAATTTAAATTATAGGTATTTTTATAAAATAATTTATAAAAATAACATTATTTTACGTAAATATCTCATTTTAAAACATAGTTATATGAAGAACTATGCGCATATGTATAATTACTCGTATTATACATGCCCATGTTACTCTATATATATATCAATCTGTATGGACAAGAAATTATACATTTACACGGTTGTTGGTTGGTTACTTTTATATACGTTGGTGCATTTGGAAATGAATGTGTTGTAGGTAGGACTGTTCATCCAATTTCGGCTCGGAAATAGAGTATATCCGGAATAGAACCCGGGTTTCAATTATGGGCCGGAACCCGGACCGGATTAACCCAGGTCAGACCCGGGCTTGAATCCTTATTCCAGGTTCCAGGTTGAACCGGGTTTTTTTTTTTTTTTTTCCTGCCCTGCGTACAACCTGAATGCCTTTATTCTCTGCTTTGCTTCCCCTGCTTCGTGATATATTTTGTCCAACGCCGAAAAAAAAATGCAAGCTCAGGGAAATAGCAATTGTGTTTGACTTAAGGAATTTGAATTAAGAAAGGTCAACAAATCTGGAAACCAATCAGCTACCGAGTCAGACCATGGGCCATGTCGAAGAACACGAGCTTTATCTGCAGTCTCTGTAAACTGTGCCAGAAATAAACTCAGGAAATGGTTCGGCAACCATGATTTCCTCAGATTCTATTGCAGACAACTGTAACTTGTCAATTCTGAGTAATAAGTCTTCTGCCATTACGGAAAGAGAGAATGCCCACAACAGGGCAAATACAGGAAAGTAAAACTTGTATGCTGAACAAGAACAAATACTCCCAAGTAAAAATCACCAGAGCGTTTTACTGAGAGAGAGTTTATTATTTGCTAATTGATTGGCTTGCTCTCTTTTGGCAGTACTTGCAGTTGTCCCAGTTCCTTTTCTTGTGAACCTTTTGAGAGATCAGACTGACTTATGGTCTGAATCAGTAGATCATGGCAAACTTAAAAAAAAAAAAAAAAAAAAAAAAAAAAAAAAAAAAAAAAAAAAAAAACAAAAAACAAAACAAAACAAAACAAACAAAGAAACGGGTACCGAATTGTAAATCCAGTACCTGAGACCGGAATCCAGTTTCCCGAGTTCCAAATTGGGTTGGAAAAAAATCCAACCTGGATGAACAGTCATAATTGTAGGCATCTATGAACTCGTAAAAATAACATAGTTTGAACTAAATGCTAGGTCATAACAGAGTATAACGATCGAGGTGAGAAACCCAATTACATTAAAATTAAATGAGTAGCTATATATAAAGCAAAGGAATAAAAATAATCCAAAGAAATCGTGTTCATTAAAACAAAAAGAGGAAATTCGAGGATGCTTTCATGGGAAAGATGGAATGGTAAGTAGTCAAGCATCCGATGAAATATTCAGACATCGGTCAGGCGAGGAACAAGAACTGTTAAATAGTTAACTCCCGGAGATATGAGCAAAACAGATCAAATTGTGTTGTCTAGGTCTTCATAATCTGATCAGAACGATTTTTGGATTAATTTAAATTTTAAGAAGAGAGTGAGTTTATATTCTATTAGAATTATTATAGATTATGAGATTGAATACGTGGATTTACTGAATGTGATTTACTAGCTGAGTTATTATCTATTCTTGTGGAATTATCATGAGTTTGAAAGTCCATGCACAACCGCAATTGACTATTTTGTGAATTAAAAAGCATGCGGTGGGCTTGAAATTTGGGCAGAACAAATCTAGCCCGTGGCTTAGGCCCAAGGCCTGTACGATCAGGCATTTGGCCTTCGTATACACAGTGCTTCAAAAGATTTTTTACAAAATATCACTTCATTCTCTATAAAATAGAGGATGTAACCCACAAATTTAATCATGTATTTTTTATTTATTTCAGTCACATATAAAATCTTTTAGAGAAACTCTAAAGTTTAAAGCTTTAGAATTGTTGTATGTAGCTGGTAACTTCGTTCTATTCTGCAGGTAAATTGTTTATATCCCAACAACAAACTCTGAGTGAGTTGGGGCAACTATCACCTTAATGATAGCATTATTAGACGCCTCAAAGTCGGATTTATTTTTCAGATTACTGTATCTACTCAACTTTCCTCAACAAGTTTAAGGTGATAATCGTAATGAAATCAGAATATGATATAGCGACTTTCAAGATGATGAATCAAGACTTCGTCAAACTAGAAAAGTTTGATGGAACGAATTTTACTATCTGGAAAGACAAGTTGATGTTCTTTCTTACTACATTTAAGATATCATAGGTTTTAGATCTGAACTTTCCAGTACTTTCGAAACTCAAATTTGACGACAATGATGAAATCATGGCAGAATGCAAAAAACGTGAACAAGAAGAAGTGGTATGAAGAAAACATATTCTAAACACACTTTCTAATTGTATCTATGACTTGTTTACATCCATCAAGTCGCCAAGAAAGATTTGGGAGTCATTGGAGTTCAAGTATAGAACCGAAAAGAAAAGTACGGATAAACTGGTTATTATGAAATATCTTTAATTTATGAAAAAATATAATAATTCTCTAATGGATCAAGTCCATGAATTATAAGTTCTAGTGAATAACCTTGGAGACTATAAAGTTGAGGTTTCTAAACCTCTACAAGTTGGGGCTATAATTGCCAAACTTCCTCCTAGTTAGAATGATTATAAAAAGAAACATATGCACACAACAAAAAATTTGTTATAGAACAAATTCAAAAACATTTATGAATTGAAAAGGTAGTTTGGTTAATTCATTGTAGGAAATTATTTCTCTAAATAGTTCTAATGTGAACTTTGTTGATGAGAAGAATAATTTCCAAAATAATTTTGGAGGAAACAAGAAAAAATATAATAACTTTTCTAGAGATGGCATCGAGTACAAGAAAAATAAGACTTATTAAAACTGTTGAAAGAATGGGCATTTTAAATGGAAATGAAGAAACAAAAAAAGGAAGATGTCAATCCTAGTAGTGCTAGTTTAAATTGAAATGAGACTTCAGAAATTGTAGCTATGGTCTCTAAAATGCATATTAGCCAGATCATAAAGTTAAATATACAACCAAATCTTCTAATTAGAGGTATGATTCAGGCACTACCACCCACGTTTGTAACTAGAGATCTAAATTCAAAGATTATGAAGATGCACCAGACAAACATGTAGTACTAATAGGAAATCATAATTTTGTAAAGTTGTGGGAAAAGAAATTGTGGAACTTCATTTCACTTATGTGAAGAAATTTATCCTTGTCAAGTTCTTCATGTCCTAGAAGTAAAGAAAAATCTTGTATCAATAAATCTGCATTGTAAAAAATGTTTCAAGACTGTAATCGAGTCTAATAATGTAACTTTTTTTAATGAGTGTTTGTTGGAGTATGGTACTCTTGTGATGACATGTTTAAACTAAATATTAATAAAGTAACTACTGATTTTACATATATTGTTGAGTTTTCTACTTTGTGGAAAGATCATTTTGCCCATTTGGATTTTAAATCTTTAAAGTTGGTCTAAGTGTAGTTTAATTTCATATAATCATGACAATAGTTCTAAATGTGAAATTAGTGTTTAAGTGAAAATGGCAATGAAACATTTCCCCAAAACAGATAGAAACGACACAATATTTAGAACTTATGCATCCTGATATTTGTGAACTTAATAAATTTTAACTGGAGGAGACAGTTTATATTTTATTACTTTTATTTATGAATTTTCACGATACATGTATGTATTTTAGTGAAAAGTAAAGATGTGGCCTTCAATATGTTCAAATGTTTTAAGTTTGTTGTTGCAATTCAAAAGGAAATGAAAATTAAGATACTTCATAGTGATACAGGTGGTGAATATTTTCCTATTGAAGTTTCTTTACACTGCAAAAGAATGACATTATACATCCAAATAGTGCACCCTATACCCCCACAACAATGTAGTTTAGCATAAAAGAAAGACAGGACACTAGCTGATATGTTAAATGCTATAATTTTTATTGCAAGATTTTCATTTAGTTTGTGGGGAGAGATTTTTTTTACAGCATGTGACTTGCATAAACCTTATATAATCTAAAGTTTCACCATAATAACCATGGAAAGTGTGGTGCACCATCCTCGGCAAAGGACTTTGCGAGAATCTATGATGCCAAGGGTGCCAGTTGATCGACAACACACCGTATTTAGATCAAGAATAGGCATGCAATTTTTACAAGGAAGTGCTTGTGTAAGCAAAATATACATTTAAATGTATATCACTGCAGAATTAGCGAATGTTTAGTTAGAGACTAAATATTATTTGTAACATAGGTCTAAACCAGAAATAGGTTTATCCATTAAAACACAAATATCCATATGTCATTGTCAATTCCCAAATAATATTACACAAAACCATCTATTTATTTCCTACGTCCAGATACGACAGACCAAACATAATTTGTTGCCTGATTAAATAGTACATCTCCAAAAATACAAACGACTATCAAAGGAGACAAGCCTCCGTTACTATCACTCGAGCGTAAGGGTGGTAATTTGTGTGACCAACCGCTCTTTTTTCTCTCGATTCGTCACGAGTCTTGCATTTAC
This sequence comes from Juglans cinerea, assembly GCA_961763995.1. NCBI lineage: Eukaryota > Viridiplantae > Streptophyta > Magnoliopsida > Fagales > Juglandaceae > Juglans > Juglans cinerea. Next base: position 28,286,488 of record CAUIVZ010000003.1, read on the forward strand.
GTTTTAAATCTTGAATTTGTGTTTTAAATTTAATAGATGATTTTTAAATGGAGCTCAATGTTTTAAAGTCTTCAGAATATTTTCATAAATCCAAAACTATTTTAAATAGGGTGTTTTTGGTATTATTGAACCAAGCCCATATTTCAAATAAGCCTCTTATATTTTGGAGCCCCATAAATAATATAATTTTAGAAAATTATTTTATTTAAATGATTTTAGTTATTTAAGAATATTATTTAATATTCATTATTTTATTTTATGTTAAAAAAAACTCTACTTATCTAGATGATTTTATTTCTCTTAAAAATATTTAATAAACTTCATTATTCTATTTTATGATGAAAAATATTATTTTAGATCAATAAAACAAAGTTGAATTTTAAATTGTCCTATTTCATTCTATTTCATTTCCTATTTGTTTAGTTTAGTTTATTTCTTCATGTTTTATTTCATTCATTAGATTGAACCTAGCCCAATCTGTGTATAGCTCAACCCATCCAAAGAGAAATACCCAAAACTACAAAGTTTTGAGACAAAAATCATATCTCTCTCTCTCTTTCTTTCCTCTCCCCCTAGTGTCATCCCCTCCAGCCCGTGCCCGTGCACCCTTTCTCACGACCCAGACACGCTGTCCTCGGCAGCGCCACCTCCACCACCACACTTCGTCGGCGACAAACCCCTCTCCCTTCTTCCCTCTCCCCCCTCATGGTTTCTCTTCTTCTCACACCATCGCAAATCCCCTCAAGTCGCCGTCGTCCAACCTCCGTGAGCCACCAAAGGCTACCCACTTGAGTCTCCGAGCACCAAAAGTCCCGATACCCCTCAATCTCTCCCTCATCTCTTTGTCCCTCTATCATTCTCTATTTCTTCCCTTCCTCAGCCGCCACCACGGACGCAGCGCCACCGTGCCCCACCACGAACACCACCTCTCATCCCTCACAATTTCTCTCCCTCACGATTCTCTCTATCCCCAAGACCACCACAAGCATGCCATCGGCCACAGCCTCTATGGTTGTATAGCCACCCAATGGACACCTCCTCAAGCGGTAGCGAGCAGACAAACAGCCTCCACGACACCAACGTAACTCGCCTCCACCTCCAGCATCACCTCCCGCACACCCTCATACCACCGAAACCAACACCACTGGAAATTTCCAAACCTCATAGTGATCCCCTATCTCAAAAACTATGAACAAACACATTGGTGAAGCCCCTTGACCACCCCGAGCCACCATGAGCAGTGGCAAGGAGAAGAAAACTGCAACAACAAGCAACAACTTCAGCCCCTTAATTTTTTGTATAATCCCTATTCCCTTTATCTTTCCTAGATTACTATGTTTGTGTGATTGGATGAAAATGATGTGTGTGGAAGCTTAAAGGACCAGTATATGATGGTAAAGTGGCTGAACAGATTTTGTACATTTGATGTATTGTGTGACTGAAGCTTATAAAGTTAGTGATCATGTTTGAGTTGGTGTATAATTGATATGGACAGAATTATGTATATTGAATGTGTTGGTTATGATGAAGTAAGAAGAAGTTATGTGTTGGGTGGGTATTGAATGGGAGTTGTAGGTGAAGTATAAAGATTTGGAGTATGGGATTTGTGTATTTGTTTTATGTAGAGTTTACATGGACTAGGAATTTAGCATTTGTGAAATGATGGGGGTTAATGGGCAGTTTGTGATATGATTGTGTTAGTTTGTCATATGTTGAGTTAAGTGACCGTGATATATGGATTTAGTGTGCATACGTGTATGGATTTTAATAGAATGTTCGTATTTGTGTTTAAAGTGATATTTCTTGCATTTTTCACTTGTGTGAAGTATATGATGCATAGTTGTGAGATGGTAGCATTTAAGAGAATGTATAAATGTTATTGAATAGATTAAAAGTTGTATAAGGATACTCTTGAAACATTGGGCAAGTTTTTGTACATTAATATGTTGGTTGTGATAAATTATAGGGAAGTGATGTATGGATTGAGAATTGTTATGGAATATGAGTGTTTGGTTGGATGAAGCTTATTGATTGAATATAGTAATTATGAAGGTTGAGATAGTGTGGAGCCATGAATGAAAGATATTAATCTTTGTGGATGGAAATTGTTGGACTGATGTAAGGGGTCCTGATAACTTAGAAAACCCTTTAATGAAATGCCGATAATATCCAGCTAAACCTAGAAAACTCCTTATCTCATGCACACTAGTCGAACGTTTCCATTCTACCACAGCTTCCACCTTATTAGGATCCACTGACACTCCTTCATTAGAGATCACATAACCTAAAAATTTCACCTCCTTAAGCCAAAATTCACACTTACTAAATTTGGCATACAACCTATGTTCTTTCAGCCTTTCCAAAGCCAAACGGAGATGCTATCTATATGCTCTCCTTAGTTCCTAGAATAGATCAATATGTCATCATGACTACGACTACAAAGCTATCTAGATAGGGCCTGAACACTCGGTTCATCATATCAATAAATGCAGCATGGGCATTTGTTAAACCAAAAGGCATGACCAAAAAATCGTAGTGCCCATATCTAGTCCGAAATTCTGTTTTAGGAATATCCTAATCCCTAATTTTGAGCTGATGATACCCCGACCTTAAGTCTATCTTTAAGAACACTGATGCACCTTGCAATTGATCTAATAAGTCATCAATACGTGGTAACGGTACTTGTTCTTCACCTTTACTTTGTTTAATTCTCTAGAATCAATGCACATCCTTAAAGATCTATCCTTCTTCTTTACAAATAGAACTTGTTCACCCCAAGGTGATGAACTAGGCTGAATGAATCCCTTCACCAGCAGTTCTTCTATCTGCTCATTTAGCTCCTTCAGCTCTAAAGGGACCATATGATAGGGTGTCTTATGGATAGGGGTAGTAGCAAGTTCTAATTCTATAACAAATTCTATCTCTCTATCGGGGGTAATCCAGGTAAATCGTCTGTGAAGACCTCCGAATATTCTTCAACAACATGTATCCCCTCAATCTCCTTACTATTACTACTTTCATCTAGTACGAAAGCTAAATAAGCAGTGGCTCCATCGGCGATCCACTTCCTAACTTGCAAAGCCGAAATTAACAAGGGGGTAGCTTTCACTGACCCTCCTATATAATGGATCTGCCCATCTACAGGTGATTCAAAGGTGATCTCCTTATTTCTACAATCTATCCTAGCGAGATGCTTGGACAACCAGTCCATTCCTAAAATAACTTTGAATCCTAATACGTCGGGCAGATTCTCATCACACAATTACAAGCGATCGAGCGTCCATCGGGAAACGACACTACTACAACTTAAGGTAACGTCTAGGTCGGTAGGTTACACATGCGTATAAATGTTGCGAACACAAAAGACCTCGTAGCACCGGAGTCAAACAAAGCACAGATCATATACTCGTACAACGTGACTTTACCTAACGCGTAATTACTACCAACTACTTAGCAGTTAAAACAAGTAAACTACTTACTAAAGATGGGCACTTAAGGAAAATATCAGTGATGACTCCCGCTTCTTCATTACTAGAGATTTCCTAGCTAATCTCTCCATCCAAACCATGATCCTGCTCATGACAAATATTGGGCTCTTCGGGGTTCCTTTCCCTTCTTTCACATGTCATCCTATCAGGTACATGCGTTAGATCCAAATCTTTGCTTCATGATTCAAGCCTACCCAATCTAAAATCAAAACCTATATTCTGGCATATACCTAAGGACACATGGGTTTACCCAGAGATTTAATTGCTTTGATATTACCCTGTGATGCCCCCAACCTCCGCTTAGAATGTAACAGAGACTTAGAGCGTCGGGACATGCAACACAAGATTACATACCCCTGTACCTGATAGCTAATATGCAATGCATCTTAGTAATGCAGCTAGCAGTATGTAATAATCGTAGCGGAAAGTAAAGGTGAAAATGAATGAACTTATGCCAGCATAACTAAATCATCTCAATAATATTGATTGAACCATAAGTTTCAAAACATCAGGTAGCTTAGTCTTAGTACAAGATATCAAGTTCTCTAAAATGATCTAAACCAATTACTTCATGTGTTCTATAGTACGAAGAGTTAGGCCTAGAAATATCAAAATAAGATCAAGTCCCCTGTCGACGTCTGGTTCCTCCAAAATCCTCTTGATCCACTGGTCCATTGGGTCCATCTGTATCTAAAACTTCTATCATTTCGAGTGAAATAATAGTAGATCCACAAAGGGTGAGATTTATTTAAAGTTTCAATAAGTTAGACAACCAACGTGCATAAAGATAGACTATGCATGAAGAATGATAAACATGAAATGCATACAAATGCAGAAAATTTGTATCTGTCTCCCATTTAGATTTCTTAAGAAAAATAGATTTTTTAAGCACATTTTCTTATAGAGAACATAATTTCACTTTTGTTGTAAAACCTTAGTCTTTCATATAAAAAAATAATGGAATTAACGTAACGTATGATATCGTCATTGTTCCCCACATGTATTATGAGTATCAGCAGGTGACCGTAGTACAACTCACGTTGAAACTACGTTGTCTGTAGACTCGTTCTCAATTCATTGGTCATATAACATAACATAATAATTTACAATATAATACTAATTACAAGTCTAAAATTACAATCCAAATAATAAAAATATCGAAATTAAAATCTCAACAATTTTACTTTTAGGTATAAAGATATAATTGTAACTTTAACTTTCTTAACGGGTCATAACTGGTCAAAACAGGTTGACCCGTTATCAACTCGTTAAACAATCGTGTCTTAACAGGTCAACCAATTTTGACCCGAACCCGTTAAGACTAAACTCAAACCCGTTATTATCGTGTCGTGTTCGTATTAGGTTAACGGGCCATGTCATATATTGTCACCCCTAATTGGAGCCCTTGAAGCTTTCCCACTCAAACTCTAAGAACTCTCTAGAACACTTAAGAATACTCAAGAACTCAAGAACACTTAAGAGAGAAGACGGGAAGTAAAGTGAAGTGAGGAAGAAGTGAGGTGAAGAGGGGTTTATATAGCCATGGAGATGAGGGTGGCATTGGGCTTGGTTGGCTTCTCATTGGGCGTTTTGGGTGGTGGCTCATGATGCCTCTCAAGCTTAGCTCCTCCATGTAGGTTATCATGATAGTGTCTAGATTGTAGGAAAAATTAACCAAAGGGGAAGAGAGAGACAGAGAGTTGCCGTGTGGGTGGTGGAGAGAGAAAAGATGGTGTAGTTAATGCTAGGGTTTAAGCCCTTAATGACCGGCGGTTAGGGTTTCCACAAGGGGTTTGCAATTTTGTCTTATTCTCGTCTTATTCCCTTGGTTTCTAGTGGCTATGTAAGGCATACTCAAGTGCCATCTAAGGTAGTTCAATGGTGGTGATTGGGAGGTGACCAAAATTTAAAAAAAAAATAAAATAAAGGAAGAAAATAGGAAAAAAATGAAATAAAAGGGGTTGGTTGAAATTCTCAAGGATAAAATCGGTATTAAAAATATTTAGGGTTTCGGCTAGGGTTTTTTATTTCCCAAAATCAACCTCAAGGAAATTTTCATAGATAAATCATGGGGCTGAAAACAAAATTATCCTTGAAGAAAATATCAAGCCAGGTCTATTGCACACAAAGTACACATGGTTGCCAAACGAAATGGTTTTAGGGTTTGACATGCATGTCACCACACAAAATGACATGTACTAAGGCACAATAACATGCAAGTATGGCTAATGAATGCTAGAGAGAGAGAGAGAGAGAGAGAGAGAGATGGAGGGTAATTAGGATTTTTGGGGAATTAATCTAGACCTTACATTTTGGGGTTCTAACCTAGATCTAACGATGGAGATTAAACATGAAAATAATGGCAATAAACTAAACAAAAGAAGCAAAGAAATGAAAATAAAATGGAATGAATCTATATTTAAAAATTCAACTTTGTTTTCTAAATCCCAAAATAATATTTTTCATCATAACATAAAATGAAATAATGAGCTTTAGTAAATATTTATAAGAGAAATGAATCCATCTAAATAAATAGAGTTTTTAAACATAAAATAAAACAATGAATATTAAATAATACTCTTACAGAAATGAGAAAAGATATTTACAACCGTGAATTGTGCAACCGCCGCGTAATCGCTTTGAAAAAAGTGAATAAAATATGAGACCCACATGGAAAAAAATTAATTTTTTAATAGTGGATCCCACTTTTTTTCAAAGCGATTACGCGGCGTTTACGCACTTCACGGTTGTATGTAGAATTAGTCGAAATGAGAATTAGGCTTGGTTCAATAATACTAAAATTTACCCCATTTAAAACAATTTTGGACATGTAAAATATTTGAAAGATCTTAAAATATTTGGCCCAATTTAAAAATTATTTTCTAAATTAAAATAAATTTTCGAGATTTAAAACATATGGGCAAGACTCGTGACCAATCGAGTGGAAAAATGAGCAATTGGTCACAATTGTTTCGACCACAGTCACAAAGGACGTAGATAATGGATAGTGATGATCGGTCTATGGGAACTTTGTCAATGGATGACAGCAACAATTGCAAAGAGCTGAACTCTGACTTATCCATGAGTTCTAGTGGTGATGAGCTCGACGAAGAGGTGATTGTGATGGTCACTCTTGTTTGATTGGTGTGTGATGAAATGGACATTAATCTTAGAATGCCCCAACATAACATTGGATTGCGTGGGCATCAATATATTTACGAAATTCTAAATGGTCACCAACGAAATTGTCAAGATTTATTTTAATTAGAGGTGGACACATTTTGAGAATTATACTCGTTGTAACGTGGAAATCACGTTTTGGTTTATTCTAGATGTGAGGTAAGTATAGAGGAAGCAGTAGCCATGTTTTGTGTTTTGGTGGGACATGCACAGGGGCAACACATTGTCGAGGACCGGTTTCAACATTCAAGTAAAATCATTAATCTCCATGTGCGAGCAGTCATAAATGCGCTATGTGAGCTTGGGAGACATATTATTAGGCCAACACACACAGGCGGGGTGCATCCCCATATTGTGGGCAACCCCTGAAATATGCCCTAGTTTGAGGTAACAAATATTTTGTGGTTTCAATATTTTTAGGTTATTGATTTTAATACGCATGAAAAAAATTCCAAATTAAAATGGCCCATATATATGGCTATTATATATATACGATTCAATTTCTGGTGTTGCAGTAATGTGTTGGTGTGATAGATGGCACGATGACAGATGCGATCGTACCAGCTGAAGTACGTTAGGCATTTTGTAACAGGCATGGACGAGTTGCCCAAAATGTCTTGTGTGTATGTGACTTCGATATGAAGTTTACATTTGTGTACACGAGATGGAAGGGCACAGCTCATGATGCCCATGTCTTCCTTCATGCGTTGACTCAGTCTGAAGCCCAATTTCCATGGCCGCCTGAGGGTAAACTTCCAATTTTACATTATTTTAGATATTAAAAATATTTTTTTTTATTTTGACACCGTGTCTTGCCCCCAAAATGTGTACATATTGTTATTACCTAGTCGATTCGGCATTTCCACTTTCTCTTGGATTTGTGCCACCATACCTAAGAAAAATGTATCATATGAGTGATCGTCATAGTCAGTGTTCATTCAGTAGGTATAAGGACTACTTTAATTATTGACATTTCTTTGTTCGTAAAAGTAGATATTACTTATTTTTAATATATTTATAAATATAACTCAATAATTAAAAATACTTTTCAATCATTGGTAGAACCCACCTTTTTATCAAATTTCAAAAAATTTAAAACCATCCAATCTCATTTCACTATGCAAACACACATTTCTACAAACCATCTCATCTAATATTAACTCAAATATCTCATTACTATTCACAAAAATCTCATCTCATTTGCATAACTAAACGAGGCCTAAGTAGCAGGTGAAGCAATGAACTTGGCCAAAAGTATGAATTAGCATTTGGGTACTCTGACGTGGAAGGAGGCGATTAACAAAGAGGAAATATATTTGCAATCTTAGGGTGTATAAGTCTTGCACACTCCCTTAAGTCTAATACCTATATCAAAAATTTATTTTTTAATGGTAGATCCTATTTTTTTTAAAAAATGCACAAAACTTAGGATACTCTAAGATTGTATCTCAACACTCATTAAGCAAAGGGATGCACACATGCATGGGCTCGGTAAACATATTGCGTCTTGTTAAAATGAGAAGTGCTGCTACTCAACCACATCATTTTGCTCCCTCAAAATTACCACTAGCTCAAATTGATTGTTTGTGTATTTTTTTTTTATTTTTTTAAATGTTAAAGAAAAAATACATAAATACACTAGTGGTAATATTTTTAACCATTTAAAAAAAAAATACATGAATAGTAATTTTGAGGAGGCAAAAAGTAGAGGTGGCAATATGTAAAAGACATGTGAACCCAATATGAACATGACATGACCCGTTAACTTTGATGTTAACGAATTTAGGTCAAAACGGATTGACTCGTTAAGACATGATTTATAAACGGGTCAAACCGCTTAACTTGAAATCAACTCGTTCGGACTAATTTAGATTTAGTTTCAAAATTACAATTTTATTATTGTTAAGTAATTGTAATATTGATATTATTTAGTATGCTTACATTTTTATTTTTTTTTTATTGTTGGGATTGTAATTTTAGGTCTATACTTATATTTGTTATTATAGTGTTTGTAATATTGGTTTTATTATACGTTAAAATTTGAAAAATATTGGTATATATTTCTTTCTAAGATATTGTGACTACTAATAAATATAGATTTTAACTTTTATGTGAAACTATGTTAATCAAGTCAAATGAGTTATACGTGTTAGTTCGACATATTTACATGAAACAGATTTAAATGAGTCGTGCCGTGTTGACCTATTTCTATTTAATTATTAAACGGCTTAAAACGGATGACACAACACGACCCATTATCTAAATGAGTTAAGTTATGGTTTGAGAATTTGACACACTTAACTTAATAGATCAAATTCACATTAACCTATATAGTCGAATGTTCATAATTTAAAATGATACGAACACGATCCGAAAACAAAAATTATCACCCCTATAGAGTTAATTAGCATAATTCATAGTTTGAAGTGCAAAGCTGGAACGACAATTATCTACACAAAAATACTGCTTACCGCACCACCCTGCACGGCTGCACCACACCGAATTAGTTAGCGGATTTCTGTCTTAAAATCCGCCGATTAATTAGAACGAGGAAATGTGCAACACAAGTCCATTGTCAGATTTGGAAGGTAATCTAGGATGGCAGCACTACACTAACCGAGGATTTCTAATCCTCCTATAAGTACAATCTTCTTCTTTTTATTTTTATTATATTTTTTTAATCTCCTTAAATATTTTTAAAAAAATCAAAACATTATTAAAAAATTATTTCCTTGACAAAAATAGGATGCATTGGTCGGTAGGAATCCTCGGAGTCGGGAAAAATCGGGATGCATTGGTCGGTAGGAATCCTCAGGAGTCAGGAGTCAGGAGTCGGGATCCATAGCATTTTCCATTCTAAAACGAGGCATGCAGCTCCTGGCAATGCACATCCGACCACCCATTCCTTGCTGAACAGTTGTAAATACTGTATGGCATGGATTTATCAGACATCAATTATTATTGTCATTGAGAAATAACGGTCTTCTTTTATTAGGGTTATTTACAAATTTAAAACTAACTAAAGAAGTCGAGTTTTGCATTTTATCATCTTCATATATCATATGCTATACTTTTTTTTTAATTTTTTAATTTTTGTTTTGTTTTAATCTTCTTAGACTAACTGAATTATTTTACTCATTATGCATACATCACACATTTGGTAAGAAAATAAATAAAAAATAAATATGTTGTGTGAGAATGATGAGTAGAATTCTTCTTCTCATGTATTCTTTAGAAGTGTAACCGATTCGGTTCGATTTGGTTTTGTACATTTTTTAGAATCGAATCGGTATACGCTAGTTTTGAAAATTTAATAATCATACCGGACCGATTCACTACCGAAATTAGAACTTCCGGTTTCGGTCCGGTCCGGTCCGGATTTTTCAATTTTACGGATTTTCTATGTTAGTAATAATATGATATTTACATATACTAAACTATTAGTATATTTATATTATAGTATAAGTATAAGTATATTATTTTATAATAATTAACAAATACTAGTATAGTATTGAATTTAATTGTAGTCTATATAAGTTCTAGACTTTTTATATGATTATATATGATCAAATGTGTAAAAATGTATTTACAAAAAGAATATGTATATATATATATATATATATTATAATTTATTATGTCAAAAATATATTTATCATTACATATATATATATATGTATATATACATATATATCAAAAGTAAGTTTATATTAATAACTTAATATTAATATTTATATTTAAGATTAAAATTTTATGTTGCCTTAATTTTATAGTATAAGATTAAAATTTATATGTTATATCAAATATTATATTAAAAATTATAAGATTAATTTTATGTTATAAGATTAATAAACTTGAATAATAAAATTAAATTTTCTTGTTATATTAATTAGCAATTTAGTATATAATATATATAATATAATATAAAAAATTATAAATATATATACTGGTTCGGTTCAGTTTAAAACGATTTTCAAAATAAGAAAACAAGTACTACACCAATTTAGGATATATGAGTCCTCCACCAATTTTCAAGCTCAAAGAGAGGTCTATTCTCTCCCTGGGTTGAAGAAGTAGGCATATGATTAAAGTCAACCTTTGTCTCTGTCCATCAACCTACTTAGCATAGCATATTTGATTAAGAGCTTTTAAGTGAGTTTGAACTACAATATAATGGTGCTCCGCTTCGCTTAAGCGCTCATGTTCTCTTCGCTTTAACAAGCTCGTAGTACCCGAGAACTTGTAGATGGGGATTTACTAGATGTCTAAGATAGAGCCTATCCAACGTATCACCTGTAAGGAAAGGTTCACACCTCACAAGAGAGAGATGTGAGTGCGCTAGTCGGTCTTATATAGACAGGAGCAAAAGGTCAAGGCTCATTTGCCCATCGAGAATCGAATGACTTTCTTTCTTCTCTCCTTTTAGAATGACTTCCTAATCGAACTAAGATGGATTGGGCTGTAGGCTCAGAGAAAGTTTGCTTGGGAAAGGAATAACAACAAACTTTCTTTTAAGGCTAAAGAATAAATGAATTCTTTTCCATGGGCGGTGGAGGGGAAGCACTGGTTTTGGTTCTTAAGAACCGATACTGCACCAGACCGCTTACAAATTGGACTACCGGTCTGATTCGGTCCAACCGGCCTTTCAGTTTTGTTTTACACCCTTAGTATTCTTATTAATTCTTAAATATTTCATTCCCAAACATCACTAAAAAAAAATATTTTTTAATTTGAAGTCTTCAACTTTTTTATATAATCACTAACCCTTTTTCAAACTTCTAAACAAAATACCAAAACTAATACACATTTTTCAAATTTTAAAACAAAATAGTATTAAAAATTATATTCAAATAATATTTTAACTTTAGAATATTTTTATTCAGTTTTTTTTCTCTCATTTCCTAAACTTCAATAAATATCTAAACTCAAATAATTTTACTACTATTCAAAAATAATTTCATAACTATTCACAAATATAGTTAGATTCTAAAAATCAAAAGTCAACCTTATGCCTTAAACCTTTTAATAGAATATCTTGCCAATTAATAAATAGGACACGTTTGTACTAATAAAAACTCAAAACATGTAGACTGATACCAATTCATCTAATCTGGTAATAAATGTTTAATAAGAATATAAAAAATCATAGTATATTCAAAAAATTATTAAAAAAGAGATAAAATTAAGAAAAAAAGTGAACTGCTTAAAAAAGGGAGCTGTACATGTTTACCAGATGGCTTACAACCCTTGTGATTAGATCTAGGTGTTGTTAGGAGGTCGTGGGGATCTGGATGTTATAGGGTGGCCACTGGCCACCCCATGAGCCAACCTTCCCCCAACACCCCCACAACTGGCCAGTGTGGGCTTGGAGTCCCCCCTTCACCATGGGTGGGTGGGGCCCGAGTCTCCACGGTGAGATACTTTAATCGTAAATGAGTTATATAAAAATAAAATAATTTTTTTTTTAATTTAAAAAATTAAATATAAAATATAAAATGACGATTTGATATGATACGTCAGATTATAAAATTATTTTTATTATAAAATAGGTCAAATATAACGTATAAAACTACTTCAATTTATAAATTTATTTTTATATAATCTCCTCGTGCTCATAGTAGTTCTCTTTTTTTAAATTTCTTTCAGTTAAAATTTTTGTTTAGTTAAAGATTTTTTTAATGCTATTAGTTGAACATATTTCTTAATACTTTCGTTATAGATTTAGATAGTATATAATATGTATGACACGTTTCAACTTTTGATTTACTGACACGTATCATAATTTGCAAGTGTCCAAATGGATCGTGAGCAAATCAGAAAATAATGGACGGAAGTGGTTAAATGTAATTATTAAAAACCACAGGGATTAATGTTGTGATTATTGCGAATGTGGACAAGAGGCGAACTTTCGCAAACTAGCGAAAACTGTAGCATTGAATTTGTAATTCATATTAATTATTATTTCGTATCTAAGCATTATCAAGTTATCTTATAAGGTAGAATATTAAAATAGTTCATGTGCTGTGCTTTTAAATATATTAGTCACTATACTTTATTTCAAACATTTACTCATATATTTTAAATGTTGATAATTTTGATCACCCAAATACTATAACTACGCCTCGTCTTCTCCAATGATGGGGTGAGGCCCTGGACTTCGACTTCAACAAAGTCAGAATGTGAACTCTGACCTTTGATTTTGATTTGAGTCGAAGGTTATTGAGTTCCGACTCCGATCGAAACTGACGGAGTAAGAATTGAAGGTCGAATAAACGAGATAGAGAATGATCTTCGAGTCCGATCGCCATGAGGTCGATCGTAACTTATAGGCCATCAATGAGTTTTAACGGTTATTATTGTTGCTAGAACACTGAAAATATAGAATTGTATTTCATTGATGTAATAGCAACTACATGGTTGCCTTTTATAGAGGCTAGACTACAAATAATTCAAGCTTGAGAAACGGAAGCATACGTTGATTCGAGAGAAAGCCAAACAGCTCTTGCGGAAGAACAACCAACTACTTGGGCCATTAGAGGTTCAGACAAAAAAGAAATGAGGGTGGACATTACTTGTTGATCTCGTTGGAACCAGAGTGCATAGGTTGGGTTTGGGGTTTTGTTATCAAGCATGAGTTTCGGTGCTGGACAAGAACCATCAACATTTTTGTAAAGTCAATTGCCATGAAGATACGGGCGGGACCAACTGGGTTTTCCAAAGTAGATAATTATCGAAAGTGAGTTTCACAGTAATGGTGTGGGAGAAATTTGGTTGTGGGAGGGAGGGAGGAATGGAAGATGATTCGGATTCAGCCATGGATGATGAGTCCTTTTTAGGCTCTGATACCATGCTAGAACACTGAAAATATATAATTATATTTTATTGATGTAATAGCAACTACAAGATTGCCTTTTATAGAGGCTAGGCTACAAATAATCTAGAATATTCTAAATACAATAGTCTGTTATACAATGGCAGCAAACAGACGCATGCAATGCATTGTAGAGTTTGTTACGCAGGGTCAAGCTCAAGTTCTACTGATGTGATGCATTTTGGCTAATAGCCAGTGCAGAGGTAGCTTTATCCTTAACAATTGTCGACCTCACTATTCGACGACAATAACCAAGGTAGCAACAAGTTCAACACCACCATCCAAATCACCATGGCTCGCCTAGAGGACAATTCCCCAAGGAACCCGCAAAAAACATCACGAAAATTGGTGAAGAAACAAGGAACTAGAAAAGAAAGAGGAAATTAAAAAAAAAAAAGAATAAAAGAAAGAATAAAACGCAGAAGAGACAAAAGGAAGAACAAAGTGGCAGTCGGCAGACACGGGGAAGACAACTTCAAATGGTGTGAAAAGTGGCAAATATTGGGAAGAAAACTTTTCTTAAAGTAGCAGATATTGAGAATTGAAGCGAAGCGGAAGATACATTAGAAGAAAAAAGCGTCCTCTACAAAAGTGGCAGTCATAATGTGGGTTTTTTATTTTTTTATTTCTTTTTTGTAAAGAATAATGCTAGAGCCACCGAACTACCGTTGGTTCTATGTTTTTTATATGTTTTTTTTAATTTTTTTTATATGAACTGTTTCAATAATTTTAAATATTATAAAAAAATAAAAAATATTTATAATATCATTAAAAAATATTTTCTTAATCACAAAATAAATTATTTTTTTATTTTATTTCATAATTAAAGAAGTATTTTAATGATTTTTTTACTTTATAACTAAGGAAGTGTTTTTTAATAATGTTCTAAATTTATTTTATTTTTTTAAAATATTTAAAAATATTAAAAAATTTCTGTAAAAAATAACTGAAAAAAAAAACTCATAAAAAACATATGCTAGAGCAAGCGATAGCTCCAGCAAAAACTACCAACGAAAGCTCAAGCAAAAATTATCAGTGATAACTCTAGCAGTACTCTTTTTTAAAAGAGTTTTGCTAGGTACAAGCGAGTTTGTGCACCATATCACGTACCGATGATTTTTTTTATTTAAAAAAAATATTTTGAGAGAAGAAGAAAATCTCTTATATCATGAAAATTATTTTTATCTTTAATTCACATCGTTTCGTTAAATATATACATTATATATTAATATTGGTGCACGAATTGGTGCACGAACTTGCTTGCAAGTAGATTTTTTTTTTTAAAAAATGGGATTCCGATTCCAACTTCTACCAATTTTCAACAAAAATTCCGGCACAACCTAGCGAGCTGAGTCACAATTGCGGCACAACAAAAATTGGAGTTGGAATCGGAGCGTATAGTCAGCTGAGTCAGAATTGCATAGGAAATGCACAACCTAGTGAGATCTGTAAACAACTTTAAATTTAATAACTTATTTTTATTATAAAAAAAGAAAGAAAGAAAAGGAAACAAAGGTTAGATGAAAAATGAGAAATGCTAAACCCACCTCTAGACTTTTTTTTTCACTTAATAATTAAAAAAATGTTTTTTAATGATGCTTTAATTTTTAAATTTTTAAATTTAGGTTTGTTATAATAATATTTTAAATATTTTCTATGGAAATCATTCCATCATTGATTACGACAGGGTGTATTTAACAAAATACTCAGTATAGTTATAGAAGCATCAAAATAGAAAATTGAAAATAGAGTAAAATGTTCATAATCATTATATAGGGACTAATCAACCGAAAAGGCAAACCATCAAAATTATTTTCATATTAATAGGAATGTTATATATCAGTCACTATTCACCCTCACACTCTATACCTGAAAATTTTTATTTTTTATTTTTTATAGGGTGTTGGGTAGTAAATAGTAGCTGTTGAAGATACAGAAAGCTCACTCTTCTAAAATAATTACAGCTCCACCAGATAAAAGTCCATAAAGCAATTATGTTAGAGTTTGTTATCATACGCTGGCACTAGCATTGTATTCATTGATCATTCTTATTCTTTATTCACTCATGTAAGTATTTTATAAATAGCACAGTCCTTATGTAAATACGGAAGAAAGAAAATCAATAGAAGGTGAAACTCTCAGTTTTTCCAGCTTTCTTCAACTTCCGTGTGTTGCCTTTTAAGCTTTCTACACACTATTGTCAATATGGTACCAGAGACATGACTGAACGTTCTTCCAATACCGATTCCAACATGCCACCATCCAATCCTGAAAACAATCCACATCATCCCGCAAATCCATACTATATTCAACCTGGTGAGGGTGCGTCTTCTCCATTGGTTCCAGATCTCCTCACCACCGAGAATTATGTAACCTGGGCAAGGACCATGCGTCGCGCACTCAATATAAAAAACAAGCTCGTATTCATTGACGGCAAAATTTCCAAACGCACTCAAGAATCTGATCCTCTCTTTACTCCTTGGGAGCGATGTAATGACATGATCATCGCTTGGATCCAACATTCTGTTGGTTCAGAACATAGATCGAGCATTGCACATGCAGACACAGCGGCAAACGTTTGGAAGGATCTCCGTGAACTCTTCTCCATCCAAAATGCTCCACGCATATTTCAGTTTACAAAATCAATTTCCTCACTAATCCAAGACAACGATTCAGTGAGCCAATACTACAACCAACTCAAGAGTTTTTGGGATGAACTAGAGATTTATGAACCAATGCTGACCTGCACATGTGGATCGCTCAGGACGTTAACGGGATACAATCATCGACACAAGGTCATGCAATTTTTAATGGGACTTCAAGATTCGTATGATGCGGTCCGAGCTCAAATCCTCCTTCAGGAACCTCTTCCCCCTTTAAATCGCATCATCTCGTTGGTTCAGCAAGAGGAACGATGCAGACAGCTTCATGCTCTACCTGCGCCCCTTGCCATGGCTACTCGAGTTTCAGATCAACGTCCAATCACTTCGTCCCGCATGAATCGACTTTTTTGCTCACACTGTAATATCTCAAGTCACTCTCTTGAACGTTGTTTTAAAGCTAACCCGCATCTTCCTGTTTGTGCTCATTGCCGCATCCCAAGACACACCAAGGAGAAGTGCTACAAGTTGAATGGTTTTCCTCCCGGACACAAGAACCACTCCAAATCCAAGTTCTCAGCAAATCAATCTTCCCTTGAGCAGATCAACTATGGACCACCTCTCTCTCAGGAGCAATATAGTCAGCTCCTTACTTTGCTCAAATCATCCTCCAATGTTGTTGCCACTCCAGCCGTGAACCATGTCCAAGCTAGCCTCTTTGATTCTAGCAACTCTCCCACGTCTGGTATCTTTTCTTGCAATTCAACAAATGCACACACACAGTCCACACAGTCCACACGTCCCACCACCTCATGGATATTGGATACGGGTGCTACAGATCACATGATCTGTAACCCCCACTTCTTTACCCATAACATGACCCCTGTCACTCACTCCATTAAACTCCCCAATGGCCACTCCACAGCAGCTACACACATCGGTGATATATACCTTTCACATTCACTAATTCTCAAAAATGCACTATGTGTTCCTGAATTTTCATTCAATCTTATATCTGCCAGAGCATTAGCAACTCACTCGAATTGCTGTTTAATCTTTTCATCTACTTCTTGTTTTATCCAGGACCTTTCATCTTGGATGACGATTGGAGTGGGGACTGTTCTTAACGGCTTATATCACCTCCAGCTACCAAAACACGACACCACTGCCCTGCAACCAACATTTTCTTCTTCCCAATTTTTACATTCGGATAGCACAGCTCTTACTACAAACAATACCAAGTTTGATACATTTACTTTGTGGCACTACCGACTTGGACATAGTTCAATGACTAAATACATTTTGAATGATATTAATATTTTTAATTCCAAGCATCATATGGCTTCTACAAAACCTTGTACAGTGTGTCCACTTGCAAAACACCATAAATTACCTTTTCCTCAATCCGAAACAAATGCAACAAAACCTTTTGAAATCATTTCCGTGGACATATGGGGACCTAATCAAACTCAATCTCACGATGGCACCAAATACTTTCTTACCATCGTTGACCAATTTACTCGTTGCACCTGGGTTTACTTACTCAAGGCCAAATCTGAAGCTCGACTTTCCCTTCAAAATTTCTTCTCCATTGTCCAAACTCAATTTGAGACCAACATCAAAACCATAAGATCTGATAATGGCGCTGAATTCCAAATGCCATCTTTCTATCAATCTAAAGGTGTAAAACATCAACTCACTTGTGTTGCCACTAGGGCTGCAAACGGTCCGGTCCGGCGATGGACCGAATATTTTCGGTCCATCATTTTTCCGAACCGGACCGGACCGAACACCCAAAGGGACCGGACAGATAGCCGGTCGGTCCGGCCTATTTTCTTTTATTTTTTTAAATAATTAATAAAAAAATTTATTTAAAATACTAAATTAAATTAAGTGACTTATTAATATGAATTATGTAACAAACTCAATAAAAAAATATTTTATATGGTCAATGATAATAAATTAGATGAAAATTATATTATTAATTTATATAATTACTATATAATTAACTAATTGATATTATATATTTATTAATTCATAGAATATTAACAAGTGTTAATAGCATATTTAAAATTTTATATTGTTAATAGTGATAGGTTAGATGAAGATATATATAAAATATTGTTAATTTATAGAATATTAACAAGTATTAATAATATATTTAAAAATTTATATTGTTAATTGTACAATTATTATATATAAAATATATATAAATTTTTTTATTTTTTATTTTTCATTCGGCCCGGTCCAATCCGAAAAAATCGTGGACCGTGGACCGTACCGAATGTTTTCAGTCCTCTAAAATGTGGACCGGACCAGACCGGTCTAAGTCTCGGTCTGGTCCGGTCCGACCGAACCGTTTATCACCCCTAGTTGCCACACCTCAACAAAATGCTTTGGCCGAACGTAAACACCAACATATTTTAAATATGGCCCGCGCATTAAAATTCCAATCAAACTTACCCATGAAATACTGGTCTGAATTCATCACCACAGCAGTATACCTCATCAACAGAACCCCTACACCACTTCTCCAATACAAATCACCATTTGAGATTTTATACCATCGCAAGCCATCATACTCTCACCTCAAAATATTCGGCTGCTTGTGCTATGCATCCACCCTTGTCCATACACGTACCAAATTTGACTCCCGAGCCCGTCCTTGCATTTTTCTTGGCTACCCTTATGGAGTCAAGGGATACAAACTCATTGATCTAAATACCAAACACATATTCATATCTCACGATGTAATCTTCCATGAAGATTGTTTTCCTTTAAAACAAACCACCAATATCATTTCCTCTTACCCATTTTCTACCCCACCAACAAACACAATACATACCACTTTACATCCACCACTTCCGCACCCTTCAATTTCTCAAAATGATCACAGCCATTTAGAACTCTCATATCCTTACCCAACCAACACTAATACCCCCCTTCTTCCCCTCTCAATACTCCTACAAACCCACCTCCATGCCGCTCCACTAGAACAAGAAAAGCTCCAGCATACCTTCAAGATTTCCACTACCAACAAGCTACTGCCTCACTCCAGTCAACATCTACGATGACAGCTTCTGGTGCCAACATCACTGCAGGTAAGATTCTTCCCTTTCCTTTTTCTTCATTATTGTCCTATAATTCTCTTTCACCTACATTCAAAGCTTTTACAACGTCCATTTCCCTTCACACCGAACCCTCTTCCTACACCCAAGCTGTAAAATCACCTATTTGGTGCAAAGCAATGGAACAAGAACTAGCTTCTCTCGAGTTAAATGAGACCTGGTCTATAGTTGATCTCCCTCTTGGCAAGAAGCCAATTGATTGCAAATGGATTTACAAATACAAATTTCATGCTGATGGAACTATTGAAAGAGCTAAGGCTCGTTTGGTCGCCAAAGGTTTTACTCAACGCGAAGGGATAGATTTCCATGACACCTTCTCTCCGGTTGCCAAGCTTACTTCTATCCGTTGCATCCTTGCTGTTGCAGCTATCAAAGGATGGGAACTTCAGCAATTAGACGTCAACAACGCCTTCTTGTATGACGAACTTGATGAAGAACTTTACATGAAGATTCCCCTTGGTCACCATGCTGCCAAAACCAACAAAGTTTGTCGCCTTCAAAAGAGCCTTTATGGTCTTCGCCAAGCTTCCAGACAATGGAACACCAAACTGTCCTCAACACTTGCTGAGTTTGGATTCATTCAATCGAAAGCTGATTACAGCTTATTTATCAAGAACACAGGAAGCTCATTTGTTGCATTGCTCATCTATGTCGACGATATTATCTTAATGAGCTCAGATACCATCTCATGTACTGCTGTCAAAAGTTTTCTGGAATCCAAATTCAAGATTAAAACTCTTGGGCCACTTAAGTACTTTCTTGGTATGGAAATCGCACGCTCCAACAAGGGCATTCAGCTTTGTCAACGTAAATTTGCTTTGGATATATTATCTGAAGTAGGCTTACTAGCTTCCAAGCCATCCCCTCTGCCCATGGAACCCAACCTTAAACTAAGCAAAGATGAAGGAGCACTTTTTCCTGACCCCACCTTGTATCGGAAACTAGTGGGAAAATTGCTCTACCTCACAAACACAAGACTAGATTTAAGCTATAGTGTTCACTTGCTTAGCCAATTCTTGGAAACCCCACGGCTTCCTCATTACAATGATGTCATTAAAGTCCTTCGATATCTTAAGGCACATCGGGTCAAGGTCTATTTTTTCTAACAGCTTCTACCTTCAGTCTTGTGGCTGACTCTGATGCTAATTGGCGAAATTGTCCAAACACCCATCGCTCTACAACTGGCTTCTGCGTTTTCATCGGCAGCTCCCTCATCTCCTGGAAATCCAAAAAGCAAACCACCGTATCTCGCTCATCTGCAGAATCCGAGTATAGGGCCATGGCATCAGTTGTATGCGAGCTCACAAGGCTGAGATACTTACTTCATGACTTGAATATAGAAATCTCACAGCCTGCGACTTTATACTGTGATAACTCAGCTGCCCTCCACATCGCAGCCAATCCCGTATTTCACGAACATACAAAACACATAGAACTCGATTGCCACCTCGTTCGCGACAAGATCAACTCTGGACAAATTATCACTGCCCATGTCCCATCTTCGGCTCAAATAGCAGATTTGCTCACCAAACCATTACACTCTCCCACATTTAATCGATTGTTACTCAAGATGGGGTAATTAACATATACTCTCCATCTTGTGGGGGGCTGTTGAAGATACAGGAAGCTCACTCTTCTAAAATAATCACAGCTCCACCAGATAAAAGTCCATAAAGCAATTATGTTAGAGTTTGTTATCATACGCTGGCACTAGCATTGTATTCATTGATTATTCTTATTCTTTATTCACTCATGTAAGTATTCTATAAATAGCACAGTCCTTATGTAAATACGGAAGAAAGAAAATCAATAGAAGGTGAAGCTCTCAATTTTTCCAGCTTTCTTCAACCTCCGTGTGTTGCCTTTTAAGCTTTCTACACACTACTGTCAATATGATGAGAAAAATTTTTCTAACCCTTATATTATTCAATATCAAGTCTTGATTTTGCTTGACAAAATAAATATAAATTATCTTGGCCGAAACCTTAATTAAATTAATAAATTGCTTGACAATCGAACTTTTGAAGATTTGCATATGTTCGAACAGAATGAGTAATTCTACATACAACTAAAAAGTGTGTAACCGTTGCGTAATCATTTTGAAAAAGAATATGATCTACTATTAAAAAGTTAATATTTTTTTTTATGTGGGTCTCATGTTTTATTCACTTTTTTCAAAGCGATTACGCGACAGTTGCACAATTCGCGGTTGTAAATATCATTTCTCTTTCTTTATTCTAGGTACACCATTCCATCCAAGTTAGTCGAAAGTCCTGTAAATTCTTAGCTCAACTTGAGGAAAGACAAAAATGAACTGTACAACATTTATTGCTATGTCATGTTGTCCAAAACATTTATATGAACAATAATAAATATTATAAAACAAAGTTTCTTTCTTACTTGAAACTCTTATTAAATTCAAAGAAAATTTGAGAGAACCTTCTTTTGTCACGTCTAGAGCATATATTCGTCAATCTGCATGTCTAGAACTAAATACCATAACAGTGAAGAGCAGTGCCGGAAAGTGTTCCGAACAGGTAAAATTTTTTTATTTTTTTTATTTTTTTTATTTCATGTATTTTTTTAATTATTATAAACATTTTTAAAAGAAATAAAAAATTCATAATATCATTAAAAAATATTTTTTTAATCATTCGGTAAAAAAAAAAAAAAAAAAGTTCTCAATCGGGATATTTTTTGGGTCGCATTTCTCAACAGTGAAAGCCGTTCAAAACTCAAGGGCATGGGACGAAAGAAGCATCACCACCTAGCAAGGCATGCAGAAAGTGGACAAACCTCACAAAATAATAAGGGAGCTGCCAGAGCCCGAGGAAATCCACCGATGGTTTCTGATGACTGTAAAACTTTTTTGTTAAAACATTTTTAATGCATTCTTTTTAAAAATAAATACAAAAAAATAAAAAAAAAAACACAATACTAAATTATAAACAAACACAAATTTAAAAAAAAAATAAAGAACCGGGACGCTTTCTTGGTAGAAGGTGTCGGTGGCCTAAGCATATATTTTCCAAATAATAATAACAACAACAATAAAAGAATAATTAGGGAGCAAAGGAATAAGGAATAGACAAGATAAACCACATGATTTTATGAAAAATAAATTCTAAATATAAGCCTCACACTCCACACCACTTAAAAATATGTAATTTTATCATTTTATCCTCATATTTTATGAAATATTAAATATGAAATATAAAATATGAAAATAAAAAAGTAAAATTACATGTTTTTATGTAAGGTGCGTAAGATGTGAGCGCGACTCTTTTACGAAGAATAAACAAACTTCATTTTGAAGCTTCAGCGTCCATCTACCGATGTCAATGACTTTGCAAACCCTGATGGCCGAGTTGGAATACTTGTTTGGGTACTGTCTCCCTTAGGAAGGAATGGTGAAGAAGTTACCTCAAATGCCTGCAACTTCTTCAGTGCTTGCGGCAATGGCAAATCAAGGTCAATACCATACATGATATCCTCAGCATCTGGTTCTGCTGGTTTCCAGAGCTCAACAAGAGATGAGAGCACGTTTACTGTATGACTCATGTCGGGCCTCTGGTATGGCTCCCTCGCAGTGCAGTGACCAGCCAACTCCGCAACAGTACTAATACTGGCAACTGCTTCCTCGTCAAGTTCAATTGTTGGGTCGATGGCCTTCTGAAATGCATCCTTGATAAGGTGCATTCTTCGGAACCACGTGACAAGGTGCAAGCTTTCCTCAGGCTGTGAATCGTCAAGTGCTTTTCTACCGGTGATCAGCTCCATTAGAATCACTCCAAAGCTATATACATCCACCTTGGTAGTCACCCTTCCCGTTGCTGCCACATTTGACCATGAAATTTAATGTCAGTACTATAAAGATAATTGACCGGTGGAAATCATGAAACAGCTTGCTCATCCTACTTCTGAGTTTCCATGGACTGTTCATCCGGTCCAGTCGGGGCAGGGTATGAAATCTAAGTTCCGGTTTATATGAAAAAAGAAATTTCTTTTCTTTGTTTTACGTGCATTTAGTTAAAAAAAGATAATTAGTTTTTTCTAGCTTTATTTATTTGGTACATAAAATTTATTATATATAATGTTCAATGCATTAGTATTATGATTTTCAACATTACTTTTTGAAAAAACAAATTAATAAAATAGGCTTATGTATAAAAAAGTTATGTTTTCAACAACATTTTTTCGTGAAAAATCCAAGCTCCTTCGGCCATCGTTATGTTATTTAGTTCATGTCCTTTTAGGAGTCGTTTGGATTCAGAGATAGATTGAGATTGGTTGAGATGGTTTGTAAATAGTAGAATAAAAGTTGAATTATTTATTATATATTGTGTTAGAATTTGAAAAAATTGTAATAATGAGATGAGATGAATTGAAGTGAGTTTTGAATATAAACGACTGTCTACCTAAAAGGTGACCCTACAATATTGTAAAGGAGTACCTAACAACGTATCCTCACAGAACATGTACTGAAACAGACAAGCTGTTGCTATTTGCAGTTAAGTAATAAGTCTCTGCCCCTGTGCTCCCACTCTGCTACAAAAAGACGTTTCTAAAGTCATGCGATATTCAAATTGAGATCCAACTTCTTGACGCATCCTCCCCTGTTCTGCATATATCCCAAAGCTTTGCCATCTGACTGTTGCTTATAACTAAAATTGCATATCTACTTGAATCGGTTATTCAAGGACAATGAACAATAGAGTTTTCCGAGAATACAAAAGGGTATGACACATTTGAGTACTTGTAACCTGAACTCGAGAAAATTTAGAATGTTACCTGCATACTCTGGTGCGAGATACCCAAAAGTTCCAGCCAGTCTAGTTTCGACAGAGAATTTTCCTTCCGGAGCAAGTCGAACCAGTCCAAAGTCCGACACTTTTGCCCGCATATCATCTCCGAGAAGAATGTTGGACGGTTTGAGATCCCTGTGAATAAAGCTTTGATGGGCTAAACCATGTAGATATTCAACGCCCCTGGCAACATCCAAGGCAATGGTCAGCCTTCTTGTCCACTCAAGCGGTTTCAATCTTGCCTCTCTCCAGTTAAATAGATGCTTACTAAGAGTTCCCTGAGGCATGTATTCGTAGACAAGAAGTCTCTCCTTTCCATCTAAGCAATACCCAAGAAGAGCAACTAAATGTCGGTGCCGAACCTTTGTAAGAACAGAAATCTCAGACATAAACTCGGTCTGTCCCTTTTCACCCACAGCCCCCGATTCCATTCTCTTCACTGCGATCTTCGTCCCGTCGTGCAATTCCCCTTTGTAAACGGTTCCAAAACCCCCCCTACCCAATATATTTTCCCCGCTGAAATTGTTAGTCACATTCTTCAAAACTTGAATGGAAATTACCATACTACCGGCCTCTACAAAGTGTATGTCACCAGGAACAGGTCCATTTCTTCTGGGACTGAAAGCATCATTTGCACCGCCATTAACATTACCTCCTGCAACTGTAATCTTCACAGCATGCTGGTCCCCAGAATGTCGCGGATGTATTACCACCGTATGTGGACTTCGTACTTTTCCTGAACCCTTTTGTTTTCGACTTAAAAGGCAGAAACCCACAGCTACAACTAATAGCAATCCGCCAACAGAGCCGACCACGGCACCCACAATCTTTCCAACCTTGCTTCCATCAACAGAGCCAGGTGGCGAAGGCTCACCACTTTCCTTTCCGATATCAGGGTTCCCATTCGTAATCACAAGCACATTTATAAAAGATGGTACATTACCATGCAGTTTATTGTTTGAAACATCCAGTAACTCAAGATTAGGCAATTTCGTAAGCTCAGAGGGGATGGTACCGGTCAGATTATTATCAGAGAGAACCAATCTTAGCATCGACGTAAAAAGAGAAAACTTGGGAGAAATCGTTCCCGACAAACCCATATTCTGAAAGTCAACATACTCAATGGCAACCTCGCCGGTGCATGTAATCCCTTTCCATTTATTACAAGGATCATTTCCTCTCCAATCCTCCGCCAAAGTTTTCGGGTAACCGAACGCTTCCACAACCGATAGCAAATCATTAACACGCCCATCACAAGTACCGCCGGGATTTTCCGTGCAAAATCTATTGCTGCCTGGCCTCATATCCAAATCCACATTCACACCAAACGTAGGCCGAGGCCCTTGAAGCAAATTATTCGTCAAACTCACAGTTCTCAGGTTTGGAAGATTTACAAATGACGCCGGTACAATACCCGTTAGTTGGTTATCCCTAAAACTAACATCCTGCAACTTTTTTACCATGGAGAAGTCCGGTATCGGACCCGTAAACTGGTTCCCATGTAACCAAACCGAAGTCAAGGATGCCATATCGGCCAATACAGCAATTGTACCATTAAGCTTATTGTTACCCTGCTGCCCATTCAACCAAAGGGTCTGAATGCTGGAACGCGCAAAGGTCCGAGGCAGTTCACCTTCGAGTTTATTCATAGCCAATTTCAACTCCCCCAAACTTACCATAGTACCGAAAACTTCAGGAATTTTACCAGTGAGATTGGCGCTGCTGGCTGAGAAAGTCTTGAGCGAGGTCGCTGATACAATGCTTTCAGGGATTGTCCACGGCGAGAAGGGGTTGTCGCCGATGGTTAAAGATTGCAACGTCGTCATGCCGGTGAAGAAATCGGTTGGGAAGGAAGTGAAGCGGTTGTTGTGGGCTATGATTATCAGAATGGAGCCATGGCCAGCAAAGCTTGGGAACGGGCCGGTGAACTGGTTTTGCTGGACCTCGAGCTGGGTCAAGGCGGGAAGGTCTCTGAGCTCCTTGGGGAGCGTGCCCTGGAGGTTCATTCCCTTGATTTGGATCACCTGGACCTGTTTAGATCTGTCGCACTTAACGTTCTTCCACGTACACGGGTCCGGCCCGGACCAACCGAGAGAGTCGGAGTTGATGATGCCCTGTTTGAGAAGTTCCATCACAACCGCGTCGTCAGAGTGAACGGGAAGAGAAAAGGAGAGGAGAAGGCAGAGAAGAAGAGGAATGAAAAGGGTGGAAAAGGGTGGACATGGATGTCCGGCTTCCATTTTTTTCCTCGGGAAAATGGGGAGTGGTTGGTGGGGGTATCTAGGTAGGTTTTATGCAGGCATTGCCGAAAAGCGAAGGCGTCATCGGAGTTATAAAGGGAAGGATGACAAGAATAATAAAAGCGTATTCAAAAGCGTGATAGGGAGATGAATTGGAATTGGAAGTGGATGCGGCGAAGACAGAGGAAAGGTGAACGAAAAGTGAACTAAAAAAAGGCGTTGATTTCTAAAAGAGTGTTACTATTTATTTCCCTAATAAAAACGGTAGAGATGTTTGTCTTCGAACTGGAGCCGTAGGTGGATTTGGTTGCGAAGCGAGATTGTGAAATGGACGGTGGAGATGGGTATTTTTGGGAGGGAAAAAGCTGGCAAGGAGGCGTGTGGGGCCCTTCAAACTAACTACCAGCATTTTACGACAGAGTGGATTACGGATTTTATCAAAGATTTTAAATGGCTCCTTGCTGTGTTAACGCGGGTTTTTTTTTTTTTTTTTTTTTTCAGTTTAAATGTTTGATTTTTTTTTTTTTAAATATTCGTATAACAGAAAAATACCAACCGAATATTTCCTCCCAGCCACTACTCCACACCTGAAGTTCCAACAGATTTGGCAGTCTTGTTATAAGAAAAGGTGGATTAGGAAAATCTGAAAATCTATTAGGACATATGGTTCGACCGAAGCGCAACGACAAAAGCTCTAAGTTGGGGAACGTACCCTGTAAATGAATCAATACGTATATTAAACAAATTAAAGAGATAGAGATCAGTTGGTATATACGAGAAAAATAAAATAAAATTGGGTAGCAGGTTGTAAATCCAGATTTTGGGTTTAAAATTCAGATTCTTTCGAATCGAATTTTGGCCCCAATTTGAAACTCGGGTTCCGGACATGAAACCGAATTAATAGTCCTAGCTGCCACCTTGATGGACCATGAGTTAATCCCCTTCTTTTTTTTCTTTGCCCACCAATTTCGAAATGTTTATAAGATCTCGTTTCTTTTCGCAAATATGATACATGATATGAGTTGAGATAAAAATTAAAAGTTAAATAAAATATTATTAAAATATATTTTTTTAATATTATTTTTGTTTTAAAATTTGAAAAAAATTAAATTGTTTATTTTATTTTGTGTGAGAATTTAGAAAAATTATAATAATTAAATGAGATGAGATGAAAAATTTTGTGAAAGTGAACAAGACCTAAGAGCGTCCACATTCCTTTCTTCTATTTTCTTTTTTTTTTTTTAAATTTTGACTAAGGATACTTGAAGAATAAGATGAAATAAAATTTTTATAAATAATAACGAGATAATTTGAGTTAACTATTTATTGGATTTTGAAAAATGAGAAAGAAAAAATTGAATAAAAAATATTATAAAATTAAAATATTGTTAGAATATAATTTATATTTTGAAATTTGAAAAAATTAAATTCTTTTTTTATTTTTTATATCTTAAAATTTAAAAAAGTTGTAATGATTAATTTGAAAAACTTGTAATAATTAGTTTGAAAATGTTTATATTTGAATGATGTACGAGAATGAGATGAAATGAAATATGATGAAAACTTTTTCCAAACATCTCCTTAAAAAACCTCGTTCTTGAAAATTTCTTCTAAATTTGATTCATTTTTTAAAAACATCATATATCCTATTTTTTATATTTCTCTATTCTATTAAAATAATTTTTCTGTATTCTTTCTTTATTATTTTTTTCTCTCACTTCCATTTATAATTTTGACTATTCACTCTTTTATTTTTTTTCCATATGTATTGAACTATCACCTTCTAGCTAATATTTTAAATACAAAGTCTATTTTTTTGCGAGTATGATAATAGTTTTAAAATTATTCCGGTTTTAAAAGTAATAAAATATTTTATAAAAATTCAACTTTTCCAAAATAAAAAATAAGATTATGATTTTGTCCGAAATCTAACGATAATATTTTTTTGTCCTTTATCTAATAGTAACATTTTTTTCCTTTATCTAATAGTAATATGTTTTTCATTTTCTTAACAAACGTATATTCAAACGGTAATATTTTTGTGTTAAATAAGAGCATTTCTAAGTCCATTCACATCTAGAGCAACCTAAGTTTCATTTTATCTTAAGGGAAAATTCTCATTCCGACCTCATTTTCTACTCGCTTCTTAAAAGGCTCGTTCTTTCTTTTGCAAATTGCTGCTTCACTTAAACTATGAAGATGAGTTGAAGCTTGTTCTTAATGACAAAAGATGATCAACATCTACTCGCCAAGGTCGTAAGTACATCAGGTGTGATCATATTGAAGGGCATGAACGGCTATTTTGCGACTATTTTACAGAAGCACCAATATATCTCTTGAATTTATTTTGAATGAGATTCCGCATGGATCGTTATCTGTTTCATCGTATTCAACATTAGATAGAGACTTACGAACTCGACTTCATTCAAAGAAGAGATAATACTGAAAGACTCTGTCTATCTTCCATACAAAAGATAATCGATGCATTTAGAATGCTTGTGTATGGAGTAAGTACTGATTTTATGGATGAATATACATACGAATTGGAGAAAGCACTGCAATTGAGAGCTTGAAAAAATTTGTAACCGTAGTGGTAAATATTTCTTCTAATGAATATTTTAGATCTCCAAATACCAATGATATTGCTTAATTGCTCGTTATTGGTGAAAAAATGTGGATTCCTAGGAATGCTGGGACGTATTGATTACATGGATTGAAAGTGAAAAAATTGTCTATTTGCATGGAAAGGTATGTACTCAGGTCACAGTTGTGAACCAACTATTATATTAGAAGTAATCACATAACATGATCTTTAAATATGACATGTTTTTTTTTAGATTATTCGGTTCTCGTAATGATATCAATGTGCTAGAAAGATCTTTTATTTTAATTGGCCTTGCCCAAGGGCGTGCTCCTCTAGTAAATTACTCAATTAATGACAATGACTACACTATAGGGTACTACCTTGCCGATGATATTTATCAAAAGTGGTTAATATTTATGAAGACAATCCCATCTCCACAAGGGAACAAGAAGAAATATTTTAAAGCAGCATAAAAATAGCAAGAAAAGATGTAGAGAATGCATTTGGAGTCCTTTAACAATGTTTTGCAATTATTCGTAGACCTACTAGAATGTTCAGAATCAATGATCTAACACATATACTGAAAATATGCATAATTCTATATAACATGATCATTGAAGACGAGCATGATGATAATGGGGTTCCCGACTTTGAGTATGAACAAGTTGATGAGGATCTCCTTGAAGTGTTGCCCAATCGTTCAACTGAACTTATGGAGTTCATTCACCATCATCATCAAATTAAAGACACTTTGGCTCATTATTAGCTCCAATCAAACCTAATTGAGCATAAATTGAAATTATATTCCCAAAATCAGAAAATGAACCAGCTATAATATATGTTGTCATTAGTGACTCAATATTCCTATGTACGATTTCATTTCCCTAAAATAAAAATTAGCAAAACAACATTTGGGCTAATATTTTCATATAAATATATGTAATATTTATTTACCATATTTCCATCCAATTCAAGTCTATCCATATGTCCATGAAAACAATTATTGTCCAAAACCACATACACATAAAAAATAATAATTTGTTACAAATTAACCAATGATTTAATATTGGTGAATATAGTCAGAAATATACAAAACCAAAACCAACACTTCTCACAAAACGACTGTCACGGTATTATATTTCACCCAAGTTCCATTTGACGTTACTGGAAATATGTGCATTGTGTTTCAGGTAAGTCAGTGACATCCATCAACAAGATCCGTTCCTCCGTTTTTAAACGCTCCATCTCCGCTATCTCCTCCGTTTTAAATCAGGCAAATTCAAGTCTTTCCGCTTCCAAACTTAGCCTCTCGTCCTCCTGCCATATTTTATGCCCCTCCATTTCTTGATCATATTGCATCTTCTCCGCCTTAAAATGGAAAAACTCTTTCTCTTGAACGTGTGACTCCTCAAGAAGAATATACTTTATCCTGGAGAGTTCGACAATGTCTTCAACTGGTCTGGTTGGGGCTTTTCATTTTGTTTTCTTTGCTTTCCTTTCTATTGGCCTCTCCAACTCAACAATATCATTGTCAACAACATGTTCCTCCTTGGCATCATTTGCTGAATCCAACACAGTAGAGCAACGCTGAATCCATTTTGGTTTGTCCTTAACAGGTGCCAACAATACTTAAATTGAAGGTGGTTTTTATCTAGTAATTGGTACATAATCTTCACTTTGTCAAACTTGCAAAATAGAATCAAACAAAAAATAATTAAAAAAGTTGGGCCAAAAATTAAATAAAATAGTAAGTACAAGAGCTTGAAAGTAGTGGACGAATATACCTTGTTTTGCTTAGTCATGCCACTTTGATTTGAGCTAGCTTGCACATAATTTATTAGTCGCTTTTTAAATCGTAGACTACTGATTTATTAAGGACCTAATGGTCCTTTAATGACCCGGCCCAATAATTCTAAGGTCAGAATATTAATAATTTTTGTTGGGCTAAAATATATTTAGGTGTAGTTTGGATAGTGAGATAAGATGAGATGATTTTAGATGAAAGTTAAAAGTTGAATAAAATATTATTAGAATATTATTTTTAATATTATTATTGTTTTGGGATTTTAAAAGATTGAATTGTTTATTATATTTTATGTGAAAATTTGAGAAAGTTGTAATGATGAAATGAGATGAGATGAAACACTTTCATTATCCAAATGTGGCCTATATTAGATAAGTCCATGAACGATAAATTATTAAAATTGATTAGGAGTTTTAATTAGACTTAATAACTAGTTTAAATCTCATTTATTATTTATTGAACGAGTTAGACTTCTTTTAGAATTTAAAGATCGGCTATTAGAATTTGTCTCATTTTAAAATCGTCACTGATTTAGGTTCCCTACACAATCTCAGTCTCAATCACTCCGAATCCTACCTGGCTTCGTTTGGAAACTAAACTCATCTTAACTCATCTCAACTCATCATTACAACTTTTTCAAATTCCAACACAAAATATAATAAACAATTCAACTTTTTCAAATCTTAAAATAATAATAATAATAATAATAATAATAATAATAATAATAAACAATAATATTCTAATAATATTTTATCATCTCAACTCAACTCAGTTCAACATCCAAACACACAATGTGGTGTTAAATTGTGTTTTTTGGAATTCACTTAATGTAAAATTCCTTTGATCATTAACGAGTCCCCTTGAAATTTATTACCAACTTTTATTTAAAACTCTTCCGTCTCCTAAAATCTTATTCATTTATTCGATAAAGTCTAAATGTTTAACTCACACCCAAATTCCATAACTATCGCATTATCCGTAAGCTAACTGATTACACGCAATTTTATTAGAGGTCACCTCGCACACAATTTCATCAAATCGGCTGTTCCAGCTTAAAATCTTGATCACGACTGAATTCCCAGCTTACAGTAGTTGTTGTTTGACTCCGATCTGAACTCGTCCAACAAATTCTTCCATCTACATATACCTATTCCCCTCTGCAATCTAAAAAACACAACAACAATCCACTCTTACACTTCACCGTAGCACGTCTTTCTTCAATCCAAGAATCACAAATTTCCCAGCCAAAACACCGTACCAAACCACTAGTCCCCATCGTCGACAACTGTAGCCCCATTTCCTACACGCATCAAGCCACTACGCAAGCCGCTATTTTTATACAACAAAAACAGAGCAAGTTTTCTTACTCAGCCCTCCACCATGCACTACTGCAGGACCACCATCAGAAGTTCCCACATTGCACGATTTTCCTCTCTCTTCCTCTCTCTCTCTCTCTCTTTCTGAATGACTTTCAGTCGCGCCATCCATCGCCGATCTACCACAGTGACCAGCGTCGCATCCTTTCTCTTGGTAACCCCATCACACAGCTTTTTGCCCTCTGTAAGCCTGTTCTTCAAACCTCTCTGTTCACAAACTGAGGTTCTGTGCTTAAGAAAAGTGGCTGTTGGGTTTTAATTCCATCAATCGAACACGTGCTCAAATATTTGGTTAATTACAAAACTACTATTTGAGTTTTTGTAGTGTATCATCATTTCTATTTTAGTTTCAGCTTTCCCATAAAGCCATTGCTTGCTTCTTGTTATTACAAAAATACCCTTCCATTGCATTAGATTTCCATAAAGCCTTGGATATTTTTTAAGCATTAATTACATTTCTGCCCACATTTAGGATGTATATAAATTGAGTTTGGGCTTGATAATATTTTGGAGTTCAATCACATTGTTAAGTAGATAAATTATGTGAAAATTAGAGTATTTGTAGTATAACGGTATTTTAGAGTATCGATAATTTTAGGCTTTAGGAAGATATAGATTATTTAAATACTTCAAGTTAATTACAAACTACGTGATAAGTTATAAATTTACGCAAGTTACGTGTATTTTATAGGTAATCAGTCGTGTTCAAAAAATATTGGATCAACGTTACGAGATAAGAGATAAGTAGCTTAATCATAAATTAGGATTAACATAAATTAGTTAGTTATATACATTATTATTAAAGTCAGTTCTTTGGAAGCCATTGTTTATGTACCACGCATGTCATGATATTTGCAAGTACGTCATTCATAATGTTTCCTCCTGCATATTATAGTTATGTATGTATTATGTATCTCATGCATCTCATATTAAATAAGCCACGTAAGCTTTC
Source organism: Juglans cinerea (assembly GCA_961763995.1). Lineage (NCBI taxonomy): Eukaryota > Viridiplantae > Streptophyta > Magnoliopsida > Fagales > Juglandaceae > Juglans > Juglans cinerea. Next base: position 28,319,513 of record CAUIVZ010000003.1, read on the forward strand.
ATAAGATCAAGTGTAAGATAAGTTCATAATAGTTAACCAGATGGCCATTCATACGCATGATACCAATGCAGTTTCAGGGTAGATGTGCAAGTCATGGACTCAAGTATTGTCTACCATGGTATGCCAAAATACTATCAGCGGTTCCCCTTGCGGTTGCTGGACGTCGGACCGGTGCACAACCTCGCACACAGGGTTAAGTGTGTTAGCCAGTCAGATTAGTCAGATAAATAAGATCAATTGAAAACTTCCTGCAGGTGACACCAGCAACCCTCATTTACCAGAGGCCAATCAAAACTTGCCACGTGTGCGGTACACGAAAGAACTGAGGAGGCGCATTAGACCGAAACCCCTCCCTCCCTCTGAAGCCAAAAGGCTCTCGATCCCGCTCTCTCTGCTCTCTCACTCTCGATCCCCCTCTCTCTGAATCTTCAAGATTCCCTCTCTCTGCTCTCTCACTCTCGATCCCGCTCTCTATGCTTTCTTTGTTGGTCCCGAAAGGCGAAAACCCTCATTATCTCTTTGCTCTCTCTGTCTCGTGACTCGGGAGTGATCTCCGAGACCTACAAAAAAGGCATTGAGGTAGACGCCACGAAACCAATTAATCCAATTACATTTACATAGAAATCTAAACATAGACAAACATTGCCAAGCAGCTCAAGGTAAGAATTCTTGGGTTGAAATCTAAGTGATAGATACAAGCATAACACAGATTTTTCATTCTAGATTACAACTGGAAATTAGAGAAAAGTAGAGAATAACAAAACACAGACCATTCATCTGACTAGTTCGTCGTTGTGCAAGCAATGAGAAATCAAAGCCAAAAATCCTACAACAAAACACAGACTCTTACAAATTACGGATTACAAAAAATTAGGAATTACAAAAAATCGAGGATTAGAGAAATTGGTACCTCCTCCGACGGTGAAGTTGCAATACAGAGTTTTGGGGTCTTAAGTCCAAGTTCTTGATTTCGTGAGGGAGAGCGAACGAGAGAGATCGAAGTAGAGAGAGGGAAGGAGAGAGAGAGAGAGAGAGAGAGAGAGAGAGAGAGAGAGAGAGAGAGAGAGAGATTGTGAAGATCGGTTTAGGATTTCAGTTCCTCTTCGAAGGAGAGAGAGAGAGAGAGAGATTCAAAATCGGTCTGGTATACGAAGGAGATTCAAAATCGGTAGGTGTAGAGAGAGAGAGAGAGAGAGAGAGAGAGACGAAGGAGAGGGGTTTTCGATCTGGTCTGGAGCTCGAGCAGGAAGGGATTTTCGTGATCCCCTGCCATACGCCCTACCTGATTTACAAAGGAATACCTATGTGGCAACTTCTAATTGGTTTCCGATAAGTGAAGTTTTTAGGTGACACCGGTCCAAAGAGGAACTGTAAGGTCAATTAGTTAATTCAGGTAAATCAGTCATGCATAGCATAAGCATCAGTATGATCAGTCATGATTTTAAGTTTAGCATGAAATACTTATGAAAACCTTATGTTAAGTATGTTTACATTATGATGAGTTTCTTACTGAGTTATCAACTCATTTTAGTTTGTTTTATGTTTTTAAATCACTCCAAGTCAGATATTTATGAAGGTAAAACTGCAGGAAGGGGCTTAGTCCAGGGAGGCGTGAGAGTGGGCTAGATCATGTATAGAAGTTTTAAGTCATGATTTTTATGGTACAGATTTTGAGAAATTTTAATAAATGCTTCCACGCATTCTCATTTATGATTATAGTATTTTAGTACAAAACAACTCTATTTATTATAAGAAATATTTGTATTTGACGCTTCCTTTAGAATAAAATAAACACATATATTTTAAATCAGGTTTAGTAATAGCACTTCGGCTCCCGTGACTTTCTAAAAAAATGAATTATTTCTTAACCATGGGGAGCGGGGCGTTACAGTTTGTATCAAAGCCAAGTCCGAAGATTCTGTAGACTTTTCTAAAAAACAGCCAGAGAAGATTTTTTTCAAAAAAAAAAAAACTAAGTCAAAATCTCTCCAAGACATGTCCTGCTCTGCAGTAAGTATTTTATCTATTACTATTTTATTTTTTTAATGAAAATTATGAATGGGAAAAAAATTAGACATATGCATGTCAAAGTGCAGCTACTACGTGAAAAGGTTTTAGTGCATAAGGTGTAGATGTTTCTAAAGGCGAGGCTAGGAAGTTTTTGCTTTTGAAGATTTATTATGGTTTTGTTCATGAGGAAATAGTCGTATATTTTGAGGAGTTTTATTTGAAAAAATTAGGAATGAACTTAGTGGGTTTTGAAGTTATGACATATATTTATGTATGTTTATGGTATTTCGTGATGATTGGTGGTACTCTTATGTTCTATAAGTAACACGATTCTATCACCAAGAACGAGTTGTAAAATTTAAGACTCAAACTTTGGAGAGTTTTAAATTATAATTTAGTGAGGTTATTATTTTTGGCAGATAATTTTGTTGTTATTTAATGTGGAGATTATTTTTACTATTTTGGTGGAGTTAAGATGATTGTTGGGTGAATTTATTGTTAGACACTTAGGTTTTTAAATCAATACCATTGTTAAGGTTGATATTTGTTTAGACTTGAATTAAATTTGGAGTGTATAATAGCTGACACGTAGCGCGCTAACATGTACGCCTAAAGGTTTAGTGAGGCATCGGACCAAAATATGAGATGATCTGATTTTTTTGAATATTAGGTTCGACAAAACGATTGAGGACTAAAGAGACATGAAAATTTTGTGGCAAAAAAGTATGTAAGTTATTTGAGGTCTAGCAAATTTTGAGGATGAAATCTTGATAAGGAGAGAAGTTTACAATGACCCGGCCCAATAATTATAAAGTCGAAATATTGATAATTTTTATTAGACCTAAATTATATTTAATGAGTCATATTGGATAAACTCATGAATGATGAATTATTAAAATTGATTAAGAATTTTAATTAGATTGAATAACTAGTTTAAATTCTATTTATTATTTATTAAACAAGTTAAAATTTAAAACTCGGCCATTAGAATTTATCTCATTTTAAAATCGTCACTGATTTAGTCGTTGTTGACTCTGATCTGAACTCGTCCAACCAATTCTTCCGTCTACATATACCTCTTCCCCCTCTGTAATCTAAAAAATACAACAACAATCCACTCTTACACTTCACTGTAGCAATTCTTCAATCCGAAAATCACAAATATCCCAGCCAAACCGCTAGTACCCATCGTCAACCATCGCAACCCCAATTCCTACACGCATCAAGCCACCATCGGAAGGTTCCCACGTTGCACCATTTTTTTTTCTCCCCCTAACTCTTTCTCTTTCTCAGTGACCTTCAATCGCACCGTCCATCGCATCTAGCCCAGCGACAAGCGCCGCCGCATCCTTTCTCTTGGTGAGTGCTTCTTTCCCTCGGTAAGCCTGTTCTTCAAGCGTCTTTGTTCTCGATTGGAGGTTTTGTGTTTAAGAAACCGGGCGTTGGGTTTTAGGGCAAGTTTGGTAACCAAAACAAAACACAAAATTCTTAGCTCATCATTACACATTTTTCAAATCCCCATACAAAATATAATAAACAATTTAACTTTTTCAAATCCCAATACAATAATAATACTAAAACATAATATTTTAAACACTAAAACAAAACACAAAATTCTCATCTCACCTCCCAAACCTACCCTTAATTCCGTTGGTCAAACATGTGCTCAGATTTTTGGTTAATTACAAAACTACCATTTGAGTTTTTGTCATGTATCATCATTTCTATTTTAGTTTTAGCTTTCCCATAACGCCCTTCCTTGCTTCTTGTTATTACAAAAACAGTACCCTTCCATTGCCTTAGATTTCCGTAAAGCCTTGGATATTTTTTAAGAGTTAATTACATTTCTGCCCACATTTGCAAGTCATAGCAGTATGTATATATATTGAGGGCTGCTGCAGACACAAATGAATCCCACAAAGGAATCTCACACATTGATGTGGCAAGTGTGCCACGTCTCCCTACTTTTTTTTTCCCTTTTTTTCCCCCTTCCCGTGCGTCTCCCCTCTCCTCCTCCCTCTGTCTCCGCCTATCTTCGCCCTCTTTGTGGCTGCCATAGTGGTCGGGGACCACCTCAGGACCTGCAGAAGCCGCTGGCGGTCCAAGTGGCACCATCCCATTCATGGCAACGCCTCTCCGGTGCGAGTCCCCTCCCCTCCTTCCCCTTTCCCTCTCTGTCTCCACCCTTCTCGTCGCTGCCATGGTGGTCGGAGACCACCCCAGGGCCGGCAGAATCCGTCAGCGGTCCAAGCGGCACTGTCCGGCGGGGGGATGGAAGCTCCCATGCACGACAACTCACGCGAGCACGGGAAGGGTGGAGATGGGCGGAGACAGAGAAGGAAAGGGGGAGGAGGGGAGGGGACTCGCACAGAGGAGGAAAAAAGTAAGGAAAAAAAAAAGAAACATGGCACACTTACTTACAGTGTGCCACATCAGTGTGTGGGATCCCTTTGTGTTTGTAGTGTTTTCCATATATATTGGGTTTGGGCTTGATAATATTTTAGAGGTCAATCACAAGATTAATTAGAGAAATTATGTGAAAATGAGAGTATTTGAAGAATAATGGTATTTTAGAGTTTCGAGAACTTCAGGCTTTAGGAAGATATATATTATTTAAATACTTAAGATTAATTACAAAATACGTGATAAATTAGAAATTTACATGAGTTACGTGTGTTGTATAGGTAATCAGTCATGTCCCAAAAATATTGGATCAGCATTTTGAGATAAGTAGATTGATCATAAATTAGAATTAGCCTATGTTAGCTAGTTATATATATTATCATTAAAACCAGTTCTTTGGAAGCCAATGTTTATGCACTACGCATATTATGATATTTGCAAGCACGTCATTTATCATGTTTCATTCTGCAAATTATAGTTATGTATGTATTATGCATCTCACGTTTCATAAGATACGTAAACTTTCATAAGATCAAGTGTAAGATAAGTTTAGAATAGTAAACCAGATGGCCATTCAGAAGCATGATACCAATGCAGTTTCAGGGTGGATGTGCAAACCACAAACTCAAGTGTGGTCCACCATAGTATGCCATAATACTATCGGCAGCTTCCCTTGCGGCAGCGGGATGTGGGGTTGTTGCACAACATCGCACATAAGGTTAAGTGTGTTGGCCAATTAGATCAATCAGATCAATTAGTTAATTCAAATAAATCAGTAATGGATAGCAAAAACATCAGTATGATCGGTCACGATTTTAAGCTCAGCATGAAATTTTTTATGAAAACCTTATGTTAAGTATGTTTATGTTATGATGGGTTTCTTACTGAGTCATCGACTCATTTTAGTTTGTTTTGTATTTTTAAACCACTCAGGTCAAAATATTTAAGAAGGTAGAGCTGCAAGACGGGACCAGTCTAGGGAGGTGTGACAATAACCTAGATCATGTATAGAGATTTTAAGTTATAATTTTTATGACACAAATTTTGAGGAATTTTAATAAATGTTTCGGCACACTCTCTTTTATTATTTCAGTATTTTAATATAAAACAACTCTATTTATTATAAGAAATATTTGTACTAGGCACTTCCTTCAAAATAAAAGAAACAAATATATTTTTACTTAAGGTTCAGTAGTAGCACTCCGGCTCCCATGACTTTCTAAAAAAATGACGTATTTCTTAACCATGGGGAGTGGGGCATTACAATTGGTATTAGAGCCATGTTCGAAGATTCTGTAGACTTTTCTAAAAAAAGAAAAAAAGGGAAATAGTTTTCAAAGAAAGATATTTTTTCCAAAAAAATAAAAATAAAACCTAGGCCGAAGCCTACCCAAGACATGTCCTTCTCTGCAGTAAGTATTTTTATTTGTTACTATTTTATTGTTTTAATGAAAATTCTAAATGGAAAAATCAAATAAAATTAGATACATGTATGCCAAAGTGCACCTACGACGTGAAATGGTTTTAGTGCATAAGGTGTGGAAATTTCTAAAGGCGAGGTTAGGAAGCTTTTGCTTTTAAGATTGATGATGATTTTATTCATACGAAATAGTCGTATATTTTGAGGAGTTTTATTTAAAGAAATTAGGAATGAATTTAGTGGATTTGAAGTTATGTATGTTTGAGGAGCTATTTTGAGGAGTTCTATAGATTTATGTATGTTTATGGTATTTCATGATGATTGGTGGCACTATTATGTTCAATAAGTAACACGATGCTATCGCCAAGTACGAGTTGTAAAATTTAGGTCCCGAACTTTGGAGAGTTTTAAATTACGATTTATTGAGGTTATTGTTTTTAGTAGATAATTTTATTATTATTTTATGTGGAGATTATTTTTACTATTTTGGTGGAGTTAAGATGATTGTTTGTCAAATTTATTATTAGGCTTTAAATCAATCCCATTGTTAAGGTTGCTATTTGTTTAGGCTTGAATTGAATTTTTAGTGTATGATGGTTGACAAGTAGCGTGCTAACGTGTACGCCTAAAGGATTAGTGAGGTATCGGATCAAAATATGAGACGATCGAAATTTTCTTGAATATTAGGTTTGACTAAATGATTGAGGAGTAAAGAGACATGAAAAGCATATAGTGAAAAAGTATGTAAGTTATTTGAGGTCTAGCAATTTTCGAGTACGAAATTTTTATAAGGAGGAGAGTTTTAATTAGACTAAATAACTAGGTTAAATCCAATTTATTATTTTTTGAACGAGTTAGACTCCTTTTAGAATTTAAAGATTAGCCATTAGAATTTGTCTCATTTTAAAATCATCACTGATTTAGGTTCCCTACACAATCTAAATGTGATAACTCGAAACTTAGCTAGATTCATCCGTAATTATTTTCGTTGCCCTAGTATTATTTTTGGGCCATGAGATTAGGTCTAGTTGGATAGAGACCTTGGACTTGTAGTTAGCATCCAAAGCCCAAGAAAAAGAGCCACTCAAACCCCTAAAAATTTAGCCAACTAAGTGGGCTTGAGCCCAAAAACCCTAGAGAAACATAGGAACACGCCTAAGCCATAAGGCTTATGCTAATTGTCACAAATATGAGGCCCATGAACCTAGACGTCTAAGTAGGCTAAGGGGGAGAGATAAGAGTGTTTGGGAAGCCAAGGGAGGCATGCACGCCAACCCTAGTGACAAGCCCTTCGGTGTGCCACTTGTCCTTCATGCAAGATGGCTTCTAGAAGAAAGGAATGATGAGATAACCTAGAGGAGGCCAAAGGCCACTCGGCCAACCCACCCACATGCACACCCCATGCCATGTGGCAATTGCTTGTAATTCCAAGACGATCTCCATGGGAAGTGGTGCCTAGCGAAGACAAAATGGATCCTTTCCAAGAGATTGCATAGGGAAGCCCAAGGGACAAAGGGGATTTTCGGATTCCCTTCACCCACACTCCCACTCAAGTGTTTTTTTGACTATTTGCCACTTGTCAACTATGCACTGATAGAGGAGAGTTTCTAAAAGGAAGAGGATGGGACTTGTGAGCACAATGACCATCCTAACCCTAGATTTTCGGCTACTACACTCAAGGGCACACACTCATGCGCCACTTGTCACTTTAGGGTTTCATAAGAAAGGCTTGGGTATTCGAAAAGGCCACACGCCACTTGTCCTTCATGCAATGGATCTCTAGCAATCAATAGGATTTGTGGAAGAGTTCTATAAAAAGGAGGAGGAGCCACACGCCCAAAGGCTTTTCTTTTTGCCATTTTCGGATTTTTGCATGTTCTCACCCTCTCCACACTCTCTCACATGGCTACTTGGTGTTTTCTTCACTTTCTTGAGTTTTCCTTCCAACCAAACACGAAAAACAACCTTTCTTTACATCCAAGGAAGGACCACGACACCAAGCACGAAGGAATCCAAGGTAAGGACTTCGTTTCTCATTTTTCTTCACACTACTCACACCTCACTCGAGGAGATGATAGAATCTCCAAAGAACTTAAGATCCTCGTACTATTTCAAGGTTATTTCATCTATAACCTAGGATTTTCCGAGGGGAGGAGAAGCTGAAACTTTGAGGACTTGCATTCTCTATACAATCGGCCAAACACACACACACATCTCATATGTTCATAACATAGCCATGGTTACGTGAGCTTGAAGGGTCTTCATGTTTAAAAAAAAAAACCTAGAGCCAAAAGGTTGAAGTATTTCCCACAACACGTGACGAACCCTAGAAACCTTACACACACTCACGCACACGAATTAGGGTTCAAAACCCTTGTTCTAACAAGTTGTACTTCCATTTACAGCTTGCTAGTGCTTTCTTGAAGAATTTTTGTAAGTAAACACTCAACTTAGTTTGGTTAACATGCGTATATATTTGTGTAAATCGTTCTTTGTTATTGTTACCTTCGATTGTTAATTTATGTTTTAATTGGTTGAATAAGTTGTTTCGACTTTGTATAAGATCATGAAAGAGGTTATATGATTCAAATCTATGTTGAAAATGCCATGATTCACATGCACATGTTTCGGTTTTGCTTGAGGACATTGGATGTTTTATGTGTCATGAAGATTCGGTTATTGTAAGGTTAAGTGCTTTGGATTTATGTGATGTTGCCATGATTTCATGTTTAATTCACCCTTGCCATGACTTTTTATTTATTATGCTTCAAGTTTGGAACATGTTAAAGTGAATTTTCTCCATGTTACATGCCTTTGATGTTTCAGCCAAATCATGTTCTTCTATGTTTATGAAGTTGTTTTGATATTTCATATGTCGTATGTTATCATGCCATGATTTGAATATGTAACGCTTGATGATTTCATGTACGACATTTCATGTGCCATATGCCAAGTGTAAAAAGGAACACGTCTTAAGTCTCATGTCACATGCATTTGGATAATTAGTCTTTTTAAAAGAAAAAGAAAAGTGTCAAAGAAAAATATTTTATCACGACCCCAAATGACAGGGGAATGTCTTGGTGGAACTCCTCTGTCCCTTTCAAAAACTACAAGGCCCTCTATTTTTTTTGTTTTTTCATTTTGCCTTGCCTTAGTTAAACAACCTTCTTAGCTCTTCAAAGAGCTAGAGGACCTCCGTGATAAATTGGTCGGCAGCTTTTAGTCTATCTATCAGGGAGGGCTCCGACAAGCTCTCAGTGCTCTTCAGCGCCTCCTTGACTATCGTGGGCGCTGACCTCTTGCATTTTCCCATGTAGGGTTTCTTCATGTCCTGTCACAACTTTTACCATTTTGGATTGTGAATGGTAGTGGAAACTACCATGGTGAGATTTCGAAAAATCTCAACAAGTAAACACACAACATACAACAGATAACATGAGCATATAATGACAAACCATGAAATGAATGTATAGACATGTACGTGACATAGAACTTATGCGATTTGACCTTTTTCAAAACATGGAACGTAGATCTTGAGACTTTTTCAACAAACATCTTTATTATTTTTTCATATTGATAATGTAACATATCATTGAGCTCATTGCCTTGTTAATTTCTTATAACATATAGATGCATCGTGTGTTTCCAGCTAGTTACCTCATCATCCAACGGCCCACATGACTGTAGTGACTAGGGATGTAAATTTTAACCGGAAAACCGATCTAGACCAGCCTGAACCGATGGAACCGGTTTCTAAAATGCCAAAACCGGCCAGAACCGATCCGGTTCCGATTCTGGTTCTATGATTTTTAGGACTGGACTAGTTCACTATAATATATATTTAAATTATTTTTTTAATATTATATATAATTTCTATATATAATATATATAATAATATATAATTATATAAATTATAATTATATATAAAAATATAAATTATAATTATATATAAGATATTATATAATTATCACTATGACCATATATTATTATATAGTATTAATATCACTATTAATATAGTATATAGTATTAGTATCACTATATCATTATAATATATATACACTATATGTAATAGTATATATACACTATATTTAGCCTTTATTGTGGTGACATTAACTTGAATAAATTAATCAAGAAGTTGTTGTTTACTCTAGACAACCTTTGGGAAGGTAGCTTTTGGTAAATGAGTTTAAACCTTGACCTAAAACTTCTTCATCTGTTAGACTGTTATTGTGAAGCTCTTACTCTCTAATACATATAATCTCTCTTATTGCAAAGCTGATAGATTTTTAAGACATATAAGAATATCAGTAGTCTATTGCAGACTTGTGGCATTATTTTCCACTTATAGAATCTGTTGGGGCATGCACTAACATCTTCCATTTTGTTCCGTATAATTTTTTTATAGAATTTCTTTTACATAGCAGATTTTTTTATAAAACAAATTTTTTATAGCAAAATTGTTTTTACATAGCAGATTTTTTTTATAAAGTAGATATTTATAACATATTTTTTTTACCTAGCATATTTTTTTTATAAAGCAGATTTTTGTAAATAGTAATAGATTTTTGTAAAACAGATTTTTTTGACAAATTTGCATTTTATTAAAATTGAAAAACCGGACCGGAAACCGGAGGTATCGGTTTAGGAGGTAATCGGTGCATAATCTGTTTTGAAAAATGTAAAACCGGTGTATACCGGTTCGGTCTTAAATTTTGTCCAAAACTGAATCGGACCGGGCCGATTACACCCATAGTGGTGACTACATCATGACCTTTTTAACTTTATGCGGCAGTTCGCATATTTCACCTTCACTACGTATACATTATAACACGGCAGTTCGCATATTTCGCCTTCATCGTATTACTTTCCATGTTCTTGGCATCCACTAGCTTTAGGTGCAACCCCGCTCTGGTATCCTTTCCACAAGGATCCATCCGGGGTCCGCCGACTGTTCTTTGTTGACCCAGAGGCTACCACTCTATTTTACACACTCCAGAGTGGATAGAGGAGTTCCACTAGGACATTCTCCCGTCTTAGCATTTGGGGTCGTTATAAAAGATGTACAGACTTTGCTTTGAAAATATAGTTCAACCCCAATGCATGTGACATGAGACTTGAAATATTTTATTTTCAAACATGTGGACATGTGAAATGCCGTGAGCCATGTATCCACGAAATCAAACACAGTACATTTCGGTTTATGGCTTGAAAACATTAGAACATTCGTATGCATAATTTGTTACGTAGGCAAACATTTGATATATATCAAGAATGGAGTAACAATGATCGATTCGAGCATATTCATATGGACATGGCCGAAATATTCAAGACTTACAAAAGCATGTTGCAAATCATCATCTTAACATAAGAGGAAATCCGAAACATCATAGACCATAGATCATGACAAAGTCATCACATAAAACTGAAACATTATACACATTTGATCATGGCATGATCATCATATAAATCCGAAACACAATACACATTGAAACATCACACACATCAAAACGTTATACACATTGAAACATGAAATAACGAGCATACACAACAGCAACAAAAGATGCAAATGTTACACAACATATACGAATATTATTTGAGGTAAGTTGAGGGTCTACTTACAAAAATCCGTAGCAAGATAATACGAACAAGCAAGCTGAAATAAGGTTTGTGTAACTCATTAGAGATAAGGAACAAAGCCCTAATCCGACATGTGTGTGAAGTTGTTAGGGTTCTTTGTGTGTTCATGGAGGTACTCTAAGCATTCAGCCTAGAGGCTCTTTGAAAAAGAAAAATGATCGTGTATCTTTGACCCTGGTTAGGTCTTGGACGTGTAAGTTATGTGCATGTGGTATGGTCGAGACTCTTTGAAGATGGGATGAGGATTTTAGATCCTCTAACTTTCAACCTCCCTCCTTTGGGAAAAGCCCTAGTTTTTCCAAGAGATTTCGATTGTGTGTGTGTGTGTAAAGTGTCCCTCTTGATCTTAAGTCCCTTGAGATCCCATTACCAGGTGGCTCTCCTCCCTTGAAGACGTGACTCCTTGCTTGTGCTTTGAGAGAAAGGAAAAAATGGTGTTTGCTTGTAGAGAAAGTGTAGGAAAAAATGGTTTTGGAACTTGAAAAGACAAGTTCTCTAAGTGACGTGTAGGAGAGAATGGAGAGAAAGAGAGGCAAGTGCAAAATTGAAAATGGCAAAGGGAAAGCCTTTGGGCATGTGACCTCCTCCCTTTTTATAGACCTCTTCAACTCCCACCTAATTCTCCATTGGATGCTAGACGACCTATGCATGTATGCCATGTGGTGGGTTCTTCTCCCCTTGGCCGAAACTCTCCCACTTCCTTGTGTATCATTGCCTTGTTTTGGGAAGACCAAGAGTCCCTTGGAGAAGTGGCGTGTGTCTTGCCCAAACTGAAACCCTAATGTCCTTTGGTGTCCTTCTAGTGTATCTAGGTTCAATGAACCTTAAATGCAAAGGTGTCTTTTAACCAAAAACCCTTCATCTCCCTAGAGAATGGGCGTGTGGGTGAGTGTGTGCCGCCCCTCTATTTTTCCCATAAGGATCCTTCACCTTCTTGTGTTGCCCATTCCCCTAGGTGACCCTTCCATTACCCAAGGCCTTCTTGAAACCCTAAAGAGTGACAAGTGGCATGTGCGTGTGTGTGTGTGTGTGGTAGAGTTGCCTTCTCCTAGGTGCCTTTTCCACTTCCAAATCATTGCCATTTTCTAGAATGGAGGCTCTATCCAATGCATGAGTGACACTTGGCGAAACCTAGGTAGGTGTGTGTTCCTTAGGTGCGACACGTGGCATGTGGGTCTTGCCCTATCTATTCACCCCTTCCTCTTCCTCTCACAAAATTCCTTCTAGAACCTAGGTACTTGTGTGGCGTGCAAGTCCCCATGTGTCTATTCAAATTCCTAAGCAAGCCTTCTTCTAGAATCCCTCATGCACTCACTACATGTGTGACAAGTGGCAAAAGTAGGTTGAAATCCTATGATGAGCGTGCAAGCCCCCATGGTCGAAACCCCAAAAGTATCTTGGAGACTTGTGCCTTTGATTTGTAGCCTTCCCATGTGTCCCTTCTTCTTCTTCAAATCATTGCAAGCCTTGGAACTCACCAAAATCCTAAGGTGGCGTGTGGGGCTCTTAAGGTTACAAAATTCGTAGGTCTCTCACCCCCTTTTCCCATATTGTGTCCAGATTCATAGTTCTTTTGCATGTGTGACAAGTGTCAAGGAGTAAATGGGTTGGGCATGTGCCCTAAGTCTCACTAGGTTCCCAACCCTAATCTCAAAGGCTTGGCCGAATCTTCTGGGCCTTGTGGGCTTTGGATGCAAAAATATTGGGACTATAATTTAATAATTAAAAAGCCCAATGACCTTAAGCCTTTAGCATAGCCTAATGTGAAGACATAAGACTGGCGAAGACTTGGCTAAATCTGGGTTATCACACTAGGCCTTCTGTTGTTTGGTAGATTCAGGGAAGAACCTATTATCGAATTCTTCCTTGAATCTCTCCCATGTGAGAGCGGCAATATTACCAAGCTCCCTGAGCAGTTGCCTCTTAGTGTCCCACCATCTGACGGCCTCCCCTTGGAGCAGGTGTCCAGCGTACTGAATCTTTTGTTCCACCGTGCATCCACTTATATCGAAGGTTCTCTCTAGGTCGATGAGCCACTTGTTGGCTCTTAGTGCCCCTTTCGTGCCCATACAATTTGGGTATCAATATATGAGGAATTTTTCAAACGGACAACCACGAGCCTCGCCCCTCGGTGGCTCTTGCCTATTATTTTGCCCTTGGATTATTTGTTGTCGTACCACTTCTGTCATTTGGCGGATAGCTTCTTCTATGGCTTGCCCTCCTTCTAGTGGAGGATTTCCTTCCTCCCTTTTCTTGTTCTTGGAGGACTCTCATCACGTCTTCCACGCGCCATAAGCTCTTCCTCTCGTGAACGTACAAGGCTAACGCTTATCAGTCCTATTCATATAATAGGACAACCTTAGCTTTGGTTCTTGGCCCATAAACACGCATCCTTCCACACTATATGCTACAAGGATTCAAGCCTATAAACAAAAAGATTCAAGCCTAGCAGTTTGGTACCATGTTCCCTAGGACAACTGTCGGTTTACCCAAAGATGTAATTACTCTGATACCACCGTTTGTGACGCCCTTAGACCCCACTTGGGATTGATAGAAACTGAAGCGTTGGGACAAGTAATTCAAAGGCTACACACCCTTGTTTATGACAGTTAACATGCAATGCTCCTAACATGTTTCTAGCAGTATGCAATAATCGCAGCTGAAAAAGGTTCAAGTCTATGTAAAATCCCAATGTACTTGTTTTGAAACTTCCAAAATACAAAATAAGGGTTTTAAACCACAACCCTTAGTACTTAGTTTACCACATATCCAAAACATTATTCATAAGGGAATCCCCAAAACACATCCTAATTGGGCTTGTCTTTCGCTATGATCTTCTGCAAGTCCTTGAAGAGCTTAAGTACTTCGCTAATAAACTTATCGGCTGCCTCCAGCCTTTCCTCTACGGTAGCGTTCAGGGCTCTTAAGGGCTTCCTTAATTGTCGGGGGAACCTCCTGCTTGCGCTTTCCCATGGTCCTCTTCAAATCATGTTACAACTTCTACCATTCCGGGAGAAATGGTAGTGGAAACTACAACAGTGAAATTTCAAGAAATCTTAGCAAGTTAACAAAAAACATACAAGAAGATAACATATGAGACAAACCATGAGTATGACATGCATGGACATAAACTTGACCAAAAACTCTCACTTTTGTATTATTCTCGAAAGCAGAAACCAAGTATTCACGTAACAGTCATGTAAATACCATTTTCAATTCATATTACTCACTCTTAGCCATTTAAACCATATACAATGTGGGTGGACACCTCACGGCTCCCCTACGCACCGTTGATGGCATTCGACTATCTCGAGAAGGCAAATCGACACAAATATAGCAGGAAAAAATGAAGTGATGGCACGAGATTATCTCGAGTAGGCAAATCGGCACAAATATGGCAGGAAAATGTGAGGATCCCATAAATTAGGGTGATATCGCGCATGCGTCATTATTGTAACCATAACTTCGGCTATGGGTATGAAAATTGCATATATAACCCTATTCCATAAAACTCTTTTAGGACACATATCGTGGTCATCTCGCTACTCTTAGTGGTCCCTATCTCGAACCCAAAATCAGCCTTTTTCTCATTTGAATCTTCAATTTAATTTTACTTTTCTTTTTATGGTGATATTTTGCTTTATGTTTTGAGATATGATTTTTATTTTTGATGTGGGGCTAGATTTTGGCAAGATACTTATTTTATTCCTTATTTGGGTGGTCAGCCTTACTTCTTTAGCTATTTAAGCCTAGCTTGTGAACTTCAGAAGGATACTGACTTTTTTGGACTTTTATCAGTAAACCCTAAAATCTCCAAATTTGTCTTAGAATTTTCTCTCTATTTGCATCTTTCTCATTCTCAATCTCAATCTCTAACTTCTGTTGAACAACTAGCTGTCAAAATAATCTCTATTCTGTCCGACATCAATAAATGATGACAAAACCCTTATAAACCAAGGATCCATTCCTTGCTTAGTTGCCAAACCAAAAGGAAGTTGAACCCTCACAGACACTGGGTAAACCAAAAGAAGTCGAACCCTCAAATTTTCCATTGACTTTCTTGCTGAATATTGGGCAGGAATTTGAATATAGACTTTCATGTAGGTGAATGGAAGCTAGCAAGGCACATTTCGATGCTGAAGTATCCTCTCAATTCGGAGGTGGGTTATCCTCAAATTTAACCAAATTTCTCATTATCTTCCATCCATCCAAATCAATTTCATCGATGATCGATGTGTTACATAAAGTCACTAGAAACTTTTAAGGACTCGTGAATTTCTAGAACCATCAAGTATCTCACTAATTGTATCTCGATAATTGGATAAATCAACATGCATAAAATATAAATTATCATGATCATATTTTCACCTCTTACTGCAAGGTGGATTGTATATTAAAGCCCTAAGTTTCTCTAACAACACCCCCGTCCCCCCCACCCCCCCCCCCCCCCCCCCTTATTTAGTTTAATAGCTGGTTTCAGTCATAACAACTTTTCCTTTTCTCAATGTACAAAATGTTCATTGCCCAAAAGTCTTTTACAACAGAATTATACAAATTAAGGTATTCAGACATTTTCCAAAGAATTCCCAGGAAAGCAAACGAAAATATATGATCTACACAATTTGGCTCCGTCCCTGTCTAGGGATCTATACATACAAGTGGGGATGGAGATGTTTGTAGCAGTATACATGCACTTAAAATCTAATCATGTTAAAGTGGAGCCGGTTAGAAATAATCACTGAACCTGTAAACGATGTCAGTTGAGGACTTCTTTGCATTCAAAGAAACCCACCATTGCTATCTGTAGGAAAACGAAATATACAAAGCATTCAATTTCTGGTACTTTTCATCCTACATGAGCTGCCACTTCAGGTTTGCCAGTAATGTGACTGGAAATTCTTGTTATAAGTCAGGCATGGATTTGGATTTGAAGAACTTTGCAACCGCCTGGTAAAGATTCTCTTCCTCAAAAGGCTTCGAGACATACCCATCCATCCCACATTTCAGGCACTCATCATATGTGGCATGAATCACGTCGGCTGTCATGGCCAATATTGGCACATGCCACTCTCTCCTAATAGTGCCTATATCATTAGCCCCACCATTCACTTGCTCATTAGCATTACTCTCGATTAGGCGTATTCGACGAGTGGCCTCAAACCTGCAATTGGAGGAAATTTACATGTTTTGTTGCGATGACTGTACCAGTGGATTGTACTTCAAGAACATTTATATATAAATGATTCAACTTGTCCAGCCAAATGGTCTTTAAGCGGATAATATTTTATCTTAGCACCATATGAGATGCAGGGAGCTTAAAACTTAAAACACCCTAAAACATGTCAAGCCTTGAATGAGCAGAAGTTATGCAAAAAGGATGTTCAAACCAAAAAGCTCAGTGAGTTATACGGATACTAACTCACCGTATGGAGAGCATTCACAGCAAGCTCCCAAATTGCCTTTAATCCAACTTTTGAAAATTTTAATAATTCCAGAGAGCAACTATAGCAAAGCTAAATATTTTTTTGATCAAATATTATATTCAAGCCTCCCCTAGCTCAAAAAATGCCCTTATTCCTACTTATCAAAAAATAAAAGGCCCTCTCCTAAAACAAACAAACAAGCGTCTCTCTTCCTTGATCTCCCCCTCAACTCTTATTTAGAACATGACCGTTAGAAGAAGGCAAACTTTAGAGAGTTCAGTGTTGGGAAGAGACGAAATTTTAAAAACATATGATGGTTAGGAAAAAACGAAGTTTCAAACACATCAATGCTGGAAAGAAGTACTGAAAGAATATAGAGTGGGATGTATGGTGTTTTGTAAAGGCGGGTAACTAATATTAAAAAAAAAAACAAAAATAAAGGATGGTTTTTTAGCTAAAATGTGGCTAAAGTTTTGAGGAGCCTCATGTGAATGGTCTAGCCATATCATTAAGAATTGCTACAACTAAATAGAAACTGAGTAACTAGGCAATTTTTAATATTAGCCTTGCAGTTTGTATGGAATAATTTAAAATTGGGAAAAAAATTCAAGTTCCCTGTTCCAACTAGCATGGCTTGCAGATGTCATGCATGTATGCTCAGCAGCATTTTTTCCTGTTTTATGATCATGCTTGGTTTGCAATACGAATTTGAGACTAAAGCTTTTTGACAGTTTAAGGTAGAAAGGTTTTATATGTCATTGCCATTCAGAAATTTAGTTGTAAATATGTCGATATAGTAGATGAACCAGAATAAAAGGCAGAAATGACTCAGATTTAGCACTCACTTTCTAGAACTCAAATCTAAGTTCTCTGCCAAGGTTTTGACTGATTGTTGCTGTAAACAATTCCTTGTGGGTAGAAGATTATTTCAGAAATGTTGCACCTTTCAGTTTGGTTCACTACTAAATAAAATTCCTGGTTGGATTTTTCTTTCAGTTGATCACCCCAAAAACCAGCCCCCCAAAAGAATAAAATAAAATAAAATATAATGAATAAAAATTAAAAATTGTGGTATTCGTCTCCTAAAACATTGGGACAGTTGAACAATAAGTATGCAAGCCTCGACTGCCAAGAGATATACATGTCAGATATATATGCAGTACCGAACAAACTAGACAGCATCAAATAGGTGTTGCATCATTTTAACTACTAATAAAGGTATTAATTTTCCCATGATACATTAAAACGACCCACCATTAAAAAAAGTACCATTTAGATAAATGGTTGCACATACACAGAATATGTCTCAGCTGCCAAACAAAGTACACAAAGTTGATATGTAGGTACCCATTAATTGAAACTAGTTGAAACATTGATTGCAATGCTTTTAATCCTTTCTTTGATGTCACAGGGTGGAACAAATATTAATGTAAATGTATTAAAAAGGGGACAACTCATCAATAAGTAACGATATATAATTGATTGCATTCAAGAATTTTAATACATACCCGTCCATTTCAGGCATTTGAATATCCATGAAGCAGGCATCAAAATGATGTGGTAGTTGAAGCAATGCCAGAGCAGCTTTCCCACTCTCAACGCACTCCACATCAGCTCCAAACTTCTTCAGCGCACCTGCGGCAACCCTGCGGTTAACCCTATTGTCATCAACAACTAAAATTTTCTTGCCACAAAGCAGGCTCTGAAGGTAAGAAGATCCATTAGGCATGTCTTTCCCTTGCCGTGTCTTCTTCCCTATCCCCAGCACCTGTTGAAGACATGCAGCAACCATACTTGCCCTCAAAGGTTTCATGATCACAGTATCTGAAAAACCTGCTGCCTTTGATTTCTCAAATTCGGCATCAACAATATTGGTTGCGAGAAGAATCAGCTTAGGCGCCTGAAACATATTCCCATTCTGTTTCCAGTTGAATAGTTGAACATTCAGACCTCCTTCCTCACCAGACTTCCATGATTCCTTCTCAATAAGAATTAAATCTGGCTGGAAGTTTCTGTCATAGTAGACAAAAGTATTTTACTCAGATTTTATTTCATCATATTGTAAACTCGGCGCTTGTCTGAAGATTATAATATTAAATTTTTTCATTTAAAAATGAGTTTTTTTAAGAGGTGTTGTGCACAAATACGTGGCATTCCTTGTCCAACTAAGATTTTGCTGTGTATTTAGACCCAGGTAATGTCATGCTATTGCAATGTTTAGTCTATCTATATGGGAATATGATACAGATACAACCCTTTTTACAACCCTTTGAAAACTATGGTTTAAATGAAGAGCATATTTGGAAAATAATTATACTACTATAACTATTTCACAACTTATTTTACAAAAATGTCTTCCATTTAAAATAGAATTGTAAAAAGAGTTGTATCCCTCTCATTGCTCTTTTGTTGTGTTCAAGAACTTACTTTATTGCACTCACTTGTTGTTTCCACAAATACCAACGGTTAAAGAATTTGAAGGATCTCATCCAATTGGAAATTTATATAAGACAAGTGAAGAAGAAACAACAAGGATACACTGTTCATAAATCAAAGGCAACCCTGACCTATTGAAAAGCCAGAAACATGCGCAGTCCATACAATTTGCTGTCTGGAGCATGGACAATTTTACACAAATGGGCAACATACAAGAAAAATGGTACAACTGTTATGAAAAATTTGGGATGTGATGGTGTACATTAGTGAGACTTTACCTCTGGGCTGTGCCAACAAAATCTAATAACGTTGTCATGGCTTAGCCTTTTACATAGAGATGCATCATTCAAAAATTGAGGTGGGGGAAATCAGAAAAAGAATAAGAAAATAAAGGAGAACTAACCGAGATGTCAAAGAACCATTCTTTCCGCACATAGCAACTGCAATCTTGATGCTACCAGAAACTTCAACGAGGATACCTAATCTCTGTAAATGGTACCTAGTTACAGCAGCTCTAACTGGTTTCTCATCAACTACTAATGCTTTTAATCCTCTAAAACCAGAAGGCAAATCTTCGTATTTAGGTTTTTTTATATCACAGAAAGCATCTTTCTTGCACCTTTCAAAAACAGCAGTGAATGAAAATGTGCTGCCAACCTGAGGTCGGCTTATGAAATTTATCTGACCACCCATTAGCTCAACCAGACACCTGCTGATGCTCAGGCCGATACCAGTTCCTCCATAATGTCGAGAGGTTGAGCTATCTGCCTGCATGAAGGGCATGAAAACCCGATCCTGGGCAGAAAGTGGAATCCCAATTCCAGTATCCTCCACACATACCATCAAACTGACATGTTCAGCCACTTCATTTGCGTTCATTATGTTAGGTGAAGCATCAGAACATAACTCTTCATCAGCAATTAGATGCTTAAACATATCCCAACTATTCCGCTCATCAGCAGCTTCACAACCACTCAAGTTTTTAAACTGATGACCACCAGATACAAATAGACCTCCATCTGATTTACCATTCAGACAAGTTTCAGCATTTTTATTTACCATGGCCTTTGTGTGTTCAGCTAGATGGACTTTAACAAGTACATGTCCATGTTCGGTGAACTGCAATATGCGCATTATGGTTAATATTAACCATCAACTAGATTGGAAAAGAAAGGGTAAAATCAGTGGTTGATAAACAGACTAAATAGTTTAAAGTTCACATCAAGAGGGCAAACCATAAACTTCCACTGGTACAGAAGATCATTGCCTGAAGTGAAGTTCACAACATAAACCAAATAAATTGATCTGTATGAAATAGATAGTAGCTTTAATGATAGACGTACTTTAACAGAGTTGCCCACAAGATTTGTAATAATCTGCCTGAACCTCCCTGGATCACCCATTACGATTTCAGGAACTTTATCGGAAACAAACACTGCCAGCTTTGTTTCCCAATTTGTCACATATCCAAGTTCAGAGGATTGTAGAGTTTCAAAATACATCATGAAAAAATGCCATAGTTGGTATCAGAACCCATAGCAAGAAAGCGAAAACGACAGATTAAACATGAGATGAAGAGAACAAATAGTGGTTCATATTCACACCAGGTCAGGTGGCCATATTGGTCTACAAAGATGATGAAAAAACTGGCTTGCTTCTGAGCTTACCTCAATGCCTTTGTGTCTGGACTTCTCGGAAAATAAAGAGAGGACATCATCTAGTATTGATCTGAGGTCAAATGGGACTGCTTCCAGCTCTAACTTGCCAGCCTCAATTTTTGCCCGGTCAAGCACCTCATTAATTAATGCTATAAGTGCCTTCCCACAGGCTTGTGCAGTTTGAGCATAATCCCTCTGAGTTGAACTCAGCTCTGTATCTAAAAGCAGTGCAAGCATTCCTGCAATTATATGCAGAGTAACAATTTCATCACTTATTAGATAGCTTTCAAGAGGAAAAAAAAAAAAAAAAGAAGAATAAGAAGACATAATATTTTCAATTGAGAAGGAAAAATTAGGACATTGAACATACCAAGGATGCCATTCATGGGTGTTCTAATTTCATGAGAAACAGTAGCTAGAAACTGGCAAGGTTGGAAGTAAAACTCATGTTACATCGTTGAAGCCAGGAAATTGACTTTTTGAAGTATGCTTTATAAAAACATCAATAGTACCTGCGATTTCGCAACATCTGCAGCTTCTGCTCGAACTTTCAACTCCTCCATTTCCTGGAAATCATCTTCGACTTTAACAATGTGAATTCCTGCACCATGTAAGATATAACCTACTAGTAAACCAATCACGAAGAACAAAAGCGCCGTGCTGAGTGCTGTCCACGACACAGGTGCCTTCTGATGGTATCTGCTCAAGATACAATGATAAGCATCTATGAGACAAACCGTGGAACTCTTCCATCTGTCCGCTGAAAATGTGATCAAAAGCTGGATACACTTACCTACATATCATTTGATGCTTCCGAAAAGGATCTCCAAAATCAAGCTTGCTCTCATGTAAGAGATAGGTGTCACCATCTCGATATTGGTGACCATACATGATCAGGGGATCAGAGGAGTTGGTGACATCATATACATTCACTAAAATCGCCTGATTCCCAGCAAGTTGGCCAAGCAAATTCTCCACAAGGGACTCAACATCAAAGGCTCCACCAACATATCTGCTTTAAATCAGAAGTCCATTAGCAAACATCTAGAAATTTCCACATTAATTTGAGAAAATGAAATAAAAGGCTTCTAATTTCTAATCCAGTATAAGGCCATCAAAACATATTTTAAAGATGGGTAAAATAAAAAATAAAAAAATAGAGGGAGAAATAGAGCTGCCAAGAGGGATCATGCTGAACCTTCACATGTCATAGATAAGAGGAAAGTGATAGTGGGGAGTACTCTGCTATTACTAATGAGTTCAATAGAGTGGAAGACACACAGATGTTAGTAATGCTCAATACTGGTGCGAGTAATGAACATGGTCTAGGAGTAAGGCTCACATGGCATGTGAGTCAACAAACCATCACCAAAACCATAAGCTCATAGTTTAGCGTGTGGGTAATTTAGCAAATACATGAAAGGGAAAAAAAGGCAAATGTATGAAAAAAGCAATAGGTCAACTATCTCACAGTTTTACAAGCGCTATAAGAGTCCAATATGATTGAGAATTGATCTTTTCCCCTAGTACACAGGAACTGTACAAAACATTCACCCAACTAGCAAAGGGAGAAGGTGCTAAAAATTCATGGAAAGTAGAAATTGAAGACTCTACACTATTGTGGACCACTATATAGTAATACAGGGTTTTAAGAAAGGAGGAATTGACCTCAAAACACTTTTTTCTCAGTCTTTATAATAACGCCAATTTATTTCCAAATACACCATACAAGCCGGTGTCATCTTCCACAATAATTCACATTGATGGCTCTTACATGCTAGGAGATCCACTACTCCGGAAGGCATCACCCACTCTATCCCGAATAAGAAAAAATTCGTACTCCATAAAGCACTACCATTCTCACAATTTTTTTTTAAAAGAGTAAGCAAAAGCCCAAGTATATGGGAAATATACAAGAGCAACGCCTAAGCATGCTAGTTTAGTGATCCAAGGAAATCATGGAAGGTCATGCCATAAAAATCAATTACAATCGACCAATGAAGTAAAATATTGAAAAACAAAGTTCTAAGCTCATCCATTAACTACTCTTGGTCTTCAAAGCTTCTATCATTCCTCTCCCTCTAAATGCACCACCATAGGCATATTGGTACCATCTTCCATATAGATGCAAGTTGAGAGTTGCCCCGAATGCTACTCCAAGAAGCTAGGAGGTCACTTACCCTTGTCGGCATCATCCAAGTTAATCCCAAACGAGCAAAAACTTCATTCCACAGTTTTTCACAATGAAGTAGTAGATGATCAACGGACTCACCGCTCTTCTTGCACATACAACACCAATCCATGAATATGATTCAACATTTCCACAAGTTTATCTAGAGTGAAAATCTTCCCCAAAGAAGCCGTCCATACAAAAAATGTTGCCTTTAGAGGTGTCTTTGTCTTCCAAATACTTTTCCATGGAAATGTATTTGTGTTATGAGTGGTCATGGTGTGGTAGAAAGATCGGACTGTGAATATCCCTTTCTTAGAGGGACCCCAAAATATCTTGTCTTCACCTCCCCTCGACAGACAGGAGGAGTACACAAGATCAAATAATACCGAAAAAACATCAATTTCTCAATCTTGTGCATCTCTAAGGACTGTAACATTCTATCAGGGAAGACTATTGGAGATGATTAATAGATCCGCAATCGAAACTTCTTTCATTCTTGATAAGCCATAAACTTGTGGATAAACTTCCTTGAATGCCCTATCACCGCACCATACATCATGCCAAAATTTGACCTTCAATCCATTACGCACAGCAAAGCGAGTATTTACTGCATATGTGTCCCAACCTCTTCTTATATACTTCCATAACCCCACTCCATAAGGCCCGCTCACCTCATTAGAACACCACCCTCTCCATGGTTCCCCATGCTTCAATGCGATGACGGTTCTCCACAAGGCCCCCCCGTTCATAGTGCTCCATAACCATTTGCCAAGCAAGGCTTTGTTGAAAGATTTCATGTTTTGGATTCCCAAACCTCCTTTAATGGGAGCGAAAATTGTGGCCTATTTTACCAAGTGGAATTTAAACTCGTCATCATTTATTCCTCCCCCCCCCCCCAAAAAAAAAATCACGTTGAAGTTTCTCCATGCAATGAGCCACCTTTGTGGGAGCTATTTTCATCTCCATTTTTTCTAGAACATTGTCTCAAATAGATTTCAATTTGAACGTAGCACCCAATGGGAGGCCAAGATATTTTTTTTTTTTTTTTTTATAAGTAAAAATATTGTATATATCAAAAGGAGAAACCAAGTACACTAAATGTATACAAGAAAACACCTTGCCCAAAATGACCCAACAAGCCCCTAAAGACCCAAAAAGCTCATAAAAAAACCAACCCAAAGTACATCAGACCCTACCCCAATCCTTGTTTCCCGTAGAACTAAAACTCTACCCGAACACCAACCCCAACACCTTGATTCCCGTCTTCACAATATCTTCCCTTTAGACTTCCCTCTAATTGAACTACCACCCTTAGCGTTGTAGTTGATTGTCGAAAAGAGACGCTATAACTCCCTGCTTTTCTTGAAGCTTGATTTGGTTTCAAGTGTGCGGCTTGCCTCGATCGCAGTAATTACTTCGTTAAATTGGTCTTCAAATCCTCCATGTGAAATTCCCACGAACTGCTGAATCTCATTAACTTTAGGCAGAATCCAATCCGCTATTGGAGGAATGGAAACCAGGGGAGCCACAATGTCCCCATCAACCTACACTCCCGACTCTAGACCAAGATATTTCATGGGCAGCAAAGATATCTTACACCCCAAAGCTTCCATCGCAAAGACAAAAAGTAGTGGAGATAGAGGGTCACATTGTCTCATCCTCGTGAGCATTTAAAGAAACCTTTTGGTGTGCCATTCACCAATATAGAGTAACAAGGCATAGAGATACAGTGATGGATCCATCTACGCCAATTCGTACCAAAACCACATCTCTCGAGCATATGAATTAAAATCTCCAATTGACATGATCATAAGCTTTTTCAATTTCTAGCTTGCACAAAAGCCTAGGCTCTCCCGACTTGATTTGACTATCCAGACATTCGTTGGCTATAAGTACTGAGTCGAGGATTTGCCTACCTTTGACAAAAGCAATTTGAGGCTTTGATATTAATTTCTCCAACAATTTGCTCAACCTATTCGCCAATACTTTGGATAGAATTTTGTATAATCCACCCACCAAGCTGATGGGACGATAATGTTTTTCCTTTACAATGCTGGGCTTTATAGGAATGACCGAGAACTATTTTTTCAAACCTTTCATTCTCATGGAATTCATGGAAGACCCCCATGATAACTTTTTTGAGCACTTCCCAACATGTTTGAAAAAAATCCATAAAGAAGCCATCCTCGATCCTAGAGCTTTGTCACCCACCATGGATTTTAAAACTTGCTTGACCTCTAACTCGTCAAATGGACAGGATCAAGATTTAGCCGTGTAGTCTCAAATTCTGATCTCAACTTCATCAAAAATTGATCTCTCTAACTCTCTGCATGAACCTCATGAAGTGCACCTAGTGCTTCTTGAGGAACCTTGGCATGAATAATGCCCGAATACTCGCTCCATAAATTAAGAAACCCACCATAGAATTGTTCAATGGACAGATTACCTTGGCTGTAGTTAGCAATCTCCAACACCAATTGAAACCTTCTAGCATTGTTGTCTTGACTGTAGATACGCCTAAAATACTCCAACATCCTTTTATTACTTTCAATTTACACTAATTAGAGCCTGTTTGGATACTAAGAATATCTCAAAATAATTATGAATAATATTGAAATAGTAGTGATTAGTTTGTGAATAGTAATGAAGTAGTCTGAAAATAACTGAGAACAACTGTGTTTCCAAACAAGCCATAAAAGTCCAAGGAAAACGATACTATACCGCCTAAGTTTGCCCCCAAAGATTATTCACCATGTCTCAATAGATCCCAACAGCCAAGACACGATTCTTGAATCCTTGCTTTCCCATTGAACAAGATCTGTTCCGCTGTCAGGAGCTTTACTCTTTCCATCTCTATATAGCTCCACAACTCCTTCCCCTTCACAAACATCCTAAATTGGAACTCCCAAGCCAAGTAATTTTTTCAATTAAAACGCACAATAGTGTTTTCTCCTAACATCATAAAACAATATTGACTTCCAATACCCGCAACTAATACCTTGATAAAACCAGACAGAAACCAAACAACACCAGAAAACCTCCAAGAAAACACACCACCAAGAACCACAGAATTGACTAGAAAATCAAAGATCCCGAAGGGCTAAACCAAGAGACTACGAGAGATTTACAGCAAAATCTTCTGGTTCAGAAAATAGCTCTAATACCATGTCAATTTTGTCTGAATGACCTTCATGTCTCAAGACCTTTCATATATATAGAAACTATACAGCAATTACAACCGAGATTTTCTCTCAATCCCCTAGCTGTTCACGCTATCCCTAGTTTGGAAAACCAACCTATACAAAATAAAGATAATAAAGACATGCCATATAAAGATAATAAAGACATAGCTGCGGCAAACCTAACTAATAGGTTGCCGCACATCCTATTAACACATAGAACATTATAGATATCATACATTCCTTTCTTAGATGGGCCCCAAACCAGTCCATCGTTACTGTTGCTTCCCACCCAACTCGAGTACAACCTATCAAAAAACAAGGAGAAGAGATTCACTTCCCAATGGAGAGAATCATGCTTTTTCTTTTCTTTTTTTAATATTAGTCTTATTTAGAATTACCCCGTGTCTCTCAAGCATGTGAGGAGCACATGATTTTGAATGATATTAATGGAAACATGTGCTTCTCATGTGCTTAAAGGACATGGCAAATTTACAGAACAGGCTAACGGATATTGCTCCAACCAGTTTGGCAGAACACTCAACGGCATATGGAGGAAAATGGAAGAGCTAAATTTCCTGTAAAAAACAATATTGTCTCGGGAAAAGAGATCCAGATGATACTAAGTATTCATTGCTACAAGGGAGATAGTAATTTGACTAAGATATCGTTAGTGACAACCTTAGAAAAACTCAAGCTACATCTATGTTTATACTCCAAAATGACTACTCAAAATTATAATTGGAACAATGTTGCATCACTATAAAGTTATTTTTTTTATTTAACTGGAATCATTATAAAGTTAAATTCCACCTAGTAAGGAACCAATGAGAAATTTGATACTCAATGCACCTTTGCATATCCATTTATCCCTATCATGCTTTTCTCATCTATTGTGCGAAGTGATATGGTGGGGCGTCACACATTGCATCCTCAAACCACCACCTTTCACCAAATACAACCCTCAAAAAGATGCAAGTTCCCATTTGGTCAGTTTACAGGTCAACCTAATAATCACCATGCCAAATTCAATGGGTTCATAAACTGTTAAATGCACACACTTAACAAACAAAGCCAACCATAAACTTTGAGAAAGTCTTACAATCAGAAAGGAAAACTCAAGAGGACTTACCCTGCAGTTGCTTCGATGCGCTCTTGAACTGTTGGGCTCAAAGAGAGCTTGGATTTGTAAACCGGGAATGTCAGCACAACACCAAGATGATGAGATCCCAGCAGCCTGAAAGGGCTTGTCAAAACGGCTTTCCCAGTAGCCCTCGCCCTCAAAATGTTTTCTCTGTCTTCCTACTTTATGCAGAGGCAAATTTGCAGTCCATATGAAACACCAAACTTATACATTACTTGTACCATAAACTCTAAGCAAGTTAAGCGAAGTACCTCTCCAGACATCATGTCAAGTGATTCAAGGTAAGAAACGCTTTCCTGAGAATATATGACAGGAGCGTACTCGTCTCGCACAGGTGAAGGCTCCGTCTCCATTGTCTTTATTGTCCAACCATTTTGCCTCTCAAAATTTCCCCTTTCTGAATTAATCACTCTCTGTGCATAGGATACCCCACTCAGTAATGGCCGCTCAAAAGCGGTTCTAGCTGTGTACTCGGCAAAAGTTCCCTGCATTTTTGCAATTAACAGCACCTAATTAACTTCTATTGAAAAATACAAACACTCCATAATCACCTGCATTTAACACCCCAATTATCGTTTCCTGTGAACATGAAAAGTCAACTTAAACGGATCTTGTACAACAATTTGGCTAAATATAACTACAGTCCTCATTTATATGGGAACAAAACGGCCGAAGATGCCCGGATTCCAAATTCTTCTCTTTCCCTCAATAAACTGGCAACCAAACGATGCCTGAACAATTTTAGCTCAGAACTCGAGCACACGTAGAAACACAAACCTGATCAATTGCTGAAGGGTTCTTGTAATAATGGAAGGTGGAAACGAGGATGGCGAGAGCGTGAACATGATTAACGCAAACACTAAATTGATCTTGCAACATCCTAGCTCTCTGATCACACATGCTTCCTAGTACCTCCTTCCTTCGCACTTTATTATCGGCATCCATCCTACTGTATATGGTCATGCTCAAGAATGCCATCGCCATGATCCAAAGCAGCAGAAACTTTGGGAGCCAAGCCCTGTTGGCTTGAATGAATGTGTACCCTCTTTTGGTCCCCATTTGCCCATTCAATCTCACAGCGACAGACTGATGGTGGCCCTGCTGCATCTTCAGACCCATTGGTACTAAACTCCCTTTCACCCCTCTTGCACTTTTGTCTCCTCTTCTTCTTGTTTCTGTGTTACCCCCTTCATATCTAAGCTAGAAAACCCCAAAATTATGTATACAAATAAATATAAAGTACTGTCATTTTTTTAGTAAGAAAATAAAAGGAGTTCCAAAAAACTTTTTAGTTTATCAATTACAGCATTGTTTTGCTTATTTAAACCTCCTAAAAATCATCAGAACACCCACAACCAAAACCAAGCAATATATAACAATTGCAAAACAGCTCTCTCTCTCTCTCTCTCTCTCTCTTCCCACTCACCCGGGTAGAGACCTATTTGTACGCTAGAAACTAGGAAGAGAGAAGGTCATACAGACCCAGAATTTGAAATGAGGAAATCCGAATACTCTATTCTGAGAGACAAGCAAGGCTCTCCAAAAATGGAAAAAAAAAACAAAAACAAAAACAAAAACAAAAGCAAGAAAGAAAGAAACGAAGAAAATCCAAAGAACAGCCTCTGGCCCTCTCCCACTTCTTGTGTAATGGAAATAAAATACAGAAAACAAAAAAACAGCGTAATGTCTTCTCCAACTCGAATAAAAAAGGGTGAAGTTTTATTTCACGGCGTCCGGACAAAGAAGAGTACGTTCACTGCTTTTCCTCCTTTGAATAGTCAATCAATCAAATGCCACAGACTGATCCCGATACAAACACAGACACACAACAAACAGCGAATCGCACCACAGCCCAGAACCAAACAGAGAAAGTATGCAACCCTACTAAGACGGGAGAGACAGCCAGAGAGGGGGGGGGGGGGGTTGTGGTTGGGTTGTGGAGTGGGGTACAATGTTTGCATAATGGGAAAGAGCTATTAGCTATTAGAATAGGTGGATTATTTGCATAATGGGAAAGAGCTATTAGCTATTAGAATAGGTGGATTATTTTCACGGCGGCTTATTTTATTTTGTCCTATGCTTTATAGGATTTCCCAAGATCCGCTCGTCTCCCCTCTCTCTCTCTCTCTCTCCCCCCCCCCCCCAAAGGCATCTATCTACCTGTCTCTGTTGCTGTTCTTTATCACAGTGTACTATTTCACATTCCAAACCACCAACCCCCCCCGCTTCCAATGGGCCATGTTTTTGTCTATTTTTCTAACAAAACCCAGAGTCCGTTTTCGATTAAATATGATCTTCCCCCAAAAGAATTAGTTCTTCAAAGTCTAAAATCCTCACGTCCGATCTTATTCTCTTCTGGGTTCTTTCAATTTTGTTCTGTTTCTAAAATTTCCTTTCATAAATTGTGCTACCTCAGTTTGGTCGGAATATCAGACATGATTTCGACGGAGAAGTAGCCAGAAGGTCCAGAAGGTGCGGGACCAGAAGACGTCGCCATCGCAAATCTTTGCGATAATTACATGGCGACAAGGCCCAGATCTCATTCCCTCCTTAATTACCTCTTTACCCTACTTTCTCCAACCGAATGCCAATAATGTCATCAGATATATTTAAGATAAAAAATATTTGAAATCGTGAATGGTCACAATCGTTTTAAAAAAATAATAAAATATGAAACTCATATCATATGAAAAAATTAATTTTTTAATAGTAAAAATCATTATTTTTCAAAGCGATTACGAGATAGCTATGCACTTCATAATTATATGTAAAATTATTCTATATTTAATTATGCTGGTAATTAATAAATTAATCGAGAAGACTTCCGTTATTACTGTAATGATGATTAATGATTCTTAACTTCAGATGCTGCCTCAATTCTTACCTTATGTTTTATTTACACAATTTAATTATGGAAAAGTCATTTTACAAGTGAGTTCGTGCATCAAATTGCTTATCGATACTGACATGTAAGACATTCGTTTAATAAAACAGTGCGAATTAGCGACAGAAATGATTTTCATGAAACAGAAGACTTTCTTATTCTCTTAATTTTTTTTTTATTTTTCTTTTCAATAAAAAAGTCATGTCAACGTCGGTATCCGGTTTGGTGTGCCAAACCGTTTGCACCTAGCAGGGCTCTTTATTTATACAATAATGATGATCATTGTTGGTGACATTTTTCGATGTTAGTGAGTTTTTCACCGTCAAAGACCTGCAAAAAGGAAGAACTGAAACTGAGTGTGCATGATGCACCTCCAATACCTAAATCAAGAATTTGGATTTATTACTTGGTAAAAAGGGATGTGAAGATCATACATGGGTGTATTGGTATTGGTCCCTTATATAGGGGTGAATTGTCATTGATAAAGATAGTATTTTCGTCAGATCTCGATATCTGATCATGGAAAGAACGGTTTGACATTCCGAGGAACAATACCCCGAGTATATCATCGTTTCCTCAGCGGTATATATATATGTCATTAAGGTTGATTATCATAATAATCTTATCTAGGGTGATATGACCCTGTGAACCCAATCTATAGTGTTCCTGTAGGTTTCACGGCCCATTGGGCCCATTACATAGGCCTTTTACTTCATATCCTTGGGCCCATTTATCAGAGATTTAAATGACTCTCCAATTACCCCGCAAATTCCTACCACGTTGGTGTGGTGAGAATTTAAATATTATGAAACGTTCCTACCAATCACATCTTGGTTGTTTGTATTCTTGTGTCATAGAGGTTGCAACGACCTCACGTCAGCCCTTAGTCAGATCACCAGATCGTGGGATGTGCTCGCAACGATTGTGTAGTCAAACTGTCCATATTCTTCCTGGGACATTTCAGCCGTCGCACCCTAGGTTATAAATGGTCCCCTCCATTTCACTGTTACCTCTTTCACCTTTGCGCATTATTTTCCTTCGAAAGCTTAGGGACTCATGTGGAATCCCCGATTCAGTGGTTCTCAAGGTTCTCCCTCAAAGGGTCGTTGATGAATAAGGCTTTGCTGAGAAGGTTGTCCTTACGATTTGCTCCCTTTCTCATGGGTTACGACTTTCTTTCTGTCACCCAATGCGCAACATCCTCGACTATTTGAAGCTGGCACCGGCACAACTTCATCTATGTTCCCGTTCTCACTATCACCTTGCTCGCTTCAAGGGTCACCACTCGAACGCTAAGCAGTGGTAGAAGAAAATTTTCTTTATTTTTGGGCAAGGATGGGAATTTCCTGGTAGAGAGGCCGATAAGGCAGAATTTCCAATCTGCACCATTTGGGAAAAAGTCCCTGATGATAAGCTGTGACTGTTACCCTTTCGCAACGGGAACAAGTCCATGTGGAGAGGGTTTACTCCTGAGTTGAGCACAACCAGGAGTTTGTTTGGACGGAGGTCCTTTTTATGCGAGCCCATATTGATAGGTTCTTTGTGATGCCCGACTGCTCTTGCATCAGTGGTCACCGCCTGCTGAAGGAGCTTGAGACCTCCCAGGGCAAGAAAAGGGCCACCGTTACCCAGCTAGAGAAGGAAAGGAAGTGGTCCCACAGCGAGGTTGAGGGGGCGGTTGAACCTCTATCTCATGGATCTCCTATCTGAGAGGGCTCCTTGGACTCTGAAGGCCTGGGCAATTTGATTGGCCAAGCCTTCTTGAACCTTTCTACTACCCTTGACTTTGAGTTCCCTTCATGGGGACTCGACTCTGTTCGGTCGCCTGACTTTGTTTCACAATTGAACCCGCCAGTCGCCTTGGAGTTGGTCAATGAAGAAGATGCAGACATTGACTCCACTTTTACTTGTGGCCTTATGAACTCTACAGTTGGCCACCATGACATGTCGAGATTAGAGTTCCGACCGACGAGGCTCAAGTCAGGACTGGTTCTCAACGGGAGGTTGGGGAAGGGGAGCCCACCTCGGGGTCCTTTCCCTCTACTACATCTGGAAGTGAAACTCCGATACTTCACCTCAACTTGGAGCTGAGTGGGGGTCGGGTTTCGATTCCTTCCTCCCCCTATAGTGCCTCTTTGGACTCAACATTAGGTGTCGAGGAGCTTTGGGCAAGAAGATGAGCGGAGATAAATAACCAATTGCTTTATTCATCAACTTTATTCAAAGTTCTTCATGCTTTATGTAATAAAGGATAATATTTCTTTTGGTGCTTTGCGTTCCATGGGTATGACAGCTCCTTTCCTCTAGCGTATTTTAAGCGGCATGTGCCGGGTCGCGGATTGCCGATCACTACTTATGGTCCGTCCCAACGGGGGCTAAGTTTTCCTTCTTCCTGCGCGGTTACTCTAGCTTCTCTTAAGACCAGGTTCCCTATTTTGAAGGCTCGGGGCCTAACTCTCTAATTGAAATAGTGTTCGGTTCTCCTTTTGTTTAGGATCACTTGAGCTTCAGCTTCGTCTCGATGTTCGTCTAGCAGGTCGAGGTTCTCTTCATGTACTTTATCGTTCTGTTGTTGGTCAAAATACTCGACACAATATATTAGCAACCTTATCTCTACCTGAGCCACAGCCTTGCTCCCATATGTTAAAGAGAATTGGGGTCTCTCTTGTCGAGGCTTTTACCATGGCTCTGTACGCCTACAAGACACCTAGGAGTTCTTCTGCCTAATCTCCTTTCTTATTCGTAAGTCTGTTTTTTAGCATCTCGAAAAGGAATTTGTTGGTCGCTTCTACTTGCCTGTTGTCCTGGAGGTGTCCCAGGGAAGAGTATTTGAACTGAATTCCCAGCTCCATGCACCAATCCCAATAATGCTCAAAGTCAAACTGTCGCCCACTATCTGGAATGATGCTTTGGGGGATTCTGAATCTGCATACGATGGTTTTCCAGGAACTTGGTGATATTTCTCGCCGTGATCATTGTCATGGGTTCTGCCTCTGCCCATTTGGTGAAGTAGTCTACAACAATAACCACGAATCTTACTCCTCATTTCCCTGGTGGGAGAGTCCTACTAGGTCCACCCCCTACTTTATGAACGGCCATGGGGACATTATGGAGGTCAGCTCCCCTGGCAGGCAATCTGATACTGGGGCAAACATCTAGCACTTCGCGCATTTCTTAACGAACTCTTTCGTGTCCTTGAGGGCATGTGGCCAATAGTAGCATGCACTCGCAACCTTTATCGCCAAAGCTCTTCCCTCAGAGTGGTTCCCGCACACTCTTTCATGCACCTTTGCTAGGATGTATTATGCCTCTTGTGGGGAGAACACTTTAGCAAGGAGGTTGAGAAGCCTCATTTGTAAAGAATTTTGTCAATCTGGGTGAACCGCGTAGCTTTTCTTTTGATTTTCCTTGCTTCCTCCTTCTCAACTGGGAGTTCTCCCATATCTAGGTACCTCGCCACTTCTCAAGCCCACCACTCCGACTCTAGGTACCTTGCCACTTCTCGAGCCAACTCCGGCTCTCCACCATTTCTGCGACTTCGGTCCCAACAATGGGGACTTTTATCACCCTACTTTCAACCTCCCATGGCAAGGCAGAGTCTTTCATTCCTGAGGTCGTTCGTGCCAATTTGTCTTCTATGCTGTTACTCTCCCTTGATATTTGCTCAATGCTGAAATGGTGAAACCAGTCCCATGTCAACTGCAAGTACTTCTTCTTTTTTTGCTTTTTGTTACGTACACCCCCAACACCTGATTAATGACCACTTGGGAGTTTTCCTTTACCTCGACCTTGGTGGCCCTTAGTGCCTCTGCTATCGAAAGTCCAACCACAACACTTTGTATTCAGCTTTCATTGTTAGTGGTTTTGAAGGCAAGTTTCATCATGGTGTGGTGTTCGTGTTCGGAGTCATTTACTATGTATACCCTACTCCCCTGCCAGCATGGTAGGATGAGCCGTCGATGAAGGCTTACCAGGGTTTTTTGACTGAGTAGTTGCTATTTCTTCAAGAAAGCCAGAAAACTCAGAGATAAAGTCTACCAAAGCTTGCATCTTTGTTTCTTGTCTTGGGAGGTAATCAATATCGAATTCGTTCACTTCAATCGACCAGCTCACTAGGCATCCGAAGGTGTCTGTTTTTTGTAGTATTTCCTTTAGGGGAGCTTCCATTAAGACCTTAATAGGGTGAGCTTGGAAATAGGGTTGCAACCGCCTTACTACCGTCACCAACGTGAAGGCTAGCATCTCCATTTGCAGGTATCTCGACTCTCCAACCCCCTTGTGTAATACATCAGTTCTTGAACCTGTCCTTCCTCTTTGACGAGTGTCGTCGACACGGCATGGGGAGAAGTAGAGCGTGTATCCTTGTTCGAACAGGCTTAGCAATGACGGGTTGTATAGGCACTGCTTTAGCGATTGGAACGCCTTGTCACAATCGTCTTTCCATGGGTGTACTTTGCGTAGAACCCTAAAAAATGTCAGGCATTTGTTGGTGGACCTCGACACAAATCTGTTTAATGCTGCCACTCTACCGATCAGTCTTTGGGTTTCGCTAATGTTCCAAGGGGGCCTCATCTCTGTGATTGCCCTGAGCTTCTCTATGTTAGGCTCTATCCCCCTTTCAGATACTATGAAGCCCAGAAATTTCCCCAAGTCAACGCCAAAAGCTCATTTTGCAAGGTTCAACTTCATTTTGTATTGACGTACCACGGTGAAGGCTTCCTTCAAATCTTCCAAGTGTTAGGCTGGTTCTTTGCTTTTGACCAATAAGTCATCGACATAGACTTCTATACTTTGCGTGATTTGTTTCTTGAACATTCGATTCACGAGTCTCTGGTATGTCACCCTTACATTTTTGCCAAAGGGCATGGCCTGATAGCAGTATAGTCCTCAGTCTATCACAAACGAGGTTTTCTCCTAGTCCATTGGGTTCATTCGGAATTCGTTGTAACCTAAGTAGGCGTCCGTGAAGCTCAACATTTAGTATCCCGTCGTGGAGTTGATGATTATGTCGATTTGTGGCATTGGGAAACTGTCCTTTGGGCATGCTTTGTTGAGGTCGATAAAATCCACACACATTCTCCATTTTCTATTAGACTTTTTTACTTGTACGACATTGGATAACCACTTGGGATAGTGAGCTTCCTTGTTGAACCCTGTAGTGAGAAATCGGTCAACTTCTTCGGCTATGGCCGCGTATTTCTCAATGTTGAATGACCTATTCTTCTGGCAGACTTTCTTGATGGCTAGGTTGACACAAAAATGGTGCTCAATGACTTCATTGTATGTTTTTGGCATGTCTTCATGGCTCCATCCAAACATGTCTCTATGCTCAATCAATAATGGTTTCAGGGCGACCTCGAGTTGGAGTCTGGTCCCAACCAGTCTCATGGTTTCCGGCTGCTTTGTGTGGAAGGCTACCAGTTCTAATGGTTCGTTGGATTTTTTTTGCTACAAAATGTCTTCATCCTATGCCTCTACACCTTGGTCGAGAAAGACAAGCGGTGGCGGTGGAACTTCGTCTTGACCCTCGTTGTCTATAGTATAGACGTCTGCACCTCCCGACCTAAGCTCTTACACATAGCACTCTCATTTTAAGGCCTGCTCGCCTCGGACTTCGCCAATTCCCTCTTCTGGTTGGAACTTCATCTTTAGATGGTAAGTAGATGTGACTGCTCTGAGGTTGTTTAAGAACGGGCATCCCAATTCTGTGTTGTAGGATGAGAGGGCCTTGATGAGAAGAAAGTTAGCCATAGCAGTGGTGATCTAGGCTCCCTTTTCGACCGTGACAGGTAGAGTTATCGTGCCCAAAGTTTGTACTACATATCTAGAGAATCCCTTCAATGGTGTGGGTGACGGCCGTAGTTTGCTGCGGTCTATACCCATTTTGGTAAATGCGTCCCAAAAGAGGATATCGGATGAGCTTCCGTTGTTGATCAGAACTCACCGAGTGGTGTAGTTGGCGACTAACAGTGTTATTACCAATGCATCATCATATGGGTACAAGACCCCTTCGCAATCTTCTTCCTCGAAGGAAATATTCTCTGTGCTCCCCAGCCTCGACCGCTTGTGTGGTCTGTTAGTCGCATATACTTCCTCGTATCTTGCTTTGCGGGCGTGTGCTTTTCTATCAAACACGAAAGATCCTCCCTTGGCAAACCTTCTTGCTATAGTACGTATCTCGCCCAGGGGTGCTTTATTGTGGTTCTAATCCTGGCGAGGGGCATCTCAGTCACTCCCCCTTGATGGTCGTTGCCCTCTTGGACTTCTACTTTGCCGATTATCTCGATCTCACTCTATTCCTCACCTTGGCACTTGTTCTTCAGGCTTCAAGTGTTTTGCAATCAGACGTTCCAATTTGCCACTATCTCTCAACTCCTCGACTCACCTCAAAAGTGTGAAGTAGTCCTCCGTCCAGCTGGTATCATTCAGGTGATAAGCGCAAAAGCGTCATCCTTTTTTCACTTCACTACCTTCTGTTTGATCTGTCGAATGGTTATTTGACCGCACACTCAGGTTGTTGTGAGCGAACCTTGGGTCATGTCACCTTGGGGGTGCTTACTTTTCTCATATTTTCTCACTATAGCTTCAGTTGGTCTTTTCTGATACGCTTCGCCTACTGGACCTTTGGATGTCCTTATCTTCTTCTTTCATCTCCGCTTTACATGGCGCTATCAAAGCTTGCAGTGTGTCTTCAGTATTGACGAAGTCGTCGGCCTTACCCATAAATTCTCTTAACGTCAACGGTGTCCATCATGCAAGTTCTACCATAAACGGACTTCAGGGCCACACCCCACCTAGAAGGGCTACCAGCATAATCTTTTTTTCTTGGTCGTAGGTAGCTAGTCGCTCTTTATTGAACTGGGTAAGGTACGTCTTCAGGCTTTCGCCTTCCTACTATTTGATGGTAAGAAGGCACACCGAGGGTCGTCTTCGCCTCCTGCTAGCCATGAATTGTGTTAGGAATTGCTTGGCTAATTCCTCGAAGTTGTCGATAGATCTTAGTCGTAGGGCCCTTAACCAACTTCTTGCCACACCCTTTAATGTCAATGGGAAATCCTTGAATGCTACCTCTCCTGGGAACCCATAGAGAGTTATGTGTGCTTTGAAATTTTCCATATGGTCGACCGAGTCTTGTGACCCATTGTATAGCTCTATCTGTGGAACTTTGAACTTTAGTGGGAGTGGGACAACCATTACTTCCGAACTATAAGGTAAGTCTGTGCAGTTAAGTAGCTAGTCGATTGAGGATGATCCTCCCATCCTTCTAGCCATCTCTTTATATTTGTTAATGAGGCTACACAATTCATCATGCAGCTTCTTTTTCTCTGCTTCCTTGGCATTCGTTCTGCCTGCATTGTGCGCTTCTCCTTCCAGTTGTTCGCTGTGGTTTGGTGCGGCTCCTTCACTATAGGCTGGATTTTTCTGTTTTAGGCTTTTGTTCTCTTGTTGGAGGGTCTCCATCGTTTCGCTCATTTTCTTTATTATTCTTCCATCTCTATAAGTCGCGCTTCCATGTTTGCGGAGCGTGTCAAAGTAGGCATGTGGAAATCTCGTTGACAGTGTTCAAGGAATTTGTATCGATTCCAAAGACGACGCCACTGTTGATGACGTTTTTCACCACCAATTGATCTCGATCAAGGACCTACATAAAGGAAGAAAAAGGGGCCTGGTGTGCCTAATGCACCTTCGATGCCTTAGTCAGGAATATGGAGGTATTACTTGGTAAAAAGAGGGGATCTGAAGATTATATACATGGGTTTATTGGTGTTGGTCCCTTATATAGGAATGAATTTTCATTGATAAGGATAATATATTTTCCTCAGATCTTGGGATATGATCACATAAAGAATGGTTTGACATCCCGAGAAATAATACCCCGAGTATCTCATCATTTCTTTAGAAGTATTTATATGCCATTAAGGTTGATTACCATAATAGTCTTATCAGGGGCTATATGACCCTGGGAACCCGAATCTACAGTGTTCTTGTAGGTTTCACGTAACATTGAGCCCATTACATGAGCTTTTTTACTTTGTATCCTATCATATATTTAAATGACTCTTCAATCATAATTTACAATTCAATCAATCAGAGAACATAATACATATAATTTAAGAAACTATACCATGAAATCTAGTTTAATAAGTTGATGTTAGGATGGGGTGAATTTATAGTTTAAAATCTTATAATACATTTTAATTACTTCATTTATATTGTAAAAATAATGACTACTCCTAAGTAGTTATTATTATGTGAGAACCTACTATTAGCCTATTAGGACATAATAGGTTTTCCCTCCAATCATAGATTGTCATTTCATTGTTACAAAATTTTTAAAATAATCTAAATTGCATTGGATTATTACTACAACATTAAAATAGAAAAGACTCAATCTAAAAATTACTAATCCTAATTATTTTTAAAACAATATCCCCTTACTTTTTTAGTTGCTATCCCAAGAGACGGTTGGAGCAATTATTAAAATAATTTTTCCAGTATCGCTCGGTAGTTGGTGGTGGCCACCATGAACTGAAATGTTCACTAATGACGAATGGCCGGATTTTGGCCAAACTAGTGCTGGAATAGTGCTAAAATGGGCAAAACCGGCATGGCTAGAATTGGCGTTGTCGTGGTCGGGACTCGGATATGGCCAGAATTAGAGCCAACATGGTCAATCTTGGCACCTTCGATGCTAGTGTAGGGCAGTGATTGTCGGCAGGCCACCTCTAATAATTAAAAAATTTTAATTGTCTTTTTCTTAGTCATGTTAAGGGATTTTTTTTATACGATGAGAAATTGAGGTTTTTAACCCATGTTATCCGTTTGGAGAAGGGAGCCGTGTGCCATCAGGTCATCAGGCTCTTGGCTTAGTGTTAAGGGATTGATTGAGTGTATATATGCTTATTTTGTAATCAAGCGACCAAGTGATGTGTTGAGTTTATATGTATGATGTAAAATAGACTTTTATTCCATCCTCGTTAAAATAGACTTAACAAGTAGAGGATGTTAGAACTTGGAAGTTTAGTTGAGTCACCTCACTCTTTTAGAACTGGAGGTCGATGGTGCTCATTGATTTTGGAAGAAAATGGTGTACTTACCAAGCTAATGATAGACATTCAAAAAACCCATTTTGTAAGGTCCATATGCTCAAGAATGAGTTTTGCTTGCCTTTTCATATAATTTTCCTTTGTATGAATATTGGCCAATCACTTTTTAATAGACTTTCTTGAACTTTTGCTTTCTACATAACAGGAGCATGCTCAAAGGGTCCTGGCTAGTTGCTGTTTATGTTTATTGTCATTCACCAGACTTGATAAAACGACGAAAAAAAAAACTCTTACCCGGATAGAGCTTTAAGAGATTCCTAGTAGAATCCTTGATCAACTCTTCATGTCAAAATTGGAGGGGCTAGTATAAAAAACGTATAGAGCTTCTAATCAAATAATTGTTCTTTTTCTCCAAGTGGTTCCATTGTATAAATAAAATCACAATTTACAGATATTGTTCATAGGAGCCTTGAATGAATCATCACAAAATACGATAGAATGTAGGGTTGGGAAAACAAATACATTTCCTTGGAAGAGTTGATCAGCTGCTCATCTAGCAAGAAGATGTGCCATTATATGTGCAAGGAGATGTCATTTTGGCTTCTACTTTAGTGATAATATTGACAACGTGTTTCACATACCTGCCTTAGATTGTTCACCTGCAAGATGTTAAGAAGATCTTTAGCTCCTGGCAATGGCAGGGATCGCCACTTCGATGCCTCTGATGCCTAAGTCAGTCATTTTGTATGTCGTGAATTCTAAAGAGATTTACATATGGATAGTGAAAGTGTTTGAGAATGTTTGTAAGTAGTAGTGAAAAAGTAATAATATAATATTGATAGTAGTAAAAAGTAAATAAAAAGTAATGAATAGTAGTAAAAAGTAGATGGAAAATAATAATAAAGTAAAGAATAGTAGTGAGAGTACCTATCTTCCTCGTTCCTTTTTTTTTTTTGGCTATATGTATCCCATTCGAAGGTTGGTGTAGCTTCTCCTACTCCGAGTGGCCTGATAGCTCTCTCCTTTACAGAACTGTGTTGTGTCATTTAATGCAATAATCCCTCTGGCTCCCGGATCACCAAGGCTTGACACCGACAGGTCCCCTAAGAGGATAGCTTCCCGCATTTAATGCGATAACCCCTTTTGATTCCAAAATATGGGAGGCCATTCTGTTTTGAATTGATCACTGATCTGGCCATCCGGAGCACGTCGACTGGTTGCCAATGTGTCCCTTCATGTTGTGGTGCCATGCCAAGGTGCAACCGAATGATTGTCTTAGTTTGCTATTTTTCCCTTGATGGGCCTGCTTTCGCCTTCGTAAGATGGATCCTTTGGGGCTCGCCCCTTCTCTCATTTTTGCGTATAGGGTGTTTAGTCTGTCCAGGCCTCGTGTGAGTCAGATGGCTCGATGGGACTGGGCCTTTAGTCTAGGGTAGGGTGGGGCCTAACAACTACCCCCAAATTCCTATCATATGCCTACGATGGGAATTTCATCCATTTTCTTTCCTGCCTTTTATTCTTTCTTCTTCTTTTCCTTGGCGGTCAATTTGAATTCTGTGAACTAGGATCGGTTTTCCTCATGTTAAGAGGGATGCCTGCTGGTTAGCTTTCCTCACGCTCTGTAACAGCCCACTAGAAATTCAGTAGATGAATTTCTCTACGCTTTAGGATCATCGTGAAAACCCCAGAAAGGCAATTGCATAGGATTAAATTGGCTAGCATAATCAATTTCTGGCCCACTT
The DNA here is from genome assembly GCA_961763995.1 of Juglans cinerea. Lineage (NCBI taxonomy): Eukaryota > Viridiplantae > Streptophyta > Magnoliopsida > Fagales > Juglandaceae > Juglans > Juglans cinerea. Next base: position 28,360,669 of record CAUIVZ010000003.1, read on the forward strand.
AGGTGTCAAAAATGCAATTTTATTTATTTGAGATACTTAGTAATGTGATAATGAGAAACGGTCTGCGCCATTAACCTCAAATGAATATTTAGCATTTTACGACGCAATAAAATGATTTTCATTTTATGAACAACAGCTATTCAAAAATGTGTATTGATTTGTTTGAGGCACTTAGGAGTTGAATTCCATGAAATTAAGTATGCTCCTAGTTTCGTAGGATTATTTAGGAATTTATGGTGCAAAGTTACTTTCACCATTTTCGGTGTGAATAGTGAGTCCTATGTAAGCGTAATGTGGCACGCAATCCAGTTGTTTTCAAATCATAATGTGGAATGTCCAAATCAGTCTAGAAAAGTTTTATTTTGACACTTGGTAAGATCTTAGCCATACTTGATGAATAGTATAGAACACTTGGCACCACAAGGAACCATGAGATGGAAATGTGAATGAAAGGAAGGAAAAATCAAGTTTTGTGATCATGTCACCTAAGCCAAACATTATTTCATCCAACCATTCAATTTGTGACAAACCAAAGAGGGTTTCAACCCTAGTGGAACTCCAAATATTTAGAATCCAATTGAAATCCCAGAACCTTAGTGAAAATCGAAACCCTAAACTGTTTCCCTAAACCCCAAATGGTTACCTCAAATCGTAAGTGTTGGCCAGTTGTAGCTTAATGTTTAATCACTTGATTAAATTACTTTCAGATGCTATTAACCACTTATTCATATCATTACACCCTCATTCATTCTTTTATATCATAGCATTTTTATTGGATCAAGAAAAATTAGATTTGGGCTTGTTAGAAACCCAAACCCCATCGAAACCCCAAATGTGGCCCATTCGGTTAAGGCCTATTAAGGCCCACGATATTGCACCACCAAGGTAGGGCTTGTAGATGAAGTTTTCCCTTGCCATGAGTGTCCTTTCACTACCCAAGTTAACTCCAAATAGTGGTTGATGAGAATGCTAAATTTAAACCGAGAAACCGGACCAGTTTTGAATCGGTCTGGTCCAGGACCGGTTTCGGTTCGGTCTGGTCCAGGACCGGTTTCGGTTCGGTCTGGGCCGGACCTGGTCCGGTTTCGGTTCCATAGTTTTAGAGACAGGACTGGACCGGTTGGGAAAAAATATATATATATATATATAAATTAATTTTTTATATTATACAAAATACTTTTTATATATACGTTTTATATATAATATATAATTATATATGAAATTTTTATATATAATATATATAACTATAGATATAATTTCATATTATAATTTATAACATAAAATCTTAATATTAAATATAAACATTTGTAATTTGTTTGATCATATGTTATTAATATAAAAAATATATATTATAATATTAATTACATTTTATGGCCTAATAAATTGTCAACATAATATATAGTATTAGTATATATTAATATATTATAAGAGTTATAGCATAATATAGTTAACTTAATATGTTAGTATTAATACTATGATATTAATATGGTATGATACTATGATATATCACAATGTCACAAGTTTCAGATAGTGACGATGAAGAAGAAGCACAATATCTCGCCAGATTATCTCCATTACAGCAACCTGCATTATCACCAGCCCATCAGGCCTCTCCTTCTCAACAGGCCTCTCATTTTCAGGGTAACTCAGCCGCCTCTCCTTTTCAAAATTACTCACCCTACATGGAATCTCAAACTAGTTATAATAAATGAAATTCACTATAACAAATAATAATATATAGTTATTCTAATCACTATAACTAATACTAATATATATACTAATACTAATAGTCTAATATAGACTATAATTATACTAATATAGTTATACTAAATCACCATAACTGATAGTCTAATGCTAATATATAACTATACTAATAGTCTAATACTAATACTATTATATAGTTTATACTAATAGTTATAACCAAATCACTATAACTATATATATTTAGTATCAATGTATTATTATATTCTTTAATGTATAATTATATGTAGTAGTAACGCTATAATAGTATATTAGTATATTCTTTATTAGTAACGCTATAATGTACTATTATTTAATATAGTATTATCACTTAATAGTATAGTACTATAATAGTTTTGATAAATAGTACTATTATATATAAGCATAATATATAGTACTATTATAATTTTGATAAATACATTAGTGTGTTAGACTTCATGTTATACTTATATTATACTATATAATACTTATATAATACTTATATTATAATACTTATATTACTTATATTATTATACTCACAAAAGCCCAGCAGCCCAAGGCCCCTAAACAATAAATAGTTGCAGATTTTTTTTTTTTTTTTTTTTCAGTTTTTGTAGTAGTTAATAGGCTGAAAACCGATGGGTTCGAAGCAGTTTTGGTGCCAAACCGACGCTGAACCGACATCTGCCATGAGAGGAAAAAACCGGCCGAAACTGGTCGATTGGGGGAGAGAAAACCGATATTATCGATCTCGATGTGGTGTGGTTCGGTTCCTCAGTTTGCCGTCGGCGTCTCTATGATGGAGGAGGGATGTCGTTGACGTTTACCACGAGAGAGCAAAAGAAAGTTGCAGGTGAAATGGCAACTGGGGAAGGAAGAAGACGCGAAGGAAGAAGAAGAAGAAGAGGGGCCAAGGGATTTATTAAATCCATTTTGAAATTGCGCCATTTGGCTTTATTCCATATGTTTTTTTTTAAGTTCCAAGGGACACTACGACACCGTTTCACTTATTTAATTGAAACGGTGCCATTTTATATACATATATTTAAAATATATATATATATATATAAAGGGTTGGCCAGTTCAGCGGTTTTCCAAGGGTTTGAACCAGCCGATATCGGTTTTCATCAATTCCTACTGCCCACGACTGGTTTATTGCCGGTTTCGGCCGGTTACTTGCTCCGGCAGCTGGTCTGATCAGTTCCCTGCCGGTTTAGGCGGTTCCTGTACACCTTTACTAGTTATATTTATAGGCTTGTAGCATATTTGTTTTAGTAAAGTAGATTTTTGAAAAGTAGATTTTAGTAAATTATATTTTTTTTAGTAAAACAGATTTTTGTAATAGTAATAGATTTTTGAATAAAAGTATAAAACATATTTTTTTAAAGCAGTTTTTTTTTTTTAATAAACAGATTTTTAATGACAAATTTACATTTTAAAAAAATCGAAAAACCAGACCAGACCAGAAACCTGTAAAACCAGAGGTACCGGTTTAGGAGGATAACCGGTGCGTAATCGGTTTTGAAAAATGCAAAATTGGTACATATTGATTCAGTCCTAAATTTTGTCCAAAATCAGACCGGACCGGACCGGACCGGTTACACCCCTAGTCTAGACAGTGTGTGAAATTTTGATGTTTTTGATAAGTTTTTGGCAAGATTTTGGTTTGATCTTTTTATGGTTTATATTTAACATGCTAATATACAATTTTTATGAAGATTCAATACATATTATAAGTTTTTTATAAGAGTTTTGCATAGATCTGAAAAGTTGAAAACTGTGAGTATGAAACAATTTCTATTTTGGGAAAACTTAGGACTTTTGTTATGAAAGCATGCTCCAATGACTTTGGTATTCACATATGTTTCTCTTAGAATTTTGATCTATGTGTTAGAATGTTATTTCAAAAATTTATGGTGTTGATCATAAATATATGAATTTTTATGAATGCAAAGGTCTGGTTAGGTCTTGTATGTGAGGCTCACTGATGGATCTATATTTTTATGCAATTTTTTCCTCGTGATCTTAGGTTTGATGCTTAGATCTGTTTCATGACTTGAATATTAAGCGTATGAGATTATTTCTTGATGATTTACTTGATGGAAGTTTTGGATCTAATGATTTGATTAAAAACCAAATCACATAGTACTTGGTTTTGGAGAATAGGTGCATACCGATTGTGTTGAGTATGATTTTGTGACTTTTTGTAGTTTTGGCTTTATTATTCAAAGCATGATAGTCCATAGTAATATTTTATGAAAATATTGAGAGTATGATATTAAACTTTTGGAGTTATTGGAGTAGTTTGAAAAAGGGATAGACCATGAACATCAAGGGTTGTTCTTTGAGGTCAAAATACTTGAAGTTTTGATATGAAGGAAGTTGTGATTTTTATGATGTAAGTTGTTTTTTGTTCTAGCATGTTATTAAAGCATAGGATGTGATTTTGTATGTTGCATGTTTCATGTTTCGGCCTATGCTTGGTTCACCTAGCTATGTTGTGTTTTAAATTTTTCTAATTAAATATTTGGATTTACGAAAATTTACATGAGTAATGTAGATTTTGGTGAATTTTAGAATTATGATGTGAAATCTTTAAATTAGGGATAAAATAGTTATTTTTTTACATGTAGAGGGGGTAAAATGATATTTTCCATGTCATACATATATGATCTTAGAATTGCAAGAATCAATTAACTACTATGCCAAATTCAGCCAACCTATGCCAAGCAACATGTGGGTCTTTTGTGATTTCAAGCCGATAACCTCTATGGATGCATGTGTGATAAAGTTTCATCAAGTAGCAAACCAAAAATATAATCTTTAGGGATATATTTATAACTTAGACTCATGCCACACGAGTTTATCCCAACACTTATGCATTGAATAATTCCAAACCATCATAAAACCTTCAAACTGTGTGCATGCATGATGTTTCTAGCTTCTGTTTGTCAATGCAAGTTTTAAACCCTAAATGAATCATGCATTCTTACTCTCATCGTGATCACAAAGCATTTCTAGATGTTTAACACTCATGCTTTGGAAACTTAGCCAAGATTTCACAAAATAAACTTCAACCAAGTGAAAACTGAAACATGCTTGATGATCAACACAAGATATGGATTTATAAACCTATCATGCCATGCTATTTTTCTCAAATTTAAACCTTCAATAAATCTTCCAAGATATTAATAAAACATATAAGATCATATCAAGATATGTCATAGCTAAAATTTCATCCCAAAACAATTTATTCAAGCACAACTTCAAATCTGAACCGAAATGCATGTCCTCAAGTTAAACCTTATATAACTCAATCAAATTTTCATTATCATGCAATGATTCAAAGTCTAACATGCCATTCTAACACCCAACAAAAGATAGAGTAATATTGCTTACCCAAACCATGTCTTGGAAGGCTCTCAAGAACAACTCACTTCAAGAATCTCACACTCAACCACTCAGTTTCACCCTTCTCTCATATTAAGAGAAATTGGCTCTCAAGAACACTAAAAGAATGTTTGAGGAAGTTGTGTGAGGAAGTGAGGGATGAAGGAGGGTATTTATAGGACTCAGTGGGAGGAGTGGGGATTGAGGGAGTGCATGATTTGCTGAAATAAAGTGAGTGTGATTGATGTGTGTGGGTGGTGTAGTGCTTGATTGCATTTTAAGGTTTTTCATGGCTTGGTCAGATGAATAATGGCCTAAGGCTTCATAATTATAGCATGGTAAAGTGTTAGAAGGTGTTTATAGGTGCAGGGGGCTACATTAGTTCAGAATTTTGAAACAAAAATCACAAAGACATACAAGTGATGGCCGATGGTTTTGATTCTTCAAAATTGTCCAGTTTTGATCCCTTTATTGTCCCATCCTTTTGGTATGATTTGAGGGCATAATTAACACCATTGAGTGGCTTTCTTAGACGGGTAAAGAGGTGGGGTTGTTTGCCAATTGATTGGGTTTGAGCAGAAAAGGATATGCACATTTGGCAGCCTAATGGAGATGGGATCTTTACCACTAAATCAGCTTGGGAGTTAATCTGAGATCGTGGGAATATTTGTCCATGGCTTAAGTGGCTATGGTAGAAATATGTTCCAAAAAAAATGTCATTTGTATGTTGGCAAGCCCGGAGAGAAGCTTTACCAGTAGATGAGAGGATTAGTAAGCTTGGCATTTCGATGACTTCTAAATGCCATTGTTGTATTTTTCCTCATCAAGAAACCATAGATCATGTATTGTGTAATGGTGAATTAGCTTCTAAAGTTTGGAAATATTTTGCTGATGTGTTGGGTGTTAGATTGCCTCATTTCAACTCATGGCATGGTTTTATGAATTTTTGGTGGTTAAAGGAGTCGGCATCTACACAGGTTGCTCTTTGCAGAGGTATTTTGCCTATAGTGATCACTTGGGCCATATGGAGAAATCGGTGTGTAGCTAGAATGGAGGATTTGAAGTTAGACTGCTATGATGTTATTCGGGTGATTAAAGCTTCTCTTGTAGATATCTTTTCCCAATAGCAGAAACTTAGAAAGAGGCATGTTAATGATGAGAAAATTCTGAAGGAGTTAAATTGTCCTGTGGCTCCGTTGATTAACAAAATTCCTAAAATGGTGACTTGGAAAAAACCGATTAGAGGAGTTTTTAAACTCAATGTGGATGGTTGCTTCATTAGAAATCCTAGTGCAGCAGGAGGGGGAGGATTAATTCAGGATGCAGAGGGTAATGCTATTGCTGGTTTTACAAGGTACTATGGGGTTGCTACAAACACTTTAGCGGAAGGATGTGCTTTACTTGATGGTTTACGCTTAGCTATTTTGCCTTATTTACGTTCATAATTCATTGTATTTGTTCATTGGTTTTTGGTTGGCACAAGGAATGTTTTTCTTTGTTTCTTTTGTAACCCCTTGTGCTTTTTGGTTTAACACGATATTCCTCTGCTATAAGTGAGAGTTTTTAATAAACTTGGGGAGGGGCCACTCTTGGACAGGTGGTCACCAACTCTTTATAAAAAAAAAAAAAGGAAGGAAGAGTTTTGGATGCACGCAGGTTTCGGTCAACATGACTCACTACACCTTCCCATTTGCCAATTGGTTTTATGGTTTATGAAAAGGGATTGGCCAAGCTTGTAATGAAGTGCTTTGAAGCACTTTCTTAGGATGAAGTGGGCAGAGGTGGTGGCGTGAGGGGATGGCCAAATTAGGTGCGGGAAATTCTTGAAAGAACATGGGTACTTAGTTTGGACAAAACTTCATTTGCTAGGTGAAATAGTTGTGATTTTGGCTTGGCTTTTGGGGTTGTTTTTGGCCAACTCTTGGGTCTGGTTTTAAGTGACATAATGAGGTTTGAATGCTGTATAAAATATTCATGAAAGCTAATGGAAGATGCGTGTCTTTGGTAACTTGTTGAAAGGTTGCATGGTTTTGCACCAAATGTGTCGATTGGTGGGTTGTTGTGGCATTGACATGCATTTGTCTCAAATGACATGGGTTAGGTTAATTCTGACCTTCAAGGGTTGTCTAAAAGTGATGCAAAATAAGTATAAAAGACAAAAATTTCAGATTTAGAATTATGAAGAAAAGAGTTTCAAGAAAACTATGCAAGTCATGATACTCAAGTCATTATTCATAAGTGAGATGAATAGTAATCTTAACTCAAGTTAGGAGCCTGACCATGGTTAGAAGAGAACCCTAGGGCGTGTGGTTTGAGCTTGGGTAAGATGGAAACCAATGTTATGGTGTATGTGGGTCCTATTTAGAAGAGTGAAATGAAAAAATAGGCCTGGGCTTCAAGTGTTGGGTTCCTTATTGGGCCATTTGACCAAGCCTTTGCTATGGGCCTAGGAGTGAACTTATCCATGGGTCTCCTGTCCAGATTTATTGGGCCTTCCTTGGCCTCAATAGTCCACTAGGTTGGATTTTTCCTAAATTGGGCCAATTGCCTTGAATCTTACTAAGTTGGGCCCAATAATCTTATGTCTTCTAAGTTGGGCCCAATAATCTTATGTCTTCTAAGTTGGGCCTAATGTCTTGTGTCCATCAAGTAAACTAGGGTCCTTATTAAATTACTCTTGGGCATTCTTCAAATCCATTAAATTTAACCAAGTTACCTAGCCCATCAATGTGGCAAACCTCCAATATGTTATGTGTCATTCTCCCATTGGCCTCTTGGCACATTTTCTCAAAATTAATAAGCACTATAAATTCTTTAAAATAATACTACTAAAACAAATCAAGTCTTAAAATTTCCTTTTCTTCTAGTATCCCAACTTCTACTTAGCTAGGCTCAAAGCTACTAGGGTTAAGGCATAAGGTGTTTTTCTATCGTCTCTTTTTCTAAATTCTCGTCACTTTCATACAATTTAATAGAGATTGGTGCAAAAAATAAAACTTAACACAAAATAGTCTTTAGATTTCTAGTAATTTCATAACTAACTGAAGACTATTACTTTCAATTATGATTCTCTATTATAAAATCATAATTGCACTCTAAGTTTATTAAATCACAAAACATATTATAATTTTCCTCTTCATAAGAATCCATATATAGAGAAATAAAGTATAGATATGCTGTCGAATTATTCTCTCTCTCTCTCTCTCTCTCTCTCTCTCTATATATATATATATATATATATATATTAATTCTTTGAGTATCCAATTTAATCTTTTGATTATTCTTTTACTCATATATTCGTACTATTCCATTGAGTAAGTTAGTTAATATTTTAATTGCCCAACGTACTCAAATACTAACCCAATAGGATCTCACTCTTGAATACAGTAAAATAACTTACATATCACATTTGAGTTCGTCACCTTATGCGGATTAATATATATATATTTGAAATGAAAACTTAATTTCATTAATAATAGAAGACTTGTATCAAATCACTTAACACAGTGGATTGAATACAGTGAGAAATTTCTTCCAAAACATACTTGTCTTCATCAAGATCAAGACCAACTTTTGCCAATCTATGAGCTGCCATATTTGCATTCTTATTTATATGAACAACGGACCATGAACTAAGAGTTGTTTTAAGACACTTAGAGCATCTTCAATCAGTAAACCACCAAAACTTAGGTCTGTAGCAACCTTTGTTTGCCATAGTGATCACTTGCAGTGCATCTCCTTTGAGTATAACCTTTGACAACCCTATTTCTTTGCAAAATATAGCAGCCAATAGAAAACCATATGCCTCAACAGAGAAAAAGTCTTCCTTCATTGATATGGGAGCTTGTAGAGATCAACCAATAACCTGTCCTTGGAAGTCTCTAGCAGCTACCCCAATGCCTATCCTTCCCTCAGCCAGATTAGTTGCAGCATCCCAGTTCACCTTATAAAACCCCTCAGCTGATTTCTGCCACGAAGTTTGTAATGGTGCTATTCTTAATAGTGAGTTTGTTATTCAATTTACAGTATTTTTCATAATATATAATAAATCACCATAATCGAGTTTAATATAGTACTCCATCATGTATATCATCACGTCAATTAGAAGTCATAACTTCCACCGTTACGACTATTAATCATCATAATAATTGACATTCTTATCAGATAAAATACCCAATTTTGTCACCGACTAAGAATTTATATATAATTTATAGCTTTTGTTTTATATCTTCTCTGTATATGTTAATCTTATATATTAATATGAGTAATGCTACATACAATCGTGTAGTGTCTAAGCATCGTGCAATCACATTAAAAAAAGAGTGAGTCTATTATTAAAAAATTAATTTTTTTCATAGTCTCGTATTTATTTATTTTTTTTAAAATGACTGTACGATACTTAAACATTCCTAACTACAACTACCATTTTTTTTAAAAATGTGATTGTTGCAAAGATTTTATTAGATACTAGATCCTGTCTATGGCAATAGAAGTAAAAATAGCGGCAATTCCTTTCCTATAGAGGACAAAAGTCAAGCGCGCATGATTGTTCTTTTAGGAGTCTAGTGAGCAGTCAGGGTCATCTTAATTTTATTATTTTTTTTTTTTAACTTTCCTTCCTTGTGTATACAACCAAATCAAGAGGAAAGACTCATTTTTTATTAGCCAGTCTTTGTTTCTATCTTCTGTAGACGCTCTATCTGCACATATACACAAAATAAAAGAAGATTACAAGTTTGATCAGAGCAGCTGCTAAGCGGTTCATCCACTTTATGCACATTAACAGCCCACCAATGGCTGGGCGCCACATCAGAAATAACATTATAATCTGCCTACACTCTTCCGCACAGGATAGACTTGTAAAACAATTCAAACTTACCAGCGGCTACACAGAGTTCATCTTCACTCCCGCGTGCGTCGATCGACCAGCAAAGCACCATCGCCAAAATCTGCCGCCAGAATCCACCGCCACAAGTCCACCACTTGAAGGCCGTCGTTGTCCTCCTTGGTCCGTTAGAGCAAACACTGACTTCATAAAAAATCAGTCCAGTAATTTGAAATTCGTTGCCCACTATGCTGCCGTTGGGAAGTTCGTCGCCCACCATAGTTGCTCGACAATTCTAACAGTTGTTCATGGCTGACTCCAGTGACCTTGGTCATCCAAAGGTATTTTTTTTTTTTTTACATTATAAATCTTTACACTACTAGTGTTTGACAAAATGTTTGAAAGAGTTCACTTCACATTATATTTTGAGGATCTAGCTTGGCTTTCAGTTTAAAGATTGAGAGATTTTACATTATAAATATTTACACTACTGGCTGAGAGATTGTTGATTTATTTGAAGAAAAAAAAATATGGAGAATGAACTATATTGTATTTTTTCATAGTGTTGAATGTTCACAAAACTGTCCCATCTTGTATTTTTGTCTTATGATAGCCATAAGAAGGATTTGATCTCAGTTAAAATTGAAGGTGGGTTTTGAAATTGACAAATGATAATATTGGAACAAGTTGGTCAAAAAATGGTTTGTGCTTGCTTGTTGTGATAGCCGGCCTGGAATCAAAAACTCCTGTTGATGATATGTTCATCTTTCAAATACTAGCCTTTGAATGAATAGATAATGATGCAATGATTCTTATGAAATATCATTATCTCTGACCTGTTCCTGCTAATAAAGCATAATGTTAGTGACCAGGACCGCAAGAAGGATTTCTTTCTTTAAAATATTTACATGAGAATATTTTTTCTCAGTGCTTATGCAACCATCTCTTTCATAGCTTTGTTGATTTTTACACTTTAAGAGTGTAAAGATATTTTCAATGTATATTAATTATGACATGCAGCAAGAGTTGTATATATTGTCCCCGCTTGCTTGTAAATTTTACTAATTCCTTTTTTACGTTTTGGTTTCCTGGATAGATATAAGATATAGTTAGAGAGAGGGAGAGAAAGAGATATATATGAAAATAAGAGCTAAAAAGTACCCTGATAGCTTTGTTGATTTTTCATTATGGAGTTATAATCATGCTCTTCTTTATTTATTTTTAGCTTTGTTGATTTTCCATAACTAATGGATTTATAATCATGTGGTTTTGTATTGAAGGAACCAATTTATTATATTGATAGTGATGAACTTGAGGCTGAAAGTGAAAACATTCAATGTGATGTGAATGTTGAAGATAGTGTCAATGTCGAAGATGGAGTGAATGTGATTCCCTCTTCAAGTAGTGGTCCGTTAGAGCCATTCATTGGTATGATATTTGAGGAGGTCGAAGACGCCCAAACATTTTACAAGGCATATGCAAGGCGACAAGGATTGGCAATCCGGACGAATCATACTCGATTGTAGAAAGATGATAAAACTCTTTGTGCAGTAGACTATATTTGCACAAGGGAAGGATTTCGGCGAGTAAGTCGGAAAGACACAGATCGACAACTCCCTGAACCCGCTGAGACAAAGATTGGATGTAAGGCAATGATGAGAATAAAGAAAGATGGTGAAAAGGGAATAGTCAACAAGTTTGTGGTTGGACATAATCATATTCTACTTACACCGAGAAGTACTAGCTTCCTTCGTGGGCATAGGGGAGTTACTAAAGTCCAAAAAAAACTTATTATGACTTTGAATGAGTCCGGTGTACCGATAAGGAAAATAATGTCGGTGCAATATTCAACTGTTAGGACATAATAAGATATAGTCATTACATTAATAAAAGTAGTCATTACATTAAAGTACACCACATTACATGAGTCGTAGCACTGACTAAGATCCATTGTAATTTTTTGGATACCTAACAATTACACCACAAGCTACTATAAAAAATAACCATGACAACATTAATACTTTCAAGACTCCCTTATACTTCTTCTCCATTGCTTTAAATTTGGATTCTTCGATGCGTAGCCGCTCATTAAGTACCCTGTCGTTCCTCCGTTCAGGTAACTCCAAGGCCGTCTTACAACAGTTGTTTTGCTCTTTTTGGAGATCAATCCACTCAAAAAATCCACATTGTTTACCCATCTTATAGTTTGGGCAATTGAAAAATCTTCTACCAAAACTATTAGATTTTCCAGAAATACGTAGCTTCGCTTGGCAGCCACAGTAGCAAAGTGGTCTCTCAAAGCTACCTTTATCTTCCCCTCTTGCAGTCCAAGAACTTGAACTAGAATGAGAGCCCGAACTTCTCCTTGACTGTCATCATATTGAAAAGTCATTAATTTTAACAATGCTAACAGATGGTGCATAAAAGAAACTATCATGTTGGTGCAAAAAAATGTTCTACTTCAGATCTGTGCAGTTTTGATTAGAGGATGGCCATCACCATGGTCATCAATTCAATATTGTTTCCCGCAAATCACTATGGCACAAAAACTGTTAGTGAAAATTTTTGGTTAGAGGATGGCCATCCAGAGGTCAAAAATTGGGTTTTGGCTGATTTAGAACTCTGTCCATTTAATATTGCATAATACTGTATTTTTGTGTCCTTGGATTAATGCACACATGATGAGAATCTCATGGAATAAAAATGACAAAATGATATATTTAGATGGCCAGAGAGAACATGTTACGTACTTGGATAAAGAAAACCCAACCAAATAATAATAATTATATATAGCCAGCTAATAAAAAGATAAAAAAATCCATGGTGAAAGTCAATATTTAAGCTGGAATCTTGGATAAGATAGGCAACGTTGAAGCTTATTGCTCGTATTTAAGCTGGAATCTTGAAGCTTATTTAAGCTGGAATCTTCAATATTGAAGCTTTATTAATGGCTTTATTACAACAAACAACATTGAAGCCTATTGCTCATATGCCTCCTTTTCAAAAGCCGAACATAATCTTACCAATTCAAACTTGATTTATTAATACCAAACAGCTCACATGGATCGAAGCCTATTGCACTTCATAAGACTAACCATCATCGTTACATGTACAATGGTATACAATGGTATACAAAAAACAATTGTTACATTAACACGTTAATATTGACACCTAGACTGTTAATAGGCCTATGCCAACGCTAATACAATGTCAAACCGACAATTTGATCAACAATTTGATCAACTTTGAGCATAATTTTTCTTCTTAGAACTTTTATCAAACACTTTCTGTGCATCATGTTTTTTGAGGCTTCCAATCGGTTTCTCCCCTTTCTTCTTCACCCGTTTACATTAACACTTACAAGCAAGCACCAAATTCACACTTAAAAGAATCAATCATCTCACACAACAAAGCTCATTGACAAATCAACATTCTCGTTTTCTATTTAAACTGTGAAAGGGGCAAACCAAAATTTAAACCAGAGATCTTACCGTTTTCTCTGGAAATGGAGCTCCCTCCATGCCACCGTCTGGGTCGAGCTTCGTTAGGGGTCGAGTTGCCGCCGGTATGAGTTTCAAGTTTCGTCGTGGGGTAGAAATACCTCAGGTATGAGAAATACCGTCTAGGTCGAGCTCCGTTTGGGAATAGGATGGAGGGGATGGGAGATGGAGGAGAAGACGACGATGGAGTAAGACAAAATATTCTGCACAGGTATGAGAATACCGTCTGTGTCGAGCTCTGTTTGGGAATGGGATGGAGGGGATGGAGGGGTAGAAGACGAACTGGAGTGAGACAAAAGAACACGGGAATAGCAGATTAGCCGTCCATTCGGGTGTAGGCAGATGTAGATTAAGTCAAATAAATTGTATACGTGGCAGCCAAGTATTAGTGGGCTGTTTATTGAAGAAGATCGGATTGACCGGTCACCAGGTATTCTCTTTTGTTTTAATTCATGGGGTTCACACCCCTTCTAACCTGTTATAAAACAATTTAATAGAAGATCTTTAAGTTAGAAAAAAAAATTAAATTTGATTTTTTAAAAAGAAATGAAGTACAATGTTTTCTCTAGAGATTAGCATTTCGTCTCTGATTCATATACATTTAAAGTGTTGATATTATTAATTCCGCTATTCATTTAGTTTGTAGATCTGATTTTTCCTACCAGAGTGAGTTTGGTTCTTCCCTATTTTGAATTAGCCTACTTTGAGTATTTAGGTATTCTCGCAATACTTCATTACTATTTATTATTTTCTTATTACTTTTCATATACTATTTAATATTTTATTATTATTTTTTATTATTATTCATATAATATTTAAGAATATCCTACTATTCAAATGCAAGCTTACTCTAATAAAAAGATCGAATACTTTTACATACCCAATGAGAATTTTCTGTACATTAATAACAAAAATAATATTTTAATTACATTCCGAAAAAGAAAGCAGAAAGAAATAAATACATAGAAGGATGTTAAAAAGGGACCAACGGAGATGTATCTACTTATGCAAAATCATTGTTTTTCTTTTTCATTTTTATCTTTTTCTTGTTCAAAATGAGGAGTTGGAGAATATAAAGACCATATACATGTTGAGGACGTATTTCACCGATGCTCACACTCGATTTCCTGCAACCAAATAGTGGAGGGCTTGGGGTGGTAAAGGGGATCCTCTGATGCCTTAATTAATACTGGTATGAGTAATCTCAAAGTCAAAAGTGTTATAGTCTTCGTTAGTGACCTCTTTAAATAAAGATTCTGCCTTCTTCGAGTTCTTCGGATTTAACTGTCTCATTTGTTGTTTGAAGTTTAAATTCTTGTTCTTCAAAATTATCTATCTGTTTTGAATGGATAGACATCTTAACAATGTTGGAGTAATTGGCGGGTGTTCTCTTTACCGAATCAGCCTGAACCCCATTGGGCCAGACGGGTATTTAGGCCTCGGGTGTCTTGTTAGGCCGTAGAGGTCCAAGCCCGGGAAAACACTCCGCGGGCCTCCGTGGGTATTAAAGCCCTTCCATACCCGAACATAAACAGTCTTGAGTCGGGCGAGAGCCTACAATTCTCCTAGAGGACGAGGTCTGGGTTTGCATTGTTGGTTGGGTCGGGCAATCCAATTAGTGTACTGGACCAGCACAAACTCGGATTGTTCCAGCCCAGACAACGAACTGCCAAGTACCGACAGAAACAAAAGGATAAACATCATCAAGTACGTCTCCTCAGACCAAACAAAAGAAAACAACGGAAGAAGAAAAAACTATGAAGTACGACCATTCCTTCTTTTGATGTAGATCATAAAAGAGAGTAAACAAAACTTGCTGCGTTTCTTGAGATGTTTTCTGTCATTTCACTGTAGAAAATGAGATTTTTCTCACAAAAATAAGGGGCCAGTTCAGTTTTGTGGGAACATGATCAGGTTATTGGCTTGGTATTTCCTAGTGCGTAATGACATCGAGGAGGTCACCATCTTGCTGGGTTGAACATAGAAAGTAAAATACGGGTGGTTCCCATGAATTAAAGAAGAAAAATAAAAGACTAAACAAATAGAAGAAATAACAAAATACAAAGAAATTGTGACATTTTGTCCATAGAGTGAAAGTCCTCTTTTTTTTTCTAGAGGTGGGGTTTGAAATCTCTTTTTGAGGAAGAGTGTAGTCTCTTAGATGGTTTATTTATAGAGAGTTATAAAAGTTAAGACTATATCAATCACAAATAAATTTGTGTACTGGTGGAGTCTTAACCGTGAGTAGTTGGTTTGTAATTTAATATTTTTTTTATATGTATTAGGTCATAACTGTAATTTTACTTTTTTAAATGAATGAATGAAGTTTATTTCTTATAAAAAAATAAAAATAAATACAAAGGCAAATAAGTGTGTGGCTATATTAGGTTCATGTGCACGTAATTGCACAAGTGGGAGATAGAGGCGTCATGGGAGTCCATCTGACAAAAGAGGCTTTAAGTAACTAAATAATATTGGAAAAGAATCTGACCATTCTTTTTTGAAGTGGAGAAAAGAAGAATTAGCACTGAGGGAATGGACATTACCACTTTTGAGCGTTTTTTGTGGGACATTACATCGACTGCTCTTCGCTTTCTCTGTCTCCTTGTATGCTCTCTCTCTCTCTCTCATACTCACTGATTAGTAGCTAGTCAGGACTGGGGTAGCCCAAAATTCAACAAGATAGTGGCTTTCTTTCATTGGGTAACTGTCATTAATAAAAGCATTATGTTACAAATTCAACGAGATAGTGATTAACTGTGTTATCTACTTTCTCCAATCTGACTTCACTGACTTCCTGCCATCATCCCCATCTCTTTGGCCTCTGCTCTCCCATAATTGTACTTCTCTCTCTCTCTCTCTCTCTCTCATTTATTCTCGTTTAGTTCCTCCTGACCACTCCACAGGTGGTAAATACTGGAAACCCATGAAGACGATCTTGTCCTCTGGTACTCAAACTCCCCCAAGTAAGCATATCACTGAAGCATAATCTTCGATAGAAAAGAATCGAGTGAGAAACTTTTGGAATCCATCTAATCAACTAGAAATTTGGATCCTGGTAGGAACATTATTTATACTAGTTTTTTTTACTTTGTTGCTTCTTCTATGTGCTTCTATGTCGCTGTATGTTTGTTCATGCTGCTCAGAGGTTCTTAATTTGTCTATTATGTATCTCCGGGTTTCTTTGAGCCTTCTCGTGGCTTCGTAGGGGTTATGCTTTCGGTTAAGAGTTTAAGCGTTGGTACTTTTTGAGCTTCAATATTTTAGTGCTATGTTATGGATTACTGGATGATCATCAAGTCGAACTTTGATTGATTGTTGCTTTCCATTTATAATATCCCACTACTTTGGTGCAGGGTTATTCCCTTGTGCTTATGGTTGTTGTGAGTGGTGGTAATTTCAGTCTAAAATCATAATTATCTTTAAAGGGAAAATGCTAGGTTTCAATGTCATGTAGGTAATCCCAAGTCAGAGACCAATAATTGAAGTCCTTTTGGTTAGTATTGGGAGTAATTTGCTGGAACAAACAATTGGCCTTTCCTGAAAAATTGGACAGTAATGACGCATGATGTTAGGGAATTCTCAATCATTACACAAGATAGGAAATTCACTCGTATGTAAAAAATCTTGAGATCTATTCTGGGCATTTCCGTCTCAAAATAAGCATATCTGATAATCCTGAGGCTGCAAAGAATGACCTTTTGATCCGTCATGCAGAGTTCTGCACAAATTAATTGGGGGCAAACAATACAATTGAGTAAGGGATTTTTTATTTCAACCTTACTTTTGTAAAATCTCCGCATACCTGAGCGTAGGACTTTTTATCCTTTTAGCATTTGGTGCATAATACTCGCTTGTCAAAGCTATTTGTAGTCTTCCAAAGTTGTTTTACTGTAGTTTAGTACATTGCTGCTGTAATGATATGAAGTTCAGTAGATATTCAATTTTTTTCCCAATAATTGTGTATACTCTTTCGGGGTAATGATTTTGAATAGTATGGATTAACTTTTGAAGGTTGTTACATTTGTTTAATTCTTTAGATAGATTATTTCTCCATATTAATGCCTTTCAACATGCGACTTATTCTGGTGTCCATGGTCATTACTTCCCACTGGTTAAGTTCAAATTTCAAGCTTTCAAGTATCATCACGTCAAATTCATAGTCAGTAGTCTTAATTATAAAATATAATCTATGTTCATTTTTTCAAGTGATGAACATTACTATGAAGCTGTTCATCTGCAGTCAAGCGAATTCATATATTTTTTATTTCTGACATTAATGAGGGGAACTTTTATCTGTTCGCATAATACAGGAATTTTAAGTCTTCGATTATTTGAAATTGAATGTGCTCTTATTTTCTTCCCTGCTGATGTTGCTGAGATCTTTATGATATCTCTTAATATTACATATTGGTGAAAAATATTTAAGAAGCTTTCCTTGATGAAACATTAATAATCCCCATTGATTAATGTAGTTTACGCCTTTTACCTATTTTGATTAATAATCCCTTTGATATTCTTCTTATTTCCTTTATTCTTATTCCTGATGACGACCAGTCAAGGAAGATGGTGATTAATGTAGTTTACCGATCTTCTTTGTGTATCGATCTTTGTTTTCCCTAACCATTGTTTTCACAACTATTTATCAGTTTTCTTATACGATTCCAACAGACTAAACTTGATCTGGCTTAGCAGTTATAATTTTCTATTTATTATTTTGTTTTTACACATTCTATATAATGAATTCCAATGTTTTGGGGATTTCTTGTTGTAATAAGTAGTACTAGTAGTTGTTATTGTGGTTATGGATTTTCTCAATATAACAACAATTATGTCAAACATTAATCACCAGAAACCAAAAGTAACTTCTCCAATAAGATTATAAGAGTTACTATTCTCATTGTTATTCATAGTTCCTTGTATTGTAACCCATAAGCCCTGTTTTGCTATTGAGTAATGCTAGGTACAAGCCTCAAATAGACAAGCCCCATACAAGCCCTTTTTAAAAAAGTGGGTCCCACTAACAATCTGTCCCATCTCCTTAAGAATCAATTATTGTTTCCCTATCAGCTACTCTCACCTCTGTAGAGCATATTCGATCTGCAATTTTCACCATTGTCACGAGTTTCATCATTTACTTGTTTGGGCATCTAGATCAATTTATGAACTACTGCAATCCACAGTAAATAATTTAAATTGTTTTATTTTCTTGTGATAATCCTGGGGAGTCCCCTTCCTCTCTAAAAACAATGTACAAAGTAATAATAGTATTATCCTTGTTGCAAAATATTCTGGGAATGACTCGACTTAATTGGCATGTTCCATCTGTCATTTAGGCGAACCAATTTTCTTTCTGTTGGTGGTGTTGGAATTTCATGAACGTGGAGCCAAAACAAGAACTAGTTCTATGGAGCTGCATTCATAGTAAATTGAAGTAGAAGAACATTTTGTTTCCTTTTAGTATCTTGGGCGTGGTCTACTTGATTCCCTCAAGTTGTTTGAGTCTGAAGTAGAAGAACACCATAAGTGGATTAAAGTGGTTTTTATGTGCAAGGGTGACACGAGAATGTTGAAGGATTTGGATGAAGAATTAGGCCCGAACTTCAAGTGAATGGCAGGGTGCATATGAGCCATATCCGATCATCTAGAAGTTATTGGAGCTATGCCGGCTTACAGACTGCTAATCTTCTTCCAAAAAGAGTAGTTCTATTTATAGGGGATGTTTCCTACCGTGGGTTGAGCTACTATCATGGTTGCTGTGCTTTTTCTTCCTCTCACCTACTTTCTTCTAAAACTTCTGTTTTTCATTTGAAGAAAAAAAAATGAATGACAACCTTCATAGAATATTCCTTTTCTTTTTAGCATGAAAATTTTATGTTGCTTTATAAAGCGTCTCTTTGGACTGAAGGCATCAAAATTCAAGCTAGCAGTTGCTTGCTCCAAAATCTGTCTTCTGGGCTTTCAGTCTTGAGTCTTTAAATAGTATGTACAGGTTGTTCTCCTTTGTCAACTTGATTATATATACGATTTCTTCCAATAGAATGATTGTAAGCTGTTCATTCTTTTTATGCAAATGTTTATCAAGTGTATCTATTTTAGTACATTTAATAATATTTTGTGACTGCATATTTAAACACACGTTGAGATGACAAGCTCAACAGACAGTCAGAGTTCACGAAAGTTAGTACTGCAGGAAGAGTTTTATTAATTGCTTAGTAATTATCCTCTTAGTTCAGGGTATGATTGATCTCTTAGGATGCCCTGGTATATTTCTTGTTATTGTGCTAGACTTGGATGGAAGTTTTACACTTTGTCACAAATTGGTTAAGGGGAAGGAAAGAAGAAAATAGAAGAAAATAAAATGCCACAATGAGTTTTAAACATGGTCGAAAATGTGCATATCTGATTTATTGGTCTTACAATGTGTGTGTGTGCGCTCTCTAGTACATGGATTGGAGCACAGCTAATGTATCTCTATTATTTGTAGAACCAGATGGATGCAAACAATGGCCAATTTGATTAGTATTGGCTGCTGCATAAACAGAAAATAAGCTGTTTCATCCTACTTGCAGGTGAAAAGCTTAGTGAACGCAGTCAGTAATTGGATCTATTGTCCTTTGGTTGGCCTTTTTCTGAAGAAACAATCTCTCAACCTCGCCACATTGCTCAAACATGGCAGCACCAAACTCGAACTTGGAATCTGAAAATGAGTCAAGAGTCAGCAGCCAAGTAGCTTCAAACCTACCTGTGCAAGAAGTATCCCCTGATCCTTCCAAGGACAGCACCACCAATTCATCCTGTCTCACAAATGACCTTAACCTTCAACCAGATCCAGAGCCTGTCTCCCTTGACTTGACACTCCACTTCAGCAGCTGTGATGCTGACCTGAAGGGCATGGGTGAGGCAAGTGGGGTAGCAGCCCATAATTCCTCAGCAACAGTTCCAAGGGTTTTCTCTTGCAATTACTGCCGGCGCAAGTTCTTCAGTTCACAGGCACTGGGTGGCCATCAGAATGCACATAAAAGGGAAAGGACAATGGCAAAGCGTGCTATGCGCATGGGAATGTTCTCCAATAGCTATACTAGCTTGGCATCTCTGCCTCTTCATGGTTCTTCATTTCGGTCCCTTGGGATTGAAGCTCATGCTGCAATGCATCAAGGAATACTACAATCAGAAAGGCCGCCTAGAGGTGGAGCAAGGTTCGAACAAGGCTATTTTGGACCGCCGATGTTCATGGAAGATGACGATGTGGGACTGTTTTGGCCTGGAAGTTTCCGGCAGGTGAGGGAACCAGTGGGATCAGTTGCTGGTACTTCTGCTTTGGAATTAGGTCCAAATGCAAATATGAATTTTGTGGGAAATGAGTCGAGGACTACTACATCGTCACCAGATCTTACTTTGAAACTTTGAGATTTTTCATCTCAGATAGTATTTACTTTGTACATGAGATATGCAATGTCAACGGCTATGGGATTTAAGATTTTAAAACATTAATGTTTTCGGTTTATCAAGGATGTTTTTGCTGCTGTTGTATAAGTTCTGGAGAATGAAATCAATTGATCGAGATTATCAAAGTAATATTCATAATAGCGTTCGATTCTTGGTGATAAGTAACCCACCCTATTCCCTTAAAATTTCATAGTAGTGATTCAAATTACCAGTGAAATGTTCATAATGTTGATGTCCTTGAGCTCACCATTGTTAGATTGGAAATTAGGTCCCATGTTTAATCTCCCAATATGCTTTAGCGAATCATGGAATGCTGCATAAATCCACCATTCTTATATTTGGTGGAATGCCGAGGTTATATATATGGAATTATGTTATTGTCCTCTCAAATTAATATGGGATCCACTGTATTAGGATGAATGACGTCCTTTCGCCGTGTTTGCTATTGCACTTCTCTTTTACCTGGCATCCGTCTACTGTTGCATGTGTTGAAGATGATTGGAAAGATCATGCCCACTTGAACTATTCGAGGAATAATATTACATACGGTCGTAGAGTGTATAAGTACTACGTAATAGTTTTAAAAAAAAGTAAGATTTATTATTAAAAAATTATTATTATTATTATTATTATTATTTTTTTTTTCATGTGGATCAGCCAGAACTATTTGAATAGTATACTCTTTTGCTTTGCTTTTGTGATTTCCTTTCATTTTTATTTTTTCCGAGAAGATAAAACAGGAATATAATATTTTTAAGTTAGGATACTTTCTTTTCTTTTCTTTTTTTGAATAAAGGATATTTTTTATATGAGGAATGCTACATACAGTCGTGTAATACGTAAATGTCGTATAGTCATTTTGAAAAATAGTAGGGTCTATTATTAAAAAATTAATTTCTTTTCATATGGGTTTCATATTTATTTACTTTTTTTAAAATAACTGCATAGCACTTACACACTCATAACTGCAAGTATCATCTCTCTTTTTAGATATAATATCAAATATCATGTTAATTTTGTAATTATATTGAGGGATGGAAAACGCGTTAGCATGATTTGGGGTGTACCGTTTTAATGCGGCCGACAAAGCATGCCCAAGTTAACGAATACGAAAGCTTTCTCGTTTATCCGCCATGCAGTATTTACTTTTTGAATTAATTTGACTTTGGATCCATCCGGACGAATCTCGAGGAGCATCTTATGAACGTACATTATATTTTTAGAATGTTTAATTTACATTTTATTGGCAGGATATTACCGTTTGTGATATACTACTGTAAAAGAGTTTTGACATCTAAAATAAAAAGTTTTATTTTTTAAATAATTAAATTGAGCATCTATTATGTTGGAAATTCTAAGATTGTAACGTATCAATTTTATGATAATTATTCTAAGTTCCTAACGAATGGAAATTACAAAACTTGCCAATTTGATAATAATATTATGAAGAGAAATTACATATTGACATGTTGGTATAGAAACATCAAGTGGACCACTTGAGTTGTTATTCATTATTAAGGAGTGAGATCTTTTTAGATTAAAATTCTCGATGCATTGGGTGATCACATATAGCGTAGAGTCAACATGATTTATTAAGATGGAATTCTTGATTTGATTAAGAAGTATAAAAGGAAAATATCTCCTTATGTTTAATTTAATAATATTTGGTATTCGAATCCTTTGGCCAGAGTAATTTTGTAAGGATTGCGCCGAAGTAAGGGAAGAGACTCCTCCCAACAGGTAAGGTGTTATGGAAGATTAGGCAACGAGGCAAGCAAAGTGCAGCTAACCCAATGGAAGGGCAAACGACACTATGTAGAAAGCCTGGCAGACATGGTTCAACATTGGGCAACTAAGGGTGGTTCGTTCGACAGCAGGCAAAGAAGAGGCAATTGGGCGGACAACGTGTGGCCAAACGAAGAGTAAGGAGAGCAGTATGTTGTAAAAGGCCTGGCTAACAATACTCAGTGTCGAGTGATAAAGGAATTTTCACCATGTGCTAGGTGGACAAACATTGTGCTAATCGTACGAGGGCGAGAACGAGGAGCTGAAGAAGTTGGTAATTTTGTGAAATGATGAATTGCAACAAAGAGGGTGAGTCAACTGGCAAAGAGTAGCTCGATTGTGGCACGTGGGTTCCTCGGGTTGGTACGGAGATGCATAAGGTAGCAGGGTCGTATGCAGAGGCCCGTACTCCATCTCAGACATCACATCTTGAGTAAGCCTGTGAAGAAAAAGATTATGGACCTACAAGCCATATTGTCTAATCTCAAAGGTATGATTCAGCTCCATGTGGGAGACTGTTATTAGGGTAAGGCCTGCAGAATTGGACCTAAGGCAAGTTGCAGGAACGTGTATGCCTTGTCCCATCAGTCACTTGACCTCTACAATTCTTCAAGTCCAGGGGCAAATGGACAGTCTAGACCAAATGTCTCCTATTCAAGCATATCGATAGTCAGAAGAGCATCAGGAGGACACTTGACAGTCCCGGTCTATAAAAGACATTGGGCAAGGGGTAAAATTTCATTTTTGAGAGATTGTGAAGTGTTTGATCTTCTTTGGAATCAGAGTCTTCAAAGAAAGCAAGTGGTTTGAAAGGGAGAATTGGAGGAGTAGCACCAATGCCATCGTAGTATTTTAAATAGTGTTCAGGTAGGTTACCTTCTAAGACCGTACTGGGAATGTGAGATAAATGTTGAAGATTAGGCTTTGCATGTTTTATAACTCTCCCCCTTTTCCACATGAAAAATAATATATACCTTCTTCATTATATTTATGGATTATCTTTCCACTGTGATTTTGAGATGATGAGTTTGAATGATGTTGGTTGATGGTAATTGGAAGGGCGAGCAACACCATCTAGAAATCTGGCCAGACACACCTCAGCACAGGGTGTAAGAAGGATTCTCACCCCGAGCTGGGCGGGCAAGTACCTTGGTGAGGAACGAGGAGCTGAAGAGGCTCGTAGTTCTAGAAAAGGTGCCAATCATATAAAGTCGAGGAACGAGCCTAAGGCAAGCACCGGTCAAGGACAAGATCCATGCAGATGTATGAGCTTTTTGAAATAACAAGAAAACGCTTAAAGGGCAGCATTGTATGCATAAGCCCACACACCATATGAAAGGCCACATCTAGAGTGGGTCTGCAAGGAAATGGCTAGGGTATTGCATATCATACCATATGAACCTAGAGATATGGTCTAGAGCCACATGGGAGGACCCCAAAGGAGAGACTACAGATTGGACCCAAGGCAGGCCGTAAGGACATGCATGCCTTGTCTTGACAATCTGTCTTTGTCATCCTGTAGAGGGACGATATCAAAGGGTTCCTATTCAAGCATGCCTGGAATGGGACGTCACACAGAGACAAGGAGTTGCACTAGGGGCCAACCAACTTGAGGACACCATCACGTGATATGCCAGATGATTCTACATCCTGACTATCAGGTGAGGCCAAACACGATACTGTTCCACCTTAATCACCACGAGGCATTCTCCTTCTTGTTTGAAGCTTGTGGAAATGTCCCGTCCCATGATGATTGACACAACTTTCTCTCTCTCACTCTCTCACTCAAAGATCATGGTCTCTCACACATAAATAATAAATTCGTGAAACCTGTACATACATTCAAAGTCTCAAAAAACAAGGAATAAATGTATAATAAACATAATGATTAAAACTAGATTTATTCATGATCAAAAAGGAGAAGGTTACCGAAGCCAACCTACCTTTCACGAAATCTTAGGTGTTTAAGATTGTAAAAGTGAGATTTTGCCCCATGTCCAAATCCCTTTGATAGGCGGGACTGTCAGATGTCATTTTAACATATTTCTGACTCCAGGTATGCTTGGATTGGAGTCCTTCAGCCTCAACTATCATTCTACAGGATGACAGAGACATATGACTAGAGCATGGTTCACATCTCTTTATGGCCTGCCAACTCCTTAGTCCTTCCTTGGATGAGGGTCTTGCACGTGGTGTTGGGCCATATCTCCAAGTTCAGGCGATATGACCTGCCGAGTCGTAACCCCTTATGCAGACCCACTTTGGATGTGACTTTTCAGGTGGAGTGTTGGATTGTACGTATGACACTACCACTCTTTTGAGCATTTTATGTGTAGTTTCAAAAAGCTCCCATATCTGCTCTAGTAGACCGTTGCTTGCCATGGGCGAGCAACTCTTGTCTCATCAGAGCCACCAACCTCTTCAGCTCTTGGTTCTCGCCTTCACAGTAGATGACTTTTCTAGCTTGCTTACGATCAGGCGAGACGCTCATCTCCACCTTGCACTGGATATGTCTGCCAGGCCCTTCTACAAGGTACTTGCTCACACATATGTTGGACTAGCTGCACTTTGTGACACCTGCCACTATTTTCTTCACCAAACCAATGTAGTGTTTTTTTTTTCCACTCAACTCATTGATGGTCTATCTCGATGTGCTAAGGAGGCCCTCACAGGATAGTATGACGGTTGAGCAGTATGCTACTAGGTTTATGGAGTTAGGAAGGTTTGCTCTTCACCTTATTTCCACAGAGCATAAGAATGGAACGATTCTAGGACGGATTACAAACAAGTATTAGGACACAAGTAGTGTGCCTGAAGATTAAGGATTTTCAGAAGTTGGTGCATGTGGCCTCTATTGTGGAATGCGAGCAATGTAATTCTTTGATTGTTTTGAATGGCCTAATGAGGAGGACATTTACGTGCGAGGGAAGTAGTTCGGGTTCCCCTTATAAATGTGAATGACGGGAGTATCCCCGTCAACTACTCCCGGAGTGCACATGGGAGGAAGGACACTAGGGTGTAGTCCTTGGCATAGGGCTCATGAGGAAGAGTGTCATCAAACCCCACTCTCATGTTACCGATATAGGTAGACGGGACATTACACAAAGGATTGCCCTCAGGTAATGCCAGTTGTGATAACCCAAGTCAAAGCAAAACTTAGAATTTTCCTTATTAATTTAGGATTGAATTAGTTGTCTAAGGAAGTGGAACTTAGGCCCAAGAAATTTAGGGTAACCTTGTAAATGGCCCAATTTGGAGTTGACATGTGGTAGATCACTTTGCCACTTCATTCCAGGATCCCTTATCATCCATGGCCACTTGGAGAAAAGTTATGGACTGTTTAACAATCGGTTAAGTCACTTTAGAGCTTTTTGCATCATGTAACTTGACACAAGGAAAGTGAACTCTTCTCAAGGAAGAATCTTCAGATTTTCCCCCATGCTTAGTTGCTTGTGCCGCCCATGCTATCCCTAGGAATTGTAGCTTTTGGTGAATAGGTGATGATGATTAGCTTGTGCAATTATTAAGGTTTTGGATTTTGTTCATGCTCACAAGAAAAGCAAGGAATGATTTGCATAAAAAGGAGGAAAGGACTGGCCGAGAATCACAAGAGAAGTCCCTCACCTTTCCATCCTTGTGTCGCCCACTTCCACCAATGGGATTTTAGGTTTTGGGTTAGATTTTTAAGTATTGTGTTTAACTTATGAATGGCGATTTAGATCTTGAGTGGGTAGGTAAAGGAGTGAAGTGTAACATCCCGAAAGAAATTCGATAGATGAATCTCTTTAGACCTTAGAAACGTCATGAAATCTCATCAGGATCTTACGAATCGAGCAATCGATTAGGTTTTAGTCCGTTAGCATAGTCGAATCCCTATCCACTATGGTGACAGAGTTGCCTTTCTATTTAATTAAGGCACTTTGGAGTATAATTTTACGAAACGAATTGCACCATTAGTGTGACGACCCTAGCCCCCACTTGGGATTGGATGGTGACTGAAGCGTTGGGACATGTAACTCAAGGCTACATACCCCAGTACATGACAGTTAAGATGCAATGCACCTATTATATTCTAGCAGTATGCATAAATTTACTTCAAAATAAATAATGTTTTTTACTGTGACCCGTAAAAATCCAAGCGTCCCTTCGCTTGAGATACATAAAAGACTCCTCTCCTTTGAGGCGGTTCGGGCTACTGAATTCCCAAACTCTGAGCAACCCTTTGGGCTTCTACGGTGTACTCCCATGCTTGTCTTAGATAGCCCGTTACAAAATCCAAATGAGATTTCCTAAGGAGAGTGCGTCCTCATGCTCAGACAACCTTGGTGAGTCATGGTCCTTATTCAGCTTATCTTGGATGTCCTTAAAGTATTGGGAAGTAGTCTTTAAGCAAACAATAACAAAATTGTAGGGGGCCTCAAAAGTGTACTCGTCCTCGATTAGGTCATTAATCTCATTCATCCTACTTAGGGTCCTGAGTACTTGCCACAACTTTTACCATTCCGGGTTGGGAATGGTAGTAGAAACTACCATGGTGAGATTTTGAGAAATCTCAGTAAGTAAACAAACAACATACAACATATAAGATAGACATATAAAGGCAAACCATGGAATGAATGCATGGACATATACTTGAAATGAAACTTGGCTTATGCAACTTCACTTTTAAATAAAACATCTTTGCACATTGAACAATAGACATGTAACATATCTTGAACTCATTGCCTTGTTCACTTCTTGTAACATGTAGTTGGATACCTCACGGCTGCCTTATGCACTGTTGATTCCCTACTAGTTACCACATCATCTAATGGCCCACTTGACCATGGTGATTACGTCATAATCCTTAATAATGCGGCAGTTCGCAATTCGCCTTCAATGCATATGAGGCACCCACTAG
This sequence comes from Juglans cinerea, assembly GCA_961763995.1. Lineage (NCBI taxonomy): Eukaryota > Viridiplantae > Streptophyta > Magnoliopsida > Fagales > Juglandaceae > Juglans > Juglans cinerea. Next base: position 28,388,237 of record CAUIVZ010000003.1, read on the forward strand.
CATTAGGTGCTACCCCGCTCTGGTATCCTTTTCACAATGATCCATTCGAGGTCAGCCGACGATACTTTGTCGACCCAGGGGCTACCACTCTAATTTAAAAACTCCCAGAGTGGACAGAAGAGTTCCACTAGGACATTCCCCCGTCCTAACATTTGGGGTCGTTATAAAACGTGTACAGACTCTTTTCTTTGAAAACAATACACAACCCAAATGCATGTGACATGAGACTTGTAACACTTTTCTTTTCATTGACCATATGAACATGTGAATGCTGTGAGTCATATAATCATGAAATCAATCATGAAACATCTTAGGTTGCAGTTTGAAAATATTAGAACATTCGAATACACAGTTTACAACATAGGCAAAACACTCAACACATACCAAAATGGAAGAACAATGTTTAAACTTGAGCATATACATATAGACATGGCCAAATCATTCAGACTTATAAAAACATGTTATAACCAATAACTTGAACCACTATTTGTAAGCATATCTAAAAACATCATAAACAATTAAGCATAGCAAGATCATCATGTAAATCCAATTAAGCAAGAGATTATTATCAGTCAACGAGTACATATGTTAGAAAATAAGAATGCAACGTTCACGCAGCATATACAAACATTATCCAAAGGAGGTTGAGGGTCTACTTACCGAAAATCCGAAGAGTCAACAAATAGCAAGTTGAAAATATATTAAACAATATTAGACGAAGACAAACACAAAACCCTAATCCGAGTGGGCGCATGTGTGAGTGTGTCGTTCCTAGTGTTTACTCCCTCATGGCTTATAAAATCCATTTCAAGGCTAGAAGGGTTCTTCATGCATTCGGACTTCACTCATAAGGCCGAAACTATATAGAGAAAAGGACCCTAGTTCAATGTGGGGCCCCCAGGCCTCGCTTGGGATTTGTCTAAAACTAAAATGCCGGAACATGCAATACATGGTTATATACGCCTCGTACATGATAGATAAGATGCAATGCACTTAATGATACTAGCAGTATTTAGTATATCGCAGCGGAAAGTCAACTTAGGTAAAATAATAGAACAATAGTTATGGTACCGAAGAACATAAAATCCCAATATTTCATATTCCATAAGAGTCATCAAAAGTAGTTAAGTGTTTCCTAAAAGGAACTCCTAAAATACGGGACCAATACATCCAATTATCAAAAGAGTCATTTCCCAAAAGTGGCCCCCTAACATAGATCTTTATCCTGAATGAGTATTGGGCTTCACTTGCTTCTCTAAAGCTCAGTCCTTGTCCCGATAGTGGCATCTTTTAAAATTCTCAATGTTTTGAAGTATCTTAGTAATTGCTTGATCAATTGACTCAAGATGGTCCAAAATGGAAGGCTCGGTCGAGCTTAGGACTATTTTAGGCACGATCCTCTCCGGAGGAGGTGCTGTCCTCTTGCACTTCGTCATTAGAGTCTACTAAACCTGTCACAACTTCTACCATTCCGAGTAAGGGAATGATAGTGGAAATTACAACAGTGAGATTTTGAGAAATCTCAATAAATAAACAAATAACATGTAATAAATATCATAAGCATATGTAAGCAAACTTAACAATGAATGCATAGACATGAGACTTTACTTATGCATTTGACTTTTCAAAAGACATCGTGTAAATCATGACTTTCATAACCTTTTCTTTTATAAAACATTCTTTCTTCATTTCATGCTTGTTCATTTAACATACTTGTGAGCTTGGTTCTTGATCATATAACATAGCTTTAAGCTCGAGGCCTTTCTTGACTTTTAACATATAAATGGATACCTCACAGCTCCCCTATGCACCGTGTGTTCCCCGCCAGTTACCGCATCAACTATTGGCCACTTTGACCAAGACGACTATGTCTTACTTTTAATCTTTCATATACGGCATTTCGCTTCGCCTTCATCATGGTGCACCCATTAGCTTTTGGTGCGATCCCGCTCCCGTATCCTTTTCTTTTAGGAACCATTCGAGATCTGTCGACCGTACTTCATCGACCCAGGTGCTACTACTCCATTTTAAACACTCCTGAGTGGACATAGGAGTTTCACTAGGACATTTCCCCGTCCTAACCCTTGGGGTCGTGATAAAAGCTTTAAAAATACTATTTTTCTTTTCAAGATATTTTCACAATCCGAATGCATGTGACATGAAAATGACACTTAGAACTTTCATGAGACACGTGAAATGCCGAATACTTCATCATAACCATATGATATTCAAACATGCAATTTCAATATATTTCGCGTTACGGCTTGAAAATATTAGAACATGCGAATATGTTCCTTTATAAAAATTCTAAGGCATTGAACATTAATCAAGAATAAAACACTCAATATTTACCATGTAGAGGCCGAAACATGTAAACCCTAGCACATTCAAGAATCGGTTTTAGCTCATTAAAACCTTAATCACCAAATGATCATACCTCATCCATAGTAATAGTGGTGACCTTTAAGTTTGAAAGCATGCATTCCAAATTCCAATTAATTTTTCATGAACTTAGAATTTTCTAATGAATTAAGCAAAACATTTAACAATGAATACTCATGGGTGGCTGAAACATTCTAGTGATCATAGAAAGATATTTTCTTGAACTTAGTCCCATACGAGATTCGGTCAAGTAACAAACATTCATATACAAAATAAACATTGTGCAATCCATTAGATGGCTTCTCATTCCATTTTCATAACATGAATACATTCCATAGGCCATTGTATTCATACATTAGATAGTCATGCTAAAAAGAGATTATATCACATGGAAGAAACATCAATATCACAAACATTCACATAAAACTAAGCAACCAACAAGTTCACATGACATATACACAAGATATCCAAGTACAAGTTAGAAGTTTACTTACAAAAATCCATAATAGATAGCATGCAAGCTGAAAATACATATAGTAATCGTTAGGTTCATCATTCAAGAAAAACCCTAACTTGTGGGATTTAAGTGTTGTGCTCCTTACATCTTCTTCCAAGAAAAAGACTTACAACATTCGGACCTCCATTCACTCAAGTCCAAATTTTATATAACTAAACCCTAACTCAAAATAAATACTATGGCCGTGACCCTCATTCTTCAAAACATCATGCTTATGAACTTAAAACAAGTAGGGTTGAATTTACCTTTTTTGAAGAAAAACCCTAATCTAACCATGTGCATAAAAACGTAGGTTCATATGGAAAAACCTCTCAAAACATGAGCTAACTCTTTCTAGCTCAAATTTGTGTGTGTAAGCATGAGTTCTAGATGAACTTACTAGAACCCGAAACTTCACCCCTTTAAAATCGTGTGTGTGTGTGTGTGTGTTGGAAGGGTGATGTTGGCTTCATACCTCCTATGACTCTCCTTTTGGAAATATCTTCTAACTTTGCTTATCCTCAAAATGATATTTGGGTGAGAAGAGAATATTGTGGAGAGTTTTTGGATGATGAGAAAGTGATAGAAAGTTGGAGAGAAGGGTGGTGGTTGAACACCTCTAGAGAAAATCACAAAATGACTAAAAGACTTAGGGTTTTTGGCTCCTCTCCCTTTTATAGACACAAAACTTCTCACACAAGCCAATGTTCTTTGCATGGATGGCAAGTGGCGTGCCATTCTAAGACTTATTCCCTCTTTCTCATCATTTGATTGTGTTGGAAACACAATGGGATTCCTTTTGGACAAGTGGCGCCTCCTTCCTAAAAATCGAAACCTCCTTCCTATTTTGCCTCTTCACTTCATGCCTTGGTTCAATGAATCTTGTAGCTAAATAGTCTTTTTCAAGCTAAAAATCTTCCTCAATCTCTTACATGTGTGCATATGTGCCAAGTGGCATGTGAGGAGTGTGTGTGTGTGCATGGTGGCTGTCAAAACCTCCATCCTTTCCCAAGAAAATCTTCTTTCACCAAAATTTTGGACAAGCATGTGATTGGTCAAAAGCATGCTCAAACGCCCTTGCCCTAGCCGTCCATCTCAAGGATTTCCCACCAAGATTTCTTCTAGAAACCACAGGCGTGTGGCTCCTTACTTCCCAATTGGATTTCGCCCCGTCCCAAGGCAACATCTTCTCCTACCTTCTTTGCATGCATGACACAAGACAAAAAGCAAGAATGTTTTCTTCCCTTTTTCCTATGGTTGTCGTGCAAGGCTTCTTGGCCTTCCCTAGGCTCCACTGTTCCATAACCTCATCATTCTCCTTCTAGAAACTCTCTTGCACATAGTGACAAGTGTGACAAAACTTCTTCCCACAAGCAAAGCTCCTTGCATGCCTGACACATGGCAAGAAGATGGTTGATCTCCTATGGTAGGCGTGTAAGGCCAAACCCTAGATCCTTCTCACCTCTCTTCCCTCATTTCCATCTAGATTCATCAAGTCCTAGACATAAGCTCTATTGGATGAAAAGTGGCATGCAAGAACTTGAGTTGGGCATGAGCCCTACTTCCATTGGGTTTCAAACCCTAATTTCCTATGAAGGCCTAAACTCTCATGGGCTGTTAAAAAAAATATTTACACAAAAAGCCTAGAAAGTCTTGGTTGTCACATTCAAACTCAAGAGGGTGGCTGTGGTCTTTCTTTCCTTCCAAGATCTCATGCTCATTTGTATAACGCTAATGGTGGTTCGGTCTTTCCCTTGAGGAGAAACCCTAGCCTTTCCCAAATATGCATGTGCAAAAGAATACATGGATCCAAACCCTTTCATCACCCTTTTCACTGTAAGTGGTCATGCGTGTGTGTGTGGTAAAAATGGTTGAGTGGTCCTTATTGTGCATGTTTCTTCCTCTTGGATGGATTCACGACTTCCTTCTTCACTCATGAGATTGGTTGGATGAAGGTGGAGGATACGTACATGCTGTTTGGTTGATGAGAAATGGTGAGAAAGTGAAGATATGAACTTCTTCCCAGGGTGGTCGAGAGAGAGAGAGAGAGTCCAAAAATCAAATGGGTAGAGAGTCCCCTTGGTGTGTGCTTATCTTGGGCACCGGCCCTTGGTCTTCCCTTTATATAGATTCTCAAGTTCTCACACTCCCAAGACATAGGGAACCTCAAAGGTTGTATGTCATGTGTCATATGGCTTGGCCGAAACCTTTCCTCTTCCTCTCTTTGGAAGTCCAAGTGACTTCTATTGTTTGAGTGACAAGTGGCTCATCTTCTTGCTTAAGAAAAACCAAATTCCTAAGTGCCCCTTATCGTGTGACACAAAGTAGTCTAGGTTCATTGGACCTCTAGGGTGAGTTAATCATTTGACAAAACCCTAAGCTTAGACCTAGGGCTTCTTAGGCGTGTGCATGCTTGCCAAGTGGCAAGTGGAGTGTAGGGATGTGTGCTAGTGCTTTTTTGCCGCCTATCCCTTGCTCTTCCCCACAAGGATTCTTCTAGAACCTCGGTGAGTGTGTGTTGCCACCCCTTGCTTTTTCCCACAAGGCCTTTCCTCTCCTCTAGACTTGGGTGGCGTGTGTGATGTTTTCCCTAGGCAACCTTTCCTCTACTCTAGACACTTGGTTGGCGTGAGGTGCATGTTTCCTAAGCAACTTTTCCTCTTCCCCATGAATATTCTTCTAGGATTCCCAAGTGTTATGACAAGTGGCATGTGTGAGGGAGAGTGGTGTGGTGGCCGAAACGTAGGGACTAGGGTTTTCTTTGTCGCATGCGCCCCTTTCAATTCCAATCATTTCCATCTTCTAGAAAATCCCATACATGACTGACACTTGGCAAAATGTAGTTGGAACCCTTGGGTATGCGTGAAGCCTTTCTTGAAACCGAAACCCTAATCCTCTTTGTCTGACATGTCTTAGCCCCTTGAGCTCCCACATGCACCACTTCCCCATGCAATCTTGTGACGCCCCCAACCTCCACTTGGGATGGAACGAAAACTTAGACCGTAAGGACATGCAACACAAGGTTACATACCTCCGTTCATTACAGTTAATATGTAATGCATCCTATAAATGCATCAAGTAGTATCAAATATCCTCAACGAAATAAGGGGTGAATAAAACTTATTCCAGAATAAACTAAAACATCCCAATATTATTCATAACCATCATACGTTCAGATCATAAGGTAGTATAATCTTAGTACAAATAATTAAGATAAGAAGTCTTCATAACCAAATCAACTGCTTCATGCGTTCTAATGCACGAAGGATTAGAGCTATAAACATCAAAATGAGATATAGTCTTTTGTCGAAGTCCGGCTCCTCCTCAATCAATTAGATCCATTGGTTCATCTGGTCCATCTTCGTCGAATCCTGACAATGGGTGAGATTTACTTGAAATCTCAGTAAGTTAGACAACCAACATGCACAAGGATAAATTATGCAAGATGGATGATAAATACGAAATGCATGCGATGCAGAAAAAAAAATCCGTATTCGTCTCCCATTCAGATTCTTCAGCATTTTCAGAAAAGTTGAGACACACATTTTCTTATAGAGACCATTTTTCTCTTCAACTGTCAAAAACATAATTTCATCATAAAATCTCATCATTTTTAGCAGTTCATAATTAATCATAACATTAATATCATAACGTATGGTATCGTCACAGTTCTTTATGTGCACTGTGAGTATTTGCTGGTGACCGAAGTACAACTCACGTTTAGACTACGTTGTCTGCAGACTCGTTCTCAATGCATTGGTAACATAACATAATATCATCATAACATATACACCCACCAGCCTTATGTGTTATAACATTTGGCTTAGCTCCGTTGTTCTTTAAAAAGAACCCATTTGAAACCCGTTGACTGTTCTTCGTCAACTCAGGGGTTACCACTTCATTTTTACTCACTCCAGAGTGGACATATGAGTTCTATTAGGATAACTCCCCATCCCAAACTTTGGAGTCGTGACAAAAATCATTTTCATGCTATGCTTGAAAAATGTAGTTCATGACATGTGCATATGTAGCAAGCTTTCATGTGAAAATAACATTTATATGCAATATGCTAAAATGGAGAAAATGTCACATGTCATATAGACAAGTAGTCATGTACTGAATGTATCATATAACATGATATTCATGCTCAAAATGATAATTATAACATAAATGTGACATTTATCAATAAATCATAAATAACTTATCGAGGTGTAAGTTAGAGGCCAATTTACAAACTGCCTGAGTTTGGAAAAATCATAGTGGCTGTAATAAAAGTCATACTTTTCTTTTTTGAAAATAATAGACTTCATTCAATAAAGCAAATGTTGAATACATGGAGGGTAGTCCTCAATAAGTATACAGTCTTCCGAGCAATTGAGAGAAAACTTTGCCAAATGACGGGAAATTACATTGACTTCCCTAGGGACATGTTGAATAGACCAGTTATGGGTCTTGGAGAGCATGAGCTTGATATCTCTAATAAAAATTCCGATGGAACTCCAGCTATCTTCTTTGTGCTGAACAACCTTGTGCACGTCATGGCTTGGAAGGGTGGGTTGTGATTGGTGGAGTGGGGCGGTGGTGGTGGTGATGGTCTTCCTTCAGCTTATGTCATGCATTGCAGGGTGAATAGTGTTATGAAATGTCATGATCTCATCATGGTAGGTGTTGCAAGGTTGCTAGAAGGGTATACCTGTCGTGGTACAACAAGGAAGAAGAGAGAAAAATAGAAACCAAGGCATGATGCCTTGCCATGATGAGCCGGGTATAGACCAGAAAACTAGGCAGATTTTCATTTTTCTGTTTGTATCCCTTTGGTTTATCTCCATGGTTTTTTTGTGCAGGTGACAAGTCACTTATTGAAGGCTTTTTTAGGTGGTAGAAGGTGGAGAGTTGGCTGCCATGTGATGATGAAGGTGCAGCTCAAAGAAGAGGGTGCAATGGAGGGTGGTTGCCCAGTGGGGTTGTGCACAAAAGCAATTCGATTTTGGCTCTTCATGGGAGACGACTTAAAATATATCATGATGATTTGAGAGGCTTATGGGGATTAGAGGAGGAAGGAGGTGGCATGTGGTGGTGTCTCAGCCAAGAGCAGAAATGCAACTAAAAGGCAATGTTAATCGGTTACCATCCAACTAGCCTTTAGGTGCAATTAGTTTGGGGTTTTTGGTTTGGTTCTTGGAACCAATTTCGTCCAAGGCTTGGTCTGATTCTAAAGGGATGAAATGAGGTGTGATTGGAACCAAAAATGAGATGGAATTGGCATGGCTATAGGGTTGTTTTAGTGCAATGCACATGAAAGTACATAACTGAGCTGATTGGGTGGATTTGTGCAATGTAATGCTTTTGCTCTTAATGACATGCTTGGGATCAAAACTAAACTGCTAATTAATCTAAGAATGATTGAAAACAATAATAAAATTTAGATAAAAAATAGTAGAAAGATTAAGAAGGGAAATTAAGCTCAAAGCATGGTTTAAAGATCACTAATCATGTGGAATTTTGATCAATGGTCTTAACCCAAGTTCAAACTTAATTTTTGGTCCAAAGAAAAATTTTATGGGGGTGAGGCACAATATGGGCTTGAGGGAAACCCGTGGTATGGTATAAGTGGGCTCAAATTAGAAGGCTGAAAATACAAGACAAGGCTTTGGGCTTTGTTGGGCTTAAAAATGCCATGAACGGGAGTTGCATGGTTTATGGGCTTTGGTGTGGGTTGATGGGAGGCCTTGGGTCCAGATTTTAAGAGGTCATGAGAGGCCCTAAGATCCACAAGAATGAGGCTAAAAAGGCTTGCCTTAACATAAATGGGACATGTGTCAATGCTAACACTAAGTTAGGCCCAAAAGGACTTAAGCCTTCCTCTCACTTGGGCTAAACCTGTCTAGGGCTATCCTTCCAAAACTTAAACTCTTATAAGACTTGGTTCAAGGCTTCTAAGTCTTGGTCCATAACATTCTAAAGTTTAAGCGCCTTAAGAGTAGCACTAATGGGCTTGCTCACTAAACCACTAATGCCGAAGAGAAAAATAAAAAATATAAGTCCCAATAAAAATATAATATGGTAGCATAAGCTCATACTAAGAGTTAATCCTAATGGGTAATTAGGCGAGGTGTTACAAATCTCCTTGAAACTCACATGGTTTTGACAAGTGGCATGAAAACATGGGTGGTTGGTGAGTGGGTGCATTGGCTGAGTGATCCATGGTCTTCCCTAGGTGCCCCATGATTGCCTCCTTCTAGAACCCTTCTACATGTGTGACAAGTGTCAAGACAAGTGGCCTTTGCCATTGTAGGCGTGCTGGGGCTTTTGGGTTACCAAAACCCTAAGTCTCTCACCCTTTCTTCCCACAATCATGTTTAGATTCATTGGGGCATTGCATGTGTGACATGTGGCCTAAAGGTGTGATGTGTTGGGCGTGCACCTTGTTCCCTTAGGGTTTTTGGCTTTAGCCCAATGGGCTTGCCGAATTTCCAAGGCCTAGTTGGGCCTATCTTATGGGCTCAGATGCCTAGTGCATTAGAACCAAATAGGGTCCAAGGTCTCTAGGTACTCTACTCCTCTTGCATGACCCAAAATTAAACATAAACCGGCAATGAAATACAGACAAAGACTTGGCTAAATCCGGGTTGTCACAATTAGTCTCGTATCAATATTAAGGATTTTATGGTGCATTAAAAAGTTTCGAGTTTTTCGGGTGAATAGTTAGCTCCTAGGAGAGCGCCACCTAGCAATTGGTTCAAACAACTGTCAAATCGTCATGTAGGATGTCCAAATACACTTAGTGTGATGTCTCGAGATTCTGCTTGGGATCAGATGTACTTTGAAAGCATCGGGACATGCAACACAATGTTACCTGGGCCCATTCATGATAATTAAAGATGCAATGAACCTAACATGCATTTAGCAACATGTAATATTTGCAGTGGATATTTTTTTTTCTTGAGCAATATTATGTTTCAAATGAGATATATCTCAACAACCTTGAAACATAATACATAAACATTAAAGTGATAGACGTTCATGATTCAGCATAAGTCCAAAAGGTCTGTAATGAGCTCCTTAAGTTCATGCATAAACTATATCATCTACTAGGCTATCCATCGAGTAACTCTCCCAACTCAGTCAAGATGCCATAATACTATGTATGAATTAGAGCATAGAGGCTATGAGTTTCGTGTCATGCCTGCACTGCCTAATCGGCCATCTCTAATCAGCCAGCATCTATTGTTTCTCCTGGTCCTAACACATCGTCTACCATTCCGGGGGGAATGGTAGTTGAAACTACCATGGTGAGATTTGAGTACAGATCTTAGCAAGGTAACAAAACCTTAACTGATAGTTTAAAAATGCATGCATCACAGTGAAAGCATGAATGCATAACATGATCATAAATAACCTTGATGTGAGTTGACAATTAACATGGCATATGCTGACATGACTTAAACTGATATGAAAGGAACTTGAACATGGACTAAACTTGTAACTATACTAAAACTGAACTTGAGCATGAATAGAACGTGAACATATGGGTACTACATGGTTCCCCTTGAGCCGTGTATCCCTACTGATACTGCATCACAACACAAGTATCTGCACCAGTTGTGAGTGCGTTAACATACGTATAAGGTGACATATGGGTGCTACATGGTTCCCCTTGAGCCATGTGTCCCTGCTGATACTGCATCACAACAAAAGTATCTGCATCAATTGTGAGTGCGTTAACATACGTATAAGTTCATAGGTATCTGCACCTGCTATGAAAAATTTAATGTAAATATCCCATGACAGGTATATGCACCAGCACAAGTACGTATAACATGAAATTGAACGTGTGGGAGGCACCATCGGCGTTAGTGCCTGACTTTGCTCCAGTGACTAGTTAATTAAGCCCTATTTGAAGCCTGTTGATGGTAGTTTGTCAACCCAGGGAATTTCACATTAATTTATCCAGCCAGAACAAATGAGTTCTACTAGGATATTACCTTAGGGTTATGATAAACATAGACATACTTGACTTGATGTGGAAAACTATTTTCAAGACACTCTGTACTCGAGACATGAAGTGACATGAAATGAAAGGACAGATAACCTGATATAACATAATATGACATGTATTTGAGATGAATGACATGACATAACATGAAATAGATGAAGATTTCGTAAAATAACATGGCATGCAACAATTGACATTTCGTAACATAGCATGACATGTAACAATTAAACATTTTGTGACATGATAAAATGTATAGCATATAAACATTTTATGACAGAATATAATGTGTAACAAACATATATGTAGTGACATGGCATAGCATGACATATATAATATCATAAGAACATGGACAATTATTTCCTTACTAACACACATACACAGTAATCTGAAGTAAGTTAAAAGCTAACTTACATTAATCATAACATGATGGATTAAAAACGCGCAAAATATGAGAAACTATAAGTAGAGATTTCTAAACTTCAGAAACTTATCACTAAAAGTTTAGAAACATAAAAATACTAACTCTAGAATACAGTTTAGAAAAAGTTTAGAGGAAAATTACCGTTTTACCCCTCTATATGGAAAAATTACCATTTTACCTTTAACTGAAGAATTTCACAGTCTAACTCTAAAACTCACCAAAATTTACTTGAGGATCCAAATATCTAATTAGAAAAATTTAAAACACATCACAAATAGGTCAATCATGCCTAGGCCAAAACATAAATAGGCCAAATCTCTTTATTTTGGTTGCAATCTTATCAAACCTCATTTCTCATACTTAACCTGAAATATTGCAACATACAAAATCATATCATATGTTGAAATAATATACTAGAAAATCCAACAAAACTCACATAACAAAAATCACAAATCTCTTCAATACAAAACTTCAAGTTTTTTTTTTTTTAACATTAAGCACAACCCTTGGTGTTCAAGATTTTATCTCATTTCTAAAAACCTTCAAGAACTCCAAAATTTCAGTAACATACTTCTAATAAATTCATAACACACTTTTAAGACTATCACGCTTTGAATCATTAAGCCAAAACCACAAAAATCTAACTTAAAGCATTCGGCCTTAACATTTTCACCAAAACCGCAATCTATGTAGTTTGGTTTTGATCAAACCACTAGATCCGAAACATACCAAGTCTTAGAATATATCTAAGCATCAAACCTAAGATCACATGGAAAAATATGCATCAAAACATAGATCTACCAGAAAACTTCAAATATAAGACCCATCCGAACCTTTTCAGGTATAAAAAGTCATATCATTAAAACCAATACCATAAATCCGTAAACTAACATATGTAGATAAAAGTCTTAGGAACATCATATGAAATATTAAGGCCATTGGAGCATGCTTTCACAATAAAAGATTCAAGCTTAGTCAAAACAGAATCTGTTTTCAACCTTCTAGTTTTCAACTTTTTAGATCTAAGTAAAACTCTCATACAAAACTTGTAACATGCAATGAATCTTCATTAAACTTATATATTAGCACTTAACTATACTCCATAAAAATATCAGACCAAGAAACCCTATCAAGCATTGTTTGGGGTTGCTTTGAGCAGTGATAGAATTGCCATGGCAGGGGCAAACTTCCTCCCCAAGCCTTGCCTCGGTGGCTCAATTTCGTGGGCCTTCATGGACCTCAATCGAATGGCTTCCATTTAGGATTTCAGTGGACTTCGGTTGGGGTTTGGGTTGCTATCAAGCCCAAATCTAATTTTTATTGGCTCAATAAAATTACCAAGGTTTAAAAGAATAAATAAGGATATAATAACATGAATCTGAATGGTTAATAGAATGTGGAAGTGATTTAATAAAGTGATTAAACACTAAGCTGAAATCTGGGTCAATTAGGGTTTGGAGGCAAACTTTGGGGTTAGGGAAACCATTTGGGGTTTTAGTTTTCACCAAACTTTTGGGGTTTCCATTGGATTCCAAGCGTTGAGGTGAAAACCCTATTCGGTTTGGCACAAATTGGATGATTGCATAGAATAGTTAAACTAGTGATGGTTTGAGTAATTAAATATGGTACCAAATCTAGTACTATTAATTCCAAAATACGAGGTTTTTCAAAACATCCATACAAAATAGGGTCCCAAACTATGACCCTTCATAATATTCCTCAAACATTGTTCGCAACAACTGTTCTATAGTCTAAAAGTCAATTTTCTCCATTATCTTCTGGATGTACTAAAAAAGCTTCAAAACATCACAAATAAACTTTTCAGCTGCCTTGAGCCGCTCTACAAGTGAAGGGTCCGCAGATATCTCAGGACTCTTCGGGGCTTCCTTAATTATTGGGGGCTCATTGCGCTTACATTTCCCCCATCTTGCTCACTATCTTCCAACCCTGCTCACTATACATAAGTATGTATATGGTAAGCATGAATATGAATGCATGAGCATGTATGCACAATTTTGACAAAGACACATTTTTCTCCCATCTATATTCTTTTTCAAAAACAATCAGCTTGTAAAAATGTAACCATGTAACAATGTGTCATTTTATTTTAATCACTTATACACTAATCCATATAACAAAGTATGGACACCTTACGACTACCTCTATGTGGCGTAGGTTCCCTACTAGTTACTGCATCACATTCGACTATTTGACTAGGTGTGAGTATGTCATATAATAAGATGCTCAGGTAGATCATAACACCTTCACCATGAACTTACAATATGATACAACAATTTGCAATTCGCCTTCACTGTAGTTACCTTGTGTTGCACCCACTAGAGTTCGGTGCTGCTACTTCGCTACAAAATCTTTTAAAAAGAATCCATTCGAAATCCATTGACTGTATTTTGTCAACCCAGGGGTTACCTCTCTAATTTAATCACTTCATAGTGGACAAAGAAGTTTTACTAAGAAATTCCCACATTCTAGCATTGGGGTCGTGAAAAAAAAAACCCTTCCTTATAATGCACAATCCGAAAACATGTGGCGTGTGACTTTTTATGTAAATATGGCATGTACTTGTGCTCGATATGCAATGAATGCAACATGTGAACAACTTGAAATAATTAGAACATTCGGATACATATACATGGCATAACTTATGATGGTTCAACATGACATTTAACGATACTTAAAAAGCTCCGAGCTTGTCATTTAAACCAAAATTCCAGCAAGCATCATTCAGGCATATCATGAAGACCACTCATATAATATGGAAACTGATAATTTCATGTGACATTTGAAAATAAACAATACATCAACGATACAAACAACATATATGGAAAGTTTACACAAACACATAAGTATATTATCCAAGAGTAAATTAGAGGCTAACTCACAAAGTTTACAACGTAAAAGAATACCAACGATCGAGCAAGCTAAAATTGTATGTGCTAAATATTAGATTCTTGAAAATCAAAATACTAAAATCCAAGCATGTGATCCGTGCACCAAGAGGTTGGGAACATCTAATCCTAATTGGTTTTAAGGCCATTCATCTACCCACATTTTCTTTCTTTGTTATTTGCCCTTGTCTTTTGATTCACATGCACATACACACAACAAGAAACCCTAGGGGCTGAATGTCTTTAAGTTTTTCCTCCCCTTAGCAGAAACCCTAGTGGCCGAGTGTGACAAGCTATTTCTTTGCATGACAAACTCTAATAGCCATGTGTGCTCAAAGTGTATAAAAAACATACTTGTATGTGTGAAAACCCTAATGGCCGAAAGTTTCTAAACATGTGCAAGGCACTCTAGATTGTATTTTCTTCATGTAGTGACTAGATAAGAAATATTCCATGAAACCCTAATGATGACTGAATATAACTTGATCATTCAAAGGGTTCCTTCTCTTCATTTTGCCTTCATAGATTCACATTCTTAGAAAAACCCTAGAGGCAAGACCACACTCAATAGATTTTAAGGAAACCTTACCGCCCTCACACCCGAAATCTCAAAACTTCCTCTCCCTTTGTGTTTTCATGATGTGAACTAGAGAAACAATAAAGAAGATCTTTTTTACCGTGCTAATGTAACACCCCGCTCCACACGGTTAATAATAAAGTAACTTTTAAAAATTCTTGGGAGCCGGAGTGCTACTATTGAACCTTGACTTAAAATTATTTTCTTTTATTCTAAAGGAAGTGTTAGGTACAAAGATTCTTTATAATACCATCTTTATTAAATACTTAAAATCCAAAAGAGAGCATGCGGAAGCACTTTAAATTTATTAAAGTCTCATGTGCTTATCAAAATAACTTATTAAACTTTAAATCATAAAACCGAGCATGATATAAACTATATATGCCTCTACCTTGCCTCCCTGGCCAAGTCCTGTTTTGCAGTCCCATCATCATAAATATCATCACCTGGGATGGTTATAAAAATAAAAACGTACAAAAAAATGAGTCGAATACTCAATAAGCTACACATCATATAGTAAACATAATAAATATAAAGTTTCTTCAAAAATAGGCATACTCATAAATACATACGTAAATAACATGAACATGAACTTATCTTTCGCTTGTCATAGGTCAGTACCCACTGTTGATCCCCGTGAGTTAGGGTTAGCGAATCTACGTAAATTCTAATTCCGCCCGTGGCCGCGGGTTGTAGAATCCATACATAAGGAAGACATATTGGGTGCACTACTAGCATGTACAACCTGTCAATGCAATATACCCATAACATATGGTACTGTCTACATATCATACCATAGGCCGTTACGTATCTTATCATTCATACTTCAGCATAATCATACTTCCATACTTGTCATATCATAAATTTCAACTGAAATAGCATAGTTTTATAAAATGTCGTGACACATATTTCCTCACATAAAATTATGATTTTTCATAAATCTTTCGATGCATAACTCATTTCATAAAACTATGAATTTTTATAAATAATTTAATACATAAATATTCACATAAATCATGGATTTTCATAAAATGTTTCATCCATGTCTTGCAACTAACATGAAACTTATGCATAAAATCATGACATTTATGACTCGGGTACATAAAAATGGGCTTCCAATGGAGAGCATACATGCATAATATTTTTATAAAAGACATGTTGTTTACCATACATACGTGTAAGGGTATGATCATGCTACTTACCTCACAACATTAATCCAATATTTTCGGCATGAAATCGATCACGTGAACTAGAAGGAGAGAGAAAACGTAAGGGATGCTAGTGGACTAGAAGTGCTTTGCGTGATTTTGGGTAAGCAAAAACTACACTAGGGCATGGAGGGGAATTAGATACATGTAAAGTGTATGTGATTGAGCGTACATATATGAATTCGGTTTAAGATTTTTAATGTTAAGATGATTTGTAGAATTGTAAGAGAGTTCTATTGGGACATGAATCCTATTGGAAGGCAGAGACGTGCAAGGCTTAGAGTTTGAGAAGATAGTCGGTTAAAGAGATTTAACGTGAAGATGACTTGTAAAGTTGTATCCATGTTGGAATAGGATGCCGACGAGTTCAAGTTCGAGTTGGACTCGGCCATGATCATTCAAGAAGGGAGTTTGAATTTAAAAACATAATTTAGTAGTTCATTCACTATAGGATTAGTAGTGACTGAGGCTGCGTAGGAGACTTCAATCAGTGATGCTTTTAATTTAAAATAAATTTCTAATGGCCGATCTTTATATTTTAAAAGGAGTTTAACTCGTTCAATAAATAATAAATAAGATTTAACCTAGTTATTGAGCCTAATGAAAACTCCTAATCAACCTCAATGATTTATCGCTTATGGGCTTATCCAATATTGTCCATTAAATATAATTTAGGCCCAATAAAAATTATCAATATCTCGACTTTAGAATTATTGGGCCGGGACATTACATCTAATCTCCACAAGAGGTTTTTTGAATCTTTCCTTCCCTTGGATGCACGAGAATGGTGGTTTGGGTTGGGAGAAAATAGTGTTTGGCTTTTAGGGTTGGACGAGAATGAGAGAAAGCTGAAAATACACAAATGACTCTTGATTTTCCCCTTCCCTCTTGTGTGGTTGCTGGCATTTAATGGCTCTATTTATGTGGCCTCTTATTTATGTGGCCTCTTGCCTCCACCTCTTCTCTCTCCTATCATAACTTCTGTTGGAAAAAGGAAAAGTCACAAGCTAACCCTTGCATGGGTGCCAAGTGGGCTTTTCTTACACGAGCCAAAATTTCCATCTTCCCTCTTCAATGATTACCTCTCTTGGGAACTTAATGGACTCATTTTCGTGAAGGACAAGTGTTGCCTCCTTGCTATGGCCAAAGCCCCAACTCCCCTTCATCACTAGATCCTTCTAGAAACCCTAAAGATCTCATGCATGATTTCCAAGTGGCATGTGTCTTTTTGATTTCCGAAACTCTCTCTCTTCATTTCCCTTCTTGGAAAACCTAAGGGTCACAAGAGTGTATGGGCGCCATGTGGCATAACCCTAGCAAAGACTGAAACCCTTCTTCCTTACCTCTCATGATTACCCTTCTAGAAATCCTAAGCACTCCCATGCATATTTTCCAAATGGAATTGGCCCCTTAGAATATGAAACTTCCCTTCATCTCCCTCATAATTGATCTTCTAGAAACCCTAAAGCCTTCTTGCGTAAATGAAAAGTGACATGGGCTTTAGTAATCCGAGCCTCCGTCCTCCTCTTTTCATCATTGCATTTTTTTGGAAACCGAAAGGTCTTCCTATGCATGTGGCGCCAAGTATAAGGAACACTAAATGACCAAAAATTTCTAGGGCCTAAAGTTTAATGGGCTTGCTTTGTCATCCATAAAAAAAGGTAACAAGCTTTCAGTCACACAAACTTAACTAATGGGCCTTGAGTTATATGTTTTCTCCAATTTACTTGGGCCCAAAGATGACTTGGTAAACCTCTATTTCCCAGCTCAAAATCGGGGTGTTACATCCTCCCCCTTAAGAAAAGAATTCATCTTCAAAACTGGCAACATGTTAGACAACAACTAAGGCGAATTAACTCACTTGAAGGACTTCGCCCACTAGCTGTAGTTGAATCCTCAGATGAGGAAGGTGATGGCGCCTCTTCCTCCTTTTCAGTTACTGAGTCTTGTGAGAGGTAGAAAGTTGTGTCAACATCAGCGTAGTAATACATGTTCATTTTTATCTCATTCAACTTATGCTCTATGGTAGCTTCATCATTGTCCACAGGTTGATCTTCTTTGTGGACAAGAATACAATCAAAAGAAGATTCGGACATTTTGAATGCCATGCGCCCGCTAGCTTAGACCTTAGCGACATGGCTTGATTCCACTTCCCTGTTAATACCTAACACTCATAATCTCATGGCATCTCAACAAACTAGCGAGTCATGCAGAGGTTGTCGCTCCTCATGTGGCAACGCTCGTCATAGGAAAAGATCTCCTCTAGAATTGGCATCCATCACATGCGTACGATGATGCTCAAACTTCTTTATCTGTTAACAATGGGCCGCGATCATTCGATCTCACCTTTCTTGCCTAATCCTTTGCGTATGCTCTCATATACTTCTAATCGTGCGATTGTTCTAGTCCATGCTATGTCCTGTTATCAAGGGTATAATCATAATATAACATAAAATCTCAATCAAGAATCTCAATCAAAACAAGCACTTTTGTTGCTTTTCCATCCAAGAATACAATTGAAATCAAATCATAAAGTTTCAACCAAATACAACCAAATCCCTATATTTCTTTCTAAGATATAAGCAGGTGAGGGTATCTAGCTATCATCGAGTCTTCCCTTTCCTAAGTACCTTCCTAGAAATCGGGATTATTCCAAAGTACCTTGACCAGGGGTATCTTTTGATTCCTAAACTCTTGATATTTCCAATCGATGATTTGTACTAGCCATTCTTCATAGGGCAAGTTAGGTTAAAGCTGAAAGTGACTTGGATCAACCACAACCGGTTGTTGATTTCCAAAACTTTTC
Organism: Juglans cinerea; assembly: GCA_961763995.1. Taxonomy (NCBI): domain Eukaryota; kingdom Viridiplantae; phylum Streptophyta; class Magnoliopsida; order Fagales; family Juglandaceae; genus Juglans; species Juglans cinerea. The sequence continues at coordinate 28,407,029 of CAUIVZ010000003.1, forward strand.
TTTAAGGAAGACACATGGAATCTATCATGTATCCCTTGAAGTTCCATGGGTAAGCTTAACTGATAGGCTACGGGTCCAACTTTCTCCACGATCTCGTAGGGTCCTATGTACTGTGGACTCAATTCCCTCTTTCACCAAAACAGGAAACTCCTTTCATGGGTGGTACCTTAACATATACCCAATCGCCCATCGTGAATTTAATATTTCTTCTTTTTCTTCTGCTGGCATAGCTCTTTTGCCTATCCTGAGTGGTCTGCATCTGTTTTCTGATCAACAACACATGTTCCCTTACTTCCTGCAAGTATTCAGGGCCAAATATTTTCTTTTCTCTAACATCATCTCAGTATAACAGGGACCTACACTTTCTTCCGTATAATGCCTCGTACGGAGCCATCTTAATTGTGGCTTGGAAACTATTATTGTAGGCAAACTCTTCCAAAGGTAGATGCCCTTCTTAGTCACATTTTGTTTCCAACACACAAGCTCTAAGCATATCCTTGGCCATACCACTAGGCGAGCATGCACTAGCGTTTCTAGAAGGATCTTGTGATGATGAAGCTTTAGGGTTTCGGCCATAATGGGAAGCACATGTCCTTCATGCAATGAAGTCTTTTAAGTTTTCAAGAGAGGGAAATGATGCAGAGAAAGGGAAAGGCATTCAACCATGACACTTGGAAAGCATGCATGGGGCATTAAACATTCTAGAAGATGCAATCATGGGAGTTTTTGGACATATTAGAGGCACATGCCACATGGAATTCATGCAAGCCACTAGGGTTTTAGAAATTGAAGAGACAAGCAAGAAAAAGCAAGAGACAAAAGAGGGTTTCAAAATTTAGGGCAAAGGGGATTATGAAAATCCCTAACCCTAGCAACAAATGGACACTTGTCATACATCCATTAGGAAGTGACCCTTGGTATTTTCTAGGTGAGTGGATGAAGAGGTATTTAAGAGGGATCATTTACGGCACTCGGCCATCACCCCTAAAGGAAAATTGAAAGGCCACTTTGTGTTTTCAGCCAAAGACTTCACCCTCTCTTCTGTCTACTCTCACGCAATTCTCAAAGGAAGAAGAGGAAAAAAAAACACTAGTTCTCTCTTCAACCGAACTGACCACCGTTGCTAGTGTTTGAAGGTTCTAGGAGTTGAGCAAGGTAAGGAAACTTCTTGATTCTCTTTTCTTTTGAAATGGAAAACCCTTCCTTCATGGAGAGTTTTGGATTCTAAGATGAACATTTTGGGTTGTTTTCAAGTTCAAGGAAAGAAGAGTTCTTTTGTGAAAGCATGTGTTAGTCGACCATCATTAGGATGTTTACTCAACATTTTTTTAGCATGGTGTTGTAACTCAATAAGGGTTGTTGCAACTCAATGGATTCGGTTCTTAGGGTTTTATTTCAATAAGAGTATAGCTTGGTGGCAAACCGATTGCAATTCGGCCTACCTAGGGTTTTCTTGTGTGGAGAAGCAAAACCTTGAATAAAAGGATAAGAAGTGTGGATGTTTTCTAAAAGCAAGTTAGGGGTTTATAAACCGAGTTGGTATGCCTATAGGTAGGTTTTTTTCTTCAAGATTCTAACTATTAGAGTCTTACACTTTTAGCTTTCTTTGATCGTTGGTATTCTATTGCATTGGAAATTTTGTAAGTTAGTCTCTAACTTACTCTTGAATAATGTACTTATGTTTACGTGTAAACTCTGCATTTGGTTGGTTAAATTGGATTATTGAATTGTTACTTGTCACATGCCATGATTAATTTGTACCTTGTATATTCATGCTATGTTCAAATGATATTTCCTAAAATCATTGGTTCAAATGACATGTTTGGAGTTTTTGAAAAACGGAATATGCCTTGTTGAGCCTTCATATGTCATGTTCATGTATATGTATCTGGAAGTTCTAATTATTTCAAGTTATACATGTGATGCATTCTTTGTATATAGCACAAGTACATGGCATTGTTACATGAAAAGTTACATGGTTTCATCACAAGTTACATGTCACGTGTTTTCTGGTTGTGCGTTAAAAGAAAATGGTTTTTGTCACAACCCCAATGCTAGGATGGGGGAATATCCGCATGGAACTCCCCTGTTCACTCTAGAGTGCTTAAATTGAAGTGGTAACCCCTGAGTTGATGAAGTACAGTCAACGGACTTCAAATGGGTTCTTTTTAAAGGATTTTGGAGCGAAGTAGCCGCACCTAATGGTAGTAAGTGCAACACATTGTAAATGCGGTGAAGGTGAATTGTGAACTGCTATATCATATGGACTCTGACGTACTCTCACCTGATCAAGAGGGCCAGAAATATGATGCGGTAACTAGTAGAGAGCCCGCAGTTCCTAGGGGTAGCCATGAGGTGTCCATCCATATGGTTATATGGAACAAGATTATTAGTGACTAATAAGAAATAGAACTGTGATATTTTGTTACATGGTTACAAGATCAGTGTTTTTGGAAAATAAAGAATAAATATGGAACAAAATGTGTTTTCGATCAAAGTACTTGTTTATCCACAAGCATTCATAGTCATGGTTAATTTATACATGCTTATGTTATCTCTGTGTATGTTGTTTGTTTAATTTGCTGAGATTTCTTGAAATCTCACTGGTTTCCATTACCATTCCCCTCGGAATCGTAGAAGTTGGAAACTGGACTATAAGACAACGATGGGGAAACACAAGCGTGAGGATCCCCCAAAAATTAAGGAAGCACCAAGGAGCCCCGAGCGCTCTGCGAACCAAACATTAGTGGAGCAATTAGAGTTAGCTGAAGATTTCATAATCGAAGTACTAAAGCTATTTGAGAACCTCTTGAAGATTTTGGAAAAGGATAAGGGCCATTAGGATGTCTTCCGAATACATGTTAAAGAACAATATGCTTTGGATATTTTGGTTTAGAACCCTTATTATGTTATGACTCATTTTGATGGTACATTTGGGAAAAGGACTTGTGGTCTAAAAACCCTTATTTTGTACTTGGAAGATCTTTTTGAAACAATTATTTGGGATTTATAGATGTTTATTTTGGTACCGTGCTAAATTCAACCTTTAATTAGTTTTGAAGTTTTCTACTATGATTATTGCATACTGCAAGAAACATGCTAGGTGAATTGCATGTTAACTGTTATGAATGAGGGTGTGTGACCATGAGTTGAATGTTTCAACGCTTCAATCTCCGTCCAATCCCAAGTGGGGTTCTGGGGCGTCACAGAATCAGGCGTCCCTATCCAACAAAATCGATCTCGGTACTCCATCCAACCAAACTATTTCCTTAACACACAGTTTGGACAACTTTTCCATAGTGTTAGTGTTGGCGATCAGAAAAATGTGAGTGCTTTTCATAAATCTATCCACTATAACCCATATGGAATTATTTCCTGCTGAAGTCCTGGGCAATCCAATCACGAAATGCATGGAAACGTCCTCTCTTTTTCATTTCGAAATTGGTAACGACTGCAATTCTCCTACTAGCCTCTGATTTTCTACTTTCACCAATCGACACATAGAACACTTATGGACATAATCTGCCACGTCTCCTTTTATTCCATCCCACCAAAAATGTCCTTCTCAGTCCTGATACATCTTTGTACTCCTCGAATGCGTCGTGTCGGGTGCAATGTGTGCTTCTTTCAATATCCTCTCTTTCATTTTCGGATCTGCCGAAATTACCTTCCTATTATTATAGCACAATATCCAATCATCTTGAATTCTAAAATGCAGTGGTCCTTCAGATTTATGGTACTTTATCTCACGCTAGTAGTCACTAATTCTTTATATCCATCTCCTTTGTCTCATGTTCAAGTTCTTTAATTGAAAAGATACTTGAGATTTTTGTGATCAGTGAAAACCTAGCATTTTTCTCCATACAAATCATGCAAATACCAAATATTTAGTGTAAATACCACCACGGCTAACTCGAAGTCGTGAGTGGGGCACTTTTGCTCATGATCCTTTAACTAATGAGAGGCATAACCAACCACTTGTCCTTCCTATAAGCCAAAACTGGAGTTTTAGTCAATCTCTGTTTCAACTCTTGAAAACTCCTTTCACATTCCTCACTCCACATAAACTTCACGTTCTTCTTGGTTAATGAAGTAAATGGTCTGAGATTTTAGAAAAACCCTCTACCTTCTATAGTACCCAGCTAGACAGAACTACGAATCTCATGTACGTTGGTTGACTTATGCCACTTCATTACGACTTCTATCATACTGGGGTCAACTGCTACACCATTATTGGAAATCACATGGCCCAGAAATTTGACCACCGGAAGCTGAAACTCACACTTACCGAGTTTTGCATATAGCTGGCCCTTGCAACCTTTCTAGTACCTGACCCAAATGTTCCTTATGTTCCTCATTGCCATGGGAATAGACCAAGATATCATCTATAAACACCACTATTAAACCATCCAAGTAGGGTCTAAATATTCGGTTAATCAAATCCATAAATAAAACCGGAGCGTTAGTCAAATCAAATGTGACGCCCCCAGATTCTACTTGGGAATTAGCAGAATCTGAAGTGTTGGGACATGCAATACAAGATTACCTACTCCCGTTCATGACAAATAAAGATGTAATGCACCTAGAATGCATATAAAAATATGCAATATTCGCAGCGGATAATTTTTTTTCTTGAGCAACACTATGCACCAGATATAACATATCCCAAAATTAACATAAACAAACTTCATAAATACAATAACCTACATCCAAAAGTTACAGTATTTGTCCAAAATATCTATAACGTCATTAGTATTGGAGATGGGGGCCTTCATGTACAAAATAAAACTAACATAATAATGACTAGACTAGCCTAAGGAGTAGCTCGTGCAACTGGCCAGGATAGCCATAATATTTAAACATTGGAGCATTGACATGATAAGCTTCTTGTAGTTGCGTTGCGATCTAGTTAGCCTCGTCCAGATGATCCTCCGCAGGTCCTCCTGCTCCTGATACATGGTCTACCATTTGGGGGGAATGGTAGTTGGGACTACCAAGTGAGATTTGATTATTAATCTTAGCAAGTTAACAACCAACTTAAACTAATAGTTTACAGATGCATGCATGACAATAAAAAGACATGAATGCTGATGTGAACATGAGTGAATGTGACATGACTTGACAAATAACATAACGTGAACTAACATAACTTCAAAACTGATGCAAACTAAACTGACATGAAGTGCAACTGACATGAACTTAACTTGAACATGAATTAAACATGATGTGAATCGAAACTGAACGTGAACTAAACAAGAACTGAAGGTGGACTTGGAATCTTGTTCCATAAATAAACTAGTTAATTAAACATGATGTGTGCTTAATTGAAAATATGTGACTAAACATGGACGTGACATGACTTGACTGAACTGGACTTAACATGAACTAAATGTGAACTAAAAGTAGTTGACATTCATTGAACGTGAAACTGAACATGAACTTGAACTCTGACAATTAGAATGATTTTGCCAAATGTTTTGTCAGGAATAGGTGAACAATCATAATGATTCCACCAAATGTATTCCATTTGAGATACTAACAATCAAAATGATTACGCCATAAGTATTTTAATGGAGCTATGCTAACAATCAGAATGATTACACCAAGAATACCTAATAATAACTTTAATCAAAATACTCTAACAATCAGAACAATTACGCCTTGAGCATTTTAGTAAAGGTACTCTAACAATTAGAATAATTATGCCAGAAATACCTTACTTGAATTATCAATGGAGATACTTGGGCAATCACAGTGATTACACCACAAGTACCCCATGCATGACTGATTGAGAAAATATTTATTGATGGACTCGTATGACTCATGGCATCGCATTACAGGACGTGACATGTTCGTGTGACTAATGACATGGCATAACATGTCGTGTAATAGATAAACATGTACTGGAAAATAAATCATGGCATGGAATAAGATGGCGTGTAATAAATAAACATGTACTGGAAATAAATCATGCCATAGCATAACATGGTGTATAACAGATAAGTATGTACCTGAAATCAAAACATGGCATGGCATAACATAACATGTATATAAGCATGACAAATATGAATGATGATTTCTTACCACCATAAATACACAAGTATCCTGAAAGTAAGTTAAATGCCAACTTATAGTGATTGAAGCATGACGTAAACTAGAGTGAACTAATGTGTGACGCCCTAGCCCCCTCTTGGGATTGGACGGTGACTGAAGCATCGGGACATGTAACTCAACGCTACATACCCCCGTACATGACAATTAATATGCAATACACCAAACATGTTTCTAGCAATATGCAATAATCGCAGCAATTAAAAGTTCGGAGCCATCATTATATAACAGTTCGATTCTATGTAAAGGTTGGAGCGATTAAAAGCATGGTACCATCGTTATATAACTAAAGATCTCCAAAGTATTTGTTCAAAAATCTCCCAAATACAAAATACTTGAAATACCAGGTTCACAAAAATCAAGCGGCTTTCACATAGCCAAACTGGGCCCCTATGCAGCCTTGTCCTTGTCAATAATCTTCCGTAAATCCTTAAAAAGCTTAAGTACTTCACAGATGAAGTAGTCTGCAGTTGTTAGCCTTTCCTCTACGGCTGGCTCCACTGAGCGCTCATGGCTCTTCGAGACTTCCTTAACAGTCGGGGGACCCTCCCTCTTGCGTTTCCCCATGGTCCTCTAAACTTCTCACTACGTCTATTATTCCGGGAAGGGAATGGTAGTGAAAACTACCACAGTAAGATTTCGAGAAATCTCATCAAGTTAACAAATAATATACAAGAAGATAATACAAGCATGCAGAGGCAAACCATAAGATTGTATGCTCGGACATGTACTTGACCTAAAAACTTGTTTCGTGCTTGTACTCTTTTCTTTTCTTTATTTTTCAAGGAAACATTGGACTTGTAAACATGTAAACAATATAATCTAATAATAGAGTGCCAATTTCTTATTAATCTATTGTACTCTTTTCAATATAACAATGTGGGTGGAAACCTCACAGCTCACCTATGCACCGTGGGCTTCCAACTAGTTACCGCATCACATAACCGGCCCTCTTGATGGGTGTGAGTACGTCAAAATTCATATAACATGGCAGTTCACAATTTGCCTTCACCATTTTCAATGTAGTGCACCCCCTAGCATTGGGCACTATTTCACTCCGGAATCTTTTAAAAAGGATCAATTTAAAGTTCGTTGACTGTTCTTTATTAACTCAGGGGTTATCACTCCAATTTAAGCACTTCAGAGTAGACAAAGAAGTTTCACTAGGATACTCCCCCATCCTAGCATTTGGGGTCATGACAAAATATGCACTTATCTTTACAAAAAGGATGCACAATCCGTAATGCATGTGACATGTACTTGGAGTAAACTTATTTTCTTTTCATATAAGACCCAAATATGCATGCTATGGACAATGAGGTATTCAAGTCACAAAACACATAGTCATTGATCACATGTCAAAGTGCACCACCTTTACAGCATGAAAATATTAGAAAATACGTTAATCTTATCACAAAGCAAGGAATAAGAGCATAAACAACAATATAACAACTTAGTTTATGGCATGTTATATTTAAGGAAATAAACAGTTTAGAAATCCGGTAATCAACAAGCATGGTCGATTACAAGCAACGATTCCAATCATTAAAGGCATTTATTCAATTGCAAGAATATACTTAGCCGATTACAAAGCATGTGACAAACAACCAATTCATATTCCAATTTAATCAATGCAATGCAAAGTTCACTTGATACATACAAACATTATCCAAAAGTAGGTTAAGAGCCAACTTACAAAATCCAACGTAAAATAACATGATCAAGCAAGCTGAAAAAGCATTTGTTCAACTTATTAGAAGTAATTAAATAATAAAAAACCCTAATCCAATGTGTGAGTGTGTGGTGTGCATGTTGTGTATGGTTAGTATCATGGCCGAAACTCCATAAAAGAAAAATCCTTGTGGTAGCCGAAAGTCTCTCTTTTCTTCCAAATTTCATTTTATGTGTGTGTGGGTAGTAGTGGTTCAGTTTTCCCCCCTTGAGGAAGAACCCTAGTTTTTCCGTGTTCTGAATAAACTTATCAAAGTGAAATCCGAACACTCTTCCAATGACTTAGTTATGATGGGGATGCTCTTTTCTTCAAAAACTCAAGCCCTTTGTCACCCCCAATACTATTGTGTTTGTGTGTGTGTGTGTGTGTGTGCGCGCGCCGGTGAAGAAATGATAGTGCGAGTTTTGTGGTTATCACCATGTGGTTTTCTTCAAAATGTGGCCTTCGTGATCTTCCCCTTACCCATGTGGCTAGAGGGAAAGGATTGGTATAGGCATATGTGGTGTTTGGTTGGAGAGAAAATGTGAGAAAATGAAGGGGTTGGTCTCCTCCTATGGTGGTCGAGCAAGAGAGAGAGAGAGAGAGAGAGATGAGTGAAATCTGAAGATGGCAACCAAATTACACTTTGTGTAACTTCCTGGGCGCTAGCCTCATGAAAACCCTTTTTATCGTCCTTCATTTTCTTTACACTAGCCCCTCTCTCATGATTAATCCTGACATAGAAAATCACAAAGTTTGAATGCAAGGGCGACATGTGGTAGAAGGCTTCTTGCCTTGGCCAAAACCCCCCTTCTCTTACTGCATCATTGCCCTAATTTTGGGAACTCCAAAGGTCTTCATGCATGAGTGACACGTGTTCTAGCTCCACGCCCAATACTGAAACCCTAAATGCCCTTGGGCGTGATCCTCATGTGGTCTAGGTTCATTGGACCTTTGGAGCGTGTAGGTCTTTTAACAAAAATCCTACATCACGTCTTAGGGTTTAGGCATGTGCATGCTTGCCATGTGGCAAGCAGTGTGTATGTGTGTGTGTGTTTATGCCCTAGCCAACCCTCTTTCTTACCTTCTTCACACAAAGATTCTTCTAGAATTTTGAAGAATGTGTGTGTCCCTTCCCCATGCACCTCTTCCTCATCCTCATCATTACCTCTTTCTAGAAACCCCAACACCTAGTGCATGCGTGACAAATGGCAAGGAACCTTGTTGGATTTTAAGCTTGGCGTGTAGATGTGCTTGGCCGAAACCCTAGTGTCTGATTTTGTTTCGTTCTATGCACCCCTTCCCATGTCCTCATGATTAAAATCTTCTATTGACTTCCATAACTCATGCATGTAAGACACATGGCGGACTTGGTGGTTGGCATTCCGTGGGTGGCATGTCTTTCCTTAGCCGAAATCCTAGGGTCTCTTTGAGACTTGTGCTTGGGATCTTTGGTATCCCCCATGCGCTCCTCATCATTGCAAAATCCTCTAGAAACTCTCATGCATTGGTGCTTGGTTCGTGTGTAACTCTTAGGGTCCAAAACCCTATTTTCTCTCTCCTCCTTTCTTCTATCATCAAGTCTAGATTCATGAAGTGTGTGGCGTGTGGATGAGTGTGTGCCAAGTTCTTCATCTTCCCCCATCATTTAGGGTTCTTCTAGAAGGTGCCTAACATGTGTGCCAAGTGGCAACATTGTGCTTACCCAAGTGCTCCGTCCCTAGGTTCCAAATGATGGGGTTTTAGAGAAGCCAAAGGCACTTTTTCCCCTCAAGGGCGCCTCCCTTCTTAGTCCAAACCCTAATTAGGGTTTTCAAAAACCTTTAGTTTTCTTAGTATCTGAATGCCACTTAGCCCCTTTAGACCTCTATTTGGCTTGGACGCCTATGCTACCATATCCAAGTGGTTTTCATGGCCCTAACATATCCTTGTCTTGTTAAGATATTGGGCCAAAATCTAACTAAGAGATCAAATAAATAAAATAACAAGTGAGGATTTTGGCAAAAATTCAGGTCGGCACATAATGTGAACTAAAAGGAGATATTTCTAAAAGTTAGAAAACTTCTTCATTAACAAATGATAATTGTATAAAATCTCATTTATATAATTTCATATTGGGCATTATTGCATCACTTTTGAATGTAAATTCACTTATATGTAGAATTATATATCACTCTCTTCACCACTGCATAGTATACAAGTTTTAATAATAAAGTGGTGTGTGTCATGAGGTTCAAATGAAAATATTTTCAGAGACATTGATGCAGTTATTTTCATTTGCAGAAATTCAATGAAAAATATAATCAATAAATCCCAAGTAATTAAAGATATTCAAAGACCAAGATTGAAAGAAAAAACTGACCTGGAGGTCTAGATTTGGGGTGAATAGGCTAGACATAGAAAATCTTCAATTGAGACAAATTTGGAAACACTGTATGATGACCCGAGTTTTGTCTAGGCGTGGCTCTTGGAATTTGTTCTAGGTTGCCATGGCATTTTAGGAGCCTTAGTTACTTTGGAAGGCCTTAAAACCTGTGATGCAGTAACTTGAGCCCAAGAGGAGAGTGGCAGGTCCAATGGTTTAGGCCCATGATCCAATTATAAGTTGCTAGTGCCATGTGTCATAAGAATGTTACACCTTGGACCTAGTCTTGTAGTGGGTTAAGGGGGAAAGAGAGGTGTAGGAAGGCACCAAGATGGGCTTACACGCCTAGCCCATTATTTTTGTCCAGAATTCAAGTTACAAGATAAATTTCTTGGAAATGGAAGCTTAGGGAAGTGAAATGGAACTTTTCTAGAAGTTTTGCATAGGAACCTGAAGGGAGGCCTATGGGATTTCGAATTTAGCTAGCTTTTGCCATGTGTCAAGCATGCACCAAGTTTCTAGAAGATTTTGTGAAGAGACTTTTGTATCAAGGACAAGCTTGACCTTAGGGTTTCGGCTAGCACACTCCCAAGCATTCCATTCACTTGCCATTTGTCACCTAGTGCATTTTAGACCATGGTATATGAAAGGTCACCTAGGGAAGGAATACTTGGAAGATGAAGCAGCATCTTGGGAAAGGAAAAGTGGAAGGGACGGCTAGGGCTATGGCACACACCCAATGCCACTTGTCTTCCATGCCAAGAGTTATTTGTTGGGAGTAGGAAAAGGCATTTATGGTTTTACCTAGCTACCATTGAAGAGATATTCACTTGTTTAAGGAAATGAAGGGATTTCGGCCAAGGAGACGAAGTTCCACACGCCACCCCCCAAACATGTCCCTCAATGCAATCCAAGTGGGGAACTCCAAGAGGCATTTTGGCAATAAGGAAAGGGAGAAGAAGAAACCTTGCCGCTTGTCATCCATGCAAGGACTTTGGATGCAACCAAGGATGGAAGTGAAGGGTCTCATATATAAAAAGAAGGGTTCACGCCTAGGGGCTTTTCCCTTTCCATTTTTCGGATTTGCATGAGCTTCCACTCTCTCCACACAATTCTCCTATGTTCATTTGAAAGTTCTCTCATTTTCTTGTATTTTCTTTCCAACCAAGCAAGAAGGATCCTTGTAAGAGAAGCGATTTTAGTACTACCAAGGATTAACAAGGTAAGGATTGGTTTCCTCTAAGTCTTGCACACACACAAGTCTTTTCTTAATCCGAAAATGAGATTCAAATCTAATTAGACTTTGAGAAAGATAGAATACACACACTTTGTACCCTTTTCTTGGAAATAACCTAGGGTTTTCAAGAGAAATCCTAGGTTATGGTTTATGTTATAATGCTATGAAATGAATATGGTATGCTTGGTTGTTTCATGCATGGCATTTCATATGTCATATGTCAAGTATTAGTAAGTATGTTTAAGTCCCATGTCACATGCATTTGGGGAAGAATTGTTTTCAAAGAAGTGTTTTCAAAAAGTGTTTTCAAAGAAAAGTTTTATCACGACCCCAAGTGCTAGGGAGGGGGAATGTCCTAGTGGAACTCCTTTGTCCACTCTGAATTGCTTAAGAATGGAGTGGTAACCCCTGGGTCGACAAAGTATCGTCAACGAGCCTCAAATAGATTCTTTTTAAAGGATACCGGCGCAAGGAAGCGCCTAACGCTAGTGGGTGCATAAGGCATGTAACCCGACGAAGTAAGATCGAGTTAATATGAATCTATGTTTATGACGTATTCATCACAGTGCACGGACCATTGATGGTGCGGTAACTAGTAGGAACACGCGGTGCTAAGGGGAGTCGTGTTGTATCCACTCTCTAAATAAGAATATGACCATAAGTGCTAAGGATCACTCGATGCAAATCTTGTGACATGTTCTGATAAGATAAGTTCTGAATAAGTTCACGTGAATAAGAAAAAGTTAAGAAGTTTTTTATTTTATTTTTTATGAAAAGCTCAAGTCTCTGTTACAAGTCTTTTGATAATGGTCAAGTGCATAAGTCAAGTTCTGGTCAAAGGCATAAGTCAAGTACATGTTCATGCACGCATATCATTATATACCTTTTGTATGCTTGTGTGGTATATTGTGTGATTACTTGCTGAAATTTATTGAAATCTCACCGTGATAGTTTCCACTACCATTCCCCAACCGAAATGGTAGAAGTTGTGACAGGTTTAGTAAACGACGACCATGACCAAGAGGAAGAGAGTGGCACCTCCTCCTTCGAAGAGGATTGTGCCTAAGATGGCTGTGAATCGGCCCGAGCCCTCCATCCTAGAGCAACTCGAGGCCATTGACCGAGAGATCACTGGTATACTTAAATTCATTGCGGAGTTCAAGCGGCGTAACAACCGGGACAAGGATAAGGCTTTGGAAAAATGTGTAAAGCCCAAATCTTTTTGAAGAGTACGGGAGTTTAAGTATTTTGAAAAGAAAAAATAAATAAAAAATTAGAGAAGAAGGCAACAATACTTATGGCCAACTTTTGTGGATCTATGTTGTTTTTTTTAGGAAATCCCGTGTTTTGGGAATTTTAAACTATGCTCTGTGATTTTGGGATATTATGCCTTTATGGCTCATGTTTACGTTTGGACAATGTTTTGGATTATAATGTTAGTATGGTGCCATGTGCTTTGCAATGGCTTATCGCATTTCTTAGTTTATCTGACTTTTATTAATTTTTCGCTGCTATGTTATTGCATACTGCTAGTGTACTTAGGTGCATAACATATTATCTGTCATGTATGAGGGGTGTGTAGCCTTATGTTGCATGTCCCAGCGTCTCAGTAACTGTCCAATCCCAAGCGGGGGCTGGGGGCACCACTGAGCATGGTATCATAGCAATTACGTGTCTAAGTAAACCCACACGTTATCTTAGGAATGCATGGTACCTTTAACTAGGCTTGAGATCTGTAGTCATAGGCTTGGATCTTATAGCTTTAAACTTGAATTTATAGGAAGAAGAAGCTACGTACGTAAGATCGCACGTTCAAGGGAAGAAAGGTTATTCCCTTTAAGGAAGGGACTGACCCATGCTGGTTTTGTATATTTTCAGGAAGAAGGAAATTATGGTTCGGAACCGGCGTGAGAATGCATTTCCGAGAGGTGGGGATCAGGAGACTGGGAATCCTCCAATGGAAAGGGGACAGGCTATAGCTGGAGCCATTCACCAGATGACTGAGGTGGTACGTACTCAAATGGAATAAGGACAGAACGCCAGACAAGTACCGCCTTGAAGAGAACAAGGATATACTTACGAGAAGTTCATGGTGTATAGATACCCAAATTTTGTTGGAACTAAAGGACCTTTAAAGGCTAATAAGTGGCTTATGGATTTAGAAGAAAGCTTCGAAATTTAGTGGATGCGCTTAGGAGCAGAAGGTCCAGTACGCGGGTCATATGCTTCAAGGAGAAGCTGGAATTTGGTGGCATACCAAACGACAGCTTTTGGCCCAAGAATTGGGAAGTCTGACCACACTCACTTGGGAACGATTCAAGATAGAGTTTGACAATCGTTTCTTTCCAGAAATGGCTAAGCAGCAAAAAGCTTTGGAATTTGCAAGTTTGACCAAATGGAATATAACGATCGATCAGTATGCCACTCGTTTTATGGAAATGGTGAGGTTCGCACCTCATCTGATCAGTACCGAGAAGATGCAAGCAAGGAAGTTCTAGGACGGTTTGGAACCTCGTATCTGAAACCAAGTAGCATGCTTACAGATAGGAAATTTCCAAGAATTGGTCAATGTAGCTTCGATAGCAGAGGCATAGCAACAAAGACTAATTGCACAAGCTCAAGCGGATAGGAAAAGGGGATTTCCTTACTCATCAGGAAGTAGTACAGGGAAGCAAAAGGCCCCAGTAACCACAAGCAAAGGAAAGGGCGTGGTAGTTGGGAAGGCAGCACCCGTCACTCCACCACCTTGTTGCCAATGTGGGAAAAGGCATCATGGCGAATGTTGAAGGGCCTCGGGAGCATGTTTCAGATGTGGTCAAACCGGCCATATGATCCGGGATTGTCCGCAGATTACGCTTGGAGGAGTGTCAACACCAAACGCTAAACCCAAGACTGCAGCAAAAGCCAATGTTTATGCTATTATGCCAGGAGAGGTAGACCTAGAAGTTGATGAGACGGCAGATGCGGGAGTGATTACTAGTAACATTTCCAACTTTGCCTTAATTCATAGATAGCTTGTGTCTTGGAATCTTGAGTAATCATAGTTACCTCTTTAGGTAAAGTTAGATTGAAGCAGTACGTGGTATGTGCTTTATTTGATTCCGGAGTGTCAAGGTATTTTATCTCTAATAGATGTGTACAACGATGTGAACTCGAGGTTGAGCCAATGTCTCAGAAAGTTTTAGTAGCTATTCCCGACGGGAAGGTAATCGGTTGCACAAGTGTAGTTAAGAACTGTCTGTTGGAAATCGCAGACTTGGTCTTCACCGTAGATTTGATTGTCTTCCACATGATGGAATTCGATCTAATCTTAGGAATGGACTGGTTGTCCAGGCATTACGCCCAGATAGACTGTCGAAGGCGGGAGGTAGTGTTCAATCTACTCGTAGGCGAAAGGATTTGTTTTATGGGTGAGACTGTTCGGCTTGATCTGTCTATGGTAATGGCCAAACAAGTCAAGAAGAGTTTGGTGAACGGGGATGATGTTTATCTAGTAATGATCTGTGACGTAACGGTAGGACCTAAAGAAAACCAAGGAATCCCTGTGATTGAGAATTTTCCCAAGGTTTTTGCCGATGAACCACCCGGATTACCTCCAGATCGAGAGACGAAATTTGTAATTGAGCTTGAACCAGCCACAGCCCTAGTGCATAAGGCACCCTATCGAATGGCCCCAGCAGAATTGAAAGAGCTTAAAGTGCAAATTGAAGATCTTCTAACGAAGGGTTTTATCCGACCTAGCTCATCACCGTGGGGAGCGCCGGTCATGTTTGTTAAGAAGAAGGATGGGACTCTTCGAATGTGTATTGATTATAAGGATCTGAATAAGGTGACTATCAAGAATAAATATCCCTGGCCAAGGATAGACGATCTGTTGGATCAATTACAAGGAACTGGGGTTTTCTCAAAGATTGATCTACGATCCGGATATCACCAACTCAGAATCAGGGAGCAAGATGTCTCTAAGACTACTTTTTGAACTCGCTATGGACACTTTGAGTTCCTAATCATGCCTTTTGGGCTGACAAATGGCCCTACCGCATTTATGGAATTGATTAATCGGATTTTTCGACAATATTTAGACAAATTTGTAGTGGTGTTCTTAAACTACATATTGATCTACTCCCATGATGAGGAAGAGCATAAGAATCATTTGAGGATTGTGCTGGAAATATTGCAGGAACATTAGTTGTATGCCAAACTCAGTAAGTGTGAGTTCTAGCTCTGCGAAGTGAAATTTTTGGGGCATGTGATTTCTAGTAAAGGAGTGGCAGTGGACCTTGCCAAGATTGATTTTGTAATAGAATGGCAAAGGACAACTAATGCCCATGAAGTATGTAGTTTCCTCAGTTTGGTAGGATACTACCGAAGGTTTGTAGAAGGGTTTTCTAGACTTTCTAGCCCTTTAACGGCACTGACAAGAAAGAATGCTAGATATGTATGGACTAAGCAGTATGAGAAGAGTTTTTAGGAATTGAAGAAGAGGTTGACTTTGGCCTCAGTATTGGCATTACCAGAACCTCATAAGCTTTACGTAGTTTACAGTGACGCCTCTAAGATGGGTTTGGGATGCGTTCTAATGCAAGACGCAAAAGTCATCGCTTATGCTTCCCGACAGCTCAAAGGCCATGAACGAAATTATCCTAACCATGACTTGGAATTGGTAACGGTAGTTTTTGTACTAAAAATTCTGAGGCACTATTTGTACGGAGAGAAATGCGAAGTGTACACGGACCACAAAAGTCTAAAGTAACTATTCAATCAGAAAAATCTGAATATGAGGCAATGAAGATGGGTGGAGACCATTAGTGATTATCAGTGTGAGATTAAATATCACCCCGGCAAGGCTAACGTTGTAGCTGATGCACTTAGCCACAAGGCTCAAACAGACTTACCATCGATCTTAGCAAGATTAAGGAACCTAATGATTGGAGATCCGGCGCAAGATGCCCTTTTTGCAATAGTACAGGAGTTCATATCTGTGACTGAAGAAGAAATCCTGGAGGGACAGCGCAAAGATGAGAAACTGGTGAAGTTTCGACAGAAGATTCTGAAATCAGAAGGGCTGCAACATTTCTCTATTGGAAGGAATGAGATGCTCTTTTATAAGGAGATGAAAGTAATTCCTAACATCTTGAACTTAAGGAAAAGCTACTAAGGGAGGCTCATTGCACCCCTTACACAGCACACCCTAGCAGTACAAAAATGTACCAAGATTTAAAAGGTCAATTTTGGTGGGATGGAATTAAAAGGAAGTAGCTGAGTTTGTGGCAAAATGCTCCATCTGCCAGATGGTAAAAGCTTAACATCAAAGACCGGCAGGTGAACTACAGTCATTACTTATCCCAGAGTGGAAATGAGATGATGTGTTTATAGACTTTGTAATCGATTTGCCAAGGACATCTTCAAGAAAGAACTCGATATGGGTTATAGTCGACCGATTGACTAAGAGCACACACTTTCTACCCATAGCTAAAACATATTCTATAGAGAAACTTTCTTGAATCTATGTTAAGGAAATCTTCCGGTTGCACGGAGTACCTAAGACCATAGTATCAGACTGAGATACTTGTTTTACTTCATGATTTTGGCAGAGCTTGCAAAAGATGTTAGGCACTCGTCTGAATTTTAGCAGTGCTTATCATCCTTAGACGGACAGACAGACAGAACGTACAATCCAGACCTTGGAAGACATGCTGCGAGCATGCGTTATGGAGTTAAGCGGTGATTGCGAAAGTCACCTACCTTTGGTGGAATTTGCCTACAAGAAGTGGGTGAAAGGAAAATGTTAGGACCCGAATATTTACAAGAAGTTCAAAGACAAGTAACCATGATTCAATAAAGAATGAAAGCAGCCCATAATAGACAGAAGAGCTATGCCAATAACCGACATAGGAGTTTGGAGTTTGCAGTAGGAGATTGAGTATACCTAAAAGTAGCGCCCATGAAAGGAGTCGTATGTTTCGGTAAAAAGGGAAAGTTAAGTCCCCGATAGGTAGGACCCTATGAGATAATCGAAAGAGTCGGTCCAGTGGCTTACAAATTGAATCTGCCAACAAAGATGCAGGGAATACATAATGTAATTCATGTGTCAACCTTGAAGAAGAGTTTCAGAGAAAAACGACCAATAGTTATGGAGCCCGACGAGATTCAGCTTCAACCCAACTTGCCTTATACAGAATGGCCAGTATAGATCGTGGATCGTACGGAACAGAAGTTGAGGAATTGGAAGATACCTCTAGTGAAAGTGCTTTGGAATAACCCGGAATTTGAAGAAGCAACTTGGGAACGGGAGGATACAATGAGAAGCGAATATCCTCATTTGTTTGTATCTTAGAACCTTTGATGTATGCATGAATTGTGTGATATGGATGTATATATTTGTTGTGAATGTTTGTTCTGTGAGAAATTGTTTGTTCTGCGTTTGTTAGTTTAACTAATGTAACCATGTGTACACCTACCAAACCCTTGAAACAGGGGATGGCACGAACTAGAAGGACCCCTCGTATGTCTGTCTCTTCAATGGCACAGTTGAGAGAACAAAGAGAACGTCGTATCAGAGAGCGCCTTAGAAGAAAACAATAGGTGTTAGCAGAACAATCAAGACAGATGTAAATGTTTGAGCATCATCGCACTCATGTGATGGATGCAGACGTTCGAGGAAGGCTTCATTTCGGACGAGCATTACCACATGAGGAACGGCAGTCGTGGAGTAGCTCAAAGGAAGCAAAATGAGAAATCTACGTAATTTCAATCCAGAAGCATAATCGAGCCGTACAGCGGAAGAATGCACAAGTTAATTCGTACCCTTTGAGACCTCGGATATGTCTGCGGATCGTATTCATTTTCATGAAGAAGGTCAACCAATCGAGGGCACGAAACTTGAGATAAAGCATAGGTTGAATGAAATGCGAGTCAATATGTATTTCGATTACGATTTGGAAGCTATATTTTACTTTTCATAGGATTCCATGATCGTGGAGGCAGAAGAAATGCCCTCATCCTCAACATCGTCTGAGAAGTCTACGGCCGCTTATGGAAAAGGTAGCAGTCTGGTATCTCTTCTTATGATTGTTTTGATTAATGGTTGCAGTGCCGATTTCGAGGACGAAATCTTTTTCTAAGGAGGGGAGGATGTGATGACCCGAGTTTTGTCTAGGCTTGGCTCTTAGAATTTGTTCTATGTTGCCATGGCATTTTAGGAGCCTTAGTTAATTTGGAAGGCCTTAGAATCTTTGATGCAGTAACTTGAGCCCAAGAAGAGAGTGGCCCAAGTTTACTTTGGAATTTCGGCCGTATTTGGAAACTTAGGTCCAATGGTTTAGGCCCATGATCCAATTCTAAGTTGCTAGTGCCATGTGTCATAAGAATGTTACACCTTGAACCTAGTCGTCTTGATTGTGGGTTGAGGGGGAAAGAGAGGTGTAGGAAGGCACCAAGATGGGCTTACACGCCTAGCCCATTGTTTTTGTCCAGAATTCGAGTTCCAAGGTAAATTTCTTGGAAATGGAAGCTTAGGGAAGTGAAATGGAACTTTTCTAGAAGTTTTGCATAGGAAACTGAAGGGAGGCCTATGGGATTTTGAATTTAGTTAGCTTTTGCCATGTGTCAAGCATGCACCAAGTTTCTAGAAGATTTTGTGAAGAGACTTTTGTATCAAGGACAAGCTTGACCTTAGGGTTTCGGCTAGCACACTCCGAAGCATTCCATTCACTTGGAAGATGAAGTAACATCTTGAGAAAGGAAAAGTGGAGGGGACGGCTATGGCTATGGCACGCGCCCAGTGCCACTTGTCTTCCATGCCAAGAGTTATTTGTTGGGAATTGGAAAAGGCATGTATGGTTTTACCAAGTTACCCTTGAAGAGATATTCACTTGTTTAATGAAAGGAATGGCATAAAGGGGAAAAAAGGGATTTCGGCCAAGGAGAAAAAGTTCCACATGCCACCCCCCAAAAATATCCCTTTCTAATGCAATCCAAGTGGGGAACTCCAAGAGGCATTCCGGCAATAGGGAAAGGGAGAAGAAGAAACCTTGTCACTTGTCATCCATGCAAGGACTTCGGATGCAACCAAGGAGGGAAGTGAAAGATCTCATATATAAAGAGAATGGTTCACGCCTAGGGGCTTTTCTCTTGCCATTTTTTAGATTTGCATGAGCTTCCACTCTCTCCACACAATTCTCACATGTTCATTTGAAAGTTCCCTCATTTTTCTTGTATTTTCTTTCCAACCAAGCAAGGAGGATCCTTGTAAGAGAAGGGATTTCGGCACTACCAAGGATTAACAAGTTAAGGATCGGTTTCCTCTGAGTCTTGCACACACACAAGTCTTTTCTCAATCCGAAAATGAGATTCAAATCTCATTAGACTTTGAGAAAGATAGAACACACACACTTTCTACCATTTTCTTGGAAATAACCTAGGGTTTTCAAGAGAAACCCTTGAGGCCGATTAGTGAAGGGGGGGTCTTCATCCTCCATGCTTCAACCATCACATGTATTTTGCCTACTTTAGGTTTTGTTTTACCTAATGAGTGAAAGGAAAGGGTTTTAGCCTAAAAACCCTAGAAGGTGAATGGTTTAAGAACAAGTGATGCCCTAGAAATCCACATACACACTCAAGAACATGAGATAGGGTTTTAGATGCTCTTTCTACTATAGTATGTTCGGATTTACAGCTTGCTAGTATTCCCTTAAGCGGATTTCATAAGTATACACTAAACTTACTCTTGGTTAATATTCATATATGATTGTGTAAATCCTTCCATGGTTTTTGATTGCTTTGTTTGTTATCTCTTGGTTGTTTGCTTGAATATGATAATATGATCTTGAGTAACTTTAAGGAAGGAAGTACATGCTTCGGATCTGTGATGAAAATGCCATGAAATATGCCTATGAGTTTCGGTTTTTACGTGATTGAGGTTGATGGTTTGTGCAACATGATGTTTCAGTTTGAACATGCTTTGGAAGTTTCGGACATACTAAAAAATCTATGATTTCAAGTCTTAGCTTATTATGTTTTGATTTCTATGATATATGTTTGAGGATTGGAACATGTTTATGAGATGAATCTTCATGTTTTTGTACCCATGAGTTTCGGTTTAAGCAAGTTTTCATGGTTTTGTGTATATGTTTTTATATCTCTTATGGTTTATGTTATCATGCTATGAAATGAATGTGTTATGCTTGATTGTTTCATGCATGGCATTTCATATGTCATATGTCAAGTATTAGTAAGTATGTTTAAGTCCCATGTCACATGCATTTGGGGAAGAAGTGTTTTCAAAGAAGTGTTTCCAAAGAAGTGTTTTCAAAAAGTGTTTTCAAATAAAATGTTTTCGAAGAAAATTTTTATCACGACCCCAAGTGCTAGGGTGGGGGAATGTCCTAGTGGAACTCCCCTGTCCACTCTAGAGTGCTTAAGAACGGAGTGGTAACCCCTGGGTCGACAAAGTATCCTCGATGAGCCTCGACTGGATTCTTTTTAAAGGATACCGGAGCGAGGAAGCGCCTAATGCTAGTGGGTGCATAAGGCATGTAACCTGACGAAGTAAGGTCGAGTTAATATGAATCTCTGTTTATGATGTATTCATCACGATGCACGGACCGTTGATGGTGCGGTAACTAGCAGGAACACGCGGTGCTAAGGGGAACCGTGTTGTTTCCACTCTCTGAATAAGAATATGAGCATAAGTGTTAAGGATCACTTGATGCAAATCTTGCGATATGTTCTGATAAGACAAGTTCTGAATAAGTTCACGTGAATAAGAAAAGGTTAAGAAGTTTTTTTTTTTTTATGAAAAGCTCAAGTCTCTGTTACAAGTCTTTTGATAATGGTCAAGTGCATAAGTCAAGTTCTGGTCAAAGGCATAAGTCAAGTTCATGTCCATGCACGCATATCATGATATACCTTTTGTATGCTTGTGTTAACTGTGGTATGTTGTGTGATTACTTGTTGAGATTTCTTGAAATCTCACCGTGGTAGTTTCCACTACCATTTTTCAACCGGAATGGTAGAAGTTATGATAGGTTTAGTAAACAATGACCATGACAAAGAGGTAGAGAACGACACCTCCTCCTCCGGAGAGGATTGTGC
Organism: Juglans cinerea; assembly: GCA_961763995.1. NCBI lineage: Eukaryota > Viridiplantae > Streptophyta > Magnoliopsida > Fagales > Juglandaceae > Juglans > Juglans cinerea. The sequence goes on from CAUIVZ010000003.1 coordinate 28,428,548, forward strand.
CTAAGATGGTTGTGAATCGCCCGAGCCCTCCATCCTAGAGCGACTCGAAGCCATTGATCGGGAGATCACTAGTATACTTGAATTCATTGTGGAGTTCAAGCGGCGTAACAACCGGGACAAGGATAAGACTTTGGAAAAACGTGTGAAGCCTAAATATTTTTGAAGAGTACAGGAGTTTAAGTATTTTGAAAAAAAAAAAAAAGAGAGAGAAGGCAACAGTACTTATGGCCAACTTTTGTGGATCTGTGTTGTTTTTTTGAGGAAATCCCGTGTTTTGGGAATTTTAAACTATGCTCTATGATTTTGGGATATTATGCCTTTATGGCTCACATTTACGTTTGGACAATGTTTTGGATTATAATGTTAGTATGGTGCCATGTGCTTTGCAATTGCTTATCGCATTGCTTAGTTTATCTGACTTTTATTAATTTTTTGTTGCTACGTTATTGCATACTCCTAGTGTACTTAGGTACATAGCATATTATCTGTCATGTACGAGGGGTGTGTAGCCTTGTGTTGCATGCCCCGGCGGCTCAGTAACCGTCCAATCCCAAGCAAGGGCTGGGGGCGCCACAGAGCATGGTATCAAAGCAATTACGTTTCTGGGTAAACCCACACGTTGTCCTAGGAATGCATGGTACCTTTAACTAGGCTCGAGATCTGTAGTTATAGGCTTGGATCTTATAGCTTTTGGCTTGAATTTAGAGGAAGAAGAAGCTACGTTCGTAAGATCGCGAGTTCAAGGGAAGACAGGTTTTGACTAATTTAGGATTTTGTATCCTAATTCCAAAACTTATCAAAATTTACATTCCTCATGTAAATTTTTTCTTAAATCTAAATATCTAATCTATTAAAATTTTAAACACATCACAACTATGTTCACAACAAAAATTAAGGTCGAAACATGCCAGGGCTAAAAGCCTTAATTTTTGTTGCAATTCTATCCAACTTCAAATCACATATTCAAACTAATTTATGAAATATCTAAAGATCACTTCCTATGTTTTAAAATCATGCTAAGACCATAAAATATATACTTCAAAAATCACAAACTCCTTATGACAAGAAAATGTTAAAACACCAAGACTTTGAACAACTCTCTGATGAAATTGGTCTATTTCATTTTGCAATAAGCTCCAAGGACTCCAAAAGTCCATAAGCATATGTTAACATGTTCCTAAGTCTATAATATACTTGAACAAACAAATCAGAGATCACAAAAAGCACAAAACATCATCCAACACAATCAACTTGCATACTATCTTCAAAACCGAGTACCAAATGCTTTGATTTAAAATCAAAACAATTAAAGTTCTAAACATGATCTAAGTATTAAATCTTAGATCACATGGTTAAGATTGCACTAAAACAAAAGGCAAACCGTGAGACTCAAAATTTGTGTCCTAACCGAGTACCATGTTTTCTTGACTTAGATCACACACTTCAAATCTGGAATATTCAACAACTAAACCTCAAAGAACAAAAAGACATGCAGTGTAATCAAGTCCTAAACATGATCCTATCATAAAATCCAAAAACAATCATATGGCAAACATTTCATAAAAACCTTAAGCAACCCGAAAGTTTCAATATGTAGCCATATCAATATCAAGTTCCTATGCATACATAACAGTTTATTTCATCAAGAGCACAACCATTAATCTTCAAAATTAACCTCCCTAACATATAGATCAGACTCCTAAGATCAACATAAGTGAATATAAGACCATAGGATAATGCTTTCATAACCAAATATTAACACTTACTCAAAGTAGAAACTGTTTTTACACCTCCAGGATCCAATTTTCTAAAATCATGAAAAGTTTTAGTAAAAATCCTTAATATGCAAAAAAACTAAATCAACCTTACATGTTAATATGTTAACTCTAAACCATAAAAGATCAGACCGATATCATGCCAAAAACTTCATCAAAAAAATCAAAGTTCCACACAACATCTAGACTATCCCCAAGTAAGACCTTTGCATGCTTAAATAGAATTTTTACTAATCAAACGTCCATGCAGAATCACACAAAATATACCATTGGAAACTAGGCTTAAATAGGAACAACTTTTATGAAGGTATTTTTGTGAGAATCTACCTACAAAGGCTTCAACAAAATCAACCAAAATAGCTAGAAAAGTTGTTCGAAATCTCCTGTAGAGTTCTCTCCAAGAAAGCAAAGTGAAAGTGACCAAAACATGAAGAACAAGCCTTGAATGACTTATACAGAGTTGGGGGGGAGGGGGGACTGAGAAGGGATGTGAGAGTGACTACTTGATGGAGGTTTTGTCTGTCAAAACCATGGCCATCAACACGGGGTTTCTGCCTTGGAAGTTGTCGTGTGATGGGTGGTGGTGAGCTGGCTAATTGACCTCCCATCAACCATTATTTGGGGCTGACATGGGCAATGAAAGTACACTCATGGCAGTGAGGAAACTTCCTCAAGTATCCATGCATAGGTGGAGCTTTTCAGTGGGCCTAAACCGATTGTGCCTCATTTGTGGCAGTAGGGTTTGGTTTGGAGTTTTGATTTCTAACAAGCCAAAATCTAATTTTTCTTAGAGCATCGAAGTGATGAGCTCCACGTTGTGCCATTATTGTCTAGTTGACCACCTCCAGTTGATTTTCTACGGTGTCTCCTGATCCTGGCACATGATCTAGCATTTTGGGGGGGAATGGTAGTTGATACTACCACAGTGAGATTTGATTACAAATCTCAGCAAGCTAACAAAGAACTTGACTGACAGTTTAAATATGAATGCATGATAGCAAAAGCATGAATGTATAATCATAATCACAAATAAGCATGGCGTGACTTGACATATAATATAACATGAACTAACATGACTTAAACAAAGCATGGATTGAACTTGAAACTCCACATGACATGAACTGGCATGAGAAGAACTGAACTGACGTGAACTTATATGACATAAAGTTGAACATGAATTGAACTTGAACTAAACACGAACTGACTAAAATTGAACATGAACTGAACGTCAAAAAACATGAGCATGAACATGAAATACATGAACTTGAATTGTATTCTTGTTTCATGGAGTTACCACGATGTCCTTATCTCATCGAGTTGCCACGATGTTCTTATCTCATAGAGTTGCCACGTTGTTCTTGTCTCATAAAGTTACCACGATAGAGTAGTCTTGTCTTATGGGGTTACCACGATAGTGTAGTCTTGTCTCATGGGATCACCATGATTTAATAATAATGACTTGAGCAATAACTTCCCTGTATATGGACGTAACATGACTAGACGTGGAAGATACTGTTTTGGAGACATACTCCAAACTTGAGACATGATGTGACATAAAATGAAAGGACAGATAGACTGACATAACGTAACGTGAGATGTACGCGAGATGAATGACATGGCATGATATGAAACAGACGAACATTTTGTAACATGGCATAACATGTAACAGGCAAACATTTTGTGACATGGCATAACGTATAACAGATAACATTACATGACATGGCATAATGTGTAAAAGATAACATTGGGTGACATGGCATAACATGTGATAGATAACTTTACATGACAGAATATATAGTGTAACAGACAAATATATCTTGATAGAATAGATAGTGTGACACGTAAATTGTCGTGACAGAATATAATATGGGTAATAGTCATCATGTAGTGATATGGAATAGCATGGCATATAGGATAACATAAGTACATAAACAATTATTCCCTTACCCATCATACATACATAGTAATCTAACAATAAGTTAGAAGCTAACTTATAACGATTGCCGTGTGTATGAAGAAAGCATGAAACACGAGAAACTGTAAGTATGAATTTCTAAACGCTAGAACTTCATCATTGATAACTTAGAAACATGAAAAATACTATCTTAGAGTAAAATTACCATTTTATTGTCTTCATGTGAAAAAATGATCATTTTATCCCTAACTTAAGGATTTTACATCCTAACTCCTAATCTCACCAAAATCTTTATTTTTCATGTAAATTTTGTCCTAAATCCAAATATATAATTAGAAAAAATTTAAATCAAATCACAACTATCACAAACATGCTAAGGCTGAAACTTTCAAGGGCAAAATACTTTGATTGTTGGTTGTCATTCTATCAACCTCATAACTCATGCTTAAAACCGAAATATTACAACATAGATTAGCACATCCTATGTTTAAAAAGTATACAAGAACAACCAATTAAACTCACATTATAAAATCACAAGTCTTTTTATAACAAAGCTAAAAGCTTTAACTAAAACATAACCTTTGATTCACAAGGTTTTATCTCCTCTTTTTTTTTTAAACATTTCCAAGAACTCTAAAGTTCAAAAATAACTTCCAATATATTCCTAACATACTCATAAGAAATATCATCTCTTGTATCATCAAGTAAAAATCACCAAAAGTCACAAAATTCATCTAGAAATACTCGGCTTCAACACTTCACCAAAAACATATTTTCTCAAAGTTTGGTTTTGATCAAACTACTTGATCTGGAACATAACATGACAAAAATCATAAACCAACAAAATCACATGGTTTAAAAAAATGTCCAAAAGTAGATTCAAGCATTAAATTCAAGATCACATGGCCATATTTGCATCAAAACAACCACATACCCGAAAACCTCAAATATGTGACCTAACCAAGTCTCTTCATGCATAAAAAAACATATCTTTAACACCAACACTAAAAATATTCAAGCTAACATCCCAAAATCTAGATCAAAGACTTGGGATCATCATATAAAAATATCAAAGCCATTGGAGCATGATTTTACCACAAAGATCTAAGCTTTCACAAAATAGAAATTGTTTTACTCCTTCTAGTTCCAACATTTTAGATTGAAGAAAAAAATTCATCAAAATCTTATAAAATGCAACAAATCCTTATCAAAATTTCATATAAACATGTTAACTACACTCCATAAAAATTTCGGACCAAGAACTTTCCAATAGCTTGGTCAAAACCTCCAAAATATTAAGCACTATCCAGTTTACCGCTCAAGATGACCTTTAAGAGTTTAAAACAACTTTTGACTAATCAAATGGCCATGAAGATCAACAATAGAGATATCCAAATAAACTAAACTCAAAGAGGAACATCTTTTGTGAATGGAGATTTGTAAGAAAAATACTTACAAAGGCTTAAAAAATGGCAAGCAAAAGGGGTTAGGAAAGCTATCCGAGAGATCTTCTAAGTTTCTCTCCAAGAAACATGTGGGAAAAGGGATGAAATGATTAGGGGATGGTCTAAATGTCTCATACACAATCTAAGGGGTGAAGAGAGGGATTGAGTGACACTTGAGGGATGGTGGTTTTGACCAAAACAAGGGACAAACCAGCCCATGGTATTAGATGTCTAGAGTTGTCGTGTGGATGGGTGGTGATGAGGTGCATTTTGCTCTCACATCAAGTACAATTGGGGGCTGCATTGAGAAGAAGTTTGTTAGTGATGGAAGGGGTGAAACTTCCTCCAGAAGCCTTGCCAAGATGGTCCAATTTCGTGGGCCTTAATGAGTGTTAAGCCTTAATCGAATAGGCCTCAATTTGGGGTTTAAAGAGGGTTTAGCTAGAATTTGGGTTGCTATAAGGCCCAAATCCAACTTTTATTGACCCAACAAAATTTCCAGGACTTAAATAGTTGAATAATAAAGTCATAACATGATTTTAATTGGTTAATAGCATGTGGAAGTGATTTAATAAAGTGACTAAACATGAAGCTAGAAACTAAATCCATTTAGGGTTTGGAAACAAGTTTGGGGTTTGGGGAAATCGTTTAGGCTTTATGTTTCAACCAACCTTTTGAGATTTCAATTGGATTCTAAATATTTAGGGTTTTTCTAGGGTTTAAACCTTCTTTGGTTTGTCACAATTGGATGGTTGGATGGAATAGGGTTTTGCTTAGGCGGCATGATCTCAATGCTTCATTTCCTTTACATTTTCATCTCTTAGTGCCAAGTGTGGCTAAGATATTGCCAAGTGTCCAAATAAAACTTCTCTAACTTAATTTGGACATTCCACAGTGTCCCCTCATATTGGGCTGGGCTTAGAAACCTAGTATGGGTCTGGGATATTTTATCCCCTCCAGTTCAATTGTTAACGCCTAAAAATAGCAGAATAAGCCTGAAGCAGAGAAAGAGTCATTCTCGGCCTGCTGAGACTATTTGGACCTCAATCGGTGCTGTATGCAGCCCCTGGCAGTGGTCCGGTGCGGCTGCACAGTGTCTGTGCATTCATTCATGGCAGTGAGTAGTAAATATACACAGGAAAAATATAAGAGAGGGAGACACACAAATTTATGTGGTTTGGCACTAGGCCTATGTCTACGGGTCGTTCAGAAATTCAAATCCACTATATTATGTTTATTTTACAGTCTCTCATACTCTCTCATCCTCTCTTTACAATAGAAATTAGAGCTCTATTTTCTGGTGGAGATCTCGTCGTTGGAGTCCCTGTCATGAGGTTGAAAAAGCTTAAGCCCAACTCGAAGTCCTCCTAAAACTCATCTAGAAGCCCCATTTATCCTCTACTCCTCAGCTCTTTGTCCCCTCCTTCCTTCTAACTTTCTTCCTTCCTAATGAGTCCTCATATTGGGCTGGGATATTTTATCCCTTCTAGCTGCCTACGATTCTTAATGCCAATTCACTTTGAAAGAAAGCCTTAGGAATCTACAAGATAAAATATACAACTGAGGTAGTTTGAAGAAATCTGTAGCAAAATAAATTTCAGGAGTGCATCCCTTGCTTTCTGCTTACGTTTAGGCGATAAACATCTCCCTGCGCGAGGCTAGGAAGAAGATAGCCTCAACCGCGTAAGGTGCGAGCACGGAGCTTGGCTTCATTGGGAAAGGTGCTAGCGCAAAACTCAGCTTTTGCCAGAGATGTGCTCGACCACGTGAGGTGCGAGCGTGGAGCTCATCTTCGTCAGGAGATGTGCTTGACCGCGTAAGGTGCGAGCGCGGAGCTGGGCTTTTGCAGTAGAACTGCTCAACCGCGTAGGGTGCGAGCGTAGAACTCAGCTTTTACGGGAGATCTGCTCGACTGCGTAAAGTGTGAGCGTGGAACTCGGCTTTGTCGGGAGATGTGGTTGACCACGTAAGGTGCGAGCATCTCAACATCCTTAAGAGATGTGCTCGACCACGTAAGGTGTGAGCGCAGAGCTCAGCTTCTTTGGGAGATGTGGTCGACCGCGTAAGGTGTGAGCGTGGAGCTCGACATACTCAGTGGATGTAATTGACCGCGTAAGATGCGAGCGTAGAGCTCAACTTTTGCAGGAGATGTGCTCCACCGCTAAGGTGCAAGCATGGAGCTCGTCTTCGTTGAGATGTGCTCAGCTTCGGTGGGAGAGGTTCTCGACCGCATAAGGTGTGAGCAAGATGCTTGGCTTCTATGCGCGCGAGGGTGGTGGGCAGTCAAGTGACTTGCCTGCCTATTTGGGCACCTTAGAGGCTAGGCGGTCCTGACCTTTTTTGTCTATTGACGTGTTATGAAAATAGTGATAAGCCGAGCAGCCAAAAGACTGGACTTACTTCTTTGACGTGACAGAGGTCGAGTAGTTCATAAGACTGGACTCGCCTTGTCGCTCTGGCGGAGGTCAAGCAGTGCGTAAGATTGAATTCGCCTCATTCTTCTGGTGAAGGTCTAGCAGTGCTTGAGACTGGACTCGCCTCGTTGTCCCTCGTAAAAGTGAGGGAGGTCAAGCAGTGAATATCATTGGACTCGTCTGTCATTGTCAAAAAGCGTATATTCATCCGACATTTTTGTTTTCGATGGTGTTGGTGAATTTTTCTTTTCCGATGCGGATTTTTGTTGACGTTTCCATTTTGCTGTCAATGTCAAAGTTTGTTTGTAGTGAACCATGCAAAGTGGTCAGGGAACCCATCGCCCCCTGGGTCCAGCTTAAGTGGTTGCTGGGCCTGTCGATCAATTCTTGTAGGTAACCCGCACAAGGTAGTTGTAGAGCTCGGAAGCACATTAACTCTGAAGGCTCATTCCGTTGATTGGGTGGTGGTTAAGCAGGACGTTAGCCTAGACTAGCCCCGTTGACTGGATGGAGGTCGAGCAGGATGTTAGCCTGGACTCACCCCATTGATTGGATGGAGGTCAAGAAGGACGTCATCCTAGACTCGCCTGGTTGACTAGATGGAGGTCAAGCAGGACGCCAGCCTGGACTCGCACCATTGACTGGATGGAGGTCGAGCAGGACGTCAGCCTAGACACGCCCCGTTGATTGGATGGAGGCCGAGCAAGATGTCAGCCTGGACTCACCCCATCAATTGGATGGAGGTCGAGTAGGACGTCAGCCTGGACTCTTTCCATTAACTGGATAGGTGGGTCGAGCAAGTGTCAGCCTGGACTCACCTGGATGACTGGATAGAGGTCGAGCAGTACGTCATATTGAACTCGCCTTGTTGACCCTTGTAGATGTGAGGTTTCCAAACCTCATTTTCCTTTCCTCACACTTATCCATCTGATCCTTACTCTCAGTGACATGCTCAGCATAGAATCTATCTCTAGCTCTTCTTTTCCAACTAACTCGTCTTTTTTATCTTTCCAGAATGAGGGCCTGATCTATCAAGAACTCATCCAAAGCATTAATGTGTGATGCCAATGTGGAATCTGCTAATGTGGCACCAGCTTTAGTCTCCTACTGATCTCGAGTAGAAACTGGCACCAAATTGTTTGCACCTTCCTTATCTGTGCCAGCTTCTATTTTGAGAAGTTTGACCTCACTATTAATTGGTATCTCTTCAAATTTGGATATAGTTTCCTTTCCCAGACCTCTCATCCCTTCCTCGTACCCTCTCTTATCTTCCTCCCCTTTCTCCACATTATGCTCCTCTGACAAAATAACAGCACTTGCCTTCTGAGGACTACTACCCTTATTAGCTTCCTACAATTGCTCCTGCATAGAAGCCTTTCCTTTTGAGGCATCATCACCTCCCCTCTGCCCTTTCTGCCATGGATTTTCATAGAACTACTCTGCTCTATCACCTCCACCACCATACCTCTTTTGGTTATTCTTGTTATTAGAAACTACAGTAGCATGCAGCCAAGGCCCATATTGGTGTATATCTACTTCATCACTTATGGCAGGTGTCAATTTTGGACCAAACTTTTTAACATGTTTAATAACACCACACTTAAAGTAGAAAGTTGGTAGCCTCTCGTACTTAAACTGCAACCATATTTGGTGGCCATCAAAATTTAAAAAAGTACCTCTAACCAAGGCTTTGGTGATGTCCACTTCTACTTTAAGTCTCATGAACTTCCCCCATCCAATCCCCCATTGATCAGCAATGACATCTAAAACTTTCCCTGCGCATTTCCTAACCAGCATGCCAACTTCTTGTGTCATGCATGCTAGAGGCATGTTGTGCACTTGTAGCCAAAAAACTTCCTTCTTAAAAGGAATGTCATTCAGAGATAAGTCACCCTCAAACTCCTGGAGGCACACCAGCCATCTATCAAAAGACCAAGGCCTCCCTTGAATGATCTTCTGTCTATCCTCTTCCTTTTGAAACTCTAGCAAAAACTTGTTCTCACCCAAGTCAGAGAATTCTATCCATCCTAATGTGTTCCAGATCTTTGACATGGTCATCTTGAATGATTCTCGGTTAACAACTTTGTTTTCAATGACCATGGCAAATAAGCATGACCTTCCTCTTTCCTTTGCCTTGTTATGGGTGGATGACTCCACCTTGACTTCTTTACTCTCCTGCTCTGTAAGGCTAAAGCCTTCCCATTGCTTATCAACTCTTCAGGCTAGGAGACCCATCCTAAGAGACTCTCATCTATGACGAGAGAAAAAAAACCTCACCCCTCTAGGAAGGAGAGGAAAAGTTCCGCTGGGGCTACTACGAATTTGACTGCTATATGCCTATATATTAGTATTAGTTATAGTGATTTATCAATTTCAGTTTAAATTTTTACAATTTCAGTTTATTTTTAAATTAAATTATGATAAAGTGTTATTAATATATATATATATATATATATTATGTTTAAAGCATATGATCAATTAAATTTTCATGTTTAAAATTAAAATTTTATTTTATAAATTATAAAAACATTATTTTATATATAGTTATAATTTATATTACTATATATGATATATAAAAAATATTATATATAATATTAAAAAAATAATTTAAAATATATATTATATGGAACCAGTCCGGTCCGGGCCTAAAAAGCCTAGAACCGGAACCGGACCAGTTCGGTCTGGTTTGAACCAGTTTTCTCATTTCCTATTTTTTTTTTCCCTAATGACATGTTGTTTCCCTCAAATTTAAACCTCAAATCAATCATTCAAGACATTAGTAAAACATGTAAGATCATATCAAGACATGTCATGGCTAAAATTTCATCCCAAAATAATTTATTCAAGCACATCTTCAAATCTGAACCAAAATGCATCTCTTCAAGTTAAACCTAATATTACTCAATCAAATCCTCATTCTCATGCCATAATTCAAAGTCTAACATATCATCCCAACACCTAACAAAACGATAGATAGGGTAGGATTACTCACTAAACAGTGGCATTGATGCTCCAAAAATCTAATCACTCTAAGAACTCACTCTCAAACACTCGGTTTCACCCTTCTCTCGCACTAGGAGTATTTTGCTCTCAAGAATGCTTGAGGGAGTTGCATGAGGAGTGAAAGGTGAAGGGGGTATTTATAGGACTCAATGGAGGGGTGAGAGGCAAGGAGGGGCACAACTTGGCTGAAGGGTGAGGGTTGTGAGTGGTTGATGTGAGCGGTGGAGGGTGTTGAGTGCCATTTTAGTTGTGCCTTAGCTTGGTCAATTTAATAGTGGCCTAAAGCCTCATAATTACATCATGGTCTAGTGCTAGAAGGTGTGCATAGGTGCAGGAGGCTGCATGGTTCAGAATTTTGAAACAAAATTTCACAAGGAAGCAAGTCATGGCCGACGGTTTTGGTTCCTCCAAAACTGTCCAGTTTTTATCCCTCTTTTGTCCCATCTTCTTGGTCTTATTTGTGGGCATAAATGCCACCATTGAGTGGCCTTCCCAAGTGGGTAAAGAGGTATGAGTGGTGGTCACTTGATTGGGTTTGAGCAGAAAATGAAAGAAGGGTTTGGAAGTGCATGAGTTTCGGTCAAATTGATCTTCATCACCATCCCATTTGCCAATTGGTTTTGAGGTTCATAGAAGGGGATTGGCTAAGCTTGTAATGGAGTGCTTTGAAGCACTTTCTTAGGGTGAAATTAGCAGATGTGGTGGTGTGTGGAGGTGGGTAATTTAAGTGCAGAAAATCCTTGAAGAAACAAGGATATTTGGTTTTGGACTAAACCTCATTTCCCAGGTGAATAGTGGTGACTTTGGCTTCTCTTATGGAATTGCTTTTGGCCAACTCTTAGGTATGGTTTTCGGTGATATCATGAGGTTTGAATGGTGTATAAAATGTCTTGAAAAACTTATGGAAAAAGCATGGCTTTGGTAGCTTGTTGAAGGGTTGCATGGTTTTGCACCAAGGGTGTCAATTGGTGGGTTGTGGTGGCATTGAGATACCTTTGTCTCAAATGACATGGGTTGGGTTAATTTAACCTTCAAAGGTTGTCTAAAAGTGATGCAAAACAAGTGTAAAAGACAAAAAATTTCAGATCGAAAATTATGAAGAAAAGATCTTGAAAAAAACTATGCAAGTCAAGATGTTTGAGTTACTATAGTTACTATTCATGGGTGTGATGAAGAGTAACCTTAACTCAAGTTAGAAGTCTTACCATGGTTGAAAGGGAACCATAGCGGCATGTGGGATGGGTATGTGGGTCCCACATAGAAGAGTAATATGAAATACAAGACTTGGACTTTAAGTGTTAGGTTCTTATTGGACCTTATGAACAAGCCTTTGTTGTAGGCCTAGAAGTGAAATTATCCATGGGCCTCATGTTTAGATTTATTGGGCCTTTCCTTGGCCTCAATAGTCCACTTGGTTGAGTCCTAACTTTGGGTCTTGCCAAAATTGGCCCAATAGCCTTAGATCTTACTAAGTTGGGCCAATAGTCTTATGTCTTCTAAATTTGGCCTAATGTCTTGTGTCCATCAAGTTAGGCCTAAGTCTTTGTGTCTATCATTAGCTCATCTCATCTTAGTAAATTATGGCCCTTATTAAACCACTATTGGGCCTTCTCAAAATCCATCGAACACTTTAACCAAGTCACTTAGCCCACCAAGGTTGAATGTCTCCACTACGCCTTGTGTCATTCTTCCATTGGCCTCTTGGCATCTTTCCTCAAATTTAATAAAACACTAAAATTTTCTAATAATTCTAACTAAACCAAAAGTTTGAGCTCTTTTGCCAACTCAAGCTCCAAAATTTCCTTTCTTCTCAAGTATCACAACCTATACTTAGGTAGGGTCATAGCTACTAGGGTTAAGGCCTTAGGTGTTTTTAAGTGGGGTGTTACCTACACCTTTTCTCAAAACTTCAAACATTTGAATCAATAAGCAACATTTGAGCATAGCATGATATAAATGACGTAACAAGTAACAGTTACATAATCAAATTTAAATGACAAAATACAAAGTTTACACATGACATAAATACATTATCCATGAGGAATATTGTGAAGTTGAACCCACATATATTCCTTGTTGAAAATGATGTCTTTTGGTGCAGAAAAACCATCGAAGTGTTAAGGCAAAGAAGGTTCCGATCAAAAGTCCATGGCCTACCTTTCTTGACTTTCTGGATATCTTGATCTTCTGAAACTCAATGAGGAAGAGATTGTCACCAACTTCTCTAAATTGTAGTCCCCTTTTAGGCTTCCATATATATTCTGCATTGTGGATTTGAAAGCTTCTCTGTTCATGGATTTTTCTGATACAACAAGGCCAATCAGATATTGTTTTCCCCGTCTGAAAACCATTTCGTCATCTATGGCATCTATCTTAACTTCACGTTGCTCTGCCTCAGTCAATTTATCTTAAGGTTACCCCACTTTTCAATGATCTCTTCTGACATTCTCACTTCCACCTCTCTCTCTCTATTATTCTTACAAATTGTACTTCCTCCTCGGTATAAACTAGGAGACCCGTCTTGCCTAAAACAAGAGCCTCCTCAGCGCATGCCGTAGCTCCATTGGTTTCTGTTCTGAAGTTTCATTCTCTTGCAAGACTGTTGCGGGAAAAACCTTAACAGGGCACGTGCAATGCCAACTCTCCATATTCATATTAGCATTGTACATATGAATGTTAAATTAACACTGGCGGAATCAGAAATTTGTTGTAGGGGTTGCCGAGCAAATCTAAAATTATAATAAAATATTTTTTATTCTATTTTTAAGTCAAAATAATTTATAAGATTAAAATAATTTTGTAGAGGTGGCCAAAATAATTTTTTAAAAATGAGACCAATACAATATGAGATAATATAATCTTATTAAATCATAAAAAATTAAAATATATTTTTTTTTTAACTTTGGGGGGCCATGGCCCGCCTACCCCCTGCCTTATGTAGGTCCGCCGCTGTAAAGGAAAATATCAACTTTATAAATTTTTTACAACTCTGTAAAATGAGAGATAATTTTATAAAATAAAAATGTATTTTTAATAAAATATTCTGATTGCATTAATTGGTTAAAAATTGTGATGTATCATTACTTAAATTTTTTTTTCTTTCTAAAAAATATGTGAGATATGTTCTTCTTATAGAAAATATTTTAACCACAAAGAAATTACATAAAAGTAAACTTACAAATTGATGTGATTTGATATAATACGTTAGATTGTAAAATTATTTTTATTATAAAATAGATCTAATAAATTTCATAAAATCACATTAATTTATAAATTTATTTTATATAACCACTTTATATATATATATATATATATAAATCTCTGTTCCCATTGGAAAGCAATGTTATGAATATCTCTGAAGAAAAACGGTCGGCTTTTCCAATTAGAAATCTTAAAAAGACCGAGACCCATAATCTTGACTTTTGGCATTTATGATGAGAAAAGACTTTATTACCATATGGCATTTATTAAATGATTGTACAGCCAGAAGACGCGTCCCGGTGTTGATTTTGTATATTATTTTATTTCTTTTCGTATAAGATGAAAAATGTGTACTTTTTTTTTTTAGGCAGAGAAAAAAACATTAGAAAGAAATTGTAGATTAGAATATGTTTCCTACCGAAATTTAACGAAGTTTGCATGGAAAGGTGTGGGAAAGGGAGAAATGGAGAGGGCCCAACTTTATGAAACAATAATAATTACATAGTAAAATAATTATTCATTTTGCAAATGAAAAATGATATGTGAATGGGCAAAAAAATACACGGACTGTGCACAAACAAACAAACAAACAAAATTCACTGTTATTGTTTATAAACGGTGAATTAAAGACCTTGTAAACAATGTAAGGACAATAGACCTCGTTTGAAAAATAGATTCATCTCAATTTATCTGAGTTGAGTTTAAATTTAATCCTAATTCAACATCTAAACACACAACTCACAAATCATTAAACATTAATAAACTCAAAACCTCTTTATACGTGGGAATCACAACCTTTTTCAACTCAATACATCTTTACACGTAGGACCCATAAATTTTTTTAACTTTTCATAAATACATTTAAATTCATCTTAGGTGAGTCCCATAAAACTTATTTCATCATCTTAACTTACTACTATTCATAAATACCTTAATTCATCTCAACTCTATTCGACATCCGGACGAGACCTAAATTTCTTGTTCTTCTTGTACGGGGTCCATGTTGTTTGCCCATGGATATATGATATAATATTATAAAAAATAAAAAATATAATTTTTTTTAAGGGAAACAAATATAAAATCATTTGAATTTATACAAGTCTCAAGTTTTATATGTGCCTTATAATTTAATTATTGATTATAACCTTATTGCGTGAACAGTTTATTTGGCAGATATAAAATCATTAGGCCGTGTTTGGATTCAGAGATGGTTTCATCTCATCTCATCTCATCATTACAATTTTCTCAAATTCTCACACAAAATATAATAAACAATTCAACTTTTTCAAATTTCAAAACAATAATAATATTATAAAATAATATTCTAACAATATTTTATTCAACTTATTTAAAACTATCTCATCTCACTATCTAAACCAACCAACGAAGTCAAGTTTAAGCAAATTGTGTTCGAGTAGCTTAAGGAATCTTGTTAGTTTTTGGCCCTAATTTGCAAATCAAAATGGATTATTTTATTACTTACCCAATTGAACTAAACTCAAGTTTGACCAAACTCATGTTAGTGACTTGTTAGTAGCTGGTCCAATAGATTATTTAATGAAAAATTTTACTCATCATTTTTACATCACATACCTGCTTTTATTTTTTTTATTTTGTTCCTTAACATATATATGGTGTAGGTATGATGAGTAGAAGAAGTTGATAAAAACTCTTATTTAATTGCAAATCAAATAAATTATTTTATTGTCTATCCTTTTGATTTTTGTTTTGTAGAAAAAACAGCATGGATTTATAAACAGAAAACTCATCGGTGCAATTGGACTTTATTTATTTATTTTTTTCTAAGGAAGTAAGTATATTTCATTAGTAAATATGATACAAGAGAAGAGGGTGGGGTTCTCCAACAAACGCTCCAGAACAATAACAATAATGCAAAGTGGTGGGTAAAAAAGAAAAAAAAATAGATTTTTACGACCAATTTCTTGGTCATCACCCATGTCCTACAAAGTGGACACCGTCTTAAAAGACGGAAATAAACTGTTCACAAAAAAATGCAAATAATGGAATCACAGTCAGTAGCGGTGGAACTTCCACTGAAAGCAGTGAGAGTGGCGGGTGCACTGTTGCTTGTTGTCTTGAGATGGTTTTTGGAGAGATCCTCAGTCCCTTATTCGAGATCACGGTTTAGGAAAAGCGATAACATAGAGGAAAAACCAGCATCGAGTGGACTGATCTACCGATCATCATTCCCCCGCGCATGTGATGGCACTTGGCAGCCACGCACCAGTGAGATGTAGATTGGGTGGCCCAGATCTGGAAGATCTCGACAAGACGAAGCTGCTGGTACAACGTGTATCCGTCTAAAGCATCGTTGTGCGGTGATGCGTGGGGAACAAGCGCGGAAACAAGCCGTGCGTGAGGTCTACGTGTAGCCCTTTTTGGCATGACTCTGCGCCGTCCCAATAGATCAGCGGCTGTAGGATGGGGTGGTGGGGCACGTGTAGGTGGATGGAGGCAGGAGAGCAGCAGATCTGACAAAAAACGAACCGGTGAGAAGAAGGGAAAAACACTACCTTCAAAGTGTATATACAGTGCAGAAATGAAAAGGAGAAGAAGAGGAGGGTGAGACACAGCTCCACCCTCCTCTCTGGCGATGGCTCTCATGGAAATGAGATTATTCTAGAGAGAAGGTAGACGTTCTCACTCTAAAGAAAGATAGACTCACTCTAAATTCTCGGTGCAATTGGACTTTAACAGCATTGTATAGTAGCTCTAATGTTAAACTTAAAAAAAAAAAATCTATTCATCATCTCCATATACCATACACCACATTATTTTTTTAATAAATGCTAGAGAGTCTGTTTTGGGCTCCCGATTGATTTTCCCGATTGCCCTTTTTATTTTTTATTTAGTTTTTTTTACTTAGTGATTAAGAAAATATTGTTTAATAATATTGTGAATTTTTTTTCTTTTTCTAAAAATATTTAAGAGTGTTAAAAAAATAATGTGAAAAAGGACAAAAAATCTTAAAATTTTTTTTTTCACATAATTTTTTTAATACTTTTTAATATTTTTAAAAAAGAAAAAAATCACAATAATATTAAACAATATTTTCTTAATCACTAAGTAAAAAAAAAAGCTAAAAAAAGAAATCGGGAACAAAAAGGGAGTCCAAAACAAACTCCCTAGTATTTTTCTTTTCTTTTCTTACTAAATGTGTGGTATATGGATAATGAGTAGAAGAATTTAATTAGTTTAAGAAGAATAAAATCAAATTAAAAAAAAATGTGATGTGTTATGTATAAAAATGAAGAGTAATAAACCTCTATACCCCTTACTCGTATACCGTAATATAATCTTTATAATAAGAAAAATTTTATTCATTATTTCTATATATTGCTAATCATATTTTATTTATTTTTTCTTCTACTAAAAGTTGAGTTGTTTTAAAATTAGAAAGTTATTCGTGGAAACGCATGGAAAGGAAAACGGCCGTTGCAGAGCCAGTGGTGTGCTGAAGACTCGAAACAAAATGAGTTGAAAAAGCGTCCCCATATTCTCTCTTAATTGCCAAATTGTCCTTCTGAACACTATTTCCTCTCTCTGGCACGTTTCTCTCGGTCTCTCTCTCCCTCTCTCTTCCCTTCGAGTCTTCAAGGTCATGTTCGGAGAGAAAGATCTCTCTAATGGTGCTGTTTCCTGTGAGCGTGACAATAGTTCTCAGGGAAAGTTCAGTCGGCACATTTCTGACCGAAGAAAGGAGAACCCAGATGAGAAAATGAGATTTTCTGAGAAGGGTATGGATTTTCTCAGAGAATCAGTTACGGGTTCCGATGGTTTCCGATCAAAACACCCCAAAGCGGGGACCTCGGGCTCCCAGGAGCTCACTCTCAGCTACCTCTGCGACAGTTCCAAACTGGGTCTTTCCGAGAGGGAGATTCCGGCGAAAAGTTTTCTCAATACCTTCGAGAAAGTCGCCCTCAAACGCAGAGAACCCGATAATTCAAACCAAGATGAAAAATGGGTAGAGAGAGATTTCCTGAATTTGAACGAAACCAGAGGAAATTCTTCGAAACAAGAGATCCAGGACGATGTTGAGGGGGAGAATATTGTAGATAAGAAGCCAAAGCTAGATATTCTGAATCTGTCTCTAGCTTTGCCTGATGTGTCACACTCTATCAGTGCTCTCAACCCTTCACAAAATGCCGATCCTCCGGCTCGGTCGAAGCCTACTAGGAGTATGCAATCTTTGGCACCATCTGGTAACAATCAGCAAACCACTTGCTCCAATGATTTCACGGCGCCTTCGATGTCGTACTCGTTTTCCCACCCTCTTTCCCACAACCCCAGTTGCTCGCTCACCCGTAATTCGACGGAGAATTACGAATATTCGGTGGGGAGAGAGGACCAGATTTGGAATTGTGGGGAGGGAACTAATGGTTCGGTTCATAGTAGGTTTAAGCCCATTGGCGATGGGGTAGTGACGCTGTCGAATCACGGTGGAGGTCTTTTTTCGACGTTGCAGGCAAATCAGAGCAATCGTAATAAGGAATTGTGTAATAATAGTCATTATAAGACTACTACGAGCTCGGATAACCATTCATTTTTCCCGTCTGAGCTCCCAGCTAGGCCAAGGTTTGATACGCAGTCAGGCGATTCGAGGGGACGGGGTTCGGAGGGGTTGAGGAATTTTGAGGGTGTAGATGGTGGTGGGAGAGTTAGAAAGGCTTCTAGACCGGAGAGGATTATTCGCGACATCATATCGGATCCTATTCCTACCATGGCTCAGACAATTCAGGAGCTTCCCGATGAAACCGTTGCATTGGTCAAGGATTACTTGAAATGTATCATTACAATGCCTGAGAAGAAAGAGGAGTTAGTAGGACTACAAAGCTGTCTTGAACGAAGATCCGATTTTACCAAGGAGACTTTGTCAAAGTGTCACAAGGTGCAATTGGAAATTTTGATTGCTGTGAAAATGGGACTTGGAAGCTACTTATCTAGTGAGATTCGCCTGCCAATAGCTGAGCTGGTGGAGATTTTTTTGTACATGAGATGTAGAAATGTGAACTGCCGGAGCATGCTGCCTGTTGATGATTGTGACTGCAAGATTTGCTCGGCGAACAAGGGGTTTTGCAGTCAGTGCATGTGTCCCATCTGTTTGAATTATGATTGTGCAAACAATACTTGCAGTTGGGTTGGTTGTGACGTATGCTCCCATTGGTGCCATGCGGTTTGTGGCATTCAGAAGAATCTGATTAAACCGGGTCCTAGCTTGAAGGGGCCTTCAGGGACTACTGAGATGCAGTTTCACTGCATTGGGTGTGGTCATGCGTCGGAAATGTTTGGTTTCGTGAAGGACGTGTTTTTGTGCTGTGCCAAAGATTGGGGCTTGCTAACCCTGAAGAAGGAGCTTGACTGTGTATGCAAGATTTTCAGGGGAAGTGAAGATTACAAAGGCAAGGAATTGCATATGAAAGCTGATGAGATGCTATCCAAGCTTGAAAGTAAATTGATCTCTCCTTTGGATGCCTGCAACGTTATTATTCAGTTCTTCAACTGTGAGTTTCTCGACTTTGTCTTATTGCATTTCCCTCTTATGTTTTCATATGGTATACTGATCTTGGGACCTCAATTTAATGTTTGGAAGATCATTCTGGATCATGAATACTGCATGTTACAAAAAAAAAAAAAGGTTTTCTTTATTATCTGGTACTCCCATTATGCGCCACTCTGATTCATATATAAGGTTTTTGGTTTTGGTCTCTGATTATGAGTTCTACTTACTAATGAAGAAGTACCTATTGTTTTCTTCTTGTAATGGCTTCTTCGAAACTGAGGACTTATTATCTGCCATCAATAAAGTGAATAATAACATAGGGCAAAGGGCTCTGACACCAAATCGACTTGGTACAGTAGCAGAATAATATTTTTAGGGCACCATGACCAGTTCCAGAACACTTTAGCAGGCTGCTTTTTAATTATTTTGGTTCCTAGATTTATAGTAGTTTGACTTTGTTATAATTTATTTATTTATCTTCATATTATTGATTTTGAGGTTTTAAGAGTGTGAATAATGGTTGGATTACAGTGGAAATTGGAGACGCAAGAAGTTGATAGATGTAGGCAATACATCTCGTTTTCTTAAGCATCAAACACCTGTGTTTTGGGCGTCACACCTTGGTGAATATTCCATTGCACAAATCTGGAACAAAGCATGGTTAGCTTTAGAAATTTTAGCAAATGCTTAACCCAAAAATGACATGGGAATAATAATTTTTTGTCTAGACAAATCTACAAATAAAATATAGTGACCTTAATTATATAAAAAGATCCAAGAACACAAGTAGAGCCAATATCAATAAATTTTGAAAATTATAGAAATTCCCCGACTCCTTAATTAAAATAAAACCAAACTTCTTGCTGCCTGCATCAACCAGCTTATAAGCTATGTATCTAAAATCAGAAATGGATTGCTGGGATGGATTAGGGCACCCATGTAGTGATTGGAGTTAGGTCTTGAAAAGATATTAATTTACAATTAGCCAAGTCATTCCGTAAGTGCTAGAAGTGATACTTATATTTCAATTACAGATGTGATTTGACTATTGGTGCTTCTAGTTATCTACAAGGTAAACTGGTACCAGTCTCAATTTTATTTATAAATTTTTACCTGTTTCTCAGTTGGGTTTAAAAATGGTGGTGGTTGTTTTCAATGGGATAAAGACTTTGAGTAGTGCAATTTCATACATAAATATGAGAATTTGAGTAGTGCAATTTCATACATAAATATGAGAATGGAGCAGAGAATAGACTTTTATTATGTATTGTGCAATTGCAGCTACTGAAGATATTCTGGAATTTTATGAAAATATGAGTTACCTTATCATGCATGATGAGTTTGCAGGACATGTTTTTATAGAAGTCAGAGATTTATTTCATGGTCTTTTTGAAAGGGACATACTATTGCCATGACCATTCGATTGCATGGACAGCCTTTAAAAATTGGGGTTTGGATAGTGAGATAAGATGAGATGAGATGGTTTTAGATGGAAGTTAAAAGTTGAATAAAATATAGTTAGAATATTTTTTTTATAATATTATTTGTTTTGAGATTTAAAAAAGTTGAATTATTTATTGTATTTTATGTGGAAATTTGTGAAAATTGTAATGATGAGATGAGATGGGTTGAGATTGTTTTGGTATCCAAACCTAGCTGACATGGGTGCAATGAAAGTAACTGTTTTCATCGTCCTTCTTCCCTCTCTATTTTTTTCTTGTACAAAAGCCTTTCTGTGTTGGTCTGCCTGTCTGAACCTTGGTTTTCCAGATGGGTGAGCCTAACTCACATCCAATAAGGAGCTTTTGTTAAAATCTACGCAACATACAACCAGCTTATCCATATCACAACAGTTGTTTTGGATTTTACTTTTCTGGGACTCCATGTTGGGTTTTTGTTGTATATATTAAAATCTGTTAAAAAATGACGTTTTGAGAAAAAGATAGGAGTCTAGAAAATTTTATTTAGGTGTGCTGCTAATGAACTAGACTGCTAAATTAATCTCACTGATGGCTTGCCAGCATCATATATTTAAAGCTCTAAACTTTGATTGGATATTGTCCTTTTCCAAATGCTTCTTAAAAATAGCAATGTTGGGGAAACTGTGTGAGCAGTGAGAATTTTTTCCATCAGAATCTGTATGTGAAAGTTCTAAATACTTGGTTGTAAATATGTCTAGTAGAAAAAGTGGAGCCATTACAATAAGATCTAATGTCATGATATCAATACAATATTTCATCATCACCATCTACGATGATAGTTGCCATATTCTGATACAGCCACATACATATCAGTGTGCACACAAATACTGCAAATTTATGTTGGTTAGTCAAGTGTTATTTTGGTTATAATTTACCTTTGTATATTTCTTAGAGCCGAACTCTGATGTTTTTTTTTATCAAATAGACACAGGCGCCATGCCTGACTTTCCTGCTTCAGGTGTGGTTTCAAAAGCTTTGGTGGCAACTCAAGCCATCCTTGGGAAAGAAGCAACGCCTCTTCCGCATGCCACTTCTCTACCCCCAATGTATACTTCATACAACACGAGCTCTTCAGAGGTTGATTTCCGGTTTGGTCCAATGCCAAAGAAAGATGGGTTCGACAGCTTGGAAAGTTTAGTGAGGATCAAGGAAGCAGAGGCGAGGATGTTCCAGAGCAAGGCAGATGATGCAATGAGAGAGGCTGAAGGTTTCCAGCGAATGATCAAGACCAAGACTGAAAAGTTGGAAGAAGAGTATGCTGGAAAGCTAGGCAAACTATGTTTGCAAGAGACAGAGGACAGACGAAGGAAGAAACTGGAGGAGCTAAAAGTTTTGGAAAATTCTCATTGTGATTATTACAACATGAAAATGAGAATGCAAGCTGATATTGACGGTTTGTTAAAGAGAATGGAGGCAACAAAGGAGCAATGGGTGTGATTTCTTCTTGCCTTTAACGATGATGCTAAGAGTGTGTAGTTTGATCATGTTACCCATCTTGGATTCTGCTTGTATAATGAATGCATTATGAACCATCATTTCTGTTGTGAAATTTCAGAACTGGCTTTTCTCCTCTTCATGCATTATGAACCAAACAGTATTGGAGCACATGAAATAAGGATAGTAGCATTTTGATTTATGGTGTCTTTATTGGATTTGAAACGAAGCTGTTCACCTTGCATAAAATGATACAAGTTGTTATGTTCGTTTTGAAGGATCAAAACTCACGAAATAGTAAAATGCAGCAATTTTGCTGAGGAAAGCGAATCAGATACAAATTCATCGACAAAATATAATAAATAAAATAAAACAAATCTCGTCATAACCCATCATTGCCTTGTCAAAGTTCTTGGATAGTGATGTTTGCGGTAGCTGGCACTTGACATTTTGGGCCACAAATGCTTATTAATCTTTGGGTTTGATTAGACAAATGAGATAAGGTAGAGAAATTTATTAATAGTAACGAAATAATTTATGAATAATAATAAAATGGTTTGAATTAAGATTTTTATAAGATTTTGAAAAATAGAAAAAGAAAAAGTTGAATAAAAAAGTATAAAGTTAATAGAAGTGTTAAGGACGTGTTTCACACCACCAACTGCATGGATGACCTGCAATAGATGAGATAGCAATATGGGTTGCCCAGTGGAACTCCGATGCCTAAGAGAGAAGTGGTGTCAATATAAGTATATGAATGAATGATAAATACGTTACATTTAGGTGTTATTTATAAGAGCATGAAAGTGTTGATAAGGGCTAGTTGTAGAATTTATCTTGAATAACCCTCGAATAAATTGGTAGTATATCTTTCTTGATTCATCGGAGGCATTATCTTATTATCTATATTATCCATTACGTGTCCATAGGTTCAATCTCTAAGCTTGCATATCAGACCTGATTCTTGAGGCCTCAGACTTGGGCCCTCCAACACATGGGCTTATTCTCCAAGATCCTAAATATCCCTTCTAGTAACCCTACTAATTTTCTTCGTGCCTGCACGTGGGAAATTCATCAATTCGTGCCTTCTTTAACTCTCTTCTCAAGTTTCAAGAAACACTCAACCACCGTTCACCATTTTAATCTCGTTTCTTCCAGTTCGTATAACAATGGCTCAGCGTGGTTCTTTCCGTGTTCCCAGCCGAGCTTCTGCCCAAGCCCCATCAAAGGTTTCCTCACATTCTACGCCTGAATCCTCTGGAGGTCAAACTTTACCTTTCTTTGAGGGGTTCATGTGGCGCTCCACACTTGTCGCCCAAGACTTGACAAAGTTGAGGATTTCGTATCGCATCCCTGACATCGTGGTTCTCACTCTTCCCTCGGGGCACTGTCGACAAGGAAGGCTTCTCGAGGAGAGTTGCTCTCCTAGTATGTGCCCTAATGCACGGTTTGTGCCTTCCATTCATCCACCACGTTCACGATGTCCTTGCTCTCCTTCAATTAGCTCCTACCCAACTTCATTCACACACTTGGTGTGTGCTTTTGTGCTCATTTGTAGTGTTTCGTATGATTCTAGAACCTCTAGGGGAGATGTACCTAGATCTGACTATTCGCAAATTTTTATTGTTCTATTCCATTAAAGGGCTACTAGGTAATATCTGTAGTTTTCGTGTTCGCTCACAATGATTGGCGGCATTCGAAACCAGCCACTTGAATGCCAAACAGTGTCAAAAGTAATTTTTTCTTATTTTTGGTGGTGGCTGAGAATTTCCCACCTCTGAAATGACCATTCGGGACTTCCCCATCTAGGCTAATTGGGGCAGGGTCCCTGATGACAAAAGGATTCTTATAGATCTGACTGACCGATAACGTTTTCACGTCGACATAGTCCTTAATTGGGGCAAAGATAATGAGGATGCCCTATGGATTGAGAAGCTTTTGACTCCCGCCAACATTGATAGATTACTTGTCGTACCTGACCGCTCCCATGTTAAGGGGCGTAAATTAAAGGTCTTGACACCTCCCTCAAAGAAAATGCCTGCTTCTACTCCTTTTGAGACTCTTACAAAACGTCTTCATCGTATATTAAGGGTGAGGCACTTGTTAATCGCCCTACTGAAAATGTCGAGGGTGTAGCTAGAGATGTGGGGCCAGAAGTGGTAGTTGATTCTGGTGCCAACCCGACTGCGGGAGGGAGGGGGGAGATGCCCTCTACTTCTCTTGTACATGTGTCGCCGCCTGCATCTCCTAGGCTTGATGACCTTGATGGGCTCATGGGCCAAGCCCTTGTCAACTTGGCCACGACCTTTGACTTTGATCTACCTCCCAAGGGGTCGGACTTAATGGGTACACCCCCTTTCGAGTTCCCTTCTCTCCTCTCATCAGTTTCGATTCCTAGTGGCGGCGAGTTTGCATCTGACATATATGACTCCTTCTCTATAGGTGTTGTTGGGGTTATGGCGTTTGAAACTATGACTCCTACTAATAGCGGTGCCCAAAGTTATACCGTGGACTCTTTGTTCTCGAGGGGAAACCATGATGATTGTGGGGACCAAGGCTCCAATCTAAGTTCCCTCCCGAGGGGTGAGACGCTGCCTACAGACCATGAAAGAGTCTCCATTCCTTCCCTACCCCTTCTTCCTTCGGTGGTGACATGGATTCCTCAACCCCTAGGGAGGGGAGTGGGTCAGCTAGAGAAGGTGAAGTAGAAGGGGGGAAAGTGGGGGATGGAGATGGAGGAGATGGAGTTAGAGGAGATGGAGACGGCGGCCCCGTCAGCAGTTTTGAATTTGCCACCCCTGCAGACCAGGGTGCATCTGTGCCTAAGGTAGAGGTTCCAGCTACCTCTTCTATGCCTTTAACACATTCTTTGGGGAAAACCCATGTGGAGGGGCAGTGAGCCACGACCGGAGGGGTTGATGGGTCTTCTCACTTGGGATCCCTTCCTCAAGATGGAGTAGTGGCGGAGATGTCTCAACGCTTGAAATTTTGTTTGTCTTCGGTATGATATTGATGGCTTGGTTGTACTTTCCTTTACATGTAGGGACCATACCTTACTGTGTACTTGTGCTTTGTAGGGCGTGGATGACTTGGCAGCTTGGATTGTGGATGATTGCACCGACTTGAGGTCGGAGGTACGTACCAGGCGAGTGTTTGGGTTCTTTTCTAAAAAGGAATTGAGTTGGCTACTGGCGGAGAAAACTGAGATGGAGTCTTACCTAGAGTAGTCTGACGGGCACATCCGCTCCCTAGAGGGCTACCTTGAGCTCCTTCGTGATGAAGCATCTGAGCTTCGTGGTGACTTATTTCGCACCAATCCCTCAATGTGCGTAACAGCTTCACCTTGCAATTGGCAGAGTCTGAACGAGATTATGCTTGTGCCCAGCTATCCCACATGAGTTGAGAGTTGGACTCCTCTCAACAATTGTTGGCTACCACCGAGCAACAATGCTTGGAATCTACCCAGGCGTTGACTTCTTCTGAGGAAGCCTGCAGGCAACTTGCCCTTGAGCTTTAAGAACTGAAGGCATTGCATGAGGAGGCTTGTAGGAAATTTGGCCTCGGCTATCAGAAATGGAGGGGTCCTACGAGGATCTATGCAGCAATTTTACTGCTTACAAGAAGAAAAGAGAGGAGATAGATGCCAAGCAGAGCAAAATGAACCAAACCATGCTACACTTAGATATGAAAGTGAAGGAGCAGAAGTAGCGGTTGTTGGAAATGGAATCAGAATTGGCCACTCCAAGGGGCGATCTGGCCCGTTTGCTTCCACAATTGGCAACCGTCAAGGCTGCTAGGGATCAGGCCTTTGGGTATGGACATTGGGCAGGCATGGCCTGCTTACAATCTCACCTGCTGACTAATCCTCAGACTGACTTGAGGCAGTTGGACCTTGACTCCTTCAAACCTGATGAGGTTTCATGCCAGTTTGTAGACGCTTTGGGGTGCAATACTATGCTCGATGCTCTCGTGTCCACTCCTTCACCTTTGAAGCCTCTGGCAGCTCCACCTTCATGAAGATTCTATGTTTCTTTTCTTCTTTTTTTTTTCTTTCTTCTTGTTTTGAACGATATTTTAGACCACTGTAGTGATAAACCTCTGTTTGTGCCTTTTATAACATTGGCTCTTGGTTTAGCCTCTTTTCGCACTATTGATATGCAACTTCCTTTGAGGTTTCTTTTTGTAACATTGGTGCTTGGTTTGTCCTTGTTTTGTGTTATTAATATACATGTTCACTACCTGCCAGCTGTAATGTGAACCTCTGGGCATGGCTAAGTTGGTTCCATTGCGAGTCTTTGCACTCGACTTTGGTGGTTAAGTAAAGAGGGCATGGGGTCTCTTGACCTCCACGCCCATTGGTTGCACCGCGAGTCTTAGGACTCGACTTTGGTGGCTAAGTAAGGGGGTCGTGGTGTTTCTTGACCTTCACGCCTATTGGCTGCACAACGAGTCTTTGGACTCGATTTTGGTGGCTAAGTAACGGGGTCGTGCAAGTTGAAAAACTATCTATCTTTATTGATCTTGTTTTTTTGAATACATCTCAGAAAGAATCAAGGGTAAAGTTTTTTCAAATGCTCGGCGTTCCAAGGGTGTTGCAACTTCTTTCCTTGACTATCCTTAAGGCGGTATGACCCCGGTTGATTGCTAGCGACTACTACGTATGGCCCCTCCCATCGTGGTCTGAGTTTCCCTACGTCTTGGGTTGTCACTCTCATTTCTTTGAGAACCAGGTCGCCTACTTCAAAAGATCTATATTTGACTCTTTTGTTGAAGTAGCACTCCGCCTTCCTTTTGTTAAGGATATTTTGGATGTCAGCTTCTTCTCTTTTCTCTTCTTGGAGGTCAAGGTGCTCCTCAAGAGCCTTGTTGTTCTAAGGTTGGCTGAAGTGGCAGGTTCGGTGCGTAGGCAAACCAACTTCTACTGGAGCGACTGCTTCGCTCCCAAAAGCCAATGTGAACGGTGTTTCACTCGTTGGGGTCTTCACAGTTGTCCTATAGGTCCACATCACTCTTGTGAGCTCTTCCACCCATTCTCATTTCCTGTCTGTGAGCTTCTTTTTTTAAATCCTGAGTAAGGATTTGTTTGTCGCCTCTGCCTGCCCATTAGCTTGTGGGTATCCTGGTGACGAGTACGTGGCTTGGATAGGGGCATAAATCCCCTATCAGATCAATCTGACGGGAAGGGACCTACCAGATCAATCCCCCATTGAGTGAATGGTGATGGGGTAGTAATAGAAAATAATTTATCGGGGGGACAATGTGGGATAGGGGCATAAATCTGGCATCTGACGCACTTCTTTGCAAACTGCTTGACGTCTCTTAGGGCATTGGCCCAATAGTGGCCCCCCTAAGGGCTTTCCTCACCAAAGCCTTTCCGCTAAAATGGCTGCCATAAACGCCCTCGTGTATCTTTGCCAAGACGTACTACGCTTCCTTAGACAAGATGCACCTTAACAAAGGGGCGGCAAAGCCCTTTTTGTAAAGGATTCCATCAATCCTGACAAACCGTGTGACGTTCCTCTTGATCTTCTTTGTTGTCTCTTTCTCCTCGAGGAGTTTGCCTGTGTCCAAGTACTCTGATATTGCCTTGGCCCACTCTAGTCCTGCAGACCCTACCTAGTTACTTATACTCTGATTGTTGGGATTTCTATCACTCACCTCTGTATTTCCCAAGGTAAATCTGCCTCATCCCTAGTAGAGGCGGCTTAGGCTAGCCTGCCTGCTATTGCGTTATCCTTCATCGATATTTGCTCAAAACTAAAATAGGCAAGTTGGTCGCGAATCTCCAACACCCAATTCATATATTTTCTGAGCTTCTCCCCTTTCGTGGCGTACACCCCGGTTACTTGGCTTACCACGACTTGGGAATCTGCCTTTGCTTCAATCTCTATGGCACCTAGAGTCTTCGCAAACGATAGTCCAGTTGTCAGGGCTTCATACTCAGCTTCATTATTGGTGGTTTTAAATGCAAGTGTGGCCATGTAGTAGTGTTCTTGTCCTGCTTCTCCCATGATGTAAATCCCTATTCCTGCTCTTGTTTGGTAGGTGGATCCATAATGAACACCAACTAGGGTTATCGGTGTGGTGCAACTTCAGCTTCCACTGGGAATTCGGTGAATTCAACGATGAAACTTGTCAAAGCCTGCCCCTTCACTGCACTACTGGGCATGTAATCGGCGTCGAATTCGCTGAGTTCCACTTACCACGCGACCAATCTTCCCGAGCTATCTAGTTTTTACAGTATTCTCCCAAGGGGTTGTTCTGTTAGTACCTTTATGGGGTGAGCCTGGAAATATGGCCGCAATCTCCTAGCGGCTGTCACTAATGCGAACGCCAAAATTTCCCTTCTCGAGTATCTGGTCTCGGCACCTCTTAATGTGCGGCTCGTGTAATACACTGGCGTCTGTATTGCTTCTTCTTCCTTGACTAGTACCACAAAGACGGCGTGGGGGGATACCACCAAGTATACGTATAAGGTGTCCCCCTGATTGGGCTGCTTTAATAGAGGTGGGTTAGATAAATACTCTTTAACTTCTGGAAAGCCTGATTGCATTATTCGTTCCATGGGTGTATCTTTCATAGAACCCTAAAAAAGGGAAGACATTTGTCTGTGGATCTTGTCCATGGGTATATCTTTCGTAGAACACTTTAGGAGTCATTGATGTTCTGAGGCAGCTTCATGTTCAAGATGGCACCAATCTTTTCAGCGTTTGCCTCGATGCCTTTTTCAGAGACAATAAAGCCCAAAAATTTTCCCAAATCTACCCCGAAAGCACAGTTTGCCGGGTTCAATTTCATCTTATACTTATGAAGCATAGCGAAAGATTATTTTAGGTCTGCTAGGTGTGAGCGGGTTCCTTACTTTTCACCAACAAGTCGTTGACGTATGCCTCCATAATCTTCCCGATCTACTCTTTAAACATCCGATTGACCAGCCTTTGGTAAGTCGCCCCGTCGTTCTTCAGCCCAAAGGGCATCACTCAGTAATAGTAAAAGCCTTTGTCAGTAATAAATGTCGTCTTCTCTTCATCTGACTTGTTCATGTGAATTTGATTGTATCCTGAATATGCGTCCATCAAACTCAGCACTCGGTGTCCCACTGCAGCGTCAACGATAATATTGATCTGTGGCAATGGGAAGCTATCCTTGGGGTAGACTTTATTTAGGTTTATGAAATCTACACACATCCTCCATTTCCCATTAGCTTTCTTGAATAACACCACGTTGGAGAGCCACTCCGGGTAGTATGTTTCTCTTATAAACCCTACAGCCAGGAGGCGGTCTATCTCCTCAGCTATAGCTGTGCACTTCTCCGTACTGAAAGTTCTCCTTTTTTGGCGTACTTTCTTTGCTGCTGGATCAACACATAGCCTGTGCTCTATGATGGCATTGTTAATTCTTGGCATCTCTTCATGACTCCAGGCGAACATATCTCTGTGTTCGATCAGCAATTGTTTTAACGCCTCCCTAAATTCAAAGGGGGAGCCTTGTTCCCACCCGTGTCGTGGCGTTCGGCCAATTTGGGTGTAGGGCTACTATCTCTAGAGGCTTGTTTGCCTCTGCCTGTATCAGATTGTTCTTATCCCTTGCTTCCATGTCTTGGCTAGCTATGATTAACGGTGGGAGTGATGGCTTTCCTTCCCAACTTTATGCGACGCATAGACCTGGTGCCCCTGCTTTAAGTTCCTGCATGTAGCAATCCTGTGCTAGGATTTTCTCTCCCCAAACCTCGCTGACTCTTGTCTTCATTGGGAACTTTATTTTTAGGTGGTAGGTAGAAGTGATAACCTTCAAATTATTCAAATTTGGGCATCCCAATATGGCGTAGTAGGATGACGGGGCTTTAACTACCAAGAAGTCCGTCATTGTTGTAGCCATGTGTGACCCTTGGCCGATTGTGACTGGTAGTGCTATGGCGCCCATTGGTTGAACAGCCTCGTCGGAGAATCCCTATAGGGGGTAGGTGACGGTCGTAGCCTATCAAGGCTAATGCCCATTTTGGCGAAGGCATCCTAGAATAAGATTTCAGTTGAGCTCCAGTTGTCGAATAGGATCTGCCTGGTCGTGTAATTTGCGATTAGGAAGGTGTTACCAAGACGTCATCATGGGGGTATAGGACCCCTTGATAGTCTTTGTCTCCAAAAGAGATGGTAGGCGTGGTACCCAGTCTAGGGTGTTTGAAGGGTTTATCCGCCATGTACACCTCGTGGTACCTTGCCTTAAGGGCGTGAGCCTTTCTACTGGATGTCATCACGCCCCCGCCGGCAAATCCTCTTGCTATGGTATGGATTTCTCCTAAGGGAGCTTAGTCTTGGTTGCGAGGTTGGTGGGAGGCGTCATGTCTCTGTTCCCTTTCTTGTCTTTGCCTTTTTGGGCAACTGCTCCGCCTAAGCTCATGCCCCTGGCCTTCTTCTCTCCTTGGTTTGATGTGCTCAGCCAACATTTACTCGAGTTCCCTGTTTCCTGCCAATATGGCTACTCTTTTTTCCATGGTTGAGCAATCTTCTATCCAATGGGTATCCGATTGGTGGGACTTGCAATAGCACTAGCCCCTTGTGGGTGGGCACGCTTCTTTCCTTGTGGTTTTTGCATTTTCTTGTACACTCATGTTGTTGTGGATGAGGCGAGGCCGTTGGTCTCGTTGGGTGGGGTACCTTTCTCGTTGCCCATCTTGATGACTTGGCCTGGTCTTTTTGTCCCTCGCACTGTTCGAGTTCTTGGTTTCCGACTTCACTTCTTGCTTCCTGGGTTCTAAGAGGGCTTGTAATGTGTCCTCTACATTAACATAATCATCAGCCCAGTCCATGAATTCCCTCAGAGTCGATGGGGTTTTCCTGGCCAACTCGGTCATGAATGGACTTTGGGGCCATATACCTCCCAGAAGGGCGGCTATCGTGATCTTTTCATCCTGATCGTCCGTGGTCAGTTCCTCCTTGTTGAATCAGGTCAGATACGCTTTCAAACTCTCATCTTCCCTTTGCTTAATGGTGAGAAGATCAGCAGCGGGCCGTCGACGTCTCCAACTCGCCATGAATTGTGTTAAGAATTGCTTGGCCAACTCTTCAAAACTGTTAATAGATCCTGGTCGTAAAGTTCCAAACCAGCCTTATGCTATTCCTTTTAATGTTAACTGCAAAGCACGTCAAGCTACCTCTCTTGGGAAGACGAGAAGAGTCATGTGTGCTTTAAAATTCTCCAAGTGATATACAGGGTCCTGGGATCGGTCATACATGTCGATCTGGGGAACTTTGAATTTAGGAGAGAGTGGTACTGCCATCACTTCATCGTTGTAGGGAAGATCATTTCGATTTAGCAGCTACTCTACGGAGGAAGATCCTCTCATTTTTTTGCCATCTCCTCGTATTTATCTACGAGGCTACGTAGCTCGTCGTGTAGCCTCTTCTTTTCTAACTCCTCGACATTCATGCCTCATGTGCTATATGCGTCTCCTTCTGTCTGTCTGTTGTGGATAGGTGGTGTAGCAGCATTCTGTCGTTTTAGGTCTTCATTCTCCTTTTGCAGCTGCTCAACCATTGTCGTCTCCTTTTTCAATTTTTCTTCAGCTTCTACCAACCTCGCTTCTACGTCTGTCATATTCATCTCTTGGTCACGGGTTGCTTGAGATCGCATGGTAGTTAGTATGTGAAAGTCACGTTGAAGTCTTTAGAAATCCCATAGACGGTGCCACTATTAAGGACGTATTTCAAACCACCAACTGCACAAATGTCTTGAAATAGATGAGATGGCGGCACGGGTTGCCCGGTGGAACTATGATGCCTAAGTTAGAGAGAAATGGTTTCAATATAAGTATATGAATGAATGACAAATACGTTACCTTTAGGTGTTATTTATAGGAGTATGAAGGTGTTGATAATGCTAGCTCCAGAGTTTATCTTGGATAACCCTCAAATAAATTGGTATGAGAGCTTTCCTGACCCTTCGGAGGCATTATCCATTCTCTATATTATCCATTACATGTACATAGGTTCGATCTCTAGACTTGCAGATCAAACTTGATTCTTGAGGCCTCAAACTTGGGCCCTCTAACACATGGGCTTATTCCTCTGAGACCCTAAATATCTCTTGAAGTTAGAATATAATTTTGTAATATTATTTTTCTTTTAGATTTGAAAAAGTTGAATTTTTTTGTGTTTTGTTTAAAAGTTTGAAAAAATTGTAATGATTATATAATGATTAGATGAAAAAATTGAAATTTTGAATTTTTTAAATTGAAAAATGTTTATGTTTGAATGTTGTTTGGATGTTGAGATAAGATGAAATGCGATTAAATGATTTCAAAAATTTGTGAAATCAAATCAGGCATTACTTTGCAATGATAGACGATATTTTTCTCATTATCTAATATGATTATAAAATATAGAATAATATATTATTTTCTTCCTAATCATATCTAAGGTACCTCTCTGCTATAAAAAAACAAAAAATAAAAGAGAAAGGAAAAGGAAGAGAATTAACACCATTGGAAGTTGCATCATGCAATCCTAGCTGGTGGGCGGAGAATAAAGGAAGAAGCTAGTAATGCACCGCAAAGTGCTCTAGCGCAGATGTTATCTTTGGACCATTCAAGTGCTGGTAATTGCTGGTTCTTATGCAATTGGTACTAAGGTCTCGGATATTCTCGTATATCTATTCTCGTGGGATCCTACTAGATCTACCACTAGCACCACCAAAACTTGTTAAGTTTTTATCAAAGACAAGTGAAATTATCAAAATATTTCATGTTTTAAAATAAAAGAATATTTTTCATTTCTGTCTGTAAATCTCGAACCTCCTTCCAAGCTGCTTGTGTGCGACTGGTCATTAAGTGTTTGCATTACAAATTCATCTCAACTCATAGTTATAATTTTTTCAAATCTCAAAATAATAATAATATTAAAAAATAATATTTTATCATCTCAACTCAACTGAGTTCAACATCTAAACGCACCTTTGTACCACAATATGAATGGAATTAGCATAAGCCTATTTTTGTTGCCGCATGCAAGGGCAATAAAATATCTTAATTAATTTGTGATTTACAATTTGAAACTCATTATATAAAATCGATTGATTGTTTTTTACTCGACAGTGTGTTAGTATTTAGTTGTTAGATGCTGGGCGGGCCCGGGTTGTAATGACCAATTGTAATACCCAAAAGTAAAAAAATATTAGTTAAGAAGCTTGAGAGATAATTAGGCTCCTATAGTTTTAATGCCACGAAATCCAAGTGAACAATTAGTTGGGATATTAGACAATAAGTTGACCCCCATACCTCATCTCCGTCCACCCTCCTCCCGTCCGGTCCTTACTGAACTGTCCATTGGTTTTTTTTTTGTTTTGTTTTCTGACCATAGCACAAAGATGCGCTGATCTATTGCTTTCCAGCCACCCACAACTGCTATGCGCTGCACTGCAAGACTCTCCAGCCGCCAATCCTTCAAACAACAGAAGAAGCTTGTCAAAAAGATCAGTACCATGTATGTCTCACGCGTGACTCAAACTAAGCGTGAGATTCAATCGTTGGTGCGTCAAGGAGAGTCTTTTGCCGCCATGTGCAACACTATCGGGATCGGCCTCGGATCTAAAAGATCCGACCAACCTCCTCTTCCCAAGAGTGGCATGTGTCCTTCACGTGCCTCCACAGTCATTGACGGTCATTTGTCGACGATTCGAACCATCTGCCGCTTGCTATTTTCCTATATTTTCACTTCTTCTAATCAAGTATTGAGAAAAAGAGGTAGTGAAAGTCTTATCTAGCCAATCCAGACCAGCAAAATGTAATACAAAACAATTCATTGTGGCTTCCAATAGTAGTGTTGCAATCCTTTTTTTGGACTGTATTAAATCGCTTCAGGTAGCTGATCTCCTTTGTAAGAAATGGGTGGGGCCAAGTCATTGGCTCTATATCATTTTTTTTTCTTGTGTTGTATTAACTTATTTAGAATGATTGTTAGGGTCTTTTCAACGTATTGACTTTTATATCTTGTAACTATTATATATATTTATAATATACTTGCTTAGAGAGAGGGGAAAAAAAAAAAAGTTACCCCATACTCGCTCAAACTTGAGGCGTTTTGTCATAGACGCCTGGATGTTTTGTCGTCTCGTTTGGACATTGACCCCTTGATAGGTAGGTGCGCTGCAGATTGCGACGTGATGCGTGGTGAGCTTGGTTTCGGTTACCAAAGAACTGAATGTTAAAACACCCTCATCCAAACGTCGGCAAGTCTTGAATGATTGCTGCGTGCCATGTTGGACAAAACGGCATGGCGTTTTGCCCATGACAAACACCCACGTGTGGAAAGTTAATAGTGTCGATCCAAAATAAACATCCGAACACTGACCCCGTAAAGTGATGGCTGCATGTCATGCGCAACTTGGAGGTAACGCGCGCGGTATTGTGTTTTGTAGCATGACATGATACGAGTGTACGTCTGAGCCTTAGCCATAAGTTTTGCAATATATATTGCCTAACCATCTGCCTTTTTTTTTACACCAATTTCTCTCTCTTTATGTCCCTCTTAAGTTTCCCAACTTTTGCTCAAGTGTTTATTGAGTATTTCTTGAAAGTTCTAGTGTAAAGAAGTATTTTATCCACCATGGAGAACATGGTAGTACATAGGAATCTTTAAGGATGAGTATTTTATTGGCTGGATGTTGGCCTTAAGAGCATTCCCAAAGACTTCTTCATCCTATCATTTAAAATAAATCACCGAAATCTATTTTTTCTATTTTACATACTGACTTTTACAATATGTCATATATCAGCTTAATCATCTATTTTTTCATTATATCATTTAAATATTATACTTTTTAATAATTTTTATTCATTTCAAATATTTTTTTTAACTACCAATAATATTCTCATATCTTTCGATATTTGCAATATCTCTCCATATACAATATCATGTAATTATGTCTTATTTTAAATTAAATCAAATTTATAAGCTAAACCAGAAGCCCATACATACATACTGCCCTGTCATTTATATACACCAGAAGCCTCACAATTTGTATACATACATCTACAATATTCATTCATGGAAATTAATATTCATACATCCAAAAAACACCACAATATTCAAAATAGAAAGTCTAGTGTGTCACCTTAATTCATAATTTTAAAAGAGAGAACAGAACACATGATCCAAATATAAAGTGGCTGCTTCTACACTAAAGTTGTAGCTTCCATGTAGTTAGTAACTACTCACAGTTTCGTATGCCAACTTTGCTTGCTTTATTTACAAAAAAGAATCAAATATTCTATCCATTTCTATTAAATAACGGTTTCGAGAATTGTTAGGCCAACCCCACTAATCTGCAACAAAACAAACACACAACCCTATTGCAAAAACTCAAAGGTCATAATTACTGACAAAAAGAAAAGAAATAGCAAAGTGGAACCAGTTAAAAGGAAAAGAAATGGAGTGATCACCTTAGAGTCCCGTCCCCACCAGATAAAAAGAAAAGAAATGGCAAAGTGGAACTAGTTCTAATTAATATATGGAGTGATCTAGGCTTTGAAAAGAAATTATGGTATCAATGAGATTAAAGGGAGCTATCATGAGTCTCCAGGAATGCTAAATTTGGATTTGAACCAACCACTTCCGTTGCCATAAAAGAGCAAATTAAAGGGCATAGCAGCAGATCCTCCTCTAGGGGGAAGAAACACTTTAATATGCATGTGTGAGCATTAACAATATGGCACTTCCACAATCATGTTAAAATATAGGTAATTCCACAACATTCATACATGGCATGCACTTAATATTTACACACCCATAATAGTCATCAAATCTTCATTATCTGAATAGAGATATATCAAAGATAAATTGGAATTGCTTCTTCTTCTCCACTTCTTGTTTTTTATCTATTCACAAACACTTTCAGTCTAATTTAAATCTACACACGGCCCCTCCAAGAGACTTTCCACGAGCAACAGAATATAGATCACCAAAAACCTAAATCATTGATACATGGAAATCGAGAAATCAAATAGCATCACAGTTGAAGTTAGTGGTCCAAAATCCGAATACAAGAGAAAATAAAAACATAAAAAATCCAGAAAACGTATTGGCATGATACAAGCAATTGTAGTAACCAAATTGAATGTGGCTTATGTTGTATGTATATATGCATAAACAAGTTAAGGAAATCTAAACAAGTTAGGGAAATCAAAGAAGAAATGGAGAACTCGATGAATGAAATGGCATGCAAACT
The DNA here is from genome assembly GCA_961763995.1 of Juglans cinerea. Classification (NCBI taxonomy): domain Eukaryota; kingdom Viridiplantae; phylum Streptophyta; class Magnoliopsida; order Fagales; family Juglandaceae; genus Juglans; species Juglans cinerea. Next base: position 28,464,957 of record CAUIVZ010000003.1, read on the forward strand.
CTTGACCCATATTCTAAGAAGAAAAAAAATCCCTAATATCTTATCTTCTTCAGACCAGAGACAGAGTAAAGGAAAAACAAAGAAGAATAATAAAGCCAATGCTTTCATGCATTTTGGAGAGAGAGAGAGAGATGGTTTTCTCAAAAGCCAACGTATTTGACCCATAGATTACTATGAATTAGAGAAGCGAAGAAAAACTTTCCCAATGTTTACCTCAGCAATAGGTTTCCAGGAATGCTTAACCATAGAGAGGAGAGCTTGAAGGACGAGAACGACCTTGATCAGTGATGGAGTCGACGAGCAACAACGAAGTCGGAGGAAGATAGTGCCTTTAGCCACAACTTTGTCTTTCGCGCCAAACACAGAGGAAAGCATGGGAACGAGAGAGAGGGTCTGAAATGAAAATAGGGAACTTTCGAAGAAATGGGAAAAATCAGCAACAGATGAGAGAGAAATTAATTTAAAATGTTCAGAGTCATGAATAGTAGCCTCCACATGTAGCGGGTGTATTGTAGCAAAGTGTAAAGTAAAGATGAAATACAAGATCTATTGGAGGGAACTTTTGAACAAATTTCTTTATAATTTAAAGAAAACTGTATTTGCTCTAAGTCATATTTTGTTAAGATTGACTTGTATGCTAGTCTACTTTTCTAAATGGCCTAAGCTCCCTTTTGTAATTAAAACAGTTACATTCTATGTTATGAGGGTTTTTTTTTAAAGCAGATTTATTCATGAATATTGTGTAATATATTCTGTTGCAAAACTCATCACCAATTGGGAGGCTACACTAGTCGGGAATGGTAAAGGGTAGTATCAAAGTTATTAAACATAGTAACAGTAGAGACATATGACCTTACTAGGATAAAATTTTATCGTGGGAGGCTCGTGGAATATAATCGGCGAGATAAAGTGTTTTATCCTACAAGTTGATTGAGTTGTCATAAATATCTACTTTTTCTGACGAGATTAGTCGCGGCGAAAATATTGTTTCATCGTGAGAAATATGATAGCATTTGGTTCTAAATCGTGGAAAAAAAATTATTTTTGACAAGACATTTTCGTGGCAAAATATGTTTATGGAAAAACATTTCGTCGGCAAGTACTAAAAGATTTCAGAAAAACAAATTTTAATAGTAGGAAAATGAGAATGAGACAAAAAAAAAATCAAAAGAAATGGTCTAATATAAGCTAAAAATATATATATACAAACTCTGGAGATCCAAATTCACACAACAATTTAAAAAAAAAAAGCATGTAAAATTGTGCTAACATGTTCACAAGAAAAACTCCTAATGAGAACTAAAGAGCCAAAAATAGTTTAGTGCTCTGGCACTAATGGGCACATTTTTTTTTTATAGGAAAACAACTTCATTTCATAGTGGAAACAAACCATAAACAACTTAAAAAAATTGTTCTATTCATTTCATAGTGCACTCTGCCACCAGATTTGCATTGATATTTCGAAGCCGTTGTTAAGGGTAGGGCTGTAATCGAGCCGAGCCGGTCTTGGCTTGCCGAGTTTGGCTCGACTTAAAATACTCAAGCTGAAGATTTTTTTTTTATTCTTTGTTCGAGCTCAACTGGTTAAGCTAAACTCTCAACTCAATCTCGAGCTTGAGCTCGTCCCACAAACGAGTTCGAGTTGAGCCGAGCTCGAGCTGGAGCTCAAATTGTTTATTTTTTATTTATTTTTTGAATAAGATTTAATAATTAATAAATTAAATAAATAAAAGATCTAATATTGAATTTATACAACTAATAAGTAGAACCTCTATTGAATTATAAAATTTTAAAAAATTTATAAATAATTAAAATATCTAACTAGTTGATATTTATCGAAAATAATAATATATTATTAATACATATACTTAATATGATAGCATATATCTCTTTCATATATAGTTTCCACATACTAGTATATGAAATTATTAAATTTTATCGACTAATTATTATACAAATTATAAAATATACCTATAAAGTATATTCACTATATAGAAATAAGTAATTAGATTACATATTATATATTTAATTATAAAATTGGTATGCTTATATTATTAGCTAATATATATATACATAGATGTATGTATATATTTATCAATATATGAATGAGTTTTAATTGAGTCGAGCTAACGAGTCGACTCAAGCATAAACGAGCGGGCCTTAACAAGGCTTAGCCGAGTCAAGTCGAGTTTTGTCGGGTATGTGTCATTTACAAATCGAGCGGGTATTTGCTTTCACGAACGAGCTTTTTTTTTTCACGAGTCGAGTTCGATTCGAGTTTAACCGAGCGAGTGATGAGCGGGCTATCAAACAGGCTGATTCATTTACAGCCCTAGTTAAGGCTCTTCACATCGATGAACTCAGATCTCGAATTGTTAACATCTTCACAAGTCTCCAAATCCTCTTCATAGTATGCTTAAGAGCTTCTTTGTTGAAATGTTTTGTTGTGAAGAGTTTGAAAATCAAACACCTATCTCCTCTCGTAATAGCATCATCGAGTTTTGTTTCCTCAACCGTGAGCACCTCCTCTTCTTGTTCTATGAGAGACAGTCGTTGGCACAGCGACTTAATGTTGACCTCCATTCTGTAACCTCATGCACGACAGGATGGAAACCTACGTACGTTGAAATAAACCCTACAAGACCTGTACAAGACAAGGAAAAGCGGCCTCTACGAAAGGGAGAACCCTTGAGAGGAGAGGAAAAGCCTCTAGAAATGATGCCTTTCAAGTGTTCTCAGGTACTAATGGGAACATTTAAGCGGAAACATTTCATAAAAATAGACTTGTACCACTTGGGGATGACAATAAATTTTTATTAGAGTTTTAATTATTAATCCAAGCAAAAACATGTAAAAATAGGGAAAAATGGCCCATCCTTTAACATGAGAAAAACCTAAAATTCATAAATAAACAATATACATCACAATAATAATTGAAAGAAAAATGAAATAAAAGAATAAAACGACATAATTATGGATGGTTAGGCTACATTCTTACCTCAAACAAGCTACCACAAGTTGCAGGAGTAAAGGCTGCAGGGCATAATGGTTCTTTTGAAGTGATAGATGTTGTCGTAACTAATTAGATCACAACTCTATCCCACTAATTAGTGTTCACTAATTCTATCCATGTTGCTGCCACATAACTCTTTCTTCAAAATACTGCTAACCAAGATGTAAAACCCTTGCCAATTAGGCCCTCATTTAAACCATGCAAATGCTCTCTATTCCTAGTAACATGTAAACTTTTCGCTTGCATTTTTCCTCGATAGAAGCAATTTCAGATTTCTATTGATATTATAAGCCCAGGAATTAGCATGTAACTCCTGGGCCAAAGCCCAGCCCAGACTTGATGAAGCCTGGCCCACGACAAGTGATCACTTGAAGGAAGCTTGAAACAGCGTCACTTGGTGAGGTTTTTATTTCTGCCGCACTGTTTTTCTTCTCCACGGTTTCTCCCCTTGCACTGTAGTTCCGCAAATCCCTCCATCCCGTGCACCTACTCCCCACGTCTCCACGATTTTTGTTTCGGTTCCACACATGAAGTTTTTTCCCTCACCACATTTTCGAGCTACTCAGATTTTTCTTTCTCCTCTTACACAAAACTCAGTTCATCCTTGCGAGTTGCGATTTCCCTTCCTTCCGTGTGTCCCCAGAGACTCGTCGCTGTTGGCTGAGTTCCTCGAAGGTGAGCCATCATTCTCTCTCTTGTTCTCTGTTTCCCCTTTGCCTCATAGACGATTTCGTGATTTTTCTTTGGGTTTTGGCACTGTGCAGCTTCTTCGTGGGTCTCGAAACCTTAGTGCCTTCATCGAGTCCTCTCTCTGGAGTGTTTTTTTTTCGGTAACCATCCCTCCCACTCACTGATCTCACTCTTAATTTTTACTTCTATCCCCTGCTTTTGCACACGCACAGACCTTTTTTACTTTATTTTTCTTCGGGTTGTTTTTTGCACACCCTCTTTGTTTCAATTCACTGCGCACACACTCAGTTTATATTTTTTTTTCTCGTCTTCTCAGAACTTTTTCCCCCATAGAGCTGTGCCCCCTTGTGTTTGTCAATTGTTGTCATAGAGTCCAATGCCGGTAAGCCACGTTACTCTCTCCTTCTCTTTTTTCATCGCTTAGTAAAAGAGAGATTTTATGTGATTTTAAGTTTGATTATTTTAATTATTCACGTTAAAGTGTAGTCTTTGGGTTAATGTGTGTGGCGTATGGAAGTGATTGATGGCTGCTCGGGGTGGTTTATTGACTGTGTGCATTGGGTGTTTGAGCTGGTTGTGTTGAGTGTATTATGAGTGGCGCAAATACCCAAGTCTTGAAATGTTGAATGATTAAAAATATATGATGGTTGCGCTGAAGTTTTATATTGAAGGTTGGAGTTGACGTGTTGTTTGTGTTATGTTTTAATCATAGGCGTTGTTGTTGTTGGTTTTGGAAATGTTTTATGGTTGGTTTGGTGTTGATAAAAGGTGGTTGTATGGATTGGGTTTGGCTGTTGGGTGGAGATGTTAGTGGTTGTATTGGGGTTTAAATGCTAATGGTCTGAGGAGGGGACTGTTCGGGTTTAATTTTATGATAGTTATTGAGTTAAAAATGGGCTGTTTTGAATTATTACTCAATAAATAGTAGCTTACTGGATTGGTTTATTAAATGTTGGGTATATGTTTTGTTTAGGTGGTATTACTACTAGAGTTCCGACTCAAATGTGTTGATAATACTCGGAAGTCAGGTAAACAGAGTTCATATACTAGTTTTGCATAAAAGAAATGAAATGAGGTTGAATTTGAAAATAAGCATGTTTATTTTTGAAATGAAATATGAAAACGACCTCAGATGTTTATTCTGCATATGCATAAATTCTATATAAGAGAAAGTATTTTCTGTCATAACTGGTGTAGACATGAGCTAATTTTGTGCATTTTTTTTCTGAACTATGCAAAAGGAGCGAATATAAAAATCTAAAAGTTTTGCTATGAATAAGTGAAGATGTTTTGGATTATGTTTATTTCGAACAAGTGAAATGATCTGAAGCTATTCAGTATTTTGTTTTGATATGATGTGTCATCTGAAAACTTGGCATGAAGTTCTGATTCTGTATATGAATGTGATTTGATTCCGATGATGTTCATTTCTGTTTCTGTTAAGGCCTAGCCACGGATATAATGGTGGTTTATAACCCTACCACGGGGGTGAAACATGGTATACGGCCCAGCCTTGGGTATAATGGTAGTTTATAACCCTACCACGGGGTGAAACATGGTATACGACCCATGCACGGGTATAATGGTAGTTTATAACCCTACCACGGGGGTGTAACATGGTATACGGCCCATACAAGGGTATAATGGTGGTTTATAATCCTACCACAGGGTTAAACATGGTATTTGTCCCGATGTGATGCTATGAGATGATTATGAATATAATGTTTCAGTTTGGATATGCCAATGGATTTTCTTTTTGGGAATAAGTTTGTTTTTCTGAAAACTTCGCTCTGATGTTTTGTACCAAGTTTTGTTTATGCATTTTGAAAATAAAATATGTTGTTTCTACATAAAAAAATGTTTTGTTCTGCATATCGAACGTTATAAATGCTCATGTTTACATGCTAGTATATGATTTCTGCTTGCTGAGTTGTTGATAACTCACCCCTTAATCTTCATAATATTTTCAGATGACATTGATGGTTTAACCGAGGATCAGTACTAGAGTTTGTGGACAAGATTAGCTGTGAATAGTTATTAGGTATCTCGCGGTATTAGCGCTGCTTGTGGATGTTATTTATATATTAAGTTGGTTTCAATGGATTTAGATGGTTTATGGAGCCTTATGTCAATTTTATTTTATTCTAGTTGTTATTTGAGACATGGAGAAAAGTTGATATTTTATTTGGGTTGTTGGATTGAGGATTTGATATGTGAGTATGTATAGTTTATTAATTTGCAGTATTTACGTTTGATTTGAAGTTTTAGAAATATATATTCTTGGATTTGGAAATATATTAGTATTGTCGGAGTTGATTATCAGGTTATACGAGTTAACTCTCCAGACCCTCGGGGTCGGGGCGTTACATAGCAAGATATCAACAAGAAGAAATATGCAAGGTAGGAATACAGTAAGGAAATTTCCTACAAAAAATAAATGAACTACGAAGAAGGTTACTGAAACAAGGTTATAATAATTTTTTCTTTACGTTTTTTCCCTTTCATTTTTGTATACATTCAATGCCAAATATTTAGAGGTTGTACACCAGTTCTTCCATCACGTATCATATTGATAGCAGCAACCTCAACTATGTTGAGCTATGCACCAACCATGCCATCGGTCATACTAGCGACAACCATATAGTCGACATATTGAGCATAGGTTTCTTAAGAGAATGAACCTGTAACAAAGAAAATGTTACAATTTGGTAAAACATAAAACTACTAATTGATAGCACAAAAGTATTGAGGGGAGACAAAAATGGCAACCTTGCAACACCACAAAGGGAGTATCCAACATGTAAAGAAGATGCAGGTTAGTAACCAATACCTCCAAAATTTCAATACTATTGATAAGGCCAGGCTTGGGGATATATATCTTCTTATCAAACCGCCTAGGTCTCACAAGTGCTAGATCTAAAATATCTGGTCTATTCATGGAAGCAATGGTGATCACTATATTTTATGATCATATACCTTAAAGCCAATTAGGGTCTCACAAGTGCTAGATCTATAAATATCTAGTCTAAAATTCATGGAAGCAATGGTGATCACTTCCCTCTTTCTTCAAATGCATCCAAGCAGACACGGAGCTGGAACACGCACAATATCAATTAACAAATAGAAAAAAGTATAACATTGTTAAATATTTTAACATGAACATTAATAATTGGATCTTTGATTTTCTATGATCCACAATAATAAAACAATGATAATTAAATACGTACATTTCTCCATCTGTTTGATGAAAAAATTAATCTGACTATGAGAGAAGGATCACCCTAGCAACTTAGCCTCCTAAGTGTCTCCCGATGGCTAGAGGCACTCTAATATTGTAGGTGAGAACCCTTTAACCCCTCAGTGCTATTTATAGATTTCTGACCATTATGAAATCTAAGTCTTTGAGTTTGACTATAATTAGAGATCAAAAGTCAATCTTATCTCTTAGGAGTTTTTATCCCATTATAACTCTTTGAACTATTCAAAACTCTATCATGATATGGGTGAGTGGGACATAGAGTTCAAATAGAACTCTTACATTCTCCCACTTGGCCCATACGCCCATAAATGATATTTTCCGTTCATGAATTTTTATAGAAAATTAACCATACTATGCAAATTCATTTCCTGAAATTCCTCATAGCTCAAAATACATTTCATGAGTTCCGTAATATCAATGTCAAACTAGCTACTAATGCGAGTCATGGTGGTCCTCTGTTATATAATCAACAAATTCTCTTTCATGTACCACAACACTAGTAATTTAATTTAACATGATCTTTGATTGGGATAATTAAGGCTAATACTATAATGCATTGGGTTCCAATTCATGTTTATTGTAGACATTATCTTGTCATCATTCATCCATACATTTTAATGTACCTATAAAGTGGAAAGACAATAAAACAGAAACAACCATAATAGATATCTTTCAATTTCCAGTAACAAAATACTCAGCATATTAATGATCTCTTTAGCATGTTCACATCATGGGTATAAGCATATGACCCATCTTTTCAACATGTCCCTTAAAGTATAATCATTAACACACTATTGCTATGGACATATTTGTTTCTGTATTTTCTCCTTAACACTTATGTATTTAAATTCTCATTAAATACTTATCATTCGGAGAAAAATATTCTGAGAAATTCTTACAATACTTTCTTAGCAGCTTGGCTATAAGTCGACAATTCCAAATCCTAAGATAAATTTTCTTAGTCAGATACCATACATTGTGGCCTCAAAACATACTACAAACTCAGTCCCTATTGCACATGAAGCAGTAAGAGATTTGCTTCACCATAAAATAACTCTACTAGATAGTAAAATACATAACCATAACTGTATTTTTCATCATTAGAGTAATTCCAAAAAATAGGGTCTGAATATACAATTACCTTAAGAGTATCAATTCTTCTTAAAGCAACAATATAGTCTTTAATTTCTTGCAAATAACATTGCACTCTTTTCAAAGCTTTTGGGTCAAACATCATTGGGTTACTTTGGCAACAACCAAGAATGTCAACTGTAAAACAGACCTTCAACTTTATACAAGTTGTGCAATCATTAGATTTATTATAACAATCATATATAAAATTTCCTTGACAACCTAATCATTTCGAGGACAATGTAAAATACTAAACATGTCACATTTTATTTTTAAAGCATCTATTGAACAACAACTTTTCATGTAAAATCTCCCAAAACTCTATGCAACTATACTGAGACAATATTAACATTCATTGTTTTGGTATTAAATTCAATCCCAATTACAAAAAATGTCTCATTCATAATTTCGTTTTTAAAGTTCCTTAGAGACATAACTTTAATATCATACTACAAACCATAATTCATACTTGCTAAAAGTCATATACATGCATGACCATAAATACAAATATACTCCCACTGACTTATGAGTATATACATTAACAATATTTTTCTTAATTCCAAAACAATATTGGTATTATCAAATTTCAGATACCAAGTTTTCAGAAAATATGTTACCTCTTTTAACTAATCATTTTATTCGTTTCTTGTAGACTTCAGACCTTCATTCTACAATTGTTTTCGCATCTCTTTGATGTAACTCTAGACCATAATGAGCTACTCATGCCATAGTGATTCTTAATGAGTTTCTTTCAAGTTTATTAGAAATCTCTTTCTAATCAATGCTCATTTCTGAGTGAAATCATTAATTATAAGTCTGACTTTATATCGTTCAACATTACCTTTTAAAGTTAGGGTTTTGTCTCCAACACTCATTTACATTCAAATTTTATACATTTCAGACAATTTAGACGAAATTACAGACTTTACAGTGATTCATGGATTTCAATCACTCTTTTATGCATCGATCTTTAATAAAATCACTTATTTTTATAACTTGTGAAAACATATACAAACCTTCATTTATTGCTATGTCAAATTCAAATTTTGAAAATACACCATGCAACCTAACCAAAAAACAAATCAAGAAGATCATATGAGGTTACCTGTTATGATGTCTCCATGACCAATTCTTCAGTGGTGTTTCTCTGATGAGGTAGATTATCATTTTGTTATTCCATGTTATCATTAAGATAATCATAAAATGGACTATAAGCATTTTCGAAGTACAAAAATGCACTTTACAATAATCACATCTCTAGTTTCTATACTCCCACTGATTTTGCCAACCATAAGGAATCTGACATTTCAATTTTCTCAAAATCAAAACTATGAATAGAGACAATACAACCTAAATCATTTGGATCTCCATGAATAATTAATAATGTACCCATTAACTATTATATGATCCAACTTTCTTTCATTTGGATTGTAAAGCCTTACTTTAAATTGACTATTCATACATGTATAAGCCTTAAATCAAGTTCCACAACTCAAAATAAGTCTTTGAGACTACTTACTGAAAATACAATTTAAGATATATACCATTATCTTTAATAATTTTACTAGACATCTTTTCAAATGGTTACAAAATAGGTCAAGGTTATAGCCTGACTCATAATATTTTTTCTGGTACTCACTACTTCAATCTAATTCGATGATTTTTACCTTTCTACCTGCATATCCTCCCCATGAGAAGTGTCTCAAGAATTACTGATGACTTGAGACTTCTCATGTAGCAGATAGATAGATCCATACCATGAAAATCATCTATGAAGGTAATGAAATATTTATATCTATCAAACATTATAGAGAAAAGATTTACATGTATCTATATGCATTATTTCAAGAAACTTTCTATTCCTTGTACTATATTTTCTTGATATGTTTGATTTGTTTTCATTTTATACAAATGAAAACACATCCTAAGATTAGAAAACCTAAATGCGGAAAATATTTTATTTACTAATCTCTACAACTCTTCTTGGAGATATTCTCCAAACTTATATGTCACAAATTATGTTTCAAACTCTATGCCATAAATTGTAAAAAGTTTTCATAAATCATTTTTCATTTTATTCCAATACATGCCTCAGAAGTAAAAACTTTAAACAAAAACGCTAATACGTAGGCATGACAAATAAAAATTTTATTGGAAGGAAAAATGGAACAAACATAAATGGCATTTTGAAACAATTTGAACATTTGAACATTGTATTCGAGTTTAATCTAAATAAAATGTATAAACATGTATAAGATCTTATTCAAAATTTATACAGAAAATCGGTTTACTCTTCCCTTCAAATCATGTCTCATGCTTATAGCACCTAAACCTTCATGTGTCATTGTTTCTTTCAAACTTCAATTGACACAGTTCTTATATTTTCATCACCATCATTTTCCAAAAGATACAAATGATTTTTCATACAAATTAGCAAAATAAATTTGTATCTAGCTAGCAATCATGCAACCAACTTTTTCATACCTCATTACTTTAATGAAATAATAATGCATCTGAAGTAAACCATTATGTGTAAAACTAAGAAATTCCTATAGTTTGATATATATTAATTAATCCAATATTCTAAAACATTGTATTTTTCTGACCCTTATCACTATTCTCAATAATAATTGATGTTAAGACTTAAAATTGATAAACCAGGGTCTAAAACTCGTAATATAAATTTGATTTGCTCATGTTTCTCTATACTAGAGTCAATTCCATATAGAAAACATTGTAAAAATATTTGTATACTTACTGCAAGAAAAGCATTTTAATCACATTAATGCTTTGAGTTCGACACTCAGAAATAATAATAAAAATTTAATCAATTATGGATGAACTAATAGTGTCATCAAGACCTTCCTTTGGGAGTAGATCTTAATACACAAAGTGTTCTCACCAGTATTAAATTATGTGGATGAACTAGTTGTATCATCAGAATTCTCCTTTGAGAGTAAATTCTGACATACAAAGTGTTTCCTACAACTTTAAATTATATGGATGAACTAGTTGTATCACCAGAATTCTCCTTTGGGAGTAAACTCTGACATACAAAGTGTTCATTCTAACTTTAGATTATATGGATGAACTAGCTGTATCACTAGAATTCTCCTTTGGGAGTAAACTCTGGCATACAAAATGTTCACCCCAACTTTTACTTTAATGAATGAACTAGTAATGTCATCAAAACCCTTCTTTGGGAGTATATCTTGACACACAAATTGTTCGCTCCAACTTTATCCACCTTACTATGGAGTTTAATGATTTTTCACTAAAGTTAAGAAAATCTTGTACCTTTGGGCAACCAATCTTTTCTTTAATTTTGATGTAAATCATTTGCTCCATATTAGATAAACAAATATACATGGCATGATAATGAGAGCCAAAACAATTCATACATGTATTTAATAATAACATGTACAAAATATTTAATACATGTATTTAACAATAATAACATGCATATGACATTTAATTAAATTTAATGCATGTATATGCCAATAATAACATGTATAGAAAATTAAATAAAATTTAATACATGTATTTAACAATAATAACATGCATAAAATTTAATTTAATACATGTATATACCAATAATAACATGTATAGAAAATTTAATACATGTCTTTAACAATAATTTAATTTAATACATGCATGTACCAATAATAACATGTATATAAAAGACAAATAAAATTTTAGTTTTTTTTTTAATAAATAATAATATTATAATCTGACTGGTCTGGGTCTGGACCAGTCCAGTACACCGGGCTAAGACCCGATTCAATTCATTGGTCAAGCATAAGATGACTTGGGTCAGGCCTATTGTTCAGGCCCTATACCTTCTCCTTTTTTTTTTTATTGTTATGTTATTGGGCTAGGCCACAACAGTGGCCCATTCTGCCCGTTTGATTTCTGTCCTTCATGGACTAGACCAAAGCCCATGACTCGGCCCAAACAGCCCATCATAATAGAAACCCTAATTGGTTTCTTCAACCTCCAGCCAGTGCAGAGGCTGCCCACCTTTCCGAAGCTTGAGTTGCTGCAACTGCGAGCGTCGCCGGCTAGGAGGCGACGGGCAAGCTGTCTCCATCCTCCTTCCATCGTCGACTCCAAATACACTTTTCCCTTTTTTTTTTTAATTCAACTAACGTCATGCGGCGGCCACTGGGCTTTAAAGCCCTCTGCGCCGCCGTCACAGAATCATCGCGAAGGAGGTTCCCAGCCTCCTCCCAGTGCCGACAACCATAAGCCCATACGAGATTCTCAATCGGGAAGGGCAGTACCGATTCGAGACTTTACAGTCCCTCTGTGCTACCCTTAACATCGCCCCTTCACACCACCTCGATGACACGGCCACCTTACGCCGCCACGGTGACAATACACGGCAGCTCCACCATCATACATGCACGGCGGTTTCTCAGCCCCATTACTCAGTACACATACATCAAGGGAGAAATACACATGGTTTCTCAACTTTCTCCCATCATCTTAACACATACAACACAACAGTTCTTCAACATGCAATCAATGTAAACAATGCACAGAGAATAGTACGGCAAAGGGAGAGATAGATATAGTGAAAACCGAATACATTATTGATGTGTATTGCTGCATGGATTTTTTAAAAAACAAACAATAGTATCCCGTAATTTTTCTTTTAGATAAACAAGGCAATATGTCATTCTTTCTTGGCATGATAAAATCACACATGCGAAAGTACATATGAAATCAAATACTATATATTTTATCGAGATCATAAAAAATCTACAACCTGAAGCTCTGATGCCACATGTTAAATATTTTAACATGAAAATTAATAATTGGATCTTTGATTTTCTAAGATCCACAATAATAAAACAATGATAATTAAATACGTATCTTTTTCCATCTGTTTGATGAAGAAATTAATCTGACTATGAGAGAAGGATCACTCTAGCAACTTAGCCTCCTAAGTGTCTCCCGATGGCTAGAGGCACTCTAATGTTGTAGGTGAGAACCCTTTAACCCCTCAGTGCTATTTATAGATTTATGGCCATCATAAAATCTAAGTATTTGAGTTTGACTATAATTAGAGATCAAAAGTCAATCTTATCTCTTAAGAGTTTTTATCCCATTATAACTCTTTGAACTATTCAAAACTCTATCATGATATGGGTGAGTGGGACATAGAGTTCAAATAGAACTCTTACAAACATCTCTAAAATGAAACATGCTCTAACCAACCTGATTAAGAGTAGAAGACAAGTGTTATGAGAGATGACAAAAGGAAGAAGAATTGATATTGGAGAAAGGAGTGCCATCAAGAAAATATAACTGTTATTCGTAAACAGTAAATGAAGATAAATGTCAACATTCGATACCCAGTCATGATCCAAGAATGTTAGTGCAATTGGATAACTAGACCTATTACAAAGAAAGTGATTCACGAGTAGAGAGTGAATGAAAGAGCTGAAAACAACACATACATTTTCCTTTACTTCTTGGTATAGTGCTCTCACACGAGAAGCACTAACCCCAACATATATTTCCACAAACTGAGAGGCAGAAATTGAGAAGAAGTTTATGCCTGCCTCTCCAGCCACAACTTTTGCCAGTAAAGTCTTCCACACACAAATAAGTATACCACCTGATTAAGAAACACACTATACCTAAAATAAGTCATGCAGAAAGCACACAAGGGAAAATCCCTTGTACCAAAAACATACTATTTGATAATTAAAGGGTCCTTCAAAGCAACGAATGACCAAAGATTATCTACTGAGGAAAATACAGTATTTGTATATATATCTTCTGAAATGTGTGCTTACATCACCAAAGTCCTTTCAAATAGGGATGAGGAAAAAAAAGGTCTTGGTAGAATGCTTTCCCAGGTTTCAGATTCAAACCCTTGGGTGTAAACAATTTCTAGGAGCCTCGTCCCATCAATAAAAAGCTAATAATTTATGTAAACTGTATAATGTGGGAATGTAACATAGGTCCAAGATTTAATTGAGTAAATGGCATGTTGCTATTACAAAGCCTTTAGGACCCTCACTATCGAAAAGATAATTTTTTGATCTGTAGACCAGTTTGGGCACAAAGCAAAAACACATTACTTTACCGTGCCTTTTTTTTCGACATTTCCCTTTAGGACCCGAGACACAACAATATTCTTATTGTTCAAGGTTAATGGGCTCAATGTTTTTTTTATAAGTAAGAATAAGACTTTATTAATAGAAACAATAGGCATAGCCCAAGAATGCATTCCCCTGTACCCATCAATTTTTTTTTTTAGGTAACAGATGTTCTATTAATGTGAAGGTTAAAGGGCTCAGAATTGGACTTATAAAGCATCTATACCTATTTATCTACTTTCAAGTTTCTTGGATGAAAGTCACTCCATATCCGCGATCCTCACCACTTGGAGCAAAAAAGGAATGGATATTCATATGATCAAAATATGTCAAATACACAATTTAATATCATTATGCTCGCTCCTATTCCAGTCTTTAGGTATTTACACCAAAGAAAGAGCAATAAAAAATATGTGTAAATACAGCTATAATGCCTTCTGTACCCAGACTTAGGCAAGTCTTCATATTTTTACTAACAGGTTTTGTATAGTTGTTGGGCCATGAAAGGTGATAGAGGATGCTTAGAGATTGTGATGCCCCCAACTCCCGCTTCGGATTTGATAGAAACTGAAGCGTCGGAACATATAACACAAGGCTACATACCCCTCGTACATGACAGTTAAGATGCAATGCACGTAATGATAACAAACAGTATGCAGTATATCGGAGCGGAAAGTCTACTTAGGTCAATAAATAGGACATATATCACAGTACCGAAGCACATAAATTTCAAAAACATAAATTTCATAAGAGTCATCAAAAGAGTTGACTGTTCCAAAGAGACTCCTAAAACACGAGGCTAGTACATCAAAGTTATCAAAACAAGTCATTCCCAAAAGAGGTCGCATCTTCATCTCTCTCTCTCTTTTTTTTTCAAAAGGGATCGGGCTTCGCTCGTTGCTGCAAGGCCCGATCATTGTCCCGATTGTTGCGCCGTTTAAACTCCTCAATATCCTGGAGTATCTTAGTGATTACTTTGTCAATTGTCTCGAGGTGCTCCAAGATGGAAGGCTCGGACAAGCTTATGACCATCTTAGGCACGATTCTCTCCAGAAGAGGTGCTGTCCTCTTCCACTTCGTCATTAGGGTTTACTATACCTGTCACAGCTTCTACCCTTCCAAGTAGGTGAATGATAGTGGAAATTACAATAGTGAGATTTCGAGAAATCTCAGTAAGTAAACAAATAACATGTAACAGATATCGTAAATATATGTAAGCAAACTTAACAATGTATGCATGGACAAGAGACTTTACTTATGCATTTGAATTTTCAAGAAGACATCGTGTACATCATAACTTTCATAATTCTTTTCTTTTCATAAAACATCTTTTCGCAATTTTCATATTTGTTCATTTAACATACTTGTGAGCTCGGTTTCTTGTTCATATATTATAGCATAACTTTGAGCTCGAGGCCTTTCTTGACTTTTAACATATAAATGGATACCTCACGGCTCCCCTATGCACCGTGCGTTCCCCGCTAGTTACCACATCAATCATTGACCACTTTGACTAAGGTGACTAAGTCTTACTTTTAAACATTTATATTACGACAGTTCACTTTTCGCTTTCACCGTAGGGCACCCACTAGCTTTAGGTGCAACCCCACTCCGATATCCTTTTCTTTTAAAAACCATCCAAGGTTCGTCGACTGTACTTCGTCTATCCAGGGGTTACCACTCCATTTTAGGCAATCCTGAGTGGATAAGGGAGTTCCACTAGGACATTTTCTCGTCCTAGCCTTTGGGGTCGTGACAAAACTTTAAAAGAACTCTTTTTCTTTTCAAAAGATTTTCACAATTCAAATGCATGTGACATGACTATGAAACTTAGAACTTCCATGAGACACATGCAATGCCGAATGCTTCATCATAACCATATAACATACAAACATGCATATCCATGTACATCTCGCGTTACGATTTGAAAATATTAGAACATGCGACCATGTCCCTTTATATAAACTCTAAGGCATTTCAATAACAAGCATTCAAAACTTTACATGTAGTGGCCGAAACACATAAACCCTAGCACATCCAAGAATAGGTCTTAACTCATTAAAACCTCAATCACAAAATGATAATACCTCATCCATGGTCATGGCCAATACCTTTAAATTTGGAAACATGCATTACATCAACTTTTTGTGAACTTAGAATCTTCTAATATGTTAAATAAAATTTTATCAAGGAAACATACATGTGTGACCGAAACATGCTAGTGATCATACTTTATAAAAAGACAAAT
Organism: Juglans cinerea; assembly: GCA_961763995.1. NCBI lineage: Eukaryota > Viridiplantae > Streptophyta > Magnoliopsida > Fagales > Juglandaceae > Juglans > Juglans cinerea. The sequence goes on from CAUIVZ010000003.1 coordinate 28,481,411, forward strand.
ATTTCATGGACTTGATCCTAAACAAGATTCGGTCATGTGGAAAATATCCATGGGCATGTCAAACATCATGCAATCTGAACCTTAAAGGTGGCTTCCCATTCCATTTTCGTAACATGAACCAATACCATAAGCCATTCCAACCATATATTGGATAATCATACAAAGAAGAGATTATATCACATGGAAGAACATTATTATATCAAGCATCAACATACAACCGAACAACAAACAAGTTCACATGGCATATACATAAAATATCCAAGTACAAATTAAAAATTTACTTAGAAAAAATTCCAACGTCCAAAAAAATAAACAAGCTGAGAAATATAGTAACAAGGTCATAAGAATCCATTTTTCTTCTAAACCCTAATCCGTGCATTAGTAAGTGTTGTGCTCTCAACATATTTCCAAGAAATAATCATCCAATGTTTGGACCTCTCTTCTTCAAGTCCGAAGCTTGCATAAAACAAAAACCCTAGCTCATAGAAACACTAGAGCCGTAGCCTTCATCCTCAAAACATCATGCTTACAATCTTAAGCAATGAAGTTGAGTCCATATTCCTTTTAGAAGAAAACAAAACCCTAATCTAGCCGAGTGCACATAGGTGTGCTTATGTGAGAAATTCCACAAAAACCAACATTATAATCTTCTTAGCCGTGGGTGCGTGCTTGTGAGCAAGTGTTCGTGGTGTACTTAGCCAAGTCCGAAACTTGCTTTCCCTTGGCCGTGTGTGTAGTGTAAGCAAAAAGGTGTGCAAGCTTCTTAACTCGCTTGCCCTCAAAAAGATGTTTCGGTGAGAAAAAGAGCAATGTGAAGAAGGTAACACCCGGACCCAATCAAGCTCAAATTTTATTTATTTATTTATTTTATTTTATTTTATTTTCACACGTTAACTTCCCCGCATGTTTTTTTTTTCCGACTATTTTCTTTTTCACCCCTAAGTCTTCCTCTCGTCCACGGCATGCATGGTCTTGCACGTCTCTAGTGTATTTTTATCCACTCCATGCACACACATGACTCTATTTCCGTCCGCACGCACGTCTCCCTCATATCTCTAGGGTTTTAGCATCATATATTTACGCACACATTAGCCATGCTTAGAGAAACTGCTCTGTTACGTTCACTACCGCCAACCATATTTTTTTTACTCAGCCTCCTGTCGCATGAATCAGCCTCTCCTAGTCCGACGCCCATCTCTCCACCGTACACGACCAGCACCCAGGGCCCAAAGCCTCCACCGTGCACCGCCTAGAACTCTCACTGCCCCCATAAGAAACCGAAGCAACCCAAGCATAACTCCTCTCGTTCACTGCCTCTCTGCGTTCCCAACTCTATGCTCATCAGCTTTGCCACCATAAACCTCCACCGCAAACCATCAACACCTTAAGATAGCCACTGTAGCACCCCAACCGCTGGCCAAGCCGTAACGCAACACGGTTTGTTTCTCCTTCACGCCGCTGCCCTGCCACACGAACTCACAGATAGCAACTCCTCCTTACAAACAGCGCACCACCCTCCAGGCCGTCCTCGCCGCCACGGAAAGTCAACCACCGTTGCCCAGCCGTTGAAGGAGGAACACACACGGCATACTCTGTTTTCCCACTCCTGAAACAGAGCAGTCCTTGCTCAAGCCATTCCACTGAGCTCCTCCGCCAGCCTCTCCCTCTACCTGTGCCCCTCGATTTTGCAGCCACGTTACACGACAAAAGCTACCGCACATAGCTCCCGACCAGTCGCACGCCTTCTCACTGTCCCACAGTGAGCTCTCTCCCCTTCCGCACGCCATACTCTCTCCGTGTCTCACTCATACTTTCACCACGTTTCTCTCTCTCACTCTCTCTCGCTTCCAGTGCTCCGCCAAGATCACCACCGCTACGTTGCTAAGCTTCTAGCCCCTTGCTACGTCGCACACTGCCGCGTGATTCCTCCATGAGTAAGCCCCTGCCATGAAAGTTATCTGTTTACGTAGGTTTTTGTTGGTTTTCAAAGAATTGAAAGAAATTACATTAGTGCCCTTTTACTACATGTTATATTAATGTGCTTTTAAATTTTTATTATGTATTAGTACACTCTTATATAATTATGATTACAAAAATCACTTAAGTATTTTAACATGTTATTAAGTAAATATTTATTTTAAGAGTAAACAATATTGGAGTAATGTTGTTTTTACACTTTAGATATGATTTAGTCTATTTAAAAATAGTTATGGTTTATTTTAAAATATTTTGGGATAATTATATTATCTAGTATTAAACTTTATAGTTTGTTTTCAATAATAAATAGGATTTTCAAATTGTACTATTGGTAGCAAATTATTTTAGTAACTGTGTAATTTTATTTTAAACATTTAAATTATGATTAAAGCTATTTGTTTATTATTATTTAACGAAAGTTTTACTAGTACTTACCTTAAATGTTGAGTATTATCAAAGAAATTTAGAGAATGAGGATATTTTAAAGTTATGAGGATTTTTAGGTATTGAAGTACTAAATAGGTTATTTTAGAAGTTTAGGATTAAGTATCGAAATACGAGATTAATTGGAAATTTATGAGAATTACGTGATTATTTTATAGGTGACGATTAATTATTGTTCGACATTTTTTAGGAAAATTTTGAAAAAGCTAAGAAGTCCAGGTAAGCGGGATTCCTATGCTAGACTTTGCATTAAAATAAAATGAGATGAGGTTGATTTTTGAAAAATATACATATTTGGTTATGAAAATAAATTTGAACTACCTCAGTTATTTGTTCTGCATTACTCATGAGGTTTTGTTTAAGAATAAAGTGTTTTCTGTCATGACTGGTATAGACATGAGCTTATTTTTGACATTCTGTTTCTGAACTTTGAAAAAGAGAGCGAATATGAAATTTTGTGCATAAATTATGTTGTGATATGATTTTGTTCTGTTCTGAAGATTTTCTATACTCTGATATGATCTGATGTGATTTCTGAAAAACCTCTGGCATAACATTCTGTTTCTGTTTCTGTTCCGTTCTGACCTTACCACGGGTGTAAAACTGTGGCCTCTGTTCGGGTTGGTACCAACTTTTCTGTTTCTAGTGCACCCACTTTGGAAACAAAGCGGTTTTCTGCGTGGTCTTTCCTATGTGCACACTCGGGGCTCAGAGAATAAATAAGGGGAAGATTCACATTCTGTTTCTGCTCGGTTAGCTACCGGGGTTTGCACAACCCTATCACGGGGGTTAAACATGGTATTTGTTCTGATATGATAAGATAAGATGTGATGTTTTAGTTTATGCTATGCCAAAGGGATTTTGATTATAAATATTTTTGAACTTTCGCTCCGATATTTTTGATAACATATTCTGACGCTACATTTTTAAAACATTATTATAATTCTGCATTCTGAAAGAAAATATTTTTTTTTGCATTCTGAACTCACCCCCTTTATCTTCACAATATTTTCAGATGATTTGAACTTTTCAGCTGAGGATCAAGACTATGAAGCATTGGGTGAGATGAATTAAGAGTAGTGGATTAAGAATAGAAAGGTTTCGATGAGTATTGGTGATTTTTGTTAATTATATTGTTGAAATGTGATGTTAAGTAACATGTAGAGAAGTTGATTTTTTGGGGTTATTGTATTGAGGATTTGATATATGAGTTTGTGTAGTTAATTAAATTTGAAGTGTTTACGTTTGAGTTAGAGCTTTTGGAAGGATATTAGCAGTGTAGGAGTTGATTACCAGGTAACATGAGTTAACTCTCCAGACCCTCAGGGTCGGGGTGTTACAAAGTATTTAGATGGTGAGAAAATGGTAGAAAGTAGAGAGAAAGGTGGTGGCCGAATGCTCTCCAAAGAAATCCTCCGAGTGACTAAAAAAAAGATATTTTCGGCATTCCCCCTTTTTATAGACACAAAAAGCTTCTAGCACAAGCCAAGCTTATTTGCATGGATGCCAAGTGGCGTCTCACCCTAAGCTGTCTTCCTTTCCCTCATCATTTGATTGTGTTGGGAACACAATAGGACCTTTTGGACAAGTGGCACCTCCTTTCTCAAAATCGAAACTTCATTCCACTTTTGCCCCTTCACCTCATGTCTTGGTTCAATGAACCTTGTGGCTAAATGGTCTTTCTTCAAGCTAAAATCTTCATCAATCTCTTACATGTGTGCAAGTGTGCCAAGTGGTGTATGAGAAGTGTGCATGTGTGCATGTGGCCGAAATCTCCATCTCTTCCCAAGGAGATTTTTCTCTTTCTTCTACCATTGTCTTGGACAATGCATGATTTGTCATTGTGGGTGGCAATGCACAATTTCCCTTACCCTAGCCATCCACCTCAAGTAAGTCTTTCACAAAATCCTTCTAGAAGCTCCATAGGAGTGTGGCTCTCCCTTTCCATGTAGATTTCGCCCCTTCCCAAGACAAGACATCCTCTCTTACCTTTTTGCATGCTTGACACATGGCGAAAAGGAAGACTACTTTTCCCTTTTCTTCTATGGTTGTCGTGTAAGGCCTCTTGCCCTTCCCTAGGCTCCACTTTTCCATAACCTCATCATCTTCCTTCTAGAATCTTTCCCTCATAGTGACAAGTGTCAAAAAGCCTCTTCTTACAAGCAAGCCTTCTTGCATGCATGACACATGGCAAGAAGGTGGGTGATCCTCTATGGTAGGCGTGCCAGGCCAAACCCTAGACTCTCTCACCTCTCTTCCCTCAATTTAGTCCAAGTTCATCAAGTCCTAGATATAAGCTCCATTGGATGACATGTGGCATTCAAATATTTGGGTTGGGCATGAGACCTAGTTCTATTGGGCTTCAAAACCCTAATTTCCTATAGAGGTCGAAACACTCATGGGCTTGGGCCCTTCTCTCAAGGCCTTAAGTACCTAGTCCAAACCAATTTCTAATTGGGTTAACAATATGTAATAAAATGCATAAAAAGCCTAGCAAAAATCTTGGTCGTCACGGAGATATTTTTATATTCTTGGACTTTGGTGCATTAGGCATGAAAGCCCACAAGAAAGGCCCACAAGGCCAGTGTATTTATCCCTCAACATAGGTTTAGGGCTTAGAAACTCTAGAGGACCTTAGGGCACATGCCCAACCCATCACTTAGTGCCACTTGTCAACTACTTGTGTCCTACACTAGGTGCGATGAACCTCGACGTGATATGGGAAAAAAGGGGATGAGAGACTTTAGGATTTGGTAACCTAAGAGCCCCACACGCCTATCAAGGGACTTCTCACCTACCTTTTGCCACTTGTCAAGCATGCAAAAGGCCTCGTTTGATGAGAAACACCTTTTTCACACTTGTCACTAGTCTAGAGGATTTCTAGAGGTAGGAAATGAAGAAGCACATAGGTATGTGGCGCCTAAGGGAAATTAAAAGGCAAAGGCACGGCACATTAGAGATAAGGCTTCGATTTCAAGAGGGAATTTCCAAGTGTCACCCATGCATGGCTCTCTAGAAGCATGAAATGATTGAGAAGATGAAGAGTGGCATAGGGAAGAGGCGAAAATCTAGCCCCTAGGTTTCGGCCAACCCACTATCCCTCAAGCGAATACCACTTGTCAATTGCTTGTCAAACCATAGAAATATTTGCTTGGGAAAGTGACCTACACACCTATTGAGGCTTCTAGAATAATTTTGTGAAGGAAAAATATGAGATGAACGGCTAGGGCAAGCGGAATTGTGCGTGCCACCCATTAAGAACCAATCACACATTACCCAAGACGTAACCTATTAGCATCTCTCCATACCAACGGATTGTGTGGAGGTTGATGCTCTTCATGTGGTAAAGCTCTCCTTAGAAAAATATTGTTTCGAAAATCTATGTCCAATACATGAGTGAGATGATGCTCGAACCTTTCCATCTGCTGCCAGTGAGCACTCATCATTCGATCCATCCTTATTTGCCAATTCCAACGACTGAGTTCGCGTCTTGCTCTAATTTGTGGTATCGAGGATACAGATATGCAAGGGGTATTCCTATTTCGAGCCATGCCCTGTTCATGGGTATGGTAGGTGCACTTACCATTACTAAAATTCACAATTAACACAGAGACAGTCGCACACAAGAAACCAAGGAATAATCAAACAATCGTTCATAAATAAGATTCATGAATACACGAATTCTAAGTTACAAACAAATGAGGATATTTGGTCCTTATCAAATCTTCTCTTTCCCATGTCACTTCTTCAAAAGCTGGGTTATTCCAAAGTACTTTTACTAAAGACACTTTTCGATTCCTTAGCTCTGGGTCTTTGCTATCCATGATCTAAACAGGCCATTCTTCGTAAGATAGGTTCGACTGAAGTCGTATACTACTGGCTTCCATTACCACAGGCTGTCTTTCCCTTAAACACTTCTTTAATGATGATATATGAAAGACATTGTGCACTTCTTGCATCTCAACTGGTAGATCCAAACGATATGCGACTGCACCGACGTTTTCCATAACTTCGGATGGTCCTACATACATGGGGCTCAATTTTTCTTTCTTTCCAAACCGTATGACTCCCTTCATGAGTGATACCTTGATGTACACCCAGTCTCCCACATTAAACTCTAAATTCCTCCGTCGTTTATCTGCATGACTCTATTGACGGATTTGAGCTGCTTTCATCCTTTCCTGGATTAGTTCCTCCTGCTTTCGTACATCCTGTAAGTAATCCGGTCATAACAACTTCCTGTCACCGACTTCATTCCAATACAGAGGGGATTTGCACTTCCTTCCATACAACGCTTCATAAGGTGCCATCTGTATTGTAGCCTGAAAGCTATTATTATAAGCAAATTCTATCAATGGCAAATGGCTTTCCCAATCGCCACTTAACTCCATCACGCAAGCACGTAACATATCTTCCAGTGTCTAGATAGTTTGCTCTGCTTGTCCATCTGTCTACAGGTGATAGGCACTACTAAACCTTAGATTCGTGCCAAACATCTTTTTTAAACTTTGCCAAAAATGATAAGTGAACCGTGTATCTCTGTCAGATACTATAGACTTAGGCACTCCATGAAGCCTGACTATCTCCTTAACATAAACTTGAGAGAGCTTGTCCAACGAATCTGTGTTAGCAATCGGTAGGAAATGTACACTTTTGGCCAATCGGTCAACTATGACCCAAATCAAATTCTTCCCTGACGATGTTCTTGGAAAACCTATCACGAAATCCATAGACACATCCTCTCAATTCCATTCTGGGATCAGTAATGGTTAATTCTCCAGCCGGTCTCTGATGCTCAACCTTTACCAATTGGAAAATTGAACATTTCGCAACAAATTCAGCCATATCTCTTTTTATTCCATCCCACCAAAATTGTCCCTTCAAATCCCAGTACATCTTAGTGCTACCAGGATGAGCAGTATATGGTGTGCAATGGGCTTCCTTCAGAATCATTTCCTTTAATTCAAGAACATTAGGAATCACTTTTCTCTCCTTGTAATGCAACATCCCATCCTTACCAATCGAGAAGTATTGCGGTCCTTCGGATTTCAGAATTGTCTGCCTAAGTTTCTCCAATTTATCATCCTTACCCTAACCTTCGATAATTTCCCCATCAGTTAATGGTACAATCTCCTGTACCACCGTTAACCTGATATCTCTTGGCGGCTTTCCTATCAATAGTTCCCTCATTTCTACCAATAACGATTGCACGTCAACCTGAGTTTAACATAAAGCTGATGTTCCTGTAAGGTCTTCAACACTATCCTCAAGTGCTCTATATGTTCTTCATCACTTCGAGAGTAAACCAAAATGTCGTCAATGAACACTACTACAAAGCTGTCTAAATACAACCTAAATATCTGATTCATCAATTCTATGAATGCTACTGGAGCATTAGTTTTTTCGAAAGGAATTACGAAAAATCCAAAGTGTCCATAACGAGTCCAAAAAGCCATTTTAGGTACATCTTGATCTTTAATCTTCAACTAATAATATCCTAATCGTAGATCTATTTTAGAAAATACCGACGCTCCTTGCAATTGATCTAACAAGTCTTTGATCCGAGGTAAAGGGTACTTATTCTTAATGGTTACTTTATTTAAATCCCTATAGTCAATGCACATCCTCATAGTGTCATCATTTTTCTTCACAAATAGGGTTGGGGCATCCCATGGGGACGAACTCGGTCGAATAAATCCCTTTTCGAGTAGTTCCTTGATTTGAACCTTCAGTTCCTTCAACTCGACCAAGGCCATTCGATAAGCAAAAACTCTGTTTCCCAATTTGGGGGTAGTCTAGGCAGATCATTAGCAAAAACTTCAAGAACTTCTTCTATCATAGGAATCCCTTCGACTCCTTTAGATCCCTCTGTTGCACTATTTATAACCACTAGATATGCATCGGCTCCTTCCTTCAAAGCTTTCTTCACTCGTCCTACCGTTAAGGTTGACGAAAATGATTTCACTACTTCCCCTATGTAACAGATTTTGTCCTTCGAGGGTTGCTTGAAGATCACCTTCCTTCTTCGACAGTCTATTTAGCATAGTGTCTAGATAGCCAATACATTCCTAAGATCAAGTCGAATTCCATTAAATGGAAAACAATCAAATTCGCGGCTAGCGTCAGTCCTACGACTTCCAACGGACAATTCCTAACTATTCGAATGCATCCAACTACCTTCTCGTCCAAAATAGCAACTAAAACGTTCTGGGATAAGGATTCCACACTCAACTTACACCTTCTTTCGCAATCATATGCCACAAAGGAACACGAAGCTCCAGAATCAAACAGAGCACATACCAATTGTTGCATCAATTTAACCTTACCTACAAGGGCAACTAGGATTACTTAGGGATTCTTAGCAAAAACAAACTACCAACCACCGTAGGGTTAGAGTGTTACCAGTGATTCCTTCGGCATCTGTAGCTTTCTCAGCTTCCAAATCCACTTCTCCTAGAGTAATTGCATAGACTTTAGCCTTCACCAGGGTCTTTCCTTTGTTTCCAGGCGTCGATGCTCCTCCTATCGCATTACGTGGACAATCTCGAATCATATGGCCAGTTTGACCACATCTAAAGCATGCTTCGGTGGCAAAATGACATTCACGACTGTGTCTTCGTTCGCAACTATGACATGGTGGTGGCGTAACAGGCACCACATTACCGATTGCCTTTCCCTTTCTTTTATCTAGAGTATAAGGGATCTTCATCTTCCCCATATTCTTCCCTGGAGAGTAGGGCAACCCTCTCTTACGATCATTATGAACTTTAGAAATCAAATTCCACTTCTCCGCCTTTGCTATCGAAGCAACGTTCACTAACTCTTGAAAACTCTCAATCTGCAAGCAAGCAACTTGGTTCTGTATCCTTGGTTGTAATCCATCTTGAGATTTCCTAACTTGCATTTTCTCTGTACTAATCAAATGTGGGGCAAATCTTCTTAATTCCATGAATCGAGCTGCATATTGCTCCACTGTCATATTTCCTTGAGTCAAGTTCGTAACTCTAACGCTTTTTGCTGTTTAGCTGTTTCTAGGAAGAAACGGCTATCAAATTCCTTCTTGAAACATTCCCAAGTAAGAGTGGTGATATCTCCCAATTCTTGTGTCAAAAGTTACCTTTTTGTGTCCCACCATATGCCAACTTCTCCATGGAGTAGATTTCTAGCATACTGGACCTTTTGATTCTCTGTGCATCCACTGATATCAAATTTCTATCTAAATTGATAACCCACTTATTGGCTCTTAAAGCTCCTTCCATACCCATAAATTCCACAAAAACCAACATTAAAATCTTCTTAGCCATGGCTGCGTGCGTGTGAGCAAGTGTTCATGGTGAACTTAGCGAAGTCCGAAACTTGCTTTCCCTTGGCCGTGTGTGTAGTGTAAGGAAAAAGAGTGTGCAAGCTTCTTACCTTCCTTAACCTCAAAAAGATGTTTGGGTGAGAAAAAGAGCAATGTGAAGAGTGTTTGGATGGTGAGAAAATGGTGGAAAATAGAGAGAAAGGTGGTGGCTGAATGCTATCCAAATAAATCCTCCAAGTCACTAAAAAAAAGATATTTTTGGCACCCCTTGTTGTTATAGACACAAAAAGCTTATAGCACAAGCCAAGTTTATTTGCATAGATGCCAAGTGGCATCTCCCCTAAGCCCTCTTCCCTTACTTCATCATTTGATTGTGTTGGGAACACAATAGGACCTTTTGGACAAGTGATGCCTCCTTCCTCAAAACCGAAACTTCATTTCATCGTTGCCCCTTCACCTCATGTCTTGGTTCAATGAACCTTGTGGCTAAATGGTCTTTCTTCAAGGTAAAATCTTCCTCAATCTCTTACATGTGTGCAAGTGTGCCAAGTGGTGTATGAGAAGTGTGGGTGTGTGCATGTGGCCGAAATCTCCATCTCTTCCCAAGGAATTGTTTCTCTTTCTTCTACCATTGTCTTGGACATTGCATGATTGGTCATTGTGGGTGGAAATGCACAATTCCCCTAGCCCTAGCTGTCCACCTCAATTAAGTCTTTCACAAAATCCTTCTAGAAGCTCCATAGGCATGTGGCTCTCCCTTTCCATGTAGATTTCGCCCCTTCCCAAGACAAGACATCCTCGCTTACCTTTTTGCATGCATGAAACATGGCAAAAAACAAGACTACTTTTCCCTTTTCTTCTATGGTTGTCGTGCAAGGCCTCTTGGCATTACCTAGGCTCCACTTTTCCATAATCTCATCATCTTCCTTCTAGAATCTTTCTCTCATAGTGACAAGTGTCAAAAAGCCCCTTCTTACAAGGAAGCCTTCTTGCATGCATGACACATGGCAAGAAGGTGGGTGATCTTCTATGGTAGGCGTGCAAGGCCAAATCCTAGACTCTCACACCTCTCTTCCCTCAATTTAGTCCATATTCATCAAGTCCTAGATATATGCTCCATTGGATGACATGTGGCATTCAAAATTTTGGGTTGAGCGTGAGCCCTAGTTTTATTGGGCTTCAAAGCCTTAATTTCCAATACAGGCCGAACACTCATGGGCTTGAGTCCTTCTCAAGGCCTTAAGTACCTAGTCCAAACCAATTAGATCCAAACCAATTTCTAATTGGGTTACTCCACCTCTCTATGGTCCCTTTAACAATATATAATAAAATGCATAAAAAGCCTAGCAAAAATTTTGGTCGTCACAGAGATATTTTTATATTCTTGGACTTTGGTGCGTTAGGCATGAAAGTCGACAAGAATGGCCCACAAGGCCCATTTATTTCAGCCTCAACATAGGTTTAGGGCTTAGAAACCCTAGAGGACCTTAGGGCACACGCCCAACCCATCACTTAGTGCCACTTGTCATTTGCTTGTGTCCTACACTAGGTGCGATGAACCTTGACATGATATGGGGAAAATAGGGTGAGAAACTTTAGGATTTGGTAACGTAAAAGCCCCACACGCCTATCAAGGGACTTCTCACCTACCTTCTGCCACTTGTCATGCATTTAGAAGGCCTTGTTTGATGATAAACACCTTTTTGACACTTGTCACTAGTCTTTGCTAAAGGAAAACTAACAGGCTGCACAAAATCGAAAGAAACACTATGCTGATAAGAAAAGAGTGGAAAGGGAGTTTACAGTTGGTGACTGGGTGTACCTACGCCTGCAACCCTACAGGTAAGCTTCTTTGGCCACCCGACATAACTTGAAGCTCTCACCCCGCTTTTATGGTCGTCCCTTTCAGGTTAAGCAAAGAGTCGGATATGTCGCGTATCACCTTGCTCTACCCACTACAGTGAAGATTCATCCCACGTTCCATGTTTCTTGTTTAAAGAAGGTGGGAACTCAAATCCAGCCCTTGTCGACACTTCCCCCTATTGATGCACACGTAGACAACCTCCCAAAGCCTGAACCCATCGTCGACAGTCGCATCAGGCGCCAAGGATATCGACCCCTCACGTAAGTTCTAGTGAAATGGAGTGGAATCTCAGAAGACCACAACACCTGGGAAAATCTTTGGAGGCTTAGACACCTTTACCGCAACCTTATGGGCAAGGTGCTTTAATGAGGGGAGCTTGTTAGGAACCTCATCGATGGCAAGAGAAGCGGCAAGGAAGACCTTGGTGAATCAGGGATGAGGCCTGAAGGAAGAAGATGGAAGTGAAGGTTCTGAAGTCGAACTGAAGCTGAAGTCTTAAGTGGAGTAACTCGTGACAACGTTGTTTGAAGGTGCTTGGCACATTGCCACTACCGTATGCCAGCGTGCAAAGCTCGGCCATCCCCAACCGTCCCTCACCTCCAATCGCAGTCAAGGCTGCGTCTACTATGCCCAAGCACCACGGCTTATAAATAGGCTGGATCTCCACCCTTCGAAACCCATCCTGAGCCACTCACCCTCTCAATGTCGTCCTCCATCACCAAATCCCTCAAGCTCTCCCTCTCTGGTTCTCTTTTCTCATGAGTTAGGAAATTTTTCCCTAAGCTCTGCCATGCACCGCTGCAGTTCGCCACTTTCAGTAGCTCCCTAGTGGTCGTCCGACCACCAGCACACCCTTTCCCCTCTACTCGGCCTCTCCTCCTTCTTCGATCCACCCAAATCGAGCCTAGACCTCTCTTTTAACATTCTGCATCGCTGCCTACCACCACCGTCCGCCATGAGATTCCCTTCCTTCACCCTTTGTTTACGTTGGATCAGCCACCCTTTAATTTTTCTCAGTTGTAAATCCCCTTTATTTTGTCCAAATCCTCCCCTATCACCGTGCACCACCCCTCTAGGCACCACCATAGTAAGATCCTCCACCTCTCATAAAGTCCTTTAATCTCTTGTCTCAAGTTGGTGCTTGATTTCTATCATCTATTCCCTGCACATTAAACTGACCACCCACACACACTCCCCATGTTTTCAAAATGGAAATGTAAATTTTTTAGTGTGTGGCTTCTTTCTTTAACTATTGAGAAGGAATTTGGTTTTGTAAAATTTTCGTAGTGCTGAAATCTCAATTTTACCATTGCTGTGATATGTTCATATTTTTCGTGCATGTATTTTTGCTTGTTAATCTGTGGCTTTACTTGCTGAGATTGCAAAATCTCACTACGATGTCTCCACCTGCGGTTCCACTATGTGGAATCGTAGACTTTGATGGAGAGGACAGATATGAACTTGGAGGATCCGCTTCGCTTGAGGACTAAAGACTTGGGGACATCCCCCTTATGTAGCGTTGATTTGGTATTTTCCTTTTATTTAGTCAGATTATGTATTAAATTTATGTAGGTGTTTGGGAGTTTTGGTGACTATGGTTTATTTTGCTGGGTGATGTAATTTTAATTTATGTTACTTTTAGTATTTCAGATTGCCCTTTTTATTTTTCACTGCATTTTAACTACACACCTATACTTTGCATGCTTGCACAAACATGCTTCCACTTTGCGCATGGGGTGTGTGACCCGAGCGGCCAGCACCTTAGCATTGCGACTCCCACCAAATCCATGTGGGGGTCGAGGGTGCCACAAAACTATCTTAATAATCAGTTTAGAAGCATGCAAATTGAGAACGACAAAGGGGGAAAGACAACAAATCTCAGAAAGGGAGGGCAACAACCATAGAACCAAATGAAAGGGGCTAAAGAAACACTGATGCTATTCTCAAAGAAATGCTTATGTTTTTTTATCGTTACATAAACAGTAGCATATGTGTGAGGAAGAAGAAATGTAAAGACCCATTTTTTAACATTGTATGCCTAGTCCAACTGGGAGAGAAAGAGAATAGGTGGGATCAGAGAGAGAGAATAAAGGGTGGTGCATTAGCGTCACAAAGACCAGATGAAATTGTCATGCATGTGTGGTGCAATGGTGATGTTCAATCAGATTTGTTGCCTGAAATGAGGGTAGAGAAAGGGCTTGGTTCAAAGGATGCCGGTGACAGAGGTAATATTGGTTTAGTCGGAGTTGAACCGGTAGTATATACTACCGAAACAGCTAATGCTGGCAAAGAAATAAGATGAAATTTCTTATATGTGTGGGAAAGAAGTTGAAGTGGAAAGCCACGACAAGAAAATAGGCTATTTTTAGCGATTTTAAGATTGCCGCAAATAAAATTACTGCAAATAAGTACTATTCTCGGCGATTTAAATTTCGCCGCTGAATTCTAGCACGATTTTGGAAAATTCTGATGAAGAATTCACTGTTAAGTTTTTTGCGGCAACTTTTATAGATATTGCAGTGACTTTTTCCACTACAACAACAAATTGTAACTGTAAAGGCATTTTAATTCCGTTGAATGTGAAAATCGACGTACTAAATCTTTTTGCGGCGAAAATAATCGTCGTAAAAGGTTTTGCGATCCCTTAAATCTTTTTAGCGGCAAATAAAAAGCACCGGAAATAAAATTTTGCAAACTTTATGGAAAACTGTACAAAATCTTTTTCGACGAACTTTAGTCGCCACAAATGATCAGTTCCAGCAACATTTTTTATTTGTTGAAAATGAACTTTTCATCTTTTGCAGTGAGGTTTTCAGAATTTGCAACGATATTAAGATGCTGCAAAAAGCTAATAAAATTATATTGCCCCGCTCGTTTTCCAGTCATTTCCCTCCATCCGTCCCCCCCTCCCCCTCTCCTCTCTCCCCAATCCCTCCGTTGAGCACAACCCACGCCGACGCGCACAGCTCGTCGCCAATGTTCCCACCACGCCACTGCCACCTCACCGCGACGACCACCCCCTCCTTCTCCCTCAGCCCCTACCGATCTCTTGCCTCCCTGAATCTGGCGTCACCCCTCTCTCTCTCGGATTTCTCTATGCCGCCGCGCTAAGGGCCTCGTTCGCCACCACCCACACGTCGGCCACCTCGCCAGTTCTCCATCAGAGCCCTCTTCTCCTCCATGCCTAGCCCGAGACCCACGGCCACCAGCTTTCCCCAACGCTGTCGTGCTCCTCCTGAGCCACCACTCCATGCCAAGCAACCACCACAACCACCCCTGATATTGCCTTCGGTTTTCACATATGGGTTCTTTTCATTCCTGTTATCTTTGCTTGATTTATTGTTTTAGTTCCGTTTGAAGATTGAGTTTTGTGTTTTGTACTTGTAGTGTAGAAATATTTGTGTGGTCGCTAGTTTGTATATGGGTTGTTGATATCATTCATTTTTCACTTATGGCTTTGAACCTAGATTTGGTGCGTTCTGGTGAACTTGATGTCTAATTCGTACAATGAATACAAATCAAGGAGATAATGCAGGAGATACTGCTGTGAACCTAGACTTCTTTTTTTGTTGTGTGTGATTTGGTTAGGAGATACTATTGTTGAGACAAATCAAGGCCTTCACTTGGTATACAATGAAAACAATCTTACATGCATTGGTTAAATCTGATTTTTTTTTTTTACTTTCCGTGTTTGCCTTTGCACACCATAGCCACTCAAATAAAAATTTCATTTTCTTTGCTTTAATATCAACTACTATCAAGGATATTTGAAAAATATCATTTTTTTTGTTGCTTTATTGATTTGTGCCTATTTATATCTCTTTTTGGTAGAGGACAAGCTGGAAAAACTTATTTGCATACATAGGTCCCGGGTTTCTTGTTTCTATTGCATATATTGATCCTGGAAGTTGTAAGATTTTAATATCTCATTTTCTTAGGTGCCACCATAAATCACATGCTTACTAACAAATATATCATTCTATATTTTAAGATCGCCGTAGTTGAAAGAAATCTTCAGGCAGGAGCACAATTCAAGTACGAGGTGCGTATGTCATCTTCTAATGCAGTAATTTCCCACTGAAGTTCAGTAGAACTTGGTACTTTTTAACATTGTGTGCCAATTACTTTAAGGAGCTCAATCATTTTAGGTTTACCTCCTTATAGATGCCATCCACGAAAAACAATGGGACTTTTTGTCCATATCTTTTTATGTGAAATATAAATTAGGACATGGAGTTGTTGATGATACATTTAATTAAATGACTTATGCATGGCATGAAGAATAGTCACTCTTATAGCCTTACGTACTTTTGAATATAAGATCACAGCATCTACTCTTTTCCAGGGACCCCCCCTCTCTCTCTGTGTGTATGTGAGCGCTTGTTTTTTTAAGTGGGTTGGTTTTTCTATTCTTTCATTATCATTTGTTTATCATTCCTATTTTTCTACTCAGCTACTTTGGATCATATTAGATGGTTTCCATGTTGTGCATAGTGTTCATATTAGTCTCATGCCATATGTTTTTACCCTAGTGTAACCTATAAATATCATAATAATTCATGGCACAATACCAACATCAATGCATCTACCTATCCTGAAATTTGGTTGGATAATATTTTTCGTTAGAGATTGACTTTGTGGCAGCAGGCTTCCAATTTGTCAATCCGAAAGAGGAGTCAACCTATTGTTTTGCATTTGTTTTGTATTATCTGTCAGCTTGTCTCATTCTCTGATCATCACAATAAAATAAATAAATAAAAACTGGTTACTCTATTATTAAAAAAGGAAGGTGATCAAACTCATTGTTAAAAACTGGTTACAGAAAAACAATGAGTTTCACCTTCCTTTCTCACATCTTTCTTCTATATCTTGTGTATTTGAGTGGATAATCTTAAGGAAGGAAAATATGATCTGTAAATAGGATTAAACCCACCTGTTATAGCTCAAAGTACATTAGGAAATTTGTGATGTCTTCTATTTGTGCTGCAATAGTTTCCCCTTCATTTTTATCTTATATCTTCACTCTACATGGCTGTAACTTTGGCTTAGTCTTCATTTGTAAGAAGACTAAGTTCAGTTTAGTTTAAAACTCCATCATTTTTGCTTAGTCTTCATTTGTAAGAAGACTGTTCTATGATATTGGAAAACCATGATATTATGATTTGATCATACCTATCATTCCCCTCATTAAACTTATGACCATTTGTTTATGATCCATTTTATTCTGTTCCAGGTTGGAAAAAGCATGACACATCTACAGATAGTTGCAAATCTATTTTCTTGTTCTTTCTTAAATTTCTATGGACTGACTTTCAATCGGGAAAGCAAAACTGATTGGCATGTTCTTTATTTTAACTCTTTGCAGAATGCATTCTCAGTGTAGGGGAATATATTAGATTTTGATGAATTACATGGATATGGTTGTATGCATGCATTCATTCATATTATATGACATGCTTGCAATGGTAACTTATATGAAGTGTACTTTCCCATGGGGAACAAAGAAAAAGAATTTTCCCCCAAAATCTGACCTAGTAACATTGTTATTGAAAAATTAGTTTATAATTTCTAATTGAAGCTTCAGGAATTAGCTCACTTTTATCTAGGAGTTTGTTTACTAATATCAAAGCTGAAGACTAAGGTTGTTATTGTTTATTCTGTTTTAGGATTATTGAAAATGAATTATTTAAGCAAGACTGGAGGTCAAGGAAGAAGGTTCAAATATTTTAGTATGTTTTACTCAAGTGGGCATTTGCACTTCTTATAGGCCTAGGTACTGGACTAGTTGGCTTCTTCAATAATATTTTTAAATTTCTATTTGTTATAGCTGTACGGATCTTTAGTTTTGTTTTCTTTTGAATTTAAGATTTGGCAGAGTATTATACTACCACGTATAATGCACTACTTGTTTGACTATTTTTTAATGTTGTCTGAATGAATATCACTACTAAATGGATTTTGCAACTCATGTATATATAATTGGTCCACCCCAGTGTATATAGCCCATTGGCAGACTGTAGTCTGCTTCTGCTTCTTGTGCTCATTCATTATGTATGTATGTATGTATGTATGGTGCAAATGACTTGAGCTTAACTAAGTTCTTAAATTTTTTTTTAAGATGAAACAATTTGTTGTGCCGTCTGTCTTATTTAGGCTATGAATGCCATCTTATTTCACATGTGAAGTGATGTGGATCATTGTGCAGTTGTGTGATGTGGTTGGAGTTTTTCTGCAGTTTTTTTTTTTCAATTTGTTTCTTCTTGAAGATACTATAAAGAAGTTAATCCACATTGATGATACTATAAAAAGATATCATAAGGATAATCATACTTTGATCGATGGTTTGGAATACTAGTGAAACGTTTCACTAGTATTATTTTTTTAAAATTTTGGAACAGACGCACGCAAAACAACAATTTTTGCCTCAAATAGTTAATTTTTTTTATAGGAAATCTGAAATTTCATTAAGAAAAAGAGTTTACAGACATTTATCAAGCCAAACAGCCTGAGAAATAAAGTCTGGACAACATTCATTCCATATTGAGATACTCTTAACGTTCCAAGCATATTTGGCAAGAATATGAACAACCGGATTACCTACTCTATAGACATGTTGAAATTTGCACTCTACAAACACTCTTAACAACTTTCTTATTTCACTCAATAATAGAACTAACATTGCATCAGAAACAAGTTCATTGTTGAGCACTTGGACAGACATCAAGCAATTTGATTCCACAATCAATCTTTGGATCCCCATATTAGCACACAGTTGTAAGGCACGAAAAATAGCCAGCGATTCAATGGCTTCAGTAGTATTCACTTCAAACTCTACCTTGCTTGTTGCCAATATCACCTTACCAGCATCATATCTGAGCACCACCCTCACCCCTGCCTTATTAAGGTCACCAAAAACAGCACCATCCACATTTAGTTTCAGCCAACCCGTTGGTGGGGGCTTCCAATCATAATACTCTCGAGCTTTCAGCTTAGGCAAATGTTTCAGATCAGTATAAGCTCTTATAACAAAAAGTGCATGATCAATGACCTATTGGACTGCAATGTTTTTTTGCTCATGAGCCATTTGGTTTCTCTCCACCAAAATCCCTAAGCAATAGCAAAGAAAGAGGCTAGATCATCCTCCTGTCCCTGCTTTAATACTACCAAAGCTACTTGCAATACTAGTAAGTTTACTCCTAGCTATTGAATGAGAGGAATATATGAAAACCAGCTTGAATGAATGTTAGGGCAGTATAGTAAAGCATGGGTTGTGTCTTCAGTTTGTTGTTTGCAAAAATAGCAAGGTCCTTCGATATTGACATGCTTTTTAAGTAGAATCTGTTGGGAAGGTAGAACCTCCTTGCATGCCCTCCAAGCAAAAGCCTTTATCTTATTAGGAACTCTCATTTTCCACAAGACCTTCCAAAAGGATTGTTGTTGCTTGTCATTAGAGCACTCCCCTCTACCGCCCTCATGGTTCAATAACTTTTTTAGCAATGAAACAAAATACCGTTGGAAATACTTATTTCCAGCGATTTTTAGATCGTTGGAAGATATCTCTTCTTTTGTGGTGATTTATTAAATATTTGCGACGACTATAATTCGCCGCAAATATGTTTTCCCAACAATTTAATAGGCAAACCAAATGGCCATTTACGGCATTTTATTTGGCATTTGCCACGAACAAAAATCGCCAATTTTTGGTATTCTCTGGGTTAAAATAGAGGTGAACAAACAAATGCAATGGACGTGCAGCAATTTTTAAATCGCTGGAAATACTCAAATGCGGCGATTTAAGCATTTTTTGCTGCGAAATTCAAAAGCCAGGAAAAAACCGATTTTCTTGTAGTAAGAGGAGAAGTGGGTTTGGTTGGATGAATATTCATTAAAAAATAAGATGACCCAGCTACAATATAAGTCAAATTTGAAGAAATATTGTAGATGAAAACTTGGATGGTCTTATTATAGCTAATCCAATGCCAGTAGATTTAACCATAAATTCGTCATATATGACTGAGATTGTGCTCTAACACCTTTATTTTATTGGGTAAACGTCTATTTTCAGTACGACATGAAGTTCTAGCTAGCTAGCTGGTACATATGTTTTATTTAATTAGGACTACCTCGTTCTTGTATTGTATAGAATAGGAACATAGCTTTGTTAATTTCATTCGCTGATCAAGAGAAATATTGTGACGTCCATAACAAGATGGAAATCTCACTCGAAAAGCTCAATTTTTGTAGAATAATTGGAGGAATCCTAGCTAGTCGTCGACCCTTTGGTATAATAATTCGAGGAACCCAAAATCTTCTATAACAAAGCTTTTTTGTTTTTGAATAAATGTCAAAGAGACCCTTTATTCTTGATTCCCTGTCTTAAATAGACATACAAGAGATTCAATCAATTCAAATACCGTATATAACTTAGAGAGCTGATCTAAGGCTAGTGAAGATTTATTGATAAATTCAATTACCAATCTTACTCTAATTGTAATAACAAATAATATGAAATTATCCTAAATATATTATAAAGCTAGCTATCCACATAACAAAGATTAATAAAAAATAATAATACGATGGCCGTTTGCTTCAACCTGAGGGAAGTATGAGGCAGTTTTCTTGTTTCTGGCCTTTAGGTACTATTCATTCGGCAGAGACATTAAATTGGCCATATGATCAGTAGAAAGTTGTGGCAAACTGAGCTATCTTAACTCAATAACCTCGAGGAAGGATGACAGTGAGGGTAACGGTGATTGCAAATAGAAGGACCAAGAGCCCGGTGAAGTTGAGTATGTATCCTTTAGTGCTGAGTAGTAGGTTAGAGAAGCCAGACAAGCCTGTCAGAGCCGTTGCCACTGCCAAGAGGAAGATGACCATACCAACAAATGTGTGCCATGGGAGGAGTGTTCCTCTTCTTGACATTTCTGCACCAGGGAAGCAATAGGCAAAGAAGGCAAGCACCCACTGATGTACGTACAGGAATAATGTAACATGAGATGAGTCCCAACATTGATAATTAAACTATGTAATGCAACATCATATAGCATGTGCAAGTCCCGTGTGAGCTATTTAAAAAGGTAAGATCGTTCATGAAAAAAAAATGAGTTTTTCATGTACGTTCTATTTTTTCAAATGGCATACATGGGGTACTTAACCTAGCAATTAAAACATTTTTTATTGGAAGTTATGCATCTTTTGCTACCATGTTTCGATTCTCTTAATAGATAATAAATTTTATGAGTTTATGTGCACTGTGATCTATGATTCACAAACTACAATATTTTAAAAGTTCGCGCGTTGTTTTTGAGCAGGTTCGGATTGAGAGATATCATCTCATTACTATTCACTATAATTCACAAATTTCAACTCACAAATCTCACTACTATTCACAAACTATCTCAACTCATCTCATCTCATCTCTCAATCCAAACGGAGCCAATGTTTTTCTTCTACAGATTATCATAATACTTGGTTGATCAAATCATATATACACACACAGATATACATACACGCATGCATATAATATATATATATATATAGATATATGTATGTATGTATCTTTCGATGTGAATCTGAGATACTCTAAATTCAAATGAGTAATTTTACTTCAAGTTAAACTAATAAAAAGCCTCAGAAAACTGATAAAATCTGGAAACCCCGCTGCGAAATATTTAAGCATTGGAATTCATATCTTAGGTAAATGTAATAGTACCTGCAAACCATAGATTGATATGGTAATAATACCCAGCCATGAATGCAAGGTTTGCATATCCTTAGCTCCTATCTCATTGTGAAATCTGAAAATAAAAACAATCCCCAAAATTCCAGCCGTAAGAGCTAGCAGATGCAATATCAGGTGAACCCCCTTTTGCGTCCTTCTATCACCAGGGACTATCTTGTATGCCATTATAGCTGATCATGAGTCATATAATATTAATTGATTAGCCTTTCAAACTTACCATTAATATCCAAATTAAATATTATTTCAGAATAATATTGCAACTATAAAAGTCTCTAGTATGCTATCCTGCTCGATCATCATCTTTTAATTATCCAGAATATATACAAGGCGTTTTCATTACCTTCTCCGCCAATTATAATAAGGCCCAGCACCATGAGAAAAGGGTGCACCTGTATATAAGAAGAAGAAGAAGAAGAAGAATTTAAACGAAAAAAGCCTCAACACAAATAATCGTAATTTAGATAAGGGAACGTCGACTACATGATCTGCGCGCATGCATATAATTCGGAAGTACTCACATTGAAAATCTTGGTTTTATCTTCGGATTTGAAAGCAAATCCTCCCTCAAAATGTAGGTAAAGAACAAACACTAGTGTGGTTACGGCAATGGCTAACAATTGTGCGAATATCACAAATGGGGTTGCCGAGAGTTGGTAGCTCCGACTTTTAGGTGCCATTGCATGCACTGATCTTTCTTCAGTGTATGCGGGTGCGTTGAACAGAAAGATCAATTGGTATATTAAAATGGTGTCTTAGAATGAATAAATAGACCCAAATTTTCTGGGTTAAAAGCAGTGCGAAATGAACAAAGAGAGACTTTTGTTTGATTGACAGACTAGCCAACTTTGGATTTGCCGGCAAGACGGTTTAGTCATTTCCTATGATGACGTACGGGAGGAGCTTTTGGGTTTATTTGAAAACACTTTCGAAGTTATGGAATCAAGTCTACACAGAGAGCCGAACAAAATTTTTCAAGGTGCCGAACACGAAATGTCGGTTAGCGAGACAGGAGATCAGAAATTGGCAAAACGTACTGTACGTTAAATGCTTGTTTAAACAGACGTCTTGCGGCGTGGGCAAACTTCAAACTAAGGTGTCTATCTCCACACTCTATATTTTTTAAAATTTTTAATATTTTTTTAAAATTTTTTTTTAAGTTTATTCTTTTTAAATTATTTCAAATTTTTTATTCATTATTCATATAATAAATATTTAATAAAAGAAAAAAATAATAAAAATTAAAAATAATGTAAAGTGTGAAGTGTTAGGAGGTTGTGAAGATTTTTTGATCGTAAAAGGTATACAAGATCTTATTATATTGTAGGAGGCAACTTCTACAATTGGCATTTTGGTAAATTCATGTGTGTTGGTGAATTTCTTGAATGATGTATTCATTGTTATTATTTTTTACTTAATTATTTTTTCCATACAGTCGGTAAGATATACTTTTATGTTTTAATATGGACTAATATGATAACTAAATTCTTAATAATATTGAGATCGGATTGTTTCAAACTCTCATCCTTATAAAAACATTGTCTTCGGAATTTGCTAGGATCTCAAGCAATCTACGTACTTATCTTTCGAATTATTTTCATGTATCTATTCTAAATTCTTGAGCAATATTTTCTCGAACCTAATATTTCAAGAGTTTCAATCCTCCGATATTTGTTTCTTAATCTCGCATATTCTCCTCGTCCTTTATACACATACGTGTGCGTAGTGGCAACCATGATCATACACTACATCGTTCAATTAAAGCCTAAGAATATAAACCTCAACAAGGAATTCGATTAAAAGCCTAATAATAATTTCACCCAAATAATTATATATCTTAACTCCACGTAACATAGTAACTTAAAACCCTCCACATAAAATAATAACTAGACTCTCCACATAAAATAATAAACTTGAATAAATAACAACATATACTTTCCAAAGTTCAGTGTTGTTGAGAATCTCTTGTTCCTAAAATCTTTAAATTGGCATCCTACAACGAAGTTCATATCTAGTCCATTAACAAGTACCTTGATTAGACGTATAGTGATATCAATCAAACTCCAGAAATCTCATGACACTCTCCTATTGGGTTTGCTTGATCATTAAATCTATAAAGTGCATATCCAATACACGTAAGTACTTAGATCAATCATTTTCTCCCCATAAACCTTAAATCTTCGCACCTCTAAACATATTGACTCCACAAGTTCTTCCCATAGACCTATAGTACATGTAATTCCCATAAAATCCTAGATATCCACGCTGCATGAAATTTCCAAGTACTATAGGTGCCATATTTTGAAGGCTAACCATCATATGGTTAATAATCAAGTCTTAGAATAAATCTAAGCATCAAACTTAAGATCACATGGTAAAATATGCATCAAAACATAGATCTACCCGAAAACTTCAAATATAAGACCCATTCGAACCTTTTCATGTATAAAAAATCATATTTTAAAACGTACATCATAAATATTCAAACTAATATCCTAACATGTAAATCAAAGTCCAAGGAACATCATATTTAAATATTAAAGCTATTGGAAGATGCTTTCACAACAAAAGACTCAAGTTTAGTCAATACAAAATCTGTTTTTAACTTCCAAGTTTTCAACTTTTTAGATCTAACTAAAACTTTCATAAAAAACTTATAACATGCAACAAATCTTCATCAGACTTATATTTCAGTTTGTTAACTATAATCCATAAAAAAACTCAGACCAAGATCTTGCCAACAAGTTGGTCAAAATCACCAAATATCACACATTGACCAGACTATCGCCCAGAATGACCTCTTCATGCTTAAACCAACTTTTCACCAATCAAATGACCATGGAATTTAACACAAAACATACCATCACATTTTCCATCTCATGTTTCCTCTTGGTGCCAAGTGTCCAATACTATTCATCAGGTGTGACTAAGATCTTGTCAAGTATCCAAATAAAACTTCCTTGACCTAATTTGGATATTACACACTGTGATTTTGAAAACACTGGTTTAGGTGCTAACACCGAGACTACTATTTACTCCGAAAAAAGTGAAAAATAAACTTTACACTGTAAGATCCTAAATAATAATACTAACCTCAAAGTGCAAATCGTTTATCAAAATTTGAGTCCGAAGTTCCTCGAAAAACCTAAAACGCGTTTTCGAACAAACGTTATTTGGGAAATCAAAAATTATTTTATTGCACCATAAAATTCTAAATATTCATTTGAGTCTAATGGCTCAGACTGTTTCTCATTCTAACACTCCTAAGTATCTCAAATAAATAAAAATCGTGTTTCTAGCATCATTGTGAGTAGTAAGACTGACTATGTTGACAGACTAAAACGTACGAGATTGATCAACTCGTGAGGTTCTTAAAGCCTAAATAAACCCATCTGTTGAATGTTTGGCAGGTTGTTACACGACTCGTTATGATGACATAGTTGTCTTTCTATTTATTTAAGGCACTTAAGAATATAAGTTGGCAAAAAAAAAATACAATATTAGCCTCAAATGATTATTTAGGATTTTACAGTGCAATAATATGTTCCATTTCCCAAATGAATAGTAACCAAGAGTGCCTATGGATTTAATCGAGGCACTTAGAAGTCAGATTTTGTGAAACGAATTGAGCCACTAGACTCATATGATTATTTAGGATTTTATGGTGTAATAATATTTTTGTAATTTTTTGAGTGAATAGTAACCCCCGAAATAACGCCACATGGCACCCGATTCAAACGATTTTCAAATCGTTGTGTAGAATGTCTAAATCCACTTAGAATCATTAAGATTACTTTCGGATGGACACTTGGTAAAATCCTAGCCATTCTTTGGAATAGAAATAGGACACTTGTCATGAGGAGATTGATTTGTGATGGAATGAAGGGCAAATCAAGCTATGTGATCATGTTAGCTATGCAACCACTATTCTGACCAACCAAAACACTTTTTAATCAACCAAAAGAGGGTTTCAGCCCTAGCTAGTAAAACCCCAAACGATTGGGTTTCAATCAAAATCCTAAACCCATGATGATGGCCGAAACCCTAAACTTGGTTTCAAACCCTATAGTGGTAAGTTTTAATTAAGTGTTTAATCACGTGAATTAATCACTTCTGCATGCTATTAATCACTCAATTTTTCACTCATATACCCTTAATCACTCTCTTACATCTTGGTAATTACATTCGGCCAAGAAAATTTTGATTTGGACTCACCCATAACAGAAAACTCAAATGAAGCCCATTAAAACCCCAAATTGAAGCCCGTGGTAAGCCCATTTTTGGCTCACAAAAAAAACACCATTGAGGAATTTTCCTCCCTCGCCCAATGCCAAGACAAAAGCTGACAAACCACTCAAGTCTAGCCCCCAAGAGTCACTTGATGGGAGTCAAAAAGCCTACCTCCATCACTAGCCATCACTCGGCCAGGTGCAGTAAAGGAAACAACAGTTGTGCAACCCCATTTTTTGGCTGCCAACCTCCCATCCAAGGGTCACTCAGCCACCCCGTCAACCCCCTCCAATGTATTTCACGCCTCCCACATTTCTCATTTCACACTTTACATTTTTTCCTCACTTGTTTAGAGAAAGATCGAGAGAGAGCTTCAAGCATATGTTCTGGTAATTTTTGCCTTGCGTTTTCTAGCCCTTTGTAAGTTGATTCTCATGACACTATCTTCATGTATTTTGTTCATTTTTTAGCCTATTTTGTTCATGTTTAGGACTCAATCTAAAGGCTCTCGAGTATGAGTTATGTTTTAATGAAGTTTTTGCAATGTGATGCTAGATTTAATACTTAGATCAAATTAAAACTTGAATATGAGGTATATGGTTATATTTATTAAAGTTTTATTGCATGAAAATATAGGATCTAGTATTTTTGTTTCACGTCAAAAGCATGTTGTACACGATTTTGGTGTTTTAGTGCAAGCCGATTATGTAGGTTGTATTTTTATTATTTTGGTTATTTGATCAAGTATGCTATCGCTTAGCTTTAAATGATGAACATGTTAGGAGTGTGATTATATACTTTTAGAGTTCTTAGAGTTGATTTGGAAAGCATTAGACCGAGAACATCAAGAGTTGGTCATATTTGACCTAAACTTGGTGTTTTGCCATTTTTGTTAATTTGATGAGTTTAGTATTTTTATGAAATGTGTATGTTGATGTCTCAGAGCATTAGCATTGGTTTCATCAAAAACCTAGCCAAATGCAAAATTTGATGATTTTCATCAAAATAAGACTGCATTGGATTAGTCAAATAGATAAATGTGAAACTTTGAGCTACAGTAAATCTATAAGTTTCTTCAAATATGAAGGTCTACTATTCATTCATCAAATTTATTTTTTATTCACTTTTAATCTCTAAAGGTATTTTTTATTCACGTTTAATCTCCAACCGTCTTGTAATAATAATGTAAGAATCAAATTAAATTATTAATCAACATATGATTAGTGTAATTGTAAAATATAAAAAAAATAAAAATATTTTTATTAAAAAAATAATATTATATTATTATTTTGATGAATTCAATGGCTAATTCAATGTGGAGTTATGGCTAGGAAAGTTTTGAATTTATAGAAATCATGTACTTTTCATCAAACTTTAAAAATAATTTTGATGAAGTCAATGCCAATGCTCTTAGCATGATTTTATAACATAGTATTTGATTTTTGAATGTTGCAAAAATCGGTTTAAACATGTTAGTTTGATGATTAGTCAAATTGCAACAAAAATCAAGTTTTTGCCCATTATATGAATTGGCCAAGATGTAGTTCACATAGTGATGTTTGGTTTTAAGTTTTTTGATTTGATATTTGGATTTAGGATAAAATTACATTCATCATGTAAATTTTGGTAAGATTTAGAATTAGTATGCAAAATTCTTATTTTAAGGTGAAAATTATTATTTCCCACAAGTATAGTTGTAAATTTGCAATTTAGCCATAAGTCAGTAATCTTAGTGTTTCTAAGTGTTTAGTGGGATATTCTAATCCTTATAAAATTTCCCATTTCAGTTCACAGTTTTTCACACTACATTTTACGTTATGGGCAATCACTATCAGTTAACCTCTAACTTACTCTCGATGTATTTATGTATGTACGATGATAAGACTATTATTATCATATTATTATCACTTATGATTATTATAAATTGTTATAATATGTCACGTCATGCCATTTATAGCAAGTACATGCTTATCTGTTGCATGCCATGTTATACCACATCATCTGTCACTAGGGGTGTAAAATTAACCGAAAAATCGGATCGGCCCGAACCGGTGGAACCGATCCAGTCCAGAACCGGTTTCCGTAATTCTAAAACCGGCCGGTACCAGTCCAGTTCAGATTTTATACTTTTTAGGACCGATTCACTATATTACATATTTTAAATTAATTTTTTAAATATTATATATAATATTATTTATATTATATAAAATTTATATATATAATATATAATAATATAAATTATAATTATATATAAGATAATGTTATTACAATTTATAACATAAAATTTTAATTTTAAACATGAAAATTTATTTGATCATATGTTTTAAACATAAAACATATATATTAAAAATATTTTATGGCGTAGTAAATTCTCAACATACTCATTTGAATAAATACATAATATATTAGTAATACTAATATACATTAGTATATTAATTACATTTCACTTTAATTAATTAGTACACATTAGTATATTAATATATATTAGTATATTAATTACATTTTATGCCCAAATACTATTAAAATCGGAAAACCAGACCGAACTGGACTGGAACTGGTAAAATCGGAGGTATTGGTTTAGGAGGGTAACCGGTGCGTAATCGGTTTTCGAAAATGTAAAACCGATGCATACCGGTTCGGTCCTAAATTTTGTCCAAAACCAAACCAAACCGGACTGGTTACACCCCTAATTGTCACACATTCATTTTGTTATATGCCATGTCATGCCATGTCACGTGCATAGAGTAAAAATATTTTCTAGTCATTCGGAGTCTTTTATTTTTTTCACGATCCAAGTGCTAGGATGGAGAGTTATTCTAGTAGAATTTCATTATCTACACAGGAGTGTTTAAACTGGTGTGGAATTCCCTAGTTGACAAAGTACCGTCAATGGGTTTTGAATGAGACCTAAGTAACTGGTTACTGAAGCAAAGTCACACCCAACTCCGAGGCTGCCAACTACATGTTTATCAGTTTTAAATCAATTCAGTTATCATGACGTATTCGCAGTTGGCGTAAATGCTTGTGATGTAATACGGCACTGACAGGAGCACACGGCTCACTGGAACCTATGTAGAATCTCATGTTCACATTTAATAAACCATATATATGTTAACAAGTTTTCAAGTTCATCTCTTATGTCAACATGATATCACGCTATTTTTTAAGTCAAGCACATGTCATACTATTTGTCAAGTTATGTCATGCATATTCATATTCATGTCACAATGCATCCATGCCATTTTACTGTCATGCATGCATATATATATATATATATATATATATATATACACTATTGGTAACTTAGTAGCCTAATTGTTGAGATTATTAACAAAGCTCATTTCGTAGTCTCAACTACCATTCCCCTTAGAATAGACAATATGTCAGGATATCGAGAACCCACGTCTGGCGGACTGGACGAGACTGATTAGTCCACAACGAGATGGCGACGATGAGTATTAAAAACTTCGATTCTACACTTTTTGGATGTGATCTTAAACATCATAGTCAAGGCATGTGAGCGACTCAACAATTTAGTACAGTAATTTTATTACAGTTTGTATTTATGAAGCGTTTTCTCTAGTACTCTTATTGTTACAGACCTATTGAACAAGTACTGTAACCTTTTGGATATTATATATTATGTAAATCTATGAAGCATATTTATGTTTTTGGGATATAGTACATCTAGTACATTGAATTGCTCAAAGAAAAAAAAATTATCCAATGTGAATATTGCATATTATTAAATGCATGCTAGGTGCACTGCATCTTTAACTATCATGAACTGGAGTATGTGACTTTGTGTTTCATATCATGATGCTTCAAGCTCCGTCAAATTTCAAGCAGCAGCGCCACATTCAAGCATGATTTGATCTCTCAAAATGTGTTTTTTAAGAAAAGATTGTTTGTTTGCTTGTATGTATATCCACAAAAATGATTGCAACACTAGTGTAGCATATGCTTAAGCTTTTTCGAGAAGAAGTGAAAGGAACGAGAAGTCCTTGAAAAGATGGGGCTTCAATCTTTCCTTTATTTAGATTTAAAGTGTTGGATTTCTTTTCCTGGGCTAGAATCTATTTGATCGGTAGCTATAGAGGATAAAATTGACTACTTTCCAAAGCAGACAACCACTAGAGAGACAAAAATAACACACAAGGGCCAAGATCTAAATGCTACATGCCTTTAACTGCACTTGGAGTGACCTTTGTTTAGTGAATGAAAGCAAGATAGGAAGAAAATTTTCTCGACGTGATCTGGAACTAGAATTGGGGAAGAATTCATTTACTGGCAATGCTTCTGCTTTAGTTCCTCAATGCGACTTACATTTTGCTCGATCTGAGAATTGCAAAATGTAATTCTCGAAGCGTGTTTTCTTGTTCCTCTCTCTCTCTCTCTCTCTCTCTCTCTCTCTCTCTCTCTCTCTCTCTCTCTCTCTCTCAGAAAAATGTTGAATACATTTATAGAATATACAAGTGTCACGCAATCCCATTGAAAAAAGTGGATAAATACAAAACTCATCTTAAAAGATTATTTTTTAATAATAGATCTCACTCTTTTTCAAATAGAGTATGGTACGCTTATATACTATAATTGTATTTAGTATTATCCTTTTTTTTAATATAAAATAACCACTGACATGTAGTAGAGTTCACAGCTCCTTCACAACTGTGACTGTATATAGCAGAACTAATACATACATACATACATACATACATACATTCATACATATGTGTATATATATATATATATATATATATATATATATATATATATATCCCTCTAATGTGAAGACAAGTGTGTGTTATGTGTTGTTAATGAAGATATGAGGTGTGGTTAACATGCAACGTGACAATCACTTAGGTCTTGTTTGGATTAAAAAATATTTCAACTTATTTCTTCTAATCATTACAAATTTCTTAAATTTTCAAATAAAATATAATAAAAAATTTAACATTTTTAAATCCCAAAACAAAAATAATATTTTTATAATATTTTATTCAACTTTCAACTCTCATCTCAACTCACTATCCAAACATCGCCTTAACTATAATATAGTATCTTTAACTTTGGAACCATACCATTAAAAGTTTGTTCCATACCGGACATAACTAGACTCAACGCTTGCGTTTGGATATTAAATTGATTTCATATAATTTAAGTTGAACTGTAAATAATAATATTTTGTAAATATCATTGAGATGTGTTTGAATGTAAATAAATTGAGATGTGTGTTTAAATATATAAAATAGGTTGAGATGGATTTAACTTTTGGATCATGTTACAACCACAAACAAAAGCCATCGATGGTGGCCATCGAACAGGCTATTTTATTTTTTGTTTTTTTTTCATATATTTTGTTTATATCCTTAAATATTTTTTTTAAAAAAAAATTCATAACATCATTTAACAATACTTAATCATTAAGTCAAAAAAAATAAAAAAAAATCGGTAGCCACCATCGTTTACTTTTGTTTGTGGGATAAGCATTATCCTTAACTTTTTATATGAGATTAAAAAGTAATAAATCTTATCTATAATTAGTTTGAGATTGATATAATAATCCAAGGCTTCGTTTGGATAGTAAAAATATTTCATTTTATCTTATCATTATAATTTTTTTAAATTACCACATAAAATATAATAAAAAATTCAACTTTTTAAATTCTAAAATAATAATAATATTAAAAAATAATATTCTAATAATATATTATTTAACTTTCATTTAAAATCATTTTATCTCATCTCATCTCTCCTTAATATTCAAACCCACCTAAAACCTGAGGGCGTTACTCCCGCCAAAATGTCCAGCTGTTCCTCGTCGTAAGTTCTCTCCCAAAACGACAATGCTCTTCAACTCAGTCTACCCAGCCTACAAAATATGTAACTTCCTTCAGTATACGGTGGCCTTCACTCGATGACTCTGGCAGCTGCCTTCAACGCCTTTAAGTCCTCCAATCTCGTCTCGTGGAAACAAGTACTCTCTCTCTCTCTCTCTCTCTCATCGCAAATTTTTGTAATTCTTAGTTTTTTTTCTGATCTCTTTGATCGCAGACAGGCAGGCTCCAGCAAACCCTTGCTGGATGCATAGAGCGGGCCGGTAAGACTCTGCATTCTGGCGAGGTTTCCACTATTAAAATTTGGCCGGACCTTGCCGGCCAAGGGAGGTACTTCGATTTCCGATCCAATTCGATTCTTGCGTCCATCGATTTTGCCGAAGAGTCACCTCTCTGCACCACGCTTTGTAAGAATGGGTTCAGAATTCGAACCATTGAGCACTTACTGTCAGCCTTGGAGGCCACCGGGGTTGACAATTGCAGGATTGAGATACAGAATTCGGACCCTGAAGATGGCAACGTGGAGGTTGGTGCTATAATTTTGTAAAGATTTCCTGAATGGATCCGCTAGGCTCAAACTTAAGCTTGCTTTTCGCTAGCTTATGTTTCTTAAGAATCCCGCTCCGGATAAGGATACATTTCCTTTTATTTTTCTTAAAAAGCCCTGCCTCTCTCTTATAGATCTTGTAGGTGTTCGTGCAAGTTTTTAATCATCATACTGTGAATTTATGTGTATAGTGCATTTAGGGACTTATTTGATTTTCCATGCCCTATAACTTTGATTTTGAATATTTTTAACATAAACTTCATTAAACATTTGACCAAACTGTTAAATACTCTTTTCAATCTCAATTCATCAGTTATTTCAGGAGGATATTCTTCCATCTATATTCTACTTTCATCTAAATGGACTGCCTTTTTTTCCATCCAATGAGCAGCCTGATTAGCATTTCGTTTAGCATGTTGAATATGGCATCCTCTTTCATTTAGCTGCCTCTTTACATCTTCTATAATCTGTCCATATGTGCTCCAGCATTCCCCTTCATTTTGAGTCACCTTCACCACAACCATACAATCACCTTCAAATATAACCCGCTGCATTCCCAAGTCTATACAGAATTCTATGGCTTTCCACAGGGCTAATGCTTCTGCAAGTACTGGATTGTTATGTATATAATTTAGGTCTTTCTATATTTAGATTGTATAGCAGAGAATTAGGCTAACTATAAATAGTCTTAACGTGTATAGACACTTAACGTGTTACAGAGAAATCGGTAGAAGAAATATCTAGCAAGTTGTAACTCTTTTCTATAAATAATGAAAGAAACCTAATGGAAGAGGTATTCAGACCAATCTTGACATGGTATCAGAGCCACTACTCTGATATTCATCTTTGTGGTCTAAATCCTTCGTGTGCGACAGGAGGAATTTTTTTTCCTTTGTTTCTGTAAGATTTTCTTGCTCTCAGTTGTTCTTGGTTGCGGAGTCGGAGCTATTTGTGGTAGTTCTCGG
This sequence comes from Juglans cinerea, assembly GCA_961763995.1. NCBI lineage: Eukaryota > Viridiplantae > Streptophyta > Magnoliopsida > Fagales > Juglandaceae > Juglans > Juglans cinerea. The sequence continues at coordinate 28,514,317 of CAUIVZ010000003.1, forward strand.
CTGTTTCGGTTGTTCTCGGTGGTGGGTTCATTTTTTTTTTTGGTGTTTGTGGTGTCTGTCGGCACTGTCTGTGGGTGGCTGTCGGCACCTTCTGTGGCCTTCGGCGTTGTCTGTGGGTGGCTGAGTGACCATTGGTCATTTCTGTCGTGGTTTGGTTTGCCGTTTGTTTTCTGGCAAGTTCTCTCTTGCGGTGCTTGTTTTGTGGTGGTTGGGTCGCTGTGGGACCATCGGCTCTCTCTGTGGCAGACTGCAGTTTCTGTGGCGGTTGCGAGGTGCTTGGCTTCCTCTAGTTGACGTCAGTGCGGAGTGCACCTTCTTCTCTGCGTGATATCGGGCCTATCGACACTCTGTTTTGCCGATTCATTTGTTTTGGGCAGGTACCATTTGCCGTGGGCTTCATTACTGTTGGCCATCTGTTTCTTATTTTTCCTTTGCCGTGACTGCCTAAGTTTATTTGATCAGATATATTCTTGTTTTCTATGTCACTTTCATCATGTCTATTGAGAATACTATTGTTCGCTTTACTGGAAATAATTTTCCTATGTGGGAATTTCAATTTAAGATGTTTTTTAAAGGGAAAGAATTATCAAATCATATTGATAGTTCTGCTAAGGTTCCCACTGATGAAAATGAATTTGCTCAATGGGAGGTCAAGGATGCCAAGGTAATTTCTTGGCTATTGGGGACGATTGAGTCCCTCCTTGTGACCAATCTTCGTTGTTTTACTACGGCTCAGGCTATGTGGGATTATCTTCACTGTATTTACCACCAAGATTATAGTGCTCGGAAGTTCCAATTAGAATTGGAAATTAGTACTTATAGTCAAGGCAATTTACCTATCGCACAATTTTATTATGGTTTTATTAACCTTTGGTGCGAGTATTTTGCTATTGTTCATGCTAAGATTCCCACTACGGCACTCACGGCTCTTCAAGCAGTTCATGCTGAGAGTCAACGCGATCAGTTTATAATGAATTTTCGACCTGAATTTGAGCCCGTTCGAGCTGGTTTGTTGAACCGTAATCCGGTTCCTTCTTTGGATATTTTTTTGGGAGATTTGTTGCGTGAAGAATAACAGTTATCCACTCAGATGGGTATGACTTCTGAGAAGGTCTTTTCTGAGATTGTGAATGTAGCCTATGCAGCACAAAGGAGAGGGAGGAACAAGTTGCAATGTTTCAGTTGCAAGGAATTTGGTCATATCGCTCGCAACTGTCTTAAAAAAATTTGCAACTACTGCAAGAAAGAGGGTCATCTCATCAAAGATTGTCGAGTACGGCCTTATAATCGCCAATCCCAAGCTTTTCAGGCTGCTGTACAATCTTCTTCTTCATTTTCTGCACTGCCTACTGTAAGCTCTGATTCATCTGTTCTCACACTAGCAATGGTCCAACAGATGATTGTGTTTGTTTTTACGGCCTTAGGCCTGCAAGGTACGGGTACTAACTCAACTTCTTGGATTGTTGATTCGGGCGCTTCTAATCATATGACTGGTAATACGACGGGTCTCCATGGTGTTCGTAAGTATAGAGGCACGCAAAATATTCGAATCGCTGATGGCAGTACTCTTCCTATTACTGTTGTTGGTAATTTGGGCTCTTCAATTTGCGATGTTTTTGTCTCTCCTGGATTGTCTACCAATTTGATTTCTATTGGACAATTGGTAGATAATAATTGTGATGTTCACTTTTCTCGTGGTGGTTCTCTTGTGCAGGATCAGGTGTTGGGGATGGTGATCGCGAAGGGGCCTAAAATATGACGTTTATTTCCCTTACAATTTTCTATTCCTAATGTTGTTTCTCTTGTTTGTACGGCTACTGCCAATACTAATGAAGTCTGGCATAAGAAATTAGGTCATCCTAATTCTGTTGTCTTGACTCATCTTATGAAACATGGTTTTTTGGGCAATAAAGATTCCTTTTTTCTTCTTCTCCTGTATCTTTTTATTGTGCTACTTGTCGTCTTGGTAAAAGTAAAACTTTACCTTTTCCTGCACATGGTAGTCGTGCTTCTAACTGTTTTGAGATCGTGCATACTGACGTTTGGGGTGTGAATCCTGTTATTTCTCATGGTCAGTATCGTTATTTTGTGACGTTTATCGATGATTATAGTGGATTCACCTGGATATATTTTCTCTGTTCTAAAGCTGACGTATTTTCTGTCTTTCAAAAATTTGTTGCGCTTATTGAGACACAATTCAGTACTTGTATCAAAACTTTACGCTCCGACTCAGGGGGGAGTACATGTCTCATTCTTTTCAAACTTTTCTTCAGCAAAAGGGGATCATTTCCCAGCGTTCTTGTCCTTATACTCCTCAACAAAATGGAGTTGCTGAGCGTACGAATCGTCATCTCTTAGATGTCGTCCGTACTTTGTTGATTGACTCTTCTGTACCTTATAAGTTCTGGGTAGAAGTTTTATCTACTGCTGTCTATTTGATCAATCGTTTGCCTATTGCTACTCTAGATTATGATTCTCCCTATTTTCGACTATTTGGCATAACTCCTGAGTATCAATCATTTCATATCTTTGGGTGTGTTTGTTTTGTTCATTTGCTACCTGTTGAGCGTCACAAGCTTGCTGCACAGTCTGTCACATGTGCCTTTATGGGATATAGTCCTACTTAGAAAGGATTTGTTTGTTATGATGCTCATGTAAATAAATCCCGAATCTTACAGAATGTGATTTTCTTTGAAAATCAATATTTCTTTCATTCTCAGGTTATTTCTGATCCTCCTATTACTCTTTTTCCCGCTTTTGATGATGTGTCTTCTTCTATTAAGCGTTTTCAACCAGGTATGGTGTATCATCGATGTCTTCCCCCTTCTTCAATGCCCCTTCCAGACACTGATCCATCATCTGATTATGCGGTTCCTATACCTCGGCACTCCACCCGGGTTACACATCCACCGGATAGGTATGGTTTTCCTGACATCTCGCTTACTGCCACTCTCGACACTATTTATGTTCCTCACTCTTATACCCAGGCATCCACCCAAGCGTGTTGGCAGCAGGCTATGCAAGAGGAAATCTAAGCTCTTCAAGACAATCACACTTGGGACCTTGTAATTTGTCCCTCCGATGTCAAACCTATTGGTTGTAAGTGGGTGTACTCAGTCAAGTTTCAAGCTGATGGCTCATTGGACAGATATAAGGCCCGTCTCGTGGTTCTTGGGAACCGACAGGAGTATGGTATTGATTATGAAGAGACATTTGCACTTGTTGCCAAAATGACTACTGTGTGGACCATCTAGGCACTTGCTGCGTCGCAAGGGTGGTCTCTCCGACAGATGGATGTGAAGAATGCTTTTCTACATGGGGATTTGAAGGAAGAAATCTATATGTCCCCACCTCCCGGCATGTTTGCTACACCTTCTTCAGAGGTTTTGTCAGCTACGTTGATCCTTGTATGGACTGAAACAGGCTCCGCGTGCATGGTTTGACAAATTTCGCTCTAACCTGCTTACTTTTCATTTTACTCAAAGTCAGTTTGATTCCTCTCTTTTTCTTCACAAGACTTCTGCAGGAATTGTATTGCTTCTGGTATATGTTGATGACATTGTGATTACTGGCTCAGATACTGAGTTAATTAAGCAATTACAACAGCATCTCAAGGCCTCCTTTCACATGAAAGATCTTGGTCCCCTGCAGTAATTTCTTGGCCTTGAGGTGCAGCTTACTCCAACTGGTACGTTGTTACACCAGCACAAATACACGTAGGACGTTATTTCATTGGGTGGTCTCCAATCGGGTAACTCTGTTTTTACTCCCTTAGAGGTAAATCTTAAGTTTTGTCAGGAAGGAGAGCTTCTATTAGATCCATCCTTGTACCGGCAGCTTGTTGGGAGTTTGAACTACTTGACGATTACTCGTCCTGACATTTCTTTTGCTGTGCAGCAAGTCAGTCAATTTATGCAGGCTCCCCGACATCTTCATTTAGTCGCTGCCCGCCGCATTCTCTGATATCTGAAGGACACCTCTACACGCGGGTTGTTCTTTCATAAAGAATCTTCCTTACAATTGGTGGGGTATGGTGATGTTGATTGGCCGGATGTGCGGATACTCGTAGCTCCGTTACCGGCTGGTGCATGTTCTTAGGCAATGCACTCATTTCTTGGAAGAGTAAGAAGCAAGATAGAGTTTTCAAGTCCTCTACTGAGTCTGAGTATCATGCTATGTCTTCCGCATGCTCTGAGACCACATGGCTTCGTGGGTTATTAGGTGAACTTGGTTTTCTTCAACTGCATCCCACTCCTTTTCATGTTGATAATACCAGTGCTATTCAGATCGCCGCTAATCCTGCCTTCTATGAGCGTACGAAACATATTGAAGTCAATTGTCATTCCATACATGAATCCTTTGACAAACATTTGATTACTCTCCCTCACATTTTCACTGAACGTCAAACTGCAAACATATTCACTAAAGCTCTTTCTCGGCACCGTCATTAGTTCTTGGTTGACAAATTGATGCTTTTTGATCCAGCAGCATCAATTTGAGGGGCGATGTTATGTATATAATTTAGGTCTTTCTATATTTAGATTGTATAGCAGAGAATTAGGCTAACTATAAATAGTCTTAATGTGTATAGACACTTAACGTGTTACAGAGAAATCGGTAGAAGAAATATCTAGCAAGTTGTAACTCTTTTCTATAAATAATGAAAGAAACCTAATGGATAATGAAAGAAACCTAATGGAAGAGGTATTCAGACCAATCTTGACATGAATTAGTTATATTACTAATAGGATAGCACATGACTGCTATTACCTCCCCTGCCAATCTCTTATTATTGATCCTGCACCCATATTTGCAAATTTTGATCCGCTAAAGCTGATGGGGAACGATAATGCAAGAATAGTAAAGAAAAATAGAGAAACAATTACACAACACAAGATTTACATGGTTCAACAATGTGCCTATGTCCACAGAGCTGCAGAGGATTTTTATTCAGCGGAAAGATGAAGTACACAATGAAAAATACAAGTTTCTCACTCCTCTCAAACTCTCCTACTCTCTATCGCCTCACTCTCTTTCTCTGCTATTTTTCGTCAGTCTGTCTGAAGCTCAACATCTCCACTATTCAAAACAATGATATTTATACGTGGTGCAATGAAAAACCTAAGGCGGTGGATTTTTCGCTTATTCGCTCGAACGAGGTGTCGAGTGCGACTCGAGCGACGCCTCACTCGAGCGAACTTTATGTCTAGTGTTCGCTCGAGTGCCAAGTCGAGCGAGACTTGAACGGACTCTAGGGTTGAGCTTTGCTCAAGCCCAATGTCGAGCGCCTGTTGAGCAAACTCTCTAACTGAGTTTCGCTCGAGCCCACTGTCGAGCGCCTGTCGAGCGAGCTCTTGGGTTGAGCTTATGTCGAGCGAATAACGAGTGAACTCTTGGGTTGCCTCCACTCGAGTATAAAACTAGGCTCCACACTCAATAGAAGCATCCCAATTTACTTTAAATGTATCCGAATCCAGCCTTTTCGAAACCTCTTCCTCATTTTGATGTGAGTTTGATCCCCCCTCAATTTCCTTCAATGTGGATGCTTACAATTCCTCTAGCCATTTATGTTGTTCTGAACCAGATCTGTCACATTATGGCAGCAACTAATTCCATGTCAGAATCTTCTAAAGTGTTCTTCAACTTCTTCATAAGCTCCATGAAGTCCATTTCGGTTCTGACAAAACAGCTCTAGCCTATGCGCTCCACAAGATGTGCTACACAGTTTCTGACTCACCCTCCAATTATCTTGAATTTAACAGCCAAAAATCAAATGGGCTTTGGCTAGAAAATACTTGGGCTTTTCCATCCATATCCAGGCCAAATGGGTCGAACCTACTCCATTTTGAATCTAGGTACATAATCTCATATCCCTATCTACTCAATACTAGATCCTCAAACAATATGCACGGGCTAATGGCCCCATAAAATAATCTTCCTTCGTGCGGTAACGAAATTGGGCCTGTGGTCCAAACTTGTAAAGCCTATATAATTTGGGTCTGGATGTGAGACTCTTACACTTTCTGATGACATTCAGTGAAACAAGGTTATATCAATGCACCAGATTTTAATTATATTTCTTTGGTGGAAGAAGTCGGTACAAACAAAAAAGAACAATAAAGTTTTAGAGGTGATTATTTCCAGAGAAGACGTAAATTATAGACAAATTTGTTATGGAGCGGAAGGCATCTACACATGAAAATCAGGAGTTTAAGTTTATAGTCTGAACGCTTTATATTTTTCCCTCTCTTCAGAACTTTTAGTATTTTGATGAGGGGCCAACGACTGATAATGCTTGCATTCAACATAGGAAGACTGATAGTTCCCAGAAATGTCCACAAATGTTTATGCAGGTTCCCATTTTTGATGGCTCGGCAAACGAATGGGTAAAGGCAATTAAAGAGGTTGGGTTAAAGGTGGCCACAGATCACTTTGGCAACAATCGTGAAAAAATGGCCCCTTATGTGATTGAACCAGTGCATGTGTGGAGGAATGATTCCTTTGTAGCTGCATTCCCTTCAGAAAAGGTTCACATAACTTATGGGATCAACTTTTCTGAGGTACGCATTTGCTGGACTGTCAATTTCTGCTTTTCCAGTATAGAATTTGAAAATTAAGAATTTTAGTGCCACTTAGTTGTATTTTCTTTTGCCTTTTCTTGAGATTATAGCATATATGAATCTTATTAAGGCTTATAAAGTCTAAACTCTTCACTTGTTATCTTCACTGGACGATACCACAAATTAAAAAAAAAAAAAAAAAACATTGTGACAACTATTAATGATCTGTACATTATCCTGCTTAGCTTACCGGCATGTTCAGTGGGAAAACTTTGTAGATTTATTGGGTTGATCCAAGTTTTCAGCATTTAACTTGTATCTTGGCGGTTGAATTGGCGTTTTTAAGTTTGGGGTAGGACCAACTGTCAACAAATATTGGTGAAGTGACTTTGTCTGTTATTGAAATGGTTGTCTTTTTAATTCGTGTTTATACCGAGAATGTTGCTACGCGGTGAAAGCTTCATACCTTCATATATCATTGAACCAAAATAAAGGGTCTACTTGAAAGCATGGTTACAGGCTTTCCATTTATATAATTTGGAAATTCTCATAATCTATTATCAAGTAAAATACTTGGTTAATGTAGAAATTTTTCTTCTTGTGATTGAGTAATTGTTGTACTGCCTGGTTACTAGGATGTGTTAGTGATTATTTTATCTTACTTACTGAAGAATGGTGGGAATGTAATTGGGTTGATTCAGAAGACCTCGAACAGATTTATGAATGTCGGTTTTTAGTATTGAATTGTAGTTTTGCACATTATAGAGATGAGATTGAGTTTTCTTAATTACTAGGAGTATATATTAATTCGCATTTAAAAAATATTACAGGTGCATGGCATAGGCTGCCAGTGGTTTTCTTCAGCCTCACTGGATGATTATTTCTATAGTGAGCAGATAGCTTCATCAAGAACCTTCTGCATTTATGAGGAGGTTTGAATTTAATTTGGCCCCATTATAGTTATTGTTTTCCGATTACTGTCATAGTTTGATATTTTTCTTTTGAATTCACAAACAAGTGACTTTGTAATTTAAAAAAGTGTAACAAGAAGTTCTCTGTTTTTTTTTTCTTTCCTTTTTTTGATATTGAGTTCCCTCTAATGAAAAAATGTACTGAATTTATATTTAGAGAAGCATGGTGGCATAATAAACCCCAATTTTATAATTTTATTTAATAATTATATAAGGTCTAATTAACTCCTAGGGTTTGCTTGAGTAAGCCTTGGTCTTGGGGTATGCTCTTCTCTGGTTTAAGATTCGAACCCTTGGGTGTAAACGATGCCGATGATTTACCTAATTCACATAATGTGGGTGCATTAAATGAGTTTAACGTGGTAAACGACATGTTGCATTTGCAGTCTTTGGGGTTCCTCTCCATCAAACAATTATATAAGTAATAATTATTATATTGGTCTATGGGGGGTTTGATCGAATTACAAATAGTCCTTGCAATACACAATTCTAACAATTGGTCTGTAGGTGAAGTTCTACATCAAATTGATCCCCTCATTCACTTTTTGTTATAAAAAAAAATCTATTTATCATCATTTTTCTCATCATCCTATGATGTGACATTAAATGATAGGTTCACAAGTAAAAAATAATAAATAGTCTCCAATCATCTAATGCCACATCATGGGATGATGAGAGGATGAGAAAATGGATGATGATGCAAGTACTTATTTGCCATGTCACCGGTAATCAGGTTTGGACACGTGTTAAATATGCAGAGTCACCATGAAAAACTATAAAAAGCAGTCACGCTGCTGCATAATACAAAAACAAAGAAAAGTTAAAAAACTGAATTAACCAAAAATACTAAATTTTAAAAAATCAACTAAAACAAAAAAAAGGTTGACAAAATTAACGAAACAAAAGAGGGAATACATGAGAGGAACGTCTCCCTCTCAGGGTGTTTGTGGGTTGGTTTGTGGCCGAGAGGAGGATAGTGTGCCAACCCGTAAGGTGGCTTATGGAAGGTGTTTTAGGGCCTGTTCGGATACTCAGATTATCTCAATATATCTGTGAATAATAGTGAAATAGTTTGAGTTAAGATGTTTTATTGGGTTTTGAGAAAGGAGAGAAAAAGAAATTGAATAACAAATATTATACAGTTAAAAAATTGTTTGAATATAATTTTTTAATATAATTTTTGTTTTGAAATTTGAAAAAATAGTATTATTTTTTGTGTTTTGTTTGAGAGTTTGAGAAAGTTGTAATGATTAGGTAATGATTAGATGAAAAAGTTGAAGATTTGAAATTGAAAAGTGTTTTGTGTTTGAGTAATGTTTGGGAAAGAAATATCTGAGAATATTTGAGAACATTTGTGTTGCCAAACGGACCCTTAATTATTCTTGTGATTATGTGCCAGTGGTGAATGTGTATTTTTTAGTTTTTCTAAGCAATTTGTTTTAGAATCCATTCTCTCCTCAATTCGTATCTCAAAATGCAGTGAGCTCTCATAGATTGTTTCTTCAGCAGTCTATGTTTCTGCATTCCTTTTCTCTTGTCTGAGTCAGGATCTCTACAAACTGGATTCAAATATTAAAAGTAACATAATCACGATGCTTTTTCTATATCTTGTGTTTGGAAGATTCAAATAAGTAAATTATATTACAATGATACAAATTCCATTTTGTTTTTAAAAGTTAATTCACATATATTAGCTTCAAATATTCATCATAACAAAGTAGTCAACACATTATCACAAATATGTTATAGGAGTGCAGAATATCACATCAACAAAGTGCTGCTGGTCTTGAAAATTTGAAATGTCTGCTGGGTTCTAGGCACTTTTGTATATGGGCATGTTTGGACAGGCAAAGAATTCTCAAAATTCTAAAAAATTCTCATAATTTCATTCCCAAACATCACTCAAATATAAAATACTTTTCAATTTCAAATTTTCAACATTTTCATCTAGTCATTACCTAATCATTATCCAAACACAAAAATCAAAAAATTTTTTACAAAACTTCAAAACAAAATACAAAAATCAATTCAAATTTTACAAACTCCAAAACAAAAATAATATTAAAAAATTATATTCAAACAATTTTTAACTTTATAATATTTTTATTCAACTTTTTCTCTCATTTCCCAAAACTCAATAAAACATCTTCACTCAAGTCATTTCACTACTATTCACAAAATTCTGAGATAGTCCAAGTGTCCAAACATGCCCTTAGTCATACATTGTTCAATTTATGTTGCTAATGCTAGAGTTTATCTCGGAAAATCCATGCAGGTAGAGCAAATGCGCAATGCTGGACTCATAAAAGGCGGCTCCCTAGAAAATGCCATTGTCTGTAGGTACATGCTTCATTCATATATGCATGATAGCGGCTTTTTTAACTGGACTGGGCACTACCCAATGTGATTGGTTCTTTAACATCACTATGGTGTCTAGAATAAGTGGTTGTGTGATAAAGCCCCTTCAATTACATTTTGAACAAATTGTAAGGAAGACACTCAGTATTTTGTTTTATATCATTCTGAATGGTAGCTGGAAAACTTTCTTTAAACGTTCTGCCTTCAAAGCTCCATCCATAGAAAAATATTCCCATTGTTTTTCCTTGGATTCAGTTTTGTGTGAGTTGCGAGTACATGCCCAAAGTGTTTTTCCCCACCTCAAGTTTGTCAAAAGTACGAGCCTTTAAATTTGGGCATGAGGAATTTAACATAGCTGTGCAAACCTTCAAAATTAGTTGGTTTTCCCTCCAATTTCGTTGCATAATCTTTGTTGTCTTCTGCAGTTTCGACAAAGGTTGGTTGAACCCCCCGCTGCGTTTCCCTGACGAACCTTGTCGGCATAAGGTATTAGATCTTATCGGTGACCTCTCCCTTTTTGCACAGTTTGGCAGTCAAGGGCTTCCAATGGCACACATAGTGGCTTACAAGGCATGCATCTTTGCTAAATCTTTTCTTGCCTTTTTTATACTTCCTGTGTACTTGTGTTATGTCTATTGTTTTCTATTAATAAAATTTTACTCTTACCTAACTCTTACCTATCAAAATAATCGTTTATAAACTGTTTTGGCTGTTATAATTTGTTGATTATTGATATGTACTATCATGTTTGAATGTGACGTGCAAAACACTTCAACATGATATTGGGAGTTGTGATAGATTCAATTGTGAAGACAAGGACATGACTAGTACCCTGTTCACATTTTTATATCAGTTTTTATCTTTATTATTATTTCCCCTAGCTATCTTTAATAGGCAACCTAAAATATTTTGATCGAAATTGCTTGGGTTTACTTTCACAAACCCCTTTTTGACCATGATATCCTGTATTGGACGCTCATGGCAGTACAGGCCATCGTATTTTCTCCCAAAGTATCAACTCATGCTTTTATGCCTCGTATTGTTGTGTCTGAAACTTTTCTGATATGTAAGAAATTTATTGATATGAGAAAAGTGTAAAACCTAGTGCACAGAGCATCAAGAGAAACACCTAGCTATTAAAAGTAGAGAGATCCTAAAAATTGTGGAAACTAGAGCTAGAAAGAGGAGAATGTGCAGCCATCCAGTATACGAAGTTCTGAAAAACACCAATAAAAAAGAAGACAAAGTTCTTAAAAAGAAAGACTTAAGATGTAACTTTTTCACAATCTTTGAAGTAACAGTCATTTCTTTATCTCCAAATGCACCATAATAAGGATATTTTAATCATTTTCCTCAGTGTTTCGCTTTCTTGGCTATTGAATCACCCCCTCCAACCCTCAAGAGCTCTGCCACACCTCAAGGCATAACGTTTAAGTTTAAAATGATCGAAGATAGAGTTCCGTAGGACACTAGTCACTTCGCAATGGATTAAGAGATGATTGACCGATTCCCCATTCCTCTTAGATGTAACACCAATGTAGCACATACTCTTCGCTTTTCTCAAATTATACAAGGTGAGGATCTTCCCTAAAGTGGCTGTTAACACAAAGGAAGCCACTCTCAAAGGGGCTTTACTCTCCCATATATTTTACATAAAAAAGAGGAGCTATTATGGGGTAGTTAAAAGCATTGTAGAACAATCTAATTTCAATCACCCCTCTCTTGAAAAGGTACCTATCGTAGCTTGTCTTCACCACCCTATCCCAACCAGATGACATACAACTGAATGAAAAACAACAAAAAAGTTCTACCTCACAATCATGTGATGTTTTAGTAAAATATACATCCGGCTGGTGACTCATTAATGAAAGTATTTTGAGAAGTAATAAGTGTCAAATTGGTCTAAATACCTTTCCATAGGATTTGCTTTCATTATATATAGAAGAGATTTACATAGTTGTTGCCAGATCCTAAATGCTATACAAGGTAAGAATTTCCAACGTTTTTTACAGCCTAATTATCTGCTATATACAATCTAGATATAAAGGAAAACATCCCTAAAATATTACAAATCAAATCCCATAATATCCTAAATTATCTCCGTAACATCCTCCTTCAAATTGATGCTGGTAGATCAAGAAGTATCAATTTGTCAACCAAGAACTGATACCGGTGTCGAGAAAGAGCTTTAGTGAATATGTCTGCAGTTTGATGTCCGGTAGAAATGTGAGGAAGAGTAATCACATGTTTGTCAAAGGATTCACGTATGGAATGGCAATCGACTTCGATATGTTTCATACGCTCATGGAAGACAAGATTAACGGCGATCTGAATAGCACTGGTATTATCAGTATGAAGAGGAGTGGAATGAAGCTGAGGAAAACCAAGTTCACCCAATAACCCACGAAGCCATGTGATCTCAAAGCATGCGGAAGACATAGCACGATACTCAAACTCAGTGGAGGACTTGGAAACTCTGTATTACTTCTTACTCTTCCAAGAAATGAGTGCATTGCCTAAAAACATGCACCAGCCAGTAACAGAGCGACGAGTATCCGCACATCCGGCCCAACCAGCATCACTATGTCCCACCAACTGTAAGGAAGATTCCTTAGGAAAGAACAACCCAAGTGTCAAGGTGCCATTCAGATATCGGATAATCCAGCGGAAAACGGCTAAGTGAAGATGTCGGGGGGCCTGCATAAATTGACTGACCTGCTGCACAGCAAAAGAAATATCAGGACAGGTAATCGTCAAGAAGTTCAAACTCCCAACGAGCTGCCGAAACAAGAATGGATCTGATAGAAGCTCCCTTTCCTCCTGACGAAGCTTAACATTTACCTCCTAGGGAGTAAGAACAGAGTTACCCGATTGGAGACTAGCCAATGAAATCACTTTTTGTGTATATTTGTGCTGGTGTAACAACGTACTAATTGGAGTAATCTGCACCTCAAGGCCAAGAAAGTACTGCAGGGGACCAAGATCTTTCATGTGAAAAGAGGCCTTGAGATGTTGTAATTGCTTAATTAACTCAGTATCAGAGCCAGTAATCACAATGTCATCAACATATACCAGAAGCAATACAATTCCTGCAGAAGTCTTGCGAAGAAAAAGAGAGGAATCAAACTGACTCTGAGTAAAATGAAAAGCAAGTAGGGTAGAGCGAAATTTATCAAACCATGCAGACGGAGCCCGTTTCAGTCCATACAAGGATCGGCATAGCCGAAAAACCTTTGAGGAAGGTGTAGCAAACATGTCGGGAGGTGGAGACATATAGATTTCTTCCTTCAAATCTCCATGTAGAAAATCATTCTTCACATCCATTTGCTGGAGAGACCACCCCTGCGATAAAGCAAGTGCCAAGATAGTCCGCACAGTTGTCATTTTGGCAATAGGTGCAAATGTCTCTTCATAATCAATACCATACTCCTGCCCGTTCCCAAGAGCCATGAGACGGGCCTTATATCTGTCCAGTGAGCCATCAGATTGAAACTTGATTGAGTACACCCATTTACAACCAATAGGTTTGACACTAGAGGGACAAGTCACAAGATCCCAAGTGTGATTGTCTTGAAGAACTTGGATTTCTTTTTGCATGGCCTATTGCCAACATACTTGGGTGGTTGCCTGGGTATAAGAGTGAGGAACAAAAACAGTGTCGAGAGTGGCAGTAAGCGAGGTATGAGGAAAACCATACACATCCGGTGGATGTGTAACCCGGGTGGAGCGCCGAGGTATAGGAACGACAGAATCAGATGACGGATCAATGTCTGGAAGGGGCGTTGAAGAAGGGAGAAGACGTTGATGATACACTACACCTGGTTTAAATCGCTCAATAGAAGAAGACACATCATTAAAAGCGGGTAGAAGAGTAATAGGAGGATCAGAAATAACCTGAGATTGAAAGAAATATTGATTTTCGAAAAAAATCACATTCCGGGAGATCTGGAATTTGTTTGCATGAAAATCATAACAAATAAATCCTTTCTGAGTAGGACTATATCCTATAAAGGCACACGTGACAGACTGGGTCGCAAGTTTGTGACACCCCAACAAGTGGCAAATGAACAAAATAAACACCCAAAAGTATGAAAGGATTGATATTCAGGAGATATGCCAAATAATAAAAAATAAGGAGAATCATAATTTAGAGTGGCAGTAGGCAAACGATTGATCAAATAGACAGCAGTAGATAAAGCTTCTACCCAGAATTTAGAAGGTATAGAAGAATCAATCAACAAAGTATGAACATCTAAGAGATGACAATTCTTACGCTCAACGACTCCATTTTGTTGAGGAATATAAGGACAAGAATGCTGGGAAATGATCCCCTTTTGCTGAAGAAAAGTTTGAAAAGAATGAGACTTGTACTCCCCCCTGTGTCAAAGCGTAAAGTTTTTATACAAGTACTGAACTGTGTCTCGGCAAGCGCAACAAATTTTTTAAAGAACGAAAACACGTTAGCTTTAGAACGGAGAAAATATATCCAATTGAATCGACTATAATCATCGATAAACATCACAAAATAACGATACTGATCATGAGAAATAACATGACTCACACCCCAAACATCAGTATGCACAATCTCAAAGCAATTAGAAGCAAGAGTACCATGCGCAGGAAAATGTAAAGTTTTGCTTTCACCAAAACGGCAAGTAGCACAATCAAAAGATACAGGAGAAGAAGAAAAAGAATCTTTATTGCCCAAAAAATCATGTTTCCTAAGATGACCCAATTTCTTATGCCAGACTTCATTATTATTGGCAGTAGCCGTACAAGCAAGAGAAACAACATTAGGAATAGAAAATTGTAAAGGAAATAAACATCCCACTAGGCCCCTTCGCGATCACCGTTCCTGTCACTTGATCCTGCACAAGACAACCACCATTAGAAAAATGAACATCACAGTTATTATCTACCAATTGTCCAACATAAATCAAATTGGTAGATAAGCCAGGAGAGACAAACATCGCGAAATGAAGAGCCTAAATTACCAAAAGCAATAATAGGAAGAGTACTGCCATCAGCAATCTGAATATTTTGCGTGCCTCTATACTTACGAACGCCATGGAGACTCGTCGTATTACCAGTCATATGGTTAGAAACACCCAAATCAACAGTCCAAGAAGTTGAGTTAGTACCCGTACCTTGCAGGCCCAAGGCCGTAAAAGCAGACACAATTATTTGTTGGACCATTGCTGGTGTGAGAACAGATGAATAAGAGATTACAGTGGGGGGCGCAGAAGAAGGCTAGGACTGAACAATTGCTTGAAAGGTTTGGGATTGGCAATTCTAAGGCCGCACTCGACAGTCTTTGATGATATTGCCCTCTTGCAGTAGTTACAAACTTTCTTAGGACATTTGCGAGCAATATGACCAAACTCCTTGCAACTGAAACACTGCAACTTATTCCTCCCTCTCCCTTGTGCTGCATATGCTACATTCACAGCCTCAGAAAAGACCTTCTCAGAAGTCATACCCATCTGAGTGGATAACCCCTGTTCTTCACGCAATAAATCTCTCAAACAAATATCCAAAGAAGAAACCGGATTACGGTTCAATAAACCGGCTCGAACAGGCTCAAATTCAAGTCGAAGCTTCATCAAAAACTGATCGCGTTGACTCTCAGCATGAACCGCTTGAAGAGTCGCGAGTACCGCAAGGGGAACCTTTTAATGAACAATAACAGAATACTCACTCCAAAAATTAATAAAACCAGAATAAAATTGCTTAATGGTCAAATTACCTTGATTGTAATTGTTAATTTCCAATTCCAATTGAAATTTTCGAGCGCTGTGGTCTTGGTGATAAATACGATGCAGGTAGTCCCACATAGCCTGGGCCGTAGCAAAACAGCGAAGATTGGTCACAAGATGGGGCTCAATCGTCCCCAATAGCCAAGAGACTACCTTAGCAGCCTTGACCTCCCATTGTGCAAATTACTTTTCATCAGTGGGAACTTTAGCAGAGCTATTAATATGATTTGATAATTCTTTTCCTTTCAAAAACATCTTAAATTGAAATTTCCAAGTAGGAAAATTCTTCCCAGTAAAGCGAACAATAGTATTCTCAATAGATATGATGAAAGACACGTAAAAAATAGTAGCAAATCCAACCAAAGAAACCAAAATAGATGCTGATGGCCCAATAAAATAGACAGCCCACAAGAAACCAAGGCACGGTAAGTAAAACCAACAGATGGCCCAATAAAGCAGCCCAACAAAGGTCAAAAGAGATGGCCCACAAGAAAAAGATATACGCAGAGATACCTTGCCAGGAAACAAATGGAAACCAAAGTGCTAGAGAGCTTGCCGAAAGCAACAAATCACGACATAAATGGTCGATGGTCATGCAGCCACCCACAGACAACGTCGACGGCCACAGACGGTGCTTACAACCACACACCCACCCACAAACAGTGTCGACAGACACCACAGACACCAAAAAATAGCGAACCCACCACCGAGAACAGCCACATATAGCTCTGACTCTGTTACGATCCCACATCGACTAAGTATGGGATTGGTTGATGGTTTATAAGCCCCTAGGCACCCTTCCCTTATAAGCTAGTTTTCAAGGATGAGTTCTACTTAGTGGGTTCATAACAAATGGTATCAGAGCCACCCCACATCTAAGGCCATGTTGCGACGGTTGCAATCGTGTGGCACAGGAGGTGATGCTGGCATGGCAGTGTTCGCCCAGAGCTAGGAAAAGACCTAGCGCACAACTAGCCCGTGTGAGCACCGGGACCGCTGTGGACGTCGGCTGCCGAGCGTGGTGGTTGTTACGATCCCACATCGACTAAGTATGGGATTGGTTGATGGTTTATAAGCCCCTAGGCACCCTTCCCTTGTAAGCTAGTTTTCAAGAGTGAGTTCTACCTAGTGGGTTCATAACAGACTCCTCAACCAAGAACAACCAAGAGCAAGAAAATATTGCACAAACAGAGGAAGAAAAAAAAAATCCTCTTGTCGCACACGAAGGATTTAGACCACAGAGATGAATATTAGAGTAGGGGCTCTGGTACCATGTCAAATTGGTCTAAATACCCTTTCCATAGGGTTTGCTTTCATTATATATAGAAGAGATTTACATAGTTGTTGCTAGATTTCCAGTGCCTAAATGCTATACAAGGTAAGTATTTCCAACGTTATTTATAGCCTAATTATCTGCTATATACAGTCTAGATATAAAGGAATAATCTCTAAAATATTACAAATCAATCCCATAATATCCTAAATTATCTCCGTAACAATAAGAATTTCATTAAAAATCACAAAAGTGAATTCAGATGTATTACAAGAAAGACGCCTATCAAGAAAGCAAAATCAGTGATCTACCATAGAAGTATATTTGGCGCACACAATTTGTATTACTCTAGGGAGGTTACCTTGAGAGACTGACCTCCACACCATACATCCTGCCGGACTCTTATCTTATAGCCATTTTTCACCCAGCATCTCATGAATCAGGAGAACTTCCCCCACCATCTTCGAGTATTCTTCCACAAAGGAATCTCACAAAAGTAAATTTACAAATTGGTGTGGTTTGATGTGATTGATACATCAAA
This sequence comes from Juglans cinerea, assembly GCA_961763995.1. Classification (NCBI taxonomy): domain Eukaryota; kingdom Viridiplantae; phylum Streptophyta; class Magnoliopsida; order Fagales; family Juglandaceae; genus Juglans; species Juglans cinerea. The sequence continues at coordinate 28,531,776 of CAUIVZ010000003.1, forward strand.
TTGTAAAGTTCTTTTTACTGTAAAATATATATTACGCATCACATCAAGACACGCCAATTTGTAAGTTTGTGAAATTCTTTTGTGAATCTAACACTTCTTTCTCATAACTTTTTGTAACGTGCATATTTATATTACATATAGCAGAAACATGTAACATAACACATATATTAAAACTTGCAATTTAAAACTATCATATAAGATATAGAAAAAGGCAACCCCAAAGAAACGGTAACAATTAATTGCATATACATGACTTAGAGACATTTTGAGAAAAACATATCATTGAGAATTTGCAAACCACAAAGGCCTGATCATATCTACTTACCTTATCTCCTCATTTGCGCAATATCATTTCTTCTTTTGCAACCTGTGGGAAGCATTCATAATTAGTGCTTTATTCTCTTTTCAATCTTGGTAAGGTTTGAATCTCTTTGTATACGTGTTTCCTAAATGAATTCAGATCTGGTTTCTGTTTAACCCTTTTGTTTTCAAAGAAAAACACCTCTTATGCATGATGATCTCATCACCAATTTGATGAACTGTCTCCCAATATATTGAGCATTTGACTTGTATTTATGCAACTTAATGTGCTATACCTAGCTTCACTTGTTCCCCAAACCTACTCTAATTAACAAGTCCTTGAACAGGCCACTTCGGGTTGCTGCCTTAAGTCATTAGAGCTGCTGACCTCTATTACACATTCAGCCTTGTGGCTGAATAATGAGAGGATGTGTGTTGGGTTTCCTATCATACACCTGGGGTAATTTTAGGGCCTTCTTAACATTGGTTTTTGGGTGTACTTCCTAGAGTTTATGGCCGCTATAGGGCCTCATGTTAGGTATGCACTTAGGTTATTAGAGTGAACCTTTGAGGTCTCAAGATAGTATCAAGTGTGCGCGTACATGGCTGTGCAGTCAGCCTTGTGGTGATGGAGTTTTTACCCACTACAACTCCTTTGTGGTCACAGTGCTTCAGAATTCTCTGCAATGGACAACTCTTACCCTTGACCTCGTGTTACAATTATACCACACATAAAATGCATACTCATGAATTCAACAATCTGCATATGGTTTGATCATGCCATCATGTTAATTTTGAAACCGAAAACACCAGGAAGTCTGTTTGTTTCATCATAAGACAACATGCATAAACTTTGACATTTAATAGCAAATCTTAGTTCTATAAACAATCCATCATGCATCGATGTGCCGCACATATAAGTTCAAACTCTATGGGCTTAGAGATGTGTTGTTGAGGTGTGATAGTGAAAAACATACGTTTAAATTTATGATTTGGTTTCTGGAATGGAAACTAAAATGGTTATGTTTGAAATTGAAGAAAACCCTTAAATTATTCTCCAATCAAGTAGTGGCAGCAAGAGGAAAAGGTCTAGCAGACTAGGTTTCAAATTTTGAAGCCTCCAGTATGGACAAGTACAGTAAAGGGGAGTCACTATTTCTTGATCAATTGTGAACTAAATTGTCAGAAACAAAGCTTTCTCATCTCTGGGTTGCTGCAGATTTAGAGAAGGGTTTCCAATGCTTTCTCCTTGAACCCTTGATGAAGAAGTTGAGAAATAATGGCTGATGCCTAGGGGTCAGGCAAGTATAGGAAGGGATATGTTTTATTTTCTGGGCAGCAAGGCTATGGTTATATCGGAGAAAACCAACTCCAGTTGGTTTTAGGAAATTGTGGCAGATAGGGGAACTTAGAAGCTTGCTCTTTCAGATTTTAATTAAGTTGAGCTCCTTGGTATAATGGGAGACACGGTAGACTTTTTCTTTTGGGTTTCTAGAGTATTAGAACTCTGATTTGGAAGCTGTTCTGTTTAGGCAACTTTTCCTATTTCAAATGGAACCCAATGTGGCAAGTTTTCTCTACTTGCCTTCTATAACAAATATGCACCTAAAGCAAATCAATTAGACATTGAAATAATCCAATATCTGCTAGAATGAGGGAATTGAAGAAAGTTTTCGAAATTATTCACACCAAAAAGTTAGGAATCCTAATTTGAAACTGTAGGCACTTGGGTATGACAAGCTTTCTATATTATTAATTTTGCCAGCAGGGAACAACTTAGATTTTCCCAATTGATCTCCAATCTAGAGACTGCTTCAAAACATTAAAAAAAAGGCAGTGCAAATAGTAAAGTTGCTCAGGTTTTGCCTCATAGAATAGCAGAATGTCATCCACAAAGAGAAGATCGCAGATGATAACGCCATTGGTATTCCTTGGTCTCATAGAGAAACCTAATAAGAAGCTCTCATTCATTGTAGTTGAGATCATTCTGCTTAAATTTTCCATCACAATGACAAAAGGAAACATCTTTGTCTATTTTCTTGTACTATTACACAATTGAGTAGTGGTTTTCCTTCACTTGGTACCTGCTTTGATGGTTCTTATGTCTGTTAGCCAATTACTACATTACGTTTTAGTTCGGAGTATAGTTTATATGTTCTGTCTAGTTGTGCATGACTTGTATGTTTGAGAAAACAAAACAAAGAAAAAAAAAGAATAGAGAGAACAGATATGGAGAAGATTTTGGTAGTCAGAATGGGATAATGTAGGGGGAAATTTCATTTTGCACTCCCAAAGTAACATCCTTTTTTCACATTTGCACCCCAAACTGCTCAATTTACACCCGGAATAATTACATTTTATTAATTCTCATCTTGCACAATTTGACATATATAAAATATGCTCACTGAAATTTAATTAAAAAATAAATATAAATATAATATTACAGAATAGTAATAATAATATATAATAAAAATAGATAAATAAATGCAAAAAAAAAACCCTTGAGCAGGGAGTGACAGAGCCACAAAGTTATATATAATATTTTCTGAATTTGCAAATTGTTTTGGTTACATTCAATTATGAAAAATCGTTTTTAGAAAAAATATGACAAAATAAAAAATAAGATTATTTACTTGAAAAGTCCATCCTAGTATGTCAAAAAAATAGTTATCTAAAATGTCCAAAAACATGTGATTCCAACTCCTAAAAACACCCTAGCCAATTCATTCTCTAAACTATTAAAACAATCATACCCAAAACACGAGTGCCACCACCAAAGTCAGACCTAGAAAACCCTGCACCAAAGTGTTCTGCCTGTTTTTGAAAAATCATTGGGTTTTGTTATCCGGTCAAGGTTGGTTACTAGTTACTTAGTTTTCTATAGCAAAGCCTATATTAATATTAATAGCAAACTCCGCTATCACACATTTGTTTTAAAAAGGATTGGTAATGAAACGATTATGAATGCTTTCAGAATATGAAAACTTGTAGAAGACGATTTTAATAAATTTTTTTTGAAGTAATTTTTGTTTTCAAAATAGTAATTTCATGTCAATCTAGAACGACCATGTGGTGGTGCATTCTAGGCCACCATGGATGGCTAGAGGTGAGGGATGATCTCCCCCTTTACAGCCGCATCAGTTGCCACCCCTCCCCCTGTGGTGAGGTTCTTGTTTGGTCTATTGTTATTATTATTTTTATTGTTCATCATTTATAATTTGTTAGACATGTTTTTTGTTTTTTGCCCTTTTTGTTTTTTTTTATTTTTCTTACTTCTTATTTATCATTATTTCATTATTTTTGTTTTATATTTTTTTTATTCTAACCTTGGATAGTTACGTCTAAAGTTCCTTTAGATTTAGCTGTGTGGGTTGCAAATTGGGGGTGTTTTGGTGGTTTGACATGTAATTTGAGAAAATAGGGATTGAAACTTCTATTATTTGACTACAATACGTTATGTTCATTGTTTCTTTTGAACCCTGTGGTTTATCAACAACTTCAGGGTTCTCACCTTGAAGTATTTATTTGAGTCAGTACATGTAAGAACTTTGTTCCATGTTGGATGTCGAACCTAGTAAGCATCAGTTCTTTAACATGCCAACGTTGTAGGCCCTACGGATAGTTGCTTTTATCTCTTACATGGTTGACATGTCATCCTTTTATTCCCCCTTTTTCAGTCCCCTGCTTGTAAAGCACCGTTGTTCTCCTTAATATAAATGCTGGGCTGGAAACTTTCATTAACCCTGCAAATGTCTTAGTTTCTTCTAAGAGTTTTGCTATGTACAAGCAAGTTTGCATATCAATCTGCATAATAATGTTGTTGCCTTCCTATTCTAAATTCAAATTAGCACTGTTTTTAATAAAATCTACTTTCTAACCAATCATATTGAATGGGTGCGCGTATTAGTGCGCATAATCACTTACAATTAGATTTTCCCTTCTTCTAATAACTTGCACTAGCTTGAGTACTACCTATTCCAATTCAATTCTTCCTGTTTCAAGTTTGAATGGTTGGAATATTTGAAAGTTCATGGAAAAGAACTTGTGTGAATTTGTGCTACACTGAAATCTGCTTTGTGCTTATGGCAATACTCAACAGAGACTTCCATCATGTAATGAATTCTTGTGATGCAGGGTGGCCATGCACTCCACGCTGATTTCGTACGCCGGTTATATGGAAAGATTTAGTATTTGGGAAAACTTTTTCCAAACATGTTTCTAGGTTTTAAAAATGAACAAGTCTATTTGCAGGTGTGAAGGGGAAGGCCCCGTGCACGCCAGCCACCGTGGCAAAATGTAACGTTGCGTTTTGTGAAGGGAGAGGTGCCTCGCGGGACAGAAATCCATAGTCTGAAGAAACGGTGCGTTTCATTAATAGGAAACCCAACTCCTGCGTTTTCTTCCTCCTCTGCTCGACGATTGGAACTTGTTTTGATGACCCGTGTACTTATTTCTTCCATGAGGGAGAAATGTGCCGGGTGAGAAATCTTTGTTCCATAGGATCTTTTTTTTTTTTTTTTTTAACTATATGAAGTCCACACTTTACAACCTCTACGAGAAGCAAGTGAATGTTGGTATTCAATCAATTGTCAAAAATTCAACTCTAACAACTTTAAGGTCTCGTTTGTTTTCACACTCCTCTCAACTCATCTCATCTAATCATTACAATTTTAACAATATTTTATTCAACTTTTAACTTTAATCTCAACTTTACCATGGGCGCAACAACTGGAAAAGAACTCTTACCTGTGTTGAGAAAGAAAATAAAAAGCTTGATGGCAATGTGTTTTGTTCAACTATGAAAAACAAGTTCCAGAGGCATCTTCCATTCATATCCATTTGGGTTTTTTTTGTCATAGCTATTGTTGATTTGTTGTAACAATAGATCTTTGTAGGATCCTCTTGTGGTTCTCCCATGTCTTCAGATGTTCTTTTAAGTCATATTGCTTGGCGTGCTATATATTCTGGCTGCTGCAATGTATTCAGCTTCTATTGCACAACAGTATCTTGTTTTTTTTTTACGCCCAAGAAAAAATTCCAAAACCAAGTTGGAATGCATATCCGGAGGTGCTCTTCACGTCATCCACTGATCCGATTACCTTTGGATTTGCATTAGACTTGTACAATATTCCATGATCTATTGTTCCTTGTAAATATCGAAGCAATCTTTTCATTGTACCATAGTGCACTTGGCTTGGGCTACGCGTGAATCTGGATAATAAGCTCGTAGCATGCATGATACCGGACGTGTAGCAGTAACATATGGTAAACTCCCAATTAGGCTCCTATAGAGAAGCATCTGCTTTTTTTTTTATCCATCTTGTTTCTTTAATTCCTCATTTAGATACCAATGGAGTAGCAACGGGTTTACAACCATTTTTTATTTATTTTTTTATTTTTTAAAGAAGATAACGGTACTCCAATTTTATTAATTGCCCTCGCTTATGGCGGAGGAATACCGTGGTAACAATTAGGACACTTGGAATTTACAGATATTCCAAAAAAAAAAAACCATCACATGCATCAAAACTAATATAATCAAAAAAGCTAAACCAATAAAACAATCAACCAATCTAAACAAGCAATTATATAAACCAGAACCAACAATACAAAAGACTAACAAAACAAAAACCAAACAAACTCTAATAAAAAAGTAATGAAGGCAATACTGAATAGTCCATTCGAATTAAGCATGTGATCAACCTGCGAGGTATATCCCCAAACTTGTGCCATGCAAAATTTGACCTTGGCACCCCTTGCTTAGACAACCAATCAACCACTTGATTTCAAAATATGATTCTCCCCATACTTTCTTTGTGATATGAAGATTCCTTTTTTATCTTGACTTATCTCCATACCATGAAAGTAATGCATCAATCCAAAGTCATTCATTTCAAAAGTCTTCATCATGTCTTTCTCGAATTCTTCAATCATTGATGGGTTATTTCCTATAAAAATTAGATCATCAACATAAATAGAAATAACAAGAATATTCATGTAATCTTGGGTCTTGATGTACAGCGTTGGCTTACTTTTCCTCTTGAAACCATGGTTAGTAAAATATTTATGTACTAGGCTCAAGGTGCTTGCTTAAGCCTAGGGGTGTAATCGGTCCGGTTCGGTCCGGTTTTGGACAAAATCTAGGACCGAACCGGTATGTACCGGTTTTGTATTTTTCAAAACCGATTACGCCCCGATTACCCTCTAAACCGGTACCTCCAGTTTTACCGGTTTCCGGTCCGGTCCAGTCCGGTTTTCGGGTTTTTTTAAAATGTAAGTTTCACAATTTGTCATTAAAAATTTGTTTATAAAAAAAAAAAAAATTGATTTAAAAAAAAACTGTTTTATACTTTTATTAATATATTAGACTATATAATAGTATTAATATTAGACTATTGATATAGTTATAAGTTATATATTAGTATTAGTTATAAACTTTTAGTGATTTAGTATTAACATTTTATGTAATAATTTATAAATTATAATAAGAAATTATTTCATATATGAATATATATAATTATATATATTATATATATAAATTTCATATAAAAATTTATAATTATACATTATATATAAAACTTATATACATTAATATTTAATATATATATATATATATAATATTTTGTATAAAACTTATATATAAAAATATTTTTTTTAATCAACCGGTCCGGTCCGGTTCGGTCCGGTCCAAAAAATCCTGAAACCGGACCAGAACCGGCCGGTTTTTAGATTTTAAAAACCGATTCCGGACCGGACCGGTTCAAAATCGGTAAAACCGGTCCGGTCCAGTCCGGACCGGTTTTTCGGTTTTCCGGTTTGACTTTACACCCCTACTTAAGCCCATAAAAAGCTTTCTTCAATCAAAAAACTTTCCTTCTTCGTTAGTGATTGTGAGCCATTGTGGTTGCTCTACATAAATTTCTTCTTTTAGTACTCCATTAAGTGAAGCAGACTTCACATCAAGTTGATGCAGTTTCATTGCTTCTTTGCTGAAAGAGCAACAAGAGCTAGTCTTATAGTATCCATTCAAGCAAGTGGGGCAAAGGTTTCATTATAGTCAATCACATGTTTCTGTGTGTAGCCTTAGGCTACAAGAACGATCTACCCACTCCCATGTGTTTTTTTTCAATCATTTTTATCTCTTCCTCCATATGGATTTCACTCATACTTCATGTCTTGATGCAACTTCAAAGTTGTTTGGATACAAAACTGAATAGTTGCATGTTTCATACAACTGACGCAATTCCCTTACCTTTCTTGGAGGTGATTTTGGTGAAAACTCACCGTGAAAACTTGGCTTGCTCAAAGATGAAAGGGGGGACGGATCTGGGTGATGAAGGCAAAGTTGATCCACTAGTTTGGATCTATGAGGCCTCTCTCTCTCTTCATTATGATGTTCCTAAAGCACTTCATTTGGCACAATGATGCGTTTTCTTTCTATGTTCTCCATTTCCCAATTCTAAGTAGCATTTTCATCAAACTGAACATCATGGCTAATGATAGGCTTCTTGTAATTTAGATTGTAAACTCGATATCCTTTTGACTTTGTACCATATCCCATGAAAATATCTTTTTCAGCCTTCTCTTCCAACTTGTGTCTTCTTGCAGCTGGGACATGGACATAACGTATGCACCCAAATACTTTGAGATGTTTAACTAAGGGCTTCAGTTCACTCCATGCTTCAATAGGAGTCTTATTTTGTGTTGCTTTTGTCAAACATCTATTAAGCAAATATACATGTGTATATTGCTTCTGCCCAAAATTTATTTGGAAGTCCTTTGTCCATTAGCATTGATCTTGCTGTTCTTCCGCTCCGATACTCCATTTTGTTGTGGAGAATAAGCAATAGTGAGAGCTCCATGCCCTCATCTTCACAAAACTTGTCAAATTCATTTTAGGTATTTTCTTTACCTTTATCACTTCTTAAAGTTTTGATGTAATGACCAATTTGTTTTTCAACAAGGACCTTATAAAATCTCTTAAAGATCCCAAAGACTTCTGACTTTTCTCGAATAAAATATATCCATGTCATTCGGGTATAATTATCTATGAAAAGAATAAAATACCTGTCTTGATTCATAGATAGTGTTCTCGTTGGACCACATACATCCGTGTGCACTAGTTCCAACAGTTCTTTGGCTCTCCATGCATTATTTTAATGAAATGGTGGTCGATGTTGTTTTCCATGTAGACAACCTTCACATGCTCCATCTTCCTCCTCTACAATTGGAAAGTCTCTCATCATGTTATTTTTATGTAGAATTTTGAGGGCATGAATGTTGAAATGCCCAAACCTTCAATGCCAAATCCATGTCGTCAACTTGAGCCTTCATGGCTGTCTTGGTTGCATATTGCCAATGAATGGGAAAATTGCTTCTTGATTCTTATTCACATCATATATAGTACACTCATTTCCTTCAAAATGTAGAGAATATCCATTCTCTATCATTTAACCAATACTGAGCAGGCTTTGGTCAAGACTAGGGACGAGAAGAACATCCTTGATGTATCTTGTTCTTTTCTTTGTACCAATAGCAATTGTCTTTTCCTGTTGCATACACAAAATCAACATTTCCCTTCTTAACTTTTGCCTTGATAAATGTATCTATATTGCTAAAGATACTTTCGTCAGACATCATGTGGTTTCTGGATCCACTCATGTCTAAGTGCCACTTTTCATGTTTCTCCTTAGAAGCAACTTGGCATGCATAGAACAGTTGCTCCTTCTTGTCTTGTTTAGAAAAAATTGCTCGAGTACTATTTTTTAAGCAGCAAACTTGTTCAGTATGCCCAAACCTTTTACAATTTCTACATTGAGGCTTTCCACGATGCCGATAATCTTTTTCAAGAAGTTCTGATGTTTGACTTGTAGAGACAGAACTAGTGCTTGTCAATAAATAAATAAATAAATAAAGAGCTTTGGAATCTTTGTTTTAGATCCTTTTGTTTTGATGTTTGACTTGTAGAGACAGAACTTCCTTTAGTAGGATTTGCATCTCCTTCAATCACCTCCCATAAATGTTGAGATTGAAAAAATGTCATCATTTTGATGCTCCAATATATAGTTGTAGTTTTAGCCACCAAAAATAGGAATCGATGGTCGAGAAGAGCTGGAAGCCATGGTACCCTTTGCCCAAAATTAATCGGATATACGCTCTAATACCACTATTGGGTATTGAAATTTCATATTTAGTTGAATGGATAAGTTGTGAGAAAATGCTAGAGGAATTAGGAAGATTATTTCTATGGTTGAGTTCTTCCAAATCTTATAGAAAAGACTAATATTTATTTGTTTTTTTTTCTGTTGGATTTCCATACAAAGCATACGCTTGGGTATTTATAGGGGAAGTAGACACGTTCTAGAACCAGCCTTTACAACTTCCTAGCAATAAATAAACTAGGTACATGCATGGTTCAAAGGATCAATAGACTTTGGCTACTGTATAATGAACATGACTATTTCTAGAATATTCAAGAAAATGCATTAACTTCTAACACAAAGAAGTGTGCATGGCGTTCAAAGAGTCTTGCACATGGTGACGTAAAAATTCGTCTAAAGGCCAATGGTGTAGTGCCCAACTCCGCGGGCGATTGACGACAAGCTCGCCGTAGTAGCAAGTAAATCAGGTTACAACTTCTCTGAAGTCAAGGTGCATGTTCACGGTGGGCATGCAAATTCTGACTCTCGAACTCTAGTGGGCAAGGAACCTGGTGCCTTGAACAGTAGCTAGCAAGCTAAGCTTGGATGCCATAAGTCGCTCCCAAGGGTCACATTGGCTGGGCGGGAGAGTTGAAGGTTGCCCATAACGTTCCACGATGGTGGGTGGGTTGCATTCTTGCCATGTAAGGCACGCTTGCCATTTCCCACCAGCTCGCCGCACATGGGTGATGGGGACAGGCACTAGTCTGTGAACTTTGGTGGCGATGGAGCTTTATTGAGCAAGCACCTTGCCATCTCTTTGGCTCGAGTTCTTCCGGGGGCGATCCTTGCCTTGGCTTTGAGCTCACCCATGGCTTGCGAGCTTGGTCTTGGCTTTGAACTCCACATGTTGGGCAAGCTAGTTTTTGGCTTTAAGCTCGCCCAAGGTGGGGGAGCTTGGCCTATCTTTGAGCTTGCCCATGGCAGGCAAGCCCTCTATTTTTTGGCAGCGGGTAATCATTCCCACCACCTTGGTTAAATATTCATGCGAGCCTTTTGCTCTCCTGCTGGGTTGTTGTGCTGATGGGCATTGACGAGGACATCTCCTATTAATACTTTATCTATTTTATTAATGTCTTATCGATTTTATTTAGAATTTGTATTACCCTACTGTTTAAGGACATCTTCTATTATTGTTATTTTATTAATGTGTTATTTGTTTCATTTAGAGTTTGTATTGCCCTACTACTTAAGGACTTGTAAGGAACATTGGAATAGTAGGTTTTGAATTGAGAATTGAGCGCTTGTTACAGCCGCCTCCTTCCAACCCCTTTCTCTTTGCTTTCTTCTTCCTCTCTTTATCTTCTGCTTTCTCTCCTTCTCTTTCCGTTGTTATCCTACTTCTTTTCTCATTTCTATCCTACATCATATTGGTATCAAGAGCCAATTCTATTGTTTTCTCATACATTAGATCGAACCCACATCGTTCATCATTTCTGCAAATCCAGATACCCTCCCGCAAACGCTTTCTCTCTGTCTACATTTCAGGCCGTGACCGACAGAGACCATTAGAATCAACGGCACCCCTTGCCGCCAAGGCAAACCGTGATCTATCTGCCTCTCGTCTTCCCCGAGATCGTCCCCCAGGCTCCTCCGCCTCATGGAGTCCCGTCGCACCTCAGACCTTTGAGACACGCCTCACCACCCAAGCACATTGCCGATAAGCCTCTCCGCCTCTCCTTTACCTCTGTCTCATCCCTTGGCCTCTCCATCTGTGTTGCGCGGCCGATATAGCTCCTGCTCTTTGTCGTGCCTCTCCCGAAACACCCAGTGCCAAAATACCCAGAGACAATAGGTGTAGAAACAAAAAATAAATATAAAAAAAAAAAAAAAAGACCTCGCCGAAACCACCAAACTTGAGGCAGACGGTGTCGGAAACACAAAACTCAGCTCCGATTCTTCTCCCTCTAGCAGATGTCTCTCTCTCTTTCGGTCTCTCCTCTCGCGCGACTCCCAGTGCAGAAATAGCCAGAGACAGTAGGTGCAGCAAAACGAAGCCAGCCGAAAAAAAATAAAATAAAATAAAATAAAAAAAAGGAGGGAGTCAGGTACACCATCAAGAAGCTTTTTCCTTTTGCGTGACTTTTTTCACCGACTGTGCATAGTTCTCAACGAGCAAAGGGAGTTTTACTATCTCTTTTTGGTTTTACACTATCGGCTCATTTTAAAAATGTATTAATTGTTTCTATGTGTTGCTGTTACCATAGTGAATTTAGCCAAACCCGCATTTGCTACGGCCAAATTTATTCAACACTTGGATTTTGTTTTACTTCCTATTTCTTGTGTTCCCATTCTCACTTCCATAGCTCGAACCTTTACTTTTCATCTTTGCATTGATTATCCTTCCCAAAAATAAAAAAATAAAAAATCTTCTTAAAATAAAAATATCAGCATTGCTATGTGATTGGATTTGTTCAATTAGCATTTGACCATTGCTTTGTTATTTTAAACATCGGCATTATTTGTTTACCTTATTTTCGATTTACTTAATCCCAAAAAAATAAAAATAAAAATAATAATAATAATAATTATTATTTTGCTCAGTTGATATTTTTCATGGCTTGCACTTATTGTTCATTGATTTCTTCGTTGCACTTCATTTAGCTAGTGTTGCGTTGCATGCAATTGGGTTGTGGTCGTCTTGTCACCTCTAGTTCCAGTACATTTACCATGGATCCTTCCTAATTTGATGCCCTCACTCAACAATTAGCTCAACTAGCCAGTAACCAGCAACATGTACAAACTCAATTAGCGGCTGTCCAAACTGAGATGGCTGCTACTCGTGAGGAGAACAGGGACCTAACTGCTAGGTTGAACAATTTTGAGGAACCCCCTCATTCGTCTGACAACTCTGAAGTGTCCCATAATAGACACTATTGTCGTCGACGAGGTGATCGACAACATGTCAGACATGATCGTGAGGGCAGGGATTATGATCGTGAGCGAGAACGAGACCATTACCGTCAAGGTACTCAGTCTCCTACTCGCCATGAAGAGCGCTTATTTAGAAACATTAAGCTAGAGGCCCCTACTTTTGATGGTTGCCTAGATCCTCGAGTTTTTACTCAATGGATTAGGGATATGGATCGTTTCTTTACCTGGTATAGAGTCCCTGAGGAACGGAGAGTTCAATTTGCTAGTCTGAAATTAACTGGCACTGCCCAACTCTTTTGGGAAAGTGTAGAGGATCTCCTTGAGAGGCATCATGCGCCTCCTGTTGGGAGTTGGGAAGAAATGAAACGTCGTCTTCAAGAGAAGTACTTGTCCCAATCTTACAGGGGTAATTTGCTGGACCAATGGAGTGCCCTTACATAGGGCAATCGGCCACTGACTGAGTATGTCACTCAATTTGATGAATTCCGAATGAGATGTCATATTGTCGAGGATGAGGCTATGACTTTGAGTAGGTTTAGACAAGGCCTAAAAGATGATCTTAGGATCAAGCTTGTCCTTTGGGGTGTCGCTACTCTTGACCACGCTTACTCTTTAGTCCGAGACTATGAGTCGGTTATGAGGACTCTGTATGGAAGGCGTGGTGACAACCGCCCTCCCATCACCCCAGCGCCCACTCTTTCCCCTAAGTCTCTTTTAGGGTCTCCACCATCTAATGTTTCCCCCGTATGGGAAAATAAGGGTAAAAGTCCTGAAATTCCCAGGACTTCTTCCCGCTTACAGTGCTTCAAATGTAAGGGTTTTGGCCACATTTCTTCCAATTGTCCTAGTTGAACCCTAGTCATTGAGGAACATGAGGGTATAGTTGATGAGCCGTTAGAAGATCAAGTCTATGAGCCTAAGCTTGAGGAGTTTGATGATTTAGGTGATGATGAGAATACATTCTTAGGTTGTATCCGGACCCTTCCTGTGGATCTAGGTTCTGTGCCCCTTGCTCCTGACACACCCCAATTAAGTGTTGTACGTTGTACCTTTACCGAACCCAAAGGTGCTGATGATTGGCGTCGTCATACCATTTTCCATACTTAAATCAAAATCAATGATAAGGGTTGTAAAATCATTGTGGATAGTGGGAGTTGCATTAACGCGGTTTCTGTGGCTACTGTGTCCCGTCTTGGGTTGCAACCTGTGCCTCACCCTCAGTCGTATAGTGTCTCTTGGGTTGATACTTCTTCCATAGCTGTGAAAGAGCATTGTCTGGTGCCTATCTAGTTCCTAGAATATAAGGATCGTATATGGTGTGACATCATTCCTATGGATGTCAGTCATGTCATTCTTGGCAAGCCTTGGTTATTCGACTTAGATGTGACCATCCATGGTCGATCCAATTCATGCTCCTTTGTGTTTAATGGAAAGAAGATTCATCTTAACCCTTTACCCCCAAAACATGTTGGCTCACAACAAACAAAGAAAATTATGGAACGAAAAGGGCTAAATATCATTAACTCTACGGAGTTTGAGCATGCACTCGTGGGTGCTTCTGTTATGTTTGTTGTGGTTGTTATGAGGTTCCGTTGGAGTCTCCTATAGTGGCCCCTGATGAAGCCCAGTCATTTTTTTAGGAGTTTCGGGATGTCTTCCCTGAGGACCTCCCTGACCACTTACCCCCTCTACGAGATACTCAACATGCCATAGATCTTGTCCCAAGAGCGTCCCTCCCAAACTTGCCTCATTATAGGATGAATCCCACTGAGCATGCTGAGCTCCAAAGGTAAGTGGGTGAACGTCTTCACAAATGCTTTATCCGTGAGAGTTTAAGTCCTTGTGCAGTTCCTACCCTTTTGACTCCTAAGAAAGATGGTTCTTGGAGGATGTGCATTGATAGTCGTGCCATTAATAGGATCACAGTGAAGTATCGATTTCCCATCCCTAGGCTTGATGATATGTTGGATATGATGATTGGTGCAACAATATTTTCTAAGATTGATTTAAAGAGTGGGTATCACCAAATTAAGATTCGCCACGGTGATGAGTGGAAAACTGCCTTCAAGACGAAGGATGGCCTTTATGAGTGGTTGGTTATGCCTTTTGGACTAACCAATGCCCCGAGTACTTTTATGAGAGTGATGACACAAGCTCTTCGGCCTTTCATGGGTAAGTTTCTCGTCGTCTACTTTGATGACTTCCTCATTTACAGTAAGACTAAGGAACAACATTTAGATCATCTCACACAGGTTTGTTCCACCCTTCGTCAAACAAATATGTATGCTAATGTGAAGAAATGCTCTTTCTTCACCGATCGAGTTGTCTTCCTAGGATTCATTATGTCTTCTACTGGAGTATCTGCTGACCCCTCAAAGATTCAGGCCATTGTTAGTTGGCCTGAGCCCAAGACTATACATGACGTCAGGAGTTTTCATGGTCTGGCTACCTTTATCGTCGTTTCATTAAGGGGTTTAGCACAATCATGGCTCTTATCACGGAGTGCATGAAGAGAGGAGAATTTCAGTGGACATCGGAAGCGGCTAAGGCTTTTAAGTTAGTCAAGAAGCGAATGACGGGAGCTCCTTTCATGCAACTTCCTGACTTCTCCAAAGTTCCTGACTTCACAACGTAAACAAATTACACATAAAGTTTTTCATAAAATAATTAGGTTTTAATCTGTTAGCGTAGTCGAATCATGATTCGCTAAGGGGACGAATTGCCTTTTTTATTTATTTAAGGCAATTAGGAGCATAATTAGGTGAAAATGATTGAATCATTAGACTCGTATGAATTTTTAGGATTTTATGTGCAATAATAAGTTTCGATTTTTTCGGGTGAAAAATAGGCAAACCGAATTCACCACGTGGCACCTAGATCAAACAGCCTCCACATTGCCAATTAAGATGTCAAAAACAGCCTAGGATCACCAGGAAATCTTTTTGGACACATGAAACCATCACAACCGTGGCACCCCATCCCTCATGAAATATTGGGTGAGGTTTCGTCATGCCAAGGATGATGTTCGATTAGTCAACACCCCAAAAGAAATCAAGGCGTGTAAGAAGTTCGGTTTATGACAACACAACGGAATGTAAACGAAACACGTTGTGGTGACAACATAAACAAGCTTGCACCAGAATACTAGACTTTTTGAAAAATGGGCTTCTCGCCCTTCATTAACCTCAAACATTACATCACCCAGAGTACATAAAGTTAGTCGCCATGGGTGGCCGACTAATTATAAATGAGCACTAGGCTCAGCAATGTATATCCTACGAAAGGCACTGGGTATCTAAGGCGAGTTCTGGTGCTAAGACGGGTCCTAGGCTCTTTAATCAAGACTCGGGCGGGACTGACTCTTCTTCCTCAGGCGTCATGCTAGGATCTGAACCTACATCAAAGTCTATGGTCCTGAGAATGAAACCATAGGTAGGTTAGGCAGGTATAACGAGACCGTTAATGAGAGATAATGCTACCGAAGATGGTATGAAAACATTTCATGCAAATGCTAGAAGAACACGTATATGTGTAGAGAGGAAACACCCTCACTCGTATAGCTACACGCATCTTTAAAACATGGCGAGGAATTACCCTCTTAGTGAAAACATATATATCTAGGCATGACGAGGAATCACTCTCTCAAGATAGAGCCCTTTCTTTTTGCAAAATAGATAAAAACACATTAGTATTATTATGGCGAGGAGTTACCCATCTCTATATATTAGAAAAGCTATAAAAACCAATAGTCGGCATGTTTCAGAAAAGTAACCTTCTTTCTTTACATAGTTGTTCGTCACATCGATAGTTGCTCATAGGCTTTGCACATAGGCGTTTATTCACCACACAGGATCTCAAATGCTCATAGGCGTACACACACAAATCGAAACTTGTTGCCCCAGGGATGCTACTCTACCCAACTACAACCAACTCTAAGACACCAGCATTGATACACCGGGAGATCCCATACACACACACACACTCACACCGATATTAAGGGTTCCCAGACAAGGTCTCAACATCATGTATAGAAAACAGTTAAAAACATTGAAAACATTATAAATCTATGAGTAAATATAGCTAGAAACCTAGTGTTTGGAATATTTATTTATGCTTGTAGAATGGGGGGAGAAGTTATGGAAATAATATAATGCCTCTTACACACAATATTCACTCCACATTACTCAACACTGTCTTATAAGCTAACCTACATTCCTATGTCATAAGTTCTCTTGTTGCCTCTCCACTCCTTATTGTCCGTAACTGTCGCCTTCTCGATCTTCTTATCAAATAAGGTCTTAAAAGTGAGATCTTGTCCCACGTCTAGGTCCTTTAAATAGAGTGGAATCTTCAAATATCCTTTCTAACGTATCTCTGACTCTAGCTATGCTTGGATAGGAGTCCATCAACCTTGCCTTTTCATATTGCAGGATGACAGAGACATGTGAGTCCTAGTGACACGACTTGTCGTGCCTTCATATTTCATAGTATAGCCACTCTAGAAGTGACCTTTCAGATAGAGTGTGGCTTCTACATATGGTGCTGACACTTTTTTGAGCCCTTCCGTGCTAACCGAAAAGTTTCCATGGTTGTGTCAGTCCTTGATCGTGACTTCCCTTTGGCGAGTGACCTTTCTCGCCCTAGGCGGGTAACTCTCCATCCAACTTGACCAGCCACTTCAGCTCCTCGTTCTCATCCTCACGGTAAGCGAATTTTCTAGTTCATCTGCCGTGGTCGAGATGCTCATCTCCATCTCACTATGGGACATGTCAACCGGCTTCCCACAAGGTGCTTGCTCACCCAGATGTTGGACAAGTTGCACTTTGTGTCTCCCGCTGATGATTCCTTAGACTATAAGAGTGTTCCTCATCTTTTCCTTTCCTTCAACTCCATGAATGGTCTGTCCCCTTTAGTGTTAGGTGGAGCCCTCACATCCTCCCCTCCTTATAAAGAATTTCATCCTCGAAATTCAGTGAGGGCTCTCCCTTACCTGGTCCTCTCATGGGAGACGGGCAACACTCCAGTAGCCTTCGACTGCAGATGGGGCTTTCCCTTAATCGCGTCAACAATCTCACCTCCATCATTTGAGGTTGAGATATGAGATGAATCCTCATGTCTCTTCCGTCTTCTTCTTGGACCGTGTCCTCCCTTTGAGGCATCTTGTATCCTATCACTAAGGCCAAGTTCGGCTTCACAGGACTTCCGTGAATCCTCACCCTTGCCCTCATCTTGCTCATCATGTTATGGCATCGTTCTCTTCCCTTCACTTCGCATCAAGCTCATGCCAACGTAATCCAGCATTTTGGATGTTAGATCTCTGGCCCTCCGAGCACTCTCATCTCCTCAACAACTTTCCTCTATTAGTCGTTGTTCAGCCTCTCTCCTTTCTTCCTCACGACGATTTTCAAGAGGCATGGCTGCCTTATTGGCAGTTCTTTTCTCCCTCACCATTTTGTCTTCCTAAGGTTTGTAGATTTGAGTTCAGGGTTTAGGGAGAATGATGGCTTATTAATAGCCTCTTCCTTCCTCGTGCATTGTCCATCTTACCATTCCCTCGTGCATTACAGCTCATAATTGGGCTCAGATAAATATGAGAAAAACTCTCGTGCTACTCGCTCACTTTCCTATGTAAACTCCTTGTTTTCTACATTCTCCCATTGCACCTTTACCAAGGGTACAACCTTAGGCCTCAATCTCTTCTCTTCCCTATCCACGATACGTACAGGCCTCTCTTCGTACGTAACATTTGGTTGTAATTGAACTAGATTTGGTTCAATTACCTAGGCCTGTTGGTTTCTGAAACTTTTCCTAAGCGATGAAAAGCGAAACACGTTGTGAATTTGTATTCCGCCGGAAACCAAACTCGGTATGCCACTGGGCCAACCCTTTCTATCACTTGGCAATGCCTAATATATCTTGGGCTCAATTTTCCTTTTAGCCTAAATCTCTTATTGTCTTTCATTAAGGCTTGATGTACACCCAATAGCCTTCTTCAAAGCGTAATTCTCTTCTCCTAGTGTTGGTGTGTGACGACCCAGAATTAGCCAAGTTCTCACCTATTACTTTCATTACGTTTAGCCTTAGCCCAATTGGAAATTTGGCCAAAAGATAAATGAGTTGAGCACTTAGAGAGGGACACGAGCCCGTCTCATCCCTAATACCTTAGGTTCCCAAGCCCACTAAAAGGCCCAAGGGACCCAGTGGCATATGGCCACTAGGAGGTTGAGGGTTTAGAAACCCTAATTAGGGTTTGTACTATAAGGGGAGGCGCCCATTTGGAAGAAAGGCTTTTAGTTTTCCCTAGAATTCCCATCACTAGGAACCTAGAGAAGAAACATCTTGGTTACCTCATTGTTGCCACTTGGAAAGCATGCTTAAAGGCTTTTAAGAGAATCCAAATTGATGCAAGAAGAAGCTAGGGTTCGGCACTCATAGGGCACACGCCCAAAGTACCACCCACATGCCACATGAATTACATGCAAGGCTTACCTCTATACCACATGAACCTAGACGTGAAAATGGAAAAAGGGAGAGAGAGAAAAAGGGGGTTTTGAAAAACCTGAAGGGGCCAACACGCCACACCATGTAGTGCTGAGTGTGCAAGCTCCTAGAAAACCAATGTAATGATGAGGGGCGCCTAGGGAAGGTGCCAAATCATAAGCACAAGATTCAAAAAGGCTCTAGGGTTCGGCCAAAGGGATACACACCCACCCAAGGGGCCTCAGTCACCATGTTTGCCACTTGTCCCGCAAGCATGAGGTATGAGTCTCTAGAAGGGTGAAATCATGAGGAAGAGGAAGATAAGGCTTTGGGAAATGGCACACACGAATTTTGAGGATTCTAGAAGAATCTTAGTAGGAGATGAAGATGAGAGAGAGAGAGGGGGGTTGGCAAGGGCAAGACCCACACACACACGCAATTACCAAATGGCAACCATGCACACACCAAGACCCAAACCCCTAAGCCAGTCTTTTAGGGTTTAGGCCAAAAAGACCTATACACCCTTGAAAGTTCATTGAACCTAGACCACTTGAGGGACACGCCAAGGGTATTTAGGTTTTTGGATTAGGGCAAGGGCTACGCCACTTGTCATTCATGAATTAGGGTTTCTAAAAGGATCTTATGATGATGAAGCCTTAGGGTTTCAGCTTTAATGGGGAGCGCCACATGTCCTTCATGCAACAAAGGCTATTTAAGTTTTCAAGAGAGGAAATGATGAAGAGCAAGGGAGAGGCATTCGGCCATCACACTTGGCAAACATGCATTAGCTAGGCGCCACCTGTCCAACATGCATCAGCTAAAAGCCACTTGTCTAGCATGCATTAGCTAAAGTCATGCTTTGCGCCACTTGTCCAATATGCAACCTCACTTCCAGGATTCATTATATCTAGACTTAAAAATGGAAGAAAGGAAGAGAAAAGTGAATTTCAGACACCCAAATGCCACCCACCCTTTAGCATTCATGCATGGGAATCTTTAGGAGATACAATCATGAAGGAATGTAAAAGATACATGGGGAACCAAGAGATTGGGACACAAGCTTCTAGGAAATCTCTAGCGTTTCGGTTAAGGGATATGAGCACACCACCCACAAGGCATTTTCTAGAAGAATATTTGATGAAGGGACAATGAGGATTCCAGAGATGGCATGCCATTTGGCAACCATGCCTTGCTCAATCCTAGGTTCATTGCATCTGGACGTGAACGAGATAGGAAGAGGGCTAGGGAGAGAGCGGCGTAGGAAGGAGAAGAAGAAGAAGATAGCAAAAGGAAAAGAAAAAAAAATATAGTAGAAGGGGGGAGGTGGGCAGAGAATGAGATGAAGCCCTAGTTCCTGTTTTTAGTTTTATATAGTTTTTAATGTATTTTTGTACTTTTATTTTTAGTAAATGGACTTGGTGTCCATAGCGCTAGTGCTTCTCTTCCTTGGAAGAGGAGTCCTTTAGTTATGTTTTTACAGAGCGCTCTTCTCTATTAGGAGAGAGTTTTATAGAAGTTAAGGCAATGTCCGTCACAAAGGAATTTGCTTGTAGGGATGCCCCAGAGCAGATGCGTAGTTTTGCTTGTAGTCCTGGTTTTCTCTGTAAGTCTATTTCTATTAAAAAGAAAGAAAAAGATAGGACTCTAATTCGCTAGCTATATGGTTGATACAGGGTAGGTTCCCTTTCCACAAGGTATTCGGTATTCCAACAAAATATAATTATGATAAAGATAGACTTTAATCTATGTATGTACCTTGTAAGGGGGTTTTTCTCTCATATTGGTCCGTATAGCAAGCCGATGAGGGATCTTTGGGGGAGTGAGTCAGAGAGTCCAGTCAAGCCCAACAACCCTCTTCTAAAAAAAGTCAGTGGGTCTCTACAGAGTATTTGGCCCATGAACAAAACCTACTTATGAAGCAACCCACGCATGAGAAAAATGGACGGTAGGAGCAGATGAGACTCGTCGCCCTGACACCCCCCGATGACACCCAACCCTCTCGAACTTGCTCAGGTAGGTGGGCGGCAGATATGGGAAACTCTCGATCTCCTGACAGCAAGCATGGAGAGGCTTAACAAGAAACGTCTGTAGGGTAAAATGAGTCAGGGAGTCACACCACATTAATCGCATTTCATCGTCTCAAAAGCAGCCGCTGATAAAGTCCCATTAGACTCAAGAGGAACTTCAAGCCACACTTGATCTTGGGCTTAAAGGCCCAATCTTGATCCAACCCAGGTTGGCTCTAATCTGAAGATTTAGCCTCAAAGAGATACTGAAAGTCCCATAAGTCTTTTCCGAATCGAACTTGGAGACCTTGTCACTGCCAAGCGTAAGCAAATTCTGGCCTTGAAACACCGGGCCGAGCATGGTCGTATTCTTGTGTCCTTGGTAAAACGGCATCAAAGTCTCGATGTCGAAGCACTGATCTTGGTAGTAGGCGTTGGCCTCAATGCGGTCGTAATAAATACAGATCCTCTTGTTGGGGTTCCTAACGGAGACGTTGAGGGCTAGGTTGTAGTGAAGGGTGTTGTCGTTGGTGGTGCAATTGAACTGGGTGAGCGAGGCATCGGTCACATGGAACTTGACCTAGTTGGGGAGGAAGATGAGCCAGAAGATGAACCCAGCAAGGGCGACGATGATGAACAATGTGAACAAGATCTGGAAAACACTAAGAAGAGAGAGAGATCACAGATTTGCAGGGGACAAGAAGAGAGAGATGGGTGTAGGTTTGTAACATGGCATTAAAAACAAAAAATTTATATAAAGAGAAATGATACTTGCAGTCGTGAGTGTGCAAGCGTCGTGCAGTCGCTTTGAAAAAAGTGAATAAATATGGGACACACATGAAAAGAAATTAATTTTTTAATACTAGACCCCACTATTTTTCAAAGCGACTACACGGCTTTTGCACATTCCACGACTGTATGTAGCATTACTCTTATATAAAATCAGGTACCGGGTCCGGTACCCGGGTGTCATACGCATACCCGGACCGGGTAGATCCAGTTACTAGTTAGATTTTTTTTTTTATAGCAACACTTATATATATTAATCGTAAGTTTCGTTGTCACACATATTTTTCTTATATGATTGGTGATGAAAATGTTAAGGAAATTTTAATAAGTTTTGTTACTGAATTATTATTTTTAAATAAATTACATAAAAATTAATTTTACTTCATTTATTTCAATTAGACTTTGCATCCATTGAGCTAAAATCTTAGCTCTGCAAATGAACAATGCTAATCGTCTTTTGGAACTTATCATTCATTTTCGTATCGATTTATATAATGGATTTTATAACAATGAATAAATATGATTCAAGATAACAAATTAAAAAATCTAATTACATAAGGGAGCAATTCAGTTGACAAAAATTGTTTCGAAACTTTCTTTTTTTGCCTTGGGTATCCATACATCGTTTGGTCTTTGCCCATATGATGAAAGGAGATTCCGTGAAATAGGTGGGCATGTTTTCCATTTTGTTACTATAAAACAAGGAAACGAAATTACTCCTCTACTAGCCATTAAGACTGTAATATCTTACAATGTAATTAATTAGTGAAGCCATGCTAACTGAAAGAAGAATGTAACTTAATAAAATGAACAAGAAAACGGCTCTAATACTTCTCTCGTAAGCAATCAACTGGAATTTAGATACTTTATAAAAAAGAAAAAAAATAACAGAACTTAGGCAAAACATTGTCATTAAAAGTAAGATATTGTTTGTTTAGTGAGATGAGATGAGATGGTTTTAGATAAAGTTGAAAGTTAAATAAAATATTGTTAGAATACTAATTTTTAATATTATTATTGTTTTGGGATTTGAAAAAGTTGAATTGTTTATTATATTTTGTGTGAGAATTTAGAAAAGTTGTAATGATGAGACGAGATGAAACACTATCACTATCCAAACGGAGCCTAAGAAAAACGTGATGAATTACTGTTGTGATAAAATGAGTATAAGAGTAAAGTCTACCAAGAGCGAAGATTGAGACTCGGTATGCAAGTGCATAAAAGAGAGAAGGAAGAATTGAGAGTTGTTAGCTGAGGCTTGACAGAACATAAAATAGTGATGAGACAAAAAGTTGGAGAACAAGACATAATATTGAGGGACAAACTATAAAGCAAGGGGATGGGCCATAAAGTGAGAAGATATACCATAAGAGAGGAGAAGGAGAAGAGAATCGACTTCTACGGGAGGAGAAGGAGAAGTACTAACTCCTTGATCAATCTTCCGAGATAACTCCAAGAGAGTACTTGTAGAGAGTTTAGCAAGGATCGAGAATATGTATCAACCTCTATTTATAGTGGATTTACACCCAAGACCCATGGACGTGGTCCACAGTGCGAAATGTGTAAATACATGTTTCCTTTTCTTTAAGTCATCAAGCAAGGCATGAATGAGCATTTTGTAAAGCAACCAACTAATGTCGAGCTCTCTAACGTCAACAACTCCACAATTACAGACTCCACGATAGACGTCTCCACAATTACAGATGCTGATTGACTTTATTCTAGGAATTCATTTGTACATACCTTATTTGTTCTAAGCATTGTATGTAAAGTTTCCTTGTGCATATCCAGACATAAATGTAATGTGTCTATAAATAATAATATCCAAATGCTATGACAAGTTGTCAAAGCACGTTTATTTTCATAGTACCAGAGCTTGATTAGCAAACGCCCGATCCTACTCCACGATGTCATCTTCTGCCGCCTCCTTTATCCCACCAAACAATATGATTAAATATGTTTCGGTGAAACTTGATGGTCCCTCAACCTGTCTAAACTGGTCTTCCCAAGTTGAAGGAACCCTCAGTATTCATGGCCTTCTGGGTTTCATGGATGGAAAGGAACCGTGCCCAGAAGAATTCTTGCCTGCTGAGCCGGGACAAGAATGTCGAAATACCAACTCTGGTTTTACACTATGGAATCAGAAAAACCAGTTTGTTCTGGTTTGGATGAAATCTACACTCTAAAAAAAAAATGTTATCAATGGTGTATGGAATTAAACTGCCAAAGAAGCATGAGTGACACTAGCAAATCGATTTACGTCATCCTTAGCCTCAAATGTAAATCAAATAAAGCGGCAACTACAAGGCTTGCATCAAGGTGGCAAAAGCTGCCCTGAATTTGTTGAAGGAGCTAAAACTCTTGCCGATCAACTAGCAGCAATTGGGAAGCATGTAACCGAGGAGGATCTCATCTCCCACATCCTTGGAGGACATACCAATGCCTACACACCATTCATCTCCAATTGTTACTTCGCACAGCGAGAAAGGTTACTATCTCTAACTAATTTTCAATCTAAACTTTTTGACTTTGAGCTTGAGAATCTATAGAAAAACTTCCAAGGCGATCATCACAATTTTGCTATGACGGCTAACAAGTTTGGGGGAGGAAAAAATGCCAAAAAAAATAACAATAAAACATGGCAACCTCGCTTCAGTGCACCTCCACCTCAAAATCGTCCAGCAAATCCTCCTCAACACAATGGCCATGTCCCAGCTTGGTCAAATGACGCTGATTTTGATTCTTATGCTTGCCAAATCTACAAGAAAATGAATCATATGGCTCTTGATTATTTCCACCGATATCATTACAACCATCAAGGGAGACATCCACCGCAACAACTGGCCGATGTGGTTGCACACTCCAACTCCCTCCATGAGGATAATACCTGGCTCATTGACAGTAGCGCTAATCAGCATGTGACTGGGGATCTCTCCAATCTTCACCTGGCTGAACCATACAATGGAGGTGATAAAGTAGCTGTGGGAAACAGTAATGGTTTACATATTTCACATATTGGTAAATTCACACTACATGCACCTGGCTCAACCCTTCACCTTAAACGTATTCTACACTGCGCACAAGTTGCTGTCAACCTCTTGTCCATTAATAAATTTTTTCTTGACAATGCTTGCTGCTTTGTACTCACTGATTCTCACTTTTATGTAAAGAACACCCTCATGAGCCGAACGCTGCTAACAGGACGGAGTGAAGAAAGGCTATATCCCATCCAAGTTGATCGTCATTCCATCTATAAATTGCGTACTCATGTTGCTCTCCTAGGTGTTCGCACAACTTTAGATGTTTGGCATGGAAGGCTCGGACATCCTTCCTTGCAAGCCACCCGGAGTATCATAAAAACTTATGTCTTACCTACTTCAGGACCATCTAACTTAGATCATGTGTGTGAACCTTGCCTTATGGGAAAGGCCAAGCAATTATCGTTTGGTAAATCCTCTCGAATTTCTTCTTCTCCTTTAGATCTTGTGCATTCATATATATGGGTGTCACCAATAACATCAAAGGAAGATCATCACTATTATATGCTTTTCATAAATGACGTTTCGAGATTTACCTGGTTGTACCCTATCAAAAATAAATAAGAAGTTTTCTCATGTTTTATACACTTTAAGTCTCTTGTTGAAAATCGATTTTCTACTAAGATCAAACAATTACAAAGTGACAATGGTGGTGAATATCTTTCGCATCAATTTCAAGAATTCCTACGAACATGTGGCATTCATCAATGTCTCTCATGCCCTTACACCTCGCAACAAAACGGTATAGCCGAGAGGAAATATAGACATGTCATGGAAGTAGGACTTTCTTTGTTAGCACAGTCGCATTTACCTACGAAATTATAGGTTGATGCCTTCGTGACAGCTATATATCTCATAAACCGAACTCCCACACCAACCTTGTCACAAAAATCTATTTTTTCAAAATTGTTTGATAAAAAACCAGACTACTCATTCCTAAGAACTTTCGGTTGTGCATGTTACCCCTTGCTAAGGCCTTATACATCGCACAAACTAGCATTTCATAGCAAGTAATGTGTATTTCTAGGCTATTCCTCTAACCATCATGGTTATCGTTGCTTTGATCTTATCTCAAAGAAAACCTACATCTCTCAGAATGTGGCTTTCGATGAGCACCTGTGTGCATTTACCAGTATGCTTAATAATGTTACGCATGTTACCTTTTCACAAGCTATTTCCGGAATGGTAGCAAGCTATGCAACAGGAATATGATGCACTTCTTGCAAATGCAACATGAGACTTAGTTCCACGACCATCTTATCACAATGTTATTCGGACAAAGTGGGTGTACAAAGTCAAACAAAAATCAGATGGGAGTCTTGATCGGTATAAAGCTCACCTCGTAGCAAAAGGGTTCCAACAAATTGATGGAGTTGATTTTGCGGAGACTTTCAGCCCTGTTATCAAACCAACAACTATCCAAATTGTACTTGCTCTTTTGGTTGAGTATAGTTGGCCCATCCTACAATATGATATCTCCAATGCTTTCTTGCATGGCAGTCTTGAAGAACAAGTCTTTATCAAACAACTTACAAGTTTTGTCGATCCCCACTTTCCGCAACATGTTTGCAAGCTGAAAAAGGCCCTCTATGGCCTTAAGCAAGCGTTGTAACACCCCGTATTTTAGTGTATTTTTACTGAAGGAATTATTTTTATGGATTCAAAATTTATCCTCTTATTTTAAAATTGATTGATTTTTAGTGAGTTTATTTCTATGATTTTAATTTGGTGAAAATTATTTTTATGTGCTTTCTTAATATTTATTTATTGTTATGCATTTAAATTGCTTTTAATATTTAAATTAATTACTATGGGATTTAATTATTTCAATTTGACTTTACCATTACGTTTAAATTATTTTATTTAACTTGTGGTTTTGAAATCGTTTCCGTTGGATCATTTTTGTGACCCAAGTTATGAGGATTGGACCTCATTTCTTTCCATACATTTTCTCTTTCCTCTTTTCTTTTTCTTTCCTTTTTCTTTTCTTCCTTTCTTTTCT
Source organism: Juglans cinerea (assembly GCA_961763995.1). NCBI lineage: Eukaryota > Viridiplantae > Streptophyta > Magnoliopsida > Fagales > Juglandaceae > Juglans > Juglans cinerea. The sequence goes on from CAUIVZ010000003.1 coordinate 28,558,465, forward strand.
TTGTTTCCTGGCTTTCTCCCACGCGACGTCCAGCTCCCTCACTCTCTCTCCGTCCGTTCTTCCTCTCCCCCAGCCCAGCGCCGCCGTGCGCGACACCACCCGGCGACTAGCTCCCCCACCGGCCGGCGACCTCACCCCCCAAATCCCAGCCCCTACCTCGTCGCCGGTAGCCCGCACGCACCCCACGAAGCCGCGGCATTCTTTCCGCCGTTGCGCCACCGGCGCACCACCATTGGCCACCATCTTCCTACCACTTCATCCCCGACCTCCCAGCTACCCAATGGACCCAACCCCAGCTCCGATCCGTCACCAGTGAAGCCCCACCAAGCCCATTTCCGATTTGTGCATTTTTGGCCTAAAACCACCCCTTGCGCCGCCACCCACGGCAAACCACCACCACCATTGGCTTCACCGACCTCTCTAGGCCCTACCCTACCATTTTTGGGTCTTCGTTTGTCTCCGTTGAAAAGTTGGTATATGTGACCCACGGCCACAATGTATTTTACACTGTGGTGTTGCTCAGACGTCGCCTTTTTCAACTTCGTGATCCTTCGGAAATTGCTATATTGCACTGTAAGTATTTCTCCAAAGAATTCTTGTGAATTTAATGTATTTTTGCACTAACGCATTTCACTGTATTTAATTTACTGTTTGGTTTTGCTGGACTGAGTCCGAGGAGTTCGGGGGTCAGATGGATTGTTGATTGGAGTTGTTTGGTTGGATTTGACTGGTTATTGGTGGAAGTTGGATTGGAGTTGGTACATGTACATTTCATTATTTCATGCATGATCATGTTTGTAAAGAAAACTGGGTTTTCGTGTGTTGCATTCATGCTCATATGTGATTTGGAAAGTTATGATTTTATGTGAGAATATTTTTGGGTGCGTGTGTATCACGACCCCAAGCCGAGATGGGGCATTATCTCGGTGGAGCTCCTCTGGTTACTCGGGAGCGGAATAAACTGAGTAACGTCCCCTGGATTGTCACTGGGCGACAATGGGATCGGACGAGAGATTCATGCCGACTCCGTGGTCCTTCTGTTGGCGGGGACTAGAGGATGCTTGGCTACGTACGCGCTGAGCGCAGAACTGGGCATAGCTCGTTGCGTAGTGGGTGCTTGGCTACGTACGAGCTGGGCGCGGAACCGAGCATCGCTACGAAGCCAGGACGTGCGGATGGTCCCTAGGGGAGGCCATTGTGCATAGGTTAATAACGGATTAATTGGTTATTTTCTGGGAAAATAGTGTGCGTTGGATTTTTGTGTAAATCATTTTCTGGTGAAAATGTTTTACGGATTATTTTTTGGGCCAATGAGATTTTGGCGTGTGTTGGAAATTGTCATTTTCGGGGAAAATGATGTTTGAGGAAAAATGCATATTTCATCATATGCATGCATGTTGGTTGCATTAAATGCATTTATTTCCTGAGGATTATTTGGGTTATACTTACCTGCGGTACCATTCTGTGGTAACGCAGATTTTGATGCAGATGAGGAGGAGGAGGGCGAGCCTGAGGAGACGGCTCCGCCCGAGGAGTGATCTGAGATCACTGGTTATAATTATTTCATTTTACCCTTTTGTATTTTCGGGACATGTGTTAAACTTTATTTTTGGGATGACTGTATAACTATTTTAAAACTTCTACTGATGTTTAGTTGTTTTTAAATTCTGGTACTTAGTAGACTTGATTATCCGCTGCGTTGTTTTTATTTGTACACCGTTGCATGTACACACACTGGCACTTCGTTGGGATGTGTGACCGTGTTGTCACCATCCTGGCGTCTCGATCCCCGTGTATTTATATAAGGGGGATTGGGGGCGCCACAGGTGGTATCAGAGCAGTTCGGCTCTGGGTAAAACCACATGTCCTGTAGGTGCAGTACCAGAAAGTTTTAAAGTTGTGATTTGAAATTATTTTGTTTGTAGTATGTTATTTAATTGGTTTTAATTTATTGTATGTTTTTATATTTTGTTGGTTTTATTATATTTTATTTCAAGTTATCTTCTTGTATTTTAAATATATTTTACTATAATTATATTTTAGTTTGTTTTAAGTTGAAAGTGGGGTTAAGGGTTACGCTATGGCAGGAAAAATGGTGAGACCAAGAAGGCCAACTGATGTGCCCGAAGATGAGTTACCAAGGGGTGATGGGAACTACGCCATGGCTAGGGCGTTAAATAGGATGACGGAGTTCCTCCAACAGAATTTTCGACCACAGCAAGGAGAACAGTACAGGGCGACGCAGGTCGGGTGCACCTATGAGCGCTTCTTAGCGCATAGGACCCCTGTCTTTTCTGGTGAAGAGGATCCATTACGGGCTAGAAGGTGGATTGGATTCAAGATCTGGAAAGAACGTTTGAAGTCTGTGGATGCACTGAGGCCCAGAGAGTATTATATGGAAGCTATATGCTGCAAGGTGAAGCGGCAAACTGGTGGGAGACCAAGCGGTCACTCTTAGAAATGGAGTTGGGATCCTTGGCTGCTGTGTTTTGGCAGCGTTTTAAGAAAGAATTTGATGACCGATTCTTCCCAGCTTCGGTGAGACGGCAAATGGCTCGGGAGTTCAATAATTTGGTTCAAGGAGACATGACTGTCGAGCAGTATGCAAGGAAATTTATGGAGCTTGGACGGTTCGCTCCTCACCTCATTGCTACTGAAGAGATGCGGGCTGAACGTTTCCAAGAAGGGTTGCGCCCTCAAATCCGCAGGCAGGTCGCATGCCTGGAAATCCAGAACTTTCAGAGGTTGGTCGATGTGGCCTCTATTGCTGAGCGAGAGCGAGGTGTTGTGGTAGGCTCCCCTCCATGTAAGAAACGACTGAACGTTGATGGTGAAGGGAGCAGCTCCGGGTCGCCACAGAAGTTTGTGCAAAGGATCGGGGCCCGAGCGCAGGCAGCTCCCGGTTTACGTATTGGGGGCCGAGCTCCAGTTTGTGGCAGATGTAATAGAGCCCACGAGGGCGAGTGTCGTCAGGGTTGGAACCAGTGCTTTGAGTGTGGTCAGACGGGGCACTTTGCTCGTGAGTGCCCTAATCGGACCCAAGGGAATCAGGGTGGTCATCGCGGTGGTAGGACTAATCAGAGGCAACTAGTTCAGGCTCGGGTGTATGCGGTGACTCCTGGTAGTGCTGGTGACGAGATTCCAGAGACTCAGGACGCTGGAGTTATGGTAGGTATGGGTCTAATCTTACCTTTCGTAATGGATGCCATGTGTGGTTTATTCTTGGGTTTTGGAAAGTTATGCAAGCTGTACCCATGCCCGTTGGGTGTTGGAGGTTGTGTGATTTTCTTAAGAGTGTTCTGGTTGTATTTGGTATCCTGCTTTAGAGTGATGTTTGGCCATACAAATTTCGAGGACGAAATTTTTTTTTAAGGGGGGGAGAATGTAACACCCCGTATTTTAGTGTATTTTTACTGAATGAATTATTTTTATGGATTCAAAATTTATCCTCTTATTTTAAAATTGGTTGATTTTTAGTGAGTTTATTTCTATGATTTTAATTTGGTGAAAATTATTTTTATGTGCTTTCTTAATATTTATTTATTGTTATGCATTTAAATTGCTTTTAATATTTAAATTAATTACTATGGGATTTAATTATTTCAATTTGACTATACCATTACGTTTAAATTATTTTATTTAACTTGTGGTTTTGAAATCGTTTCCGTTGGATCATTTTTGTGACCCAAGTTATGAGGATTGGACCTCATTTCTTTCCATACATTTTCTCTTTCCTCTTTTCTTTTTCTTTTCTTCCTTTCTTTTCTTTCTTTCCTGGCTTTCTCCCACGCGACGTCCAGCTCCCTCACTCTCTCTCCGTCCGTTCTTCCTCTCCCCCAGCCCGGCGCCGCCGTGCGCGACACCGCCCGGCGACTAGCTCCCCCACCGGCCGGCGACCTCACCCCCCAAATCCCAGCCCCTACCTCGTCGCCGGTAGCCCGCACGCACCCCACGAAGCCGCGGCATTCTTTCCGCCGTTGCGCCACCGGCGCACCACCATTGGCCTCCATCTTCCTACCACTTCATCCCCGACCTCCCAGCTACCCAATGGACCCAACCCCAACTCCGATCCGTCACCGGTGAAGCCCCACCAAGCCCATTTCCGATTTGTGCATTTTTGGCCTAAAACCACCCCTTGCGCCGCCACCCACGGCAAACCACCACCACCATTGGATTCACCGACCTCTCTAGGCCCTACCCTACCATTTTTGGGTCTTCGTTTGTCTCCATTGAAAAGTTGGTATATGTGACCCACGGCCACAGTGTATTTTACACTGTGGTGTTGCTCAGACGTCGCCTTTTTCAACTTCGTGATCCTTCAGAAATTGCTATATTGCACTGTAAGTATTTCTCCAAAGAATTCTTATGAATTTAATGTATTTTTGCACTAACGCATTTCACTGTATTTAATTTACTATTTGGTTTTGCTGGACTGAGTCCGAGGAGTTCGGGGGTCAGATGGATTGTTGATTGGAGTTGTTTGGTTGGATTTGACTGGTTATTGGTGGAAGTTGGATTGGTGTTGGTACATGTGCATTTCATTATTTCATGCATGATCATGTTTGTAAAGAAAACTGGGTTTTCGTGTGTTGCATTCATGCTCATGTGTGATTTGGAAAGTTATGATTTTATGTGAGAATATTTTTGGGTGCGTGTGTATCACGACCCCAAGCCGAGATGGGACATTATCTCGGTGGAGCTCCTCTGGTTACTCGGGAGCGGAATAAACTGAGTAACGTCCCCTGGATTGTCGCTGGGCGACAATGGGATCGGACGAGAGATTCGTGCCGACTTCGTGGTCCTTCTGCTGGCGGGGACTAGAGGATGCTTGGCTACGTACGCGCTGGGCGCGGAACTGGGCATCGCTCGTTGCGTAGTGGGTGCTTGGCTACGTACGAGCTGGGCGCGGAACCGAGCATCGCTACGGAGCCAGGACGTGCGGATGGTCCCTAGGGGAGGCCATGGTGCATAGGTTAATAACGGATTAATTGGTTATTTTCTGGGAAAATGTTTTACGGATTATTTTTTGGGCCAATGAGATTTTGGCGTGTGTTGGAAATTGTCATTTTCGGGGAAAATGATGTTTGAGGAAAAATGCATATTTCATCATATGCATGCATGTTGGTTGCATTAAATGCATTTATTTCCTAATGATTATTTGGGTTATACTTACCTGCGGTACCATTCTGTGGTAACGCAGATTTTGATGCAGATGAGGAGGAGGAGGGCGAGCCTGAGGAGACGGCTCCGCCCGAGGAGTGATCTGGGATCACTAGTTATAATTATTTCATTTTACCCTTTTGTATTTTTGGGACATGTGTTAAACTTTATTTTTGGGATGACTGTATAACTGTTTTAAAACCTCTACTGATGTTTAGTTGTTTTTAAATTCTGGTACTTAGTAGACTTGATTATCCGCTGCGTTGTTTTTATTTGTACACCGTTGCATGTACACACACTGGCACTTCGTTGGGATGTGTGACCGTGTTGTCACCATCCTGGCGTCTCGATCCCCGTGTATTTATATAAGGGGGATTGGGGGCGCCACAAGCGTCGCGAGCATGGTTTCTTCGACTCTCCACTAATCTACTTGACTTTGGTATCGTTGGCTCATCTGTTGATACTTCATTATTTACATATCATCATGAAGATATTCATGTTTTTGTGCTTGTTTACGTTGATAATATGATCATTATAGGATCTTGTTTATCATTCATTCAGACACTCACTTCTAATCTCCAGGAAGAATTTGCTTTTAAGTCTCTTGGCAACCTCGATTACTTCTTGGGGATAGAAGCTTCCTTTGATGCTCATGGACTTCACCTACGGCAGAGTAAATATATTATGGATGTACTTCATCGTTTCCGTATGGTTGGCGCTAAACCATATCCTGCCCCGTGTGTCTCTAGTCAAAAGCTTTCAACTAGCCATGGGGAACTTGCTAAAGACGTGAATTCCTTCAGGCAAGTTGTAGGCACCTTACAATACTACGCCTTGACCCGAACATAAATTGCATATTCGATCAATCAACTTTGCCAACACCTTCATGCTCCCACTGAGATTCACTGAAAATTAGCTAAGAGAGTTCTAAGGTACCTCAAATGCACAATTGATCATGGTCTCTATTTCAGCAAAGGGACACTAGGACTCACAACTTACTGCGACGTAGATTGGGCTAGAGATGCCACAGACCGACAATCAATTACAGGGTACAGTATATTTTTTGGTCTGTGTCTTGTGTCTTGGTGTGCTAAGAAACAAAGTGTAGTCTCTCAGTCTAATACTGAGTCTGAATACCTGGCACTTGCAATGGTGGTGGCTGAATTATACTGGATGCGGATGTTAGTAAAAGATCTTCACATCCCATTACTTTCTCCTCCCACTGTGTGGTATGACAACCAGAGTGCTCTTGCTCTTGCAGCTAATCCCGCCTAGCATGCTCGTACGAAGCATATAGATGTTGATTTTCATTTTATCTATGAACAAGTTGTTAATGGCGATGTGAAACTCTGCTATATTTCCACCATGGATTAGATTGGTGATCTTTTCACCAAGGACTGTCGTCTACTCGATTCCAAATGTTGCGTGACAAGCTCATGGTGTGTGATCTCCCCATTTGCTTGCGGGGGGGGTGTAAAGCAACCGACTAATGTCGAGCTGTTTAACGTCAACAACTCCACAATTACAGACTCCACGATTGACATCTCCACAATTACAGATGCTGATTGACTCTATTCTAGGAATTCATTTGTACACACCTTACTTGTTCTAAGCCTTGTATGTAAAGTTTCCTTGTGTATATCCTGACATAAATGTAATGTGTCTATAAATAATAATATCCAAATGCTATGACAAGTTGTCAAAGCATGTTTATTTTCGCAAATAAGGGTGGCAATTCGTATTCACAGGTCGCATTCGTATCGTGTTAACTCATAAGTAGTAAACTATATGACTCAACCTGAACACAATCAGTTTAATTAAATGATTAGACCTTTAAAACCTTAATACAATCCATATAAATAACACGTGATACGACACGACCCACATAACTCATTTAATAATTAACTTTTATTGGTTAACTCATTTCAACACATTTAACTAGTTTCATATAAATAGATATTGAGTCGATACGTATATTTATTTTTTAATCTAATTAATATAATTGCATATATAATACACTAATAACTATATAAATCATTCATAATTACAACCGGAGTCATGTTAAGATATTTTATGATCATTATCTAAACTAATTATATATAAGAAAACTAATAGTTTCATAAAATAATATTACATATTAAGAAAAAAAAAGTTTAATAATTTGAAATATTAAAAAATCAAATATTTCATAAATGTATATAAAATTAAATATTTGATAAAATTTAAAAAGCAGAGTATGTACTATCGTATTGTTAGTTTGACAAATACATATGTACCAACTGTTATAAATGCTACTTGCAACTTGCAACCTCCTAGGACCTTAATAACTGCATTAAGGATTGACTATTTTATATTTCATTCTTTCTTTAAGGACAAACAAACATCCCAATCCCTTTTGCTCGCTTACTTACAAAACAAATGGAGCCCGATTTGAAATGCTTTAAAAGCTTGATAGTTGGCTCACCAGATTTATGCCCGTTTTGGATTCATGTTTCATCTCATCTCATCTCATCTTATTTCATTGTTATAATTTATTCAAATTTTTTACATAAAATATAATAAAAAATTCAACTTTTTCAAATCTGAATTCAACTTTTTCAAATCTCCAAATAATAATAATATTAAAAAAAATATTGTTTAACTTTTATCTTTCATTTAAAACCATTTTATCTCATTTCTTCTTATACTCTTTCATGGGTAGGGTTGGATTTGTACTTCTTCCAACCATAGATATATGATTATATGATTCAATTATATAATTTCATTAAATGAGCCAAGCTATTTAACCTAAACATCACTTATTTATAAATATCTTATTTATTAAGCTGGACTTGAGAAAAAATTATTTCAACTCATTTCAACTTGTTTAATATTAACAGATTGAATTAATTTAAATATAAATAATATTAATTATATATATATGCTCACATTTAGTAAATAATATCAAATTGATAATGAATCTAATAAGCATAACGCAATATCTTGACACATATTCAATTAATAAAAACTCGATTAAAATAAGATTATAGTCGGACAAAATTCTTCTAAATAAATACTAAAATGAAAAAAAGATCAGATTACTATTTAATAAATAATATGATAAAGTCTTTTCGTAAAGCATCATTACTAGTTGCTAACGTTAGCATTGTCTTAAAGTCTTAATTTTAAATGGTAAAATTATAATTTAAATATTCAAGACAAATTGACATAAAATTGACCTTAGCTTCATCATAAATGCATAATTATTGGGGTGAGTATCGAAATAGTCAGAGTTAGATTTCCATCTCCGATTTGTTGGGAATCAGTTTTGAACTTTTTTTAGTTTTCTATTTAGTCAATTTTTAAAAAATGATTTTTTGTGGATTTTTAAATTTTAATTTTTTCAAAAATTAAAAATTAAAGCTAAATCATTCATTGTTAATTTATTTCTATAATAATATCTAATTTATTTTTATATTGAACTTATACTATAATGTCTAATTATATGTTATCATACTATGGTATTACATATTATTTTTAATGTCTAATTACATGCTATTATACTATAGTATTATGTGTTATTAACTTATTATATTAGATTTATTTCTATACAAATATCTAACTTATTTCTATACTAAACTTATATTATAGTATCTAATTACATGTTATTATACTATATTATTGCATGTTATTATATCATACTAGTGATTAACTTATTTATAACTTATTTCTACATTAGACTTAATTCTAGTATCTAATTACATGTTATTATATTTTAGTAAATTAGTATTATATGTTATTAATTTATTATACTAGACTTATTAGTTATTTTTATTCTAGTATCTAATTTATTTCTATACAAGACTTATACTATAGTACATAATTACATGTTATTATACTTTAGTAAATTAGTATTATATATTATTAACTTATTATACTAAGCTTATTTCAATATTTGTCTAACTTATTTATATACTTGATTATGTATGGTAATAATATTATGATATTTACATATATATATATATTAAACTATTATTAGTTTATTTATATTATAGTATAAGTTTATTTCATAATAATTAGTTCATATTAGTATATTATTGAATTTAATTATATAAGTTCTACTTATATAGCTATATAAAAATATTAGTATATATGATAAATATATAAATAAATACATATTTTTATAATATATGTACAATATCGAAGTTAGATTTGGAGGGTAAAATGGGAGTCAGAGTTAGAGTCGGCCCAATAACATCTCTGATATCGACTGAAAACTTAAAATCCTACTCCAATTCTATTTTATCAAAATTGAAACAAAATCGAAACAGAATTTGATTTGAAATTGAATTTTGGGATTTTTGCTCCCTATGTAATTGCTTGTAGATGAAAAATCGGCTGCATTGAATTAGGCAAAGTGATTTGAACCAAATTTTAAAATCAAATTTGCTTGTAACTGTAGATGGAGCAAGTCTTAAGTTTTTTTTTGGGAAACACTCTCTCTTCTCTTTATATTTTCTCATAAAACTATCTCAGTTTTTTTTCTCTAATTTTAGATGGGTTTAATTAAACATTTGTGGGTATTAGCATTAAATAATCATTGAAAATGTGATTTATTAACCAATAATTTAATTAGAATATGATTACTAATTAATATATAATCGGTAGAATAGTAAAATATGATAAAATTAAATAAATTAAAAATTAAAAAAATATAATTTTATTATTATATAATAAATAAATGAACAATCTAATATAGAAATTTGACGAAATAGATAAAGATAAATTTATATCATATTAAATTCAAAATCCACCTCAATTCATCATTACAATTTTTTCAAATTCTTACATAAAATATAATAAACAATTCAACTTTTTCATCTTATACAATAATTTTCTCATATTTCTACATAAAATATAATAAATAATTCAACTTTTATTTTACTATTTACAAATCACCTCCATTAATTTCTAAATCCAAATCCATCCGATCTTGATTTCGCTTTGACTATTTTGAGAGTGATCCAATCTATATTAGCGGAGTTTTTAAATTTTATTTATTTATTTCCCAGAGCCATCGGATCCGGGTTAAAGTTAAAACTCCCCTAACTAAATGCGCTACTCCGATTAACAGCAAAGCGTCCCTCTGTCTCTCTCAGTGTACTGACACACTCCTAGAGCGAGAAACAGTAACCAGAGCCACAATCAGATTTAAATCACAGTATCTTTAGAGAGAGACACACATACAAAAAGCACTATCTCTCTCTCTCTCTCTCTCTGTGTGACCATTTTCAATCCCACAAGCACTGTCGTTACATCTACGTAAATATACATCTCTATCATTTTATATATACATCCGATTCGAAACCCTAGCTTTTGGATCCTGAGAACGAGGTGCATTTTGATGTGAGATACGTAGGAAGTGTGGAATCGGTCAGATCAGCTATGGTGGAGGTGTACGAAGGAGGAACAGTGGCTCCTGAGACGGCGGCGCCGGAGGAGAGCAATGGCAGTGCCGAGCCGACGCACGCTCCGACTCCACCGGCGCCGCTGACGGTGTCGGGATCGTTCAAGGATGGTAAGAGCTCGTCGCGGAGGAGGGCGTCGGTGAGGCCCAGCCTGGACGCGGACGAGTTCTTTAACCTGCTTCACGGGTCGGATCCGGTCAAGGTCGAGCTCAATCGGCTCGAGAACGAAGTCCGAGGTGCGGAATGCGGCTCGATCCGCTGCGTTTCAAGCTGATTTGGAAGAGATGCGTGTTGATGTATTTCTTTTATTGGTGTTTTTGTTGGTGTTGTGCAGACAAGGACCGGGAGTTGGGAGAGGCCCAGGCGGAGATCAAGGCCTTGAGGTTATCTGAAAGACTTAGAGAAAAGGCCGTAGAAGAGGTCATTTCTATTTTTCTCATATTATCTTGGTTTTTTTGTTTTTGTTTTTTTCTGCTCGTTCTTATTGTTAGATGAGATTTTTTTTTTTTTGTTCATTCGTGGTTGTTCTCTTTCCCATGCGCATTAAAAATTACGCCAATGTATCTTCATTTATATGGATTCTTAATGATAAGAAACACTTATAATAGGGGTTTGAAGCCCATGGAGGATCTCGGTTTTTGTTTGATTAAATTGGTGTTATTTTATTTTCGAATTAGTTTTTTTTCTTTTATTTGGAAATGCAGATCACAGGAATTGTATAAGAAGGCATTCGTAGAAAAGAAAAACTGCAAAAGAAATTTCCAAAACTTCAATTTTTAGTGCAGATAATGTGTCCGTTGTTCTTCTAATGCTCATCGTGCTTTTCTTTTCGTCCCAAGTCACTTGGACTTATTTTTCCAACAGCCTAATATCTCACTTCACTTTCCCTGAGTATTTTGCTGGCTTTATGGTTGTGATAATTCTAGATTGCTTGTTGGTATTGATAGAGTTGAATGTTTTGTATTGAACCATTTTCGAGGCAAGTAAAAGTATTCTAGTTTTACATTTTCTAGAATATTGGACTCTCTTAATTTCGACAAACATAATATACTTGATCAGGCATTCTAGTCTTTATTACCTTTTTCTGTTGAGATGAATACTGACTTTGTTTTCCTTTGCATTTTGATCACTCTGTAGCTCACTGAAGAACTGTCAAAGGTTGAGGAGAAGCTGAAGTTAACAGAATCTCTTCTAGAAAGCAGAGTATTGCTCAAAGCCTCTTTCTATATTGCTGTGGTGATTTGATTCCTGTTGCACGATGCTCTATTTATTCTACCAAAAACAAATGTTTTGCAGAATCTTGAAATTAAGAAAATCAACGACGAGAAGAAGGCTTCCATGGCAGCTCAGTTTGCTGCTGAAGCAACTCTTCGAAGGGTTCATGCTGCTCAAAAAGATGATGATATGCCTCCAATTGAAGCCATTCTTGCCCCTCTGGAGGCTGAGCTCAAGATTGCTAAACAGGAGGCATGTGCTGTCGTTACAAACTATACTGATACTTTAAAATGTTGCCAGGAAAAAAGATTGAACTATAAATTTTTCTTCTTTCTATCACTATAAGAACTAAATAAAAAAGTGAATCATTTACAGACAATATGAGCTTTGCCATTGATTAGTCACCTTGATTTCTGACAGATTGCAAAACTTCAAGACGATAACAAAGCATTAGACCGTCTTACAAAATCAAAAGAAGCAGCTTTAATTGAAGCTGAGAGGACAGTTCAGGTTGCCCTGGCAAAGGCGTCTTTGGTGGATGATCTCCAAAATAAAAACCAGGAACTAATGAAGCAGATAGAAATATGCCAGGTAAATAAAATTTTGTATGATGTTCTTTTTACCCAAGGTTTTGGATCTTGGGAAGTGTAATCTTTCTGCTTATTGTGTAATATTAGAATAGACTTTAATCTCTACTTGGGTGTGCTAGGAAGAAAATAAAATATTGGACAAAATGCATAGACAGAAGGTTGCAGAAGTTGAAAAGCTTACTCAAACTGTTCGGGAGTTGGAAGAGGCTGTTCTTGCTGGTGGTGCGGCTGCAAATGCTGTGAGGGATTATCAGAGAAAAGTTCAGGAGATGAATGTAATGTGCCTAACATAGTAGAATGCTCAATGCTGGAAGTTGCATATGTTTACCCATAATCTTCCTCTAGCGGATGCATTCCTTAATTCTGAGGGTTTTATTTTGTTCCTCAGGAGGAAAGGAAAACAATTGACCGGGAGCTGGCCCGTGCAAAGGTTACTGCTAATAGAGTGGCTGTAGTGGTTGCAAATGAGTGGAAGGATGCTAATGACAAAGTGATGCCTGTGAAGCAATGGCTTGAAGAACGAAGATTCTTGCAGGTAAATGTTGACTTTTGTTTCTTTCTGATTTGATACTGAGCTCTTATGATATGCTTTCTTTGAAACACCTCTTTGTACTTTCCATAGTCTAATTATTACCAAATTATGTTGTTACAGGGAGAAATGCAGCAACTACGGGACAAGCTTGCTGTAACTGAGAGAACGGCAAAGTCTGAAGCACAGTTGAAAGTAATCATGTGGTTTTTATAGTTATTGCTGTTTATTTGTGCCATTGTTTTCTTTGTTGGTGAATATTGAGTTTTTTTCTTTATTTATTTAGGAAAAATATCATTTACGACTAAAAGTGCTAGAGGAGAGTTTGAGAGGATCTTCTAGTAGTAATCCTCGGAGTACACCAGAGGGACGAAGCATAAGCAATGGGTCTTCTCGTCGACAGTCCCTGGGTGGAGCTGATAACATCTCAAGATTAACCTCCAATGGCTATTTATCAAAGAGAACACCAGCCTCTCAGTTTAGATCCTCTTCTTTGTCCTCTAGCAGCAATGCAGTATTGAAGAATGCTAAAGGCACTTCAAAATCATTTGATGGTGGCTCAAGGTCTTTGGAAAGGAGTAAGATTATTTTAAATGGGACAAGCCCCAGCCATTCATTCAACCAATCTTGTGAGGGAACAAAGGATGGTGAGGCAAATAGTAACTGGAAAGAAAGTTTGGATGAGAAGCCAAATGAGTTCCAGATGGTGGATACAGAGGATGGTGTCCCAGGGGTTTTGTATGATTTACTGCAAAAAGAGGTCATAATTTTGAGGAAAGCTGGCCATGAGAAAGATCAAAGCCTGAAAGACAAGGATGATGCTATTGAGGTTAATTTCTTATCTCGACTGTTATAGGGTTGTATAATTATTTTTTTTTATCGGTAAAGGGTTGTATAATTATAATTGCCTTTGGTAGCTGATCAAAAGATAATAAATGCCTCTGGTTAATATTTAGTTTTGGTTGGTGCTTTTCAGATGTTAGCTAAGAAGGTAGAGACATTGACCAAGGCAATGGAAGTTGAAGCAAAGAAGATGAGAAGAGAAGTAGCTGCCATGGAAAAGGAGGTAGCTGCCATGCGAGTAGAAAAAGAACATGAGAATCGGGCGAAGAGGTTTGGTAATGCAAAGGGCCCTGTCACCAGTGCTCAGCTGCTTTCTGCAAGGTACTTCATATCTTTTTCACCTCAATCCTCCTGCTAAATTATTTGTATCAATTACACATTGCAATGCTGTGACATGCATCTGTTGTTTGTTGATTGTTAGATGAGCAGCCAATATATGCTCCCACATCAGTTATGCATGTTGATCTTGAGGTTTTTGTGTTGCACCAAATCTTCAAATTTCATCCTTTGTTTCTATTCTCAAGTTGAATTTATTTTAATCAATTCTGGACATATATGTTTTACCTATTATGAGTAAGATTTGCCTTAATATCAAAACCCTTTCAAATTTTAATGTCCTGTTGGTATGCCATCCCAAGTGTTGCTCATTGTATTCGTTTAAGTTTACTCCTATGAAAACATTCATAGGCTTTAGTCCGCATAAATTCACAGTAAGGTGTGGAGTCGTGGACTCTCATTTGCACTTTTTAATACATTTTTCATTTGTAATTGAGTATTATTTCCATTAAATGAAACTTAACACAAACTTACCATGTTAATTAGACTAAAAACAATATAAAAGGACAGAAGCTTGAGCAACCTCAGTTGACAGTTGCATTTGGTGTAGAAACTAAGATAATTCAACTCTTTCTAATGGGGCCTTAATTTTTAAAGTGCACATTTTTGTTCCCTTGAGTTTAGCCTATGTTTGATTTTTCGGTTTGATTTTGGTTCCTGAAATTTGAAAAGTTCATTTTGTCCTCGAGTAATTTAAAAGATAGAATGCCTTTTTTTTTTTGTCTGTCGGCCATAATTCAAATGCACACTTGACTGACAAGGCTGATGTGATATGTTATAATATGATGTGGCATGTACAGTTCACTTACAGGATTGCGTTGCTGCTTTCATAATTTTCGAGGATGAAAATGGAACTTCTTAAATTTCAAGAACTAAAACCAAACTTGGCCCAAATTTCAACCCAAGCAAACCTGTCGTGAGAGCTAGTCTCGTTAGTAACCCCAAGGGTGACGTAGTGGTCCTTGGGCGAGCTATAGAAATTGAATGTCCTGGGTTCGAAAACTCTGCACTCACACTCTTGGGGCTATTAGATTGGGAGAATTTTCTCTTGAATTATCCGAGGTGCACTTGCCGGAAGCTCCTTGCCGATGGCCTATGCACCCTGGGTTTAGTTGGTACTTTGTCTTTGACACTTGATGCCAGTAAAAAAAGAGGTAGTCTTGTTAGTACTATTGTCTACATGATGTTCTATATGGTTAACATGTATCATTAATGTCTTTTGCTATAAAACTTTCTTTCTGATAAAGAAAGCCTTCTCTATTGTATCGTCCCAATAGAAGGCTCAAACCACATGGCCTATACTCGAAAAAGACTAGTCAATGATACAATTGGAGTCCCATTGGAATCTTATAAAGAGCAAAAACTTCTCATTCCCAAGCAATATGGGATCCTATACACTACCTATCTTTATCCTTATCATATCCCCTCACAATCTCCCCCTCTAAAATTTTCGACGTCGTCGTTGCACCCCTCCGTCGCAGGGGACACGGCTCAAGATCCACGTTTCTGGTTGGGATAGGCTCTGATACCATTTGTAACGCCCCAATGGAAGGCCCAAACCACATAGTCTATATTCCAAAAAGACTAGTCAATAATACAATTGGAACTCCATTGGAACCTTATAAAGAGTAAGAGCTTCTCCTTCCCAAGCAATGTGAGATCCCATATACCACCTACCATTATTCTTATCATATGGGGTACCACCTACCCTTAACCCATACACCTTATTCCTTGTAGTTAGACATTCCTCACATGTACACAGACACATGTCATGGATAAACATGTCTAGATAGGTACACACTCCACAGGTATGCACAAGATCCCCTATAATTCGCATTCTATAAATTGAAAACGTTGTGTAGTCAACAATTTTTAAGGAATTATCGTGGCTTGATAGTTTAATACACTCACATATCATATTTAATATCCGACATCGAATGTCATAATGGTTGTATTTACATAATATAAGAATCCAGTGGTTTTAAAGACTGAGTCACAGCTACATGTTAAAAAAAAAAAAAAAATGAGAGGCTCAATTCTTAAAGAGAATGAGGTTAAGAAGTTCATTTTAGTGATAATATCGTAATACATTTTGTTAAAAATTTTAAGTAAAACAATACCATGACTAGTTAAATGTACAGCATATATACACAAGCTTGACAATGATTTATAAGGAAGCATATAATGAATAGTTGAGGGTACAAAAGTGATTAATGACTCGTAGCATAATATGCATAGCATTTTCTGGCACTAAATTATCTATTGACTGTGAGCATAAATTTAACTTACAGTAAATCCTTTCCTGTATGAATTGACACAGACCTTTTTACATCCTTTATCCAAGGGCAGTGCAAAAGTTTTCAGTCTATGGCTTCGTGGGGTTGGCATTGCTTTATTCCAACTTTATGAAATTCTACCTGTTTGAGTACATAGTTCAGATCAGTTTGGTGGCATTGGCTTATTTGTTAAAGACGCTTGTATAAAAAAATATTATGTATAAAAATAATCTAAAGCTCTTTTATTACCCCCCAGTAATAAGAGGACAATGACCCTAAATAATAGTCACTGAGGTTAGGTTTGGATAGTGAGTTGAGATGAGATGAATTGAGATGAAAGTTGAAAATTAAATAAAATATTGTTAGAATATTATTTAATATTATTATTGTTTTGGCATTTGAAAAAGTTGAATTGTTTATTGTATTTTGTATGAGAATTTGTGAAAGTTGTAATGATGAAATGAGATGGGATGGATTGAGATTATTCTCAATCCAAACCGAGCCTAAGTGTTATCTTTGTTGAACTTATTATAAGTTGATCGAGTCCTTGAACTTGTGCAGAAACGTGACACGAGGGGGGCTGACACGCAGCACCCAATGACAAGGAATCCTTATTGCAGTCCTGCAGTAAATCTGGATAGGCCTTGCTCTTTTTTTATTTTCTTTCTTTTTATCTGTATTTCTAAATTTCCCCTTCTTTTGTGATCGACTATATGTAACCGGCATGCTGACGGTCAGACACGTCTCTACATTCACTGAAGTTGGCAAAGAGAAGAAAATCCGAGGGACAAGAATGTGATGAAGAAATCAGTGTGCTGCTGACGTAGATTGTATTTCCACTGCTTAGTGATCGGTAAAAAGAGAAAACAAATGGGAGATAATTGACTTTGGGCTAACATTTTGTCAGGTTTTCTTTGTCTGAGTGGCCAGTCTGGTGGTTGTATAGGTAGTGTATTTTTTTTTTCTTTTTTTTTTTCAGTCTATATTTGTATTCGGTGCCTAGTGTGATTGTTCTTGGGTTCAGGTTTGTTAATATTTTTGTAATCAGATCAAGATCCTCAGATCTTCTATGGTTGTGTTATTCATTTGTAGTTCTCTTGTTGGTTATAAATCTCTGGTAGAATAATCCCGGAAAAAGTAGCAGTTCTTGATTTGTTTTATGTCGCAATCATACAGAACGGTAATATGCTGCCTTTTGATTTTTACTGATTTTGTTCCTATATTCCGGACAGAATCTTGTCTTTTATAGCCTGTGACTAAATAAATACTAGTGTTATTATGTATGCTCTCTATTAAAGTCATTTTCTTATTGCCAAATTATGACAGGAAATCTTAACTCCTCTGATGTGAATCAATGCAATTAAAAAGGCATTTCCTAGATCAAGTTATGCGACCCAAATAGAAGTGACAGAAGAGGCACTTTGGCGTCGATAAATGCAAGAATCATTCTTCTCAAAGCTCGTCCTCGGCGTGGTCCATATTTACGTCGTTTTGAATCTTGATTTGTTTGCAATCAATCCTTGTAGACTAGTTGTGTTTAAGGTAAAGAGTAATGCTAAGCTGCCACTGCTGGGCGTGCCCGCCTAGGCAAAACACATGTATTTTATTTTTTTCATTTTTTCATTTCACATTTTTTTAACATCTTTAAACATTTTTAAAAAAAAAAAAAAAAATCAATATACTAATAGTCACTTCTTTAATTAGTGTATAAAAAAAATTAAATACGATCAAAATGAGAGGGCAAAGTAGCGATATTCTTAAGGTGAATGCATCTGTGTTTGAATTTAAATTATAGAGACTATTCGGGACTAATGGAATTTGGGGTGTTTTATTTTGGAAAAAATAAGTGCTGCAATCATAAATAGAATTTTTAAAAATAAATTCACAAATTAACGTATATTTATATATTACATTAGATTTATTTTATAATAAAAATAATTTTATAATATCCTTATTTGAATCATTTTAAATAGGCGATGTTTTAGTAAAATAATATTAATTTTATGATCATTTTATAAAAATATCCTTAATTTAAAAAACAATATATAAAAAGTCATATAATTCTGATCGTACCTCTTTTAACATTATGATTTCAATGGTGTTATTGTGATGGGCCATGCTAGAGGCACAGAATAAATCCACCCAAGATTTCTACTGTTATTGTAAAAAAAAAAAAATCTGTTTTTTCTAAATATTTTTAAATTCTATAAATATTTTTAAAAAATATAAATTCATTAAAAAAAATACTTCTTTAATTATTAAATAAAAAATAAAAAATAATTCAATAAAAAATTTCGATAGAGATTTTGATGGAAGTACTATTTTCTATCGTGATTGCTGTCTTCTTTCGCACATATTGAAATCCATGTCAGAAAAACAGTTCGAAGACATGCTTCCTATTGTCTACTTGGCCACTTACCACCAAGGTCTTCAGAAACAATTCTTCTACAGGTACACGGGGTTGGATACATGGGGGAACCGGCTGATGTGGCACACGTCAGCCTATATATTATTTAAAAAAAAAAACATAAAACATAAAATGAGAGGGAAGTTCGGAAATGAAATTGCAAAAGCAGAACAGAACCTATGTGAAACACCAAAAGCCACCGAATCCACGAAAATCCCGTCATTGGCGTCGTTTTGTTTAGGCGTCATTGTGGGAAGCCACTGAAAGCCAAATCCCATCGTTGTGGGCTGACGTCGTTGGCGTCGTTGTGGGTAGGCAGTCAAATAAAGCCACCGAATTTACCCCAACTGGTGGTCGCCGTTGTGGGTAGCCAAAGAGTTCTAGTTTGTGAGTTTGGGGGTCTGGTTCGTTGTGGGTAGCCACCGATTATTTTTTTCCTGGTTGGTACTTCAGTGTGTTTTTTTTTCCCTGATTGGTATTGTTTATCTTTAATGTGAGTTTGCTCTTCAAAAATTAGCTCATTTGTATTTTTGCCTAAGAAACAAATGTTACAGGGATATGGGTTTATAGATATCCTCATAGCATGAAGAAAGTTATGAGTTTAAAGCTAGATCCTCATATTCTCCATTCAAGTTTATTAGTCTGTTATAGCAGTTCATAGCATCTTGGAACAATAAACTGGGGATAAGTAGAGCAGAGATGAATCGAGGCATTTTGACATTGTAGTGGCTTCGACCAAATAAATCCTGCTATATTTTGAGGTGTATTTGTGTAGCATACCTTAAAATGTTCTTGTTTTAAATTGTGGGAGATTGGAGTGATTTGGATATGGGAGATTGGAGTGATCTTTTAACAAATGCAATTTGGTTCTATGCATCTTGATTAGAAATTGTGTCCAGCATATGTGATATCTTTGGTTTTTTTTTTTTTTTTTGCTTTAGCATTTGGGTCTAGAAATTGTTCTTGTTTTATATTTTTGCTTTATCATTTTTTTCTTGGTTAGTGACTATTTGTTTCCTTCCTTAGTTATCTTTTCTTTATTGAAAAATGAGAAGATGGGATAAGGACATACCATCAGCTTGTCAAAACTTCACAATGCACGGTTAATATGGACCAATTCCTATGAGGTCACCTGCTTTGTTGCCATATCCAAATGGCTACCAATATCCAAGCAACATTCAAGTGGTGATGCAACTGTGTTCTTGTATTTTTTTTTTAAAGTTTGGTTTTTTAAAAAAATATTAATGTTATAGTTTTTTTTTTCTTTTTGCAGAATGCTGGTTACCTGACTCTTCTCATGACTACAAGCTCCGCTATGAGCATAAGAGTTGGTGTATAGGAAACATCCGAGTGTAGGGAAACTGATATTCCATGTACCTCCTCTAGAGTTGAAGATGGAAACAAAGATAGATCAGATTCACGAGAAACTGAGGATGGCATTGCCGGAACATCTCAGTTAGAGGATGAAGTTGGTGGTAATATGATTGAGGAGCCAAAGTCGGGATAGAGTTTAATTCTTTTGAAGAAGTAATGAGTTATTATAAGTAGTATGTTAAAAAATGTGGGTTGAGTGATGACAATAAGGACTGAGAAGGGAGAGGATGGTAATATATGCCACCCTTGGTTGTGTCCGTGGTGGGAAGGCACGTAATAGGACGTTGAATATTGCCAAACCGCAACCGACAGGAAAGACATAATGTAAGGCAAATATTAATGCTTTAAAAGTTGATAGAAAGTTTAGGTTGACAACAGTTCATAATATCCATAACCACGGCCTCAGTCCAACTAAATCTCGCTTCTTCCGATGTAATAGAGAAGTTAGTGACTCCGTAAAAAGAGTCATAGATACAATGATTTGGCTGGAATCCGGATGAATAAGAGCTTCGGATCTCTTGTCATTGGTGCGGGTGGATTCGAGAACCTTCTATTTTTTAAAAATGATTGTCGAAATTATATCGACAAGGCAATATATCTGCGACTTGGGAAAGGTGGCGCTAGAGCGCTTCGAGAGTATTTCTTAAAGATGCAATACAAAAATCTCGGGTTCTTTGCATTGATGGATTTAGATGATGACGGGAGGTTAAAGAATGTATTTTGGGCAGACCCCCGTAGTAGGGCAGCATATTAGTATTTCGGTGATGTGATCACATTTGACACCACATATCTAATGAATAGATATGGGATGCCCTTTGCACCATTTGTTGGTGTAAACCACCACGTCCAGTCCATTCTGTTGGGTACAGGATTGA
Source organism: Juglans cinerea (assembly GCA_961763995.1). NCBI lineage: Eukaryota > Viridiplantae > Streptophyta > Magnoliopsida > Fagales > Juglandaceae > Juglans > Juglans cinerea. Next base: position 28,579,517 of record CAUIVZ010000003.1, read on the forward strand.
TATCCAGTGAGGATACGGAGACGTTTTTCTGGTTATTCCAGCCCTTGTTGCAGTGTATGGATGGTGTAGCTCCGATAGCTATTATCACAGATCAGGACAGGGTGACGAAAAATGCGATTGCCATTGGATTTCTAGAAAGCTGACATTGATTTTGTTTGTGTCATATACTGAAGAAAGTCCCTGAAAAGCTTAACTTCTATGCTTCGCATAAAAATGCAATGAAAACGGGATTGATGAAATGCGTGTATGACACCCAAAGTGTTAAAGAGTTTGAACAGAGTTGGGGTCAGCTAATCACCACGTACAACTTGCATGAGAATATCTGCCTGCAAAGTTTATATGCTGAGCGTGAACATTGGGTACCAGCATTCTTGAAATACTTATTTTGGGCTGGAATGAGAACAACTTAGCAGAGCGAGAGCATGAATGTCTTTTTTGATAGTTATGTTCATGCTAAAACAAACTTGAAAGAGTTTGTTGACCAGTTTGATAGCGCTTTGAAAAAAAAAATTGAGAATGAAATTGCCACAGACTTCCACTCATTTAGTGTCACAATTCCATGTATATTTAGATCACCAATTGAAAAAAGATTTCAAGATTTGTACACGGATGCTAAATTCAGGGAAGATCAACAGCAAATTACCGGCATTATTGATATGGATCCAAAGTTACTTAAGAGTGATGGTGGAGTAAAGACCTATCTCATAGAGGAAGAAGTTTGTGTGTAAGAGTTCACTAAGCCGGTTACACACTATGTGGACTTTAGTGAGGAAGATTTAGCTGCAAAGTCTTCATGTGGGTTATTTCAGATGATGGAGATATTGTGTTGGCACATTTTGGCAGTATTCAAATGTAACGAGATTAAATTTGTGCCAGATAGATACATTTTAGAGCGATGGAGGAAGGACATCAAAAGGAGATACATGTTAATCCAAAGCAGTTTTGACGTTGGAGATCAGCAGGCAGATGCTAACCGATATTCAAGTTTATTGAATATCTGTTATAAGATGATTACTGTTGCAGTGAGTTCGGAAAAGCATATTGAGGATGCAACACATAAGTTATTTGCAATGATTGACTTATCTGGTGACAACCAAGAATCCTCATCCATGATGGTTACGGGTTCCAATGTTGGTTGTACGGTAAAGGACACAACTATATGTGGTAGTTCAAAGAAAGTAATCAGTCCACTAGCTGTGAAAGGGAAAGGTAGACCCCCATTGTTGAGGAGAGCATCGGGGATGGAGAAATGCATGCGAAAAGTTAAAATGAAAATGAAAAAAGCACCAGTGAAGGGGAAGCGCACAAGTGGACTTTTTTTTTACTTCACATGTTTATTTATAATTTAGTGACTACCGGGATTGACAAATGTGTTTTGTTTTGTGTTATTTGGTTATTAGCGAGATTGAGGAGATACACCACCCGTGGCGACTTGTAGGAATTTATTTGCCACTTCACAAGTGTAAGAAATCTTAAATAATTACATATTTTTCTAGTAATATCAATATCACAATCTTAAATTATTATTATCCGTTACAGATGTAATTTGGATTGGAACAATCACAACCTGTGTAACTTGGGATGAATGGGCTCTCACCAGTGCAACTTGGGTTCGATGAGTGCCACAACCGGCACAATGAGAGTTTAATTTTGATATTTAGAATATTTATGTGTATTGAATGTATTTGGAACAAATTATTTATGAGATAGTGTAATACATGGACACATGGCAGATTTGTGTTTTTGTGTATTTGGAACAAATGACTACATTATTTTGGATGTTATGATAGTTTCTCTTCCAGGGATAAGCATAAACATATTATTTCCTAGAATGAATTTTCTGGCAACACATAAACATATTATGTGTCGTGACCATGTTTTTTTCATTCATAATTGAAGTTGAGTTACCCAGTTTTGGGATTGATCAATAACACATTGACTTCGAGTTATAAATGAAAGACATAAACAAGATTCCATAAACAGGGGTACCAAATCTGGAATTTCGCCAGTACCAAATCAATAACATTGACTTCGGGTTAGACAAGAACTGTTGACAAGAACTATTGACAAAATCAAGCCAATATCAAATCTTGAATTTTGCACGTATAACATTACACAAACTTCTCAATACATACAACAACTTGTCAATACCATACTTGTCAATACATACAATGACCTTTGACAAACTTGTCAATACATACAATGAAAAATAGGTCCCAGTTACTACCAATTACTGCATAACACTAATAAGTAACATGACACAACAACTGAAAAAACCCAATACACCTGAAGTAGTGTTCGGGAACGTCTTATTTCAGCTTCTTGATCCCGAAGCTCCATCTCTCTCTTCTTGATCTCATCTGCACTCTTAAGGACCTCAATCTTCATCTCCTTGATATCGTTGAGTATCTTCTCAATGTGTTTTTCCTTCCTTAACAATTCATTGTTTCTTTTACGAAGTTAGAGCTCATTCTCTTGATTACTATTTGCCCACTTGAAAAACGAACAGTATGGTCATCCCTGATCATTTTATACATATATAAAAATGTTACATGTACAATATATTAATCATTTTTCACCAAAAATGTTAGATGTACAAACGATGTACTTACCTCTGTGTTGTACTTTAGACATCCTAAGAAGGGCCGTCAGGGATTTCTTCTAGTTTTTGAGTATTTCAGTGTGGCTGCGGCCTCACAGAAGCGTAATGGTTGACTCGAAGTATGTTTAGCAGAAGATGTAGAAGACAATGATGATGATGACATTCTAGCTGGAACAAAAATCACAATCATAAAAATAAAAAATCACTGGAATATTCTGTTTTGTGGCACACAAATGCAAACATTTTTACTCAATATATATGGCAGAAACAGCCCAATCACACACACACCTTAGAAATTAAAAAATTATGCCACAATAGATGCCACAACAGAGTGTATTGTATCTGCTATAACAATTGCACCCATGCAGGAAATATATATTCAGAGTTTATCATACAGGTTATGCCACAACCCAGACCAATTTAATTACTCCCACAACAGGAAATATATATATTATCTGTTGCCCATTGTGACTTATAAAAAAAAAAATGTTACCCATTATTTTCAACTCCATATGGGAACCTCCACCAGTCAAGTATACTCCCATCGAGACTGTTACCAACAACTTGTTGGAGAAAACCACCAACATATTTGAAACCATCAACTTGTTGGTTCCAGCCCAAGCATTGTCACAAACATTTTTATGCATTCTAAAAGATATTATGCATTTTGACATAGGAATCGTATCAGTTCTATCACTTAACAGAATCAAATATACTCAAGTTAGCCAATAGTCTCACTTTCCAAATGTCCTAAATTCACCACTGGGCCTTGTCAACAAGATATGTTGAACATATTGTAAGGAAAAAGTACAAGCATTTCAGCTAACATTAGTCAAATTATACTAAGAAAATACGACATTTTAGCTACAATTTGAAATGAATTAAACCAAACAGAGCAAGGGGAAGTAGGTTCAACACAAAATCCGCAATCCAACATCACAGTATTTAGCTACCCTAAAATTCGAGAGCTCTTCGTGGTTAGCAAAGTTTTTTAGGGAGAAAAATTTGCAGAGAAAAGGCTGTGGGAAATTGGTGGTTAGCTAGGGTTGGGATCTAGGAAACAATTACAGAAAGCTCTTCGTGGGAAGGGTAATAAGGCCTGTGGGTACACGGGGAAGGGGGATTTGGGCTGTGGGTACACGGGGAAGGAGGATTTGTCGAAATGAAGCTCTTGAATCTCTTCGTGGGTTAGCGTTTCGGGCTTCGTGGGAAGGGAGAAGATAATGGCAAGGCACGGTTGGATCCACGACAGCGAAGACGAAAAACGAAGAAGATGAAGTTGAGAATGCTAACCTATTTTCGTGGTGAAGAAGATGGGAAGCAGAGAAGTCGTCACCGTGGTGGAAGCTCTTCGTAGGTAGGGATGCTCTTGGTTATTGGCGTCTATGACGAAGACGAAGGGGAGTCTATCAGTTGAGGGTTGCAAATGAAACGCAACATTGGGAGTCTATATGCTTCTATACGCTGTAAATGAAACGCAGCCGTTTCTGGCATCCACGTGGAGGCCCGTGTACGCAAGGCTATCCCTCCCGAGTGCAAATAGAGTTTTTGTTTCAGAAAATGGAAGAGAGACAAGGAAAATGCAAAAAAGTAAACAAAAGATTGGAAAAATAAATACACAAATAAAAAGGAGCAAAGAGGTTATCATGGTGGTCATTGTTTGTCGGATAATATATCACATCTTTTTCATAAATATTCTTTCTTATATTAACCTAAGCTTAAGCAAATTACATAAATATTCAAGCATGCAACTATAGTATTATAGCAGTTTTTTCCGTTTATTCTTCTTTTCTCTCTCAGATTCACGTAGTGCATGTGATTGAATTCAAAGCCTTATTCTTGATCCTGCATTCTCTTCTCGGATAAATCATTCTATACCCTAAACCCAGATCCCATATTAAATCTCCTGCGATTCTACTAGACCATTTTGATTAGATCTTCGATCTCTTTCAATCCCAAGATGGCAACGATGGAGAGCTTGATCGGCCTCGTCAACCGCATCCAGCGAGCCTGCACCGTCCTAGGCGATTACGGCGGCGAGGGAATGTCTCTATGGGAAGCTCTTCCTTCGGTCGCTGTTGTCGGAGGCCAGGTTCCGATCTTTCAACGTCCTTTTCTTCATTTTACAATTTCTGGGTTGGTCATATTCTTGTTTGCTTGTTGGTTTCGAAATTCTTGTTCTGTTTGTGTAAATCAGAGTTCCGGGAAATCTTCGGTTTTGGAAAGCGTGGTTGGAAGGGACTTCCTGCCTCGTGGATCCGGTAATTCTTGATTGTTGTGCCCATCTTTCTGAGTACCCACGTTTATTTTGTTGCTTGTATTGTTCTCTTTAGTTATGACTCTGGATCTACGTTTTTTTTGTAAGACAATTAAATCTAGTTATTCATAGCATCTTTGGTACCAAAGCACATTTCTAAGTGAGGCATACGTTCAGCATTGCTTTAAGCTCAGTGGAGTGTGAGCAATCGATTATCGGGTCCTAAAAAGAAAACAGAATCCAGAAACAGTTTTTGGTTTCTTTGCTACCTTTCTAAGATAAAAATTTATTTCTAGAAGTTTTTATAATATTTTTATATCGATCTGGATCATAAATATTTATTGATATAGGATATGATATTTTTATTAAAATCTAAATTTGCTTTGCTTATCCTTATATTTTTTATTTAGATGTGATAATCAGTACCTTTGCGAATATGATTATCAATGTAATTTTATTTTCAATATCATCTTCTAACTATATTAAAATGATTCTTCATTACTAATCATTTGGTTGAACTTTTTGTCTATTAGTTTTTTTATATGTAAAATAAAAAAAATTTATTAAGTACAAGAATTTTGGGAGCTCCAATTTTAAAATTGAATAATATTTTCTATTTTTTTGCTCTTTTTTTAAAGTATTTCATAGCCAAAATCATATCATGGAATCAAATTATTTAAAAGATGATGAAAAGAGGGAGATATGAAAGGCACTTCCCTTTAAATTTTCAATTTTTTTCCTTCAAGTAGATATTAAAGGCACTTCATATAGTCAATAGATTTTGTTCTAGTACAATTTAGACTTCTGTCTAGGATTCGATTAGCTGAAATTTTCAAGCCCTCCACATCTCTCCTCTCTTTGATACAATTATCCGAAATGAATACATTTATACACATCTGTCATGGTAGCCATTTTCAACCTTTTTTTCCTGATAGATTTGCAATGGCTAATCGCTAGCTTTTTTGCTGTAAAAAAAAAATCAGAATATTTAAATTAGTGGGTATCTAGGAGGCAAATGATTTTTACTGAAGAAACATGTCTGAAATAGTGCACTTATTGCAAGTGAATGTCTTACTTACATAATTTTCCGGAAAAGTATGCAAAGCCTTTTTATCTTGTCAGGAGGCCTTGTGGTTTTTGGGGTCTTGGGCAGTTCCCTACCCCTTTGCCCAGCAGTCTTTCAAGTCACATTTCTCTCCATCTTATTGATTATAATTATATCTCCAATATTAGAATAATATGGTAGGATGATATGCTCTTCTCTTGGACAAAACAAATATTTGGTTTGTAATTCCCATTTGAATAGCTTCTTTTGTGTGCCCCCAGTGTAATTGGGTTGCACCTTCTGTGCTTTTTAATTAGATTACTTAGAAAGTAACATATTTTGTTCTTAATTAAAGTTCTCTGATTCTAAGGTATTGTTACGCGGAGGCCGTTGGTGTTGCAACTTCATAAGTTGGACAAGGGGCAATCTGAATATGCAGAGTTTCTGCACGCACCAAAGAAAAGGTTTACTGAGTTTGGTATGTCTACTTTCAGTAAAAGCTGCAATTTTCTCTCGGATTGTAGTCTATTTTCTATTTGTTGTGTTTTTCAAATGTCTAAATTAATGTATAGTCATCCATAAGGATTCAATTTATTGTGGGTAGTTACTCCCTACGTACTTGGATATCAACTTCCTTGTTAATCAATAAAGCTTAACTTATTTATAATAAAAAATTGTGGGTAGCTGTTCAACATTTTCAATATCTTTAACATAATACTATATGTTCATTTTAACTATAGGAATTCTTTGCTTGCTAGTTTTTATTAAATTCTTTGATTTACCCAAATTCATAGATAAAGTTGTTTTGATAAAAGGAATACATGGGTTGAAGATAAGGTTGGGTCTTTTGAGACTCCATTTGGCATGTTGATATGAGATTTAAGCTTAGAGACATATAACTTCTTTTGGTTATATTGAGGTGTGTGACTAGGAGGTGGATTACTTCACTTCTATTTTTGATTGGCTGCATTCCAAACAAGCTGAGACAGGTTTGCGAAGCCAAGCTTTGGTGGGCACTTTCAAAGTGAGGAGGTATCTGAAGTCAGATCGTTCTACAAGGCCATGTCCCATGCTGGCACTCATCAACAACATTTGGAATTCTAAGGTCCCAATGAATGTTTTGTGACGCCCCCAGTCCCTCGCTTGGGATGTAACGGAGACTTGGAGCATCGGGACATGCAACACATGGTTACATACTCCCGTTCATGACAGTTAATATGCAATGCATCCTAGTATGCAACTAGCAGTATGCAATAATCGCAGCGGAAATAGGGTGACTAATAAAAATTTTATGCCAAAATGAACTAAACGTCCCAATAGATTACATTAACCATAAATAGATACTGCCTTACTTCATAGGTCCACATAGTAAGGCATGAGTTCAGACATAAAGTGGGAGATAGAATTACTACAAATACTACATCAAAGTTTCAAATCAATTTTCTTTTCTCATCCGCTCTATGGTGTATAGAGTCATTGCTATAAACACCAAAATTAAATCTAGCCTCTGCTCAGGATCGAGCTCATCCTCAACCATCTAAAACCAATGATTCATCGTGTTCGTCGTATGTTGGTCCTAACACAACTTCAACCATTCAAGGGGGAATGGTAGTGGGACTACCACAGTGAGATTCCTTGAAATCTCAGTAAGTGAAACAACCAACTTGCACATAGATAAGTTATTTATGATTAATGATAAACATGAAATGCATGCAGAAAAATCGGTATTTGTCTCCCATCCAGATTCCTACATCTTTTAGAAAAACTTTAATGTACATTTTCTTACTGAGAACATTTTTCACTCCATCTTTTCAAAAACATAACATAGTTATTAAAGCCATCATTAACATAACGTATGATATCGTCACAGCTCCCTATATGCACTGTGAGTACCTGCTGGTGACCGTAGTGCAACTCATGTTGAAATTACGTCTTTGTCTGCAGATATCGTAACCCAATGCATTGGTATCATAACATTTCATTATAATATATTATCATAACGTATACACCCACCAGCATTAAGTGCCATATACGACTTCGCTCCGGCGTTCTTTAAAAAGAATCCATTCGAAACCTGTTGACGTTTTTTTTCAACCTAGGGGATACAACTCCATTTTTACTCACTCCAAAGTAGACAGAGCTAGCCTTTGGGGTCGTGACAAAATTTATTTTCATGCTATGCTTAAAAAATGTATTTCATGACATGTGCATAAGTAGTAAGCTTCATGTGAAAATAACATTTATATGCAATATGCTAAAATGATGAGAAATTTCACATGTTATGTAAACAATTAATCAAATGCTTAATGATTTATCATATGATGTTTCATGCTCAAAATGACATTTATTAATGAATGTGGCGTTTATACAAGAATCATAAATAAATTATCTAAAAGTAAGTTAGAAGCTAACTTACAAACTTTCTGGATACTTAAGAATTTGGTGCACCTGTAATAAGAGTTATTCTAAGTTAAAATTGTAAACTAAAGAAGATGTTCATAATAAAAAAGTTCAAACAATGATATTTACAAAATTGCCCCAATATTTCTCGAAATTGCCACTTAGGTCCTAAACTTTCACTAACTTTATTTTGGCTCCAAATTTCACCAAATTTCACAAACCTCATATTTTCCAATTATAAATCCATATATGACCTTAGAATTGCAAGAATCAATCAACTATGCAAAAATCTATCCAACCCGTGGCATGCATTTTATGGGCCTTTTTGGGATTTCAAGCCTATAACCAATTTGGATGCATGTGTGATCAAGATTCATCAAGTAGAAAACCTTAAATCTGATCTTGAAAACATGTTTATAACTTAGATTCAAGTCAAGGGAGGGTATTGTGAAGACGGGGAATCAAAGTGTTGGGGTTGGTGTTCGGGTAGAGTTTTAGTTCTACGGGAAACAAGGATTGGGTTCGGGTCTGATGTACTTTGGGTTGGTTTTTTTATGGGCTTTTTGGGTCATTAGGGGCTTGTTGGGTCATTTTGGGCAAGGTCTTTTCTTGTATACATTCAGTGTACTTGGTTTCTCCTTTTGATATATACAATATTTTTACTTATAAAAAAAAAAAAGATTTAGGTCACACGAGTTTATCCCAACACTTATGCATTGATTAACACCAAATCATCATAAAACCTTCAAACCGAGTGAATGCATGATGTTTCTAGCTTCTTTTTGTCAATGTGGGTTTTAAAGCCTAAATGAATTAGGAATTCTAACTCTCTTCTTTAACAAAGCATTTCTAGATGTTTAACACTCATGCTTTGGAAACTTACCCAAGATTCCTCAAGATAAACTTCAACCAAGTGTAACCCGAAACATGCTTGATGATCAACACAAGATATTGATTTATAAACCTATCATGACATGCTGTTTTCTGCAAATTTAAACCTCCAATCAATCATTCAAGACATTGGTAAAACTTGTAAGATCATATCCAGACATGTCATCGCTAAAATTTCATCCAAAAATAATTTATTTAAGCAAAAATCCAAATCTGAGCTGAAATGCATGTCTTCAAGTTAAACCTCATATAACTCAATAAAATCTTCTTTCTCATGCCATAATTCAAAGCCTAACATGTCAATCTAACACCCAACAAAAAGTTAGGGTAGGATTACTCACCAAACAGTGGCTTTGATGCTCCAAAAAATAAACTCACTCTAAGAACTCACTCTCAAACACTTGGTTCCACCCTTTTCTCACACTAGGAGTATTTTGTTCTCAAGAATGCTAGGAGAATGCTTGAGGAAGTTGTGTGAGAAAGTGAGGGGTGAAGGGGGGTATTTATAGGACTCAATGGAGGGGTGAGAGGCAAGGAGAGGCAAGGAGGGGCACGACATGGTTGAAGGGTGAGGGTTGTGAGTGGAGGATGTGGGCAGTGGAGGGTGTTGAGTGCAATTTCAGTTGTATCATGGCTTGGTCAGTTGAATAGTGGCCTAAAGCTTCATGATTACCTCATGGTCAAGTGCTAGAAGATGACTATAGGTGCAGGGGCTGAGCAGTTCTAGAAATATGAAACAAAATTCACAAGGAAATACAAGTGATGGCCGACGGTTTTGGTTCCACCCAAAACTGTCCAGTTTTGATCCCTCTCTTGTCCCATCCTCTTGGTCTGGTTTGTGGGCATAATTACAACCATTGAGTGGCTTTCTCAGGTGGGTGAAAAGGTGGGGTTGGTTGCCAATTGATTGGGTTTGAGCAGAAAATGAAGAAGAGGTTTTGGATGTGCATGGGTTTTGGTCAAAAAGATGTGCATCACCATCCCAATTGCCAATCGGTTTTGATGCTCATGGGAGGGGATTGGCCAACCTTGTAATGGAGTGCTTTGAAGCACTTTCTTAGGGTGAAATGGGTAGAGGTGGTGGCGTGTAGAGGTGGGTAATTTAGGTGCAGAAAATCCTTGAAGGAACGAGGGTACTCGGTTGGGACAAAATTTCATTTCCTAGCTGAAATAGTTGTGATTTTGGCTTGGCTTATGAGACTGTTTTTTGGCCACCTCTTAGGTCTGATTTTAGGTGACATGATGAGGTTTGAATGGTGCAGAAAACCTCTTGAAAACCATGATATGAGCAACAAGCTTTTCGTTTATAAAATGCATTCATGATTGCTTTTAAAAAATATGCAATTTGAAAGATATGATCATAATTTCTCACATAAATTTATAAAATATACGTGTCCAAATGACATGATCTTACTTATATATCTTAGAAAACATGCGTGATAATGAAGGTTGTGATCATATTGCTTACTTCGCAACTTTAGACAACAATTAGCTCATTGATAGTCACCTATTCAATAAATTCTTAATATCACATCAATTTATAATCTCGTACATGATCACTTTAAAGGCTAAAACCTCTCTTAATTGGACTACTTGAATGCCTATTGATTTACTATACATTCAATTAGTCCTTAACTTTTGCTAGATCACTTTAATTATTTTGGTCCATCATCCTCCGTCACAATGCATACCTATGGGCCTAATCTTCTCTAAGCAAATCCCTGACTCTGCATGCTATTAGCACTAGTTTATGTGAATTCATATGACCCTAAGGTTGGGTTTGGATACACAAACCTCCTTATCTCATCTCATCTCATCATTACAACTTTCCTAAATTCCCATACAAAAATATAATAAACAATTTAATTTTTTCAAATCCCAAAATAAAAATAATACTAAAAAATTATATCTAACAATATTTTATTCAACTATTATTCAAAATATCTCATCTCAGCTCATCTCATCTCATCTGAACTGTCTATCCAAACCCAACCTAAGCTTAATGCGTCCATCCGTGTTCAAGCCTATACTATATGTCACCTGAATTGCTCATGATTTCTCCTTGAAAAATCTGTCCCTATGTTTAAACCATCAAAACCGAGGGTCTAAGTGCTCAAATATGCATGATCTCATCCAATTAATCATCCTATATGTATGCTTGCCCAATCCTGTGTATAAACATGCATTCTAATGCCATAAAACCTAATTCTAGCATGTGACCCTAACCTTAATGCATCCATCCGTGTTCAAGCCTATACTATATGTCACCCAAATTTCTCATGATCTCTCTTTGTAAAATCTGTCCCTATCTTTAAACCATCAAAACCCTGGGTATGCTTGCCCAATCCAGTGTATAAACATGCATTCTAATGCCATAAAACCTAATTCTGGCATGTGTATTTCCTAGCCCTATATGAAACCCAAATTTCACTAATTTCATATAATCTCATAGCATTAATCTAGCATACCTATCATAAAAGAGGGAGGGAGAGAGAGAGAGAGTTACCTAATGGAAGACCTTGCCATGGGTTGGGTTGGTGTACACGGCTTGGCTATGTGATTTGGGTCTTGATCTTGTTGCTTAGGGTGTGAGTGTTGTAGCAAGGGTTATGGGGCTTAGGGTTTTCAGTTTTGGCACAAAATATAAATTTCGTGGCCTTGGAGTTGGGCAAGCTTGGGGTTCATGTGATGGGAGGTACGCTCTCATATGGGGTGTATAAATAGAGTTTAAAGGGTATAGAGTCCAAGGGGTGTGGCAGCCCTAGTATTCTGGGCTTAGTGGAGTGTTTGAATGTGATTTGGAGCCATAGTTGCCATAGCAGTTGGGATCATTGGGGGAAGGGAGAGTTGTGTTACCATAGGTCTTGTAGTTGGAGTAGAACTAGACTTGTGCATGCAATTAGAAGTGTAATGCTAGTAGGTTTCGGGTATGATATATGTGGGCTTGACTTCATGGGCTATCTATGGGCTTGCCAGTGGTAATACTTGGGTTGCTCATCCTTACATGGGCCTAATGGGCCTACTGGGCTTGTGTAACACACCCCAGGTGTTTGATAAAAATACACACAGACCTGCTCACTTCGAGGGGAGCACCTCCAGAAGAAAGAGAAAGAGAAGACGGTAAAAAGAGAATTAAACTTTGGATTCCGATTTTGCATGCTATTACAAGAGTCTCGTTCACCTACTTATACTAACCAAACCATTAACTAACTAGTGGGCCAAAGGCCAGCACAACTAAAAAAAAGGAAAATAACATAAGCATAACAAGTCTAACAAAGTAAGAAATGGGCCATGGCCCAACCCCACTAACCCAGGCATTAAACACTCAAAGCCACGGGCCGAGTCTAGCAACTACCCAACCCACTATGGCTTCAACCCATATTGTCACTGTAAACAAAATTGTGACAGCTTGGTGGGCTTAAAGGCTAATTTCAAACCTAACCCTAGTTCACTCTCTACAAAGAGAAATCCTAATTATAATGTAACTCTAATTTTCCTAAATTAGAAAAACTCAAACTTTCGAGGGTGTTACATAATGACTTTATTTTTTGTTTGGATGACTGCTTTAGGGAAGATACTCATTGAGGAAACGGTGATTATATTGGTCAATTGGTGCAAGATGTGTTAGAGAAGTGGAGATTTGTAGACCATCTCTTGCTTTGTGTGATCTACTATCGGTTTATTGAATTCTATCTTTTGGATTTTTCTTAGGTTAGCTTGGGGTTGCTTCATCGAGTGAAGGATCTTCTTGTGTGCTAGAAATGACAGCTTGGTAATCATAATAATCAGTATTTATGGAAAGTAATTTTGTCTTGTCTGATGTGGCGCATTTGGAGAGAGAATGAAACCTATAAAGATTATGAGAAGTCAACCCCTAGGGGTTGGTTAAGTGGTAAGGGTCTTGTTCTTGGTAGTATACTCTCTCCAGATCTAAGGTTCGAACCCTTGGGTTCAAAAAATTTCTAGGGGCCAAGTCCCGTGAAAAGCCAATTGTTTACTAGTCTGTATGATGGGGACCCGTTACATGGATCTGGGGTTTAACAAGGTAAAAAGACATGTTGCATTTGTACAGTCTCTGAGATTCCCTGTCATAAAAAAATTGTGAGAAGTTGGTACTCATAAACAAAAAAGAGATTGTGAGAAGTCAGTGGTAAATCTAAAGGTCTTTATATCCAAAACCCTTTATATTTGGGTGGCCATTCATTTTGTTTCTAGGTTTTAGAGTTTTCTTCTTCCTTTTACATTTTTGCTCGGGTGTATTTTGTGTATACTTCCTGTGTACTTGAGTTTTAATAAAATCTTTATTTCCTTATTAAGAAAAAAGGTTGCCTTTCAGGGTTATATCCTTAAATCTTTTACTTGGTTCTGCAAAGTATGATTGTATATATGATTAACACAGAAAACACCATTCATATTTGCCAATTATAATTTCATTTAAGGCTAATATCAATGTGGAAATTTGATAGGATGGGAATAAACTTGGATATGTTTATAGGACCCTATAAGTCCTTACATCATACTGTAATTGTTATTAATTTAGTAAGTATCAACAGCTAAATCATCTAGTAGTCTGTTCACTTGAGCGAATTGGTGCAGCAGTCACCTTGCTCTCATGCAAGAAAACTCTATCATTCACCGAGAGAGGCAATTGTAAATGATGTTGGCAATGAACTCTCTTTCTACTCTGTTTTGGGTATCAATTCATGCTGTTATTGGTCCTCAAATGGACTCTAATGCATGCCAAGCATACACTATGGCAAGTCTTTGTAAAAGCAGATTGCTCAATGGAAATAATTGATGGCAATTTGTTCTTCAAATATTTTCTTTTCTGTACGCGTTGAATTTGAATATTAAGTCTGATGCACTGACGTAAAGAGACTAGCTTATGTAAAATTAAGGTGAGTATTGTCCTCTCTCTGTTTAGTACTATCTTATCTCCATTCTTTGACTGGGAGGATGCACTTGTCATATTTTTTACTTTCTTGCCCAAATTAAGAAGTTTGAGACTTTTTGAGGTTTCTTCATCAATCATTTACTTTTTCTTGCTGTCATTTGAAGTCAAATGATGTGTGTCCTGTGTGCTTAAACAGCTTCGGTTCGTAGGGAGATCCAAGAAGAAACAGATCGAATTACTGGGAAGACAAAACAGATCTCTAACATTCCAATTCACCTTAGCATATATTCTCCAAATGGTTTGTATTTACATATTTTTCTTAACTGCATGCTGACAAGTTTAAAATGAATAGTGTTCTCTTATATAAACCTCTTTCATGAATTCAGCAGAGTCACTTGTTCTTGTTCCAGTTATCCTCTCTGATTTACATTTTTGTTGTAAAGAAAATGAAATAGTTCCTATCTCTTGATGTACCAACTTCGAACTTGTAAATGGTCTGTTATCCTAGTTTGTTAATACGAAATATGCGCTAAGTTGCCTTTTTTTATGCGTGTTTCTATATTTTATTAGTATTCTTGAGGCACTAGTAATATCTGATCTTATTTTTATTTGTGTATTTATTTATTATTAAGGGAGTTGCATTCTAGTTGTTGAGTTTTGAACATGTGTGCTTTTCTTGCAGAATTGAAAATTATCATGTCATAGGGGAAATTACTTCAAACATTGTTGAGATCAAAACTAAGAGCAATATTATTTTTTCTGAGGTTGCGTTTAACATCTATGGTGGCCATCTATAAGTTCTTTGGTGTCAGCATTATCATTTCAGTACCAACTCTTATGGCTAACTTTCTCATACATGTTCAACGCTACCAGGATCATAATGGAAGAAGTATCATGATTTTGAGTATGAATCAAGAAATTTAGCACAAGATATTTATATTAACTAACATTGAACCGTAATGTATGGTAAATCTTACTATTAGGTAAATAGTGAATGACACATGATATTTAAAATTAAAAGATGCCGGACTGTTGAGTTTACAGAAAGAAGATACACTGTCTATGAAACTACAGAAATACACCTAGTGTGCATCCACTGCCAAGTATAGGTGCTTGAAGTTAAATGGAAAACCCTAGCTGTAGTGAGCGTGTTGATGAAAACTTTCGGGGTACAGCTCTCACATTTTTTGAAAGTCTTGCACATTTATCTTGGTTTACGAGATGAAGGAGGTGAATATTTTTCTTTATTAAATATTGAATAGTGGATAATTAGTTAAATCTAGAGAAGTCATATGTATGATTTTTATCTAAGACCCAGCTTCTGTTGCTTTAAAAATTGGATGCTGTACTGTAAAGAACAAGCTTGTCTGTCATCATTTTCATCATGAAAATTCTCATCATCATCATCCATCATCATTTTCATATTTCCATTCATGAATTGCAATCTGTGTCACAATGGGAGTTGCCTTGGTAGGAAAGAGATAACCACAGTATAGCACACACAAGAAATCCTTTTCTTGCTCCTTCCTTCAGCTGGGTGAGCCTCAAGGGAAGAAACTTTTTTAAGGGAGCTGTGTTATAGACCCCAACAATCCCTTCCCTACAATGACACTTCTGCAACTCAAACTCGTGACCTCTGGTTTAAGTACTACTTATAAAATCACATTAGGACCCTATACCACGCCTAGGGGATGAATAGCTATGTGACACAATCTCGGACCCACCCCTGCAGAGTAAACCCCGGTCCCGTACACCGCACCTCGGAAGTTTCCCTATACGGAACTGGTTAAATCGTTGGCTTTTCACCAGGGGGTGTGATCCCAAAGGATTGTTTGCACCCATGAGGTGTTGAATCTTGGACCTTGAGGGAGTGATACCCCAAGACTAAGGCCTTCACCACTTGGGCCAACCCCTTGGGGTTTATGTGACACAATCTACAAGATGTTTAAAAATTATTACGGACTAAATTTAATTGATTAGAGCAGATTTTTAAACAATTTCAGTTTTGATGAATATACAAAGCCATCCATAGATATCATTAACAAATTCATGAAAATAAATAATATCAAGAGACAATACATTTGTTGCCAAGTGAAAACATTTAAAGCAAGCGAGGGATGCTACTTATCATCCCACACCACACACCTTACATTTTTTTTCTATGTTACTTTGTTCTTACTAAACTAATTGAGTTGTTCTACTCATCATCCATACACTACATATTTGTTATGGGAAAAAGGAAAAAAAAAATTAAAAGAGGTGTGGTGTGTGGTGTATGGGATGCTAAGTAGAATTATTCAAAGCAAAAGAACACGTTAGGGCAGTCTACCTAAAAGGATCCAATGCACCATTTATAGTTTTACATACAAGTGGTCCAATTAGAAAACCTTTACAATCATCCCCTTCCACAAAACCTTTGTAAAAGAAAGAATCCTGCTTGTACCGATAAATGATCCGTTTGCCCCTACCATGGCAGCAGTCAAAATTCAAACAATCTTCGAACTTGGCCTTTTCTATTGGAACTTCAGTGGCTGAATGCGTCTCAGATAATACAAATCACCAACTTTGCCTTTCGCGTGGTTTTCAAAAACTCTAGAGATTAAATGCAGAAGCATGGGAAATCCCTCTTTTTGCGTTTCTCTCTATTGGCTCATGATAATGATGGTTGTTCTAATGAATGGGTCACTTTGGAAGTGAGAAGAGAGCTCCTGTGAAAACTTTAATTTTAAATTGCCCAATCTAGGACTTGAAAAATCAAGTTGTGGCTCTCATGACAAGTTCTTGACAGGCAAGTATCATAATTTTAATGAATTTCTTAAAATTATTTAACTGTGACCTGTAAGCCTCTCATTAGAAGCATTTAATTTACATAATAGACATGAAAAATCTTATGCATCGATACCTTTTTCTATCTTTCTTTCTTATGCAGGCATTTGTGAGCTTTTCTTATATTTTTTCTACACAGTATTTCTACTTTTCTTTATATTCATTATTCTTCATTTTGTTTTCTGAGAAACTCTAATTACTATATAAACTCTATATTGTTGGGAGTTTTTTCTGTTCGAGTCTCTTTATTGTTTTGTGTTATGATGATTATGTGTATAGTTTTTGTCTGGCAGTTGTAAACTTAACCCTCATTGATCTTCCTGGCTTGACAAAGGTTGCTGTAGGTAATTTCTATTATACTTTGGGTTTGATCTGAAGCAATCGATCCCTTCTGTTTGCTTAAAAGTAGTCAATGTACACATTTAGATATGCAGAATTTTGGCTTTTGCAGAGGGACAGCCGGAAAGTATCGTTGAAGATATTGAGAACATGGTTCGTTCTTATGTTGAGAAGGTGAGGATGCTTTACATTATCTCAATGAAAGATAGAAATTTACTAAAGAAGAATTAGCATTGCTCAGAGATTGGATATCTAGAAAATATATTCAATAAGAAAGATTTCAACCAACTAGATGGGTTTTAGTAAATTAAGAAGCTGCATTCCCATTTCATCCCCTTCACACTAGGATCCATGCTTCAAATAACTTTGTTACTTCACAGTAGTAATATATATTATATATATTCCATGGGCATAAGTAGCATCTCCTTAGGAGGTGAGAAGCAGCAGATTCTACTTCCTAGCTCGATAAGCTTAGCTTGATAACCAACTCTTTAATGGGTCACCATAAATGGTGACCATCCTGACTCATGTCCATACTTTGTATTTGCAACCTTCATTTCTCTGTATGCCAACTACTTTGGAATGTCAAAACATTTTTCTATTAATCGTCTTTCTCCTCAGAAAATTATCATATCATTTTAATTACACAGAATTTTTCATGACCAATAAATGCCCAGAGCTTGATCCCCTGTCATAAAGGGTACTTTCATTTGGCCAATATCCCCGTGCACACTTTCTCTACAAGTTTTTAACGGTTAGTACAAAGGGAGTGACATAACCATAATGTTGGGAATGCTATGAGAAATGAATGTGAAAGACAAAAATATTGTAGGGTAGCTCCTAAAGCCACCCTACGCTCTGCCCAATGTCCAGCTAGTTTCAAAATCAATCTCCAAATTGATCCTTGTAGACCTAACAGTCTCACATCACCCATTCCACTGATCTGTCCTTCTCCATTTCGAAGTAGAAGCTCCTCACATTCTACCTAGAGAGTGGTCCATTTTTTATTGGCATATTGGTCTTTGGTTGGAAACTTTCAATTGTGTCTATGTATTTATGAAAAATATATTGGGGTGGGATTTTTCTGTAAGGGAAGGGTGGGACTAGGGGTTGTGTTCATACATAGACCAGAAAATCGAGGAATCTCTTTGAGATTTTTTGTCATTGATGTATTTCTTGTCTTTGGACTGTAATTTTGGTTAAGAGATTGCATTAGCTAGATATTTTCTACTTGGAATATCTAATTTGATTGTAAGCGTTTAAAACATAGGAAGTTGTTTGCACAGTAAATTATTACTATCCGGTTTTTACATCTGCCTAGTTCACCAAAGACTTTTCTGATTTTGTAGCCCAACTGCATTATATTGGCTATTTCTCCTGCTAATCAAGATATTGCCACCTCGGACGCTATAAAACTTGCTAGAGAAGTTGATCCTGCAGGTACTATGAAGTAGTCTCCATAAGTTTAAGGCAAGAGCTCTTTATTAACAATCAGAATGTATTGTAAGCAAAAGATTTATTTTTTTTGTTTCATTTTGTATTTTCAGGTGAAAGAACTTTTGGTGTCGTCACAAAACTTGATCTGATGGATAAAGGAACAAATGCTTTGGATGTATGGAGTCAATCATGCTTCCAGCAAAAACTAATGAAATATATATTAAATTCATGACTGCAATAACTTTATCTTCACCTGGTTCTTTTGTGTTTGTTCTTCTGTATGATTTCCTGCACTACTGAATATTGTTAGCTCTTGAAAGTCACATTAAGTCTGGTTGTATTAATTTTTAAGGTTCTTGAAGGGAGGTCATACAGGCTGCAACATCCCTGGGTTGGGATTGTGAACCGTTCACAAGCTGATATCAATAAAAATGTAGACATGATTGCTGCACGTCGAAAGGAGCGTGAATATTTTGAAACAAGTCCTGAATATGGACACTTGTCACATAAAATGGGCTCAGAGTATCTTGCTAAACTTTTATCGAAGGTTTCTTTGATATTGCCTTATGGTTGTTTTCTCACTGGGTATATGCTTACACTGAAATTACTGAAATCCCCCCCATTTTTCTCATCAGCATTTGGAGACTGTTATCAGGCAGCGGATACCAAGTATCATTGCTCTGATAAATAAAACCATCGATGAGCTTAATGCAGAGTTGGACCGTATAGGAAGGCCAATTGCAGTAGACTCTGGGGTACCAATTGGACCTATTTGTACTCTTTTTATTAGACAACTTGATATCTTTTTATCTTACTGACTTGTAGTGTGTTACCTGTATGTACAGGCCCAGCTGTACACTATTTTAGAAATGTGCCGCGCATTTGACCGGGTATTTAAGGAACACCTAGATGGAGGGTAACTTCTATGAATTATTTCTTTCATAATCTACTTCATATTCCAATTAAACAATTCTTGACAGGTTCTGGTTGATGTTGTTGTTTTGCTTAATTGATATATTTGATTCATTTTTGAATTTTTGAACAAATTTCCGGTAGTGGGGAAATATGATGTACTTCAAAAAATATTTCGTAGAAGGGTGTTCAGATTTTGAAGGCACAAGCACCCATATGCCCACTATTCACATGGATAACTTTTTGAATGGGAAACTACACATTTATAAGATTGACTCTTTGATGGCCTGATATAGGGTTTAAATCCTTTGCAGTTAGCATTTAGTGGTAGAATTATGTTTCATAAATCACCAGTTTTTGTCATAAATTGTTCTTTTCTTTGAGGGGAAAAACCAATGCCCCTTGGAGTACATTGGCATAGTGGTAATTGCACATACACTGAGTTGGAATTGCTAGTTTGCTAAGCTTAAAAAGAAAGGTGTGTTAGGATTTTATCGAGCCTCTCTATTTGAACTCAGGCTGAAGACCACATCTTATATTTTTTTGATAAATAAGAAGACAATTTTATTAATACGAACGAAATAGGCGAAGCCCATGTACCCAAGACGTATACAAGAAAACACCTAAATACATTCAAGGTGACAACAAAAAGTCGTGAGCGGAAGCTGCATTAATCACTAGAGCAGAAAACCATTGCAATAAAGAGTACACAAAAAATTCTGAATTTCCTCCAAAGTGCACTCCTTATCATTAAAACACCGCTCGCTCCTTTCCAACCAAATGCACCACATAAGACACGGAGGAACAATCTTCCACACTGCAGCCACTTGAGAGCAACCATATAACCCGTTCCAACAAGCAAGAAGATCCACCACTCTCAAAGGCATCACCCAAGCCAACCTAACTCTGCTAAAAACTCTACCCCACAAATCCTTTGCGACTTCATAATGCAAAAGTAAATGATCCACGGATTCCCCATGCTTCTTGCACATGAAGCACCACTCCATAACAATTAGGCTTCCTCAAATTATCCATCGTTAAAATGTTCCCAAGTGCGGCTGTCCATATAGAAAAAGCAAAAGCAACTTTGGAAGGCACGTGAGTCTTCCAAATGTGCTTCCAAGGAAATGTGGGGCTATGCTGAACAGTCAACACCTTATAATATGAATATGAACTTTTTACTTCCTATAGGCTTCCACATCATCTTATCTCTCTCATTACCCTCTATTCCCAGAGGATATAAGAAGCTGAAAAAATCTGAAACATCATCAAGTTCCCAATCCTGTGCATCTCTAATAAAACAAACGAACCATTGGATCAAACTAACAAACAGAAACGAAAGCGTGCCGATCAGAAACCATACGGAAAATAGCCGGAAACACCATATAGGGGCTCGATCTCCACACCAAACTTCAAACCAAAAACGGATCTTAGAACCCTCTCCAACATCATGGCTAACATGTTTAACAAAACTCTCCCTCCCCTTTCTAATGAACTTCCAAAGGCTCACACCATAGGTCCATAACCCCCCTAGCCTCCTTAGAGCACCAACCCCCCCAATCACGCCCATATTTCTGCTCAATCACCTCCCTTCATAATGAATCCCCTTCTGATTGATATCTCCGCAACCATTTTCATAACAAAGCCTTATTAAAAGTTCTCAAATTACGAATCCCCAACCCTCCATTCGAAATAGTAGCATAAACTTTATTCCAACTAACTAGATAGAATTTAGTTGCACGCCTATGCCACCCCATAGGAATGCACGAAATAACTTCTTAGTCCGGGTTGTCACCCCTGCAGGCAATGGAAATAAAGAGAGAAAGTAAGTTGGAAGATTGGAAAGTGTACTTTTGATTAAGGTAATTTTGCCCCCTTTTGATAAATACAACCGCTTCCAACCAACAACCTTTTCTCGATCTTCTCAACCACCCCATATCAAATAGCCTTAGCCTTGAAAGATGCCCCCAATGGAAGACCCAAGTATTTCATTGGTAGAAAAACAACTTTACAGCCCAAAAAGTTTGCCAAACAATTTATATTCCACACCTCCCCCATTGGAATCATCTCGGACTTACCCAAATTCACCTTAAGGCCTGAGGCAGCTTCAAAACATAACTGTGACGCCTCCAACCTCCGCTTGGGACGTAACGGAGACTTAGAGCGTTGGGACACACAACACAAGGTTAGATACCCCCGTATCTATGCAATGCATCCTAGAAATGCAACTAGCAATATGCAATAATCGCAGCAGAAAATAAGGGTGAAAATGAACTTATGCCAGAATAACTAAATCATCCCAATAATATAGATTTAACCATAAGTTTCAAAACATCAGGTAGCTTAATCTTAGTACAAAATATCAAGTTCTCCAAAAGGATCTAAACTTGTTGCTTCATGCGTTCTATAGCACGAAAGGTTAGGCCTAGAAATATCAGAATAAGATCAAGTCTCCTGTCGATGTTTGGTTCCTCCTCAATCCTCTTGATCCACTGGTCCATTGGGTCCATCTGCATCCAAAACCTTTTGCTCTGATATCATAGTAAATCACCACTTGTGCTTACTTGATGGGAAGAGGTGAATTTATTATCTAAATTTATTCTAACTTTTTGTTCGTCCAATAATGAGTTGAAAAGAAACAGGATAGGGACTAAAAGGGATTGAAATGTTCTCAATTTTTCCTAATTTCGCTTGTATCATCTATAGACCTATCAAAAGGAAATTTGTCCTTCTTTTCAACCACAATCATTGCCCTTTTGTAGCCATCTGTAATATCTGATGCTCACTATTTCTAATACTAGTCAGCAAGTTCACGCATGAATTTTTGGTTCTGTTTCTGCGCTAGATAACCATTAATTTATAATCTCTTGAATATGATAGGGAAGTCCAAATTTTGCTTGGAAAAAAGATTTAATGCATGAAAAGTCTCTAAAGTTTAAACATGGGAATTCAGGTAGAACAGAGGTTGTAATTTTGCTAAACTGGATGCAAATATACATTCACATGCTTGTCATGTAGCTTGTATATATATTTTGTGAAATATAGCAGAAGATTAATAGAGAGTAATTGCTTTAGTTACCAAAAAAGCATAACGTACTAGCCTTTTTGAGACTCATACAGACTCATATACATATTGGACATGTATTGTGCTTGATTAGACACAATTTCTTTTCTTTTTTTTAATTAGTATATTAGGAAATTTCGTGTATGTGATATTTTGATTCTCCCCAGATATTTTTTAATATTTTAAATTCTTTAATTTTTAGTGAATATTAAGCTAAAACTTCCAGGTATTTTTTTTATTTTTTTATTTTTTTTCTCTCTCTTTTGGTTGCCTATTGGGAAAATTTATTATTACTTAAAAAATTTCATACTACTTCAGGCGGCCTGGTGGAGATCGGATATATGGGGTTTTTGATCATCAGCTACCAGCTGCTCTAAAGAAGCTCCCCTTTGACCGCCATCTCTCTTTGAAAAATGTCCAAAAAATTGTTTCCGAGGCTGATGGTTATCAGCCCCATTTGATTGCTCCAGAACAAGGATACAGAAGACTCATTGATGGATCTATCAGTTATTTTAAAGGCCCAGCTGAAGCCTCTGTGGATGCTGTAATGTTCTGTATTTTATTTTATTCTAACTGATTATGTTTTTTTGGCATGTGTGTTTCTGCTAAAGATAAAGTTTTGTAGATTTGTCATAGGAAAGGGTGACAATGTCATGATGTGCATTTAATGCGATAGTTTTCCCCCCTTCCCTGTTATATACTCTTTAGACAAGAGTACAGTAAGATAACTCGGATTGTGTGAATGTTGTTTTATTGTGTGGATGGTAAAGTAGCACACCACGTGATGGCTGTGCAAAAGAAAAGAATATTTTCTTCTCTGTCTCTCTCTTTCATTTATCTCTTTTGTTAGTCCATGTCTCTTGTATAAGAATTTTGAAAGAAGTGGTCATATGTTATTGCAGAATAAGAGTTTTTGAGCATCTTAGTTTCTTCATGCATAGGGAATCCTACATGGAATGTTCATAAAAAATCTTTCTTCAGATCTGCACTCAAGTTAATATTGATCTGTTAAATTTTGCTTCTGTGAATAGTACGTTGAGCCAGCTCATACAGCCTGTGAAATGAAGTGTGTAAGATCTCTTTTGCAACACTGCTCTTAGTGCAGTGGTGGGGGAGAAAAAGCTTGATATTAGGACCTTTTCAACATTTTTATCATATGTTTAAAGAGTTGGGTCTCTTGTATATTTCCTTTGTATTAAGGCCTTGGATTTTTTGTAATAAAATATTCTTTTACTTGCTGAAAAATAAGTTAAAAGGAGTTGGGTTCCAATGAATTACCTGAGTTGGAGCAAAAGATAATATTTCTTAAGAGAAATGATACTTGCAGTCATGAGTGTGCAAGCGCCGTGTAGTCATTTTGAAAAAAATGAATAAATATGGGACCCACATGAAAAGAAATTAATTTTTTAATAGTAGACCCCACTCTTTTTCAAAGCGACTGCATGGCACTGCGCACTTCACGACTGTATGTAGCATTACTCATTTCTTAATTCGGACTGCATAAAAGATATTAATAAGTATTGAAGATATTAATTTGCAGCAACCATCCATCACAGATTTTAGTGGCTTCTTTAGACAGTTTAATCCATTATTAGGGTGATAATAGACCATCAAGACAGCTTTTGTTTTATTTGCAGTAATGCTCTTTATGAGAGGGAATTATTAGTTAAATCCCCATCATTAATTTTTTTCCCCTGTTGTTTCCACAGGTGCACTTTGTTTTGAAAGAGCTAGTGAGGAAATCAATAGCTGAAACGGAGGTAAGCAATTCTGTGGTTAGTAATTTTTTCCGAATTCTAGTAGAGTTTATGTAACTGTAATCTTTTAAATGCTCTGTGATTGGTTTCCATCTACTCTGCTCTGATCTTTATATGGCAAACAGTTGTCATATTTGTGCCTAAGACCATTCTTGCCTTCACTATTAATACTCCTACTTCTGTTCCCATCAGGTAGAAATCAGCATAAACATTTTTTTTGATAGGTAGAAATCAGCATAAATATGAGAGAGGAATATGGAATGTATTGTCAGTTCATTAGTTTTGAAAGTTACTTTAGCATGCTGGTCATCCGATGGTGTCAAGTTGGTCTAACTATTAAATCTGGCCATGCTACTTGATAGACATTGAACTATCCTTTACCCATATAGATATTTTACCTTCTTTTCTTTAGCTTCAGGATTATGCATTAAGAATAGAGTTTTCTGTGGTCTCTAGAAAGATGTAGCCATTTAGTATATGGCTTCATGAGTTTTTCTTTCTGATGAACATGACAGCTGAAAGATGAAAAGAGAAACGGAATAGTAAAAAATCACTTTGGGGTGCTAGCTATAATATGACCCTGCTTGTCAGTGGAATAATGACGTAGGACAGCAGGTTGAGGGAACTTAGCGATGTTGGGGGGTTTTCTGATAGAAAGGCTGGACAAAAGTTTGGCATTTAGGGTTTCAATTAGGCTAAGGAAAGGAACAGTTTGAGGTTGGTATACAGGGGATTAACTAAGGTTTTCAGTTGGCTGTCAAGGTTGTGAATAGTAACAAGATAACAGTGTTTTTGTCACAGGAGTTAACTGTTTTAATGGCTAGAAGGCTGAAAGAAGAAAGCTGGAGAAAACGGGGCGTTTAGTGTTAATAGGATGGTGCGTTTCAATGTAAAGGACTTTAATAAAACAGTGCATTTTATGTTGAGAAGAAGAATAGAGGGTGTGTTTTGTTCTTTGTTTGCTGCGTTTTACATATTCTTGTAACGGTGCATTTTGATTCTTGTAATTAGCACTTCCCACAAGTATATAAGTGGGAAAGTGTTCACTGTTCATCATCTTTTGGCTGTGAAGGATTTCAGCGGAGGCTTTTAAGAATTCCTCGAAAATTCTCTCCAAGATTTTCCATTTGAATCTTGGTTCCATTCTTGTATTGTTGAGTCATTAGTTCAAGTTCTTTTCTTTCATTCTTTCCATTCTTTCGTGGGTCGAGTCACTGAAGTTTGAAGGCAAACCGTGACAGTTTTGGCCTCAAGTATTTGATGGATAAGTGGGTCTTGGGTTTCTAAATCTTTTATGTTAAGGAAAGAGAGGGATTGCAACTCAGATCTGAGTTTGGTAAAAATTTATTGAAATTGGTAGAAAATCAAATGGAAGAAGAAAAAGAGAAAGGATCTAGAAATCACACCTAATTTTCCCAAGTATCTCACTTGTGTTTTCTTGGCATCATACCTTAAAGAAGGATTGCATCACACAAAACTCAAGAGCATAATTGCTGCAAAATTCTCGTAAAATATATTTACTAATTTTCACTATAATAGATAGAAGCCTTTTTATATATTATTTCTAGTCCTTTT
Organism: Juglans cinerea; assembly: GCA_961763995.1. Lineage (NCBI taxonomy): Eukaryota > Viridiplantae > Streptophyta > Magnoliopsida > Fagales > Juglandaceae > Juglans > Juglans cinerea. The sequence continues at coordinate 28,605,516 of CAUIVZ010000003.1, forward strand.
CACCAGAGACTAGGGTTTCAAACTAAAAATAATCAAAATATCTTCTAAACCTGGTAAGAAACTACTGAAACAAAACAAAACAAAACAAAAACAAAAACATAAAAGAAGACTCATGGGCCTCTAGTACAGCACAGTTCATAAAATCTAGCAATTACTATATTACTGCTACTTAATAAAACTGATTAAAACTGAAAGAAAATATTAAATAATACTAGTACAGCAGCTCCAAACCTAAGAAAATTAATATCACTCATTAGTAGAGTAGCCTAGGAAGGGTGAAAATTAGGTCACATATTAAAACTAGACCATATTTCGAATTGCTTTGAACTAGTTTTTCCAAGAGCTTTTTGCTGGCTTCATGGAACAAAAGGTTGTTTTTGTAGTTTGTAGGGGTAATATTCTAAAGAAACTTTCTATCTAACTCAACATTTGTTACAATATTTTCTGTACTCCACCATAGCATTGAGCTTATAAGTATGGCAGCAATTGTAGAACTGCGTAGTGCCATATGGCAGTGGGATGATAATTGTAGTGAACAGTAGTGTTGAGTACCACAAATGACGAGCATGATCTGGATTATTTGAGAATTTTCTATTTGTATTGACATTTTTTGTAGTCACTTGTCCATATTGCATGTTTTTTTTTTAATGAAAGATCCTTCCTAATTCACAAGCGATGATGTTATTGGTTGCTTCCTACGTATGTGATACAGTTATTGGAGGGTTGGATCTCTCAATTTATACTGTGGTGTCTTTCTTGGGTATCATCAGCCCCAAAACAAAGTGCAAGCAATCTATATATTTATTGAAATATTAATTAAATGATTAAATTTTTCTCTTCCCATCAGCTTAATTTTTGGAGTGTTTTATTATCATACATTGCAGTAATCTTAAATTCAGAGTCTCAGACCCTGAATTTACACCTTTTCTCATTTTTTTAAAGACATATTCCACGTGTTGAGTTCACTTTCTAAGGGAAAGTCTGGCACCTGCCTGAGGGGGAGTTTATTTATATGAGTATATTGACTCCCCTTCTTAAGCTTTTAAGACAATTGTGGTCTAAAAATATTCTTGAATGAGTCTTAGCGTTTTTCCTGAACAATTCTTCTTCCTTTGGATACTATTTTAGGTTGCATTTGGATGGTAAGACTATCTCAGATCATGAGATAATTTCGTATGGATGGATATACTCTCCATCCAAACACACGACTTGTTTCATCTGAAAGAACCTCACTTTTTCCATCTTAACTCAGCACTGTTCATTGAAATGACTTTTATTTGTAAAACATATAAATAAAATAATTATTCCATTACTACAGCAACAAACCAATCATTGATGGGATCCACTACTTTTTCAATTTCCCATTAAAAGTTAAACATATCTCAATCTACTTGATACATCCAAACACATCTCAATAGGACCCACAAAACCTACTCAAACATCTTAACACACTACTATTCACAGATAAACTCAGATCATCTAAGATATCCTTAGCATCCAAACGGAGTATTTGCATTTTTGTCTTTAACTAGCCTCATAAGATGAGTTTATGACCAACACATGGCAAGAAATGACGGAGCCTTGAAGATGCTTGTGAGAAATCAATGGGGGAGTTCACGACTTTTTCCTCAAAATTCATTATGGCTACTTATATTTTTGCATCTGTCCCTTTTTTTCAGAACTTTCTTCTTTTTCCTTTTCTTATGTTTAGGTGAATGTCTTGTACGCTTTCTGTATACTTGGTTGGCACCTTTTTTTGAGTTTGAATAAAACTATGGTATTACAAAAATGTTTATGCATTTCTATGTTATGGGAAATGCAGGAATTGAAACGATTCCCATCACTTCAGTCTGACATAGCAGCTGCTGCCACAGAAGCATTGGAAAAATTTCGAGATGAAAGTCGGAAAACAGTTCTGCGACTTGTGGATATGGAATCTAGCTATCTGACTGTGGAATTTTTCCGGAAGCTTCATCTTGAACCAGAGAAAAACTCAAACCCACCAGGCCCAAATATGGACCGTTATGCGGACAATCATTTCAGGAAGATTGGTCAGTTATTTTCTGCTTATTTTTAATCCACATAAAGATCCTCTTTAGGTGGTTTGGTTTGTTTCCTTATATTTCAGATACACGAGTTGTGAATCTAAACTTTGAAGCACATACATATAGTCTCAAGATGCAAGCTGTAAGTGCTGAATATACTATCCAATTTGATACAGGTTTAAACGTTAACGCTTACATTAACATGGTTTGTGATACACTGAAGAATTCAATTCCCAAGGCTGTGGTCTATTGTCAAGTTCGAGAGGCCAAGAGATCACTGCTCAACCAGTTTTATGCACACGTTGGAAGGAGGGAGGTAAGGTTTTCAAATCCTTGCGTGCCTTTTCCTTAAATCCTCCACCTCTCTCCTTAGAAGATACATCTATTGAATGAATTTTTGTGAGGGTATATTCCCATGATATTGGAAAAATAAACGAGAAAGTTATATATGAACAATTTGAACTCGATTTTAATATATTTCTAATAGGTTTATACTTGATCTAAAAAAATATCCATAGGGTTTGGCAAAATCTTTACATGGATAGTGAACAATCTTGGGAGTTAGTTCTCTTCTCTCCACTCCTCTTCCCTTTACCAAGTTCTGTTTATACATGGCCCAATTTATCAGAGTTTCCACCCCCAAGCATCTTCATTTCCCTTCTATAGAAAACAAATCCCATTATTTGCTCATTCTTCATCGAATCATATAGATTGATCTAGCAATAATAGAATTTCTATTCCGTTCACTGATTATTTAGCATCTTTTTTATATAAGCTTGTTTATTCATCTTTACAAAATTTGAACTTCCGGAACTTATTTCTTAATGTGTGTTCCCAATCGAATTCTTTGGGGAAAAAATAATAATGTTGATATAACATGTGTTTATACCATCCTCTAGTTTGTCCAGATTTCCTTGTACCATTTTATTTCCTCCAGATTTGTTTCAGCAAGAAAATGGGACTGAATAATATTCAGAAATGAAGTAATAACACTATGAACAGAAATTAGACTTCGCAGTTTGCTTAGACATTCTGGGAGATTATTCTATTCCTGGAAGTGCAAAACCAGCAGGTATATGGTGCATTGATTATTCTGGTTTGCTAAAGTGGTAGTCTAGATTTGATAAATCAAACTATCACTCCCGAAAGCTTAGTTAAGGCATTTGAAGGGTTGGAATGGTCAGTTGTCGTATCCTAGTGTTCCAAAGGAAGTAGAAATAGGCATCGTTGGACGTATGAAAAGTTAACAATATTGTGCTGTGATGTTTGTTCAGAAGGAGCAGCTGGGTGCAATGTTGGACGAAGACCCAGCACTAATGGAAAGGAGAACAGCCATAGCTAAGAGGCTTGAACTGTACAAATCAGCCAGAGATGAGATTGACTCCGTGGCCTGGAAATAATTGCATACTACAAGACGGGACACCCTCTTTCAACAAATCATTGCATATTCTTTTTGTACACTAAAAATAATGGTAGTCTACATCAGTGTGATTTGGTTTTCCGCCCCCCTCTTATCGTTTCCTTTGTCAGCATCATTATTAAAAGTTTGATTTAAGTTTTATGAGTTTCTCAACTCTCATTTTTAAAAGATCATGTACTCCTAATCATGTCTGTGTGTACGTACAACGTAGTAATCATGGTTTTTTCTTCTTTCTATATTGGATTGGAGTTTATATTGGGCCCTGGGATTGTAATTGGTTGATGGGTATTTTGTGCTTTTTTTTTTTTGGGATATATTATATTAAAATTTCTTTTACTATTTTGCTTGCTATTACTATGTTCACTGGGCAGTATACAGATTGTCAGACTCCCGTAATGCATTTCCCTTCTATGGTCCTTGGCCTGGGCTAAAATAAGCGAATAGCATTAAATTAATCCGTAACATAAATGGCCCATGAAATGTTATCTAAGGAACTTGATGTACTTGGGGGTTGTTTAGAAAATATAACTCATTTCATTTCAAAATTTTTTATAATTTTCTTCCCAAACAACACTAAAAAACAAATATTTTAATTTTAAATATTTAACTTTTTCATCAAATCATTACTTAATCATTACAACTTTTTCAAACTTTTAAACAAAACATTAAAAAAAAATTCAACTTTTTCAAATTCCAAAATAAAAATTATATTAAAAATTATATTATAACATTATTTTAATTTTATAATATTTTTTATTCAATTTTTATTTCTCATTTCCTAAAACTCAATAAAATCTTAATTCAAACCATTTAATTACTATTCACAAACTATTTCACTACTATTTACAAAATTCTCATTTCATCTCATTCTCAAGCATCCCTTAAGCTAACTAGTTATACATAAAGCATAACCCAAGTAACTGATCTAAGAGTAATAGAAATGGATAACCAAACAAGGAAAATTTAGAACAAAATGATGAGAAATAATAAAAATAAAAATCAAGTTTAAAACATGGTTTCAAGATTACTAATCGTGTGGTGATCGATTAATGTTATTAACTAAGATTCTAAACTTAATTTAATTCTTTCTAAAGCTCCTAGGGTCGTGGACTACTTTAATGAGCTAGTCTTCTAAATTCAAATGTTGATCTAAGAATTGATCTATAAGAGTATATAGGCAAGGTGTTACATCACAACATAACAAACTCATCAAGGCCAAAACACACATAGGCCATTTTTCTTGATTTTTATTGTAATTCTATCAAATCTCATTTCTCATGCTTAAACCAAAATATTACAACATAGAAAATCATATCCTATGTCCAAATAACATACTAAAACAATCAACAAAATCTACTTCACAAAATCGAGAGGAGATGAGTTGAGATGAAAGTTGAAAGTTGAATAAAATATTATTAGAATATTATTATTATTTTAGGATTTGAAAAAGTTGAATTGTTTATTATATTTTGTATAGGAATTTGAGAAAGTTGTAATGATAAGATGAGATGAAACAATTTTTGTATCCAAACAGAGCGTAGTGTTTAATCACTTGATTAAATCACTTTCACATGCTATTAACCAATCAAATTCATGTTATGAGATCATTATTCAACCCTTTAAACTTAAGAAATTTTATTGACCCAAGAAAAATCGAATTTGGACTTGATAGCAACCCAAACCTTAGCCAAATCCTCTTTAAATCCCAAATTGAGACCCATTAGGTTAAGGCCCACAGAATTGAGCTGCTTTTACAAGGCTTGTGGAGGAAGTTTTCTCCCATTCATGGCTGACCAAACTCTGCCCAACATAGCCCCTAGTTGTACTTGATTTGAAGGACAAAGCCACCTCACTCACCAAGTCTCACACGGCAACTCTAGGCAGCAATACCATGGGCTGGTTTTGCCCATTGTTTTGGGCTGACACAACCATCACTCAAGATCATTCACAACCCTCTCGTCACCCCCCCCCCCCCCCTCAATTGTGTAAAAAGGCGTCCAATCCATTTCCCTTTCATTTTATCCATTTCCAATACTTTTCTTGGAGAGAACTTAAAAGTTCTTTCAAATAGTTTTTCTAAGTCACTTTGCACGACCTTTTTAAAAATTTTTGCAATAGTTGTTTCTCTTTGAGTCTATTTTCTGTGGATATCTTTTGTGTTGATTTGCATTGTCATTTGATCTGTCAAAAGTTGTTTTAACCATGAAAAGGTCGTTATGGCTGATAAACTAGATAGTTTTATTATTTTGGAGTTTTTGACCAAGCTATTGAAAAGTTCTTGGTCCGAAATTTTTTTGGAGTGTAGTTAACATATTTATATGAAATTTTAATGAGGATTCATTACATGTTATAAGCTTTTGATAAAAGCTTTTCTTAAATCTAAAAAGTTGGAAACTGGAAGTAGTAAAACAGTTTCTGTTTTGTGAAAGGTTGAGTCTTTTGTTGTGAAATTATGCTCCAATGGATTTTATATTTTTATATGATGATCCCAATCTTTAATCTATATGTTAGGATGTTATTTTGAATATTTTTTGTTATGATTTTAAAGTTATGATGTTTATGCATGAAGAGACTCGATTAGACCATAAATTTGAGGTTTGTGGTTAGATCCATGTTTTGATTTAATTTTAGCCATGTGATCTTGAGTTTAATGCTTGTCTCTACTCAAAGACACGATTTTTAACCATGTGATGTTGTTGGTTTGTGACTTTTGTCATGGTATGTTTTGAATCAAAGGATTTGATCAAAACCAAACCTTAAGGTAATCGGTTTTGAGTTTAAGTGTTGAAGCCAAAAGTTTGGTGATGGATTTGTGGTTTTTGTGGTTTTTCTTGATGATTCAAAGCATGATATTTCTTAGGAGTATGTTAGGAATATATTAGAAGTGTACCTTTGAACTTTTGGAGTTCTTAGAGTTGTTTTAAAAACGGACAAAACCTTGAGAATCAAAGGCTATGTTTTTAGTTAAAGCTTGGAGCTTTGTTTTAAAAATATTTTTGTGATTTTTGTAAAGTGAGTTTTTTGGTTGATCTTGTATGATTTTTAAACATAGGAAGTGATCATCCATATTGCAATATTTCGATTTTAAGCATGAGGAATGAGATTGATAGAATTGCAACAAAAATCAATGTGTTTTGCCCTCGAAGGTTTCGGCCTTAGTGTATTTGTCATGGTTGTGATTTGTTTTAATTTTCTCTTATTAGATATTTGGATTTATGACAAAAATTATATGAAGACTGTAAATTTTGGCGGGTTTTGGAGTTAGGATGCAAAATCCTTAAGTTAGAAGTAAAATTGTCATTTTTCCACATGTAAAGGGTAAAATGGTAATTTTACTTTAAGATAGCATTTTTCATGTTTCTAAGTTATTAGTGATTAAATTTAACATTTATAAATTCTTACCCACAGTTTCTCGTGTTTCGTATTTTTCTCCATAAACGCGACAATCATTGTAAGTTAGTTTCTAACTTATTGTTAGATTACTGTGTATGTATGTTGGTAAGGGAACTATTATTGATATACTTATGTTATCATATGTGCCATGCCACTATATGTTATTATGCTACGCATTATATTCTAACTCTACATGTTTACCTAGTTACACACTATATCCTATCACATAATGTATAACAGATAAACATTATGTGACATGACATAATGTTTATCTGTTATATATTATGTCATGTCACGAAATGTTTGTCTGTTTCATGTTACGCCATGTCACAAAACTTTTGTTTGTTTCATGTTATGCCATGTCACATAATGTTTATCTGTTACATGTTATGCCATGTCATGAAATGTTGGTCTGTGTCATGTTACGTCATGTAATTTGTCTTACATATATGTCACGTTATGTCAAGTCATCTATCATTTCGTTCCATGTCATGCTATGTCTCGAGTACAGTTTGTATATCTCGAAAACAGTATTTTTCAAATTTAGTCATGTTACGTCCACACACAATTAAGTTATTGTTCAAATCATTATTATTAAATCATGGTAATCCCATAAGACAAGACTACTCTATCATGGTAACCCTATCAGACAAGATTACTCTATCATGGTAACCCCATAAGACAAGACTACACTACCGTGGTAACCCATGAGACAAGGACATCATGACAACTCCATGAGATACGAACATTGTGGTAACCCCACAAGACAAGAATACAATTCAAGTTCATGATTATTTCAAGTTCATATTCATGTTCAATTTCTAGTATCTCTTGTAATAATTCAGAAGGCAATGGTCATACGGGAAGAAACTTTCAAGAAACTCAAAATTTTAACTGTAATGATGTGAATTCAGAATGTGAGGTTTTGCATCGTGACATGGGTACAAAGCCTTTGTTAAAGGTATAAAGTTAGAATTTCCAAGATTTGGAGGTAGAAACCCATTAGCTTGGACTTACAGGGCCAACCAATATTTTCTTTATCATCAAGTACCACCAGGGCAAATAATTTTTTTTGCATCAATTCATATGGATGAGGATGCTCTTAGAGCATTAGCATTGGTCTATGCATATGCATATACAAAGTCATATTTGCATAATATGACCCTAAAATCCTCCACATTGGCTTATGCATATCCAAATATTTAGCTACATATGAACAATGCTTATCCAAATTTGGATAACAACTATTCACCCTACAAATCATATTTTAATCATTATTTATCTCTCCTCCCACTCTCTTTCTCACAATCATTTTATTTTCTCCCTCTTTCAACAACACAACAAACCTTCACTTGCACATTCATTTTATTATTATAATATATTATATATATATTTTTTCATTTTATTATATTTTTAATATAATATATAAAACAATTATATTTTTTATTATTACATTTGTATTATTAATGTCAAATGTATGTAGTGGATGCTAATTGCAAAATATATATAAGAAATTTGATTTTAACAATAAAATAATAATAATAAAATAATAATATTTTATTATTATTTTGTCTCAAATATGCATAAGCCAATGTGAAAATTTTGTTTGAATGGCAAAGTGGATATGCAAAAGATGTGATTTTACATATACATATGCATAGACCAATGCTAATGCTCTTATTTGGTTCCAAGATGCAAGTGAGGCTGGTTCTTTTCATTCTTGGGAGAAGTTTACTCAGGTTGTGCAGATTAGGTTTGGGTCATCTGTGTATGATGATCCAATGGAAGCTCTTATAAGATTAAAACAAGTAAACTCTGCTACTCATTATAAAGCTGAGTTTGAGTTGTTGTCCAATAGAATAAAAGGGGTTTCAGAAGAAGAAAAAAAAACTTAGTTGTTTATTGAGTGGCTTGCGTGATGAGATTGGATTGCCAGTAAGAATGCTGAATCTTACTTCACTAAATGATGCTTTTGGGTTAGCTAAAATTCAGGAGCAAAATGTTTGGAGTACTAAGAAATCATGGATAAATAGTTTTGTCGATTTTCATCAACAAAATTCTGAAGCCAAGAATGGTCCTATGGGATCTATTTTGGGTAATCTTAAGTCCTCACCAGTTACTAAGTTGCCTTATCAGAAAGTGTCTGAGGCTCAAATGCAGGAAAGAAGAAGAAATGGCCCGTGTTATTTTTGTAATGATAAGTGGCATCAAGGCCACAAATGTGCTAAGCCAAAGATTTACTTGTTGGAGGATATGGAGGTGCTTGATAGTGAGGTTGTTGAGGAGCAAGATAAGATAGAATTCAATGAGAATTCTAAAGAATGTGGAGATATTGCCTCTATCTCTTTACAAGCTATTGTTGGTTCCCCAAATCCTAAAACAATGAGAATTGTGGGCCAAATTAACAAGAAAATGGTGGTTATTTTAATTGACACTAGTAGTACTTACAACTTTGTGGATACTGCAGTGGTCACAAAATATAGATTGGTTCTAAATGGTGATCAATCGATTTAAGTTAGAGTTGCTAATAGTGATGTGGTGCACAATTTGGGCAGTACTGCTGCTGTAGCAGTGGATATGCAAGGAACTAAGTTTGTTGCTGATTTTTATACCTTTAGTTTGGGTGGATGTGATGTAGTAATGGGGGGTGCAATGGTTGTTATCATTGGGTCCTATACTGTGGAATTTTGTTGAACTGCAGATGGAATTTTTTTATAAAGGCAGCATTGTTGTTCTTAAAGGCCTCACATCTCCTAATGCTGAGTTGGTTGATGATAAGGAGATATCCAACATTTCTAAGGTTGGATCTAAAAGGTTTTGGTTGCAATTGATGGTTGTGGAGACTAATCAGAACCTGTTTAGTTCTTGTGCTGAAATTGAGGAGTTGTTGCAGAAGTATGATGGAGTCTTTGAGGAACCTAAGGGTCTTCCTCCTCATAGGCCTCGAGATCACTAGATTTTGTTGAAGAATGAGTCTATGCATGTTTATTTAAAGCCATATAGATACCCTTTTTTATTAGAAAACCGAAATTGAAAAGATTGTTGCAGAATTGTTGAAGACTAGTGTCATCAGCCAAGCCAGTCGCCATTTTCTTCTCCTGTGTTGCTGGTCAGAAAGTCAGATAGCTCTTGGAGAATGTGCATGGATTATAGGGTGCTTAATGAGACTACCATTAAAGATAAGTACCCAATATCAATAGTTGATAAATTGTTAGATGAGCTATTTGGCTCAACTATGTTTTCTAAACTTGACCTAAGGTCAGGTTATCGTCAAATTAGAATAAGGCCTGAGGATGTACATAAAACTACATTTAGGACACATGAGGGACATTATGAGTTCCTTATTATGCCATTTGGACTCACTAATGCTCCATCTACCTTTCAAGCTCTCATGAATGATGTCTTTAAACCATTCTTGAGAAAATTTATAATTGTGTTCTTTGATGATATTCTAGTGTATAGCAAATACCTGGAATTCATTTGTTGCATTTATCCACTGTCTTGAAGGTTTTACAGCAGAATTAGTTTTTTGCCAAAAAATCCAAGTGTCATTTTGCATGCCAAGAAATAAAGTATTTGTGCTATTTAATTTCCAAGGAAGGTGTGAGGCTGATCCAAAGAAGTTAGATTTCATGGTAAATTGGCCAATTCTAAAAACTCTTAAAACCTTGAGGGGTTTTTTGGGGTTGACTGGATACTATAAGAAATTTGTTCGAAATTATGGTCAAGTAGCTGCTTCACTTACTGCCTTGCTGAAGAATGATGCTTTCTTGTGGAGTGAGGCAGCCACTGTAACTTTTGAGGAGTTGTAGAAAGCTGTTGTGAATCCACCAGTTCTTGCCTTGCCAGATTTCACTCATAAGTTTGTAATTGAGTGTGATGCTTGTGCAGTGGAGATTGGTGCCGTGTTGATGCAGAATTAGAGGCCTTTCTGAGTCAAGCTTTGAAGGGTAAAAATCTGTCACTTTCCACTTATGAGAAAGAGTTATTAGCCTTGGTGTTAGCTATTAAAAAATGAAGGCCTTACTTTCTTGGTTTTGCTTTTGTCATAAGAACTGACCACCTTAGTTTGAAGTATTTGTTGGAACAAAAGGTGGGTACAGCAACTCAACAAAAATGGATCTCAAAGCTATTGGGCTATGAGTTCTCCATTGAGTATAAAAAAAGGGTAGAGAACAAGGTAGCCGATGCCTTGTCTTAAATGGATTTCCAAGAAGATGAAGCTGCAGTGTGTTTAATTTCCTATCCTACACCAGTTTGGTTAGAGGAATTGAAATAAGCCTATGTAACTGATCCAGTGGTCCAATAACAATTGTCATTGTTACAAGATGGCTCTCCTTCGACCTCTTTTTTCACTCTTAAGCATGGGGTTCTGTTTAAGAAGGGGAAGATATATGTGCCAAATTGTCAAGAACTGAAGCTGAAGGTGCTGCATTTCATACATGCTAGCCTATCTGTTGGGCATTCTGGTTTTCATAAGTCATTGCAAAGGGCTAGGTATGATTATTATTGGCTTGGTTTGAAGAAGGAAGTCAAGAATTTTATTAAAGAATGTGAGGTTTGTCAAAAAAATAAAGTAAAAAATATCCATCCTGCTGGATTATTACAGTCATTGCCTGTTCCTCAACATATTTGGACAGTCCATGGATTTTGTTGAGGGGTTGCCAGTATCTAAAGGCTATTATGTAGTAATGGTGGTTGTTGATAGGCTCTCGAAATATTCACACCTTATGCCTTTAAAGCACCCCTTTACAGCAGCAAAAGTGGCATTGGTATTTTTTGACAATGTCTTTAAATTGCATGGGATACCTCAGAACATAGTTTCTGATAGAAGAGCCACTTTCACAAGTTCCTTTTGGAATGAGTTGTTTACACTGCAAGGAGTCACTCTCTCTTATTCATCTGCTTATCACCCTCAAAGTGTGGTCAGACCGAGACAGTTAACAAATGCTTAGAGCATTTTCTAAGAAGTTTCACAGCAGATAAGCCAAGATTATGGTTTGAGTGGTTAACCTTGGCTAAATAGTGGTATAACACCACTTTTCATACTTCAACAAAGCTCACCCCTTATGAGGTGGCTTATGGCAGATCACCAAGCAAGCTTCAGTCTTATGTTCCTGGTTTAACTGCTAATTAGGCAGTGGATGAAGTGCTGAAGACAAGAGAGGAAATTTTGACTACATTGAAGGGTAACTTGAATGCTGCTCAAGACAGAATGAAGTATCAAGCTGACAAGAGTAGAACTGAGAGAGAATTTCAAGTTGGTGATTGGGTATTCCTCATATTACAACCATATAGACAGCAGTCCTTGGTGGCTAGGAGAAATTTTAAATTGTCTCCTAGGTTCTATGGACCATTCCAGATTATTAAGAGAATTGGACATGTAGCTTATAAATTAGATTTGCCTCAGAATTCTGCCATTCATCCAGTGTTTCATGTATCTTATTTGAAGAAAAAGGTTGGGCAACATGTATCTCCTCTGTCAACATTATCACCAGTCAATTTGAGAGACAAATTAAAAGAATAGTAGAAAGAACAAAGAAACTAAAGAAAAATATTAAATGATTAATGGAGAATAAAGATTAATTTTAAATACAATTAAAGTGAAGCAAAGTGACTAATGGAAAAAGTACTCAAATTTGACAAACAGTAAAGCGTCGCGGATTCCTTGCACAAATCTGGTATTTTAATTATTCATAATTTATTGAATAACTCGATTGGGAACTCAATTCCCAAAATTTTCAATCAGAAGGTATAGATTTATAAACTAAGATTAAATCAAATGTAACCCTTCGAAAAATCATTCATCACTTTTAAAATACGTAAATTATTATCACTATTAAGAAAATCTAACGATGGTAATATACTTAGGAAGCAACATTATAGCAAAGAATTAAATCAATATAGATAAATAATTGATCCAAACATAATCAAAGAGCTAATCCATTCAATAGAAAAAGTATGATTGAATACATAAACAGAATAAATTTTATTATTATTCACAGAAGAAAACATCAACAATGAATTGAGAATGATAAAACAAAAGAGTTTTAGAAATTGAAAATCAAATACATAAATAAAAAATAAATCATCTAATGTGCAAGTTCATCCCTATCCCTATTTGAGAATTTAGTTATCCATAAATATAATAGACAACAAAAATCTCAAAGGAAAAAATAAAGCAAATGGCGGTCATGGAAATTAATTTCAGATCTGTTCGTTCTTCAAACTGAGCCCTCCCCCTTTCCATCTCCCAATTTTGTGAATTGAAATACTTATATAGGGTAGGAAAGAAACTCTAATGTCTTCATATTCCCGCATACAAAATCGCCTAAATTTTAGTACTCATCTTAACAGCCACGTATGCGCTTCAGGAGTTCAAATTTAGAAATTCTTATTATTGACAAATTTGTAGCCCTTTAAGATAACTTTCCAACACATCAAGAATCGTACTAATCCGATATTTGAGTGGAAAGTTACGATCAAAATACTAAAATATGTACAGGCCGCTTCTATCGAATTTCGGACTGACTTTTTTCTCTTGATCTGAATTACTCTCAAACCCCATCATTATCCTTATTTGAAAAGTCCTACACTCGTTGAAAGTTCTTAGGTTGTTCCAACATCTTGCTCACTTGAAAGTCTTTTGAATTTAACTGGATTTGGACTTGCTCTTTTATAGACTCTGAAATTAAACATAAAAATCTGCTCAGGAGTATCCCAAAGTAAATAAAAACTCAATTCAATAATATATACTAATTTCTATGATTTCTATTCACATTTTAGTATTTTAGTCCAATAATAGAGTATTTGGAGTGCACTTTCATACACCCATGACACCCCCTCAACTTGCTTATTGCAAGTCTCTAGCAATGTTCGTGCCAAAATAACGAAGGAGACCAAAGAAAATCACACACAAAGGCCACCAAGTTACACTTTCCAGATTTACATATCAAAGCAATCTTGGAAATTCAATAACCCTATCTCAAGCAATCCACAAAGTGTGTATGTGTTCCAAACTATATCTATCTAACCAAACCCCGACACATGTAACATCAAGAACATCTCAAATGAAAGGTTCAACTCCATAACTCACGGGTATAAAAGTGTTTCGTGTGAGGATTCTCTCTATGGAGTTGACAATGAATGTACACACTCTCATGGGGAATTAGGCAATTATGTATGACAACAAGCAAACATTGATCTTATAATAGGAATACTAACAAATGAGACTTCCATCATTCTTTCCAAAAACTTACTTACGATCAGAACGATCAACACAAAAGGTTGTAACGTAGCTTAGGTTCGCGGCTAACTTTGGTACTCTTCATTTGATGTACTCTTCAACCTTCCAAATCATTGAATAATGCCTCTTTTTCTTTTTTCTTTTTTTTTTCATTTTTTTTTATAATTTGGTGAACAATTATGTCACTTTGGTATTTTGCTATTCCTACCTAACTTTGGTATTTTTGCCTTTGAAGCTCACTCACTTGAACACTTTGTAACTCATGTTCTTTCCTTTTTACTCTCTTTTATTTTATTCCTTACAAAAAAAAAAAAGAATTCCATATTTAGTACACATTAGGAAGTAACAAGGGTAGGAAAAATCAGTGTATAGATTATACTCCAATGTGGAGAGGTATGAATAATGTAGGTATATGAAGAAAAAGTTACATGTGTTTATTGGCTCAAAGTTGGCTACTAGGGGTCTATGATGGAAAAAGTTAGATTGAAAGACTCAAATGTTGATCCTAAGTTGACATTCATCATATCCCAAGTATATCCACCATCTTACCACAAACCCTGTAATGATATTCTCAAAAGAAATGTCCAATTTAACACATCAATGAGCACTTATCACAACTTATTGCATTTGTAGGCTCTCAATCATCTCCAAAACGCACATGGATACTTAAGCAAAAGAGTTCTCTAGCTACATGTGTCAAACCACCATCTTACCACAAAACTTGGATGAGTGCATTAGGGATTCTGTGAATGCTTCAGCAAAAAATGATTATGATGGGTTTGGTGAATTTACAAAGATGGCTATGAATGGGAATGAGTACACATATGAAAAAGATGCACGTGTGGTGCAAATAAAAAAAATTTGACACATGAAAATATGCTACAGAGTTCCAACAAGCATTTTAAATACTGAATTTGCACCACCACCTCCCAACTTAAATGAAATATTGTCCTCAATATTTAAAAATCAAATTTGACTGGGGAGTAACTAAAAATGGTAGAATATACCTAATGAGTGATGTGGGTAGCGCGCTAAGCACCAAAGATGACCTGCAAACAAAAACAAAGAAAACAATAGCAAACAAAAAGGAAAAAAAAAAAGAAAATAAGAGAAAACAAAAATGAAACAAAACAAATAAAGAAAAACATACATGTGTGGTGTGGTCAAGGTTAATAAACCGGATCTACAAGTGGAATGTCTTCCTCTTCCATAACTTGAATTAATACTTTAAGGCGTTGACCATTTAATTTAAAGATCCGACCATCCTTAGGATCCTCTATTTCTACCGCCCCATTTGCAGAAACATTTTTCATTACAAAAGGGCCGGTCCACCTAGACCTATATTTTCCTGGGTGCTTATGGAGTCTAGAATCAAATAAGAACACTCGATCATTAGGCTTAAACGTTTTTCTCAAAATATTTTCATCATGAAACGCTTTCATTTTAGCCTTATAGATTCTAGAGTTCTCATAAGCATCATTTCTCAACTCCTCTAACTCGGTCAACTGAAATTTTCTAAGCTTACTTGCTTCTCCCATGTCAAAATTGAAATGTTTGATGGCCCAATAAGCTCGATGCTCAAGCTCCACAGGTAAGTGGCAAGACTTTCCAAAAACAAGCCTATAAGGTGACATGCCTAAGTGAGTTTTGAAAGCTATACGATGAGCCCAAAACGCATCAACTACTCTCAAATATCAATCTTTGCAATCCGAGTTAACAATTTTTTCTAAAATTTTTTCAATTTCCCTGTTTGCAAGTTCTACTTGTCCACTTGTCTGTGGATGGTAGGCAGTAGAGATCTTATGTACCACCTCATATTTTTTCATCAAAGTCTCAAAAGAACGGTTGCAAAAATGTATACTCCGGTCACTAATGATAGCACGTGGTGTACCAAATTGAGATAACACATTCTCTTTGAGAAATTTAATTACCGTCCTATTATCATTGCTCCTGCAAGCTGCTACCTCTACCTATTTTGACACATAATCTACTACCATAATAATATATTGATATCCAAAAAAATGAAGAAATGGTCCCATAAAATCAATGCCCCAACAATAAAAAATTTCAATCACTAAAATTGGGTTTAAAGACATCATATTATGACGGGACATAACTCCTAACTTTTGACTATTTTCACATGAGCGACAATAGATGTTTGCATCATTAAATAAGGTGGGCCAATAAAATCCACACTGCAGAATTTTTGCAGCGGTTTTCTTCATTAAAAAATGGCTCCCACAAGTTTGGAAGTGACAAAATTCCAAGACGTTAGTAATCTCCTCATCAGGGATGCAACTCCTTAAAATTTGGTCAAGGCAGTATTTGAAAAGAAACGGTTATCCCAATAGAAATTACATACCTCAGTTATGAACTTTCTCTTGTCCTGAGCGCTCCAATCCACCGGTATCTTAACTACAACCAAATAATTCACAATGTGAGCAAACCATGGTAGAGAAGTAATAGAAAGTATATGCTCATCGGAAAAATCATCCTTGATTGCCAGGTGGTCAGAGGTGTCCTCAAATGTGAGCCTCGAGAGATGGTCAGCCACTACGTTCTCCACTCCTTTCTTGTCTTTAATGGTGATGTCAAATTCCTGCAAAAATAAAATCCACCGTATTAGTCGCGCCTTAGCATTCTTCTATGTAAGAAGATACTTAAGGGCTGCATGATCTGTGAAAATAATAATAAGAGAATCAATCAAGTAAGCACAAAACTTATCCAAAGCAAACACTACAACTAGTAGCTCTTTTTCAATGGTGGAGTAATTCATCTGAGCACTATTTAGAGTTATACTAGCAAAGTAAATGACAATCCCTCCATTCGCTATCCAAAAACAACACCTACAACAAAATCACCAGCATCACACATTATCTCAAAAGGTAAAGTCCAAACAGGTGGCTGCATTATGGGTGCTAAAGTAAGCTTGCCAATTCGCATTTTAAAGGCCTCTTGACAAGCTTGTGTCCACTCAAATGGGGCATCTTTAGCTAGGAGGTCACATAGTGGTCTAGATATGGTGGAAAAATTTTGTATGAACCTCCTATAAAAGCCCCCATGATCAAGAAATGATCTCACATCCTTTATTGTCCTAGGTGTTGGCAACTTAGACATTAATTCAATTTTAAATTAATCAACCTCTATCCCCCTAGAAGAAATAATATGCCCTAAGACAATACCTAAAGGTACCATAAACTGGCATTTTTTTCAATTTAAAATTAATTCATTCTCCTCACAACAAGTCAATACTCTCTCTAAATTCAATAAACATGCATCGAAAGAAGATCCAAAAACAGTCAAATCATCCATAAAAACTTCCATGCAATTTTCAATCATGTCACTAAAAATGCTCATAATGCAACGTTGAAAAGTAGCAAGTGCATTACACAATCCAAATGGCATTCTACAAAAAGCATAAATACCAAAAGGGCAAATGAAAGTGATTTTATCCTGGTCTTTTAATGCAATTTCAATTTGATAATAACCAGAATAACCATCCAAGAAACAATAAAAAGGATGACTAGCCACACGCTCAAGAATTTGATCAATAAAAGGGAGAGGAAAATGGTTTTTCCGGGTGATAGCATTCAATTTTCTGTAATCAATACACATCCGCCATCCAGTCACAAGTTTTGTAGGGACTAACTCTCCTAGTTCATTCTTCACCACAGTAACACCTGACTTTTTAGGAACAACCTGTGTAGGACTTACTCATTTACTATCAGGAATATGATATATCATTCCTGCATCTAATAGTTTTAACACTTCATTTTTCACCACTTCTTTCATAGTGGGATTAAGCCTACGCTGGGGGTCTTTACGAAGGTTAGTTCATTCCTCCAAATTAGTTTTATGAGAACAGACCAGGGGACTAACACTTTTTAAATCAGCAATGCTCCAACCTAAGGCTGACTTATGCTCACTTAGGGTCCGAATTAATTTCTCACCTTGAGACTCAGACAATTTAAATGAGATAATAACAGGAAAAATATAACCTGGACATGGAAAACATGCTTTAAACTCTTAGGAAGAGACTTCAATTCAACTTTGGGTACTTCCACACTTGAAGGAATTTATTTTTCACATTTCTCAGACAACTCTTCAAACTTCAGTTGTCATGTTCGAGTGCCATAATCCTGAATTCTATAAAAAATTGCACAAATATCAACTACATCAGATGGATCACTGATAGAATCAAACTCAAAATTAATAAGAAAATATTCAAGGGGATCAAAATCATGAGCTGTAGAAACTCCCCTATCCATGAGTGAGTCAATCATGTATGTCTGGTGGCTCTCGTCATCATCTTCTGGCTGTTTTGCAATATGGAAGATATTCACATCAAGAGTCATGTTTCCAAAATACAGTTTCATGAGCCAATTTTTGCAATTAATAAGAGCATTAGCAGTGGTAAGGAAAGACCTACCTAAAATCAAAGGAATTTTAGAAGTAGTATCAACAACAGAGCTAGTGTCAAGAATTAGAAAATCAATAGGATAATAAAATTTGTCAATTTGAATTAGAACATAATCTAGCACACCCCAGGGTATTTTAATTGAACGGTCAGCCAATTGCAACATCACAGTGGTTGGTTTGATTTCTCCTAACCCCAACTGCAAATAAATAGAATATAGCATTAAATTCACGCTAACTCCTAAATCTAGCAAACCTTGTCCAAAATCATGATTTCCAATACTGCATGCAATGGTTGGACAACCAGGATCCTTGTACTTGGGAGGAATTCGCTACTCAATTAGAGCACTAACTTGCTCTGTCAGGAACACTATCTTCTTCACATGGTGTTTCATCTTAGCTGTACACAAATCCTTAAGAACTTTTGCATAAGTATGAATTTGTTTAATCACATGCAAAAGAGGAAGATTAATTTTTATCTGCCTTAGATTCTCTAGGATTTCATTGTTAGGATCCAGAGTAAGCTTGTTTGATTTTAAAACTTGAGGGAATGGTACCTTAACAGGACTATTTATCACCTCAGGTTCCTTGGGCAGCTCGGCATCACTACTATCTTGATTCTTTTCCAAATCCTCTGATTTGTTCGTTGTTGGGATGTGTAATGACTTACCACTTCTCGTCACAATGACATTCACATCCTTCAAATTCTCTTGCGCCATGTGTTTACCATGGGGTGCGGACTGAGCTTGAGATGGGAACTTATCTCGCTCATTCACACTCAAGGAGCTTATCAATTTGGACACTTGGCTCTTTATCTCCTTATTTTCTTCAACAACCTGCGTAATAAAAAATTTAAGCTTTTGGTTAGTCTTACCTTGTGCCTCAATAAAAGCATGCAAAGTATCTTCTAAAGGACTCCTAGAAGATGAAGATGCATGATATGGTACATGATATGATCTAAGGGGTTGTGCAGGCGGCTGGTTTTCAGACTTCCAGCTAAAATTGGGGTGATTGCGCCACCCTAGATTATAGGTATTAGAGAAAGGTGAAAAATGCTTCTTGTACGTACCTAAGGCATTACATTGTTCCTCATACACCCCTCTCATCTCAACAAATGTGGGACACTCTTGGGTGAGGTAATCTACTCCGCTACACACAAAACATGGTCTAAAAGTCTCTGCATGATTAGCCGCTTGTGTTGGCTTTAGGCTATCATCTTCTCTGAGATGGTAAATTCCACCACCATTTGGGTTTCTTGCAGCTCGTGACCTATTTGTGCTTTCAATAGCACTAGGTCCAGTCCAAGTGTGAGCTATTTCAGCAATCTCATTGAGGTATTCTATGGCCTCATCAGAATCTTTCTGTAAGAACTCACCATTACACATCATCTCTACAAATTGGCGCTCTCTACGTGTAAGTCCCTTATAAAAATAGCTCACTAAGCGCCAATTCTCATATCCATGCTGAGGACACATACTCAACAACTCCTTAAATCTCTCCCAAGACTGATACAAAGTCTCACTGTCCTTTTGTGCAAATGTGGAGATTTGCCTTTTCAAAGCATTGGTCTTATGTTGAGGAAAATATTTATTAAAGAAGAACTGAGTCATCTCATTCCATGACCCAATAGATCGTGGTCTCAGCGAGTATAGCCAACTCTTAACTCTATTCTTTAAAGAGAAAGGAAAAAACTTAAATCTCATAACGTCATCAGTTGTTTTTTGACTATGAAAAGTCGCAACTACTTCCTCAAACTCTCTAATGTGCACATATGGATTTTCATTTTTCAAGCCATGAAAAGTAAGGACTAACTGTATCATCCCTATTTTAAAATCCAGTTGACGAGTATTAGCTGGAAACATGATCCATGATGGTGTGGTTGTGCGTGTAGGGTGGAGGTAATTATGAAGAGTTCTAATGGATTGATTTTCGTGTTTCCTCATTTCTTCGGGACTATATGAATTTTCAAATAAAAGATTTAAAAACTTTGATTCTGATTCTACTACAGGTCTACAAGCAAATCTACCCAAAGTGTCTCTATATCTATGCATGCAATGTAACAAAATACTAAAAGAATAAAAATACTATAAAAATAAAGAAGAAAAAAAGATAATGCAGCAAGCTAAAACAAGGAACGAAGTTACCGCCTTTACAAACTACTAAAAAGAAAAACTATCTAGCAATTCTTCTACCGTCTCCCCGGCAACGGCGCCAAAACTTGATTACGCCCAAAAAATAATGTGGTAATTGTAGCACAACCTTGGAGTGTCGATTCCACAGAGAGACAAATTAAAAGAATAGTAGAAGGAACAAAAAAACTAAAGAAAAATATTAAATGATTAATGGAGAATAAATATTAATTTTAAATGTAAATTAAAATGAAGCAAAATAACTAACGGAAAAAGTACTCAAATTTGACAAACAGTAAAGCGTCGGGAATCCCTTGAACAAATCTGGTTTTTTAATTATTATTAATTCATTGAATAACTCGATTGGGAACTCAATTCCCAAAATTTTCAATCGGAAGGTATAGATTTATAAACTAAGATTAAACCAAATGTAACCATTCGAAAAATCATTCATCACTTTTAAAATACGTGAATTATTATCACTATTGAGAAAATCCAACAACGACAATATACTTAAGAAGCGATATTGCAGTAAAGAATTAAATCAATATAGATAAACAATTGATCCAAACATAATCAAAGAGCTAATCCATTCAATAGAAAAAGCATGATTGAATCCATAAACAGAATAAATTCTATAATTATTCGGAGAAGAAAACATCAATAATGAATTGAGAATGATAAAATAAAAAAATTTTAGTAATTGAAAAGTCAAATACATAAATAAAAAATAAATTAAAAATATCATCTAATGTGCAAGTTCATCCCTAACCCTACTTGAAAATTTAGTTACCCATAAATATAATGGACAACAAAAATCTCAAGGAAAAAAATAGAGCAAACAACGGCCATATAAATTAATTTAAGATATGTTCATTCTTCAAACTGAGTCGTCTCCCCCTCTCCAACTCCCAATTTCGTGCAAATAAAATGCTTATATAGGGTAGGAAAGAAACCCTAATGTCTTCATATTCCCACATACAAAATCTCCTAAATTTTAGAACTCATCTTAGTAGTCACGTATGTGCTTCAGGAGTTCAAATTTAAAAATTATTATTCGAGACAAATTTGTAACCCTTTAAGATAGATTTTCAATGTATCAAGAATCGCATCAATCCGATATTTGAGTGAAAAGTTATGATCAAAATACTTAAGTATGTACAGGCTGTCATCTAGCGAATTTTGAACTGACTTTTTCTCTTGATCCGAATTACTCTCAAATCCCATCATTATCTTTATTTGAAGAGTCATACACTCGTTGAAAGTTCTTAGGTTGTTCCAACATCTTGCTTACTTGAAAGTCTTTTGAATTTGACTGGGTTTGGACTTGCTCTTTTATAGATTCTGAAATTAAACATAAAAATATGTTCAAGAGTATTCCAAAATAAATTGAAACTCAATTAAAGAATACACATTAATTCCTATGATTTCTATTCACATTTTAGCATTTTAGTCCAATAATAGAGTATTTAGAGTGCACTTTCATACACTCATCACTTATAAACTAGATTTGTCTCAGAATTCTGGCATTCATCCAGTGTTTCATGTATCTTGTTTGAAAAAAAAGGTTGGGCAACATGTATCTCCTCTGTCAACATTTCCACCAGTCAATTTGTAAGGGGAATTAATTCCAGAGCCTGAAAGTATTTTACAACGCAAGACCAGGAAGTTGAATAATAGGGCATTAGTAGAGGTGCTGGTGCATTGGAAAGGATCTGCAGTGGAGGATGCTACTTGGGAAGCTTATTGGCAGTTGTGTGACAAGTTTCCTCACATTGTGGGCAAGATTCTCTGAAAGGGGAGGGTATGTTATGGGCTAGAAGAAGATGAAGGCTGTAGTGTGGGAAGAGAATGAAGGGTTGGAGGTCTGAAGTGAAGTGCAGAAGCTGAAGAGAAACTCTGCAGTGCAGAAATGGAATATTGTGACAGTTAGTTAGTTAACACAGATTTCATACGGCATCGTTTTTTTAAATGAGTTTAATAAGTGTTGTCAACGACAGGTCGTAAATGTGTTGTATAGTGATTGAACACTGTCGTTTTGATCATCATATTTCATAATTAGTATAAATCAACCATGAGTTGGAAGAAGAGGCCAACTATGGTATTCAGTCAAATTCCTATCTCTCTCTCTATATATATTCACTTTCTCTCTCTAATTCTTGATCATAATTCTGGAGGTTGACTCCCTTGAAGTAGTCCAGTTCCATCGTAGAAGAAGTGCCTATCACAGCTACCACCGAGTCAGTGTCAATAGAGTGAGCTGCCATGGACATTGGATTCGGAAGTGTGGTAGAATGTTATGATCTTGAGGGTTAAAGGCTTAATTGAATTAGTATCCAACAATCCTAGAGCTTTTGATTCAATGATTGAGTCTTTAACAAATTAGGCTATCCTAGCCGAGAAGCACGAGCTGCTCTTTATACTAGTCTAGTAGTTATAATGTTCATCTAATAATGTATTGGAGGTGCTCTGTCTCCAATACTAGTAATGTTGTAGATATTATGGACAAATCAATATAACATTTGGATATCAGTTATCATGTTACTTTTATGAAGTATGCTTACGTTAATTTGGAATATATCTTATTTGGTACATAGTATTGCTCAAAGAAAAAAAAATTATCTATTTTGAATATTGCATATTATTAATTGCATTATAAGTACATTACATCTTTATCTGTCATGAACGGGAGCATGCAATCTTGTGTTGCATATCCCGACACTTCAAGTTCTATAAAATTCTAAACAAAATTTGGGGGCGTCATAGACTAGCCGTTCTAGCACTACGCTAGCATTAATTGCCAAAATTGAGTTTTGAGCATCCGGCTACCTAAAGAAGAAGGAATTGAATTTGTGGGTAGCAGGCTTAGGACGAAATCAAAGATGATTTTGACTTTAGAAGTTAAGAGAGATTTGGCCAATAGAGCAGAAGTATACTTGGTTCTGGTAGAGCTTCAGCCGACATAGAAAAAGACAGTAAGAGGGATTCTTGTTGTCAAGGAGTTGCTAGAAGTTCACGTTTTATTTTTTGTTGGTAAATAACTACTAATGTTGATCCTTTTGAATTATTCATTTATAGGATTTTATCATACTACCAGATTATTTTGATAGGGTATTTCATATTTATTAGATACTTTTTGGATATCAATTATCGAATTTATTTTATCAAAAGTTGTGAATATATATAATTATTCTAAAGTTGAAATGAGTTAAAATGATAATATTGAAATAAAGAAACATAATTTGATTATTAAATGACTTGTACATATTCTATTGTGTGGCCCGTACATTTGGGACTTGTTTGGAAATTATTTTCATTTCATTTCATCTTATCTTATCTTATCTTATCTTATTTTCTTTTCAAATATCACTCAAATACAAACACTTTTTCAAACTAATCATTACAACTTTTACAACTTTCATAAATTTTCAAATAAAAAATAAAAAAATTCAACTTTATCAAATTTCAAAATAAATAATATTAAAAAATAATATATTCTAATAATATTTTAACTTTATAATATTTTTTATTCAATATTTTTTATCTCCTTTAAAACTCAAAAAATCAAAAAATAATTAAATCAAACTATCTCACTACTATTCATAAACTATCTTATTATTATTCATAAAATCTTCATCTCATCTCATTTACTGAAGATCTCTTAGTTAAATAAATATGAACCATCTTAAAAAATAATTGATATAAATATAAGGAAAAATTTAATTGTACGGTAATTTTATGCAATCTATTCAATATGATGAATTAAAAAGTAGATTTTATTAAAAATAATATTAATTAAAATTTAGAATAGGAAAGTAACAACACGTATTGATACGCAAAGTCGTAGCAAAATTCAAAAAAATGAAAACTCAGACCAGGCTTGACAGTTGACACTCACGTTTTACGAACGGAAAAAATAAATGAAACTGTGGTCTGTGGGAGAAAATAGACTACGTAAAATTTTCCCGATTTCTTCTACCCGTTTTCCTAGATCTGAAACAGTCAAAGTTAGGTCAGTTTCCAAGTAACAATTACGATTCCATCATCAATTTAATCGGTCCGTGATCTTGGAAGAAGAGGAAAGAAAAAAAACCCTTGAGATGTTCTGATTCGAGCAGGAGAAGACCCGAAAACGAGTTTGAGTTTGATTACTGGGGGAGAATTCAATTAGAGAGACTTCGAAGGCGTGGGGTTTACTATGACCGACGCGTTCTCTCTGATTCCCGCCTCTGTGCTGCGCAATCTCTCCGACAAGCTTTATGAGAAGCGCAAAAATGCCGCTCTTGAGGTCCCCTCTCTCTCTCTCTCTCTGTGTTTTTTTCTTTCCAATTTGGTCAGTCTTTGTTTCTAGGGTTTTGGGTGGTTTTGCTAGATCTTGGAGGACTTTTATATGGGTAACGTTTGTTTCTGTTGGATATATATATATATATATATATATATATATATATTTATGTGTGTATGTATGTATTAGGTTGAGGGAATTGTGAAGCAGCTCGCAGTGGCTGGAGATCACGACAGGATTACGGCGGTGATCAATCTGTTGATCACGGAATTTACATATTCGCAGCAAGCGAATCACCGGAAGGTATTTCAATGAATTCGAATGAGTAATTGAATTGGTGAACTTGTTTGGAACTTTCGTTTAAATGCTATGGGGTTTGCATTTAGGTTTCTGGATTTTGATTTGTACTCAATGAAATTTGAAATTTGGTTGCATTATTTTCTTTGTTGTAGGGAGGATTGATAGGCTTAGCTGCTGCAACAGTTGGGATGACTGGTGAAGCGGCTCTACATCTCGAGGTAAGGGTTGGAAACAAATTTCTAAATGAGTCTAATCTCCGTAGAAATGAGCTTTCTGTAGCAGTCTTTCCTTAGAATTAAACACGATTTAAGTTGAATGTTGTTAATCTCATCCAGTGAGAGGCATGGACATGCGCAAAGCAGTGATTCTGGATTACTGGAATACTGAGTTTTTGACCTGCGGATAATATTATTACATGTCCAGTAGGTGGAAATGATGTGTGGTCCTATACCTTAGTATCATAAATTGGAAGAGCTGTGCTGGTTCCTTTTACCAAAATTGCTTATGGAATTATGAAATGGTTATTTTGGCAATGAATGACAAAGTGCACGTATGTGCATGATGAGACTCTTATGTGTTTGATGCCTCATTATTTGACCTGGAGTACAGGCTTTAGCACTTGTAGGATGGGATGGGTCTGTTATGGATGGTGAATTGGGCTTGCTTTCAGTCATTGTTTAATTGTACTGGGCGTAGTGATCCCTCTATAACTTATTTACTCTTTTTAAGCTAATATGGATGTGAAATGCCCCAAGGGAGCTCAAGCTACATTTGGGCCCACACTCTGAAAGGACTAATTAATGGTACAATTGGAGCATTTTAGAATCATTACAAAGAACAAGAACTTCTTCATCTAAAGTAATGTGAGATCCTATTGCCACCTATACTCACTCAGTACTGGGTATCACAACCTTTCCCCCTCTTAAATTCCCAATGTCCTTGTCGGGCCATTCCATCATAGGTAGCATTGCTCAAGTCCCACACTTCTAGTTATGATTGACTTTGTTACAATTTGTAACACCCCAAGGGCGGTCTAACCCAAATTGGGGCCCACATTCCAAAATTACTAGTAAGTGGTACAATTGGAGCTTCTTGGAATCATTACAAAGAGAAAGAAATTCTCCCTCCTAAGCAATGCGGGATCCCATTCACACCTATACTCATCAGTCAATACGGGGTATCAGAATCTCCCCCTTAAATTCCCGATAGTCTTACTTATAAAAAAAAAAAATTCCCGATAGTCTTGTTGGGCCATTTCATCATAGGTGGCTCAACTCAAGTTAAATAATCTTATAATAAAGATATGTGATACTTTTAGTTTATTAGATTGGTATGTGATTAAAAATTAATACTAAGTAAATAATTTTATATTTAATGATAACATGGGAATTCTACATTGATTTTTTAATTTATAAAAATAAATAAACATATATTCACTTTTTCAATTTAATATTTATTAATGAGTCAATAACTTGTTCTGATGTAAATCACATTTATTTTGTAAACTATTTTTTTTTTTAAATAAACTTTAATTTAATGAAATAATAAATGTTCACTATATGACAGTCCTTCCCTCGATCAGCTTCACCTTCCTCTCTGCCTAAAATCCCTTGGTATATGAAAGAGTGAAAAGTTTCGTTGTTGTGGAATAAGAAGCCTTCGTATCTTAATGCATGCAATTAATTTGTTCGGAGCAATTAGAGCGGAATCTACTTTTTGGGGAATAAGAGTCGAAGCAACAATAAGAATATTTATAGTGGAACGTCTTTCACAATCTCTGGAGAGATGGTTCACTAATAGACCAAGGGATAAGTAATTCAACTCATTCACATCTAGATCATGAATGTTAGGAATCCATATTATGCAAGGACATTGGTTTTGCTAATTCGAATTGTAGGGTGATATAAAATCAGTCTATTTTTGGCATCATACCCATAGTTTGCGCATTCATCATAGTTAGAAGCTCTATCTTTATATAAAGGTCATGGTCAATATCGTCACTGTCCCTAATTTCGTCACTATCATTAATAAGAAAATCCTTAGGCTTATTATCCATGAGCTTGTTCGGAAATACTCTAATGAAGGAACTTATTTCTAAAATATGTTCCTATAGCATATTTTAGTATTTGACCAAATAGCATTGTCCAATTACTACACAACCTATTACTAAAATACCCATAGGGGGATGGGGCTAGGCAGAGCTAGAAGGGATTTCCATGAGATGAGAAATCAAAATGATTTCCCTACACGATGTTTGTGAATAAGTGATTTTGTGCTAAACAAGATGTATTTTTTTTATATAAATAAAAATTTATTGATATCAATAGGCGTTGCCAAGTACACTGGATGTATACAAGAGAAAACACCTAGCTAGAGAGTAGAATTAGATACAAGGAAATCATGAACATTAAGCTCGTGATAGGGAGATGATTCGAACAAAGCCCAAGAGTGAGAAATTAGAAACCTATGCAATCTAGACCAAGCCCAATCGGATGACCATATGAACATCCTCCAATCTCTTGCTTGGGACAAAGACGCACCTCCCTCGATCTCTCACTTGGGAACCGGGTAATGTTGAAGCCACCACCAATGCAACAAGGCATGTCCCACCAATCTAGGTTTGGCCCATAGACTCCAGCCAAGGCCCACTCAAAATCATCTACCACCTTTCTAAAACGAGAAATGATATTTGTAGTCCTAGGATAATCAGGGCCCACGCACTCCCTTTGAAAAAAGTGGGTAAATCTGGGATCCACATGAAAAAATCATTTTTTTAATGGCTCACTTTTTTTTTTTCAAAAGGGGTACGTGAGACTTGCACACCCTAGGACTATATCTAAAATTATTGTTCTTAGATATTGATTTTGTTCCAAGTAAGTGACCCGGCTCAATTGCAATGAGTAGTGCTGTGAAATGGTCCTCAAATCCTCCACATGTAATCCATATTCCTCCTCGCAAGGCACCAAGGACAACCACACCATTTCCTCCACACCATCTCATCCATACAAATACCACACCTCCTCAATAGCACCATTGTTGTTGTCACTACCTTGTTCGAAACTATGTGTTGATCCACAAGGTGCCTAAAGAGATACCAACAAATTGGTTCTCTTCGTCATGGGTGGTGGGGCCATGGTCACCATTTGAAGTTCTGGGTTGGCAGCAAACCCAAAAAAGCCCCCAAGTGTCGGCAACACATCAAGTTCCTTCACCTCCGATGGGGTGTCGTCATTGTTTTAGACAGAAATTGACCAGGGGTGCGCCATTCATCGGTGATCCTTTATGTGTCACTCTGACAGACCCTACTCCTCCCCCAAGCCTTGGTGTTACACCATTTTCCTTCAACTCCGGTGTGGGTGCCATCGTATTGTCGGAGAGAACATTGACCAGGGGTGTTGTACTCATCGGCAAACTTTTGTGTGTCACACGTGGTGGGGGTGTGTCCATTTCAGCCATCTCTACGCCAATACCCTATGTAGAACCCATTTCGAATATAGATGGCTGATTTTTCTTTTGACCCACCACATTCTCTCGTATTTGGATATAGAAATTGGGCCAAACCCAACTTCCTTTTTTCCTTTATCTGGTTTTGTGGAATTCGACCCATCTTTGATCACACCCATCCCACTCCTTTGTGTAAATGACTTATGCTTCGGGCCTATCTTGGGCTCCTTCTTATTGGGCCTTACAACTCCATTACCACCTCCCAAAAGCAAGTCAAGTTTTGTAGATAACAAGGCAACTGCTGTCTTCAACTCGAGAAGTTGGTTTTGCATCTCTTTTAGTGTACTTTGCATCTCTCTTTGAGCCATACTGCCATTGGGAAGACCAAAACCATCCCTTGTTGCGTAAGAAACGGTTCTTAAGCTTTTAGAGGAGTCAGACCCCTTATGCCTTGGGTTATGTCCATGTGTGATCTGCGGAGGCTGCAGACCAATTTTGCAGTTCCCCTTCTTGCCCCTAGTATCTAACTGAGTCACCGAACCATGACTCGTATTCAGAGCTGCCGCATATGATCACCTCGCCACTGTGGTTGCGCTTAGGTCTTTTTGCTTAACCTCCATATTGTTGTTTTCATGATCGGATGTGTTCTTCTGGCTTTCCCCTCATGACCCATCATCATGAATGGGGAAAGATAGAGTGGCGAATTTGCGTAACTCGACAACAAATTTCTCTCAACCAAGACCTTCATACCCTTCCGGAATGACTAGAATAACCCACCGACTTCCTCCGGCATATTTGGTAATAGTTAAATATCTACCATGTACGTTGGAGCATTCTTGAGCCACAAAAGCTCTATTTCCATTGCGCATGTGTTTGATGAATTCTGGTTGTCTCTCCGCTTGGAACATTGCTTCCACTGTATCCACCAGCCACCCTATACCACTACGACTCAAAACTATGAACCTCTAACCCTTAGAGCACTCTCATTGGATTTAGCTTTTTTAGCTATTAGAGAGCAACATATGCTCACAATGGATTAGCTAAAGTTACAGTGACTTTCAAAAGTTTTTTCAAATTTGAAAGTTACTGTACATACATCAAATACATATTTTATTAATTATTTCTCTCTCCCTTTCTTTCTATCACATATTTTATCACAATTGGTATATTAATTTGAGTTAGTGATATATTAATTTAATAAGAATATAATTATTAATTAATATATAATAGGTAGAATAGTAAAATATGATAAAATAAAATAAATTAATAATTAAAAAAATTAAATATTTTTGAAATTATTAGTTATTCATTACTATATAATGAATAAATATATAATCTAATGTGGAGATTTGATGTGAATAATCAAAATCAAATTCATCTTATATTATTTTATTGTTATATAATGAAAAAATAGCTATTCCAATGTGGAGATTTATGTGAATGAATAGCTAAAAGTCAAATTTATCTTACATTTATAAAAAATGTCCTTTAACTTTGGCTAATCCAATGAGAGTGCTCTTATGCTCTTCTCCAAAATTTTTATTGAGGACTTCCATGTTTCGTGTGCCTTCTAAAGTAGCCTTTTTTATTTGGAGCGCCCCCCTTGGGAAGATCTTGATCACGGACAACTTGAGGAAGAGAGGATGTGTAGTCATGGATTGGTGCTACATGTGTAAAAAGAATGGAGAATCGGTGGACAATCTCTTACTACATTGTGAGGTAACAAGGGTCTTGTGGGATGAAATCTTTCAAAGGGTTGATGTTGCTTGGGTTATACCTATGAGGGTGGTGGATCTATTGGGTTGTTGGAGGAAGGTAAGGCTGTCATCAAGTGGTAGCGGTGTGGAACATGATTCCGTTGTGCATCATGTGGTGTATTTGGATGGAAAGGAAGCAGCGGAATGCGCGCTGCTTTAAAGATAAGGAACACACATTGGTTGAGTTGAATAATTTTTTCTTCCACACTTTATTGTCTTGGCTTTCCGCTATTGTATTGCAGGGGGGCAATGTCCATGATTTCTTGTCTTTAATTTATTGCATGTAGAATGTATTTAGGTGTTCTTCTGTATACTTCCTATGTACATGGGCTATGCCTATTTCATTCATATATATAATATTTATCTCTTACTTATAAAAAAAGAAAAAATATATGATCTAAAGTACGGAAAAAACAGAATGAAATAGAGAACTATTTCTGGCAATCATCACGAGAATAACCATCAGTGCACTCATTCCATACGAGAGAGAGAGAGAGAGAGAGAGAGAGAGAGAGAGAGAGAGAGACTACGCAAATAGGATGTATTGAACTCATAATTCATTAGATTCTTTTAATGAATGCCAACTAAATATCATAAGTAAATTTCTCGCTGTTGTTCAATCATTTGATATCCAGAGTCACTCTTTGATAAATGATCACTATGAGCCGGACCCAATAGTATTTGATCAATCCTTTGTCGTTAGGGTGGAGAACTAAACCAAGAATTCTTGAAAAAGCGATTCAATCGATGAGATTTGGTATTATACTTATAAGATCGATGAGATTGATATTAAAATATTTCTTCTTAGAACGTATTGATTTGACCCTACAGGTGGGACGAATTTGGATCCCCTAGAGTTCTTAACTGTCTCTAGAGCCTGAGATAGACACATCAAGGGAACCCCACAATATTTATAGTTGCCAATTAAATTTCTCAGGCAACACTTAATGCTCAATAAATGATATTGGGGGGCCTTAAATATAGAAGTCAGTAATAGACCTTAAATATGGAGGTGTGTGTGTGTGTGTGGGGGGGGGGGGGAGCACTAGAGAGGTGAGTGGGGGCTTATGGAGTGGGAATTTGGAAGCATATTAGATGAGGGTGAGGGGTTTTTACTCGTCACACTAGACTTTTATTGGGAGATGGTTCTCGAATTAAATTCTGGAGTGACCTATGGTGTGGGGATAACGCCCTTAAGGATTTATTCCCTTCAGTTTTCAGTATTGCTTGTGAAAAAGAAGCTTCAGTAGTTGATGTTATATCTGGGGATTAAGTCCAATGGAACGTGAACTTTAGTAGGGCTGCCCAAGATTGGGAAATTGGTAGCTTTGAGGATTTTTTTCATCTTTTATACTCCATGAGGTTGAACACACAAGGAGTTGACAGGTTGTGGTGGATACCAACAAGTAAAGGCATGTTCTCGGTTTGATCTTTTTATAAGTCTCTCACACAATCGCAAGACAATCAATTCCCATGGAAGAAGATTTGGTTAAATAGGGTGCCTCCTAAAGCGGCATTTTTTGTTTGGTCAGCTTCCTTGGGTAAGATTTTGACGACGGACAACTTACAGAAATGGGGGGTGATCATAGTAGACTGGTGCTGCATGTGTAAAAAAAGTGGTGAGACTGTGGATTATCTTATACTGCATTGCGAGGTTGCTAGAGAGCTATGGAATGATGTGTTTTGCAGGTTAGAGCTAGCTTGGGTCATGCCTACCACAATGGTTGAGCTTTTGGCTAGCTGGACAAATCTAGGAGGAGCCCCCAAATCACAGCTGTGTGGAAAATGATGCCTATTTGCATCTTGTGGTGCCTATGGAAGGAGCGAAATGACTGGACATTTGAAGACAAAGAATGCTCTATAGAGAAACTTAGATCACTCTTTGTTAAAACATTATTTTTATGGGCCATAGCTGTAGATTTTAATGGCCTTGACATTCATGACTTTCTTGTTTCTTTTTCTTCTTCCTAGATAGGCGTTAACTTGTGTATACCTTCTTGGCTAAGCCTATTATTATTATCAATACAAGCGTTTACTTATAAAAATAAATAAATAAATGATATGGGGTACACATCGCATGTGTATCTCTCTCGAACTCTAGGGAATTTCTATCCAAGCTGGACTACCACCCGATGGTATGTTGCCACCAAAAGTTGGATTAACTAATGTACTCAATAATGGTGACCACCATGTGCAAAAGAAAGAGCAACCCAAAGAGATATCAAATAGCCCATTTCTCCTGAAAACAATTGTCTGGTAGCTTGGAGGAATGAGATATATGATCTCTCTCTCTCTCTCTATGTAATGCCTCAATGGAAGGCGCAAACCACATGACTTATACTCTAAAAGGATTTGTCAATGATACAATTGGAGCTCCATTGGAACATTATGAAGAGCAAAAACTTCCCCCCCCCCCCCCTCTCAGAATATTGGAGTTCTTGTGAGATGGATTATTTTGGAAGTTACTTTGGATTTGATTTTTGTTTAATTTGGATTCCTATATTTATTTATAAAATGTTGGATTAACTAATGTACTCAATAATGATGTCACAATCTTGATGGTTGGATCCTAAAAGGGGTATTGTGTCACAATCTTGATGGTTGGATCCTAATGGAGGGTGCGAAGTGTTAGCTTTGGTAGAAACCTAGTTAAGTGGGAGTTGTTATGAGCAACCATCCATACATAAAGGGCATTTAATATTATGGCTTTTACCTCTGACTGTCAACTCATAGTCTTCAAAGGTTCAGGCATTATGTTCCTACCAAATATATTACATTAAGCATAGAGGGGCCATCCTCAAAACTTCTAATTTCTATGATTTTCAAAAGGTTTTAACTAAAAAGCCGATAACTTCAATTGCTGGGGGCATGAACTACTCTACCTCAAAAGTATTGAATATCTATATCCATAAATACCTAGCTATGCTACAGTGAAGTAGAAGAAGATTGTACTTGCTCTGCTTATATTTAGGCCTCGTTTGGATGTTGAGATGAGATGAGATGAGAAATATGTGAATAGTAGTAAAATAGTATGTGAATTGTAGTGAAATGGTTTGAGTTAAGATGTTTTATGGAGTTTTAGGAAAGGAGAGAGAAAAAGTTGAATAAAAAAATTATAAAGTTAAAATATTGTTAGAACATAAGTTTTTAATATTATTTTTGTTTTGGGATTTGAAAAAGTTAAATTACTTTTTGTTTTTTGTAGTTAAAATACTGAAGCGGACCAATCTACTGTTATTCATTGTCCCTAGAGGTGTTAAGAGTTTTTAATGACATAACTGTGGTATATTTGATCAAAAATTTCACTGAACATATAATTCTTCCTTCTTCATTCTTTATCTCTCATTGGCATAATATCCATAATCATGCTTTCACTTGTGATCTATTTTTCCAGCAAATTGTGTTGCCTGTGCTTAATTCTTTTTCTGACCAAGATAGCAGAGTTCGGTATTACGCTTGTGAAGCATTGTATAATATTGCAAAGGTGAGGTTGGATCTATAGAATTATAATGAGATTGTTCCTCTGGATGTGTCTTGGGCTTTATACATTATCTTTTGCTGATGGCCTGACGCACAGGTTGTAAGAGAGGATTCCATCATATTCTTTAATCAGATTTTTGATGCATTGTGTAAGCTCTCGGCAGACTCAGATGCAAATGTACAGAGTGCTGCTCATCTTTTGGATCGGCTTGTGAAGGTAAACAATTATTCAAGTATCCTCCCTCTCTCATCTTTTGGATTTTTCCCTGTAGTTGTCTGAAAATAGGCTTTCTTTTTTGTCAAATCAATTCTCAGATTTTACTATAATGAAACAGGACATTGTTACTGTAAGTGATCAATTCAGGTGTGCCATCTTCTTATTCCTGTTTTATACCTTTTATCTCTTCTTTTATAAGATTCCATACATCTTTTGAAGAGCTTGTCAACTTCTTTTACATTGTAACTTACCCAGCGTTACAATGTTCTTTTTTCCTCAGCATTGAAGAATTTATACAGTTGTTGAGGGAAAGAATGAATGTCCTAAATCCCTATGTCCGGCAGTTTTTAGTAGGATGGATCACTGTCTTGGACAGTGTTCCAGAGTTTGACATGCTGGGTTTTCTTCCTGATTTTCTCGATGGTATTTGTTCCATTATATGTAGCTCATAATTATTTTTTATATCTCCTCTTTTCTTGAAATGCATATTGGACTTATCACATCCTCGATAAACCTCAGGTCTGTTTAACATGTTAAGTGATTCTAGCCATGAAATAAGGCAACAAGCTGATTCAGCTCTTTCGGAATTTCTACAAGAGATCAAGAACTCCCCAGTAAGGCTTCTGCTAATGTTGAATCCCTAAACTTTCTGTCTGTAATTTTCCATTATTGGGTAACTTGCCACTGGATTTCTTTTGTGTGGCATTATGTTTTTTGTTTTCCTCTGATACTCTTTGAGCCCTAAGATTGTTGCATTTTGACTTAGGGTACGAACAAATATTTTTTTATAATGCATCAGTGCCAAATATTTTGTCTACAATATTTGTTCATTTGTAATTTTCTGACTCGAGCAGTGCTACTCTTGAAGTCTGTAGATTACGGTCGCATGGCTGAAATACTGGTGCAGAGGGCAGCTTCACAAGATGAATTTACTCGGTTAACAGCTATTACATGGGTGAGTGGAAACACATTACGAAGTTATTCTGCTATGGTTTAATCACTACAACCATCTGATATAGTTGTCTCTAATTGTAGATCAAGTATCGGTATCTTTTCTAAATTTCTACACAGCACTTGCAATTTAATTTAATTTTGATTGCATTTATATACTTTTTGTTGTGCAGATAAACGAGTTTGTAAAACTTGGTGGGGACCAGCTTGTTCCTTATTATGCTAATATTCTTGGAGCCATTTTGCCCTGCATATCTGATAAAGAGGAGAAAATTAGAGTGGTTGGTTGTTTTGAGCTTTCCCTTTTTCGTTTTTCATTTTTTTTAGTTGGGGGGGAGGGGGAGTCATTTCATTTTCATTATTTTATTTTATTCCTTAATTATGAAAAGTTGCTAACTAGTTTATCAACGAAGTCTTTATTTTGCCTGTTCCACTAAATACACCATATTTATATAAGGTTGCTCGTGAAACCAATGAAGAGCTTCGTTCAATCAAGGCTGATCCAGCTGAAGGATTCGAAGTAGGAGCAATCCTCACTATTGCAAGGAGGTGTAGTTTTTGAAACCTGGAAAAAATCTGGGCTTGAAATGTAACTAGAGATTTGTATTACTATGGGCACTATGTATCATGTTTCCTCATGTGGAACCATAACAGAAGTGCTTACAATTGCCCCTTATTTAACTTGATTATGATGGTATTACTGTATGGAATGATTTTATGATGATCTCTGGCTATTTTGACTGATCAGGCAATTGTCTAGTGAATGGGAGGCTACTCGAATTGAAGCATTGCACTGGATTTCAACTCTTTTAGAGAGATATCGCATGGAGGTAACTTCCCAGCTATGAATAATTTGTATACCAGACTGTGTTCATGTTTAACTGTTTTTGACATAAATTTTGATGGTTATGCTCTGTTGAGGGATGTGCCATTTAACCTTTTTCAATTGGTTTCTAATCACAATTGACTCCTTGAAAGGTCTCTTGGGACTTAAGATTGACCTAAATCTATTCTATGCCTTTTTTGTTTGTCTAATTGCCCATCTTAGCTTCTTGTCATTCTCTCATCATATGGTTTTGTCCCCTTGGGGGTAGTATGTTAGTTTTGTGCAAGATACTTGGCTAGTTTGATGGAAAATGCTTGGTCTACAAAGAAATTTTACAGAAGTTTATAGACAGATGTGATTTGGTATGGTACAGTAGATTTTGAAACTTTTTTTTTTTTTTTACTATAAAGTAAATATGACATCACATTAAGCTAGATCAATTTGTAAACTTTATTTTGTGAGATCTCTTTGTAGACCTAGTACTTCTCAAGTTGATTCGGGGTTAGGTGTAGGGCTTACATTTTTTACACAACCCGCAAACGAGTTCATAGGGTTGACCCAATTGACCTGACTAGCAAAAAAAAGGCACTCGGGTCAACTTATGCCCTAAGTGACCTGCCATGTGAGTTTTGCTAGAGTTTAGTTGTGGATTGAAAAATATATCACTATTTAAATATTTTCTTAAAATTTTCTTGTATTTCTTTTGCCTTTTTATTCAATAGTACGAGGGAGCAAGTTTTTTGTGAATATTTTTTCTTTTTCTTTTTTCAATGGTTCAAACCCGACTACATAAACGGGTCAAATGGTCGTATCGGGTCAACTTGTGAAACAAATGTTCGGGTTCGGGTGATTGACCCTTTTAATTATTGGTTGAAGTTTATGTCAACTCAGAAATAACCCAAACCTGAATGACCTTACCTGAAATCCACATGATCCGATTGATAGCCCTAACATGGGTGTTTGATGATGGGTTGTCATATAGATTGCTGTTGGGATTTTCCTATGCTTTCCTTTATATTATTTAATGTCCAATCTTCTTTGCATTATGTGTACAAGGATCAGAAGTGGGATAGATACCAAGGCATATGATGACAGTTCTCATTATATAAATATTGGCAGTTGTGGGGAGGCTACTCTAGAATTTTATTTCAAGAGCACCTATTGAGAAATTATGTAAATTATGTATTATTAAAACAATCGAGCCTAGAATATATTAAGGTAGACTCTCCCTCTCTTCTTGGTTTTCTCTCTCTTAACTTTTTCTCTCCGTACAGCCAAAACTTCGATGAAGAAAAATCTTTTCTTTTCCTTCTGGTGATTTTTTGGTGCATGTAGTGGTGAGTTAGTGTTTGATTTTAGTGAGTTATGGGTATTGCGAAGCAGGTTGTCATTGAATCTAAGGTTTTTGAGGTAGTAAGGGATGGTAGGTTTGTATTCTTGACTGAGAAAGGATGGAAGGTGGTGAAAGAGATTAGACTGGGGAAAGGATGGAAGGTGGTGAAAGAGATTAGACCGGGGCTAGGAACGACAAGGTGGTCATCAAAGCCTTGGAGGATTGCTTGAAGGCTGCGAGGAAGGAGTTTTATTCTGCACATAGGGAAGGAGATAGGGGCTATGTTGCACAGAGACGCCACAACTCAAGAGGATCCGTCATGGCACTGATGGAGTATGGTGGAGGTGGGTATCAGAACTTCTTATTCATACCAGAAGATAGGGAGGGAAGGGGTTGGAGGAAGCTGGTGGAGGTTATGAGGGAGGCTGGTTGTACAGGTGGTCCTGTGTTTCAGCCACCGCAACAACCACCATTTCGGTCGTACCGGGAGGCACTGCTACCCAAAGGTATTGTCAGGGGTGGCCATAGCTCTGACACCTCGGCATGCTCGAAAGGAGTAGGCTTGCAAAGGAGTGCCGGCACTTATGTAGGAGACCCTCTAGGAAAGGGAAGTTCTCGATACGCTCCTTCTATGACTCTATTACTATGCAACAAAAGCACAATTTCCCTTAGAAGAATATATGGAGGAGTAAAGCACCAACCAAGGCCGCATTCTTTGTTTGGACAGCAGCTGTAGGGAAGATTATGACCATAGATAATCTTAGACGACGTGGCCTTATAATCACGGATTGGTGCTGTTTGTGCAGAAATAGTGGTGAAGCGGCAGACCATCTACTTTTACATTGTGATTTTACTCGAGATATTTGGAATTACTTCTTCAGCAGAATGGAAATAGCTTGGGTAATGTTGGGTAGGGTGGTGGAACTGTTAGCAAGCTGGAGAGGGATCACTGGGACTCCAAAGATCGCGACCGTGTGGAAGATGGCTCCCATATGTATTTTTTGGTGTATTTGGTGTGAAAGAAACGAGAGGCTTTTTGAGGATCATGAGCGCTCCTTGGAAGAGTTTAGGAGTTTTTTCTGGAAGACTTTGTTTTTGTGGACCATTGCTCTAGATTTGAACGGCCTCAGCTTCCATGATTCCTTTGTAACTGTTTCTAGTTCTTAAATAGGTGTATTCACATGTATACTTCTAGTGTACCTGGGCTATGCCTATCTTTTTATCAATGAAATAATTTATTACTTGTCAAAAAAAAAAAAAAAAAAAAAAAACAATCGAGCCTGAGTATTACTATAAGGCTTGTTATAGAAAAGGGGCAGAACTTGAACATAATGCAATTTGGTTTGGAAGCTTGGCTTTGTGCCAAACTAGGGAAAGAGGCTTGTAAAGATTATACTTTTCAAATGCAAATCTGGCATTTCATGCTTCCTTTAGCTTTTAGTAGGCAACATGACGATGTATCTGACATTGGAATAGATTGCAATTGATGTAACGTGTGGTCCATAAGTGATAAATTGCCTTTTCCACCTTTCAATTTGCTTGGACGTTTGTGGAGCTGAGGGCCTATCATGGACTTGTCAGTATCTGGCGACTTAATTATGAATTTTAGCTTTAAAGTTTGAGGAGGTGCCTCAAAGTGAAGCTCCTTTTTCTTATTGATTGGCTCAGCTCATTTGCAACTGTGCATAGTTCATTTGCACCTGTTGGAATATGTTACAGGGAGAGATATGAGTGGCATACGTGGTACATATGCAACATGGCCTCTGGTTAAGTCATTCTTAAGAAAAACACATGAAACCACCCAACCTGGTTATATATAATTCATTAATTGCCATTTATGGTCTATATTACCTAGAAAAGATGGAAAAATAAGTGATGGATCAAATCAAAGGATGAGGCAAAAGTTTGTAACAACCTAGCTTTACCAATTAATTACTGAACCATTTCTCCTAGTTTACTTCTTTTGCTAACAATTTCTGTTTATAGTTACTGTTGACTCTTATGTTTTGGTTTCTATAGCGTTATAATTTGTTTTTCTACCTGCAACAGGTCTTAAGCTCCCTTGGTGACATATTTGACGCCCTTCTGAAAGCACTGTCAGATCCTTCTGATGAGGTAATCCATTCATCCAGATTGTACATTTTTGTTTTGTATTGTTTCATCAAGTTGATTTTTCTACAGAATTGGTAGCACTGTTTTCCTTCTCTGTATTTGTACTAATGTCACTTTTCTTTGTTTGGGTCTCTAGGATTAGCTATTAGTTTTACTTATAAAAAAAAAGGATT
Organism: Juglans cinerea; assembly: GCA_961763995.1. Taxonomy (NCBI): domain Eukaryota; kingdom Viridiplantae; phylum Streptophyta; class Magnoliopsida; order Fagales; family Juglandaceae; genus Juglans; species Juglans cinerea. Next base: position 28,645,040 of record CAUIVZ010000003.1, read on the forward strand.
AGCTATTAGTTTAGAGTGAGGTGATTCCGCAAAGATGGTAGTTGAAAATGTTGTTGAGTGGTAAAAAGATGAGGCTAGAATGCATGTTCTGATTGTGGGAATGCCATATACTGGAGTATTATTATCTAGTTAAAGTCAATGGCAGTTTTTCCCCCTATTAGTGGCCAGACTTGATAATTTGCAAGTTTGTGGAGTGATTTTTCAGCGAAGATGTTGTGAAAAAATGAGCAAATAAAAAAGGGAATGTATGGAATTTGCAGTTGCCAATGAGGGAATTGACATAATTCATGTGCAAGGTAACCTCTTTGCAAACTTTCAGTCATATGGATACAAAGATGAATATGGAAAATGAATCCTACCAAAAGTTGCAATGTGTCCCCTTGTTAAGATATGACTGTTAAGATTGTATCACTTGCCTTTTTTCATCTATCTTAACAGAAAAATTGAAGAAGGGTGTTAATTTTTGGTAGTTGGAGGATGTAATGCATCAGTTTTGGTAGGCAGGGTGTATAGTGTAAAATGCATATTAGATAAAGGGTGGAAAGTGTGTTTTCCCCTTACAATATTTCACTCGGTCATTGCTTATAAAAAAAAAAATATATTTTCTATGTACTTGGGCTATGCCTTTTTCTATTAAAGAGGTTTTATTTTATTTCTATAGGTAAACGATTGTATTAATAAGAAGAGGGATGCTACTCATCATCCCATACCACACACCTTGTTTATTTTAATTTTTTTTAATTTTTAATTTTATTTTATTCTTACTAAACTAATTGAGTTGTTCTACTCATCATTCATACACCACATACTTGTTATGGGAAAAAGGAAAAAAATTAAAAAATGCGTGGTGTGTGGGATGCTAAGTAGAATTTTTCTAATAAGAATAGGCATAGCCGAAGTGCACAAGATGGTATACATCATCTTGCACAATGCAATAGAAGATAATCCAAGTCTCCCCACTTTTCTTGCACATATAACACCAATTCACTATAATCACCCTGTGTTTTCGTAAGTTATCCATCATCAAAATCTTACCCAGAGAAGTTGTCCAAGCAGAAACTGCCGCTTTGGGAGGCGCCTTATTTTGCCAGATCCTTCTCCTTGGAAAATGATTATTTTGTGATTGTGTGAGAGACTTATAGAAAGAGCGAATCGAGAATGTACATTTTCCTGCGGATACCCACCATGTGTCAGATCCTTGAGTGCTCGGTCTCATGGAGTATAGAAGACTAAAGAAATCCTCCAAGCTGCTTACTTCCCAATCTTGGGTTGCCCTAATGAAGTTCACGTTCCATTGGAATAGGTCCCTAGATATCTCCATAAAATCAGCCACTGAAGCTTATTTCTCACATGCAATCCTGAAAATTGAAGGGAATGAGTCCTGAAGGGTGTTATCTCCGCACCATAAGTTGCTCTAGAATTTTATTCTAGAGCCATCTCCCAACACAAGTCTAGTGTGACGAGCAAAAACCCCCCACCCTCGTCTAATGTGCTTTCAAACACCCACTCCATAAACCTTATGTACCTCCCTAGTACTCCACCCCCCTCCCCCAACAAACCTCCATATTTGTAGTCAATCACATACAACCATTTCCCAAGTAAGGCCTAATTGAAAATCCTCAGATTTCTAATTCCCAAACTGGTTTAGCCCTTGAGGCTGCTCCCAAAGGAAGACCAAGGTAATTTATGAGAAGCAGGGGCGGCTCAAAAGCAAGGCGACTAAGGCGCTTGCCTAAGGCCCCCACTCCTTAAGCCCCACCAAAAAGCCCCTAATGTGGTTTGTTCAAAAAAATTGACACATGCCATTTATATTCTTTCAAAAAATAAAATTTATAGAAAATAGATATTAAAAAAGGTTAGTATTGTAACGAACACATCTCTTATATTCTTTTAACATTTTGCTATGAGTTGTAAATAAATTAATAAAGCAATATTTCCAATAAACACCTTATAACATAAAAGTGTAGTTATTTGAGATACATAGTAATTAAGAATAGAATACAAAATTTGGATTTTAATCTCAACTTTAAATAATATTGATGATTTGAAAAAGAAAAGTTTTATTTGGGGGAGGTGGTTTTGAACTCCAGACCTTCATTTCGGAGGCTAAGGGTTATGACAATCAGGTCACATGCCTTTGGCTAAAAAAAAAATTATGATTTTGAAACTTACACAAAAAAAAAAAAACAATCGTATACTATAGAATCAGAATGTCTGTTTATTTGTATTATACTTAATTGGAGAGTTGATTGAATTATTATATTAAAAGCTTTTAAAAATAATCTCATCTTAAAATTTTGCCCTAGGCCACCGTGTGCATTGAACAGCCCCTGATGGGAAGAGAGGAGACTTTACATCCAATAGTGTTAACCAACTGTTTGGTGTTGTGAACATTACCAATTGTCTGAAGTTTTACTTTTACTTATTCAAAACAAGAAAAAAAATATTTCACTTGGATATTTGATGATTAAGCTATCAATAGTCACAAAAGATTGATAGATATTTTAATGCTGTGGAAACACATGGGGAGCAAAAAGTTTTCAGTAAAATCTTATTATAAGGTGTTATTTGTTCAGCAGCAATTCTCTTTTCTGTGGAAGAGCATTTGGAGGGTTTTTGTGCTGTCAAAAGTTGCATTTTTTACTTAGACAGCCGCACTTGGGAAGATTTTGATAGGTGACAATTTGAGGAAACGTGGCATGATTGTTTTGGAGTGGTGCTTCATGTGTAAGAAAAATGGTGAATCGATTGATCATTTACTCTTACATTGTGAGGTGGCTAGGGAGTTATGGGTTGGTATTCTTAGTAGAGTTGGGTTATGCCAATGAGAGTGGTGGATCTACTAGTATGTTGGAATAGGCAGCATAATAGCTTTCAGTTGGCAGCGGCGTGGAGGATGATTCCTTTGTGCATAATGTGGTGTTTATGGATGGAAAGGAATGAGAGGTGCTTCAACAACAAAGAGCGAAATGTAGAGGATATCTGGAAATTGTTTGTGTCTTCTTTGCTGCAGTGATTTTCGGCTATTGTCCTTAAGGGTGGGAATGCTCATGAGTTTTTGTTTTCTTTTCAGGTTTCTAGAATGTAATTTCAATTTTTGTATTGCATTTTTTTGCACTTTTTTTTTTTTTTTTGGGGGGGGGGGGGGGGGGGTTGTTGCAAGTATGTTCTTATTATCAAAATGTGGATGCTCTACGAGATCAATTATTTTTGGTCTTTTTATATGAGATATATGCTTTAAGTTATAAAAAAAAGAAAGATATATGCTTAAAGTTGTATGAGAGCAATCTGCAAATAGTATGCTTGGAAGTATTCTCGTGAAGCTAGATCAGATGCTGGTACTTATACCATCTGCACCCTTTGTTAATCCTTCGACAAGTTACTTCTATCAGTACCTAAAAGTTGCATCTTGTTGTGTTTAGAGTTTGCCTTGGCTATAATGATATTTGTTGGCACGAGTATCATGCATCAGAAATGCTTGTTTGGTATTATGGCCATTGACAAAATTTTCCCTCATATACTATACTAAGTGGCTTGATTGGCTAATCTTGACCTTGATATTTCGATCTACTAGAGGAGATTGGTGACCTCTCTCTCTTTAGATGTTGTGAAGTTGGTATTTTCAAAGGTCATATTCAACTCTTAAAATGCTTTTTTTAGTAGGTTATCAAGAGGTTTTATTCATAATAAAAGGCATAGCCAAGTATACAGGACGTATACATGAGTAATACCTAACTAGGATTTACAACCAAAAAAAGAAAATTCCTGGACATTAAGCCCATTAAAATCTATCGCCCCATCTCAAAGGAACAAAGTGGTTGTCCATAGTTCTTAAAATGCTTGTCACTGGAAGTTGAGTTCTTGACTGGCCAGTGGGTGCATTGATAGTAGATTGAGATCAAGAGAGTCGTGGATGTTGTGTAATTTGGACATTGAAAAGGTCAATGATCATGTGAATTGGCGTTTTCTAAGTTATCTGTTGATGATAGGTGGTGCATATCTTCTGTACCTTTTTTAGTATTGGTGAATCGTATCCCCTTCGATTTTGTGGTTATGTGGAGGCTTTGAGCAGGATGATATCTGCTACGGTGTGGAGGGAATTCTTAACGATGAAATGGATTTGGGCTCAATAGCTCTCATCTAGGATTGCAAATAATACCTTGGTGTTATGTGAGGCAAGCGAAGATCATTTTTGTTTCTTGTGCTGCTTATTCCTTTGCTTTGAAGCTGTCTTTGGTTAGAAGATTAAGTTGTCTAAGTCTGAATTGCTTCTGATTGGTAGGGTTGAGAATGTAGCTACCTGATGGAAATTCTTGGGTATAAGATCTTTAACTTGCCCGTCACTTATCTTGGTCTTCCTTTAGGAGCTCCTTCAAAGCCAAATCAATTTTGGTATGGTATTATATAGAAAACAGTGTCGATTAGTGGGATGAAAGTAGTTGTATTTGTCTAAAGGTGGTAGAAGCACATTGATCAAGAGCATGCTATCCAAATTGCCTACCAATTATATGTTTCTCTTCCCACCACTTTTAAAAATTGCTAACCAATTGGAGAAGCTGCATTGAGATTTCTTGTGGAGAGGAATGGTGGTAGAGCCCAAGCCCCATCTCTTGAAGTGAACAAAATGTATGTTCCCTGATTGAAGTAGGTGGAATAGAGATTAGAAATATATTTCTCTTTAACTGTACTCTTTCTGGGAAATAGCTATGACGCTATGCTCAAGAAAGAGAGAGCCTTTGGAGGGTACGAGTGGACACAAAGTATGGGAGCTTGGGTGGCGGCTGGTATTCCCATGAAGTAAATGGGCCTAACAGGGTTGGTCATTAGATAAATATAAGGAGGGCTTGGGGGGGTTTTCTGGCTTTTCTAGAATTTTTTTGGTGATGGGTCCAAGATCCGCTTCGTTCATGATGTAGGGTGTGGTGACCAATCTCTAAAAGATCCTTTCCCAAAGTTATTCAGAAAGCATCCAGAACCGCTTGCATCCAAAGGATGCTTATGTGGCGGGGCACTGTCAACTTTCTCTTGAATCATTTCAGTGTGTCAATTTTGTCAGGGAGGCTAATGTATTGGGTGGTGGGTCTCTTCTCATAGTGCTTGATCAGTTGTATTCAAGGCGGGTGGGATGCAATGGTGAAGATAAAATTGTCAGGGGCCCATCCAATAAAGGAAGGTTCTAGGTATAGTCGTATCCAATGTGTTACCTGCCCATGTTATCGCCCCTTCCTCATGGAAGCTTATCTGAAGGAAAATGACTCCCCTTAGAGTGAACTTCTTGACTTGGACTGTGGCTTTAGGGAATATTCTTACCCTGGATAAAGTGTAGGGAAGAAGAATGGAATTTTGGATCAGTTTCTTTTGCATTGCAAGGTTGCTAGCGCCTTCTGCAATACAGTTTTTGGCATAGTTGGGATTGATTAGGTTATGCTTGCCGAGTGTTGGATCTTCTAAGATGTTGGAACGAACAATTTGGTAGCCATCAATGCACTTTATTGTGGAGAATGATCCCTCCCTTCTTGCTTATTGGGAAGTCTTTGGCGAGAAAGAAATGAGAAATGAGCAATAGCTTTGAAGAGTGCAAAAAGTCAATGTCGGAGCTTGTCATTATTCCTTAATACCCTTTTTCACTGGACAGTGATCCAAACAATGTAGCTTTTCTGTTTCTTCCTTTCAAGGTCTTCTCGCCCTTTTCCCTTTTTCTAGTTTCGTGGATCTATTGTATACTTATAATGGGGTAATACTCTTTTTTCAGCTTAATAAAATTTTTATTTTACTCATAAAAAAAGGAACATATATTTGGGACCATTATATGTTTAGTTCAGTGGTAGATTTCGTTACTAGATGAAGAGATTTGTTTCAAGAAAGCTTGTTTGCTCTTGTGGAGTCTTCAGCAAGTGCTTTTTCAAGACAGCTTGTTTTCCCTTGTAGTGGGTAAACCCCTTTTCCTACGCAGGTGTAAGCTATGGATGTCCATTTGAAAAAGCACTTGCTGAAAAGGTAAACCCCTTTACCTTTTCTTTCCACCCTAGATCTCTTTCTGTGGAGTCGTCATTTTCTTGTAACGGTATTCCTTTGAACTAAAATCTTTAACCATATAAACATACAGATAACGAATTTTGATTTAATCTGTTGTCACTTTATTAAAATTTTAAACTATATGGATAAACCTTTCATGTAAAGAGTACTAAAATGGCATCAAATTGTTTTCCTTCTGTTAAAGGTTGTGCTCCTTGTTCTTGAGGTTCATGCCTGCATAGCAGAAGATCCTCCACACTTCCGCCAACTTGTTGTTTTCCTTGTTCATAATTTCCGGATAGATATTTCTCTTCTGGCAAAGTGAGTTTCTCGTTCTTGCTAAAGTAATCCTAGTCTACTTAATGATTTGTTATGAACATTAGCTTGAATATATTATCTCTCGTTTCATTTATTATTTTTATGTTTGTTATTCAGGCGTGGTGCTCTAATAATCCGCCGGCTTTGTGTACTTTTAGATCCTGAAAGGGTCTACCGTGAACTTTCAACAATACTAGAAGGAGAATCTGACCTGGATTTTGCATCTATTTTGGTTCAGGTTCTGTCAATTATGTGATTACTATGTGTAAAAAACATATCTGATAATTGTATAAACCTTTATCGTTGTATTTGCCAAAGGACAAGATGATTTGATTTGCTACAGTTTTCTGAAATAAAATAAGCAACATCTTAAGATTATGCCTAGAGATAAGAAGTTGTCGTATAACAAGGATGTCATAAAACAGATCATATTTTCTTCAAATTGTCTTTTTTTTTTCCCTATTTATGTCGTCGTTATTTATATTCTATCCTTTTCCCTACATCAAATATCTAGCAATTATGTAAGGTGAACTTTTGTTTATCCTTTTGATCTTTTCTGTTTATTTCAGACTTTGAATTTAATTTTACTTGCATCGTCTGAATTGTCTGAGGTCCGGGATCTTTTGAAAAATTCACTGGTGAATCCGGCTGGGAAGGACTTGTTTGTTTCTTTGTATGCTTCATGGTGTCATTCGCCCCTGGCAATTATAAGTCTTTGCTTATTAGCACAGGTGAGTATTTTGAAATTTCCATGTAAACCATTTATTTTTTAACCTCTCTCTCTCTCTCTACTCTCTTTTCCCCTTATATCTTCAAACATTCTTGCAGCATTAAGCAATCTTGTTTGTATGACCTATAGGTTTTCGTTGCACTTAGTGATCATGTTTTATCGTGCTTGGCAGACGTACCAGCATGCAAGTGCTGTGATTCAGTCTCTGGTGGAGGAAGATATCAATGTCAAATTTTTGGTCCAGCTGGATAAATTGATTCGCTTGCTGGAAACTCCAATCTTTGCTTATCTTAGATTGCAGGTGCATAAGTGAAAGATGAGGCTCTAACCTGCCTCACTAGTTATTCTGTTTCTCTTGGAATTCTCAACAAAATATTTCCTGTTGGCATTATTACTGAAAAAGGTCTCTTACTACTGCTGATGTCTTTCCTTTGAAAATGTGGTGAGAATACATTGGGTGAGATTGTGGAAAGTGTTAAGGACTAGGCTGGCTGGAGTTTGTGGCGTATGTTTCTGTTAATCCAGGCACAGACGTTTTTTTCTTAGTACGTCTGGTGGGGAGAGGTGTCATGAAAGAATTATTTATTATTCATCAATGTTTATGCGGCTAACTCCATAGGATAATCAGGGAGTGGGATGCATTGGAATTTAAGCATTTTTTGTCATATTGACAATTGGGATTGGCATATTGACAATTGGGGAACATTAAGTTGGAGCTGTGAGTGGTGGGTTGCCAATTGTCTCTTACATTATTGTTCGGGTGGTGGGAATGAAAAAGTGTGATCTGATGGAAACCTTACAGGAAGTCACACGTCCAAGGTGAGGAGTTGGAAGTGTGTACTTTGTGCTGTGCGGTAATACAGTCAATTGTACTTGGTGTGTAGCGCTCCCACTAAAGTTGTATCCCATGTAGATTTAGAAGAGTTTCTAGGAATTTGAACAATAATATTTTCAACTGATGTTACATGTGGAAATGGGACAAAGAAGCAATAGACCTTTTTCTAACCATTGTTGGTGGAATAGGTGCTTTCGATGATGGTTTTTTTCTCTTTTTGGGTGCACTGGATTAACCTTGCTGAACGATTGATATTCTGGCTTCTTTGATTGCCGGTGGAAGGTGTTTAGCTGTTTGGAGAGTAGCACCTCCCTGTCTTGATGTGGAATATTTAGTTGGGATTTTAATTAAAGGAACTCTTCTAACCCCATGGGGTTGGCCCAAGTGGTGAAGGCCTTGGTTTTGGGGTATCACTTCCTTCAAGGTTCAAGGTTCAACACCTCATGGGTGCAAACAATCCTTTGGGGCTACACCCCCTGGTGAAAAGCTGGTGATTTAACCAGTTCCGTGTAGGGAAACTTCTGAGGGTGTGGTGCACGAGACTGGAGTTTACTTTGCAGGGGTATCCGAAGGGTCCTGTCTTGGAGAGGTTCCCTGACATTAAAAAAAAGAAAAAAAGAAAAAAGAAAAGAAGGAACTCTTCTTTTGTGAGATAAAAAAATGTGATTCCTCTGTATCTGTTTGGCTTTCTTTTTTTGAGTTTATTGACCAGTTGAACTTTAGGATCTGGTTTGCATCTCTTTTTTCCCCTGTTGGAGGTGCGATACTTTTTTTCTCTCATTCAAGATATTATGTGCAATTAATGAACCTACTACTGAATCTTTTGAGTTAAAGTAAAATCAAAGTGTTAGTTGGTCAAAGGGTGTTATTTGTATACTTGTGTTTAGGGTATTCCCCCTCACGGACTCTAATGAAACTGAGGATAATTTTGTTAATTTATTCATAGTGTTAGCTTCTGATGAAAAAAAAAAGTTTTTTTGAAAGAAAGGGGAAAATTGTTGCAGAGGCAACCTCTGTTTTTTGTCCATTAAGGCAATATTACAAGTGCAGGCACTATCACACACGACCTGATGGAAGTGTCTTTTCTTCTTTTTAGCTAAAAGGGTAGCATGCCTTATTGATGAATAAAATTATTATCCTTTCTTCATCTTGCGAACAAACCCATATGCGTGGAAAATATTATTTTATTCTGTTATGTGTTTTCTTGTAAGTATATGTTATGCTTTTGATGTATTGCTAGTTGAACATTGTGTGACATTCGAGCATTTTGCAAGCACTGTTCTTTGGGGGATTAAAGTGAGAGTTTTGCTGTCCTGAATATATCATGTTACTCTTGTACAAAGTAGGCGGTTCAATTCTTATTGCAAGTGAAGGGATATCTTTGCTTAATTTTTACTGCATGTCACCCCAAGTTAGAGTTTGTGTGTTCTGTACCTGACCCATTATTTGGTTCTTGCAGCTTCTTGAACCTGGAAGATATATATGGTTGTTAAAAGCCTTGTATGGCCTTTTGATGTTGCTTCCCCAGGTATGGTTCCCAAGGAGTTTTGTTTTGTTCTTTTTTTTTTTTTTCATATAGCTTTTTGTTATTGGTAAAAATATTCCCCTGTTTAGAAACCCATTGATACACTGAATTATGTATGTAAGTGGGTATGCGCACTAAATTGTGTACATAATGCACATAAAACAGATCACAGGTCTTGATTCACTTTTCTTCCCCCCTTATCTTACCCCATCTGTCATAACATATTCATCAAATCATTGCGGATCATCAAATTTGGGGAATTGGAACTTGGAGTATCATGAATTAAGATGCATGATCTGTTTGCGGTTTGTGAGATGGATAGGAAAATCTGGTAACCCTCTGCTAGAACTTGATAAATTAAGAGACTGAAAACAGGAGTTGTCGAAATGTATGTGGTTAATTCAACTTTGTTCAACTAGTATGATGCTCCATAAATTCCAAGGATATTAATTTTGCTCCAATGCTAATTGCTTGGGTAGTTTTTACTCCAAAATGGAATAGAATTTTTGTGCTTTAGTTGTGTCATTCATTCATTTTTACCTTGAATTTGACACTTGAATGCAGCAAAGTGCCGCATTTAAGATACTGCGAACCCGTTTAAAAACTGTGCCTTCATATTCCTTCAATGGTGAGCAAGTTAGGCAAACATCATCAGGGAACCCCTATCAAATTATACATCACGTGCCAAGTGGTTCGCAAATCTGTGAGGATGAAGATGGGATCCAGGATGGTGCAAATTCACATAATGGAATTAACTTTGCTTCAAGGCTACAACAGTTTGAGCAAATGCAGCAGCAGCATCGTATGCACACAAAAGTGCAGGCACTATCACGCAACAGTTCTACCACTTCATTATCAGAGGTCTGTTGAGCTTCTCTTTGATATTCTCAGCACCGGAGAGCTTGATAATGAGAATTTTTCAGGTGACAGTGATTCAGATGAGTTAATTCAAAGAAGTGGAATGACAATTTTGACAATCAATGAGGTGCAATATTCTTATTTGTACAGAAAATAAAAGAAGAAAAATATTGAGAAATAGAAATAGTTCACTAAGCTCTGGAGGGAGAGCCACTTCTATATCCTTTGGTTCAAAAAAGGAAAGAAAACAGATCTCAGGTCCATCAGAAAGGGATCTCCCTTTCCACTTTGATGGCAATCACAAAATGTATCAGCAAGATTACATACTTGTTTCTCCTTTCAGACTGGGTATGGTTGTGTTGTGCTGGATTCACAGAGAAGCTAAAGTTTCTGTTGCCTGTCTCAGAAAATTGTAAAAGACACCGTTATATCTAATCTGCACCTTTGTTCTTTGTTTTTTTTGTTTTTTAAGTTTTCACTCTTAATTTTCATATAAGAATGCTCTTGATATTTTTTCAATCACATTGATGCTGTGTATACAGGAGGTGCAAGGACCTGAAGAACCTCCAGACCCTGCTTCATGGGACATGAGTGGACCTCCGTCAAGATCAAGGAGAGGGTCAGCAGGTCAATTACCATTATGATTTTGTTGCTGCTTCCTGCCTCTAATCAAGGTTGATTGTACACTCTTCTCGGCATGTGCCATGGCAAAGATCTGGTATAATTTGCAAAATTGTATATCGTAGTTTGTTTTGTTGTCATAGAAATTGGGACAATGAAAAGGGTTTCAAAGTAAGATAAGCTAGGGTTTTCCTGAGCTATTCTTTTTTACTTTGTAAGCAAGATATACCCATGTGGTTCTGTTGTATTTTTTTAATCATAAACCACGTGGGCTAGAGGGAAACATTGTTTTAGAAGATGCAGCATGTTTCTTTATGTGCATCTGTTACATCAACCTTATACAAAATCAGAAGTAATCTAATTCATGTGCACAAATTCTAAGAAAAATATACATGCATTTTGTTGTTTTTTTTATTTCATTTTTTCATGTTGCTGGGGCGCGTGGGCACATCTTGGATAGCACCTTCGGTTGCAATTCCCAGGGTCTAAGAAAGAGAGAATTATTCGTATATGTTATTGTACCAGAAACGCTGAAAGGTACGTGATCTAAAACTGGTTCTCTTCTCAAGTTGAGTGCTCAAGAAAGAAGAAAAGAAAAAAAGAAAATGAAAGTTTACAGGTGCTTAGAAATCTGAGAAACTCAACTTGGTGTGTGTGTGTGTGTAGGTTAAATAGATAGCCAACCACAGATATTCAACCCATGATCCTGATCTTTTCCCAAAGGTTCCTACCAGTATTTTACCTAAATGCTTATTATAGATTATTTGTCCCAATCAAACGAAACCATATAAAATGCTCATCTAGATTGCACTTAATAATATACTTCCTCATGCAAAAATATACAACATTTTTTGTTTGTCAACCATGATACACACCAATTTCCCCTTGCACAAACTCAGAAATAGAAATTGCTTAACCTGACATTTCACGAGCAACTACTTACATTCAGATAAACACCATGCATTTGAAGATGTTGTGCAGCTAACTCATAGTTCTAAAGATTTTGTCTACAGAGCATATATTTTCTCGAGGTCTGAGTTATAGTCATCAAGATCTGATATATTTGCAGAGTACACCGACCATGAGAAAGACTTGCTCCCGCTTGCCCTTCTGATGCGTCTCTGGGAGTCACCACCGAAAATCCCAAAATGTTGTCGGAAAACAAAGTAGCACATACTTGCAAGAGTCCCCACAAGAATCGGTGCTCCCGTAAGGGTTATAGTAATAGCCATCCAGGAGCTTCCCTTTCCAACAACTACAAAAGCTATCGACAGAAAAGCCCCACAAGTGCATGCGCAGGCAGCCCACATTAGCTTGTTAACAACTGATACAACCCGCTTCTGAGCCCTAGTGTCCCAGGCGACCAAAGTAATCTGAACCACAACAACTGCGAGAGAAATGAAGAGAGATGTAGCATTTAAAAGGTAGAACACTTTGAAACCAACACTGCCAGCTATTTCAGCCTTCCCTGCATTTGGTTGGTCAGTGAAGTACTGGCCAGGCAAGTTAAATATAGCCAAGAAAGCTATTGAGGCAAAAAGAACAGCAACAACTGTTATCGAATTTGTGGTGTTTTGAACAGCTTCTCTGTGAAGTTTCTTTAATTCCTTAGCAATACCAGAAACTCGACGCCGGGTTTGCTCATTTTCTTTGAGTTGCGAGTGCACCTCATGCTTTATATCACTGACAGTCCTTTTGAGTTCCATTGTTTCATCCTCTTGGCATACATGTCTGGCATGCTTGGCACCAGCTTCCACCAGAGAATCCTTAATTTCAAATGCCGATTCTCCATATTGCAGCTTATCTGCCAAATCCATTGCGGTCTCATGCTGATTGTTAATTGCGTTGACATCAACAGACGTATAGCTAAGCAAAAGGCTCACTATCTGAATTTTTTTGAATAGTATTCATTACAACAACCAACAGGGGAATAAACAAACACAAGCAGAGGCATCAAATTTTCAGCTAAGCTTAGTCTAAGAATTGTGATCGCACAAATTACGAGGATATGATATGGCGCTTCTAGCATAAAAGCAAGATGCATAAACATTGTAGTGTAGTCATGGTTAGACATTAAAGTAATGAAAACTGCTATAGACACAAAGAAATTATACAAAATAAACCCACAAACTGATGTGACTTAATGGAATTCGTTAGATTTACTTTATAATAAAAGTAACTTTACAAGCTGACATATTATATCAAGCCACATTAGTTCATGGGTTTACTTTTGTGTAATCACTTTGTGGCTAAAGTATTTTACTAAAGTAATTAGAGTAAATTTAGAAAAGCACTTTGGCAATACATGTATGATATACCTATATTTATTTAGAGTAATGTTACGTACAGTCGTGGAATGTACAAGTGCCGTGCAGTCGCTTTGAAAAAGAATGAGGTCCACTATTAAAAAATTAATTTTTTTTTATCTGAGTACCGTATTTATTCACTTTTTTCAAAACAACTGCACGGCGCTTGCGCACTCACGACTGCAAGTATCATTTCTAATTTATTTATTTCCTATATAATTTCTACATCATTTCCTTAATTCTCATCTGGCCATCTCGGCATTTTCCTAATTACCTTTTTTTTTTTTTTTTTTACAATTTTAGTGGTTCCTTAATTTTATTATTGTCTTAATTACAACACCAACCTTTCCACTTCACCCCATTGTGATTATTCACTTATCCATCTCTTTCACTTCTCTACCATTTAAATGACCATTTGTTGCCTTTCGATTTTCACTTCCCATAAGATCCTTCCGGTTCTACTGCGATCGTATGTACCACAAAAGTCAAAATCTTTTTAATTTTTCTTTTCTTATAACGAATTTAGGGAGTTTTTCCTGCAGATAGAGCGTGCGTGTAGACTAGTTGGTATGAAAACCTACAGGACAGCCACGATGAGAGCCAGAAGAAGGACAGACAATGACAAAAGACGATAAGCACCCAACAAGATTTCACATGGTACATCTACGGATTTATATCCACTTTCATGGTTAATGTCAAATTCGTTTTTTTTTTTAATAAGTAGGAAAATGGTAAATGGTAACAAATGTAAGAGGTGGTCTTTTCACTTATGACTTAGCGCCTCGCAAACTGTCACATCCTGCCATCAAGCAATGCCACATATGTTAAGGAAGTGATTAAATTATTCTTATCTTAACCCCCTCTTCCTCATCTTAAATTACTAACAGGGCAATATACATTTGTATAAGAGGAGATTAAAATATTCTGGTAGGTCAGAGGTGAAATAGTGCAGGAGAATGCTACTTGACAAGTGCTACTGATACTGCAAGATGAGTCCTTACAACATTGAAATGGCAAGCTCCTAATCTTAATAATGTAAGTATCAATATTGGCTGAGAAAATGGAAGCAAACTTTCTTGAGAAAACAAATCCGATAAGAACACAAATGCAATTAGATATTTTTCTTAGAACTAGTAGAAGAATACCTGTGAACGGCCTTTTCTTGTGGCTATATGCACAGCTGTATTACCCTTCTTGTCATGTTCATTCAGTATAGAACAATCGGCAAGCAATAACTCCTCTACGACTGAAGGGCACTGACCTTTTACAGCCATATGAAGTGCTGTTTGGCCCTTCTTATCTTTGATTGTGATAATTCCTGAATCACGCTCAATAAGTTCTTTTACAATACGAAGGAGGCCATACCTGGCAGCCGTGTGCAATGCAGTCTTTCCATTTTTCCTTACCATCCTAACTGAGGTGGCATCAGCATCCAAGATGGCACTCACCACATCCAAATGGTCCTTAACAGCAGCTGAATAAAGGGGGCTAGTGTTTGAGGAGTCACATGACTTGCAAAGCTCAGGCCAAATGCCCAAAAGTTCCTTCACAATACCTAAAGAAAATAATAGTCAATACCATACTCCCAAAAAGGAAATCCTCTCTTTCTTTTAGCAGATGAAATACTTCCAAGGCTGTAAAGTAAAATCCTACCAACACTACTTAATAAATGTAAAATAACTTGAGCAAGATGGACTAGTAGGTTACCTATGGTAAAGTCCTAGATGCATATGTTAAATTTTAATGGTCAACATTTTGTCACTTTCCAGTAGGATCTTATAAATCTCTAGGATTTATTGTAGCTGCTTGTGGTTGCTTCTGCGTTTGTATAACAGAATAAGAAAAAAATGATTTTCAATTAAACAACCATTCAAATGATTTTTCTTTCTCTTTTATTTTTTTTTCTCAAGGCTGAAAAAAAATCATAATATGCATTCCCTCTAGAACGGCATGAAGATTGCCAAAATCGCAGATAAAAGCATGCTGCTGCAATAAAAAATTTGATTCCACAGTTTTCATTGAAGCTAGATAAATGCAATCATTTCATGATGAGTTTGACGATCGAAGGTTCAATTCATTCATTCATTCATACGAAACAAAATATTAAGCTCTTCCCTGGAGAAGAAAAGCCTGTAACTACAGTAGGTACTTCCTCGAACCCATGTTCATAATAGAGCTATGCATCCTATCAATCAGATTTCAATCTCCAAACTTCTAACATGAAAGCAAAAATTTATTAGCTCAAGATTAGCGCTTAAAAGTAACAATTAGGTTACCATCCTTGCAGCCAAAGCACTAAACCCCAGAAATAATGATCAATAAATAAAAAATAATATAAAGAAAAAGAAAATTTTAGCTACTTCCAAAACAAAAAAAATGGAAAACCAAAGCAAAGGCACACACAGTATGACGAGAACAATACCCAAGTGGCCGCGCCTAGCGGCGACGTGGAAGGCGTCCATATCAGACTTGGACCTGATCATTAGAGTCTGAAGATCAGAGAACCTGAGCAAGTAGGTGAACAGCTCCGGCAGATTATTGTCTGCGGCCACGTACAGGGCGGTCTCGCCCGCGTTGTTCTGCAAAGCCAGTAGATCGGAGACGGCGGACCCATCGGACGATTCGCCTCCCGTAAGCTTATGAAAGAGCTGTTTGACAGAGTCGAGGTCGCCGGATCGGACAGCAGAGAAGAACGACTGGTGGGTGATGAAGCGCAGAGACTTGGAGTCCATCTTGTAAGAGAGAAGAACTAAATCAAGTTCCTACGTTTTTCATTGACAGACGGAACAATTGAAAATAAATTGGAGGAAATGGATAGTATTGTGGTTATCATTCAATGGGATAAAGAAAAACTCCGATGGTTCTGTTTGATGTATTCTGAAGGACTAATTAGAGAGTGCGTGTTTGTGTGTGTGAGTGCAAAGCAGGAAAAAGTCGTGGCCGGTTCTCTTTCAATAAGTTGGAGCTTATTTATTGCCATTGATTTATCTATATGCCAATGTGAATACATATTTGCATAAATAGATCATAAATTGACTATATTGAATTATGCATATAAAAATATTTTCATAAGAATAATGCTACTCTCACCGCTCCCGGTCCCGGTCCCGGTTCTGCTATACTTTTTTTTAATTTTTTTAAAATTTTTTTACTTAGTGATTAAGTAAGTGTTTTTTAATGATATTATAATTTTTTATTTTTTTAAAAAATATTTATAGTGTTAAAAAAATACATGTATAAAAAAGTAAAATAAAAAAATACTACATTTTACACTATGTGTGGCTCCCAACGGGACTGGGAGCTGTGGCTGTAGAGCCACCTTTTTCATAATTATAAGTGTCAATACATCTTTGGAGATGTACTATTCACGTCTAGAATGTTATTTTATTAATTCGCTCTCCTCCCACTTTATATCTCTCTCACAACCCTTTCCTCTTTTCTCTCCCTCAACAACACAACAAAATCGTCACCATCACCTTCACCTATATTTTATTATTATAATATATTATATTTTTTTTTATCATTTTATTATATTTTTTTATTATTATATTTTTATTATTAATGCTAAATGTATGTAGTGAGTGTTGATTGTAAAAAATATATAAAGAAATTAATTTTAGGAAAAAAAAAATTAAAAAATAATATTTTATTATTATTTTAATTCAAAGATGTATAATTAGACAATTTTCAAAACATATATTTTGTATTTATATATAAAGAAACCAATACTAATGCTTTAATAATAATGGAAGGGTCTACTTGGTGGAAAAATCCGAGCAGAGACGATTACGATTGACTTCTTAAGAATACAGCCTCACATGCAGCTTCCATGTTGTCCATTCCTGCTCGCTGACTCGCTCTGCTTTCCAAGGATAAACTGGCCATATCAATTCAGCTATTAAATATTTGTCATTTAATATTTATTTTTGTTAAATAAATATATATTATATAATTAAGTAAGATACTTTTTTTTTTGAATCAAAACAATCCATCATCTCTCATATATCAGTAAAATTGTCATTACAACTCTTATCCTGTAATACAATAAAAAAAAACCCCTCAGGGCAATCCTCTATCCAGACCAACTCCTCACTAGACATAATAGCAAACTGTGCAAGAAAGTGAGCTACTCTATTTCCTTCTCTAAATGTATGTTTAAGAATCCAATTTGGATGTGTACAAAGAATTCCTTTAATATCTTCTATAATCTGTCCATGCTATTCCAAACACTCCTCTCTATCATTCACAGCTTTAATCACCTCCAATGAGTCACCCTCGAGTACTACCTTTTGTATGTTAAGTTCTGCACATAAGCAAAGGGCCCTCCATAAAGCAGTAGCTTCAGCAATCACAACAGATTGGATACAATCTTTTGGCAGGCATAGAGAAACCTGTACATTTCCTTACTCGTCTCTAACCACCACTCCAGCTCCCATCTTTCTCTGGTTTGCCTTGAAAGCAGCATCCCAATTTACCTTTACAAAGCCTTCTTTTGGAGCTTCCCATCTAACCATCATTCTCTCCACTGCAGTAGTTTTAATTCTCTCTATCCCCTTCTGTTGTGCTTGTTGGAACTCATTAAGATTTGCTCTTGCTTGCTGCAATACACTCCCAGGGCTAGTAAACTTCCTTTCAAAAATCCACCCATTCCTTCTAAGCCATATATATCGCATAACAGATACCACCAGCTCCATACTTTCCAAGGGCAATTCAGCTATTAATTTCCTCCACACCACAACCAAGTCCACCTCAGATGACATCCACTTCTGCACTGGACTCTCCTTCTCAGCCCATACATCCATTGTTGCAGGACAGCTCCATAAGACATGGCAAACAGTTTCATCTTCTCTTAAACAAATAGGACAAACTGGCTTCTTCACCACATTTCTTCTATAGAGGTTCTCATTAGTGGGAAGGCAGTTATTAAGAGCCTTCCATAAGAAAGTTTTAACCACTCCCGAGGTATTAAGTTGCCACAACTCTCTCCATCCTTCTTTAATCTTCCTCCCATCAGATGGTTCCCCTTTTAAGTCCTTCTTCCTGCTAATATCAAGATGGTAGGTACTCCTTACACTATAATACCCATTCTTAGAGTAAGCCCATATTCTTTTGTCCTCCAACCCAGAATAGCTCACAGGGATATTGCAGATGACTTCAGCTTCCTCATCATTAACAGTAGCCTTCACTACCTCTCTATTCCACTTACCATCATTCCCAATCAACTCTGCCACCTTTGCTTCAGCATTCAGAAATTTAATAGGAGACTGCACTCGATGAGATGGTTTATTGGGTAGCCATTTATCATCCCATACTTTAATATTTAAACCATTGCCCACTCTCCATACAAGCCATTCCTTCAACAATTTCATAGATCCCCATATGCTTCTCCAGATCATAGAAGGTGCATAGCCCAACTTAGAGTTCAACACATCAGAATTTTTAATATACTTAGCCCTTAACACCATAGCAGCAATAGAGTCTGGTTTATTAACAAGCCTCCAACACTGCTTTGCTAAGAGAGCAGTATTGAAACTCTCCAACTCTCTAAACCCAAGTCCACCAATTATCTTTGCACATCCCATTTTCTCCCAGCTAGCCCATTGAATTTTTTTCTCATTGTTTTTATAACCCCACCAGAATCTAGCCATAATACCAGCTATTTCTTTACACAACCTTTTAGGCAACCTAAACACACTCATATGGTATGTAGGAATGGACTGAATAATTGCTTTAATTAAAACTTCTTTACCAGCAGGAGATAGAAATTGGTTTTTCCAGCTGTTGACCTTCTGCCAAACCCTGTCCTTAATTCCTTTAAAAGTGTCATAACGAGCTCTTCCAACCATAGTAGGCAACCCCAGGTATTTTTCACAACTACTTTGCACCCTTGCCCCAAGATCTTGCACAATCCTCTCCTTCTCTTCCTGTTTAACTCGGGAGCTAAACAAAACAGTGGTTTTTTGTAGATTAATGCACTGACCAGAGGCTTCTTCATATACCCTTAGGATTTCCTTCACTTTCAACCATTCAGTCCATTTAGCCCTTGCAAAGATGATACAATTGTCAGCAAATAGAGATGAGAGACCCTTATACCTCCTCTTGCAGCAGCCATTCCTTTGATTTCACCCTTTTCCTCAGCTGCATTAATAAGGCTACTCAACCCCTCAGCACACAACAAAAACAGATATGGGGATATTGGGTCCCCTTGCCTAATGCCTCGTGAGGGATATATAACATCACCTGGCCTTCCATTCACCAACACAGCATAAGATACAAAAGTTATACATTCCATAATCAAGCCAACCCATCTCTCCCCAAACCCCATTTTCTTCATAACAACTTGTAAAAAAACCCACTCAACCCTGTCATAAGCTTTTGAGATATCCATCTTTAGTGCCATACTTCCTTTTTTTCCCTTGGACCTGGTCTTCATTGAGTGCAGTATTTCATAAGTTGCTATCACATTATCTAAGATCAACCTACCAGGAATAAAAGCACTTTGATTTTTAACAATGATCTCATCAAGCACCAACTTCAGCCTGTTTGCAAGGGTCTTCGAAATTAACTTGTACAAGACATTGCACAAGCTAATTGGTCTGAAGTCACCAACCTTCTTAGGCTCAGACACTTTTGGTATAAGGGCCACATAAGTAAAATTGATAGATTTGTCAAGTACACCCCCATTTAGAAAACTCAGCACTGCATCACAGACCTTATCCCCAACTGTAGACCAAAAGGTTTGAAAAAAGCATTCAGCAAACCCATCAGGGCCAGGGGCTTTCAATGGACCCATTTGCTTGAGGGCTGCTTCAACTTCCTCCCTAGTGAAAAGCTTTTCCAAATCTTCATTCATCTGTTCAGTGACTCGAGTCCCAATAGATTGTATCCCCTTCATCACCTGATCACAAGAAGGGGCTGCTGTTTTATAAACCTCAGTGTAATATTGTCTAAAGGCCTCCACTACCTCCTCATTCCCTTCCTTTAATTCTGAGTTAGCATTCAAAACAGAAATGATTTGGTTCTTTTTCCTTCTCTGCTTGACACAAGTATGAAAGAACTTAGTATTTTTATCTCCTAAGGAATACCAATTCTTTTTTGCCCTCTGCCTCCACCTTATATCTTCCTTCTCCAACAATAAGCCTACCTCCTGTTGTAATCTGTGAAGTTCTGTAACATTGTGTGGCCCTTCTCTATCCTGCAGCTCCTTGATTTTCTTGTTCAATAATTCAATATCCTGACATCTCTCCCCATCCCTTCTTCGAAAAGTACTACTCAACTTGCCACCACACTCTCTCAACATTTTCTGGATACTCACAAGAGGTTCTCTGGCACACTGAGTAGTGTCAACCCAAGCTGTTTTAATTACCTCTTCACATTCATCCTCTCTTATCCAACTTGCCTCAAACTTAAAGGAATATTGTCTTCTTAAACCAAATCTCCTATCTTGCCTCACATACAATATAATTGGAACATGGTCTGAACTACTTGCTGTGAGCCCTTCCACTTTAGCCTTTCCAAACATAGTAATCCATTCACTGTTAACAACAAATCTGTCCAGCCTTTCCTTTGTAAAAGTGTGGTCTGAATGTCTGTTACTCCATGTAAAAATGTTACCACTCATTCCCACATCCACCAGTTTGTTCATTTCTAAGGCTTCCCTAAAACCCGAGATCACTTTCTCCTCTCTTCTATTACCTCCCCATTTCTCATTTTGTGATAATAATTCATTGAAATCGCTAGCTACACACCATGCCCTTCCATCAAGTGGATTCAACTGCTTCAGAAGCTCCCACGATTGCCACCTCTTGCTTGCATCTGGATGTCCATAGAATCCAGTAAAACACCAGCTTCCATGATCCCCAACTGTAACAGAGGCACTAATATGCCACTGTGAGTAACTCTCTATCACTACATCATTTTCCACCTCCCAAAACAAAGCTAAACAACCTTTTCTTCCCAGTGGATTAATAGCCAAACACCCTTCCATCCCCAACCTCCTTTTCAACTTTTCAACAACATTAGCTTTAATGAGTGTTTCAATGAGAAACACAATTTTGGGCCTCTTCTTCTTCACCAAAAGGTAAAGATCCTGAACTGTTTGAGGGTTCCCAAGCCCTCGACAGTTCCAGCATAAGGTATTCATAATGCCAGGTGGTGCTGCACAACAGCCACCACCCCTAGTCCATCATCACAGACCATATCATCATAACTTTTAATTTTCTTTCCTTCCATACGCATATCATCTCCATCCCCCACACACTCAGTGCCTCTCTTAACCCCAGAATTTATGCTAGAAGACTTACTTGACTCAGGCCTAGTTCTAGCCCTTCTCTTCCATCGTGAAGATCTTGTGCAATCCTGGTTTTGTTCAGATTCATTGGAGCTTAACTTTCCAATCAACAAATTGTCCTTCTGCGGCTCATTCACCTCTTGATCATCATTCCCCACACAGATTGGGGTTATAGTCACTATTTCTTGAGGTTTCACTCGCAACTCCAGATTTTCACACAGTTGAGAATGCACATCATCCACTCCCTTTCCCTCTTCAGATACTTCCTTGACCCTCCCTTCCTCCTGATTCTCCCGTTTCCTCTCTTCTCCATCAACTCCATGAAAATGATCTGAACAATCACCCCTCTCCTCACCTCTTCCTATCCCTTTTTGCTCTTCCACCTTAACTGCACCTCTTCTATTTTGAGGAAGAGCTCGAAGCCAAACACCATACTGACCTACACTCCCCTCACTCTCCTTACAACCATCCTTACCATGGACAATTCTTCCACAGCTAAAACATAATCTAGGTAATTTTTCATACTGAAAAGGTACCCAAATTTTCCTTCCATCCACAGCAATGGTCCTACCTCTGGCTACAGATTTTCTCAGATCACACTCCACCTTTACCCTCAAGCATTTCCCCCATGCCGAACCATCCTTCTGCACATCAACTTCACTAACCTTCCCCATCGAACTCCCAATCAATTCCCCCATTTGTTTATTCATATAACTCAATGGTAGATTTAACATTTGTACCCATAGGTACGCATGGTCAAAATCAAACGAGCTTGGTTGCAATCCACCATTAAAGTCAAGCAAAACAAAAAGGTAACTGTCAAACAACCATGGACAGCCATCAAGCACCTTCCACTTATCTCGTCGATTAACAAAGGTAATCACAAAGCAATTACCTCCAATTTCTTGAAATTCAAGGGGCTTACCAACCTTCCACACTTTTTCCATCATAGATCGAGCAACTTCCTTTCCGATTCTTCGCTCAGAGATTATCTTCCCAATCAAACTTCTTTCCCCCTTTAGTTCCGTCGAACCACGTACACCTTTCCCAATCTCAATCGGACAATCCTCCTCATCGTTCAGCTTCAATCTCTTCCATACTTCCTCCATTTCCTCCATCACACTGCTAAGCCTGCACTCGCAAGCAAAGAAAACCTTCATTCCTCAGTAGAGGAAGAAGACGTAACCGCTTCACCTCAAGGGGTTCTCCAAGCGGGAAAAGCCGTTGACAGAAGAATTACTAGTACTTATCCTAATACTATTAGATATAGTAAGATACTTTTAATTAGTAATAGGAGTGCACGTGCAAGGCACATGCCTGGCTTCCCGTATAAAAATTAGAAAAATAAAACAAGAGTTGATATTTTCAAATTACTAAGAGAGACAAGTGCTCGGACCAAGAGACAAGCAAACAATACTCACATCACGGTATGAGCAAAACTGCTTGAATCCAAGGTGAACAAAGAGTGCTAGTATGGGTGTGTCTACACCCCAAGGCGGATTGAGTAAAGAGTGCTTGGATCCCGGGATGAGCAACAATGTCTTATACACAAGTCAAGCGAAAGTGCTTGCGCTAGAGGCAAGCACCATGAAAGAGAATCTTCTAATAGGGTTTTTGTTTATATGTTCACTTTCTCTACATCCCCACCCATGTGGACACCACATTGGTCATGGGGTGCCCATTTACTAATATCTTCCACTTGTCCACAATGGATGCCACACCCATTAACAATAGATCTCCTTTATGATCTATCAATCAATTATCTCTCATGCAAAAAATGAAGCATGCGAGTTGATGAGAAGGCAAAGGGTAGGAGTACTCTATTAAGTCACAATCTTACTAACATAGTATATCACTCATAACATCTTATCTATGCCCCATACTATTTGATCTCACTAGGTCAAGGGTCTTTAATCCCTCACAAGTTTATAACTCAAAGTAATTATTGACCTTACATTATAAATAAATATACTCATAATTATATCGAGTCAAAACGATATAATTGCCGAGGCTATGAGTGACAAAATAATAAGTAAGAATCCAAATAATCTTCCCTAGACATTCATGTCAATCCAATTAGACTTAACCGCTTTCCTATAAATGCTCTACGAGATCGTCTTGTTCGTGGCTCTGAGATAACATGCTAAAGTAGTGATGTCAAGTTTTAATCTCATGACATGGTTTCAGGTTCAAGGGAATATGAATAGATTATCTATTGATCCATTAGGGCTCAGATAGTGAAGGAGTAGGGACTCATCCAATCACTTCCTCATATGGTCGTCTATAGCATATACAATTGAAATGTATGTTACGGTGGAACTCCTGCTGTAACAACCAGAAAGAAATTTGATAGATGAATTTCTTTAGACCTTAGAAATGTCGTGAAAGTTTGCATGTAGTTTTCTTGTGGTCTTTCACCTTCCAGTAGAAATAATGATGGGAGAGAGAAAAAGTGGAGGCAAGAAGAACCATAAATAGGGCCATTAATGGTCGGCACTAGGCCTGTGCATAAAAGACCCCAGACTCGATCCGTCCATGATATCCGACATGGCCCACCGCAATAAAGCCTGCTTCATTGGGTCTTAACTCTAATACGGGTTTAAACATTCCATTATCGGTCTAAAGACTCAAAACCGATCACCAAAAAATCCTTTCTTCTCCTCAAACCCTAGCCACCCTCTCCGTTCTCCGTTCTCTGTCGCTGTCGCTATTCTCTGTCGTTATTCTCTGTCGACCTTCAGTTGTTGCAACCCTTTGTTGCTTCTCCCCCTTGAGTCTAGATCTGCCCCACTCTCTCCTGCTCCGACCCATCACAGGTTACTCTCTCTCTCTCTCTCTCTCTCGCTTAACTCTTGATCTTTGGAGAGTCATTGCTAAGTTGATCTTCGTGGTTCTTCTCTTCAACATTAACTGTGTCCAGTGTCCATGACTTTCTCTCTGTGTCTATGAGTTTTCTTGCCTGATTTGAGTCTCAATTGTTCTCTTATGCTTGGGTTTAAAGAGGACAAAAATGGATTGATCCTCTGGGTATTTGTTTTTAAGATCGACTTTCCCTGGGATTTACCGTCTTCAAGTTCTTTTTATTTTATTTTATTTTTTGCATGGTTTTTGGGTATTGGGGTTGGAATTAAGAAATCTTTTCTGATCCAAACTGAGATTGAGATGATCAGTATTCATGAGTCCCTTCCCTTTATTAAGAAATCTTTGGTAATCCCAAAGGCGCCAGTTCTGGAACCAACCAATCCCAATATCATTTGGACTCTATTCCCTTTGGAATCCCAAACAACGATTATAGGTATCACATTCCCTGCAATTTGCTTTTGCTCCAATTGGTTGCTTAGATAGCGTAGGGAAATGAAAGAAATCGACAGTTTTGAATTCTTCAATTACATGAGAAATAAAATTCCACATTTGAGCTCATAGGAATTTATGGATATGAACTTCAGATTTCAGTAGTTTGGAAGCACCATAATATATCGACAAACTGTTCCATGGTTATAATATTTTTTTTTTCTTTTCTCTCAGTTTTGAGTTGTAGTGCAAGTTATTGTAATTATTTCCACATTGTTGAGTTTTCAATTTGCTGTCAGATCCAGGGTTCGGGGCCCTGATGTCCATAAGGATATTTCTCTAGGAGTTTTTAGGTTTTTACATAGGGAGATGGCTTTTGACAGTGTTATTTTTGGTTTGGTTTTTTGCCTTATGTTTTTTTTTTCCTATAATATTTCTTGTAGAGGTCTGACAACCATTTGACATGGTCCTTGCCATTCTTGTGCCTGGAAAGGTGCCTTCTGTCTTCAGCCTCTGCATAAGGGGAATGACGGGAATGATTGGCCTTTGCAGAATCTTGATGTCCAAAGTATTGCCTGGCATATGTGGAAGAAAGGAAAATGTCGGTCTCTTCCGGATTTTGTTGATTCTAAAGTTAGTTATAGAGAGTTGATAACTTTTTTTTTTTTTAAAATTCTCAATAAATTGGTTAGTGTCTGCCATATATCACTTAAACATATCACTCGTTAGGAAAGCTTTAGCCATTAAAATTGCTATTGGTCTAGTGTTTGTTGGGTCCATTCCTGAATTTGTGTGGTAGGAGTAATATGTTGCATAAACTTTTTGATTTCTGCAAGGCTCAGGCTTTGATGGACTCATGAGAAGAAACACAAGTGGCTTTGAGAAGAAACAATTTATCTATTATTATTATTGTTGTTGTTATTATTCATTGCGTTGTTGGGTCCAAATGGAAATATCTTAATTAGAAAAATTCTTTTAGCATCACTAATATCTTGATTTTTGTATGTTATATTATACGTCAGTTCATATATGGATTGCTTCGAAAGTGACACTCATACAAATTTAAGAGATAATGAAACTGTTACTCCTTTGGAAAATCGATCACAAATGGCTTTAAATATTAACTTGTCTAGTGACACAAGTCTCCCTCATAAAAGGAGGGGAAATAAGGACCCCTCAGTAGTGTGGGACCATTTCACTAAAATGGATGGATGCTTTGATATGAAGCGATACATTTGGTGAAAGGCATGAAGAAGGACATGGCAGAATGTGAATAAGTGTTCTGTATGTAGGGTAATTAAGGCAGAGCATTAGAGACCCATTGGAGAGTTACAACAACTTCCAATCCCATAATGAAAGTGGGAGGATATTTCAATAGACTTCGTGGTCGGATTACCAAGGACCTCAACGAGTAATAACTCTATTTGGGTTGTAGTCGATCCATTAACAAAAAGTGCTCACTTTCTGCCAGTAAAGAATACCGACCCTATGGAGAAGTTAACCCGGTTGTGCGTAGCAGAAATAGTGCGACTGCATGGAGCTCCGAAGTCACTCTTATTTTTGGCAAGGACTTCAGGACACCATGAGCACCAAGTTGAAATTCAATGGTGCTTATCATCCTCAAAAAGGTGATTGGGAAAAGCACTTGC
This sequence comes from Juglans cinerea, assembly GCA_961763995.1. Lineage (NCBI taxonomy): Eukaryota > Viridiplantae > Streptophyta > Magnoliopsida > Fagales > Juglandaceae > Juglans > Juglans cinerea. The sequence continues at coordinate 28,671,478 of CAUIVZ010000003.1, forward strand.
CACTAATAGATTTTGCTTACAACAATAGCATCCAGGCCACCATTCAAATGGCACCATACGAAGCTTTGTATGGAAGGAAATGCAGATCTCCCTTATACTGGAATGAAATAGGAGAAGGAAGGATTTATGGTATGGAGATTCTGCAAAGAAATGAAAGGGCAAATTCTGTTAATAAAGGAAAGAATGAAGGTTGCTCAAGATAGACAAAAGAGCCATGCCGAATGTAGGAGGAGAAGCATCGAGTTTGAGATTGGTGATTGGGTCTACCTCAAAGTATCACCAATGAAAGGAGTAGTTTGATTCTAGAAGAAGGGGAAACTAAGTTTGAGATACGTGGGACCGTACGAAATACTGGAAAGAGTGGGATCAGATGCTTATAGACTGGACCTTCTAGCTAAATTCCAAGGAATTCATGACGTATTCCACGTATCTTCTCTAAAGAAAATTTTGGAAAGCAAATGCCAACAATCGTAGGTGCGGAAGATATTTTGGTACAACCCAACCTAACTTATGAGGAAATTCCTAATCAAATTACTGACTGGAAGGAGTAGGAACTCTAGAATTGGAAAATCCCTCTGGTTAAGGTGCTTTGGCAGAATCACGACATTGTAGAAGCTACTTGGGAAAAAGAATCATGACATTGAAGGCCAAATACCCTTATTTGTTTGGATTGTAACTTGTGTGGCATCGTGTCGCATCATAGATTTCGCATCTGTTCATGCACTCAATGCATCCATTTCTTTTTGCGCATGTAACCCAAACTCCCTCGTTATTCACAGCATCACCATGGCTGAAAATGGAAGAGCTACACAACGATTCTCCATGACACCTAGTCGAGTTTGGAGGATTAGAGACGAGCGTCGACGCAGAAGATTGAACCTTATAGTTGACACCTATTGGACCCAGCAAGAAAGATTTGAGTATCATCGAACTCATATTTTAGATCACAATGAAAGTCAACCTTTTGACTCCACTAGATGGATTGGTGAGACTAGGATCCATTGGCTTGGACGCCAAAATAGCTCGACCAATCTCACTACACACGACCAACTTGAGTCCAATCAGGCAGTAGAGTTATGCCAGGTAGAGCAAGAGCGACTGTATCCTGCTCCCCCTTCCACTAATACTTCAGAGATTTCTGATTCTTCAATGAGTCGTGTGCGCTACCGAGAATGATTATTTTAGCACCTAAGATCCTAACTAGTTTAAGATGTGATTATTTTATTTTATTTGTTTAGAATTTTAGTTGGCATGTGATTCACACATTGGGTTTATTTAGAATTATTGGAAGAATTTAGTATTTTTAATATTTTTTTAGGGTAATTACCCAGAGGCCAATAGTGGTATGACACATGGCATATTGATGGGCTAGGTTAAAATGCTTAGTGTGGATAGATTTAGAAGTAGCCCAAGCATGTTTTATTTAGGGCCCTAATTCACTAAGAATGAAATGGGGTAAGAATAGGTGCCATAAGGCTAGACCCATTTGAGAATTATAAGGTTCTAGGCCTTTCTTGAAGAACCTTAGAAATTAGGCCGAATATGTGATGGTATTGAAGCCATTGGGCCTAACTTAATGAGAGTAAAGGCCATTGGCCCAACCTAAGAAAGACCTAAGATTGGGACCCAACTTAGTAGACCGTTGAGTCCATAGGTAAGCCCCAAAAATTTGGACATAAGGTCCATATAAGAACCCACACCAAAGCCCACATCCAAGACCTACACAAATGGCCTAACAGGCCCAACCCATAAAGCCCAAAAGCCTTGTCTTTCATTTTAACCTTTCAAATGAGACCTACATACACCATACCATTTGTTTCCCCCAAGCCCAAGATGAATCACATGCCCCTAGGGTTCCCTCTTAACCATGGTTAAGCTTAAAACTTGAGTTAAGAAGCACTATTAATCTCACCCATGACTAGTAACCTCAAATCTTTATTTTAGCATGGTTTTCTTTAAAATATGTTCTTCACATTTATGATCTGAATTTTTTGGTTTTTAATGACCCAACACATGTCATGTGACAACCCGGACTTAGCCAAGTCTTCGCCTATCTTAAGTCACCATGTTATACCTAAGTTCGGCCGTGCATAAGGTTTAGAGTCCTTAAAGAACCTTGGGTTTTTATTAGTTAATTATTTACCTTAGTGTGTTTGGCATCTAAGCCCCTATAAGATAGGCCCATCAAGGCCTTAGAAATTTGGCCAACCCATTGGGCTAAAGCCTAAAACCCTAGTGGAACAAGGGAATCACACCCAACACACCAAACCTTTAGGCCACTTATCCCACATTTAAGGCTCGGTGAATCTAGACAAGATTGTGGGAACAAGTGGTAATAGACTTTAGGGTTTTGGTAACCCGAAAGCCCTAACACGCCAACCATGACATAGACCACCTGTTTTGACACTTGTCTCACATGAAGAGGGATAGGAAGAGTTTCTAGAAGAAAGCAATCATGAGGCGCCTAGGGAAGACAAGGGTCACTCGGCCAATGCACCCATTCACCAACCACCCACGTTTTTCATGGCACTTGTCAGAGCCATGTGAGTTCCAAGAAGACTTTCATGGTGGAGCTCAAGAGACTAAGACATTCCACCAAGAGATTAGGGTTTCGGCCAAAGAAGATCTAAGAGGATTCCCACCACCTTTTCGCCAAGTGTCGCGCATGCAACCAAAGGACTTTCTAGAAGATGGCTATGATTAGAATTGGAAGAGGCACATTCTTGGATGTCGCCAAGTGTCTTGTGAACTTTGCATTCCTATGTGCTATCATATGAACGAGTTGTTTGATTATAATTGGAAGATGCGCATGGGATAAAACAAAAACCCTAGTCTCTAGGTTTCGGCCACCACACTACTCTCCCTTACACATGCCACATGTCACTCACTTGGGAATTCTAGAAGAAGGTTCATGAGGAAGAGGAAAGGATGCCTAGGAAATGTTCACCACAAGCCACCCTAAATATCTAGAGAAGAGGAAATGTCTTGTGGGAAATTGAGATGGGCGGCCAACCAATACACACACCAACACGCCCTTGCCAAGTGGCAAGCATGCATATGCCCACTCTCCAAAGGGAAGCAAAGATATGGAAAGATGAAGGGGGGATTCGGCCAATGATGAGGGATATGCCACATGGCGTCCACGCAAGGATTTCATACATTTCCAAGGTTGGGTGTGAGAGAAAACCAAAGGGGCATATATAAGGATAGGAGCCGACGGTTAGAAGGCCTTTTTGATGCCATTCTAGTTCATGCTTTGCATTTTCCATTCGCACATGCCCAAGCCATCTTTCTCTCCATCTTGTCTCCAAACAAACATAATTTCTCACTCTCTCTTCTTAGTCACGAGCAAGGAAGAAGCTAGGAGCCACATCGCACGGTACCCCTCTAACTCTCACTACTCACAAGTCACACGCACACACACAAGGGTGATGGGGTCACTAGGTTGAGAAGTTTCTTGAGGGAAAACTAGGATTTTCCCAAGGGGGGAGGCCGAAGCTAGAGGTGAAAATCTCCATCCCGTCTCTAAGGAGTCTTGGCCACCATGCACATATGAACACGCCCAAGACCTTGCCAAGATCAAGGAAAAAACACGACCACCTTTAACTAAGGGCCTCTAGGCAGAATTCGTGGAGTGTCACCGTGAACAAGAGAAACCCTAGCACAACCACACACTTAGGGTTAGGGTTATGTTTTCTTATTTCTAATTAAGCGAACACTTTTTACAGCTTGCTTGATTATATTGCCTTTCTTTGGATTTCTGTATGGTGACTCTCATCCTACTCTTAGATGATATTTGTTTATGTCATGTGAACTTAGCATTCTTATGTGTTATCATACGAACTAGTGGATTGATTATAATCTATTGCTATGTGATGCCTTGTAAATGGATTTACATGATGATCTTGCCATGTTTACTTGTTCATGATATTTTGGACATGCTTAGAAATATTAGATCAAGTTGCTTGTTATAACATGCTTGTGTAAGTCTCAAATGGATCGGCCATGCATATGTATTCGGGTTTAAGACATTGCTTTTCAACTTTGGTACGTGTTGAATGCTATTGCCTATGTTGTGAACTGAGTATTTGAATGTTCTAATATTTTCAAGCCATAAAGTGAGATGTTCAATGTTGTGTCACATGGTCATATAATTCTCGGCATTTACATGTTCACATGATGCACTAAAAGAAAAGTGTCACAAGTTCATATCATATGCATTTGGGTTGTGTACTGTTTTCAAAGAAAAGAGTATGTACATATTTTATCACAATCTCAAATGCTAGAACAGGGGAAATTCCTAGTGGAACTCCTATGTCCACTCTAGAGTGCATAAATTGGAGTGGTAGCCATTGGGTCGACGAAGTACAGTCGGCGGGTCTCGAATGGATCATTGTGGAAAGGATATCGGAGCGGGGTAGCACCTAAAACTAGTAGGTGCCACATGTGTTGTATGCGGTGAAGGCGAAATGGCGAACTGCCGCATAGTAAGGACTATGATGTAGTCACCACGGTCAAGTGGGCCGTTGGGTGATGCAGTAACTAGCAGAGAACCCACAGTGCATAGGAGAGCCGTGAGATATCCAAATCATATGTTACAAGAAGTGAACAAGGAAATGAGTTAAAGATGTGTTATATGTATTGTTCAATGTGCAAAGGAAAAATATGTTTTATTGAAAAGCCAAAGGATCTCCGTTACATGGTTTTGAAAAAGTCAAATTGCATGAACTAAATTTTGTGTCAAGTACATGTCCAAGCATTCATTTCATGGTTTGCCTTTATATGCTCATGTTATTTGTAGTATATTGTTTGTTTACTGACGAATATTTATAGAAATCTCACTGTGATAGTTTCTACTATCATTCCCAACCCGGATGATAGAAGTTGTTACAGGACAAGAGACCAGTTATGGGGAAGCGCAAGAGGCCATCACCCCCAATAGTCAAGGAGGCCCTGAGTGCTTGGCGGAGCCATCTTTAATGGATAGGCTAGAAGCCGCCGACTAATTCATCTATGAAGTACTTAAGCTATTTGGGAACCTGCAAAAAATTATCAACAAGGACAAGGAGAAATAGAGAAGGTCTTGTAGGGGTTTGAAATGGATTTTAATTTTTGTTGCTTAAAAGAGGGAAATGGTTTTAAGATGTTATCTTTTCGGGACCCTCTTGTATTTTGAGAAATTTGAACAATGAAATCTTTTTGGGATTTTAGTTTAATGGTACCATGATGTTTTGCAAAATTGCTCTCATTTTTACTTAGACTTACATGAATTTCGGCCTAGAATTACAATAGGTGTATTACATCTTAACTGTCATGTACGGGAGTATGCAGTCTTGAGCTACATGTCTTGATGCTTCAATTACTGTCCAATCCCAAGTGGGGGTAGGGGGTGTCACATGTCAATTGGAACCAAGCCATGTCAATGCCCAAATAACCACCAATCGGCACCTAGGTGCACCACCATGTGCACTTCATCAAACTAGCCCCTAGCCCAAGTCATTTCCACCAAAGTTTCAAGGAAAACTTCACTATTCACACCTCACCGCATTCGGACTTAGCATTGGAGAAAATGGCTCCAAGAAATCTAGCTAAAAACCCAACCATGTCCTTAGGGAGTTTAGTTGGAACCAAACTGAGGACCTTCAACCATTCAAGAATTTTCTACTCTTTGTTGAGCCACCACCCCTTCCCTCCAATCCCTAAGAGGTCCCTCAAGTACTCATGAGATTATTGACCAATTTTTCCCCAAATAAATGCCAAAATCGATTGGCATTAACACAAGAGGTCACTAGGCAACCACCCCGATTTCACCCCTACCATGACCTGCTCGTAAATGATCACTTGGCAGCCAATTCCTCCACCTACCACCACCTGAAAAAGCCATCAAAAGGAGTCATCATACCTGTAAAAAAAAGCCATGAAGATAGGAAAAAGAGGTGATGAAATTTGGCCGGCCATTGATGACCCCTATTGGACGACATCTAGCATGACCTCACTTGCAATCCATTTCATTTTGTTTTGATTTTTTGAACCATGGAAGCATCTGCACCCTTTTACACAATGAAACACCTGAAAATGTAGAAATGATGGGAGTTTAAGCACTATTCACCTGCACAAAGATGTCACAAACTGGATTTTTGTACCTCTACACTCCACCGCCTACTTCCACCAATCCCAGGCCTCTTCTTCATCCAAACCCACGACCCCCACCCTCCATGAAGCCCTATAAATACCTCCTTCACCTCCTCAATTCCTCGCACCACTCCTCAAAGATTTATCTTGAGTTCTTGAGAGCCATCCCTTCTTAGTGTGAAGAAAGAGTGAAACCGAGTGTGTTTGAGAGAGTTCTTGAAGAGAGGTTGTGTTGGGAGCTCAAGGGCCACACTTTTTGTAAGTAATCTTGCCATATCCTTTTTTTAGTGTTAGCATAGCATGTTAGGCTTTAATTTATGGCATGGGAATGAACTTTTAATTGAGTTTTATTGAGGACTACCATGCTAAATGCAAACTGGGTCAATGTGGGAATATTGAACGAATAAATTACTTTCGGTTGAATTTTTAGCCATGAAATGTCTTAATATGATTTTATATGATTCACTAATGTCTTGGAATAAACTTTGAAGGTTTCAATTGGAGGTTGAAAGCATGCCATGATAGGTTATAAACTCATATCCTGTGTTGATCATCTAGCATGCATCGCTTTTACTTGATTTAAGTTTAATTTGTGGAGTTTTGCTTAAATTTCCTAGGCTTGAATAATGAGAATTTAGAAAAGTCTTGTGATTGGAATAAGAATAGAAATGCATAATTTAGTTAAGTTTTAAAAAATTTCTTGGTAAAAGAAAAACTAGAAACATCATGCATATGCTTAATGGATGGTTTAATGATGTTTTGGCCTTAATCAAGTGCTTAACGGTTGGGATGAATTTGTCTGACCTGATCTAAGTTTTTAAGGTTATAATCTTGGTTTCCCCTTGATGCATTTGAACACACATGCATCCATAGAGGTTTTAAGCTTAAAATCACATATAGGCCGTAAGAGATGCATGCCATGGGTTGGGTATTGTAATACTCCGCTCCCCAGGTTTAAGAATAAAATTACTTTTAGAAATTATCGGGGAAGCCGGAGTGCTACTAATGAACTTTATTTTAAAATATTTTCTTTTATTTTAAAGGAAGCGCCAGCCACAAAGATTCCTTATAATACCATCTTTATTAAATACTTAAAATTCAAAATAGAGTCAGCGGAAGCATTTATTTAAATTCAATAAAGTCTCATGTGCTTATCAAAATAACTTATTAAACTTTAAATCATAAAACTGAGCATGACATAGACTATTTAGGCCTCTGCCTCACCTCCCTAGCCAAGTCTTGTCCTGTAGTTCCATCCTCACAAATATCATTACCTGGGGTGGTTACAAAAATAAAAACATACGAAAAAAATGAGTCGAATACTCAATAAGCAACACATCATACAATAAATATAATAAATATAATGTTTCTTGAAAAATATGCATACTCATAAATACATACGTAAATAACAAGAATATGAACTTATCTTTCAGTTGTCATAGGCCGGTATCCACTATTGACCCTAGTGAGTTAGGGTTAGCGAATCTAAATAGATTTCAATTTCGCCCGTGGCTGTGGGTTGTGGAATCCATACATAAGGAAGACACGATAGGTGCACTACCAACATGTACAACATGGCAATGCAATATGTCTATAACATATGGTACCGTCTTCATATCATAACATAGGCCGTTACATATTTTATCATTCATACTTTATCATGACCATATTTGCATACTTGTCATATTATAAATTTCAAATGAAATCTCATTCTTTCATAAAATGTCGTGATACATATCCTCACATAAAATCGATTTTTCATAAATCTTTCAATGCACAACTTCTTTCATAAAACTATGAATTTTCATAAATAATTTACTGCATAAATCTTCACATAAATCATGGATTGTTATAAAATATTTAATGTATGTCTTGAAACTAAAACAAAACTTATATAAATAAAATCATGATATTTATGACTCGGGTACATAAAAAGGGGCTTCCAATGGAGGGCGTATATGCATAATATTTTTATATTCGTTTATCGTACATACGTGTAGGGGTATGATCATGCTACTTATCTCACAGCGTTAATCCAATATTTCTGGTATGAAACCGATCACGTGAACTAGAAGGAGAGAGAAAATGTGAGGGATGCTGGTGGACTAGAGGTGATCTGCGTGATTTTGGATAAGTAGAAACTACACTGGGGCTTGAAGAGGAATAAGATACACGTAATGTGCATGAGGCTGAGTGTATATATAAGGAGTCGGTTTAAGAGTTTTAACATGAAGATGATTTGTAGAACTGTAAAAGAGTTCTATTGAGGCATGAATCCTAGTGGAAGGTGGAGATGTGCATGGCTTAGAGTTTGACAAGACAGTCGGTTAAAGAGTTTTAACGTAAAGATGACTTGTAGAGTTGTATCCTTGTTGGAATAGGATGCCGATGAGTTCGAGTTCAAGTTTAAGTTCAAGTTGGACTCGGTCATGATCATTCAAGAAAAGAGTTTGAATTTAAAAATATGATCTAGTAGTTCATTCAATGTAGGATTATCTATGACACAGACTGCGTAGGAGACTTCAATCAGTGATGATTTTAAATTGAAATAAATTTCTAATGGCCGATCTTTAAATTCTAAAAAGAGTGTAACTCGTTCAATAAATAATAAATGAGATTTAACTTAGTTATTGAGGCTAATTAAAATTCCTAATTAATCTTAATAATTTATCACTCGTGAGCTTATCCATTATGGCCCATTAAATATAATTTAGACCCAGTACAAATTATTAACATTCAAACCTTAGAATTATTGGGTCGGATTGTTACAGGTATGTTTGGCATATTTGTAACTTAAATCTTGTAATTCTAAGGGCATAGATGATTTTAGAAAATAGAAAATATAGGGTTTGTGAATTTTGGTCAAGTTTGGGGTCGAATTGCAAATAGTGAGAATTTGGGGTCCTTAGAGGCAATTTTGGAAAGTTTAAGCGCAATTTTGTAAATACTAATTTTTGAACCCTTTTGATTATGAACATCTTCCTTAGTGGTTCAAATCTTAACTTAGAATAACTTTGATTACAACCGCATTGATTCTCTAACTGCGGAAAGTTTGTAAGTTAGCCTCTAACTTACACTTTGATAACTTATTTATGATTTATTGATAAATGCCACATTCATGATATAAATGTTATCTTGAGCATGAAACATCATATTATATGATACATTGAATATAGACTACTTTTCAATACTCAATGTAGCATATCAAATGAAATTGCCATTTTCACATGAAGTATACTTTACATGTCACGAAACATATTTTCAAGCATAGCATGAAAATATAAATTTTTTTTATGACCCCAAAGGTTAGGATGGAGAATTATCCTAGTGAAACTTCTTTGTCCACTCTAGAGTGAGAAAAAATGGAGTGGTATCCCCTGGGTTGATGAAGAACAGTCAATGGGTTTCGAATGGATTATTTTTAAAGAATACCAAAGCAAAGTCAAATTTATGGCATCTAAGGCTGGTGGGTGCATATGTATGATGTTATGATGAAGTCCTCTTTCTTCAGTAGCATATGGTGAAATCCTTTTTCCTTTCCGAACTATCTTCAATAGCATATGGTGAAGTCCTCTTTCTTTCCTAAATGATCTGGGCAGTTAAACCCTTATGTTCTGCCTTTGCTATGGCAACGACGTTTACCAACTCCTGGTAGTACTCAATCCTATGACAAGCCACTTGGCTGTGGACTCTTGGCTGAAGTCCTCCCTGGAACTTCCATGTTTGCATCTTCTCTGTAGAAATTAGGTGAGGTGCGAACCTCCCCAATGTCATAAACTTGGCAGTATACTCTTCCACAGATAATCTATTTTTCTGCTTTCAGAGGTCCTTCATTATTGAAAAAGTTCATGTAACGGTGGATCAGGAACTTCTCATACGAACAACCCCTAACTTCAGGTCTAGGTGCATGCACTTGCTGCTGTTGCTGATATCTAAGCACGTCAGTTAGCAGACGTATTGCTTCAGTGAATCCTTGCCCTCCGTCCATTGGAGGATTCTGATCTTCCTCGTTGTTATCTCCACCAGAGTTCTTAGGTAATCTACCACACGTCATGTGTTACTTCCTGAAACACATGTGTACACGTATCAGATACACGTACTAACTCTTATACTTCAAGAAATTCAAACCTAATGAAGACTAAAATTTCAAGCCTAATATTTGGTGCATTTCCTAAGGACATGTGGATTTATAACCTAGAGATGTATTGCTCTGATACCACCCGTGACGCCCCCAGATTCTGCTGGGGATCAGACGGACATCTGAAGCGTCGGAACATGCAACATAAGGTTACCTATCCCCGTTCATGACAGATAAAGATACAATGTTCCTAACATATATCTAGCATTATGCAATATTCGTAGCGGATAATTTTTTTCTTGAACAATACTATGACCTTCTTGATTACATCATGAGTCCCAAAGGTTTGTAATCATAAGAGTACTGGAGACAGAGCTCCTTAAGTACAAGCAGGAACTAAAGTAACTACCAGGCTAATCCATTGAGTACCTTGCACAACTCAGTCAAGGATGCCATAATTCTAACGATAAATGGGAGCATTGAGGCTATGAGCTCCGCATCATGTCGTCGCTGTTTAATCTACCGTCTCCAGTCGATCATCTTCTGAAGCACCTCCTAATTCTGTCACATGATCTACCATTCTGAGGAAATGGTAGTTGAGACTACTACATGAAAATTTGAATACAAATCTCAGCAAGTTAATAGATAACTTAACATACAGTTTACAAATGCAGGCATGGCAGTAAAAGCATGAATGCAAAATCATAATCATAAATAAGTATAACGTGACTTGACATATAACATGGCATGAACTGACATGACTTGAACTTGAGCATAGACTGAACTGAAACTAAACTTGACATGACATGAACTTGAACGTGAACTGACTTGGACATGAACTTAAACATGAATGTGAACATAAACTGAACTTGAACTGAAATTGAATATGAACTTAACGTGAATTGAAACCTGAACTAAGCGTGAACTTAAAACATAAACTGAACGTGTACTTGAAACATGAACTTGAAACATGAGCTGAATGTGAACTTGTAACATGAACTAAACGTGAACTTGAAATATGAATTGAACGTGTACTTGAGCTTGAAATGTATTCTTGTCTCATGGAGTTACCACGATGTTCTTGTCTCATGGGATTACCATAATGATATTCTTGTCTCATGAGGTTACCATAATTATAGAGTAATCTTGTCTCATGGGGTTACCATAATAGAGTAATCTTGTCTCATGGGGTTACCTTAATAGAGTAATCTTGTTTTATTAAACGTGATAATTAAAAGTGAAATGTGGGTGCTACACGAGTCCCCTTGAGCCATGTGTCTCTACTGATTACAGCATCACGACACATGTATCTGTACTAACTGTGAGTGTGTTAAGATATGTGTCAGTTCACAAGTATATGCACTTGTTGTGGACACACGTATTGTAAGTGCTAGTTCACAAATATCTGCACCCGCACGAGTACGTATAAAAAGAAATTGAAATGTGGGTGGAACCATCGGCGTTAGTGCCTGCTGCGCTCCGGTGACTAGTTAATTAGGCTTCATTCGCAACTTATTGACCTTACTTTGTCAATATAGGAAATTTTACACTAATTTAAACACTCTAGCGTAAACAAAGGATTTCTATTAGGATATTACTCGATCCTAGCACTTAGGGTCGTGATAGACGTAAACAGACTTAAAAGGTTGTTCCCAAGATACACAAATTGTACTCGAGACAAACCGTGACATGAAACGAAAGGGTAGAAGTCCTGACGTAACGTAACATGTCATGGACGTGAGATGAAAGACATGACGTGACGTATAATGAGACAGAAAATGTTTCGTAGCATAGAAAAAATTTCATAGTATGGCATAACATGTAACGTACAACATTTCGTAACATGGCATAACATGTAACATACAATATTTCGTAACATGGCATAACATGTAAGTATAAAATTTCATAACATGGCATAACATGTGAGACAATATTTCGTGATATGACATACGTGTAACAGGTAGCATTACGTAACATGATATACTTATAACATATATACTTATAACATACGTGTGACAGAATAAATTATGTAACAGATAGTCATGAAGTGACATGGCATGTATGATAACATACATACATAAACTATAGTTCCATTACCCATTACCCATCACACATACACAATAATCTTATAGTAAGTTAAGAGCTAACTTACTGTGATCGTCGCATTTTACGAGGTAAAGCACGAAACACGAGAAACTATAAGTAGGAGTTCTAAATGTTAGAAACTTAATCACTGAGAAATTAGAAACATGAAAAAATGCTAACTTAGAGTAAAATTATTATTTTACCCTCTACATGTGGGAAATGACAACTTTACTCCTAACGTAAGAATTTCGCATCCTAATTTCAAAAGTACCAAAATTTACATTCCTCATGCATATTTTGTACTAAACTCAAATATCAACTTAGAAAGATTTAAAACCAAACATAACTATGAAAAATGACGTAGGGCCGAAACCATCAAAGGCCATTTCTCTTTGATTTGTGTTGCAACTTTATCCAGCTCCAAAAACCGAAATATTGCAACAAAGATCCTCATATCCTAAGTTTAAAAACATGGTTAAAACATCCAACAAAATTATGCTTCACATAATCACAAAACTCTTTAGTAAAAAGATCCAAACTTTTTAATTATAATACAACTCTTGAATCGTAAGGTTGACCTATCTCAAAACATTTCCAAGGACTCCAAAAATTCAAACTTTCTTCTAACATGCTCATAACACAAACCTAAGAACTAACATACTTTTAATCAACACATAAAAGTCACCACAAATTACAAAACATCACTTGAAGTACTAGACTCCATTCTTAGTCCAAAAACATAATTTCTTTCCCAACTAGCTTTGATTGAACACTTGATGCGAGGCATTCTATGGTGAGGTCTTCAAACCAAAACATCACATGGCTTAAACATGTGTCCTAAAGTAGATCCAAGCATTAAACTAAAATCATATGGCTAAAAATAACTCAAAACATGGATCTAACTAAAAACATCAAACTTTTGACCTAACCGTATAATCTCTAGCATAAAAACTCACATCTTTGAAACCAACGTCAAAGAACTTCAAATTAACATCCTAACATGTAGATAAAAGGCTTAGGGTCATCAAATAAAAATATCAAAACCATTGGAGTAAGATTAAACTACAAAAGACTTAAACTTTCTTAAAACAAAAACTATTTTTCCTCTTCCAGTTTCTAAGCTTCTAGATCTGAGAAAGTCTTTCATCAAAAGTTTTAATCATGCAACTAATCTCAAACCAAAATTCATATATACATTTCAACAATACTCCATAAAAATTTTGGACCACGATTTGTCCATTAGCTTAGTCAAAAACTCCAAAACTCATCACACTATCCATATTATCGCCCGTATTGACATTTCCACGGTTAAAACAACGTTTTACAATCAAACGATCATGAAATCAAACAAACAAGCTACCCACAAAAACTATACTCAAAGAAAAAGAACTTTAATGAATGAATCATTGTGGGACGATACTTACAAGGGTTCCAAAAAGGGCATGCAAAAAGCCTCTAGAATCTGCCCGAGAGAGTCTCTAAGGGTTTCTTTCCAAGAATGTGAGTGAAAAGTGGTGAAGTGGGGGAAGTAGTGACCTAAACGCCTCAAGTACTTCTGAAAAGGGAGATATGACCTTGTATGACACCTTGATGTATGGTGGTTATGTCACAAAAATGCAAGAATAGTGAGTGGTTTTCAGCCAAAGAAATATCCAAGAGATGGGTGGTGGTGAGGTGGCCTTTGGCCTTCACATCATGCACAACTTTGGCATGTTATGGGCAGAGGTTGGTCTGCCATAGGTGGGGGAAAAACTTCTTCAAGAAACTTTGCCAAGTGGCCAAAATTCATGGGCCTTAAACAAGTGGGCTTCTTTGGGGTTTAGAGAGGGTTTGGTTAGGGTTTGAGATGCTATCAAGCCCAATTCTAATTTTTCTTGGCCCAATCAAATTTTCAAGATTTAAAGGGGTGGATAATGATGTCATAATATGGATTTGGAGAATTAATAGCATGTGAAAGTGATTAAACACAATGCTAGAAATCGGATCAAATAGGGTTTAAATAGGGTTTGGCTTAGGTGGCTTGATCTCACACCTTGATTTATTCACAATCCATCTCATGGTTCCTCTTGGTGACAAGTGTCCAATACTATTCACCAAGTATGGCTAAGATCTTGCTAAGTGTCCAAATAAAACTTCTCTAACCTAATTTGGACATTCCACACTGTGATTCTGAACATACTACGCTAGGTGCTACTATTGAGGTTACTATTTATTCCAGGAAAGTGAAGAACAAATCGAGTCTAATGGCGTAGACCATATCACATTTTGACACATCTAACTATCTCAAATAAATAAAATTGTGCTTCTAGCACCATAGTGAGTGACAACACTGACAGACTAAAACCAACGCGATTGGCTATAAGTTTTCACAATATTTCGAAAGTCTAAAGAAATTGCACCATTGAATTTCTAGTGGGCTATTACAATAAATGTCATATTTATTATCTGTCATGCATAATTTATCTTTGTACACGTTAGTTGTAAACTTACTGAGATTTCAAGGAATATTACTGTGGTAGTCTCATACCATTCTTCCTAGAATGGTAGAAGTTGTATTAGGATCGGAGGAGACTGACCAGGATGGACCAATGGATACAATTGGTTGAGGAGGAGCTAGACCTGGAGCAGATATTAGATTTGATTCTGATGTTCATGGCACTAACTCTTCATACCTTAGAGCGTATGAAAGAGTTGATCTAACTATTGAGACTTGGTTTTAAGTACTTGTATTAAGGATGTGCTTTCTTTAAATTTGAAGTTATGATGGTTATTAATGCAATTGGAATGTTTAGTTCATTCTGGCATGAGTTTTATTTTAGTCCCTTATTCCGCAACGATTATTCTATACTGCTAGTTGCATACTAAGATGCATTAGATATTAGCTATCATGAACGGGGGTATGTAACCATGTGTTGCATTTTTTGACGCTCCAAGTCTCCGTTACATCCCAAGCGGTGACCTGGGGGTGTCACAAGGCATGAATATCAATGTTTTATATTTTGTTCTGGTGATTATTCTGTTTTAAGTACTGAAACGATATATTTCAGTACCAGTGTGTTCTAACGTATCGTTTCTTGATTAGCTATATATATAAATATAAACTGATAATTAATAAAATAAATACATATATATTTAAAGCACTAGTATTGGATTATGCATCTGCATATCCATCTACATATTTGCATAATATGACCTTAAAATAGTCTGTATTGGATTATGCATATTCAAAAATTTGCATAGATATGAACAATGTTCCTACAAATTTGAAGATGCACTGTTCACTCTCCAAATCTTATTTTATTACTTTTTTCTGTCTCCTCCCCCTCTCTCTCTCCACTAACAGATAGAATTTTAGGAAAAAAATTCTATTGAGTGCTAAATGATAAAACTTGCAATGGTGCTAATTGCAAAATATAAAAAATAAATTTAAGAAAAAAATAAAGATGCATAATCCAATGTGTGAGTTTTTCTTGATATGCAAAATCAATCTTCAAAAGATATAATTTTGCATATGCATATAGAGAAACCAATGCAAAATCAATCTCTATATGCGCGCGCGTGTGTGTGTGTATATATATATATGGAAGAATTGAAAATTTAGAAAATAATTATTCGTTGAAAACATTAGAAAAATGTAGAGATATTGTGTTAAAATATAATATTAAAAAATAATAAATTGAATTGAGATTCAAAGAAAACAAAAGAAGAAAAATAAAAGAGTTGAGAAATTATTAAAAAAAAAGAGAATAAGATGACATATTTAAAAGTTCAAAAAATTTAAAATCATTTAAATGCTTTTTAGATTTTAAAATCACATGAATGCCACTTAGATTTGGAATTTACAAGAATATTATCCAAACTCGAAAGTTACACAATTGTTAGTTAAACAATCTGATAAGTGTTATTTTTATGTGATTTTTTTTCACTATTTTATTTATGAAAAGTGTCATTTTCCCTTCAATACTATTGAGTTTATTTTATTTCTACATATTTTTATTTATTTTCTTGGATTTGAAGGAATGTGAATATTTAGTGCAAAATGAGAGCATTTTGGTACAAAAGAAGAGACTACGGATCCAGACTGATGAGAGGCAGCGAAATCTGAAGAAGAGCCGATGAGATTTGGGCGAGTAGCCTTGTCTCGAGGGCGGCAAAGAGATTTTTCTTGCCCAAAGGCAAAAAGACTTACCTCTTTGTAGGCGAGGAAACTCGCGACTAGAAGGCGCGACCAAAAGGTGCGAAGATTTGGCGACAAGACTCTAGGTGATTAGATTGGGTGATTAGTCTAAACGACCAACTTAAAAGACCAACCTAAACGACATCGTGTGTAACAACTAGAAAAGGCGAGAGGAGTCTTTCATCTCGGTCGGGAGTCTTTCCACTCGGTAGGCGAGGAGAGGGCCGTGTAGTCTTTGTGACCTCCACGCCCGTTCATTTGTGACCTCCACGCCAGTTATATTTAGTGCACACAACATCTACTCGGTGAGATAATTCGTCTCGACCAGGATCAATCTGCTGCTGACGACCAAATCCTTTCTAGTTTCACAATCAATCTTTTGGCGACCACATCCTCCCGAACCCCGCAATTCAAACTGCATATTACTGAATCTTCCATTTTAATTAATCCCGTTATTCTTGGGATAATTCCTTTTATGTTAATATTTATTTTTAGAAACTATTTTCCATATCTTTAGGCGAGATTTTAGCCACAATTATCTTGTTTCCATATTTGAGTTTCGACATCTATTTAATCCTTTCTTGTGGGATGAATATAGAGAGTTCTGAATCGGAGTCGAGAGTTTTTATATTTTAGAGTCTGAGTCTGAGTTTAGAGTTCCAAAATTTATTCTTTAAGTGTTCTTTTGAGAAGGCGGAATTGGAGGGCAGAGACGAGAGCCGCATGCTTTATCAACTGACTTCAACGAAGAACACTAATTTTTTCTTTTTCTTTTTAATTCCATTATGAACTAATTCTATTTTCTAGAACTTTGATGTAGCCTAGCATTGAACACACAATATATATTCCAAGTTATTTTATTTTAAATTTTTCCATGATTGAGTGTTTATTCATTGTTTTTAATGCTTACAATTTTCTAACTAACTATTGTTCGATCTTTTGGATTGCAATGAGACCGAGAGGTAATTTTTTATTAAAGCTCTAGGATTAAACATCATTAGTTGAGCGAAAGCAGAGATGCTTTACCGCGACTAGTGTAATTTTCAAGAAAAATCCAAAAAACTTATTGAGTCTCCAATTAGTTAAATTCACATAGAAATATGGAGTTATTAGTTGGAGATATTTTTGATATTGTTCGAAAGAAAATATTGAATAGTTAAGGAATTTTTATCATCAATTTGAGATAATTGGGATTCTATAACAAGGAAGAATAAACTGTGTGGGATTTGCTAGGTGAAGTCAAATGCTCTAGATCTATTATTATTATCTTTAAAATCTTAATTTTAATCCTTTTGTCTTCAATTTAATTTAGATAATCTATTCTTAAAATTTCAGTTTTTCAAATAGTAATTAATTTAGTAAATTTCAATACTCAACAACATAATTATTCCCTGTGGGTTCGATATCCGTTTTTTTTTAAAACACTTTACTACTTGTTACGATTTTTTGCAATTGCAGATATATTTTTATGCGAACACAATCCAAAACAAAATGTTGTCTGGAATAGCCGGAACACGATGGAACTTGGAACGAAATGGAATGATGATGTATAGTATACCGGGTACTACACCAAACAAAAAATTCCAGCCGGAACGAGACAAAATTCAAAACTATGATTAGTACATATATACGGGTGAAGCTAAAATATGAAACTTGATTGAAAAGTGAAAGGCACTTGTAATTATATATAAAATGGTATTCTCAAATCATATAAATTGAAAAAGTACTTCAAAATTGATCGAATGAGTTGCTGCTCAATTGGTATGTTCTTGTAAAATTAATTAAGGGTAAGGATCATGGGTTCTAGTCCCTATAGGTGTGTTCTTGTGAAATTATTAGGCACGTGACTTATGGGCTTCAATTCATTGCACCATAATTACTTTTTCTTTTTTTTTAAAGCAGTAATAATTAAATTTGAGAAAAAACTAAACTGCAATTGTGGACTCGTTCGATTCTTTGTTTCTTTTTTGTTTTTCCCTTTAACTGCCTAAGCAAATAAAAACTTATTGTTGATATTCATTTACAACCTTCGAATTATTGATTTATTGTCACGATATTGTGTAAATTTAAAATTTAGCTATCAGGCACTTCAATTAATTGGAGGTAGAGTCGTGGGTTCTAGTCCCTACAGATGCGCCGTTTCTTTGTAGTAATAAAGGTGGATGAGAAGTTGTAAATCTAATCACCATGGATTGACGTGCAAGTGCTGCAAAAGGAGACATTATGCTGGAGAAAAGAGGAGAGCACATACCGGAGAAAGTTAAGGAAAATAAATCATATAATGTGAGGAACTTGCCTAATCAAAGGGACGCACGAGTGGTGAGGAAGACGAGTAACAGATTAACAACGATGCGAGCAAATGCAATCGGGATGAAGGTAGTCAAGCGAGCAATGCATTATGGCGATGGCGACATGATGAGAAGCACAAGCAAACAAATCGAACGTAGCCTTAGGCGAGCAACGATCAAGGAGAGACCAAAGGGACACACATTCTATATCGGGTGAGCAAAGGCATGTTGACAATACATAAGGCGAGCTACGCGTAATGCAGAAGTGGTTTAGGGAGAGCCCTGGTGTGGCGCCCTCGGCCCTTGGTAGTGTACTTGGTGAGGATCCGAAGTGCTAGGGGTATTAGCTGGCCGGCAACACCCTAGATCTTACTCAGGGTTAAGCGTGAATTCTCGATTGAATACACGACAAGTGAAATAATTTGCAGCAGAATAAGCGAAGGGATTAGTCAGAGACTAATACTAAATTTACCAAATATTTGTAGCAATTATATTGTACACTTTCATTAATTCATCACTTACATTAACATACAATAAATCGCACATGATTTATCGCCTATCTAAAATACACATCTTAAAAAATAAAAATATCTATTAATTGAAGACAAGCCTCCGTGTCTAAACCTTGGGCAAGGTTGGTCCTTCTTCATCGGGAAACTCTTCCTGGGGGGAATTTGCATCAAGATCTACAGTTTTGGTAAATGAAACTGCAGATGGGAATACGACAATGAGGCTTCTAAGAAATTACCATAAGTTAAAACCTATGATAGTACTATTAATGAGCGACAATGGAGATGAATATGCATACATTATCTCATTTTAATAAAGCCATGAACACATAATTTATGCATGGCAATGAATCACACTCCAGGTAGAAACAAATGTATTCATAGTCATGGCAAATGATCACCCTCTTCATAAATCTCATGGATAGAAGTATGGCAACGAATCATACTCTGAGCAAATCTCAATATGCATAGTCACTATTAAGTTGAGGAATTACCCTCTTATTAGTACACATCAAAGCCATAATTTCTCATTTCATAAGCACCAACAAGAAATCACCCCACCGTTTAACACGCGGAATTACTCTACCTGGCCAACGTGCAAGCTCGAGCACCAAATCCAGAACCAACCAACTTGGAGAATCACTCTACCCGATCAACGCACAAACACACACAGGGACACCATCCATGATAAACTAGAGGACTCTCTTTAATCTTGTTATCAATTAAGGCGAACACGAAGACGTTCCACCCCAATCATCAAGGGGAATCACTCTACCTGTATGAAACTCGTGGCAACGTGTCGTAGTAATATTGCAGGGACTCTTCATGTAAGGAGGAGGTGAGTTACAGAATATACAAAACCCTAAACTTATTACATACTCACAAACATTTACCCCACATTTCCAATATGAACATAGGAGCTAATCTATGTAAACTGTATTTCTAATATTACCATAACGGTGCTGATCTTTCCGTCGCCAGCCTTGAAGTCCCTTGTTTTCTTGAAGACTGTGACCGGAAGAGAATAAATAATTTTTTATCTCAAAAGTGAGATTTTAGCTTTTGTCCAATGCTTTTTATACTGTGGGACTGTCAACCCTAGTTATGACGTTCGCCTAACTTAAAAAATGCTTGAAGAGAGACATTCAATCTCAGCCGTCCATTTTCCCTTTGGACTTGTAGGATGGTAGAGACTTGCAGGGATAAGGCATGCATGTACTCTGCATCTTGTCTTGGGTCAAATCTCACAATCCTTCCCCTACAAAGAGTCTCCCATGTGACATTGGACCATTCCACTTAGATCAGACAATACGGCTTGCATGTTCGTAATTATTTTTTTGTGGGCTCACTCCAGATGTGACATCTCTTATAGAGTAATGACCTCTGTGTACAACACCTGCCACCCTCTGAGCACCTCTAAGTTATCTCTAAGAGCTCTCACGTCTACATCGAGCGTGTCCTTATCTGTTGCCTACCTTTGTACGGTCAGCATACTTGCTCGCCTGGCACAGGGTGAAAAGTCCTTCACCGTTGGGTACTAAACCTTGCCAGGCAATCTTTCTACATAGTGCTGCTCTCCCTTCTCCTGGACTAGCTGCACTTTGCTCACTTGGTCATCTCCTTGTCATCGGCCTTTCATCCTCAGGAGGGGATCTTCTCCCTTGCGTCAGTGCAGTCCTCACAAATGGACAACATAGTATGAAGTCGAAAGTGCCTAGAGATAGCATAGTAGTGCTCAGTGCTCAGATGGTAGCAGGTGATCTACAGAGGCTTATACCCCAAAGATGACGTTTCAATAGGAGCCTACATGGGGAAAAGAGGAATATGGGTTTGTAGACCATATGTCTAACTATGCAAATAAGGCTCAATTCCACGTGAGAGATTTTCAAAAGGGATCTTGTTTTCAAGGCCAACTACAGGAACGTGTAAGTATTGTCTCATCAATATAATCGGTCTCTACCATTCTTCAATCAAGCATACGAAAGGACGATCGAGGCTCACGATTTTCTCTTTGACCAATCAGAAACAAGAATTGTCGGAGCCATGACTTATAGCATGAAATGTATAAAAGATAATTTGCCGTCAGTCTTCATCATATTTTCAAGATCTCTATGTATTTTAATACACACTCTTTCTTTCTTCCTTCTGTTTGGGATTTCAAAGACGTAGCTAAGCTCGAGGTCTTCATTGACAAAGTAGCCAACAATTTCAGTGCAACTCTCAATGTGCATTCACTATTTAGGGAAGTTCACTCCTACAATGATGCTAGTGATATGGGGTAAACATCTTTAGGTATGTTTAGGTATTCATCTTCTACTTCTCAGTCTCTTTCTCTCCCTCTCTCTCATGAAAGTGCATGTTTTCTCATTACGATTACTGACTACTTTAATGATGTGATTTCAAAGTAATTAATGCATTGGTTTCAAGAGGAGTTTTGGGTGCATGTGTGTATGATGAACCCCAAGCCAGAAAGGGTGTGAGTGGTGGAGTGATTCCACGTGTTGCTCGAGTTGAAAGATGTTTCGTGTTGATGTAGTGTAGTGAGTCCACGTGTTGACTTGGTAGAGAGATTCCATGTGTTGACTCGGGTTGAGAGATTTCTCTTGTTGATGTGATAGAGGGATTCCTCGTGTTGATTTGGCTGTAGGGTCCGAGACATAATATGTTACGAGATGTTTACTATGATTTGGGCACTGGGTGCTCTATAAGATTTACGATGGTTCATGGCTATGCTGTTTTACTTGGAGGTTTTGTTCCTCAGTATACTTACCATATATGTGGTTTTAACTTTTATTTATATAAAACTTATGCATTCATATTCATCACCATTGTTTTACTTTGTTAGTGTTGCATGTTATGAGTTTTAACTTACTGAGGTTTTATTGAAATCTCACAATGGTAGTTTCACAATGGTTTCATCCCTCAAAATCGTAGATTTTGATGCAGTTATAGCTTAGGAGGGTTACTTCGAGGAGGGAGGACCAAGGTAGCCTGAGGAATAGCCATGGGGGCTTCCCATTAAGTTTATAATCTTTTGTAGGTTAGGATGTTTAGTCTATTTGGGTGATGAACAATTTGTTATGTAATATTATTTTGGGCGATGAACAATTACTGTTATAAAGTATAGCGATTTGTGGATATTTTTATTAAGGGAAAAGTAATATACAAATCTTTGGTACTATTAACATCAGTCTCTAACTAATAGCTTACTGTTTTCCTCTATGACTTTGATGCACACGTATGCTTGGCATACGAGCACACAAGTTTACGACTTCACGTGAGGGATGTAGCCCACCTGGCATGCATCCCAAGCACCGAGGTTCCTCCCCAAACAACAACTGGGGGTTCCACATGTATTGCAATATGTAAGTATATTACAATGAGATTGAACATGTATGGAATTTTCTTTCTTTTAAAAAAGAAGCTAGAAAGTGAGATGTATTTTAAAACCTCCTCCTATTTGCTTCATCTTTTATAAAAACTAAACAATAAAAAAAGTTAGAATATTATCAAGAAAAAAATGACTTTTTAGAAAGACTTCTATCTCTATTTTCAATTTTAGTAGAAGGTTGTTTTAAGGGACAAAGTAAAGAGAATTACACTTTTCTTAGCCTAGCATCCCCAACTACAATTGAAACTATGATTCTCTAATTTAAGTTCAACGATCGTGAAAGTGTTGAAATAGCTGAGCGAAAGGAAAACTATCCCAAAAAAGATCTTCACAAGTGAAGATGAGTACATGGGGAGGACAATTCAAAACCTAAAATGACATGGAGGTCGAAAATGACAAAAAGTATAGTTATAGATATTTTGCATATTTTTCTAGATAGTGTGTATGTTTCACTTTATCAGGCACGTGACTTGTATGCTTCATTCTGTAATGACCCAAAAGAAATTAAACGATGAACTTCTTTCAACCTTAGAGAATGTCGTAAAATCCTAAACAGATTTCACGAATTGAGCGAACGATTAACTTTTAGTCAGTCAGCACAGTCGGATCCCAACCCACTATGGTGACAAAGTTTCATTTCTATTTATTTAAGGCAATTAAGAATACAATTTGGCAAAACAAATTGCACCATTAATCTCGAGTGAATATTTATGATTTTACGGTGCAATAATAGTTTCCCTCTTTCAAGGATGAATAGTAACCAGAAATGGCTTTTTATTTGATTAAGGCACGTTGGAGTAGAATTTTGGAAAATGAATTACACTACTAGACTTGTATGACCATTTAGGATTTTATGGTACAATAATCAATTCCATAATTTTTTGGGTGAATAGTAACATCAGGGATAGTGCTAGGTGGCAACCGTTTCAAGCAATTGTCAAATCGCCATATAGAATGGCCAAATCCACTTAGAATCACTAAAATTACTTTTTGGTTGGACCCATGACACAATCCTAGCCATTCATTGGAACAATAATAGGACACTTGCCACATGGAGAATGAAGTGCGATGGAATGAAGGGTAAATCAAGCCATGTGATCATGCAACCTAAGCCAAATACTATTCCGACCAACCAAAATACTATTTGGGCAATCAAAAGAGAGTTTCAACCCTAATGAAATTCCAAACCATTGGAATTCAACAAAAACCCTAAATATCATGTGTTGGCCGCAACCCTAAACTTGGTTTCCAAACCCTAAAGTGGTCGATTTTGATCAAGTGTTGAATCACTTGATTAAATCATTTTCACATACTATTTCACTTAATTATACACTCATACACCCTTAACAGCTCTTTTGTATATTTTTAATTATTTTGTGCAAAGAAAATTTTAATTTGGATTTGATCCAGCCAAAACCCTAAATGAAACTATCTTTATACCCGAAATTGAAGCCCAGTCAATTAGGCCCATTTTTGGCCCACCAAAAACCACCACCAAGCTAAGCTTCTTAAGGAAGTTTCTTCCCCCACCCAAGGCCAAGGCTATGGCTGACACACCACTCAGTTTTGAGCCTCAAATAGTCATTGGAAGAGAATAAAAAAGGCTACACAAATCCAAGCCATCCCCTTGGCCAGAATACAACGGGAGACAGTAGTTGTGTAGCTCCTTTGTCCCTCTCCTTTTGGCTACCACCTTCCCAACCAAGGGTCACTCAACCACACTCATGTCACCCCCTCTCTCCATATCACACGCCCCATCCATTTTCATTGTACACTTGGCATTTCCCCATCACTTTCCTAGAGAGAAATTGAGAAAGCTCTTGAGGAAACT
The DNA here is from genome assembly GCA_961763995.1 of Juglans cinerea. Lineage (NCBI taxonomy): Eukaryota > Viridiplantae > Streptophyta > Magnoliopsida > Fagales > Juglandaceae > Juglans > Juglans cinerea. Next base: position 28,695,969 of record CAUIVZ010000003.1, read on the forward strand.
TTTTGGCCTTTTTTGCCTCTGCATTTCTAGCCCTTTGTAAGTCAATTTAGATGACATAATCTTCATGTATTATGTTCAAATTTGAGTCTAGTTTACATGGTATATGTTGGAAGATATTTCATTAAGTTTTAGTTGGTGAAAGTTTGGTTGGATGATGCAAAGATCCTGGTGGTGACAGTTCTTGATGTTTGGCTGAAACTTTGAAAGTTTTGTGCAGTGTTTGGTTAAATCTTGGGTAGATCTTGCTATAGTGAAGTGTTGAAATATTTATATGCAAGTTAGGTTTGGATTCATAGTATGTTAGTATTTTTATAAAAGAGTTTTGCATGATTCTGAAATGTTAGAAACTAGATGACTAAAATTAGTTTCTATTTTGGTGAAGTTGTGATTGTAGGTTATGGAAACTTGATCTAATAGATTTGAACTTCACATATGTTGTTCTTGAGGCTTTGATATATTTGTTAAGAGTTTATTTTCAGAGAATATTGGTTTATATTTTGTTATGGAATGATTTAATACATGCAAGAGTTTGTGTAAAACGCAATCTAGAGGCTCTCGGATATGTGTTGTTGTTTGGATGACATTTTTGTCAAGTCGTGCTAGGTTTAATTCTTAGATCAAGTTAAAAATTTAATATGACATATATGGTTATATTTATTGAAATTTTTTGCATGAAAATCAATGATCTAGTGATTTTGTTTTAAGTCCAAAGCATTCTATACACAGTTTTGAGGTGTCATGCAAACCGATTGTGTAGGTTGTATTTTTGAGATTTTGGTTGTTTAATCAAGTATGATATCACTTAGGTTTGAATGATGAATATCTTAGGAGAGTATTTATGAAATTTTGGAGTCCTTGGAGTTATCAAGGGTTGGTTATATTTGACCTAAACTTGGTGTTTTGGAACTTTTGTTGATATAGTGAGCTTATGATTTTTGTGAAATGTGAATGTTGATGTTTTAGTAAGATTTTATAACCTAGGATGTGATTTTTTAGTGTTGTAAAAATCGGTTTAAGCAATTAGTTGATGGTTGGTCAAATTGCAACAAAAATAATGTTTTCGCCTATAAACATGAATCGGCCAAGAATGTTTCTCCTAGTCATGTTATTTTTTAATTTTTTAATTTTTTCTGATTTGATATTTGGTTTTAGGATAAAATTTACATGAAGAATTTAAATCTTGGTAAGATTTGGAGTTAGTATACAAAATACTTATTTTAGGGGCAAAGTTGTAACTTACCACAAGTAGGATGGTAACTTTTCAATTTTAGCCAAACGTCAATAATTTTTTTGTTTCTAAATACTTAATGAGATATTTAATCTTACAAATATCTCATTTCAATTCACGACTTTTACGCTCATTTTTCGTAACGCTAGTCACTGTAGGTTAGCCTTTAACTTACTCTCAATGTATTTATGTATACAGTGGTAAGAATGATACTATTGAATTCTTATCACTTATGATTGTTATAAATTATTATAATATGTTATGCCGTGTCATTTATTACAGTTCATGCTTATCGGTTACATGCCATGATATGTCATGTCATCTGTCACACATTCATTTTGTTACATGCCATGCCATGTCACATGCATTGAGTATTTCATGAAATATTTTCTAGTCATTTAGAGTTTTTTATTTTTATCATGACCCCAAGTGCTAGGATGAGGAGTATCCTAGTGGAATTTCTTTGTCCACGCTAAAATGTTTAGACTAGTTATGCAATTATATGGGTTGATAAAGTACCGTTAATAGGTTTTGAATGGGACCTAAGTAACTGGTTGCCAGAGTGAATTCAGGCACCTAATGCCGGTGGTGCCAACTACATGTTTATCAGTTTTAAATCAGTTCAGTTATCAGGTTCGGCTTCCAAATATGCCCACATACTCCTATTCATGAAGTACTCACAACTGGCGCAGATGTCTGTGATGTGATACGGTACCGTTAGGAGCACACGACTCAATGGGACCGGTGTAGCATTCACAGTTTCACATTTAATCAACCATGTATATGTTGAATAAGGTCTCATGTTCATGTCACGTTCATGTCAAGTTATGTAATGTTCAGTTCAGTCAAGTCACGTTGTGTCTATGTGCAGTCACATTATTTTCTCAAGTTAAGGATATGTCATGCTATTTGCCAAGTCATGTCACGCATGTTTATGTCCATGTCATGATGCATCCAAGCCATTTTAGTATCATGCTTGCATATGTATACTGTTGGTAGCTTACTTGTTGAGATTTGTAAACAAATCTCACTTGGTAGTCCCAGGGAATGGTAGACGATGTGTTAGGATCTCGAGAACCCACACATGGCAGACTAAACAAGCTTAAATAGTCCTCAGCATGACGGAGATGACGAGGAACTGTTAACTTCGGTTATCCACTTTTTGGATGCGATTTTATATATCATAGCCTAGATGCGTGAGTGGCTTAGCAATTTAGTGCAGTAGTTCTATTTTCATTTCCAAGCTTGTAATTATGGAGCACTGTCTCCATACTTATTTTGTTACGAGCCTGTTGGACAAGTGTTGTAACCCTTTTGGGTATCAATTTATTATGTGATTTATGAAGTATGTTTATATTTTTGGGATATAGTACTTCTTGTACATGTATTGCTTAAAGAAGAAAAACAATTGTCTGCTGCGAATATTGCATACTATTAGATGCATGCTAGGCGCACTGTATCTTTAATTATCATGAACCGAATATATAACTTTGTATTGCATGTCTCAATGCTTCAAGTTCCATCAAATCCCAAGTGTGGGTTGCGGGCTGGGCCTTACACGTTCCATAGCAATTAGAAGTAATTTTTCTAAGCACTAAGAACTAAACTCGAAATAAATTTGCAATTGTGGACTCGTTTATTCTTTGTTTTTTTTTTCTCCCATTAACTGCCTGAGTTAATCTAAACTTATTATTTATACATTTACCTCCTTCCAATTATTGATTTATTGTCATGCTATTGTATAAACCTAAGATTTAGCTATTAGGCACTTTGATTAATTGAGGGTAGAGCTTGTGTTCTAATCCCTATAGGTGCATCCTTGTTTGTAGCAATAAAAGTAGGAGAGAAGTTGTGGGTCTAATCACCATGAGGTGGCACACTTGTACCACAGAAGGAAATGATGTGTCGAAGAGGAAAGGAGAGTACACACAGCAAAAAAGATCAATTGAATTAAAGTATATATTGCAATATAAAGATATTGTGAAGATAGCATAGCAAATATTGGTGCTGAAGGTTCCTTTGTTTTTTTTCTCTTAATTCTATTGATCATTTACTATAAGCATTGATGGTCACATTAAGTTAGACAAAGCTGGATTCCGTCAAGGTGCGGTGTAGAAGTAAAAAGGTGTCAATTTGAAATTAGGGTAAAATCAAGGACCAAAGTGCAACTTAGGCATCCTTTGGGGACTTAATTGCAAAAGTCAAATTCTTTGGCAGATTCTATATTTATAATTTCTTTTTAGAAAATTTACTTTGCTACGACCTCGAGCGAACCTAACAGCCTCGGGTTGCAGGAGTCCCCTTCTTGCTAGTGGAGGCTAGAGGAACTTAAAATTAAATTAGAAGGCTACCCAAAGTCTTAATTGAGACGAAGTCTTATGTGAATGTGTTAATGTGTGATGAAAAGAACTAGGCATCCGCACGTGTTTATTAAGGGGACCATAGCATATTGCTAATAACGAGGAAATGAAAAAGAGAACAGAGATCGAAGACGGATATGTATGTGCTTGTGATCTCATATACATGCATTGTTTTACTTATTATAATTGTCATTGCATATTACTATTTTCCTAACCAACTTGGGATTAATTTACTAAGATTTTATAATCTTACCGTGGTAGTCCAACTTCGGTGCCAAATATCGGAATCGTAAACTTTGAAAATCACTTCCTAGGGAAAGGAGTACAAGGAGGAACCGTAGGAGAAAAAAGAGGAATGAAGCAGAGGGCATGTATTTGATTTAAGTTGGAATAAGATGATGTATTATAACTTTTGGTGTTTGATTTAATGTTGTGTGTTTTGATATCTCTGGTACAAGATTTAGTTGAAGTTGTCATCCTCCTTAGTAGCATGCTAGGTTGCATGCATGCATTATTTGTATGTGAAGGGATTTGTTACTCGGTGTTATACGTTCTGACATCTCACTAACCCGTTAATTAGCTAACTGGGAGTTGAAACTAAGAGTGGCAATATGTGACACCGCCCATAAACTCAACACGAATACGGTACGAAATTAGTGGGTTTAAAATTGGGTCAATATAGGATTGACCAGTTAAGATATGATTAATAAAAGGGTCAATAATAAGTCAACCCACAATAACTCGTTTAAATTTTACTTCAAAATTACAATTATATTATTGTTGAGTTGTAATATCGGTATTTCTCAATATGCTTATGTTTTTATTGTTGGGATTGTAATTCTGGACCTATGCTCATATTTGTTATGGTATGGTTTGTGATATTAATTTTATTATATATTAAAATTTGAAAAATATTGATATTTTTTATTATTACACAGTCATATTGTATTTTTTTTACATAGTGGCTACCAATAAATAAAGCTTTTAATTTTTATATAAAATTATGTTAATCGTGTCAAATGGATTATGAGGTTGTGAAGATTTTTTGTAAAAATAGTTAATTTATCACAACAAGGTACGCGGACTTGTAAATAAAACAATTATTTGGTAATAAAGGACAAGGAGAAACTTCTTTCAATAGAAATTAGTCGGTAGGGAGGAGGAGTACCCTAGTGACTTGTTCTTTGTATAATGAATGGAATCCTTCACCAAACAGAAATTATCTCGAGAAAGTTCAGGATTTTGAGCAATTACATGAGAATAATTAGGAAAGAGAGACACCGCATAAATTAAATAAAAAAATTAAAAAAAAATGATATTGCGAATCTGCAATATTAGTTACTGCCAAATATATATCTATTCATGCCCCTAAATGTAGAAAATGACTACACAGATAAACTTTGAAGATGCTGACCTTCCAACCTAACGGCCGAAATCCCGTGCACCAATCACGCGCACTCTCTCTCTAAATTTGGCACTCACGTTTGTTGGGCACATCGAAGCAAAGATCCAGTCCGTTACAAACATACTCTCTACGATTCTCATTCCGTTTTTTCCCAATCTTCCCCAAATCCCGATCTCCCTTCAACTTCCTCTTCCCTTTCTTTTATCCTTCCATCTCTCTCCGAGACTTTTCCACCACCGATCGAATAGTACCATTGATTTCTGCTTTCCGATTTGGGTTAATCATGAATTTCAAATCTCTTTGGCGCCGTAGGAAGAAATCCGCTTCTTCTACCGGTGCCTCCGTCGCATCATCAGCTATCAGCACCAACTCGTTACCGTCTCGCTCCCCGTCTCTGAATGGCAAGGCCGCCCAGATCGCGGAGCTGGAGCAAATTTTCAAGAAGCTCGACGTCAATGGTGACGGCAAGATCTCGTCTTCCGAGCTCGGATCCATGATGAACAGCCTGGGACAAACGGCCACCGAGGAGGAGCTTCAGAAAATGATCCGAGAGGTAGACGCCGACGGCGACGGCTTCATCGATTTCCAGGAGTTTGTCGAGCTGAATACTGAGGGCGTCGATTCGGCGGAGGTGTTGGAGAATCTGAAGGACGCGTTCTCGGTCTACGATATCGACGGGAACGGGTTGATATCGGCGGAAGAGCTCTATAAGGTCATGAAGAGCCTGAATGACGAGTGCTCGCTTGCCGAGTGCAGGAAGATGATCAGCGGGGTCGATCGCAACGGCGATGGAATGATCAGTTTCGATGAGTTTAAGGCCATGATGATGAACGGCTCGCGCATGGATTTGATGGACAGATGATCATCATCCTCAACATTCGCACATCCGATCCACGAATGATCCATCCTTTGATTGACCGGACGTACGTAGTCGGATTTGTTTACTTTTCATTTCTACTAGCTAGGCAGAAGGGTATAAAATTAATTCCACTACGCACTTGATGGTGAAGATTTGTGAATATTTTCAGATCTTTATTATCTAATTGTTAATTCCATTTCAATTCTTTCCATTTTCTTGGTTTTAGTTTTTCCGTGATTTAGTAATTTAATGTTCTGTTATGATCAAATTAATGTGGGTCTTAATTGGTCACATTTTACGTGAAAAATGATATACATCTATTCCTTTCAGCATTCAAATTTAAATAAACAAAAGTTTTTCTCTGAACTAGATCGATCTAAGAAATTTCTTCAAAAATTTCTCATTTTCCTTTCTTTATAACATCTAGAATTTCTTATTTCTTAAGAATATGCACCTCTCAAATGCCCAGATGACAGTGATAATGTAAGATCGATTCAGATAAAAGTTGTTTGGATCGGGAGGAAATCTTAATTTGTTAATTTAAAATCTTAACCAATAGTAAGGTATTTCACTGGACAACGGCACACCTATTTTCTATGATCTTCGTTCACACCCATATATTCCGGAACTGAAAATATGGCTGCGGTGCTCATGTTGTTAATTTTGGATTATGTGCATGGAGAATATGCAGTCCTCTTGTCATTTTTGTCAATGATTTTCGTTATTTTTTTCTTCCATCCTCTGATCTGTTCTCTCAAACAGGAAATTTTGTAGTCAATTGAATCGCCTAATCATATCATTTTTTTCCCTTTTTTCTTTCGCTTTTCTATACTTTGAAGAAACACATGATTCCTGTTGGGTAGAGCTTGTGCCGAGAAAATTGAATGGACGCGTGATTATTAAATTCTCAGCTTTTACATTATTGTGTTGGTTCCACGCGGAAAACAGGCTGTGTATGTAACTGTTTATTATTTCCTCAATTTAAACCCATAATTGAAATAAAAAAAAATGTCCACTTCACAAAAAAAAAATCTTATAAAAATAAAATTCACAAGTTGACATGATTGTGCAAGATTAGTCACGCACTCTTTTTTAAAAAGAGTAGGGTCTACTAGTAAAAAATTAATATTTTCATGAGTCTCATGTTTACTCACTATTTTCAAAATGAATGCGTAACGCTTACGCACTCTGTGACTCAAATATAATTTCTCACAAATTTATGATTCATACTTTTGTGAGATTTTTGTGTTAACCAAACATTTATCTTTTTAATAATAGCAATAATAGTAACTCTAAACTAATTCACAATTATGTTCTTTTATGAATTTTAAAATAATGTATACGAAATTCAAATCTAAACTAATGGCCATAAGTTTCCCATGGCCATATGATATATTATTACTTTAAAAGCGTATGAAATTCGGCTGGCATATATAATAATATATCATATCATTTAATCTATAGAAAATAACCATTATGAAAAATTATATTCTCAATCCTGTAGAGCACACCTAGTTATAAAGTGTTTAGATTTACAAGATAAATTTTAAAGTTTGAATCTTACCACTCAAATCTTACCATTTAAATGATATAGATAGTTTGTTTTATACATTGAATTGAGAATAGAATAACTCAATCATAATATTACCTATAGCGGCCGGTGACAATACGTAACACGACCCTTGAACCCAACACGAATACGATACGAAATTAGCGAGTTTAGGTTTGATATTAATGGGGTTGGATCAGAAGGAGTTAACCCGTTAAGACACCATTTATTAACAGGTCAACCCGCCAACTACAACATTAGTAGCTCTCCAGTACACAACTGTGACGAACATGGTCTAGTCCATGCTGTAAACCTCTACAGACCACCGTCTGAGAGACAACACAACTTTTTCCAAGACAGAATTTACAAACTCCATACTCTATCTAAGACGAAGTAAATGACACACTCTAATGGACAAAGTCCAAGAGACACACTCTATGGACGAAAGTCCAAGAGACTGTGCTTTTTATTTTTATTTTTCTAAAACAAAAGACATAATTGAAATTAAAGATACATGGAAAAAAATGAATTACATCTTAGAAAGACATAGAACTGCATTTTCAACCTTGAAGGAAAAAAAAACAAAGAAAGTGACTGTGATGGTGCCTGATAGCCACACGCCAACCTGGGAGTATGGTGGTCACTCAGGTCTAAAGTAAGCGGTGGCCCTAGACCATTAGCGGTGGCGCTTGGATTTCACGCCCCCACTTTGGACCACGCGTGTGGCTCACGCGCAGTTCCATTCGGCGAAATTCTTTGCCCGTCTGAAGGATCGGCACCTTGGGAAACCTACAGTAGGGCACGTGGTGGCCTTCGGACACCAGAGAGCAGCAGATAGGCCTTCCGCCATTCCGCCATACTTAGCCTTGTAAAAACAACCAAAAAAAGAAAAGGAAAGAAGAAAACTAAAGAGGAGAGATGAAGGAGGGATGAAGGAGAAGGGAGGAGCGAGCTCCTCTCTCTGCAGGTTTTGATTAGGTGATGGTTTCTAGAGACAATGAAGAGTCTCTCTGTCTAAAACTAGGGTTGGCTAACACCTTAAATCAATCCGATTTAACCCATTTAGATTTTATTTCAAAATTATAATTTTATTATTGTCGAGTTGTAATATTGAAATTTCTGAGCATGCTTATATTTTATTGTTGAGATTGTAATTCTAGACTTATGCTTATATTTGTTATTGTAGGATTTATAATATTGATTTTATTATATGTTACAATTTGAAAAATACTGATATTTTTTTTATTAGGTAGCCTTATTTTTTTTAAGATATTGTGATTACTAATAAATATAGATTTTAAATTTTATGTGAAATTATGTTAATCAGGTCAAATAGATTATGCGTGTTAGTTTAACCTATTTACATAAAAGGAGTTTAAATGAGTCTTGTTGTGTTGATTTATTTCTAATTTAAACAAATCAAAACGAGTGATATGACACGACCCATTATCTAAAAATGAATCAGGTTAGGATTTGAAAATTTGATATGTTTAGTTTAACGGGTTGGGTGGAAAGTTGACCTATATAGTCGAATGTTCATAACTTGACATGATACGAATACGACACGAAAACACAAATTACCAAGAGACACACGCTATGGACAAAAGTTCAAGAGACTACGTGTTTTTTGTTTTTATTTTTCTAAAACAAAAGACCTAACAAAAATTAAATATACATGGAAAAAAAATTGAATTACATCTTGGAAAGACATAAAACTGCATTTTCAATCTTAGAGGAAAAAAAGACAAAACAAGTGACTATGATGGCACGTGAGAGCCACGCGCCACCCTGAGAGTATAGCGGTCAGTTAGGTCTAAAGTAACCGGTGGCCCTGGACCCAGAAAAGCCGCTCGTAGCGGCATAAGAGCACCCTTAGCAGTGGCGCGTGGATTTCACGTGCCCACTTTGGATCGCGTGTGTGGCTCACGCGCAACGCTGTTCAGCGAAATTCTTCGCCCATCTGAAGGATCGGCGCCTTGGGAAACCTGCGGTAGGGTGCATGGTGGTCATCAGATGTCGGAGAGCAGCAGATCATCCTTCCGCCATACTTAGCCCTGTAAAAACAATCAAAAAAAGAAAAGGAAAGAAGAAAACTAGAGAGGAGATGGGGGAGGGATGAAGGAAGGTGGGAGGAGGGAGGAGGGAAGGAGAAGCCGAAACTCCTCCCCCCTCTGCGCAAGTTTTGATTTGGTGGTGGTTCTAGAGAGAAGAAGGAGTCTCTCTCTCTAAAACTAGGGCCGGCTATCACCTCAAATCAATCCGATTTAACCCGTTTAGATTTTATTTCAAAATTATAATTTTATTATTATCAAGTTGTAATATTGATATTTCTGAGTATGCTTATATTTTATTGTTGAAATTGTAATTCTTGACTTATGTTCATATTTATTATTGTAGGGTTTATAATATTGATTTTATTATATGTTAAAATTTGAAAAATACTTATATTTTTTTTAGTAGGTAACCTTATTTTTTTAAGATATTGTGACTACTAATAAATATAGATTTTAAATTTTATGTGAAATTATGTTAATCAGGTCAATGGGTTATGCGTGTTAGTTTAACCTATTTACATAAAAGGAGTTTAAATGAGTCATGTTGTGTTGACTTATTTCTAATTAATTATTAAACAGATCAAAATGAGTGACATGACACGACCCGTTATCTAAATGAATCGGGTTAAGATTTAAAATTTTGATACGTTTAACGTAACGAGTCGGGTGGAAGGTTGATCTATATAGTTGAATGTTCATAAGTTGACACGATACGAATACGACCCATAAACACAAATTACCACCCGTAATTACCTACATAATATTGTGCACTTTTGCACTATAAACTTTCCAATCTCCATCGTTAAGGTACCGCATTCAATTATTATAATATGAAGTTTGAGTCCATGCCATCAATAAGGATTATATCAAACTGCCTTGCATTACTCCATTTTTTAATTCAATTTTTCTGTCTTCAAGTGTTACTTCATCCAGGAAGGAAACAAAGATTTTTATATAGGGCGAAAAAGTATCTTTCAAGTTTTAACAAACTGATACGTAACATGTTTTTATATGACGTGGAACCTCACCAAGGTAGGACACTTTGAACACACTCTTGGAAAACCAGTGGCAGGACCACCTTTTAGCTTGGGAGCTAAAAAAAATAAAAAAAATAAAAAAAAAATAAAAAAATTATGATGTTTATATAAGAAAATATTTATAAAATTTAACTCCCCCTCCAAAAAATTTTCAAAATTTTGCTCCCCAACTTAAAAATTATTTATCATTTTATCACTCTATTGATATTTAAAAGGCATAATATAATTCAAGTTAAATATAACGATATGTATTTTCACATTTTAGTTCAGATATATAAATAGAGTAATGCTAGAGAGAAGACACTATAACAGTGCACACTTTGCACTCACTGCGTGGCTGTTTCTAGTTGATTGTTCCGAATACTCACTTGGGAAGATGTGTGGTCTATATGATGCCACATCATGTGTGCAAAATGGATACTCCCAATAGTGACTTCTATCTATATTTATTCAATAATACAAAAATGATCAATACACGGGAGGCTTTTACAAGCTGGGCTGCACATGAGAACACTGCAGCGAACATTTAAAATTTTGGCCTTCATGTGTAGTCTGTAAAAGCCACCCATGAAGTCCAAAGTTTTGTATTTTATTTTATTCTTTCAAATGAGACTCACATACATCATACTATTGGTTTTCCTTAAACTCAAGATGAACCACATGCCCCTAGGGTTACCCATTCAACCATGGTTAAACTTCTAACTTGAGTCAAAAGCATTATTCATCTCACACATGAATAGTAGTAACCTAAGCATTATGATATTTGCATAGTTTTCTTTAAATTATTTTCTTCACAATTACGATCTGAAACTTTTGGATTCTATAATTGTTTTAAATCACTCTTAGACAACTCTAGAAGGTTAGGCTTAACCCAACTAATGTCAATTGGAACCAAGCTATGTCAATGCCAACACAACCACCAATCGGCACCTTGATGCATCACCATGCACACTTAATCAAACGAGCCCCTAATCTATGCCATTTCCACCATATTTTCAAAATGTAATTGCACCATTCATACCATCTCACCACATTACTCAAGGACCAGACCTAGCAAGGGGTGAAATAATTCCAAGAAAACAAAAGCCAAAACCCAACTATTTTCCCTAGGAGGTATAGTTGGAACCAAACCGAAAGCCTTCAACTCTTCAAGGATTTTCTGCTCTTCAAAGAGCCATCTCCACATGCCACCACCTCTACTCTCTAATCCCAACGAAGTGCTTCAAGGCACTCAATTACACATTTGTCCATTTATCCCCCAAAGAAAAGTCAAACCGATTGGCAATACGAGAGGATTTGCTCATGTCACTCGGCTACCATCCACTTTGCTTTCCTTTCATTTTCTGCACATATATGATCACTTGGTAGCCAATCAAGCCTCCTTTCCTCACCTGAAAAGCTACCAAATGAAGTCATTATACCTGCAAAACAAAGCCATAAGGATGAGAAAAATAAGTGAGGAAAAACTGGCCAGCTTGGAAGAACTCTATGCTTCAAGCATGACTTCACCTTGAAATCTTTTGATTTTTATTTTATTTTCTGAACCAAGCTAGCCCCTGCACCCATAGACTCATTGTAGCACCTGGCCTTGAAGAAATCATGATGAGAATAACACTATTCTCCTGACCAAGGATGACAATCTAAAAAATTTGCACTCATCACTCCATCGCCCACCTCCACCACTCCCAAGCCGCACCCTTCATCCAAACCCATGCCCCTCACCCTCCATGGAGTCCTATAAATATCCCCCTTCACACCTCACTTCCTCACACCACTTCTCAAAGCTTTCCTCTAGATTTCTTGAGAGCCATTCACTCTTAGAGTGAAAATAGTGAGAAACCAAGTGAGTTGAGAGTGTTCTTGAAGTGAGTTGTGTTTGGGAGCTCAAGGGCCACGATTTTTGTAAGTAATCTTATCCTATATTTTGTTAAGTGTTAGAATGACATATTAGGTTTTAATTTATGGCATGATAATGAGGTTTTGATTGAGTTTAATTGAGGTTTATCATAAAAGATGCAAACTGGGTCAGATTTGAGGTATTGATTGAATAATTTGTTTTGGGTTGAGATTTTAGCCATGGCATGTATTGAAACATTTTTGTATGATTTACTAATGTCTTGAAGAAATTTCTTAAGGTTTAAAATTGAGGTAAAAAGTATGCCATGATAGGTTTATAAATCTATATCTTGTGTTGATCATCAAGCATATTTCGGTTTCACTTAGTCAAAGTTTATTTTATGAAGTTTTAGTTAAATTTCCTAAGCTTGATTAATGGTCATTTATAAAAGCCTTGTGATTGGGATAATAATGAAAATTCATGATTTATTTAGGTTCTAAAAATCTCTTTGATAAGGAAAAGCTAGAAACATCATGCATATACTTGGTTGATGGTTTAGTGATGATTTGGCTTTTGAGCAATGCATAAGCCTTGGGATGAACTCGTATGACTTGTATCTAAGTTCTAAACATGTTCCTAAGGTTATGTCCATGGTTGCCACTTGATGAAATTGAGCACACATGCATCCATTAAGGTTAAAGAGTTAAAATCACATATAGGCCCGTATAGATGCATGCCACGGGTAGGTTGAATTTCGCATAGTGTCATTTGATTCTTGCAACTTTAAGGGCATATATGATTTTAGAATATAGAAAATATGAAGTTTGTGAAATTTGGTGAATTTTGGAGTCAAATGGTAAATAGTGAAAATTTAGGGCCTTAGTGGCAATTTTGGAAAAGTATAGGGGCAATTTTGTAAATCCTAATTTTTGAACCCTTTTGATTATGAAAATCTTCCTAGTTATGCAATTCCTAACTTAGAATACCTCTATTTACAGCCACACCAATTTTCTAACATCCGGAAACTTTGTAAGTTAGTCTCTAACTTTCTCTTAGATAATTTATTTATAATTGTTCTATAAACACCACATCCATATTATAAATGTCATTTTAGCATGAAATGTTATATGATACATTGAATATTTGATTATTTTCTTACATGACATGTGAAATTTTCACCATTTTTGGTATATTGCATATAAATGTCATTTTTACATGAAGCTTGCTACATATTCACATGTCATGAAATACATTTTTCAAGTATTGCATGAAAATTCTTGACCCCAAAGGCTAGGATGGGGAATTATCCTAGTGAAACTTTTCTGTCCACTCTGGAGTGAGTAACAATGGAGTGGTAATCCATGGGTTGACAAAGAATCGTCAACGGGCTTCAAATGAATTCTTTTTAAAGAATGCCGGAGTGAATTCATTTATGGCACCTAATGATGGTGGGTGCATATGTCATGATGATATGTTATGATGTTGATAAGTTATGATGTTGATATGTTGATATGTTATGATAAAATGTTATGATACCAATGCATTGGGTTACTATGTCTGCAGACAAAGATGTAGTGATGTTCACGGTGCATATGGAGAACAATGTTGCTACCATACGTTATGTTAATGATGTTAAGAATAAGAAAAGATGTTATGTTTTCAAAATGATGAAGTATGAAATCTTTTCTTTCAAAATGTCATGTTTTTGAAATGAGGAAGTGAAAAAAAAATGTTCTCTGAAAGAGAATGTGCATTAAAGTTTTTCTGAAAAATATTGAAGAATCTAGACGGGAGCAAATACGGATTTTTTCTGCATATCATGCATCTCATGTTTATCAATAATCATGCATATATTATCTATGTGCAAATTGGTTGGTTAACTTATTGAGATTTTAAGTAAATCTCATCCTTGTCGACCCACTACCATTCCCCCTGTATGGTACAAGTTGTGTCAGGACGATCATTCGATGAACAAGATGAGTCTTTGGCTTTAGATGGTTGAGGAGGAGCCTAATCTAGAGATGAGGCTGGATTTGCAATGGCTCTATATACTATAGAGCGGATGTGAGAGTTAGTCTGATTATATAGATTCTATTTTATGGAGACTCTATCTCCCATGTTATGTTGAACTCAAGTGGACCTCTTAAGTGAGAAAGTACCTATTTATGACTTATAAATCATTGGGATGCTTAGTTCATTTTGCATAAACTTTTTTTATCACTCTTATTTCCGCTGAGATTATTGCATACTGCTAGTTGCATAATAGGATACATTTTATATTAACTATCATGAACGGGAGTATGTAACCTTGTGTTGCATGTCCCAACACTCCAAGTCTCCATTCAATCCCAAGAGGTGACTTGGGGGCATCACATTTATGGTCCAAAGGGATAAACTAAAGGCTTACTTATAACCTTACTCCTGCCCTTGATTTGTCTAATTTACCATTGCCTTGTGCTTTACAAATCACTCATTATGGCTTGAATAAATATGGGCACTACTCCCGTCTGACCCACTCACTTTCTTACGTAAATTCCTCATTCCCCGTATCTCCCTATTGCACCTTCACCAATGGTACAATCTTTGATCGTTATCTTTGCTCCTAGTCTATGATCCGTACTGGTCTCTCTTTATATGTGAGATTCAGTTGCAACATATGACAACTCGGACCTAGCCAAGGCCTTGCCTGTCTTTTGTCACCATGTTATATTTAATCTTGGGTCGTGCAAGAGGTATAGAATACTTAGAAACTTTGGGCTTTAGTTAATTATTTATTTGTCTTGGTGCATTGAGCATCTAAGCCCATAAGAGAGGCCTAGTAGGCCTTAGGAATTCGGCCAGCCCATTAGACTAAAGCCTAAAACCCTATGGGAACATGGGGAAGACACCCAACACACTAGAGGTTTGGCCACATGTCACACACAAGACACAATGAACCTAGACTTGATTAAGGGAAATAGGGGTGAGAGAGTATAGGGTTTCGGTAACCCAAAAGCCCTAGCATGCCTACCCTTACAAAAGCCACCTATTTTTGACATTTGTCACACATGAAGAAGGGTTCTAGAAGAAAGAAATCATGAGATGCCTAGGGAAAGATAAGATCCATCCCCCTAGACTCTTGGCCAACGCACCCACTCAACAACCACCCACATTTCTTGCCACTTGTCAAGACTATGAGAGTTCCTAGATGATTGCATAGGGAAGTGGCACATAGGGGATATCAAGAGACCTAAGCACATGTCTCCAAGAAGCCTTAGGGTTTCGGCCAAAAGGGGGTTCACGCCTATCTAAGAGAGACCAACTCACTGTTTGCCAAGTTTCACGCATGCATTGGATAAGGTTTTTTTCTAGAGGATGCAATGATTGGAATGGGAAGTGACTCCTGGGATGATGCAAACCCTAGTCCCTAGGAATCTCGGCCACTACACTCACTCACCCTCTCACGCCACTTGTCACTCATTATGGTTTCAAGAAGGCACATGGGGTAAAGGAAAAGGAGCTTAGGGAAGATGCATCACATGCTACCCCAAGAGTCTAGAAGAAGATGAAAGATCTTTGTGGGAAAAGATGTGGGCAGCAACACACACACACGTCATTGCCAAGTGGCAAGCATGCACACTCCCATTCTCCAAAAGAATGATTAGGGTTTAGTGAAAAGACCCTTAAGCCCTAAAGGTTCATTGAACCTAGACTTCAAGGAGGGAGCCGAAGAGGCATTAGGGTTTCGGTTTCAAGCCTTACATGCCACTTGTCAAAAAACCTTTGAGATCCCAAGGAAAACAATGATATGGGAAGATGAAGAGAGGGATTCGACCAAATGATGAAGGGCATGCCACATGGTGCCCATGCATGAATTTCATCCATTTCCAAGGTGAAGTGTGAGAGGAAACCGAAGAGGCATATAAAAGGATAGAGGTCGACGGTTAGAAGGCCTTTTGGATGCCATTTTGTTCATGCTTTGCAATCTCTTCACCTCCCACACACCCATGACAACTTTCTCTCCAAAAAAAAACCATCTCCCACTATCTCTTCTCTTAGTCACGAGTAAGGAAGAAACTTGGAGCCACGTTGCACGGTACCACACTAACCTGCACTACTCACAAGTCGCGCACACACACAAGGGTGATGGAGTCACTAGGATTTTGGATCCAAGGAAGGCCACCACCATCATGACCAATGTTCGATCTTTTCTTTTGAGAAGTTCTTGAGGGAAAACTAGGGTTTTCTCAAGGAGGAGGCCGGAACTAGGGATGGAGATCTCCACCCCGTTTCTAAGGAGTCTCGACCACCATGCATGGCATGCACCTCACCATGCACACATGCACACGCCTAAGACCCTAAACCAAGGATCTCTAAGCTGAATGCTTTGCTCTCATTTTATGCCATGACTTTGGCTTGTGAATCTGTAATGTGGTTATTATAAATTTATAACATCCCCAATTTTAGTTAATATTTATGTGTTGTGTTTTTGGGGCTGTTTTATGGGGGTGTTTTGAATGATAAACCTGAACATGTGGCACTGTTTTAGTGATTGTAAATCACTTAAACAACCCCAATTTGAGTTAATACTTGAGCTAATATTTACTTATCAAAAAAACATTTGGGCTCTGTGTTGAGTCTTCCATTTGAATATGGATAATAATCTATGTTGTCTGTGTTGTGTTCAATTTGAGTTATATATGTTGATTTTGACATTTTGTGATACTAACCTCCTATACTTAAACATCTTAATGTAGAATTAACCACTAGTATGACGAGCTTACTTCGTGAAGATGATTGTGGTTTGAGTTACTTACTTTGCAATGGCACTATTATTGAGGTTGTAAACTTGTGATGTTCTTAGCCTGTTACATTGGTATATATTGCTCATGTTGGATATGCAATTGCTAGCTGTGTTGCAGTATTATTATTGGCTATTTGTTGCTAGATGAAAATTTGTTGGGCAGTGCCTTTGGATGGTAGTTAATAGTTAATAGTTAATAGTTATATTATTGTTGTAGTTTGATATTTGGTAATTGGAAATAGTTTGGAAATAATGAAATATCTGGTTGATAGTTGGAAATAGTTTGATATCTGGTTGTTGCCATTGGGCAGTGCCATTGCAGAGTTGTTGTACTATTTTAGACTTATGGTAATTTGGAAATAATGAGTATCACTTTTAAAAAAATGTGAACTTTGAAATGATCCAGCTAGCTAGCTAGATAGGTTTAATTTTTTGAAAAAGAAAATTACATGAAGCTTCCGGCCAGCTAGTATATATCAGTTTATGATTTTCCTGTATTGATATATTATGTAAGTCCAAAAATATTTTTCTAACTAAAATATTTTCATATTTTTTTTTTCAAGCACAGCTTGGAAGTTGGAATGGCAGTGTGGCACTTTGAACATTTAAAGTATTTTGATTCATTTATTGCCTTTTTGGGCAATTATATTTGTTGTTGGGAACATTTAATTATGTTGGCACTTATAAAATGTTAGGTTTCTTTTTTTGTCAGAATTGGAACTTAGAAAATGTTTGTAGTAGTCGTTGTAAGAAAATATTATTATGATTCATGTGAATGATGGGTGTGGATGATTTTGGATGTGGTTGATGTATGATGGGTGTGTGATGAGGAGATAATAATGTATAATTAGGCATGATAATTGAGTAAATATGGAACAAAACATTTGTTACATGCGTAATTATACATTAAGAATAAAAATGGTTGCTGAAATTAGGGTCTGGCAACATTTTGGGACTTTATATCTACTTAAAGTGTGTAGACCCTTATGAATATCTGAGGCCAATTGACTCCTACACTTGTGTGATAAACTAGCAAACTTCTAGGACAACCAACTCTGATTTTAACTCCACACCCTCACTGACTTACACACCTACACTACCATAAGTAGACCACAGATGGAATGGAAGGGACAGTAGTAGAAGATTTAGAGCTGCGTGGGAAAGAGATGGAATATTTTGTGGTCCATGCATAAGGAAGTTTGCTACACATAGTAAGGCATATGAAGGAAAAGGCATCAAAGGGGGGAGAGGAGATGAGAGAGATAGACTTGGATGGGGCATAATTCTTGAGAAGCAAAGCTTTTTTTTATCATTGTTCTTCCATTTCTTACTTTACATATCAAATTTTTATGCATTAGTAGGAGAGTATTTTCAGTAGTTATTTTCACTGACCATGTAGCTTTAAAATACTTATTGACCAAGAATGATGCCAAACCAAGGTTGATCAGATGTATATTACTCCTCCAAGAGTTCAATATCACCATTAAAAACAAAAAAGGGCATTGAGAATGTAGTTGTTGACCACCTTTCTAGGCTCACATTTACATAAATTGAACCATATAACCCCATATATGATTCTTTCCCTGATGAGCATATACTTTCAGTTAACTCAGTTCCTAGGTTTGCTAACATTGTGAATTTTCTGGTGACAGGCCAAACACCTCCCCATTGGACTGCTCAAGATTTAAAATGATTCATAACAGAGGTTAAGCATTTCTTCTATGATGACCCATATCTGCATAAGTACTGTTATGATCAAATCATCCGTAAATGTGTTCCAAATGGTGATATATTTGTTATTCTTGCGGCTTGCCACACTGAAGCTTATGGTGGACACTTTTCTACCCACAAGACAGTTGCTAAAATCTTACAATTTGGTTTATATTGGCCCAACATGTTTAAAGATGGCTATACCTTATGTAGGATGTGTGAACCATGTCAGAAACTAGGTGGAATCACTAGGAGAAACATGATGCAACTGCAACCTATTTTAGTTCTTGAAATGTTTTACTGTTGGGGGCTTGATTTTATAGGGCCATTTCCTTCATCTTATGGGTATTTGTACATTCTAGTTGCAGTGGACTATGTTTCTAAATGGGTTGAAACTATTCCATGCAAAAAGAATGACCATCAAGTAGTACTTAAGTTCCTAAAAGAAAATATTTTTGCTAGGTTTGGCATGCTTAGGGCTATTATTAGTGACAATGGAACTCATTTTTGTAAAAATCCGTTTACTGCCCTGTTAAAAAAGTATGGGATTCATCATAAAGTGTCTACTCCTTACCATCCCCAAACAAATGG
This sequence comes from Juglans cinerea, assembly GCA_961763995.1. Classification (NCBI taxonomy): domain Eukaryota; kingdom Viridiplantae; phylum Streptophyta; class Magnoliopsida; order Fagales; family Juglandaceae; genus Juglans; species Juglans cinerea. The sequence continues at coordinate 28,715,382 of CAUIVZ010000003.1, forward strand.
TCAAGTTGAGTTAGCTAACAGAGAAATTAAGCAAATCCTTGAAAAGACAATTAGTCCCAACAGAAATGATTGGTCATTGCGGTTTTCTAATACTTTGTGGGCCTATAGAACTTCTTAAAAATCATCCTTGGCATGTCTCCCTATCGACTGGTTTATGGTAAGCCATGCCATCTACCTATTGAACTGGAACACAAAGCACATTGGGTAGTAAAAAAGTTTAATTTTGACATGGATCAGGCTGGGTCTTTGAGGAAGCTTCAACTTTCTGAATTAGATGAGTTAAGGAGTGCCTATGAGAATTCAATTGACCAAGGAACATATGAAGGTTTTGCATGATAGGAGTATTCTCAGAAAGTCTTTTGAGCCAAATCAACAAGTCCTACTCTACAATTCTAGACTTAATTTTTTCCCTGGTAAATTAAGATCTCGGTGCAGTGGCTCTTATGTGATAAAAACAATTTTTCCACATGGTGTTGTTCAGGTTGCAAACCCTCAAAATGGAAATACTTTTAGAGTCAATGGCCAAAGACTCAAACATTTTCTGGGAAATTTTTCACACGAAGACACAACCATCCCTTTGCATGATCCTATCTACACTACAACTGCCTAGCTCCTTACTTTGCTTCATGTTTGATTTTCTGTTGTTTTTCTTTTCTCTTTCTTTCTTGCTGTTTTGTTTTGCAGGTTCTGTTCCACCTTTCTCTCTTTCATTTCTTATTGTCATAACCCTTCAGATTCAGGTGATATCCCCCACTACCTTCTCCTTGTTTAATTATTCTTTACTCATTGAGGACAATGTTTAATTTAAGCCGGGGGTGTAGAGAAAATCCGTTTCTAAGAGTTCCCATGGTGTTTCTTTGGTTTTTGTTTCTTTGATTTAAAAAAAAATGCTTAACTGAACTGTGCAATGACTATCTTCAAAATTCAAAGCTTGAGAAAGGGTTGTTTAGATCATGGGTTATATTAAGTTCCAATAGCTTAGGTGTAGCTTCACATAGAAGTTTATCAAATAATATGTCACTCGAGTAAGGGAAATGTTTGATTAAGTTGTTGGTTGCTAAACTCAACCATACACAATCTAGGACACCTTGGTTGCCTTCTTATTTTACTAAGTCTGACCTAATATTGTAGCTGATAGGAGCTCTAATGAACCATATCTTAATGGTTTAATAAAAAAATAAAACGAAGAAGAAGAAGAAGAGAAGAAGAAGAAGAGAGCAAGGCCTCCACCAATGCATCTCTTGATTGAAAATGAGCAAAACACTTGAGAAAATGGACAAACCAGAAATCAAGAAAAGTTTAGGGTAATTTGGAAAAAGCTGCCTATCATTGGGGTTTAAAAAAAAAAAAAACCTTTTAAAGTATGATAGCGTGAAAGCCACCAATTGCAATGGTTTTGAATTAGAGCAAGATCAGTTTTGATTTTTCTTGACTCAGCTGTTGATATTGGAAGTGCTTAACCTTGGTAGCCTTGCCACAAGCTGGAGTAGGAGGATGAACATCTCAGAGTTGGAGTCGAAGTCAGAGTTAGATTCGATCTGGAGGATGGGCATACCGACTCCGACTTGGTCGGTGCTTAGCCCTAATTGAGGTTACTATTCACTCCGAGAAAAGTGAAATTAAACTTTACACTGTAAAATCCTAAATATACACACTAACCTAACTGGACAATTCGTTTATCCTAAATATACACAGCTTATAAAAAATACTCAAAATGCATGGATTATAGATGAAACATAATTGAGCAGTAATGAAAATTTTGTGAGAAGCAAAGCTAGTGGAAGAACTTTAAAAGAAATAGTCCACATATCTTCTATTCTCAATTATAATTGAGTGCAACGCATAGATTCCTGTTTATAAAAAAAATTACATTAAGATAAGACAAGGTATATATTTTAATCATTATGAAAATCCAATCAAGAAATATCAATTCAAAGTGATTTGATAATTATAAAAATCAAATTAAAATAATGTCAAATTAATTTCTTGATTTGATATTACTTCCGACATCTATATACTCTTTATATGATTCGGATATCTTGGGTTTACCCTTCTAGAAAATAATAATGCAGATATGAATATGACATTGTATATGAGTTGCATTCTAAGTTCAGAGAGATTTTGCAGCATGTTGCTTATGGTGTTTTCTATTTTCCTGAACTGGAAACTGATATAGAGAACGTCACTCCTTGTCCTTGATATATGAAAACTTATTTGTTGAAAGTGTTTGTTTAATCCCCTTTGGATACACATTTGGTCTCGTCTCATTCCATCTTATTTCATCTCATCTCAATATCTAAACACTACTCAAATACAAACATTTTTCAAAATTTTTCATACTTTTTCATCTAATCATTACAACGTTCTCAAACTCTCATATAAAAAAATAAATGAACTTTAGCGTAATATACTGGAATAGGTCGAAATTGCTAGAATTTTAGTGGATATAGAACATCCATATATGTTGTGCCGGTTACTGTTCCAACATGGCAAATTCCAACCGTTTTGGCCAAACTAAAACGGTAATAAAAATATTGAATTTTCTCTTTCATTTCTTAAAATCCAATAAAAATCTTGTCTCAAACTATTTAAATATTATTGACAAACTATCTCATTACTATTAAAAGATTTCTCATTTTATCTCATCTACTATTTAAATGAGGCTCCTCGTTTGTTTTCACAACTACTCACAACTTATCTTATCTAACATCTGTGAAAACAAACGAGGAATATGTTACTGAACATGTATTCACTATGTCTGTATAGCAGGATGATTTTAGATGAGTTGAGACGGTTTTAGATGAGTTGAACATGGTTTTACTGAACATGTTTTACTCAACTCATATGAGTTGAGATGAGTTGAGATGGTTTTAGATAAGTTGAATAAAATATTGTTAGAATATTATTTTTTAATATTATTATTGTTTTGAGATTTAAAAAAGTTAAATTGTTTATTATATTTTATGTGAAAATTTGAAAAGTTATAATAATAAGATGAGATGAGTTTCCAATCCAAATTGGGGATAAAATGTTCATTTTTTTCCTTTTTTTTTGTTTGAAGGGGAGCGGGGGGTTGAAATGATTTTCATCCTTACGTTTTCGTCGGTATATTTGTCATGATGCTGTTGCAAAATAAAGTTATAGTAGTAGTTGTGTAGTGCTGAATCATGTTACTTGCCAACCAAGATTGAGATGGCTTGACATGATTCATGTTGGGTTTGGATAAACAGTTCAGATGAGATGAGATGAGATAAGATGAGATGAGATATTTTAAATAGTAATTGAATAAAATATTGTTAGATATAATTTTTAGTATTATTTTTATTTTAGAATTTGAAAAAGTTGAATTATTTATTATATTTTTATATGAGAATTTAAAAAAATTTTAATGATGAGATGAGATAAGATGAGATGAGAATATTTGTGTATCCAAACTTGGTTTCAGGAAGGTGATTCTTGGAATATTATAGTCCAGCCCCCAGTCCACATAAACCAACTAACTGACCATCCGGATTTTGAGAAGAGAAATGATATTTGCAGTCGTGAGTGTGCAAGCGCCGTACAGTCGTTTTGAAAAAAGTGAATAAATATGAGACCCACATGAAAAGAAATTAATTTTTTAATAGTGGATCCCACTCTTTTTCAAAATTACTGTACGATATTTATGTATTTCACGACTGTATGTAGCATTGCTCGAGAAGAGAATGTCTCAAAAGAGATTATTGAAGAAGACTTGCATGGGCAGGTTACTACCGTACGTGTTTCGACTTGTCACTTGCTTGGATTCTAATTTGGAAAGGGTAGTTGAGGTCTTTGGAATCTTCTTTAACAGATAAAGGTTAGAAAATAAATCTACAGGAGCAATCATGAGCAAATTTTCTTCTAAATTTTAGTTAGAAATCATATTTTTATAATTTGTTTTTATAATTTTATTCATCTTTTCAAAATCTCCTGTATTTCATTTCATATTCTTTTTCTATTTTATTAAAATAATTTTTCTTTATTCTTTATTTATTATTATTTTTAACTCACTTCTCTTTACAAATTTGTTTTATAGGATTCTTTTTACAATCTTAACTATTTATTCTTTTATCTTTTTCTTTCATTTTAAACTTTTACTCTTTAGCGAATATTTTAAACAAAGGTTTAAATTATTTTTTTGCAGGTAAGATAATATTTTCAAAATTATTATGTTTTCAAGAAAAATATAACTTGTCAAAATTCGATTTTTTCTAACAGTAATATTTAGTATCGGTTAAATTTTCTAAATTAGTAGGAAATTGAAATATATAATTCAAATCCAAATAAAAAACTAGAATTATATAATTATAAGGGAATTGAAATCGCATTAACAAAAATAAGAAAATTTGATTTTTATAATATTGTTTCTAGTTTTAAAAATAGAGCAGGAATAATAAATATATCTAAATATATAATTAAATCGAATCAAAAAATCAAAAAATAATTTAGGAGTGATACAGTTGCAAAATCCAAAGTTAGTTTAGGAAATGGATGTAGCCCACTTTTCTCTTCATATTTTTTTTCCTATAATTTAGTTAAGGAACACATATAAAGTATTGCTCATCCCGACTGGATTTTTTTCCAACCCAGTTTGGAATTCAAAAAACTGAATTTTGGTTTTGGATTTCGGCTGGGAACAAATCCGGGCCGGAACACGGGTTGCAAAATCCGGGTACATTGGGTCCGAGTATCGGATTTTAAACCCGGAACCCATGTTTACAATCAAGTACCCGGATTTTTTTTTCTTTTTAAATACCCTCGATTTTAGGACGTGGTTGAGGATAGATGAATCCTTTTGAAATTGCGGAACTCAAAAGCCATATCCTTATCGGTCCTTCTCAGATCCTTGAAGTGTAGAACAACAGAATCTTCTCATATCCTGGAAGTAATCGGATTATGATTTGGAAGATGAAAAGGATGTAATTGATCTGAAGCAAAGCCGGGAAACGGAAATACGAGAAATTCAAAGTGAAAAGGTGTGGAAAGAAAGATCCAGAAGATAAAAGCAAAATGATTGCTTACTTTTTTATCTGAATCATAAGAATTGAAGTGCATTAATTTCAGCCTCCTATCTTTAAATGGTGCTACGCATTGAAATATTGCAGACCCGATGGGTGTCATCAGTTCTTTACATGAACGCAGAGACTCATAATAAGATTTCCAACTGATTATGGCAGATCTCTTCCGCATGTGTTGCGCTCCATATGCTGCAGTGGAAGCCACTGTTGGAATTATCCTTAACGGGAACAGCCGACAGGAAGCGGAGAGGGTTTCCTCAAGGGATCCATGAGACCTCTGCCGTGGTTAAGCGCATACAACTCTTCGTGCATCCTCATCCTTCCCCTGCAGCAGACTGAGGCAGATCCCAAGTCGATGGTGGGACGGAAAAAAAAAAAAGGTACCGGATTGATAACCCGGGTTTCAGCCCGGATCTGACTCGGGCTAACCCGGCCCGAATTTAAAACCCTGTTTTCGGTCTGAATATATCCGGTTACTGGGTCGAAAACTGGATGAACAGTCCTCCGACTCTTATATAAGAGGTGGATGTGAATCCTCTAGACTAAATTATGGTTTGGATAGTAAATTAAGGTAAAATGATTTTTTATAAAAGTTAAAAGTTGAATAAAATATTATTAGAATATTATTTTTTAATATTATTAATATTTAAAAATTTAAAAAAATTGAATTGTTTATTATATTTTATATATTAACTTAAAAAAAAATTATAATGATGAAATACGATGAATTGAAATGATTTCCTGCAACAAAAAAGGAAGAGAAAATCGGAAAAAGAAAGTAATGTTGAAGATTATTCACGTTCCAGCCGAAACAGGAACTTGACTCGCATTGGAAGTTTTACACGAGAGAGATTGGAACAAACAAGAACAAAATTTGAAAGTATAACTGTATATGTACAACTGAAATAAAACCCAAAATCGAGAAAGCGGTGGGAAAGGAAAAGTACTGAAGAAGGAAAAAAGACCCTAAGCCCATATACTGCTTATTCGTTTTCTAGGCGTTCTCTACAGAGATGGGACTCGCAGCCAATCCCAGAGGAGAAGGCGACGACTGCTGCCTGGCAAATACTCGGAGAAGATTGACACGCCACTTCTCCGGCTGCTCCAGCTCTATTTTCTCCATTTCTTTCTTGATCTTTGTAACTTGGTTGTGAACTGGAACACCCCTATATAATCCACCTCCGTCGATACCCTTCTCGTTACGCTTGTTTTCCTTATTCTTGCTGCTGTTGTCGTTGCTGTTGTAGTTATTGAGGTTGTTCTCGTGCTCCATTTTGCGGCTTTCACGCCAAACTCACAAGACTCTGTTTCTCTCTGTGAGCGGCGAACTCACTATTACGCCCCTATCTATCACTTTTGCGGTGCTTTGAGAGAGAGAGAGAGAGAATAAAACACGATTTGTTCATGTGGGATAAAAGGAAGGTGGGCGACGAAGGCGATGTCTTCTTTATGGATCAATTTTGTACGATTCCCTTGGACAGTGTGGAGAGAGATATCCTGCCATATTGGACTCTCTGGCGGTCAAATAGTAACCATACTGGCCAACCAATGGTCAACGACTCCATCGGCAGTTTTGACCTTTTGTTAATATATATTATTATATTTTGTTCGTGCTTCCTGATTTCGAGCGCCTTTTTTGGAAATGTTATTATATTATTATTAAAAGTTATATAGATTGATGCTGCATATTTGAGATGATTTTTCATTGTGAATTGATTATACAACCATAATCTATTCGCCACTTTGTAATAAAATAATATTTTTTTAAAATATTTAAATGCATCAAATTAAAGCAAAACTCAACGGCAATTTTAAAAAGGAAAATGTGATTTAGGCTGTGTTTGGATGTTGAAATGAGTTGAGTTGAGATGATAAAATATTATTAGAATATTAATTTTTAATAATATTATTATTTTGGGATTTGAAAAAATTGAATTGTTTGTTATATTTTGTATTGGAATTTAAAAAAGTTGTAATGATGAGTTGAGATGAGTTGGGATGATTTTAGGAAGCAAACGAAGCCTTATTTTATTTTATTTTATTTTTTACTTAATGGTTAATGAAGTGATTATTAGTGAAATTGAGTATTTTTTTATTATTTTTTTCTTAATGATTAAGAATGTTAAAAAAATACTTAAAAGAAAATCAAAACAAAATATTTATGACTAGTAGGGGTTTACAAGAATTGCCAGGAACTGATCAGACCGATTGCCGGAGCACGAAACCGGCAAGGAACCGGTTGGCGGGCGAGAGGAATTGAGGAAAAATCGATATCGGTGGTTCAGCGCCGGTTTGAATCCTTGGGAAACCGTTGAACGGGAGATCTAGTCTATTTATATATATATATATATATATATTTTTTAATAAATGTATATAAAACGGCGTCGTTTTAGTACCTAGAAGTTCAAAAAAAAAATTGTCGTTTCAAAAATGAATTAATAACCCCCCTCTTCTTTTACCCTGCTTCGTCTACTTCCTCTCTGCAACTTTCTTCTTCTTCCATGGTAGACGACGGCGCGATGCGTCTTCCTTTTTCTTCAGTTCCTCTCCTCTTTTACAGAAGACACCGACAGTAGACCGAAGACGCACAGATGCACATCGAGACCGATATGATAGGTTTTCTCTTCCCAAACTCATGGTTTCGGCCGATTTAATAGACTCATGACAGAAGTCGGTGGGGTCTCGGTTTGGCGCCGAAACCGACAACAAATCCATCGGTGTACAACCCTAATAACTAGTGGTACGCCCAACGATAAACACTGGGCAGCCCACTAGCATTATCTTTTTAATAAATGATCATTTTATTACGAAGTATTATAAAAGTTGTGAATGAGATGTTTCTTTATCATTTTTCTTTTTTCATTAAATAATGTTTGATATAAGAAATAGGAAGCCAATTATGTTAACTGGCATAGTTGTATACCCGTATAGTCTGCACAACCCGACCTTCATTGTGCCACTTCACTTGTATATCCTTCTTGCCCCCCGCTCCTCCCCCCCCCCCCCCCCCCCCCCCCCCCCCAACATGATACCCACTCTTGAAGAATTGAAGAAATCCCCATGGCGAAATTTAACTTGACCCTCCATCTAGCCTTCTCACGAGGATAATTGAGTTTACCTCAAACACATCTCTCTCTCTTTATTTATTATTTTTTTAAAATTGATGTTAAATGGCACTAGAGTTCAATCATGCCGTATGTACCGACGATATTCGATCCTGTACTATTTATTATTCCTGTTTATTTTATTTATACTTATTTTTCTCTTTTTAGGATGAAATGGTATAAAATATAGGTAATTGCTTGAGCCTTGGACAGCCAACTGCCAAACGGTTATGACACGCATTCGACGTGTCCTTCATTTGACCGCTGGTCTCCAACACCAGTTATAAAATATCAACATTTAAACCAACTTTGGAATAAGAAAATATACTTAATTCCCAGATCATAATTGTTCATCGTCCGATATAAAATAACCACCGATAATTTTACAGAATATCAATATCTTTAACGAGGAAACGACATGAACATGCCCCCATACTATTTTTGGGGCTACACAACTTCTCCTTCCTCGTAACAACTGTTAATGCTAGACAATGTCGAGACAACTTCGACAAATATAAAAAAAATATATAAGAAAGATCATACATACCAAGGTGTTGGCTTACAAGAAATCAGACTTTTTTCAACGATTTTAAAATCACTGTAAAAATAAATCGTCGCAAATAGTCCTTATTTGCGGCGATTTTAAAGTTGCCGCTTAATTCTATCGTGAAATTTGAAAATCCTGATAGAGAATTTACTGTTTACTTTATTGCGGCGATTTTAGTCATCACAATAAAATATTGTTTATTGTAGCGCCATTTTCCATGCGTTGAATTTAGAAATTGTCGTAACAGATATTATTTGCGGCGAAATAAATAATCATCTGGAACACTTAATGTTTATTAGCGGCGAAAGAAAAACGCCAAAAAAGATAATAAAATTTAAACCACGTCTTTTCTTCTCAATTTAATTCCCTCCAGGCATCTCCCCCCCCCCCCCCTTCTTTCTCTCCCCAATCCCTCTTCTCCCTCAAGCTTCCGCCGTGCACAGCCCATCGCCAGCGACCCTACCACGCCACCGCTACCTCACCTCATCGTCTCTATACATTTCCCCCAGTTTTATATTAAACATCATCACCTCATTTGACGAGAAATCCCATTTCCCCTTCCCCTTTTCGAAACTCGCAATGTCTATATATGTCGGTGATTTTTTTTTTTGTCTGAAAACATACTCCAGTGAAGGGACCCGCCGAAGGCCACAACCATCATCTCTCTCGCGGAAACGACGGCTAGCTGTAGGTAATTACATTTTGTAACACCCCGCTCATTCCTTCTTACGTACGCTTCTTCCTTCTTACGTACGGTGCGGTCTACATGATGCCACATCATGTATGCAAAATGGATGCTCCCAATAGTGACTTTTATCTATATTTATTCATCATTTTAATATCATTATTAAAATGATTTCAACTATTTAAGATATTATGAGATTTAAATTATGTTGAAAGTTTTTATTAATTAAATGGTTTTATTATCTTAAATATGTTAAATGAGACTTCATCATTTTATTAATGATGAAAGAATATTATTTTATAAATTAAAGTTAGTTTAAATAATATTCTATCTTTATTACTTTTAATACTTTTAATTAAGTTAATGTTTTATGCATTTTAAATCAGTGTTTGAGATCCATCGTTAGATCGTTACGTGGATCCCCAGACAAAGGGATTGGGTTAAATACCCAGACCCCCTCTCTCTCTCTCTCTGCTCCACGCCTTAGCCCGGCGCCGCAGTGCGTCGGCACCCCTCACCGCCGCCACCACCGGCTCCACCTCCCTCCGGCGAGCCTTACCATCCCGGTATCTCTCCCTCACGCTCTCTCCTCCTCTACCTCGACTACACCACCGTGCGCTGTCCTCTAGTGCCACCACCTCCACGGTAGCTCCACCTCCCACCGGCCATCATCCTCCAGCAAGCTCAGCCCCCATGCGCAACCTTCACTCTCTCTCCTCACGATAAGTTGTCGAAATGGGTTTTTAACCCATTTCTCCTCCTTGCGCCGCCATACGCGGCCTCCACGGCAACCAAGCACCACCATGAACTCCCCCTTCCTCCTCCCTGGAGCCTGAAGCCCACAACTCTCCATTGAGGCACACGGGTTCCTTCCTTCGCGCGCACGGGTTTCACACCCTCCACTGCTGTGCGCCGCCACCCTCGGCGTGTAACTGCCATCTTCAGCCTCCTCAAGCCACCACCGAGCCATTCCAACCGCCAATAGCCCCGATCTGCCACCCATGCATGCACACACTCTCTCACTCTCCCACGGCTCCTCTCCACTTCACAGCCCCGATCCGCCGCCGTAGGCCACCGTGGCGCTAGCCCAGTGCCACCACGAGCTCCACCGCAACCTCCTGAACTCCTCCATGGCCAGCCACGACCAGCCTAGCCTCCCTCCAATTTCCACGGCCTTAGCTCCTCCATGAGCTGCCGTGTCTCCAACGTGTGCCACATCGGCACCACCACGACACCACCACTCCCACGAGCCCTTCCAAGACCACACCTAACTATCCAAACGCCCAAACAGTCACTGTACGTGGGTTGGCCACCACGTACGACCCTTCCGACGTCTTTGACGGTGACAGTCAGCGAGCAACGCACGGGTTATCCCGTTGATGGTATAACCTTCTATCCCTCGTATTTATGTTAGATATTGATTAGTTAGGTTGTGGACTGTGTTGTTGGTATTTGTGGAGTTGTGGTATTGTGATGTGCTGTGAATGTGAAGTGTTGGGCATATCTATGTTGTGTGGAGATGTGTTGTGCCGTGTAGTGTGCTGTGAAGTGTTGTGAACTGTGCTATGTAGTGTGGTTGTGGATATTTGCTGTGATGGTGATGTGGCATGGTGGAACGGGAAGAGTACACGCTGAATGTACTCTGTGTGGCGTAGCATGTGTGAAGGGAGTACATGTGGAGTGTACTCCAAATGGTGGAGTGATGCACCATATAACGTGTATGCCATAATGGTGATGTGGCGTGCTGTGTATGAAGGGAGTACATGTGGAAAGTATTCTGTATGGTAGAGTGATACACCATATGGCGGGTATGCCATAATGGTGATGTGGCGTGGTGCGTATGAGGGGAGTACATGCAGAATGTACTCCATGTGGTGGATTGATGCACCATATGGCGTGTACGCCAGAGTGGTGATGTGGCGTAGCATGTGAGAAGGGAGTATGCATGGAGTATACTCCATGAGGTGGAGCGATACACCGTGTGGCATGTCGGCAGAGATAAGGATGGTTGAGTAATGGATGGGCGTAGAACATGGTAAGTAGTGTCGGGAACTGTGGAACAATGTCCCGAAGTAGTAATGGTATAGCCTGTAGTCTGAGGTGACAAGTGTCACTGTGTTGGACTTACAGCTGGAAGTATGGGTGAGGTAGCAGAATAAGTGTAAGAGTACGCAGCGGAAGCATGACTGGGCAACGTCACTTCGTGACGTGGTTACTGACAGTCGTGCTTGCGATGGGTGAAGTGATAGTGTATGAATGGCTTAACGGTAACGTGACGAGATGTCACGATGTGACGGGAGTACGTGGGGAACCGTACTCACAATGAGTTAGGAATTGACGTGGCAGGATGTTGGGAGACGCGACACGGTCACGGTGTAACTTGGGAATAGTCTCGAGCTGTATGACGTGACATAAGGCGTAGTTGTGAACGGAGTCCTGTCATGTCAAGTGTTGGGATGAACTGTCAAAAAGGGACGGGTAGCATGAAGAGTCATGCTAGCCAAGTTAAGAGAATGTTGGTATCGGAGTATGACCCTTGTCCCTACGAGCAAGTGATCAACGTGTTATATATTGATCTTAGGTGATAAAGGAGTAAGGTACATGTGTAATCTGGTGAGACACATATGCCGGACGGATTCACCATATGTAACAGGTAATCCGCCCTGAGTATAGTTGCACGGTGCTTAAGCCTCAGGGTTGGCTTAGAGCTGTGTGGCTTGTATGGATGGGAATGAGGATTAGTATGGGCTAAGATGCATGAAAATAGTGAAGGTGTATTGTCGAGGATTGGGATGCGTGACTTAGTCGGATGAAGGTCTTAGTGTCTTAACCCTAAGGCGAATCATGGGTTCGCTTTAGTGGATGAGTACTCGGAGTAGAAAGTCGAGTTTGGAAGAGGTAGTGACTGTAAGTGGTCCCCAAAGGTCTTAGCATAGTAAAGGGTACGTAAGAGCACGAGATAGAAGGAGAGTGTTCCAAATGAAGTGTAGTTCTATTTCTAGTTAAGTTGCTTATGCATTAGATAGAGAATGACGTCAAGGTTATGTATATGCATGTAGGTTGCCATCTGACAAGCACATGAATGGACTACTTGATATGCAAGTAGCATGGAGTTCAGGTAAACATTACGTTCATACTCTTCTAGAGTCTTTATAAGATAAAAGAAAATGAAAACGAAAGCTTTTACTTTATGACGCTTTAAGAAAAGACGAAAGATGTTTTACGAAAGAAAATGCTAAGTGTTTAAATGTATACGTACGTACGGCCCCTCCTTGGCAGCCCCTCTTTACGCACCCAAAGTATTAATTGTACGCATGTGAATGTATGACTATACGCTATATCTATTGTATGTATTTTCTAAGAAAATCCACGAACTGATGAAAATGCACGAAAGACATGAAAACGGATGCTTTTATGGATCCTACGAATCGACGCTTTTATGGATGCCATGAGGTGATGCTCGTGGACAGCATGAGAGACGACGTTTAAGGTGATCCTCATGGATGCCATGAAAGCTGATGTTTTAAATGTTTTATGATGCCACAAACGGATGTTTTACGAATGCCATGAAAAGATGATGTTTATGCACATGCTTTTAAAAGAACGATGTTTTCTCATGAAAGTACATGTTAAAGGAAAGACAAGAAAAGAATGAAAGCTCTAGCTCTTTAGAGCTGCCATGAATGAAAGAACGAAATGAAAGCATTAAATGTATGAAAATACGTAACGGCCACATGAATGAATGAAAAGGGGTACCCAATGAATGAATGAGCAGATTGCAATGCCGGGCAGTAGTGCCGGTAGTGCACCCAGTGCTACACCCCAACGGAATGGGATTCCAACCCGCAGCCACGGGCAAATCCATTGGCCATAGGGCTGCTAACCCTAACACACGGGGCGTAACAGTGTGTACCGGCCAATGAAAGTGATAAGAAAGAATGCATGTATGCACGAATGTTTGAATGCATGAAAGCACGACTCTTGAAGAAATGAAGGCACTAATGGGAGAAACGTTTTACGAAAAGAAAGCCCATGTTTAAAAGAAAAACCCCGTTCAGTGACGTTTTCAAAAGAACGCACGTATGCATGTATGTATAGTATGTATGGAATGATGAATGCATGACTGAAAACCTATGTTGTTATATTTTAACTGTAGCTATCGACTCATTTTAGTTTTTATGTATGCCCCTCCCCCCACAGGGACTGAATGAAGCACGCGTCAGGATGGACATGGCCCATGGGGTAGAGCACGGAAGTCTAGGCATGTGTTTTAATTGTACGAGAGGTATTTTTATTATTAAAATTGATGTTTTCCGCTGTAAACCTCTTTATTGTCAAATCACATTTTATTTTATAAACATAGAGTCTTGCACCCTGGGTATGCAAGTGAAAAGTTTTAAATGAAACAAGTCCCACCACAAGGACGGGCGTTACACATTTCCACCACAGCGTTGTTTAGGGTTTCTTCAATGACCATATGAAATTTGTTGGGGATTGAGGGGTGGTACCCTTGATCTAGTCTATTCAAAACCTTTTTTCAATTTATTTGATTTGTGCAAGAGTTGAGTTGGCCAAAGGGCTTTGTATTCAAGTGCGATGACCATGGTATTCTGGCGTTGATTTCCCTCTCAATGCTGAACAACGTCAATTGGCTTCCTTTAAAGTGAAGGCATTCCTTTTCTGAATGCTCGGATCCCTAATCAAAGTAAGTATTTTTTGCACAAATGCTCTTTATCATTTTCCAGTCTCTCGGGGTTGGAGAAGCCATTTGTTTGATCTTTGCCATAGAATCTTATGAAAACATGATAAGCTGGTCCAATTTCCAATAGCCTCATGACACTCTGTTAGTCACTAAAAAGAACTTCTCTAAACACATTATGTTACTGAGTTTCCCTTTTTTTATTTATTTTTAGAACTAAGATGATTTTATTAATAAGTGCAATGGTGAAACCCCCATACACAAGTAGTATACATGAGAGACACCTAGCTAGAGTACTCATTACTTGGGGTGGTGTTATCATTTCATTCAATCAAGAGGAATCACTTGGTTCAAATTTGAGCATACTTGGAAGAATCGTTTGTGAGCCTTGATCCAATCACGGCATGAATTTTGGTGCAGTTTATGGAATGCGGAAGGCATTTAGTGAAGGCGACATGCTAAAGGTTAGCCTTAATTAATTCACCGATTTTTCTGAAATGTTTATAATTTGAGGTTGAGGTTGATATACAGTTTATTATTTGCTTCCAACAATGAAACGACATTTAATTTATTTGGAGAGATTAGGTTCAACAAGAGTTTATGCATTGATTTAAGAAAAGTGATAAGATAATTTGATGCAAAGAAGAAAAGAAGAATATATGACATAGGATGCTAAAATATAGGAAGAACTTTTAGTTCTTTGCTGTGGAGTTAACATGATACTCTTCTATGTGGTTTTAAGACTCATATATTTGGGATTAAAGCTTAGTTGAGTTGAGTATGTTGTCTTTCAATTTACCAAGGACCACATTTATATCATTAGTATTTCATAATACTCATAAAACGCATGCAAGTCTCATGTAAAGTGAGTTCTCGGTTACCAAATAAATTTGATGGACTTTGTTTTGGTTAGATACTACAACTGGACAGATTTTGTATTTGCAATATTTCAGCCAAAGTGACATGTTTTGTATTCTAATGTTAAGTTTGGAAATGGCATGTATAGTGGGTTGGATTTAGGTTCTCTATTTTTTTATATTTGCACTGAGTTTGAATCTCTAACTCTTTCCCAGCATGCAAATATCACTTGTCCAATAAGAATTATCAAAGCAGTTACACCTTCTTTATGGTCATTCCCATGCAACCCAATCCAACAGTGTTCCCTTTCATCCCAGTGGGTAAAACATTAGTGCTGCATGCTAAGTTTGTGACCATCACCCCCTTTCCTTGCAAATTATTCTCAACATTTATTAGACTCCATTTCCTAGCTGCCAACTTTTATCAGCCTTCTTAAATTTCCAGTACTTTCTCTTATCTAGCAAGAATTTTCAACTTTTAAATTGAAACCCGTTTTCTTCAGGCACATTTTCTAATGTATCACTTTGTTGTCTTACTAATTGGAATGATACAGGTTGTTGAGATCACAAAGGAAGTAAGGTGAAATATGAGCTTGACAAGAAGATAGGACTAATTAAGGTATTGACCATTTCATCCTCTTAAATGGAAGATTTTAGTGCTAGTCTGAAAAGTATATTCTTTCGGCTTGGCGTTGATGCATACTTAACTAGAAAAGGTTGGTTCAAAAGATTCAACTACTTGTGCAGGTATAATGTAGAAAAAGATTCAAGTTTTTGTAATTATCTGGACATATAGCATTTGGCCTGATTGGAGATTTGTTTTTTTTCATCTTGTAAAAGTGAATATCTCTAGTCCTACTTTCATTATAGACTCTCAATATCCAGTTGCCTTAATGGCAACTGGTTGATGTTGCATACGTGTTGATCAAATCTGTTTAGGTCTATATATATTTAGGCTTACTATGCTAGCATATATGTTCATTGCAAGCACTTGCTTGTAGTTTTTTGAGTTAAATGTTTATTACCAGAAATAAAATGACTATACATGCAAATCATACTCAAAATGAATGCAAATAAGGAATTAATTTGGAATTCGTCTACCTCCTCTTTCCCACCTCAGTCTCTTATCTATTGATCCAATTTAATAAAAAGTTTCTTCCCACCAGCATCATATACAAGTGGTAAGTGTTTCCTCCAGTTCTTTACTAAAACATGGACTATTAAATGCATGCTTAGTGTTGGATACTGCTATTCTCATCTGTCATCACTTTTCTTTGATGAATACAATCATTTGTACTCTTGTTAACATTTCCTTTGATGAATTATTTGTTATTTGGCTTGGTTTCTAACATATCATTTTTTACAACTCATATATTTTACTTGCTCGGTGACACTTGTTATTGGGTTTTAGATCATCTATAAGTCTAGTTTTATGCTTCCCACTTGTGCAATTGTTTTTTTGAGCAAAAACATATAATTGGGATGTGTGTTATATTTTTTTTGTGGATTCTGTTTTTATGCATTTTTTTTTCTAGGAAACTTTTTCCGGCGAGTTTTACTTGCCGCAAATAATTTTTCGTCGATATAATTTTTTTGCTTTTTCGGTGATGCTTAATCGTTGGAAATACATAATAGTGACGATAATTTAAAATCGCTGGAAAAATATGAGTCATTTGCGGCGATTTCCTAACCTTTTTGTGACGATATGTATCGCCGCAATTGACTTTTCTAAATGATTAAAGGGTAAATGGAAATGCCATTTTTGTCGATTTTTGGGATATTTGCGACGGACAAAAATCACCGAAAATAGTAATTTCTTTCAACGATTTTTATATATCACTAAATTGATTTAATTTCGTCGAATATGCAGCGATTATTAGGGGTATTTGCGACGATTTTGAGCATTGAAAAATACCTGATTTCTTGTAAAATGAAATAAACATAATTCATTCTAAATTTACCGAGCATCCAATACTTAAATCATTACATAAGATAAGTATATCGGACCTTAATCCATTCAACAACATTGAAAATACAAATTGTAAGAGTTTGACTAAGATTATGTGACTAAGATGATAGACATCTTCTTAAGTTTGGAATTTGTATTTTAGATGAATATAAAATACTTTGAGTTTATTTGGAGTCTGTAATTTAGTGTTTAGATAAGTCAAAACATTGTTATGAAGATAAGTCATAGATGTAATTCGAGTTTCAAGGCCCTTATCTTATCTAGAGAAGAATTTGAATTTGAAACTAACATATGCTGAGAAGATAAGTTTCAAGCGTCAGCAAATCATCAACAGAATTTCACTGACTTTGAAACTACTTCCAGAAAAGATATTTAAGCTGTCAAATTAATTAGGATTGACAGAGATTCAGTGCTGGAGATTTTTTAGAGCACTTTTTGTGCTTATTTTGGTGAGAAAATATTGGAAATTTTCATATTGTTTCTCTCAAATAGTGTGATCTTGATCCAAGGTTGAGATAGAGTGATCGTGTTCAGCCACTAAAGTTTCAATAGAGAATTCAATATTTGAAGATTGTCAAAGGATTTGGTTGCTACTGTGGTAGAGACAAACGACTCGTTGGTCTGGTCAAGTAAGAGTGTCAATTAACAAAGATTTTATAATTTAAAATATTGAAACTTAATTGTAACAGATTTTCAAATAATAAAATTAACTTTTCTGGCTTTGATTGTCCGAAAGGTTTTACATTTAAAGAATTCTTTAAAGGTTTCCCTTCATTTCCAATATTGGTGTTATGCAATTTATTTATTTTATGTGAATATTTTCTTATTGTATAATTGCATGAATATCAACTAATCAATTGATTGATTGAATTCGTAGATCTTTGTGTTACTATACATGGGTAATTGGGTAATTTTAATTGGCATCAGAGTGTGGTTCACTCATTCGAGTATGATCTGTATCCCTGCAGATCATGTCGTCATCATTATCAGCCCCACCACACTTTGGTGAGAACAACTATGCTTATTGGAAAGTTCGAATGAGAGATTTTCTCAAGTCACTAGATGAACGTGTGTAGTATACAGTTGAAAAATAATGGACTAAGCCCGAGACGAGTTTGGACACTTGGTCTAAAAATGAGATGAACAAGTGCAACTAAAATAGCAAGGGACTTAAAGCTATTTTCATGGCTGTCTCTCCCGAAGAATTTAAAAAAATCTCCAAGTGTGAGATTGCCAAATAAGTTTGGGACATTTTGAAGGTTACACATGAAGGCACAATGATTGTAAAAAACTTGAAATTACAAATGCTAACCTCCAAATTTGAGTAGATTAAAATGCTGGAAGATGAGACGTTTAATAATTTTTATGCTAAACTTAATGATATTGTGAATTCTAGATTTAATCGTAGTGAGAAGGTAGAAGACTCAAGAGTTGTGAGAAATATTTTAAGATCCTTACCTGAAATATTTCGCCCAAAAGTTATAGCCATCAAGGAAAACAATGATTTAGATGCTATCAAAGTTGAAGAATTGTTCGTCTCTTTACAAGCTTATGAGTCCTCGCTTCGTCAAACAAGAAAAGAGAAGTTCATTACCCTGAAAACTATGAAAGAAGATTATGATGACTCTTCCAATGAAGAAAATATGAATGATGAGGATCTAGACCTCAGTGCTAGGAAATTCAAGAAGTTTTTGTTTACCAAGAAAGCTAGTGGAAAACAAAAGCGAATGAATGAATTTCAAACAAAGTTAGATGATGCTGAAAAGAAGAGTAAAGAAAAATCAGATAAGAGGAACAAAATACAATGTCATGAGTGCTTCGGCTATGGTCACATTAGACTGGAATACCCAAACTCTAAGAAAAATAAGGGAAAACATTGAATGTCACACTTAATGATAGTTCAGAATCTGAAAATTCTTCTTCATCATCTGCTTATGAAAGGTCTTTTATGGAATTCGCCATTATTATTGAAGAATTCCCTGAGGTTATGTTAGCTGAATCTGAAAATGAACCTGATGATAATGACTCAGAGGTAGCTATTGTTGACGCTAATCATGAGCTAAGCATACAAGATGCGTATACTGACTTGTGTTAATAAGTTGTTAAGTTGAAAAAGCTCAACAAGAAGCTATACAACAAACTCATAACTGTGGAAAATGAAAAGAATATCATTTCCGAAGCACTAAAAGTTTCTAAAGTCGAGATCTCAATTCTAAAGATTCAATAGGATGCACTAGACAAGGAGTTGATGAGTTCTCAAGAGAGTCAATAAATATCAGCAACTCAGAAATTGGAAGAGATGTTAAGTATTGAAAAGCTCAGCTATGGCCGTACTGGATTGGGGTATTCAACCTTCCAAGACAAAGATTTTCAAGCCTCATCATCCGCCGCCACTACCTCTAAGAGTATTATCTTTGTTAAAGGAAGTCAAGTTTTGGATGCACAAAGTGAATCCACTTCAAGGTCAAATCATCTCGAAAAGCCCAATGCATGATCAACTTCAAACACGTTGAACCGAGGTAAGTTTGGAGGTAAGTTTGTACCTATTTGTCATTATTGTGGTATTTCTGGTCATATAAAACCTTACTTCTTTAAACTGAGAAAGATACAGAAAAATGGAGGTGAAAGGAAATCAAGAAAGAAGCCAAAGACCCTTGGAAGCCAAGTCCAAGAGTTAAGCCGACAAATAAACTCCATAAGCTTAAAGCTAGGTGAGTTATCTGAATTTTGTCTTAGCAACAAGGCACAAAGAGTTGTGATGATGTAAAACTCACCTCAAAACTTAAAGCAAAGTGGGTGGTCGAAGAAGATGGTGTGGACCTTGCTAAGAAGGAAAGCCATAGGTGTGTGTGACATTAATTGATAGGAATACTTGCATGTTCTTGCATTCCCTGCATATCATTAGTTTAGAACATGCATGTCACAAACTTTTATATTCCTTCATTTTTTTTATCGAGTTGCTTTCTATTTTTCTGTTTTATTATATATAACAAAATAAATAAATAAATAAAGAGATAATTTTTTCCTTGCAGAGTCTAAAGTACTTGGTCCTTCACAATTCCCATACTTGGAGTTGGAAGATCTCTCTATTTTTTATAGTCTACAATATGAGTGTAGACCCAATGGCTCATTTTGACAAACTCAAATTCTAGTGTACTGTGAGTAACTTATTTTTCACATTTTACTCATTATGTTTGTTCTATAAAGTCTCATAGATTTTGTCCAAAGTGGGAGTCTACATCTTAAATTGACTAATACTAGTTGAACCTAGTACTCAGAGTCAAGAGGTCTCTTCTTGCCGAACATAAATGTTTGATCCATATAGAAAAAGTTGGTGTTTCTTCATTGTAGAAAAAAGGCAAACACCTTACATGGATCTTGTTCCTGAAGTCCTTATTGAAAAAAGTATTGTTCTATTCATTATTGGTAAACATGAACAATAAAATGGACATACAAAGGATTGAGCAACCTTCTGTTCAGAATAGATACTCTTTTTAAACATATGGGACTTAGTATAAAGTTTGACTTTTGAGGTCAAATATAACTCATTTGGGAGTATCTATGTGAAAGAAGTAATAAAAAAAAGGCAAAATAAAAAAATATATATTTAAATATTTGATGATGGTAGTAAGTTGTCTCACTCACACACCTGCATAGACTTTGGTCATGATGAATTTGTGGTGTGTCCACACTTTTCTTTTTAGCTCTTTATTTCAAACGAGTATGAACCTCTTTTAAGGTTGGTGTGTGATTGGTATATGGTGCTTGGACAATTGGTGCAGTTAGACGAGTGATTTGGGTTCAAGGGAATTAAGTTGCTTAAAAACATTTTGAGGGTGTGGATCAACCTTTATGTTATTTTGTTTATATTTTATTTTTGTGATTTGTTTTTATTTTTCATTTTTTGCATATGCCATTTTCTACATGTGAACACAGTTGTTTTTGGTCCCCATGCAAATGGGGTATGTGAGTGTTTTACAACAATAATTCTACATCCCAATGGGACTCTGAGCCGTAGTGACTAGGCCAATGTGTGTGGGAGTTTTCAGCAAGCTAACTCACTATGTCTAAGGCTGCGTTCGGTTTCTTGACCGAACTCAGGGTTCATCTCTTCTAACATCCAAATACCCAACTCTCAAATCACTAAACTCATCTTAACTCAAAACCTCTTTATACGTGGGACCCACAATCTTTTTCAACTCAACACCTCTTTACACGCGGGACCCACAACCTTTTTCAACTTTTCATAAAGACATTTAAACTCATCTTAACATCCAAACACATCTAAACTCATCTTAGGTGTGCTCTATAGAACTCACTCCACAATCTCAACTCACTACTATTTATAGAGAAGTCAATTCAGCTCAAAATCCAAACCGCCATATTTCCTCTCCTACTCTTCTACGTCTCATGCCCTAGCCGAACACAATATCACACGTCTCTCGCATTCTACTCCTAAATCATCTAACAATCTTGATCTACACGATTCTCGGTCACGGTAAGTGTAACATTATCTTCTCTCCTCTTCTCCTAGGGTTTGGTTCTTCATTATTTTGGGCTTTTTGGTATTTGGTGTAACTTGAAATTTTTAGCTTGGATTTTTGGTTGTTTGGGTTGTGAATCAGTGCATCTTGTGATTGGGTTATGCATTCTTCCTGTATTTAGGAAGGAGTTTTGGATGGGTTCTTGCATTTTGCCATTCGGTTTCTAAGGAGTACCCACCAAGTGTTTGCATCTTTGCCTCGACTAAATTGTTTTAGTTTTCTGTCAATTTATTTACATGCATTCATTCTCATTCATCATTTTACTCCCATTGCATTGTAGAGTTGAGATTCTTCGTGGTTGTGGAAGGGTCTTCTCAAGAGTTTTATTCTCATATTCGCACACGGTTGTCAGCATGGGTCTGATTCTGATGACGAGAAGGTTTGAGCCTTGACATATTTGTGACAAAAATGGGAAGTTGAATTGGTGAGGGTGAGCTGAAAGAATTTGCTGAGGGGGGGTTGAATGAATTTTTTATTATTCTCTTTCAGATAGTTTAATATTGATGGGGAGAACTAAATTCTTAATTTTAAACTGGTTTGCAAAAATTACTTTAGAAACTTTTATTCTGTGATTGAATTCATTTAAGTTTATTTTTGTTGGACATAATTTTGATATTGGACTAAAACATGCTTAGAAGTTGATGGTATTAATCTCAATCACTGTTCTATGTCATTATTTGTGAATTCAAAATTGTTTGTTTCAAATTTCTGCTCGGTTTCTGTTTGTTGGTTATGTCCGAAAAGTTCAAGTTAAATTCATCAAAGTTTGGGTTTGCCAAAGGGAGAGATTGAAAATGCAAATTGTAAGAATTTGGCTAGGATTGAGTGACTACGATGATAAACATTTTCTTAAGTTTGAAATTTGTATTTTAAATGAATGCAAAATACTTTGAGTTCATATGGAGTCTGTTATTAAGTGTTTAGATAAGTTCCAGATGTAATTCGAGTTTCAAGGGCTTTATCTTATCAAAAAAAGAGTTTGAATTTGAAACCAACACATGCTGAGAAGATAAGTTCCAGGCGTCACCGTCAGTAGAGTCTATTAGCAGAATCTCACTTACGTGGAAACTACTTCTAGAAAATATATTTAAGCTATCATATTAACAGAGATTTAGTGCTAAAGATTTTTTAGAACACTTTTCAATGCTTACTTTGGTGAGAAAATTTTCATATTGTTTCTCTTAAAGAGTGTGATCTTGATTCAAGGTTGAGATTGAGTGATCGTGTTCAACCACTGGAGTTTCAGTAGAGAAGTCAATATTTGAAGATCTTCAGAGATTCTGGTTGCTACTGTGGTAAAGACAGACGGGTCGTTTGGCTGGTCAAGTAAAAATGTCAATTGACAAAGATTTTGTAATTGAAACTTGCTTGTAATGGATTTTCAAATAGTAAAATTGATTTTTTTGGATTTGCCTGCCTCGTAGGATTTTATTTTTAAATAGTTCTTTAAAGGGTTTCCCTTCGTTACTAATCTTGGTGTTATGCAATTGATTTATTTTATATTAATGTTTTCTTATCGTATAATTGCACGAATATCGACTAACCAATTGATTGAGTGAATTGGTAGATTTTTGTGTTACTATACGTTGGTACTTGGGTAATTTCAAACATAAAAATTCTTTTATCAAACATTTTCATTTGTTAATGTGTGCACAATGGCTTCCCCTTTTTTTTACTTTTTATTTTTTAATGAT
Organism: Juglans cinerea; assembly: GCA_961763995.1. Lineage (NCBI taxonomy): Eukaryota > Viridiplantae > Streptophyta > Magnoliopsida > Fagales > Juglandaceae > Juglans > Juglans cinerea. The sequence continues at coordinate 28,738,520 of CAUIVZ010000003.1, forward strand.
TATATGCACATCCTGGCTCCCTTTGCCGCACCATGTGTAATGACCATGCATATGATTTTGTAACGAGCACTTTGCGCCTCGTTCTTGACCATGGCATCATCTAGCCCCCACTAATTGAGAGGTCACAACTTTGACCCTAGAGCGTTACCATCTTATCCGAGTCTGTTGTTGCCCGGAGACAATTCAAGAGACGTTACTCAAACCTTAGACGTTTTTTAGTAACCAAATAAACTCCATCGAGATAATGCCACATTTCGATTTGGGGTCATGATCTGCTGACACACCCATAATCCCCTCTTCAATGACCGTGTCTAAAAATTCTCAAATGACAACATTAAATACTGTTGGGCCCAACTGTCCAATTTGATGGAGAGAATCTCTGTTCTGCCTAGAGTTTCCATGTGAGACATGGAGAAATAAAATTATGGACGTTGAAATCATCAGCAAAGTAGGCATGAATTGAAGGAATGAATATTACAGGATCGGAGTAAAATGAATTGAAGGAATGAAGACTTTGCCATATTTGATTGTGTTACCTGTCTTGTTTTGTACACTCATAATTTAGAAGCTGGGAGGTATTTTATTCAATTGAAATGATTTTCTTTTCCGAGGTTGAAGCAACCAAAACAAATTAAGGCAATTAAATATGTACGTTAATTACAAGTTACAAATTGTAAGATGATTGTCTTGTAAAATTGAAGCTTAACAGCAAACCAATAAAAGTTTATTTACTTTGGATTTAGTGGTATTTCATTTTAGATTGTAAGACCCAAGTTTCTCTCTCTCTCTCTATATATATATATATATGCAATCTCTGACGCAAAACTATCAAAACCATATCAAATCGACTCACAATTTACTGCTATTGTATTACATGAATAATCTCAATTCACACGTAATCTATAACTACATTAGGATCCACCGAATATGAGTTCTCGACCTCTTAATTTCTAGAAGCGATCAGCTTGGCACGAACCAAACAAGCTGGCCAATTTAGAAAGAAACATAGCAATCATATACTGAATATCATGTGCTTGAAGAATGAGTAATACTAAATATACCGTACAAGTCATGTACACTCTTTTTCAAAAAATGTGAGATCTCTATTAAAGAAACTAAGTTTTTTGCGCAAATCTCACTAATATTCTAAAACTATAAATATAAATTTTCATAATTACAAGTACCTAAATGCCTGCATATATATTTATATATACTATTATAATAAGTGACTATCTAACTGTAAATGGTAATTTTTGTTATTTTTCTGTTAAGTCCATTAAGTCTTGTTTTACCAAAAGGTTTTAAAACCCTTAACTATTTGGCGTGTAGCTCCCTTGTAGAATTTAATGAAGAATCATGTTTTACCAAAAGGTTCTTAAGACTCTTGACCATTTGACGTGTAGCTCCCTTGTAAAATTTAATGAAGGATCATGTTTTACCAAAAGGCCCTTAATAGCCCCTCGGTTAGATACTTTACTGAAATTTAGATTTTTTATTTTTCTTTAACCTTGTATTTTCTTTTTCCAGACAAATAAATTACTAACTTTTTCATTTTTTTTATTTAAATCATTATGTCAGGTGCACTCTAGGGCTAACGCACCCGGGGCCGTTCCCTAGTTTATATATATATATATATATATATATATATATATATATATATATACACGTGAAGAAGTAAGTTTTTTGTAAGTTTTCTTAATTACACAAAAAATGCAACTTGTACTTGAGAAAAACTAACAAAAAATTTATTTCTTCAGGTGTTAGTTATTGATATATTGGAGATTATGAAATTTGAAATTTAAAATTTGAATTTAACAACAAAACTGATAAAATGAATCTTGTAAATAAAAGTATAAGTAAAAATTGTAAGTATACGTAACCCTACTCTTATATATATATACACGCGCGCAAAAAACGTGCATTCTTGGCGTTTCCCGAAAACGCTTTGCGCCTCACACCCAACATCTCCCTGGTTGTATTTCTCGTAAAGGACAACAAAAATAGGATAAGATATGTATGCCGTTTGATCTATTCAAACAAAACTACTTATATACTGACTCGTCACTCATTTTCGTTGGGAAAAGTTATTTATAAATATTTTAATCGTCATTTTCAATCTTTTGATGTGTCTTGTCACTTACTAGTAATTATTTGACGGAATATTAGAAGATAGTGAATACATGATAATTAAAAGACTGGAGAACATTCCTCAAAAAAAAAAAAAATGAAAAAAAAAAGAGAGAAAAGACTGGAGAACATTATTTTTCATTTCCATTTGTCAAGAAAACACCAGTTGTATATTGTTATAATTTAAATTTAAGATTCACGTGGCAATATGATATTATTTTTCATTTCCATTTCACATTCTATTTGTTATAGGTTGTTCAAATATAACAACTAGAATGTGAAACACCATTGCCAATTATTTAATAATAATGTTAGATATATATAGTCTAACATATGCAAATCATGCACACTGTTTCTATATAACGATAGGACCCTGTTCTTGTTCTTCGCCTACTTTACCCTTCCCCTTATCCACACTACTTTCCTTCACCTTCACCTTCACTTTCACCATTCCCATGGAACTCTTTTTCTATTTTTCCTGCCAAACACGTTTCGACATATGCCTCCCCTCAACATGATCCCCCTCCTGCCTCTTCAAACCTACTCTGCACACTACCGACGTATGCCCTTGACGATGACATTCCACGCAAAAAAATCCATGTTTCTCATAGTTAGCCACTTGTAAAATTTTCTTATTAGTCAAGACAACAATATGAAATCCTTGGACAGGGTCTTCTGATAAATCAACTTCCAAGCAGATCCGGGCCCCAGACGCCCTAATTTTATTTAAAGTAGCATTGTCAGTGCCTAGATAACGTCCAAACCTCGTCGCCAAAATTTGTAAATAGTCTATCTGATACAAGTGCATCGGCAGGCTTGGCAGAAATATCCGTTGAGGTGCTAGTGGTGATTCTTTCAACAAATGAAAGTCTTTCGTCCATCTAAACAAACAGAAAGAGTACCCACCAATCATATGCTCTTCACGTGCCCATCCATGCACAAAGTCACGTTCATTTTTCATTTGGAAAAGGACATGGTGATCATCCATGAAGCTTACGATAGGGACCTCCAGAAGGCCTCATGATTTGATAACATCATTCCTGATCTCATCAATAGAAGGCCTTGTACGCGTAAACTTTAGAACCAGAGCAAACTTGAAATCATCAGTAGCCTTAGACATCTCCAACTATGTAAACACGAAGCCTGGTTCACCATCAACTTCAACCAGGTAGCGCATAGGCAAACGAAAAGACGACTATTCTGCAATATTCGTCATCAATTGAGTGTACAATTTTTTTTCAGCATCCCTTGAAGCCAACCCCACCGAGGAGGGGTCCAACGGCGGAGGCTTGGGCACTTCCATGGGCCAACCTTCGCAAAAACTACTTGAAACTTACTAATAAAGGCAATTCCGTGAAAGACGGGATAACCAAAAATAGACCAAAAGTCGCCTCTCCTACTGAATATCATGTGCTTGAAGAATGAGTAGTACTAAATATATTGTACAAGTCATGTGCACTAATTTTGAAGAAATGTGAGATTCGTAATTAAAAAATTAATTTTTTTGCACCAGTCTCATATTTAACTACTTTTTCTTTTTTAAGAAATGCGCAAATTTTATACATTCTAAAACTATAAATATTGTTTCTCCTAATTACAAGTACCTAGATGCTTGCATAATATATCTCTTTATATATAAAAGGTACCTATCAAACGGTAAATCTTATTTTAACGGTTTTTATTGTTTTTCCGTTAAAATTAATTAACACCGTTCGTAAGCACATAAAAAGGCATTCCACCTGAGTCTAATAACTGATTACGTATATGATTACATCCTATTTATAGGTACTAAATTCTATGGAGCCAATTAATTTGATTATCGATTAGAATCAATTAATTGTTAATAAATGCTGATCAGCTAGCTATTACCTTTTATAATTGCAACTCACAGAAAAATCAAGCAAAAAATCCCTACACTTCAAATGATGGAACAATATTAATTCTACCTAATAGTACGTGCAGCTTATAAACCCTACAAATAACGATATTTATAATAATTAAGCAACTTAGATATTTTTTCATATAGTATATACTTGCATTTAATATTAATATTGATCTCAATTTTAATAAATGATTGTATCTGTCATCACGTCCGTCAAGTACCTTTACAATCAATCATCTTCTTCCTGAGGCAGCTACAATGAAGCAATGATAATTCTCGCAAATTAATAGTTACATATTAATGCATTTATATTAGAGTTAATTATGTGATTTATGTAATTTACCTGTATGTTTTATTTCCTTATATTATTCTTCAGTTCTGAATTTTAAGGACGGATAATAATGATTTGATAATTAAAAGTATCATTGCAAGATACTTGACATATCCATCTGCCCCTCTGTCATCTGTTGGCCTTCAAGAAATTGTGAAGAATTGTGATATTGCAGAGTTGATGAAGGGTTTGCAACCCATGGAGGTAAATATTATTTTATTAGTAATAAATTAAAATATTTACACAAGCATTCATTCTAAAAATTGATTATGATTTAAAATTAGAAAACAAAATTCTGAATAGATGCGAAGATAAATGTGATTGACTTGGCCCAAGTATTTTATTACATATCATGTGTTAGCTGTAATAAAGGAATTGAATATAAATACAATGAAAGTTTCGTTTGTATATATTGCAAAAGCCAAGTGGTCTGCAAACCACGATATGTATCTTACAATTTTAATTTATAATTGATATCTAATTTAATTTAAAATTTAACACTATTCAAATTGAAAATAATATATTCAATGCATTTAAAGTGTTAGGGCATATGTTGAATTGGACGATAATATTGGAAAGCTATTAATTAACATATGTTGTTCAGCAGTTAAGTTGATGGAACATGCTGGAGAGGTATCTTTCAAAATTTTTATTCAAAAATTGAGTTTGGTTATAATGAGTTAATTAAAAAAGAAATTGAGTTTTTATTAATTATGAAAAGCTATTCAAAATTTATTTTGTAGGAACATCGCCATATATTAAAAGCGTTATGGAGAAATTATTAAAATATATTTGGAAGATTCAAGTTTATGTAGATCTAGAGAAACTAAAGGAGAAAAAATATAGGCATTTTAATATCCTCTTTATTGAGGAATTGCGAGATGAAGAAAATGCTGAATCGTCATCCTAGAATCAAAATTATCTCAAACAACTTTTATAAAACTGTGGATGATGTTTATTTTTAGGACCATGTTATAGCTTCTATTAATGCTCTTCTTTTATAATATATCATAGCGTGTAATTATTTATAAATTACATAAACATTACATCGTTATTTAATTAACCAAAAAAATTACGTCTATTATTAAAAAATTAGTTCTTACAAAAAAAAAATAAATATAAACTAAGCAAACATGTATTGCACGTTGCTTTCACCTAGTATATATATAAACATATATATAAATGCATTCTTGGTGTTTCACAAAAACGTCAAGAATATATATATATATATATAATTTATATATATAGGAAAAATCTTATTGCAAGCAGTTTCGTGTACCAAACCGTGCACTAATATTAAATGTAGGGCATTTTTTAAATTTATTTTATAATAAAAAAAATTATGTGAGTGTTGGTATGCAGTTTGGTATACCAAACCGCTTGTACCTAGCAAATCCCATATATATATATATATATATATATATATATATATATATATATATTCGCAAAACAGTGCATTCTTGGTGTTTACCGAAACACACCCAACATCTCCTTGGTTGTATTTCTCGAAAAGGACAACAAAAATAGGATAAGATATGTATGCTGTTTGATCTATTCAAACAAAACTGCTTATATATTGACTCGTCACTCATTTTTATTGAGTTGTATATTGTTATAATTTAAATTTAAGATTCATGTGGCAATATGATATTATTTTTCATTTCCATTTCACATTCTATTTGTTATAGGTTATTCAAATATAACAAATAGAATGTGAAACACCATTGTCAATTATTTAATAATAATGCTAGATATAGTTCTACGTATGCAAATCATGCACATTTTTTTTGAAAATAGTGCCACCCAACATTAAAAGTAAGATTTTTCAAAATTTTAAAGTGATTGAATAAAACTTACACGCTCTAAAATTGTATAAATCATTTCTTATTATTTAATAATCTTAATCTCGAAAGAAAAATATTTAGGTTGCATTGTTGCAACGTTGAATGGCCTTTTAAAAACAATAATCCAAGTCGACTCGACTCTATAAATTATTATAATCCTAAGTTCGTCCCTAATCATCTTCTCCCGCGTTAATTGACCTTTTGATGAAAAGTATTGACTAAGGTATCTTTTTTCAAGTCAGTCTTAAAAAGTACTAGTATTCAATTGTCTGTTTATTGTTAAAGGTGTAGGAAAAAGTTGAGGAATGACTTTGCTATGGAAAGATGATGTGAGGCTTAGCATCAACACTTATTCTCAAAGACACATCAATTCATGGGTTGAACAAACAAACGTATCTTGGATGCTAACATGCTTTTATCGTAATCCTGAAACAGAGAAAAGACATGAAAGAACATATTGAGACACCTCAAGCTTCAAAATTCCAAAAGGTCGCTTTGCATAGGAGGTTTTAAAGAGATCCTATTTCACAATAAGAAATATGGAGGGGGTTAGAAGGGATGAAAAATAAATGGAATTATTTAGAAGTGTGCTACAAGACTGCAAAATCAGTGATTTGGGGTCATCAAAGGGCAAATATACTTGGTCTAACAACATAAATGACCAAACTTTCACTATGGAAAGGTTGGATCGAGCTACTGCCACATCTGATTGGTGTGAAGAGTTTGGTGGGGGAGAGGTTCAAGTTTTGGTCTCTTCTACATCTCACCATTGCCCCCATCCTAGTGTCAGTTGGAAAATGGAATCAAAATTCAAGAAGTATTACACCTATGAGCAGATATGAAGATAGATGATCAACTTTTACAGATTGTGAAAATGTTATCAGGAAGGCATGGCATCAACCGAGGTGTAATAATGAAGGTTTGACAACAATCAAGCACAAACTTATTGTTGCATGAGTGAGTTAAAAAAGTGGAGCAACATAAAAGAATATGATTCAAAAGGAACTCTGATTAAGAAAATAAAAAGGTTGCAAGATCTACAACAATCTTTGACAGCTGATTCAGTGCAGGTAGTAAACGAACTTCAAGTGGATATTGGTGGTATGCTAGAAAGAGAGCATTTGGAACGAAAACAAAGAGATAAAGTGACATGGCTACAACAAGGGGATAGAAACACAAAATATTATCACCTTTGTGCAAGTCAAAAAAAGCTTTTACAATTTCAAGGATTATTGATGACAATGGCGTGAGAGTTTCTCATCCTAGTGATATAGGAAAAGCTTTTACACAATACTATAAAAGCTTGTTTACAACCTCTGAGCCTTTTAACATGGAGGCTTCTCTCAGTGCACTTGAAAAAAAGGTCACTCAAAAAATGAATGAAGATCTTCTGCTGCCTTTCAAAAAAGATGAGGTTGAGTGTGCAGTTTTGCAAATGGTTCCATACAAAGCACCTGGTCCTAATGGGTATGGGGCTTGTTTTTATCAAAAAGACTAATATGTGGTGGGACATGAGGTATGTGAAGCTATCATTTCCTTTCTAAATTCAAATCAAGATATTGAAGCCATATACTTTACATACCTGGTTATGATATTAAAGAACAATAATCCAATGAAAATTACTGAGTACAAACCTATAAGGCCTGATTTGGTTACACGAACCAAATCATTTCATCTTTTCTTATCTCATATAATCATTACAATTTTTTCAAATTTTCACACAAAATATAATAAATAATTCAACTTTTTCAAATCTCAAAATAAAAATAATATTAAAAAACTACATTCTAACAATATTTTATTCAAATTTTAACTTATATCTCATGTCATGTCATCTCATCTATATAACCAAACAAGGCTTAAGTCTATGCAATGTTCATTATAAAATCATCACCAAGATGTTGGCCAATCGCTTGGAGCTGATCCTTCCTTCAATTATCTCATAGAATCAGTCTGTCTTTGTTTCTGGACGTCTAATTACTGATAATATATAAGCTGCATATGAAACTCTTCACACAATGAGAACAAAGTTACATGGACAAAAGGGTTATATAGCGTTGAAATTGAACATGAGTAAAGCATATGATAGAATTGAATGGAACTTTCTCAAAGAATCCATGCTCAAGATGGGTTTTGATTCAAATCCATTAAGCTAATCTTAAGATGCATTACATTCTCTTCCTTTTCAATTTTACTGAATGGGGTTCCTCAAGAAATGTTCAAACCTACAAGGGGATTGAGAAAAGGCTGTCATTAATCACATTTTTTATTTATCATTTGTGCTGAAGTGTTAACTGCACAACTTCATGATGCATAACAGAAGGGTCTTATTTCAGGGGTTCCATTAGCAAGGGGTGAGATAAGAATGAATCATCTGTTCTTTGCAAATGACAACCAATTGTTTTGTCAGACAAATATGCAAGAGTGGGCTTGGTTAAATCACATTCTTAACATTTATGAGAATGCTTCTGGACAGAAACTTAATGGGGAGAAGACTTCTTTATTTTTTAGCAAGAACACTAAGCAACTAACAAGACAATATATCATGCAAGTTGCTGGTTTAAGAGCTTCCTTCAAATTTGAAAAAATACTTAGGACTTCCCTCCCTTATTGGTAGATCTAAAATGACAGCTTTTTACAGAATAGTTGAAAAAGTGAGCAACATAACAGAAAACTGGAAGACTAAATTTCTTTCACAGGCTGGAAAAGAAATACTGATCAAGGCTGTTATCAAAGTCATACCAACTTATTGCACGAGTGGATTTTTACTGCCAAAGGTTGTATGCAAAAGTTGAACAACATGATGTCAAATTTCTGGTGGGGATTTCAAGATAAAACTTCCAAACTCCATTGGAAAAGTTGGGATACTATGAGTTATGGCTAACCAGATGGTGGTCTTGGATTTAGAGACTTGGTAAGTTTTAACTCATATCTTTTGGCTAAACAAGTATAGAAGATGGTCACCAACCCCAAATCTCTTACTGCCAAAATCTCAAAGGCCAAATATTTTCCTAATACTTCCATTCTACAAGTTAAATTAGGATCAAAGCCTTCATTTACTTGGAGAAGTGTATATTCTACAATTTATATCATTAAGGAAGGTATAATATGGCATGTTGGAGATGAAAAAAGATAAAAATATGGCAAGATAAATGGATACCAATGGCAGGTTCATGCATAATTCAATCACTTGTTAAATTGCTACCAACATATGCAGTTGTGGTAGATTTAATAGATCAACAAATAAGTTGGTGGGATATACATGTATTAAAAGAGATTTTAATTGAAGAAGATGTGGAAATCTTGAAGCTACCTGTTACTTTGCTAGCTTTTGAGGAAATTTTGGTTTGGAAGAATACTTCTAACGGCTGCTTTTTGGTAAAAAGTGCCTATCATTTACGTAAATAGAAACAAGAAATCAATAAAGGGGAATCTTCAACAAAGGGGCTTCATAGTGAGCTTTGGAAACAAATATGAAAGATGCAGACCCCAAATGTTGTCAAAGTATTCATATGGCGTGCATGTACTGATGCTCTACCTACCAAAATGAACTTATATAAGAGGAAAATCACCATAGACCCCTTATGTCCAATATGTCTGAAATCAAATGAAACTCCGGGCCATCTTTTATGGACATGTCCATCTACACAAGATGTTTGGTTGTTAAGCAGCAGGAAAACCCATAAAGCTTCCATTACAGATGAGGATTTTGGATGTATATTTATGCAAGTGCTTCAAAGAATAGGCCAAAAGGATATTAGCAGAGATAGCAAGATCAATGTGGGTTAGAAGAAATAAACTGATATTTGAAGGAAGTTTGATGCAATCAGAGTAAGATTGTTCATCTGGGAGGGGTTTTTTCCCGGTCCAGTCCGGAACCTGAATAATCGAGTTTTGGTTAAACCTGGATATAGCCGGGCTAGGTACCAGGTTTTAAACCAGGTACTCGGGTGTCTTTTTTAAATCAACCTACCGGGTTTCTTTTTCAAAATCAACCCCGGTGCCTCCCCATTCCCCATTCCTCGTAGCCCCCCTCTCTCCCTCTCAATCCAAAGAAGCCTTAGCCTCCATCCCTTTTTGCCGACGAAGAAACCCTAGCCTCCCCCCCCCCCCCCAGTGTTGATCGGAGAAACTCTATCATCCTCGTGACCCCATCATTGTCGTTGCTGACTCGCCTCATCCTTGTGACCTAAGGAACAACCTTCTGTTTGTTTGTGTTCTTGTTATCATTGGAAGAGAATCATTCTTTAGCTTTGTATTCCTGCTTCTTAATTTACACAACTTTTTATTTTTTGTTTTGTCCTTTCTGCTTGAGCTTTCTCCTTTTTCAGTCCATGGAGATATGCTCCAATGTTTTAATGTAACTTATTTCAGATTACATGTTATGTTTATTTAAACAACAAGAATTTGTTTCTGAACAGATCCCAGAAAATGGAGGAATGTTTATAGCACTCTACACATTCCAGTCACGAGATGTGTCACAATCTGTTTATGATGCTAGCTTTCTCTGTAATATTATTGGACTTCTAAATAGCAGGGTCTATTTTTATAGTCCTTTGGGGTAGAGGTAGTTGTGCTTAGCAAATTAGTTCATGTTTGTTGTGGTGTATTGGAGTTTTTTTTTTAATAGGAAATAGACATAATTTCATTCACGAAATCGAAGTTACATCTGTGACTGGTCAATACAGAGAAAAACTCATATTACAAGCCAAACAAGTAATCTATTGGAAGCTTCTCAGCACAAAAATTTCTTTGCGACGGACATTGTCTCAACTTCTAGGAACTCTCTACTGACAAAACTGGTTTGTCTGAGAGTATCACTCTCTGTAAAAAAAAACAGAGATAACCATTCTCCACCTCCAAAGGAGGAAATGGTACTTAACCTCCATCCTCCAAAGGAGGAGAAGGACAAACCACCCCCATCGTCCAAAGGAGGAGAAGGACAAAACCACCCCCTCCTCCAAAATAGGAGGGGGTTCTTTTGCTATGGACAAAAGTCCAATAGCCTATTTCTTTTATTTCCTAATACAAACAAATTACAGACACTTGAAAACACTGCAAAAAAATGAAAATACACTAGCCAAAGAGGTTTTAGTGGTGCGTGAAGGACACGCGTCACTCTAGGAGTGTGCCAAACAGTCGATCTTGAGGATACCAGAGTAGATAGCCCCATAAATGCCACGTGTGGTGGCAATAGAAGCCTTCTCACAGTGGCGCGTGGAAGCCACGCATGCACGAGGACCCACGCATGGGTGCTACGTGCCGCTCCTTTTGGCGCTGCATTAGGTAGTCTGGAAGATCGGCAGCTAAGAAAACCCATGGTGGGGTGCGTGTAGGACGTTGGCCATTGGAAAACCTCAGGTCAGCGTTTCTCCTTTATTTGACCTGAAAAAGCAAACTAGATAGAAAATATAGACATGGGAAGAGACATACTGGGAAAAAAAAAACTCTGGACAAGAAAGAGGGAGGGGGGAGGAGCCGAAACTCCCACCCCCGTCCCCCTAGCTGGTTTCGGTTTAGGTGTTAGAGAGAAGTTGGAGGTTCTCTCTCTAAAATACTAGGGCCAGCTCCAAAGGTTGTGTATTGGAGTTTAATTAAAATAATATGTGTTTTGTAATGTTCTAAGTAAATTAGTCCAAACAATGTAATATGTAGTGGAATTTTTTTTTTTTTTTGTGCATTTAGTTAACAAGTTAATTAGTTGTTTATAGCCTTAGCTATTCTTAACATAAATCTAATTTTTCATTTTGATATTTTTTTTATCATTATGGACAATGATAAAAATATATAGGCTTTTATATAATAAAATTTTTTTGCTTTTCAACATTATTTCTTGAAAAAATTGTAATAAAATATAGGATTTTTGATAAAAAAGAAAAATTCAACATTTTTTCCTGAAAAAAAAAATTAATAACTTAAAGACTTTTGTAAAAACAAAACAATAACAAAGGGATAAAAACCGAAACCCATTTTTTCTGGATTTTGGCCAGGTCTTAAACTGGACATACTTAGGCCGAAACCCGGCCCAGATTTAAAACATGGGTTCTGGGCCAGGTGAACAATCCTAGATGAGAGTTTCTATGTTTCCCAAAAAAAAAAAAAATACTGGTATTAGGGGAAGCGGCACTTAATTTAAAAATAAAAAATTGTTGTCGAAGTGAGGTGACACTTGTGCTTGCATTTCTTGGACGGTAGGCTTTATTGTTAGAGTAATGCTAGAGCCACCTTTGGTAGCTCCCGCTAGAACCCACCGCTGGCTCTAACATGTATTTTTCTATGTGTTTTTTTATAATTATTTTTATATAGATGTTTTTAACAATTTTAAATATTTTAAAAAAATAAAATAAATTTATAATATTATTAAAAAACACTTCCTTAATCATGAAGTAAAAAAAATTATTAAAAAATATTTTCTTAATCACGAAGTAAAATAAAAAAAATAATTTTTTTTTACTTCATAATTAAGAAAATATTTTTTAATAATATTATATTTATTTATTTATTTTTTAATATTTAAAATTATTAAAAACATCTATATAAAAATAATTATAAAAAAAACATATAGAAAAATATATAATAAAACCAGCGGTGGCTCCCATAAGGTGGCTCTATCATTTTCCTTATTGTTATTGTTTTAATTGCTGTTGGTTGGTCGTTCGGTCGGTCATCGGGGGCGGCGAGTTTATGCGTAAAGCATCGGGGAACTTTGCCGCGTGGCGGATACGTGTTTTCTTTCCCAAGGCTAACCTCACCACCAAAGGTTGCATGCTTCATGTGTTAATAATCCTTTTAACTCCCTCGAAATCCACTGAGCTTAAGACACTTGGCAAAATTTGATTTTCTTTCAACCTTTTATTTATTTTAATTGTTTTTAATGGTGGTTCGTTTGGACTACTCGGCTGATAAACTATAACGATTGTTACATTAGTAATGTTGGAGCCAACTTAACTCATTTCAAATTAATAAATGATAGGATTAATTATTTTTTCAATTTTTTTATAAAAAATTAAACTTATTTCAACAACCTTCATACATTTCAACTTAAAAAATTAAACTCATATCAATCTAAAAACATTAAATATATCTAAGTAAGACCCACATAATATTAATATTCACAATTCATCTCAAAATCTAAATACAACTTTAAATTATAAGTTTTGTGTAGGCTTTTTGTAAAAATGTGAGTCTCGCTAAAAAGGAAAATGTTTTTTTTACACCTTTTCAAGGAAGATCTACTTTTTTATAAAGAGATTATGAAAGATTTATATACTTGAGACTTGTACAAATAATTTCTTTTATTACATTATATTTTTTTTATTACTAAACTGAGATGAAATATTATTACGCAATGTGGAAAAAAAATAAAGAACTAAGGCCACGTTGATATATGAAGTCACACACACACAAATATATATATATATATATATATATATATATATAGATATGTATATGTATGACAACGCTAGGACGCTGCCTAGCATATATCGCTGGTTGTGCACCTAGTGTATTTTTATTTTCTTTCAAATATTTTTTAAACGTATTAAAACATTTTTTTAAAATATACACATTCACCGGTTGTCAGTTTCTTAACCATTAAGAAAAAAAAAATTAAAACACACAAGCGGTCAAATTAAAGAAGGAAAAACATGGGCTACTTAGCTACATTTTCCTACATGTAATATTAGATACAGTCTTGTGGTATGCAAGTTCCGCACGCTCCTTCTGAAAAATAGAGTTTTTCATATGATCCCAGATAGGACTGTAAGATTTTAAGTCCGAACAGGAAAACTCGACTAGACCGAACATTCTTGTTTGTTTCGAATTGAATCGATAGTGAACTTAGCCAGTTTTGATCTTTTTTTTTTTAGCCAGTTTCGATCTTACTAGTACAAAACTTTCAGTTTTCGGTCCTTTCCAGGGGTGGGGTTTTTTCACCCCAGACAGACCAAATATAATTATATATATTTTTAAATATTATATATATATATATATATTGTTTTATATAGTAATTGTATAGTTAATAACTTAATTATATAATTTTCATCTAATCTATTCCCATTAATATTAAATATACAATTACTAATATGCTATCAATTAACTAATATATTATATGATAAGTCATAATATTATATGCAGTAATACATACTCTAGTATATATTATCTACATCGAATTAGAGTAATTAGGTAAATTGTTTTATAAAATACCTAAGTTGTAAGTAAATATGAAATATCAAAGGCCAATGACAATTATTCATTAACCATATACAAAATGTTAAAACTTTAATAATGGTAATTATGCATTAAATATCATAGTACATTTACATACTATTGAGTATTAAGTTAATAACTATTAACTTCATAAATATAATGAAATATTTCTTTTAATGAGTTAGTTATATAATCCATTTAGGTCCACATTAAAGAGTTCACTTAAGCTTAATTTCACAAATTTAAATAAATTTTTATTAATTTATCTGCCAAAAAGATAAAAGAGATGAAAAAAATGTCTAGCTCATATGAAAACAACGTCTTTTAGAGTAACATTGGATCTAAATAGCATCGTTTAGTTACAATTACAATTTAAAAATAAAATCTGAGTTGCATCGTTTCATGCAACTCTTTTTTTTTTTTACTAGCCGTATGTTTAAACGACGTCATTTCAACACATTCCTCATGAAGTATCGGGCCTATCGGCCCCACCCTTTCTCCCTTTCACTCAATCTCTCATTCTCTACCGATACAAACCCTTGCAATCGAACATGTTCCCTCCCCTCTTCAGTCCTTATGTCACAGCTCACAACCCCTCTACTACACGCTGCCACAACCGTCATTGATATCCACCAAGAAAATACACCCCATGCTACCTACCATTGCAACTAAGTTACGGTCCGATGGAATCCTGATTCAACTATGATAGTGTGTTCTGGGATCTTGAATGTGTTACATGAAACACTTTTTCAAATAGTTTCTCCACATAATTATATGTTTTTTAAAGCGTGAGTGTATGAAGCCAAAACAGAATAGGTAATTATTCTGACGGCTAGTTAAACAACGAAATCTAGAGATTGAAATTGAGAAAATCGCAAATAGAGAGAAACTCTGAGATAAGCTATGAGATTAGGATTTTGTTATATAAAAAAAAAACCTCATCCTTCTAAAGCCCACAAGTTGGGCTTAAATAGCCAACGGAAAAGGAAAAATTGTAATTAAGGCCAAACAGTATCATGCAAAATAAGATAACTAGGGTTAAAATCTAGCCTAAGAATGGAATAAAAATCATCACTAAAAATAAACATTGCCTTAAAAGAAAATTAACAAAAATAATAAAAGAAGTAACTAAAAGTCACGATACGGAATGAAAAATGGCTGCTTGGTAACCACGACGTGTGAGCCGAAGAAAGCTTTCCGAAATGGGGTCATAGGCCTGATTCTGGCACCTGCAGCCAAATTTATGGGTAAAATACTAATATCGCCACTTCACCTCGCCCAACCGAGGAATAAGTCGTTCCTTGCCCAATTCTGACGAATACTGATTCTCACCCAAATCTACCACTTCTTGCCCAGCTCCTAGGAATACTAATATCTTCTCGCCAGTTTTGTATTAGTCTACCTTCTCGAGGTATTCAGTGCTTTTAACGTCGTATCCGTCAGCTAAGCCTCACCGTACTCAGGTTCCCCTGCATCAGTCACCTCAGGTTGGAAAGAACTCTCCCTCGAGTTCACGCCATCTTCGACGAAGCACAGGCTAAGGTGTTTGACATTGAACACATCTGAAGTCCTCATACAATTGAGAAGGCGCAGTTTATACGCATTGTCATTGATCGTTTGGAGAACTTTACAAGGTCTAATCTTCCTCTCCTTCAACTTATTGTACTCGCCAACAGGAAAATGATCATGGGTTATCACAGCCCAAACAAAATCTCTAACATCAAAAAGTACCTAGCGATGACAATTGTTAGCTTGGACCTTGTATTTTGCATTGCTCACTTGGATTGCTTGTTTGACTGTACACAACTTCAAATGGACTCAACCGGGTAGTATGGTTCTTAGATCGGTTGTAAGCAAACTCTGCTTGTGATAAGGCAAGGTCTCATTGTTTTGGCTTACTACCCGCCAAACTCCTTAGGATGTTGCCCAAATTTCAATTCACCACCTTGGTTTGTCCGTCCGTTTGGGGTTGGTAGGCACTACTAAAGTTTAGCTTCATTCCGAGTTTTCCCCACAAACTCTTCTAGAAATTACTCATAAACTACGTATTCAGGTAACTAAGGTGATGAACCAAGAAACACCATCCAGGCAAGCAATCTCTTTGAAATAAAGACATGTGGCGTCCAAGGACTTCTTGCAAGCTACAAAATGGGCCAGTCAATCACGACGAAGATTGAATCCATGCTGACTTCAAGTCACGGTAAGTAATGGTGAGTGTCCCCTTCGCTCTTTGGCACACAAAACATCCTGCCACGTAACGTGCCACGTCACTGGTCAATTTAGGCTAGTAGTAATCTATGGCGATCAAAGCTAAAGTCTTTTCTCGCCCAAAGTGCCCCTCGCCATGTAGTTCCCTTATAATGTGTTCTCTCAAAGAGCAGTATGGGGGATTCACAACTATAGGAAATGGAACAAAACACCATTGTGGAAAAGAAAATCACTCCACTAAGCCTAAGTTACCTTCTTAAGAATATTTCTAAAGGACGGATCTTCAGCGTACAAATCCTTGAAAAGTTTCAAACCCCGCCACTCTGGTACTCATGGTGGCGAGGAGTGATACACGTAAACATAAAGCGTCTGCAACCCGGCTCAAGCTCCCCGTTAGTACTTTAGCGAGAACATAAAATCTTGCAGATAGGTGACCCACTTGGCATGTCGTCTGGTCAGCTCGTGTTGCCCTTTGATATACATCAACGTCTCATGGTCAGTAATTGGAATGAACTCTTTTTGTACCAAACAATGTCACCAGTGCTTCAGGGATTGCAGAATGATGTAGAACTTTGAGTCGTACGTGGAGTAGTTTTTCTTTGATCCCGACAATCTCTTACCGAAAAATACAACAAGTCGTCCTTCTTGACTCAAGACACTACCAATACCCACCCTGGAAGCAACGCAATTCACCTCGAAGATCTTCTCAAAATTAGGGAGTGCTAGAACTGGTGCTTCAGTCATTTTCTGCTTGACCAACTGAAACCTGGTCTCTGCTTTCTTGGACTGTTGGAATGCCTACCCCTTCAAGCACTCTGTGATGGGAATGATTAGAGTGCTGAAATTTTGGATGAATCGTCGATAAAAGGAAGCCAATCCATGGAAGCTTCGCACATCGTGTAGGGTCTTTGGGCGTTGGCCATTCCAAAATGGCTTCTACTTTGGATTGATTTGATTTGAGTGGACACCATCCATAGAAACAACAAATCCAAGGAATGTAATAGAAGTGGTGAAAAATGAGCTCTTCTTTCAGTTAACGAACAAACACTCCTTTTGTAGTGTCTCAAAGACAGCTCGGAGGTGCTTTACATGTGTCTCCCACGTCGGACTGTAGATGAGGATCTCATCGAAGTAGATGACGACAAACTTCCTCATAAACAACTGCAATACCTGATACATAAATCTCATAATGTACTGGTTGTTTTGGACAGCCCAAAAGGCATGACCAACCACTCGTAGAGATTTTGTTGCATCTTAAATGGCGTCTTCCATTTGTTGCCAAGGCGTATTCGGATTTGGTGATTCCGGCTTCTAAGATCAATTTTGGAAAAGATCTTAGAGACTGACAATTGATCATGCATGTCGTCCGAGAGGGGAATTGGGAATCTGTACTCTACGGTGATTTTGTCAATGGCTCTACTATCCACACACATATGCCATGAACCGTCTTTCTTGGGTACCAGGAGGGCAGAAACTGCACACAGGCTCATACTCTCATGGATGTACCCCTTCTCCAACAACTCCAACTCTTGGTGCTGCAATTCTTCTAATTCCTTAAGGTTGAAGCAATATGATGCTCTATTGGGTAAATTAGATCTAGGCACCAAGTCAATTTGATGTTGTATGTCTCTCATGGGCGGAAGGCTAGGGGTAAGGCCTCTAGCATTAGATCTACAAACTCAGACAATATATGCTGAACTTCTGGTGGTAACTCACGATCAACCCCGCCATGGTCTTCACATGGTACCAAGGCAAACACCATGCCTTCTTTCTTTGCCTCCTCCAAGAATCTAGCCTTTGACAAAAAGTGCCCCTTTTCGCCCTCAGGAGCAGAAGCAGCTCCCTCCCTTCAAGCTGCTAAAACAACCTTCTTCCCTATAATACTAAAGGGAATATATGTTTTTAAGCTGATCGTGAATCAGTTTGTACAACTTCGGGTGATGGTCAGTTTTGAGTTGTAGCTTTGGAACTGCTTCCTCAAAGACTACATTCTCATAGCTACCATTATCTATGAGCAGTTTGCAAACCTTTTAAAAAATTGTGCAGGTAGAGTGAAAGATATTAGTCCTCGACCAGTCTTAGTCCGAATCACCCTTGGGAGTTAGTAAACTTTTTTGAATGACAAGAGTCTCATTACCATCTCTGTGCAAGACATCCCCTTCCTCGCCATCTTCATCATAGATCGGTTCTCCCATGCTCTCAACATCCTCTGTGCCATCTTCATTGATCAAGAGGTTTTTCCCCTTCTGGTTGGTAGGCTTTCTGCATTTCATTGCCTTATGATCGGGCTTCCCACATCTGAAGCACCGAATATTAGTGGTGTTCAAACTCTGACCTTGAGTGGACTACGGAGTAGGGCGGGTCTCCTACAGATAGACCCCCCGTGCGTTCTGATCGCCCCTAGGCACAGGTCGTCTGGTTTGTTGTTTCTCCATTATTAGAGCATGTTGATAGGCCTCGGAAATAGTGCATAGAGAGTGGAGGCTAAGGACGTCCTGTAAAGGTTGTCGCAAGCTATCCAAATAATGTGCTACCATTTGCTCTTCAGTTTCGAAAAGATCATTCTGGGCCACCAACTAATAGAACTCCTTGGTATACTCGTCAACGGATTTCATTCCCTGCCTCAACGTGTGAAGTCGCTAAAACAAGGTCTGAGTATATTTAAAGGGCAAAAAGTGACCCTTCATCTTCTCCAAGTGTCAATTTTGGCTTTACCCTGTCACTCACTTGACCACTTCAACTACGCCCATTAGGCATACGCTCGGCCCTTCAGTTTGATGGCGACTAGTTTCACCTTCATACAATCTGGGACTTCCTTGTAATCAAATATACGTTCCACTTCGTGCAACCGATGACACCCTTCACCTACAGAGTACTAGAAAATTTCGGTAGGTCCACTTTAAAGCCTAGGTCTCCACCTTCCTCCTCCCTACCATAGTACTCTCGTAATGGAGCACGATTGTGATATAGGTTCTCAAAAATGGATTCAGAATAATGATCATAAGTCTAACCCTTCAGGTTTTGTGCCACTAGCCTCTGAGATAATTATGCAATTTGCCTCTGCAAATCTGCAATCATCGCATCCTATACATTACGATCGTGAGGAGGGACTTCCTCATTCGGAGAACTGGCATTGGGCATTGGCCATTCCAAAATGGCTTCTACTTTGAATTGATCTGCATGGACACCATCCGTAGAAACAACAAATCCAAGGAATGTAACAGAAGTGGTGAAAAATGAGCACTTCTTCTGGTTGACAAACAAACACTCCTTTCATAACGTCTCAAAGACAGCTCAGAGGTGCTCTATATGTGCCTCCCACGTCAGACTGTAGATGAGGATGTCATCGAAGTAGACGACGACCAACTTCCCCATAAATGAAATAATTACTAATATTGCCACTTCTCCTCGCCCAAAGGCTATCCCAAGTGTATGAGGGTGTCGTGTAATAATTAGGAATAAAATTCCTAGATTGTCTTTTCGGGGAAAGTTGTTTAAAATCGAACTCGTGTAAAAGGTAAAAATATTCACAAAGAAAATAAAAGTGGTGATATGTGCAATGAGTGGTAGAGTGCAACGGAAATTAAAAGGGCACTAGTCATGAATTAGATTCATATTTTTAGATTTTTGAGTGTCGAAATGAAATGTAAAAGACTAACAAATTGAAATTAACAATCAAGGAATCAACTAAGCTAAACAATCTTAATTAATCTGAAAATGAAATAATAAAATTGAAATTATTTAAATCATAATTAAGCTTTAATTAATCTAATATGCAACAGAACTCAGAGATTAATAAAACTAAACTAAGAATTAAATTAGATTAAAAAATAATTGACAAAATACGAGCTGAAAATTAAAAAGCCCCAAAATCAAGATTCTAGGATTCATCATTGTATTCAAATCACAAATTCTCAAAATCAATCTATAGCAATTGTAATCATTGTTAAATGAAAGCTTAAAAGAGCAAGAAAAATAACGATATTAAGTAAAATAAATAGCAAATAAATTACCCAAACTTCAAATCTCAAAAATACTCTATAAACTTTAAACTGAAATTAAATAAAAAATAGAGAATGAAAAGAGCAAGCCAAATGAATGGAGATGAAGGTAGCAAGTAGTGGAGGAGAAGGCTAGAGCGGCAGTTGGACCCCAAAGGAGTTCTTCAATACGCGGTACTGGAGTAGTTCTTCAATACGCGGTACTGGAGTGTTCTTTCCTTTCCTTTCTATCTCATGCGGCGTGAATTCCTTTGTCACGTATGAATGAAGACCCCCAAGAGAAATGAATGTGAATTCCCCGTGCGCATTAGACCCTAAAGTCCCAGAATGCCCTTGCTTAAGGAGCCATGTGTGTGAGTTGAGAGAAACCAACTTCCATCGAAAAATCAAAAGTAATAGATCCCACGTGCAAATGTGACTTTTCTCTTCTTTTTTTTTTTCATGTTTTTCATTTCTTGACCTATAAAAACAATAAAAATTAGAAATAAAATAAAATAAAAAAGAATAATAGAATATCAAAAATATGATGTGCATGTGAATGAATATTATCCAATTAAATCACAATTTATAAAATTAAGCATAAATCATGCTATTAACCAATTTAAATCACAACTCGGATTTATTCATCTTAACCATTTTTCCATCTAAAACCAATAATAATGTAATGAAATCAATAAAATATATTGGTTCTAAATGTATAAAATATGCAATAACTCAGCTCAATCACTGGTCTACATTCTCGAGGTAATTTAGTACTTTTAACGTCGAATCCATCAGTTGAGCCTCATCGAACTCGAATTCCTCTGCATCAGTGTAGATGCTTGGCATTTAGATTTTGAGTGTAAAGCATTTTATGCCTATTTTGGTAATTGTTCTTTAATAAGGGACTCTCAGATTTATTTACTTTTTTTAAGAGTACGATAGAGTTGCATATCTTAAAACTGTATTTACCATTAGTTTCTCTCTCTCTATATATATAGGAAAATGATAGTATGCCCCATAATTTTGTTTCCTCATTTTGACCCTCATGTATTTTTTTTTCTTGATGATTAAGAATGTGACTATTAATGCATTTGTATTTTTTTTAATGTTTAAAGATATTTAAAAAATATTTGAAAAAAGTAAAACTTGCACTATGGAACCTACCCAACGGTCAAAACTAGGCAGCATACTACTAGCCGCGTCCATATATATTGTTATGTGTAACCATGTTTTTCACAACCGAAAATATGCCAAGACGTAAAGAATATTTTTCTTCGAGTCTTCCAATTTATGTAATGCATGTACTTTAATACTCTTGTCATAGTCAATAATTGGTATTTATATTATAAATAGAATAAATATAGATAGAAGTCACTATTGGAGTATCTATTTTGCACACATGATGTGACATCATCTAGACCACACATCTCCCCAAGTAAGTGTTGGGAACAATCAACTAGAAGCAGCCACGCAGTGAGTGCAAAGTGTGCACTGCTATAGTGGCTTCTCTCTAGCATTACTCTTAAAAATAATAGGAAAATGATAGTATGATTGCTAAATATGTCCACCAAATGTATCCACTCATATATTTTTTATTTTTTATTTTTTCTTAATGATTAAGGAAGTGATTATTAATGAATTTATATATTTTTTATTTTTTTCTTAATGCTTAAGGATGCTTAAAAATGATTAAAGAAAAATACAATAAAAATAAAAAAAACTCATTTGTACTAGTGTGCATATTTGGTGGGCACGTTTGATAGTCACCCTAACATTGTCCAAATAATAATAATAATAATCAAGAAATTACTTTATTTCAATAAGGAAGATTTTACAATTCTCGAATCACCTAACCCAGCCTCATTTTAACCCAACAAAAACGTATTTATTTGGACTGACAGACACTAACGAGTAAAGCCCAGATTGTCCTCCTTCGCTGAGGCTTGAGGCCGGGCCCGGCTGTCTAACATGTTCCGTTGGGGTTTTCTCTTCTTGCTCTAATCTATACTATAAGTACTTTAGACTGTTGTCTCTTTGGGCTTTTAGCCTTTCACAGGATGCCAACATACTCAAATGCTACTTGCTGTTCATATATTCAGGCCAACTCACTTTTTATTGAAAATTGAACAATGTTATCTTTGACATTTATAAAAAAAAAAAAAAAAAAAATTGTTTGAAAATTTTAAAAATAAATAATCTCTTTTTGATATATGTAAAATGAGAAACTTTTGTTTAAAAATTTGAGAAATATACGATGTCTTGGACATTTAAAAAGAAAAGAAGTTTACTCAGTACTATTTTATGATAAATTATATTCTTAAGCAAGTGTATAGAATACACTTAGTAAAGTGCTTACATTGTATAATTTGATTTGAAAGATAAATTTTAAAATTTTGAATTTTATCAATCAAATTTTTCTATTTAAATGATGTGGATAATATGCTCTTAGAGCATTGCTCTACAAACCAGTTTGAAAATAGAATAACTCTTATTTTATTCACTTATCGAGGAGATTACTTTAGTAACTTACCAACTATAAGCTATTATGTAACAATAAAATGATGTGTATAGCCTTTATGAGTGTAGCAGAAAATCTATAGCAGGGAATAGCTGAATTAGCACTCATAAGATGAAATTGTTTTAGACATTATTGCTCAAAAATGAAATAGGAATCTATTTCCAACTAAATGAGATTAAATAGTGAGTTTGAAAATCCTCGAGGGGTAGCTTAAAGCGGGAATGTTATTATGTTCTTATCTCTTACTTTTACTTTTTACATTTACTGCTACTTAATATTTAGTGTTCTTACTTTTTTTATACTATATACTTAGACATACCCAATTCACCCATCTTGGATTAGTCATCCAGACAATAAAATCTCATATGTTATAGTTAATAATCAAATAAGTGAGAATTCCGAAATACAAGCTACTTGACTTTCACGTGTATCACATGGGTGCATGATAGATTTTAGTTAAATTCTGAGTAGCTCTACTCAACTTCCTACTGTTACAAATCTAGCTGGTGTAATTTTTTTTAATTGAAATGCGCATTTAGACAGCTCCCTCTTCCCGCGTTCTTCCCACTGCCATTCTCACCGCCTGTCTTCTACTTCCGCCACCAACAAGGGTAATAACCGACCGAAAGAAGGGTATCTTTCTCTCCATTTCTTTCCCCTATCTCTCTATTTCTAACATGACTCATCTTGTGTGTTTTTGTGTTTGTTGGATTTGCAGTTTTGTGTTTGTTGGATCTGTGGTTGGTTGCTGATTTTGGGCATGGTTGTTGATTTTGGGTATATTCTGTTGTGTACCTCACGTTAGACAAGTTAAAAGTAGAAATACTAAAGTTGTGCTCACGTTAGATTTTGGACATTTTTCTGTTCGTGTACCTCTCTCCATTTTTTGATTGTTGTGCTCAAGTTTTGTCTTGCCATACGTACGGCCATGAGCTGATTCCTTAGCATGAAATTGCTCTACAGAGCTTGAAACTTGGATTTATCTCTGTTTTGGGCAATTCCAGATGCGATATTTATAACGATATATAGATGCCATACATATGTCATGGTCACAAATATGCCATATTATATAATATTGTCCACTCCAGCAATGCGGTTTTAGCCTTCAGTGGTTATAAATTCAAAGCTAACTTCAAAAAATATGACAAGCTCCATATGACTTTGGCATTGTCTTAATGATGGCAAAGAACCACTTCAAAATTAAACATATGCTAGTAATTTGCCAAATACTAGAGAAATAGAGATTAAAAAAAAAAATCAAACCACTTCTTTGAGTGAGAGAGAGATCAGCATGTATGTTTCCCCTTGCTGTCTGATATTCATTGTTGTTCTCAAACCTCATTAGAAATGGCGTGATGGGCAAAGAAGAAGATGGAAGACCACCCAAGCCTTCTATATTGATTTCACCGACTCAGGTATGATAAACATTAGTTATTTGAAAATGTCGTGGTGTCCGATATTGCAACATATAGTGAATGTACTGTTTATTTCTATATTATAGGGATATTATGGTATTGTAAATCCATACTACCCACCATATATGATGCCTCCAAATACATATCCAAATTCATATAGGTATGCTTGGGGTATGGGTGAAAAAAAAACCGATGAACCAGTAAACCTGACTGGACCAGACTGAACCGGTGGGTTTGGTTCGGTCCGGTACCGGTTCTATTTTTCTCAAACTAGTCAAAATCGGTCCGGTTTTGGTTTTCCTTTTTCTAACACCAGACCAGATCGGTTCATATATATATATTTTAAAATTTTCTATTGTATAGAATATTTTTTATATGATTTTTTATATGATTTTTTATATATTATATATAATTTATATATATTATATATACAATTATATATAAAATAATTTTGCATTATATGATAAATTACTTATTAATATAATATTAAATTTTAAAATCCTATATAAATAACTATATATTATCACTCTAGTGACATAGTCTATTGTATTAGTAGTTATACTAATATTATATCACTATATATTATAATATATCACTATAGTCTATAATACAATTATAATATATATTATAATATATTACAATATATTATCACTATATTATTATATATTATAATATATATACTATATACTATACTGAAAAATCGGACCGAACTTGACCGGAACCTGTAAAACCTGAAGTACGAATTTAGGGGTATAATCTGTGCGGTATCGATTGTTCAAATCTCAAAACCGTACCTGGTTCGGTATGTCCAAAACCGGACCAAACTGGACCGGTTACACCCCTAGCTTGGGGTAGCCAGGTAGACAAGCTTTTTGTTTTTTCGATTTTTTTTTATGTGCATGCATTTGAGTCTTTCTAATATAGTGGGGTCAATGCCACCCTTTGGACCAACTATGCCCTGCTCTCTATCGAGTAATCCGGAAGAGTTAAGACGAATTCAAAATATGATCAAAGTAGTAAGTTTTTATGTTTTAAAAAAGTTTTATTGTACATGCGTGCATTCGAGTCTTTCTAACACAGTGGGTAATTGCAGTATCTGTCAATGTCACCCTTTGGACCAACTATGCCCTACCCTCCATCGATGCTAATTATGTATTTGTAAATGGGTAGTGTTTAGCAATGTACTTTGATTTTGTACATGTACGCTCAGAATGTGAAATGAAGCCATTGTCAGATCTCTTGCTTGCATGTGATTATAGAATATGGCATGTAATGGCTTATTCTCTACCTATAACTGATCATCATACCATGAGAAAGAGTAAGCATGAGTTTAGGTTCTAAAAGGAGGGAGTTGTGGGAAGGAAAAGTCTGCTTTGGATCTTTAGTGCATCATCTTTCTGTTCTTTGAGTTTGGAAGGCGAACTCTGCCTTCAATTACAGTGCGTTTTGCCTATATCCGCAGCCTGCCGATATGGGTAATTGCTATCAATTGTGTAATTTGGTTCTGAAGTTGCATTTTTTTTTTTTTTTTGTGTAATTTGATGATAGTCTGTCTAGTGCTCACTTAATCTACTAGCCAACTCTCTATAAGGGACTAACAGGACAGGGCCAGAAACACAACCTTTGTGAATTTACATAGAAGTTAGTGTTATGTATTAAATGGGCAATTTGTTTTCTTGACCCTGCGCTAGGTTTGCATGTAGATCCTATATCTGCATTGTTCTTTTTGGTGTAGGCAATACCCTGATACGTTGCAGGAATATCACTATTTTCCATTAGTTTTTATTTTTAGCAAGATGTAAATGCTTTTATTTATTGATTTTTATTTAGAAAAATGCTAGGGAGCCCGATTTGGGCTCCCGTTTTTTTTTTCGATGGGC
The DNA here is from genome assembly GCA_961763995.1 of Juglans cinerea. Taxonomy (NCBI): domain Eukaryota; kingdom Viridiplantae; phylum Streptophyta; class Magnoliopsida; order Fagales; family Juglandaceae; genus Juglans; species Juglans cinerea. The sequence continues at coordinate 28,764,916 of CAUIVZ010000003.1, forward strand.
ATTTTATTTTTTTTGCCCGGGGGTGCAGGACGGGGGTGAAAGCCCCACCTCCCGCCCCATGCGGGGCGGGGTGTGGGGAAGGGGTGCCCCCGCCCCGTAGGGGGCGGGTAGCACCCCTAAATTCTACCCATATGAAGAATTGACATTTTGTTTATCCCTGCATAAAATTTAAGAATTTCAAGTTTTAAATATGACAACTTTGTACATGCATTAAAGAAAAATACAAAAATATGACAAATTAATTACCGTGTTATACTTTTGGCAGATATAAAATTCTCTTCCAAGATTCTTGTTAGCTTGGGAGGTCTTTAATGTTCCTTTCAAACCATACCAACAAGTCTATATAGATAAACGAAGAGTCTATCAAATTAGCAAACTACACAATATCGTAGGCACAAATCAGTATATTGAAATCATTTTATTAACAACCTCCATACAAAATCCATTTTGCTCGGTAATTTCATAAAATAACTGATATGCACAAATAAAAAGTTCAAACATCCATGCAAAAATTAATAGAACAAAACCTCAGTACAAAAAATTACACAATCTCCAAAAAAAACCTTCACCAAATCAGTGTATACCAGAAAAAAATTACACACAATCTAAAAAAAAAACCTTCACCAAATCAATCTATACCAAAAAATTTCTAACTTGTGTTACTATGATGTGATGCAGTAGATCTGGATGCAATCTGGGTTTCTCTACAATGTGGATTCAAATTTCCAAGAGAACCTCAACACCATCTAGAGTTTCCAAGGGTCACAAGGTAAGAATTTCTAATGTGTGTTAGCATTGAAGTGTGTGTGTGTGTGTGTGAGAGAGAGAGAGAGATCAGGTGCTGAAGGGGCTGAGAGAGAGAGGGCTTGTTTGTTTGGGGTGAGAGACTGAAGGGAGCGAGGGAAATGGGGCTTGAAGCACTGGAGAGTGTGAGGGAGATTGGGCAAGAGGGTTTCTGGAGTGAGAGACTGAAGGGGCTTGGGCGAGGGGTGAGGGATAAATATTGCACATTGGCTCTATGAAAGGCTTGGGATAAAAGTAGGTTTTATTCTTGGATTAAAAATATTTTCGTCTACAAAGATTCTTACAAGTGTGTTTTTCGGGTTTTGATGTATTGTTTAGAACTAAGAATGTAGTTAGTACTCTTTGCACCAGAAAAGCATATTAGCGAAGAAAGGGTATGTAAGAAAACTTTCTATGAAAGAATACAAGAGAACACATAATATTACTGGAATGGAAAACTACTCATACTCATTCAATACGGATAAATGATTGTTCGATGCAACCCTAACCTCTAAAATGCAAACCCATAAATTCAGTACAATTCAAGATGAGATGCCCTTGTTACATTCTTCCTCGTATATCTAGTATGCCCCCCACGTTCCCTTTAGTAACAGAATCTAAACTTGCTAACATCACCTACACACAATGCTTAAATAACAGTAGTAAAAAGCGCATCGTTTGATGTCAACAACACGTTGCGTATGACCTACTAAGAAACAACAGACCCATAATAAAAAATGACATTGCTTTATCTAAAAAATGACAATATTAGCAAACTTAATGAAACGCTTCATTTAACCCTGGCCAAAACGATGTACTCCATTGAACCCTGCAACGATGTCGTTCTAAGATCTGAACCCATTCTTCCACTTCACTTCATAAACTGACTTCCCCGATCACTTTTCACTTTAGTTTTGTCTTCTCTCCCCAAATTTCAACTTAGGGTTCACAACAAATCTCCCCTCCTTTATAGTACCTTGCCCACAAGGTGTTAAAATCGTTGCTAAAGTTTCCACAAGATCTCCCATATGTTTTCTTCGTTAGTGGTACCTATCCATTTCACCAAAACTTTCGTCACTGCCTTGTCCCCATGACGTTTCATACGCCGATCAACAATAGACTCCGACTCTAGTTGTATCTCACCATGCGCATCTATGGGAGGGAGAGTTGTTAAGGGCTAAATCTGAGCTCCCACCTTCTCCTTAAGGCATTAGACCTGGAAGGTGGGATGGATTTTTGATGTTGTCGACAACTTAAGGCAATAGGCCACCTCACCTATCCTCTGCTCCACTTGGAAGGGACCATAATAGTGGCAGGGGCAGCCTCAAATTCCGGTGAGTAGCTATGGATTGTTGTCGGTATGGTTGTAGCCGCAGGTACACCCAGTCACCGACGTCAACTTTTCTTTCTGATCCGTGTTTATCTGCCTGTACTTTCATTCTATTTCTAGCTGCTTCCAAATTCTCCTTTAATATTTTGATGATCTTATCCTAGTTTTTAGGATAAGAGCCGTGGTGCGGGGTAGCCATACAAGGCTTCAAATGGGGGAACTTAGTTGCCGTGTGATACGAGATGTTGTACCACCATTCTGCAAAGGGTAGCCACTGTGCCCATCTCTGAGGTTTCAGTCCATCTTAGGTAGCCCTCCACACATTTGTTTAAGGCCTCTGTTTGTCCATCTGATTGGAAATGGTAAGCAAAGCTGTGATTGAGAGTAGACCCATGTAATAAGAAAAAATCCTTCCAAAAAGAGCTTACTAAGATAGGGTCCTTGTCACTGACAATAGTTCGTGGAAGTTCATGTGATTTGAAAACATGATTCAAAAATAAATTGGCCACCACAGAGGTTGTATAAGGATGAGATAGAGTTATGAAGTGGCCAAATTTTGTAAGCCTGTCGATCATCACTAGGATAACATTTTGACCATGAGACAAAGCAGCCCCTCTATGAAATCCATAGAGATGTCAGTCTAGACTTGCTAAGGTGTTGGCAGGGGTTGCAATAGCCCTGTTAGTGGAGTTGTCTCATATTTCACTGCTTGGCATGTGTCACATTCTCGGATGAGTCTCTTTATGTCTTCCTTCATTCCCTTCCAGTAGAAGTCTCTCTCAGCCCTTTGATATGTCTTTAAATAGCCAGAGTGGCCCCCAAAGAGGTGACTGTGAATAAAATGCATCACCTTACTCTTAAATGAAGAGTCAGGCACAATCACATTTCTACCCTTCTTCAATATTTAGCCTTACTGTACTTTATACCCCTTTGGTAGTGATCTGATATTTTGCAACTCCTCAAGGATTTCCTTCATTTCAGCAGACTTCTTATAGCTCTCCTTTAGTTCAGCTATCCATTCAGGACTAGGGAAAGAGATCATAGCAAAGGAACCCTCAACCAACTCCTCTTCCTCCCTTTTTCTCGACAAAGCATCGGCAACCAGATTTTCCGTACCCTTCTTGTGAGTAATTACAAAATCATACCCTAGTAGTTTACTTATCCACTTTTGTTGAGCCGTTGTTCCAACCCTTTGTCCCAGCAAAAATTTTAAGGCCTGCTGGTCTGTCTTCACCATAAAGGACTGCCCTAAAAGATAAGGCCTCAATTTCCTCACAGCTGTTACCAAGGCTAGAAGTTCATTCTCATAAGTAGAGAGAAGAAGGGCCTTTCCCTTAAGTGCCTTTCTCATATAAGCAAGGGGCTGTCCCGACTGCATCAATACTGCTCTCATTCCCCTTTTACTTGCATCGCACTCAATGGTAAATGGTCTAGAAAAATCTGGTAGCCTAAGGACTAGAAGCTAGGTAACTACTAATTTCAGCTCAATAAAAGCCCACATTGCTTCCTCATTCCACACAAACGAATTTTTCTGAAGCAAATCTGTGAGTGGGGCAACAATGGTCCCATAATTTTTTATGAACTTATGATAATATCCCATCAATCCCAAAAGCCCCCTTAGGGATTTCACATTCACCGATGTTGGCCAATCAAGCATTTCAGCCACTTTGTTGGCGTCTGCCATTATCTCACCTACATTTATGACATGCTCCAAATAATCAATCTTGGACATCCCAAACTTACATTTCAATAACTTCGCATATAACTGATTATTCTGTAAAACTTCCAGCAACGTTCCCAAGTGCTCTACGTGCTCTGCCTAGCCTTTACTGTATACTAGTATGTCATCAAAAAATACCAGCACATATTTCCTCAAATATGGCCGAAACACATGGTTCATCAACCCTTGAAAGGTTGAAGGGGCGTTAATCAACCCAAAGGACATCACCAAAAACTCATAGTGCCCTTCATGAGTCCTAAAGGCTACTTTGGCCACATCCTCCGGAACTACTCTTATTTGGTGGTATCCGAACCTTAGGTCCAATTTTGAGAAAACTACCGACCCATAGAGTTCATCTAGTAACTCATCAATAACCGGGGTAGGGAATTTTTCTTTCACTGTCTCTTGATTTAATGTCCTATAATCCACGCACATATGCCAACTTCCATCCACTTTACGAACTAACAAAATAGGTGAAGAAAAATGGCTGGTGCTAGGTCTCACTACCCCTGTTTTTAACAACTCAACTACAATTTTTTCGATTTCCGCCTTTTAGTAGTGGGGGTAACGATATGGTCTAGCATTTACAGGATGAGTACCTTCATTGAGTGTAATTTTATGGTCTTGTACCCGTGCAGGAGGTAACCCCTTTGGTACTTCAAAGACACCCTTAAACTTAGATAGGATTTTTTGCACATCCCCTCCCCACTCAGTTTGTTCCTCCCTTGCTTCTCCACCACAATTTGCAGAAACAGTGCCTTTCCCCTATTGACATAAGTAATCATAGACTTATTACTTCCCTCAATCTTGAGTTCTCTTAAACTCAATCCCACCAATTTTACCTTCTTTCCCCCGTACACAAATTTCATGGTAAATTGGGAAAAATTTCAAACTATTGACCCCAATGTTTCAACCATTTAATACCCAAAACCACATCACACCCCCAAGGGGTAATATATAGAAGGAAGGTTCAAATCGAGTATCTTGTATCTTCATTTTGACGGTGTTGCAGTAACCCATACTTCTGATAATCTTCACATTTGTAATTTTAACAACAATTTTCTGAGACTCATCAATCAGCAAGCTATTGTTCTTGGCAATGGATGGGTCTAAAAAATTGTGCGTGCTTCCCGAATTGACCAAAATCACAACCTACTCATTTCCCACCTTGCCAACTAATCTCATTGTTCCCGAGCTGGGTGTACCCGTAATTGCATTAAGGGAAATCTCAGGTTCCACAACCGCTACCTGAGGTGGTAAATCCCTTTCATAGTTCAGCACTGGTAATGCTTTCCCTTCCCCTTCAGAGTCCTCAAAGTCTTCCCGAGCTTGTAAGAGATAAATTCTAGGGGTTTTACACACGTGGACCGGGTCCACTTTTCCTCACAATGATAACAAAGACCCTTTCTACATTTCTCATCCATTGTCACCGATGAAACTTTTTTGGTATAGGGATTGAATTTCTGCTTTTTAGAATTCCCTTCTCCCACATGGCTTGCTACATTAGAAAATGTACCCCCGACCCAACATCCTTTTCCATGTGTAGTTTCAAGGGTTTCTTAGTGCTAGTCAAATATTCATCTTGAATCCTAGATAAACCAAAAGTAGCATTTAAGTTAATGGGGTTAAACATCCGAATTGGTAACCTGATTTCATCCTAAGCCGCTTAACTATGAAATCAGGTTACCATGTGATAGGAGGCCATTAACAAACGTTGTTAGGGATTTGGCTGGTGGAATTCAAAAAACGGAAAAGCCTTGAATATCCATCTCGAGGGGTTCTCCCCATCAAAATGAGGAAAGTCTAAACAGACCCCTCTCTGGGTACCCTCTGCCAGGACCGTCGACTCTAAGATACCAGTTGTAAGAAAACTTTCTATGAAAGAATACAAGAGAACACAAAATATTACTGGAATGGAAAACTGCTCATACTCATTCAATATGGATAAATGATTGTTTGAGGCAACTCTAACCTCCCAAATGCAAACCTAGAAATTCAGTACAATTCAAGATGAGATTCCCTTGTTACATTCTTCCTCATATACGTAGTACGCCCCCCATGTTCCCCTTCAGTAACAGAATCTAAACTTCCTAACATCACCTACACAGACCCAATGCTAAAATAACAGTAGTAAAAAACGCACCGTTTGATGTCAACAACACGTTGCGTATGACCTACTAAGAAATGACAGACCCATAATAAAAAGATGACATTGCTTTATCTAAAAAACGACAATACTAGCAGACTTAATGAAATGCTTCGTTTCACCCTGGCCAAAACACTGCACTCCATTGAACCCTGAAACGGCATCATTTCGAGATCTAAACCCATTCTTCCATTTCACTTCGTAAACTGACTTTCCCGATCACTTTTCACTTCAGTTTTGTCTTCTCTCCCCCAATTTCAACTTAGGGTTCACAACATGGTAGTTGAACATGAGTTTCTTTAAAGTCAGAAAATCATAAAAACCCACAAACTAGACCTTGAAAAAGATTTAGAGGTTAAGTCAATGCCACAGCCTGAAGAACCAAAGAATGAGAATTGTGTTGGTGATGATTTGAGTAAATTTGCTCATTGCCAATTCGGTGGCTTGAGAAGGTGAAGCACGACGAAGGAGCTGGAGAAAAGGGGTCAGTGTGAAGGACAAGGAGAAAATGAGTTGGGCAAAAATGATAATTTACTTTCCCAAACTGCACATCTTTTTCTATAGATCCGGTTTTCCACGTGTATGATCAGGGTGCACGTTATGAGGTAGTAAATCGGCTTCTGAGTAGACTTTTTCTATTTACTGATGGAAAATGATTTACACAATATTTTTCACAACACTTTACACAACTATATTTTAAATGAGGGTATTGTTGTAAAACATCTTATAAAAGTAACATCATTTTACAAAAATACCCTCATTTTATAACATTGTTGTACAATATGTTGTGCAATGTATTGTGTGTATATCATTATTCTTTTCTGATTGATCATTTTGTGAAAGGTTCTTCATCGTGCCAGCCATCATATCTTTATAAAGGACGTTCTTCGTCGTGCCAGCCATCATATCTTTATAGAATCATTACTTTGCTTACATATGCTCGCTCCATTCAAAATGGGCATCATTTAAAGCTTGTCTTAGGCTGCATTATTTGCTTGGATTGACTCTCCGAATACCAGTATTCTTGAGATTTTGAGCCTAGTTGCCTGTCCCGGAGGAAGGAAAAAAAAAATACATGAAGAGAATGATTTTGAGAGAGATGTTTCCGTCATTTTTTAATTATTTCTTTACCTCATATCAAGTAATTAAAAATCTATATAATATTCTTCACTTCTCTAATAATCGTTTGATTCATTTAAAATAATAATAAATGTGATTTTTCTCTATTTAAATTATTGTGACTATTGCACAAACAACTAATGCACAAGGCAGCCTTGATTTTTCACTTGGAATCAAGGTTCAAATTAGTAAGAGATGTATAAAAAATATTCTCAGATTCATTGATAATCTTGTTCATTTCTTACTCATGTTTGAGTTGTTGATGCCTTTTATCTTCAACCGTACATTATGTGAACAACTTTTATACATACATACATATATATATATATATGGAGGGGGGATTCGTTCATTGGTTCTGAAAACTAATGTGTTGCCAATTAATCCAAATAATCTTGGCGTGAACAACTTGATTCTCAATTTTATATATACTTCAACTCATTTGTTAATTGTTATCATTAAAATTATAAGTAGGTTTGAAATTATATAATGTTTGAAACCTTTTAGGGAGAAAATAATACAATGTATTTCATACTTTTAAAATTTGGAATTGCCTAATATTTATTGATATGGTCTTTCGGTTCTTATGGTCATGTTACGTTGCCTCTCTTGTTATATATCTTGCATGTTAAGTCTACAAACATATGCCCATAATTTTCTTTTTTAAGGACACATAACTCAGCTATTATGTATAATAATAGATTGACTTTTAGAAAGGATTAAGGTACTAATTATTTTTTAGTTTTTGCATTTTAATTCTTTTAATTTTAGTCTTTTTTTTTTTTTTAAGTTTTATGAACTTTTATTTTACTTTGTAATTAAGGGAACTTGGATGGAGGGATGAGTCCAATATATGCGTATAATCTCATGGATCATTTTTAAGACTCCGACTACTTTTTTTTCTTTTTCTTTTTTTATTTATTTTTATTTTTTTTAACATACCTAGCGATTGGTTTGAAAAATAATCAAACCCCAAAATTTGATTACGCCCAAAGAATAATGCGGTAGTTGTAGCACAGGTTTAGGGTGTCGATTCCACAGAGAAACAAATTAAAAGAATTGTAGAAGGAACAAAGAAACTAAAGAAAGAGATTAAATGATTAATAGAGAACAAAGATGAATTTTAAATGCAAATTAAAGTGAAGCAAAGTGACTAACGGAAAAAGTACTCAAATTTGACAAACAGTAAAGCGTCGGGAATCCCTTGCACAAATCTGGTATTTTAATTATTCTTAATTCATTGAATAATTCCATTGGGAACTCAATTCTCAAAATTCCAAATTGGAATGTATAGATTTATAAACTAAGATTAAACCAAATGTAACTCTATGAAAAATCATTAACCACTTTTAAAATACGTAAATTATTATCACTATTGAGAAAATCCAACGACGACAATATACTCAGAAAGCGATATTGCAGCAAAAAACTAAATCAATATAGAAAGATAATTGATCCAAACATAATCAAAGAGTCAATCCATTCAATAGAAAAGGCATGACTGAATCCATAAACAGAATAAATTCTATGATTATTTGGAGAAGAAAACATTAACGATGAATTGAGAATGATAAAACAAAAGAGTTTTAGTAATTGAAAATCAAATACATAAATTAAGAATAAATTAAAAATACCATTTAATGTGCAAGTTCATCACTAGCCTTACTTGAGAATTTAGTTACCCATAAATATAATGGACAACAAAAATCTCAAGAGAAAAATAAAGCAAACGGTGGCCATGGAAATTAAGTTTAGATCTTCCTCCTTCAAACTGAGCCATCTCCCCTCCTCTTCACACTCCAATTTCGTGCTAATGAAGTGCTTAAATAGGGGTAGGAAAGAAACTCTAATGTCTTCATATTCCGATACACAAAATCGCCTAAATTTTAGGACTCAAATTGGCAGCCGCGTACGAGCTTCAGGATTTCGAATTTGGAAATTCTTATTAGAGATAACTTTGTATATCTTTAAGATAGCTTTCCAACACATCAAGAATCGCATCAATCCGATATCTGAGCTAAAAGTTATGATTAAAATAATAAAATGTGTCCATTGTGTCTCCTAACACATTTTGGACTCTGATCCGAATTACTCTCAAACCCCATCGTTATTCTTATTTGAAGAGTCATACACTCGTTGAAAGTTCTTACGTTGTTCCAACGTCTTTTGAATGGGTTTGGACTTGCTCTTTTATAGACTCTGAAATTAAATATAAAAATCTGGTTAGGAGTATCCCAAAATAAATAGAAACTCAATTCAAGAATACACATTAATTCTAATGATTTCTATTAACATTTTAGCATTTTAGTCCAGTAATAGGGTATTTAGAGTGCACTTTTGTACACTCATCTCACCCCCAACTTGAAAATTGCTAGTCCCTAGCAATTTGAATGCTAAAGAGATGAAAGAGATGAGAATCACTAAAATAGGCCACTAATTCACATTTTCCAAATTCACATATAAAAAACAAACTAAGAAATCCAATAACCCATCAAAATCAATCTACTTATAGCAATTCACAGATTGTGTGTGTATTCTCCAAACTATAACCATCTTACCACTAACATTAATACATGCAACATCAAGAACGTCTCAAGCAAAAGGTTTAACTCTATAACTCACAAGTATAATAGTGTTTCGTGTAAGGGCTCTCTCTATGGAGTTGACAAATGGTGTACGCACAATCACATAGAGATTTAGGTAATTATGAATAAGTAACAAGCAAGCATTGATCTTATGATAGGAACACTAACAAATGAGAATTCAACCATTCTTTCCAAAAGCTTACTTAGGATCAAAACGGTTAACACAAAAGGTTGTAACGTGGACCACACTTCTCACTTGATGTACTCTTCAACCTTTCAAATCATCAAATAATGCATCTTTTTCTTTTCCCTTTTCCTTTTTTTTCCTTTTGTTTTTCATCATTTTCTTTTTATAATTTGGTGATCAATTACATGTCACCTTGGTATTTTGCTATTTCTACCCAACATTGGTATTTTTGCCTTTGAAGCTCACTCACTTGAAACCTTGTAACTCGTGTTCTTTTTTTTTCTCTCTTTTTTTTATTCCTTTCAAAAAGAAGAATTCCACATCTAGTACACACTTGGAAGTAACAAGGATAGGAAAAATTAGTGTATAAGCTATATTCCAATGTGGAGAGGCATGCATGTGGGCATATGAAAAGAAAATGTTACATGTGTTTATTGGCTCTAGGGGTCTATAATGGAAAGGGTTAGCTTGAAAGGCTCAAACGTTGATCCTAAATTGACTTTCGTCATATCCCAAGTATATCCACCATCTTATCACAAACCATATAATGATATTCTCAAAAGAAGTGTCTAATTCAATATATCAATGAACGCTTATCACAATTTATTGCATTTGTAGGCTCTCAATCCTCTCCAAAACTCACATTAATACTTAAGCAAAAAAGTTCTCTAGCTACATGTGTCAAACTACCATCTTACCATAAAACTTGGATGAGTGCATTAAAGATTCTGTGAATGCCTCAGCAAAAAATGATTTTGGTGGGTTTGATGAATTCACAAAGATGGCTATGAATGAGAATGAATACACATGTGAAAAGGATGATGTGTGATGCAAAATTAAAAAAAAAATTGACACATGAAAATATGCCACAGAGTTCCAACAAGTAATTTCAATACTGAATTTGCACCACCACCCCCAACTTAAATGAACCATTGTCCTCAATGTTTAAGAATCAAATTTGAATGGGGAATAACTAAAAAGGGTAGAATACACCTGATGAGTGACGTGGGTAGCTCGCTAAGCACCAAAGATGGTAAACTGAAATGACAAAATGAAACTAACCTGCAAACAAAAACAAAGAAAACAACAGCAAACAAAAAGGAAAAGAAAGAAAATAAGAGAAAACAAAAATAAAACAAAACAGATAATGAAAAACATACATGCGTGGTATGGTCAAGGTTGATAGACCGGATCCACAAGCGGAATGTCTTCCACTTCCGGAACTTGTCTATCAATTAATACTTTAAGGCGTTGACCATTTACTTTAAAGATTTGACCATCCTTAGGATCCTTTATTTCTACCGCCCCATTTGCAAAAATATTTTTCACAACAAAAGAGCCAGTCCATCTAGACCTAAGTTTTCCTGGGTGCTTATGGAGTCTAGAATCATATAAGAACACTCGATCATTAGGCTTAAACGTTTTTCTCAAAATATTTTTATCATGAAACGCTTTCATTTTAGCCATATAGATTCTAGAGTTCTCATAAACATCATTTCTCAACTCCTCTAACTCGGTCAACTGAAATTTTCTAAGCTTACCTGCTTCTCCCATGTCAAAATTGAAATGCTTGATGACCCAATAAGCTCGATGCTCGAGCTCCACAGGTAAGTGGCAAGGCTTTCCAAAAACAAGCCTATAAGGTGACATGCTTAAGGGAGTTTTGAAAGCTGTACGGTATGCCCAAAGCGCATCAATTAGTATCAAGGACCAATCTTTGCGATCCAAGTGGACCGTTTTTTCTAAAATTTGCTTAATTTCCCTGTTTGCAAGTTCTGCCTGTCCACTTGTCTAGGGATGGTAGGCAGTAGAGATCTTATGTACCACCCCATATTTTTTCATCAAAGCCTCAAAAGAACGGTTGCAAAAATGTGTACCCTGATCACTAATGATAGCACGTGGTGTACCAAATCGAGATAACACATTTTTTTTGAGAAATTTAATTACCGTCCTATTATCATTACTCCTGCAAGCTGCTGCCTTTACCCATTTTGACACATAATCTACTGCCACAATAATATACTGGTATCCAAAAGTAGAAGGAAATGGTCCCATAAAATGAATGCCCTAACAATCAAAAATCTCAATCACCAAAATTGGTTTTAAGGGCATCATATTACGACGGGACATAACTCTTAACTTTTGACAGTTTTCACATGAGCGACAATAGATGTTTGCATCCTTAAACAAGGTGGGCCAATAAAATCCACACTGCAGAATTTTTGCAGCGGTTTTCTTCATTGAAAAGTGGCCCCCACAAGCTTGGGAGTGACAAAATTCCAAGACGCTAGCAATCTCTTCATCAGGAATTCAACGCCTTAAAATTTGGGCAGGGCAATATTTGAAAAGAAAAGGGTCATTCCAATAGAAATTACGTACCTCAGTCATGAACTTCCTCTTGTCCTGAGCGTTCCAATCCACCGGTATCTCACCTGCAGCCAAATAATTCACAATGTGAGCAAACCATGGTAGAGAAGTAATAGAAAGTAAATGCTCATCGGGAAAATCATCCCTGTTTGGCAGGTGGTCAGATGTGTCCTCAAATGTGAGCCTCAAGAGATGGTCAGCCACTACGTTCTCCACTCCTTTCTTGTCTTTGATGGTGATGTCAAATTTCAGCAAAAGTAAAATTCACCGTATCAGTCGCGCCTTAGCATCCTTCTTTGTAAGAAGGTATTTAAGGGTTGCATGATCTGTGAAAATAATAATAGGAGAACCAATCAAGTAAGCACGAAACTTATCCAAAGCAAACACTACAACTAGCAACTCTTTTTCAGTGATGGAATAATTCATCTGAGCACTATTTAGAGTTCTACTAGCATAATAAATAACAAAAGGCTTCCCCTCCCTTCGCTGTCCAAGAACAACACCTATAGCAAAGTCACTAGCATCACACATGATCTCAAAAGGTAAAGTCCAATCAGGTGGCTGTATTATGGGTGCTGAGGTAAGCTTGCCAATTAACGTTCTAAAGGCCTCTTGACAAGCTTGTGTCCACTCAAATGGGGCATCTTTAGCTAGAAGGTCACATAGTGGTCTAGATATAGTGGAAAAATTCTGTATGAACCTCCTATAAAAGCCCGCATGTCCAAGAAAGGATCTCACATCCTTTACTGTCCTAGGTGTAGGCAACTTAGAGATTAATTCAATCTTAGATTGATCAACCTCTATCCCCCTAGAAGAAATAATATGCCCTAAGACAATACCTGAAGGTACCATAAAGTGGCATTTCTCCCAATTCAAAACTAATTCCTTCTCCTCACAACGAGTCAACACTCTCTCTAAATTCAATAAGCATGCATCAAAAGAAGATCCAAAAACAGTCAAGTCATCCATAAAAACTTCCATGCAATTTTCAACCATGTCACTAAAAATGCTCATCATGCAACGTTGAAAAGTAGCAGGTGCATTACACAATCCAAATGGCATTCTACGAAAAGTATAAATACCAAATGGATAAGTGAAAGTGGTTTTATCCTGGTCTTCTAATGCAATTTCAATTTGATAATAACCAGAATAACCATTCAAGAAACAATAAAAAGGATGACCAGCCACACGCTTAAGAATTTGATCAATAAAAGGGAGAGGAAAATGGTCTTTCCGGGTGGCAGCATTCAATTTTCTATAATCAATGCACATCCGCCACCCAGTCACAAGTTTTGTAGGGACTAACTCTCCCAAGTCATTCTTCACCACAGTAACACCTGTGTAGGACTTACCCATTTACTATCAGCAATAGGATATATTATTCCTGCATCTAATAGTTTCAACACTTCATTTTTCCCCACTTCTTTCATAGTAGGATTAAGCCTACGCTGGGGTCTCTACGAGGGCTAGTTCCTTCTTCTAAATTAATTTTATGAGAACAGACTAGGGGACTAACACCCTTTATGTCAGCAATGCTCCAACCTAAGGCCGACTTATGCTCACTTAGGGTCCGAATTAATTTCTCACCTTGAGACTGAGACAATTCAGATGAGATAATAACAGGAAAAATATCACCTGGACCAAGGAAAGCATGCTTTAAACCCTTAGGCAGAGGCTTCAATTCAACTTTGGGTGCTTCCACACTTGAAGGAATTTGTTTTTCACCTTTCTCAGGCAACTCCTCAAACTTCGGTTGCCATGCCCGAGTGCCGTAATCCTGAGTTCTATAAAAAATAGCACAAATATCAACTACATCAGATGGATCACTAATAGAATCAAACTCAGAATTAACAAGAAAATACTCAAGGGATCAAAATCATGAGCTATAGAAACTCCCCTATCCACGAGTGAGTCAATCATGTATGTCTGGTGGCTCTCGTCATCATCTTCTGGCTGTTTTGCAATATGAAAGATATTCACCTCGAGAGTCATGTTTCCAAAAGATAGCTTCATGAGCCCATTCCTGCAATTAATAAGAGCATTAGCAATAGCAAGGAAAGGCCTACCTAAAATCAATGGAATTTTAGAAGTGGTATCAACAGCAGAGCTAGTGTCATGGATTAGGAAATCAACAGGATAATAAAATTTGTCAATTTGAATTAGAACATCCTCTACCACACCCCGGGGTACTTTGACTGAACGGTCAGCCAATTGCAATACCATAGTGGTTGGTTTGATTTCTCTCAACCCCAACTGCAAATAATAGAATATGGCATTAGATTCACACTAGCTCATAAATCTAGCAATGCTTGCCCAAACTCATGATTTCCAATACTGCATGCAATGGTTGGACAACCAGGATCCTTGTACTTGGGAGGTATACGCTGCTCAATTAGAGCACTAACTTGCTCTGTCAGGAATATTGTCTTATTCACATGGTGTTTTCTCTTAACTGTACACAAATCCTTGAGAACTTTTGCATAAGTAGGAACTTGTCTAATCACATGCAATAGAGGAAGATTGATTTTTACCTGCCTTAGATTCTTTAGGATTTCATTGTTAGGATCCAAAGTTCGCTTGCTTGATTTTAAAACTTGAGGGAATGGTACCTTAATAGGACTTTTTCTCACCTCAGGTTCCTTGGTCAGCTCGGCATCACTACTATCTTGATTCTTTTCCACATCCTCTGATTTGTTCATTGTTGGGATGTGTAATGACTTACCACTTCTCGTCACAATGGCATTCATATACTTCAAATTCTCTTGTGCCATGTGTTGACCATGGGGTGCAGACTAAGCCTAAGAAGGGAACTTACCTCGCTCATTCACACTCAAGGAGCTCATCAATTTGGACACTTGGCTCTTTATCTCCTTATTTTCTTCAACAACCTATGTAATCAAAGATTCAAACTTTTGGTTAGTCCATGTGCCTCAATAAAAGCATGCAAAGTGTCTTCTAGAGGATTCCTAGAAGATGAAGGTGCATGATATGGTGCAGGGTATGATCTAGGGGGTTGTGCAGGTGGCTGGTTTTCAGACTTCCAGCTAAAATTGGAGTGATTGCGCCACCCCGGATTATAGGTATTGGAATAAGGTGTAAAAGGCTTCTTGTACATACCTAAGGCATTACATTGTTCCTCATACATTCCTCTCATCTCAGCAAATGTGAGACACTCATGGGCAAGGTGATCTACCCCACCACACACAAAACATGGTCCAAAAGACTCTGCATGATTAGCCACGTGTGTTGGCTTTAAGTCCTTAGTCTTTAACACATCTAGCTCCCTAGTGAGCATCTCAACCTTAGCCTTTAGGCTATCCTCTTCCCTGAGATGGTAAATTCCACCACTATTTGAGTTTCCTATAGGTCGTGACCTATTTGTGCTTTCAGTAGCACTAGGTCTAGTCCAAGTGTGAGCTTTTTCAGTAAGCTCATTAAGGTATTCTATGGCCTCATCAAGATCTTTATGTAAGAACTCACCATTACACATCATCTCCACAAATTGGCGCTCTCTAGGTATAAGTCCCTCACAAAAATAGTTCACTAAGCGCCAATTCTCATACCCATGGTGAGGACACATACTCAACAACTCCTTAAATCTCTCCCAAGACTGATACAAAGTCTAACTGTCCTTTTGTGCAAAGTTGGAGATTTTCCTTTTTAATGCGTTGGTCTTATGTTGGGAAAAATATTTATTAAAGAAGACCTGAGTCATCTCACTCCATGACCTAATAGATCTGGGTCTAAGTGAGTATAGCCAACTCTTAGCTCTATCCTTCAAAGAGAAAGGAAAGAACTTAAGTCTCACAACATCATAAGTTGCATTTTGACTATGAAAAGTTGCAACTACTTCCTCAAACTCCCTAATGTGCACATATGGGTTTTTATTTTCCAAGCCATGAAAAGTAAGGAGTAACTGTATCATCCCTGTTTTAAAATCTAGTTGGTGAGTATTAGCTGGAAACATGATGCATGATGGTGTGGCTGTGCGTGTAGGGTAGAGGTAATCATGAAGAGTTCTAATGGGTTGATCTTCGTGTTCACTCATTTGCTCAGGACTAGATGGATTGTCAAATAAATGATTTAAAAAACTTGATTCTGACTCTTTCACAGGCCTACAAGCAAATCTACCCAATTCGTCTCTATATCTTTGCATGCACATTAACAAAATACTAAAAACTAAAAATACAATGAAAAGACAGAAAAAAATAATAATGCAGCAAACTAAAAGAGGGAACGAAGTTACCGCCTTTACAAACTGCTGAAAAGAAAAACTATTTATCAATTCTTCTACTGTCTCCCCGGCAACGGCGCCAAAATTTGATTACGCCCAAAGAATAATGCGGTAGTTGTAGAACAACTTTGGGGTGTCGATTCCACAGAGAGACAAATTAAAAGAATTGTAGAAGGAACAAAGAAACTAAAAAAAGAAATTAAATGATTAATAGAGAACAAAGATGAATTTTAAATGTAAATTAAAGTGAAGCAAAGTGTCTAACGGAAAAAGTACTCAAATTTGACAAACAATAAAGCGTCGGGAATCCCTTGCACAAATCTGGTATTTTAATTATTCTTAATTCATTGAATAATTCAATTGGGAACTCAATTCTCAAAATTCTCAATTGGAAGGTATAGATTTATAAACCAAGATTAAACCAAATGTAACCCTATGAAAAATCATTCACCACTTTTTAAATACGTAAATTATTATCACTATTGAGAAAATCCAATGACGACAATATACTCAGAAAACGATATTACAGCAAAGAATTAAATCAATATAGAAAGATAATTGATCCAAACATAGTCAAAGAGTCAATCATTCAATAGAAAAAGTATGACTGAATCCATAAACAGAATAAATTTTATGATTATTTGGAGAAGAAAACATTAACAATGAATTGAGAATGATAAAACAAAAGAGTTTTAGTAATTAAAAATTAAATACATAAATTAAGAATAAATTAAAAATACCATCTAATGTGTAAGTTCATCCCTAACCCTACTTGAGAATTTAGTTACTCATGAATATAATGGACAACAAAAATCTCAAGAGAAAAATAAAACAAACGGTGGCCATGGAAATTAAGTTTAGATCTTCCTCCTTCAAACTGAGCCGTCTCCCCTCCTATTCACACTCCAATGTCGTGCTAATGATGTGCTTAAATAGGAGTAAGAAAGAAACTCTAATGTCTTCATATTCCCGTACACAAAATCGCCTAAATTTTAGGACTCCAATTGGCAGCCGCGTATGCACTTCAAGAGTTCGAATTTGAAAATCCTTATTAGAGACAACTTTGTAGCCCTTTAAGATAGCTTTCCAACACATCAAGAATCGCATCAATCCGATATCGGAGCGAAAAGTGATGATTAAAATAATAAAGTGTGTCCATTCTGTCTCCTAACGCATTTTGGACTTTGATCCGAATTACTCTCAAACCCCATCATTATTCTTATTTGAAGAGTCCTACACTCGTTGAAAGTTCTTAGGTTGTTCCAACGTCTTGCCCACTTGAAAGTCCTTTGAATTTGAATGGATTTGGACTTGCTCTTTTATAGACTCTGAAATTTAACATAAAAATCTACTTAGGAGTATCCCAAAATAAATAGAAACTTAATTCAAGAATACACATTAATTCCAATGATTTCTATTAACATTTTAGCATTTTAGTCCAGTAATAGGGTATTTAGAGTGCACTTTCGTCCACTCATCAAGCGCTATGAAAATTTTTAAAGGAGTTGAATTAATAAAGAAAAATTATATTCATTATCCTCACATACCACACACTACACTTATTTTTATCTTTATTTTTAAATTTTTTTTAGTTTTATTCTTCTTAAACTAAAATTAAAAAAAAGCTTTTTAAAAAGAATAAAATTAAAAAATTAAAAAAATATATAAATAAAAATAAATATGATGTGTGGTGTGTGAGAACGATAATTAATAAAACTCAAGAAAATAAAAGAGTTTGAATTATATGTGCGGTACTTTATTTACGTGATGTCCATATGGTCTCCATGACTCAACGAGGCAAAGAAAAATCAATTTTGGCTTTCAAGTTATTACTTTTTTTTGAGAAATTCAAGATATTACTTTAGTAAGATTGTTTTCATTCCGTCCAGTTATATTTATTGTTGCGAATTATTTTAATTATTGACTCTCTATTTAAATAATAGTAAACATATAAATTAAACTAAGTAAAACATTTCACATCAGTAGGTCTTTTCAGCATTAATTTTTCAAACTTTAATGAAAATGATAAAATCTAAGAGGAAAATTAGGAAAACCAAACGTCCACACCTTCTTAATTATTTTTGATAAAATATATTTATAATAGTAAATTATATAACTATCATATAATCGTTTGAAAAAAAATAAAAATTTATATAAAAAAATTAATTTTTTAATAATAAACTTAATTTTTTTAAAAACAATTACACCATATTTATATATTTCACAATTAAATATAAAATTACTCGTTATTCCTTGCGACCTTTGTAAGCATTTCTCAAGTCAGCCATTTGTCCCAAAATTTGCCAAATCACTTGAACTGTTTCAACAACCACCAGTACTTGTTATGGTAGTTGTCTTTCTGTCCTAAGACCCGTGAATGATTGGATTAAATCAATTCATTAGTTCATTTCCAAAGAGATTCAGACTCTGTAGCTAGGAAAGCATACGTTCAAAACTTCAACAACCCGTACGATTATTACGTTCAAAGCGAGACTTGTTATATGCATGCATGTAATGGTCCGCATAAACCTGTGCACTGTACAATAATCGTACGTTAAATATCTAAATGAAATAAATAAATAAAAATCTAGGTTAGTTATCATAATTTTAAACATTATGCAATAAATAATAGCACACTACAAGGTTCAACACTTTTACTAGCGATTATGTATCGCTGGCTATGCCCACAAAATCGCTGGCATACATCTACCCCAGCGATTTTGAAGTCGCTGGAAGATCACCGGTATTAACGCCTCACTTTAAATATAGTCCAACGGAACCCAAAACTCGCCGCCATATATTTCTTTCCCGGCGAATTTATATTCGCTGCCTATCACAACTTAATCGCCGCAAATTCAATATAGGATTCAGTTGTTAAACGCTGTGATAGATTAATGGCAGCGATTAATTTTTGACGCTAAAAGTTAAAATATTGCTGCCAATTAGCTTTTCCAGCGACTCATAAAACTCGCCGTAATATAAAAATCGCCGTATGTAGGCTCATATGGCAGCGATTAATTATCGCCGGGCTCTATTATTACCCGCGATTTTTATATCGCCGCAATTGGAGTTCTACTATATAGCAGCGAATATTAAATCGCTGCCAAATAATATTTTGCGGCGAGTTTTTACTCGCTGCTAATTGACTTTTCAATTCGATATGTATATAGCGGCGATATTTAGATCGCCGCGATTTAGTTATAGACGGCGATTGTTAGTATCGCCGTAATTTACGTTCTGCTATTAAAATTTTTTGCGGCAAATTTGTAATCGCCGGTATTGAGGTTTTAGTAGCGATTTGTACATCGCTGGGTTAGGACAATTAAAGTTTTAGTTTTTATCGGCGATAAATTAGTCGCCGGTAAAGGCCTTTAATTCGCCGCTAAAACTTAATTCGGCTTTAAATTTCCTGGGCCTAATTTTCTTTCTAGGCCTGGTTTTTAGTTGTTCCTAAATGCAACATTCATAATCCAAACTCATTCATTCAAGTTGAACATCAATATAACATGCAAAATAAAATCATTCAATTGCATCCAAGCCCATCAACAAAATCCAAACTCATATGTATTACAATGGGGTGGTGTATTGTATTCTCATATACGAACTGAGCTAAATCCAGAATAATAAATAAGCATCACATGAGTCATCCAACTTTTGTATTCAACTCTACCATCCACTAAAATAACACCACCAATATCATCACAAAGCCCTAAGCATAGTCTCTGTAAAGTAATAGGAAAGCCCCCCCACAAAAATGCGGTCAGGCCCCTCAAGCCCATGTACAGATCCCGCAATTAACCCAACAGCGGCCAGGTTCAATACTGGATTGGGCTGGCTTGGACCAAGTGTTGCAGCACAGGATGAGTTGTAAGCACTAGGTCTCCTCACCTTAATAGGGGCACCTTGGAAAAAGTAGAAACAATGAAAGAGGTCAATCCCATGTCATGTACTAACCCATCCAACTAATACATAGGTGGTAGCTTATGAAGACAAATCGAACTCAAGTGTCATAAATACCTGGACCAGCAGTGTTTCCTCCAATTGCAGCCATAACATGACCGAAAATATGTTGCAACAGACTGCAGTAGAACATTTAAGATAATTAGGGTACCCTTGGGTTTTCCCAATGATCATGGCTAAGAAGAATAAATTGTAAACCAAGCTTAATTGTGTCAACTAGCATTTTCTCTCAAAATCTTTTTGAGCAACTTGAGCTTTTATCCCTCTCTCTTCTGTCTTTTTATGTTAATAACGAGAGGCCTCACAAACTTTACTTATGTTTTGTTTTTTAGCATTGTTATTCATAAGCCCCACACACCACTAGGGCTGCAACCCGACTTGAAACAACCGGATTTACACCCTACCCGATTGTTCCCATCCAAGGCACCAAACCGACTTGAACAAACAGATATTGGGTCGAACTCGTATGACCCGACATTCACCACAGAGGGCCAAAAAAAAAATATCTGCATTCTTCACTTCCGCATCAATGTACAAAATTTTTCCATCATCTGTATGATCTGATCACAATATCAAATTATCAATCTCATATCAATATCCCAAAAAACAAAAAATGAAAAGTGCAGTTTGCAGCATTTCAGCGTCTTCTCCTTACTTTACCGGCAGGAGAAAAATAAAAGAGAAACCGAAAGGAAATTTCTTGGGAAACAGAGAGAGAGAGAGAGAGAGAGAGAGAGAGGAAAAACCATCGCCAAGGGCCAAAAGGTGAGGGCTTCCTTCCCTTCCATCGCCAAGGGCCGTAGCGATACCACCGCCGCCATCATTGACGTGAACAAGAAACAGCCACTACCGGCGATGTATGTTAAGAAGGAGAAGCAGCAGCAGCAGCCGAGGTCGTCGCGGTTCGCATAGGACTTGGATGGGCTGAGCTGCTTCGAGACTCTCATCTCTTATTAGGCGAACTGCAGTTCGCAGAGAGGGGTTTCGTTCGTAGCTTCTTTTTGCTGCATAGAAAGAGAGAGAGAGAGCGGCGCTAGGGTTTGTGCTGGACAAAAGCGGGCTAGGGTTTGTGCTGGATAGAAATAAGAGGGGGGGCTACGGTTTGATCGGTTTCGTACGCTTAAAAGTGGGTTGGACATCATCCAACCCGCATATAATTTTAATCTGATTTTATGCGGGTTGATCGGATCGGTCTTGTCGGGTGGGTTGGGCTTATTGTGTTTTTGCACAGGCCTACACACCACACATCATAATTCTTTTTATTTTTTCATTTTTTTTAAGTTTTATTCTTCTTAAAAAAATTGAATTCTTCTACTCATCATTCATATACCACACATTTGATAAGAGAAAAAAAATTAGAAAAATAACAAAAAAGGTGGTGTGTGGTGTGTGAAGCTTATGAATATAATTGTTTTTTTTGGTTAATTACACTTTACCCATTCGAACTTTCACTCAATTCACAATGTGCACCCAAAACTAATAATTGTATCAAAATTGATCCGCTTACTTTCAAAACTTACTAATCCCCCCATTCCGTCTATCAGCAGCGTCAAATCTAATGGAAAATGCCTTCACGTACTACTCATATGCATAACATTCTCTACAAAGATATAATTTTCATTTAATCTATTATCATTGACCATATAAAATATAAAATAATATATGCTAGCAATTAATAATAAATCATAAATGAATAACTATATATAAAATTATTTGATACTTAAGTTGCAAGCAAGTATGAATAATTTATGTACACAATAGAATTATTTTATAATCATTAACCATATATAAAATGTATAATATTATTAATAGTTATGTATACTACCAACAGCTCCAGCTCTTGCTAACAGACTTTTGTAAGGCAACTTTTTTAATTTTTAATTTTTATTTAATTTTTAATTTTTTACAATTTTCTAACTCAATAGAGGTCTACTTATTGGTTGTAAAAGCTTAATCAAATTTAGAAATAATTTGCAATTTCTCTAAATCTTTAATTTTTTAATTTATTCAAAGAATAAAAATAAATAAACTATGAGTAGAGTCCGCTCGAGCTGGGAGCTCACTGACAAAGTCGACATTGAACAAAAATAAGATAAAAATCTTGAGATCGAATATTTTTAGCCTCAAGCCATAGTTAAATAAAAGTGCTCCAAAATGAGAATATTAGTAGAAAATCAAAATCTGTTTGTCAAAATGTGTAGATAAAGTTATAAAATACAATATTCGTTTCTTGAAGATGAAGTAAGACTAAGCTATTAATAATCTATATTATATAAATGAAGCAGCTTGTGAACAAGTTCGGGTTGCTAGAAATTAAAAAAATTGTTCGTGAAGATCAAGGGCTCATTTGGATACAGCTTGGAGTATCTCACAATTCTGTTAATAATAGGAAAATAATTTAAGTTAAGATATTTTATTAGGTTCTAGAAAAGAAGCAAAAAAAAGTTAAATAAGAATATTATAAAATTAAAAATTGTTTAAATATGATTTTTTTAATATGATTCTTATTTTATATTTGTAAAAGTTGTATTGATTTTTGTTTTGAAGTTTGTAAAAGTTGGATTAGTCTTTTGAATTTGGTTAATGATTAGGTAATGATCAGATGAAAAAGTTGAATATATTAAATTAAAAAGTATTTTGTATTTGAGTGATGTTTGAGGATAAAATTTTGAAAATTTTTTAGAATTTTTGAGAATTATGTGTCCCACCCATGTCCAAACGAGTTTTCTCACTGGATTAAAAGTTTGAACTCGATCCGTATTTGAATAAAAATTATATGAATAAGACTTGACCACATACTAATTACTCAAACTTGACTCGTTTACACTCCTAAGTGTTTATATGTGTTATCAGGATCTGATCCATCTTTGAATTTTTGGGTAGGGGTGTAAAAAAAATAAAAAATGGTAAACCAGTTGAACCGCGACCGAATTGGTGTGTTCGGTCCAGTTCAAAACTGGTTTGAACCGAACCAGACCGGTATATATATTTTAATTTTTTATATTATATATAAAATATTATTTATATTATATTATATTATATATATATATATTATATGTTAAATTGCTAATTAATATAACATGAAATTTTAATCTTATTATTCATGTCTATTAATCTTAATATAAAATTAATATAACATTTGATATAACATAAAATTAATCTTAAAAACTTTAATATAACATAAAATGAATCTCACTAATTATACTATACTAAGTTAATCTCATTAATAATTAATAAGTTAATTTCACTAATAAGTTAGACACTACTTATACTATACTAGTATAATTTTATGTTAATAATAAGTTAGACACTAATGAACAAATAATTGTTAATAATAAATACTAAATTTTTAAAATCGGAAAAACTACTAATAATTGTTAATAATAAATACAAAACTTTGTATCCCGATTCGATTTCAAAATTTGTCAAAATTTGGATCGAATCAATTACATCCCTATTTTCGGGTTAAATTACCTGACAATTTAAAATCCTAGGCAATATATTTTCAAGGAAGAAGAGCTGGAGCTAATAATACATTATTATAACAATTAAATCCACACATGAGCCACTCAAACTTGATAGACAAGTTTACACGACTGCAAGAAGACTATAAAAGAATTTTCCAATAAACACTACAACATAATGTATTTTTTGTGGCGCATATAAGTTGCCGCAATAACCCCAATAACTGTGGCTACTGAGCTAAAGCCACGATTTTTCCCTCGCAGGTCGCACGCCAGAAATTAGGCATGACACTATATGGGTTTTTCGCCGCAATGGCACCGCCAAATAATTTACCACAATTATCGTCGATTTACACGCCGTGAATGATGCCCTCGGTTGCCGCCGCAGATATGGACCTCCGAATCGTGATCTTCGCCGCAAAATCGTTGTTGCCTGCGATGATTCCTTGTCCATCGCAAAAGCCCAACTCCTATCGGCGAGTTCTGATCCGCCGGTGTAGTTAGCTGCAGTTTTTTGCACCGCCGGTTAAACTTAGAGATATGTGATGCAATAACCCATTTGCAGCATTTTGAGAAATCGCAGCAACATAATCTATTTTTCTAGGGCATTGACTGGGTTTTTTCACTTTTTGACAATTCAATTTCGCGGCGTTATTTTTCCCTCTGCAGCTGATTTCGCCCTCATTCATCAAATTTGGGAAACCAAATTAGCAGAGCTAGGGCTGGATGCAGGAATCTTACAAATCAATTTGGCTTGGTCCATAAAGATGCAAGGTTTGTCACTTTGTTGAACTAATTGGTCCCTATTTCTCACTTTTTAATCTCTGATCCATTAAATGTCAAATATTATTGAACAATTAGATCATGGTTTTGTATGACTGCATCCGGTTTTGCACATGATCATACAGTTTTCACACACAAATCAACTAACATCATGTATGTATATATATATATATATATATATATATAGTTCTCACATATACCATATATATATAATATCTATATATATTATGATTCCACACAATGGCATATTTTGTGGGTGTAATATTAATGATGGAAAATATCCTAATGCAATTGAAGACTTTACACATTATATATAAATTGAAAGCAGTATTTGTCATTGAAGGCAGCCAGAAATGGCTATTTCAAATATGAGTTTATAACTTAGTTTAACAGCAACACAAATTTAGAAAATACTTGGATTTCCAAAATGCCAACAGTCCTACATTTTGATCTACATGTACAATACGTGAGCACAGTGAAAATCTTGTCCATTTGAATGGGAGTTGTTTGGGGTCTTGGCTAGCACAACTAAATCAGACTTGCCCTTAGATTCTGAATTGACCTGTTGCAATACACAAGAATGGCATAAAATCAGACCATAGCATGTATGATCATGATGGCAGGGTATATATATCAACCATCAATCTCTAACCATACTTTGTTTCTTGCGACAAAAATTATTTCCAAAGTACTTAAGCCCAAATACTTGATGATTATATTGCAACTAATGTCCAATTGTTTTACTGACTCATATATTTCAAACAAAGCATTAATTTCCACTCAAATATTTATTGCTTTTATTAGTCCAAGGCATTAGCTAGAAATTCTGTAGGCAACTCTCAGCACGCTAGCTACCAGCTTTAACTTGTGACTGTCCGACGATGATTTTTCTTCGTCCAGTCCAACTCGAAGTCAACCTATGAATGGAATTTTGTTAAAAACCCATGACATCCATTTGGTCTGTTATTTGCCACAATTGTTAATAACTCATATACCATACATGAGTTATATTTACCTATAGATTATAAACCCATTCCCATATAAATATGAAGCAGCTTCTGTGTTTAAGGATTGCTTCTGAGCCATAAAAATCCATATTTATAATTGCTCACTCTATCTTAAAACCACATGGTCCTTTACAAATCATAGGTAAATGTAACATTGTGTTAAACACTTTGCCCTTCAGCCATTTTTACTAAGCCAAGAGTATAACAACAATATTAGAAAACCCAAATATGAGAAATCATTTAACATTGGCAAATCGATTACCTTATCTATGAGAAAATAGACACCATGCAAATTTCTTACAGGAAACTTATTAGGTTGTCTTTATTAGCATGCTGATATATAAATAATGAAAAGTTAGAAACCCATACTCTAACATGATCAATCAATTCCCCTTTCTCCTTTCCGTCAACGACACTCCAGCTAACATGCATCATTTCTGCATAGTGCCTCACCACCCACGTCACTCTTGTTGTGTAAATTGTTCTGTTGTTGTATGATGGGCCTATCTTGCCATCTTTGATCTCCAATGGTATCTTCCTGTACTTTCGCAACCTCTCAAACTCTGTCCCCTTCGCTACTCCCCTAACACGTTTACTACTGTTTTCTACTATACCACAATCACAAAAAATTATATATTTAAGCTGATACAAAGACATCTAGAAAACACTAAGTAATTACTTAATGAAATTTATAAGTTGGACTAGAAAACATGTTACTTACCCTCGGTTGTTTCACCAGCCTCTGCAAGATCAGTATATGGAGGCAACTCAGCTGAACATGGGCCATCTGAAGGTTGAGTGGAGTCATCAGAGTGTACCTCAGCATTATCTCTCAATGTCCAAGCTGCTGCTGCTGGCTGCGAGTATCGGAGTGTAGTAGGCAACACTCTTCCTCACCTCTCCCTCTCTTTGACTGAGTCATTAATTCTGCATCTTCATCTCACCAATAACCTCAATTTCCCTTAGTAAATAGCAAGTTAAACTCAACATTTGAGATTACAACTACAAATGGAGATAGCCAAGGACCAACAGTGTTTATGCAAGCCAAAGGATGTAGTCTACAAATACAAAGACTGAAGTTGTGCAAAAGGATGAAGCCACTTAAAGGATGAAACCATGAATTGATATAGTCATAAAAGGAATTTCTGATGCTGTGTAAAGGAATGAAGCCATAAAATGCTGAAGGTTTATTTTGAAGCCATAAAAAGGATGAAGCCATAAAAGGATAAAGGAAAAAAATGGAGTTCCTGATTCTGTGCAAAAGGATGAAGCCATAAAAGGATGAAGGAAAAAAATGGAGTTCCTGATTCTGTGCAAATGGGGTTCCGTTAGCAAGAAAGTTAAACTCAGAAATCCCTACTACTACTTATGGAGGTGAAACATCACTGAAGTTGAACAACCAAATGTGCAAAAGGATTGTGTAAGAAAGAGACCTACCAAGTTGTTCTCTCTTGAAAGAGGAAGCTTGACTACAGGGTGCGTTTGCTAAGTATAACAGAGTGGGAAATAACCCAAAGAAAACTAGCTTTAGTTAAGTTCCAGCAAAACGTGTGGCTTCAGAAATGTATTTCTAGCTCTATTGAACTACGTAGTGTGATAGATATTTTCAATTTTTTGTCCTTGGTAATCTGCATTTGGTTTGGCGCTTATCTTTTTTTCTTCTCCCATGCAGGTACAGCTTCTGTCTGGCACAACACATGCCTTTGGGGTGATGGTGGGAAAATGCAAATCAGATTTGACTCCCTGAAACTTAGGCCATCAGCATCAACCATGAGCTGTACCCGTGCCAACTTTTTTCTTTGGATGTTAATTATTTTCTATATTGGTGTCATGTAGTAAGCGGGCACATATTAAGCTGAAAAGTTGAAATTCTTCTTTATTATCTTCAATTGATTTTTCATTGGTTTTTTTCCCATAGCCTTGTTCGGCAACAAGTGGCACATATGTATTCCAATATATGCTAGGTGTTTTTTTTATCTAGACATTAGACCATTAAATGCAATGTATGCCAGGTGTTTTTAGACATTATACCAATATATGCCAAGTGTTTGTTGAGAATCTTTATATATAAATAAAACATTGCATGTCTCACTTCACGTGCTAGCAGCTTACAAAATTAATTCCACAAAAATTAGACATCAACAAAATTTCCACTGTTGGTATTTAATTTGTGGACATGCAAAAATACAAAAAAGTTTTATATAATGAGCTTTGTGGTATTATACAAAAATACAAAAAGAGCATAGAGAGTTAAGAAAAGTATTAAATAGAAAATGAGCTTAGAGAGTTAAATACGAAAATACAAAATGCAAAAATACATTGTTGGTGTTTCCACTGTTGGTATTATAAAAATACAACATTAATGAGCTTAGAGAGTTAATAATCTTTATATATACAAAAAGTATTGTCTCACTAGACAAACTAGCAGCTTACAAAATGAATTCCACAAAAGATAAACATCGCCAAATTTATTAAGTGGCCACCGAAACAAGCAACAGGGTTGTTATTGATGTGCTACATCATTGAGCTTCTGTTAAAGGCCTTCACATAATCTGCTACATCGTTGGGGCTAAATTGAATGCAGACTATCTGCACTTTGGCGTGATGTCAATTAATCTAACAACTTTCATGATCTACTCTGGAACACATTAAGCAACAGTTATAAGCAAAATGTTTATAATTAATAGCTACTGGAACACAAATAGCTAGCAAAATATCAAAATATGTCAATGGATCCAATTATTAGACCAATCCTACTTAGAGTTTTAGTCAGATACTAAAAAATGAATCACCACATGCCCATGCATCAGCAACACCCAAAAAACTGAGAATTCGTTATGCTAAAATCCAGAAATTAGAATGCAAATTGTTGAGTACCTTTCACGATGTTTCACCCAGGACCAACATCAGTACTCAAGGATTTGTCAATTTATTATGGCCTATTGCATTTTGAGAGGAAATGCAAACTCGATGTTAGATTCACACAAAACGACACCATGAATGGAGTGGAAGGGCAGCTACCAAAAGCACGATACAACCAAGTTGTAAGCAACGACCTTGATGGGCAATTGGTTACTGAGTTCCACCATGGTTTGATGAGAAGAGGGGTTTAATGGATACCCAACTTGATTGATGGCATTGTGAAAGGCATTAGAATGGGAAAAAGAAGGAGAACATAAAGCAATGATCAAACCTTTCACAATCTGGGTCAACGAAGGAATGAGCTTTTCACCAATGAAGGAATTGCAAGTTGGGAAATATACTCTGAGTTTAATTGGGAAAAACAGAACTGTTGGGGGAAGTCGAAATAAACGGAACTCCAATAAAAGTTACATTTTCTTGCGGCGATGATATTGGTCCCAATAGGAATAAACGTCATCGCTATAGAGGGACATAGTTCTTACGATGGATTACCGTCGCCGCTTCTCAGGAATTGAAATGTAATATTTATTGCGGCAAAATCAAATGGCGAGAAAAGGCCAAAAAGCGACGCAATAAAAGAAGATAATGTTTCTTACACTGCCTGGCTGATTTTGCGGCAATATGTTGCGACGACTTCAAGTTCGCCACAAAAAAACTTCTTTTGCAGTGATTTCTGGTTCGACGGAAGGAAAAACGACGCAAAAACTGATATTTTTTGTAGTGAAAAGAAGGGTTAGAATGAGTCCACTAAACTAAACATTATGCTCTGTCTCTGTCATTGAAGTCTTTTACGTACTTTATATAATCTTGATCAGATGCAACACTAGTGTGGGCCAAGTACGTGTAGATATATGCTCAGGTCATGACCAAAATTATGACATGCGTCAAAAAAAAAAAAAAAAAAAAAACGTGACCCAAATTACACGAGGATAATTAGCATTAAGATCATGCAGCATGCCTTGGCTTGGTGCTAAAATTCAATTCTGGCATGCCCATGATCCTTTCCATCTACAGGAAGTTACCAAAAAAGTCAAATAATACATTGTATATATATAATTTAAGATCAAAACTCACGTGGAAACTTCACAAATCAAAAGAAAAGAAAAATAAAGTAAAAGTTCAAAAATCATAAAGAAAAATATTTAAACATGTAATTATTAGAGAGAATCTTTATCTATTATTTTTAAACTCAATAAAATATCGTCACAAGGAGATAAGAAGATAGAATCATGATGAGCATAGGCAGGCACTTATTAAATGCAAGAAAAGTCGAAGTTCAACTTGTTAATTATTAGTTGATTTGTCTTTGAACTTATCATCATATATATAAGCTGTTTATTCTGAAGATAAGCAATGAGGGACCGGATCGGACCAAAGAGGAGCCCGGATATATATAATTCGTATGGAGTGGCCGGGTGGATATACGCACGTTTTTTCCATTTCATGCATGAGAGTTCGACCGTTTCAAACACATTGACATGTTTATATATATCTTTTTTCTATTTTTTGAGTTCTTTCTTTTAATTCATGAACCAAACAAAATATAACAATCTTTCTAGCATAACCTTAGATCTACATAAAATATCGATCATGGGTTCAAGTATAAGAATAAGATTAAAATTTAATTAATTGGATAGATCATATTTAAGTTTTCAAAGACTCGATCGGATATATTTCTGAATCAGAGGGATCAAAGAAAAATCCATAATTTTCTAGCACCATGGATGGTTCTGATCATGATCCTGTAGCATGGTCACCTTGTAATCGAAATCATTATGATCAATAAGTTGTTCTATATGCTTTTCTCTATCTTGCTTTTGGTTTTGCCAAAAGTTTCATAATTAATAAGCTATATATCGTCTCTAATGATCATTTATATAAGAAGTCGATCATGTCACAGTTCGATCCTACCCGGCCATTTTGACATTTTATAATCTACTTGCAATCATTGATGGCTCTGAACCTTATCCTTCTCATTTCCATCTCAATGAGTAAGTACAAGCTGTAGCCACACTACAAGAAAAACGGGCTTTTGTGATCAATTTATTGTAACCAAAAAACTATTTGAAACCAATTTTAATTGTAAATAGTCATTTCGCTGGAATTAACTGGTCGCAAATAAGCAGTTTTCTTGTAGTGCCAGTATATGCATACGTTAATTAACATGGGAAAATACTTGCCCAATCACGTGGATGTGTATAGGTCCTATTTGACGTTTGGTAACACGTGCTTACCCAACCATATGGATGCTTATAAGACTCGAGATAAGTGACTATGATAATGCTTTTCTACGTCATATTATATAAATTAAAAAAGGTCATTTAATAACTGTATGGTAAGGTACATCTTTACAAAAGTATATGTATATGTATAAATCCTTCTTGGCAGCCCCTATTTTGAATTGTTATTATTATTATGATTGATGTAATGCATGTGACTATGAATTTGCATGCATGGTTAATGATGTGACTGAATATTGTATGGTACGACTATATATCTTCAAATGAATGAAAGCTAAGGTAAGGTAAGGATAAAGGAAAAGAAAAGAAAATGAAAGGAATGACTGCATGTGATTGTTGAGATAAAATGATCTTGCCATGACAGTAACGACGGTACCATGAGGTTAAGGCCGGTGGATTGCAACACTAGAATGTGTCACTGGCGATGAACATAGTGATACTCATTCCTGAGGAGGTCTATGTTCTAACTTGCTAGCCCCAAGTAGAGCCAAGGTTGTAAGGGTTGTTAACCCTGACACACGGGGTAATAGTGTGTAACGACCATTAAGAAGATATGGTTAAGGAATGTATGTTTTTCATTTGAGGCTTAATGTAATGCCTAATACAACGTTAATGTTGATTGAAACTGTTAATATTTGACTGAAAACCTAGACTGCTATTTTGTTTACTATATGATTGGTTCTTTCTGTGTATTCGACTCTTCTTTTTTTTTATGCCTACCCAGGTGAGGGTGACTATGAGGACGTTGCGGGACAAGATATTGCTTAGTGGATGATATTGAGGCTTAAGGAGTTGAGATGAACCTTGTTTTATTTCAATATTGACTAAATTGTAGTACAAGACTAATTTTTAGAATGGGATCTTTTATACCTAGTTGTAAAGTGAGTGCTTTAAGATTGGTAGCATTTAATTCCTCTGGGTTTATAACCCTAATGGGATGGGGTGTTACCGTCACGACCACTCATGCATCTACAACAATGCCCCTTCTAGTTATGCAAGTCCTATTACTTCATTAGCATCTGCAGAACCCATAGACCTTACTGTTGCACCAGAGAATCCTCCATCTCAGCCTCCACTCTCAAATCCTCCACCTTAGCCTCTACCCTCACATCCTATGCTCACCAGAATAGGCCAATGACTCGACAAACCAATCTTTTCCCTAATTATCATGTCAATTACTTCACTAACCATCCCTTGCTGGTATCTCAACCATCCTCGTTGCTAGCAATGGAAGAAGAAGAATGACAGTCCAGTGCAAAGAATGGCAGCTAGCAAAGGAAGAAGAGTTTCAAGCCTTATTGTCCAATGGTACCTGGGTTCTTGGTCCTAGAATAAAGGGAAAGAAGGTTATCAAAAGTAACTGGGTATACAAGCTAAACATTTCCATTTGAATTGTCCTTGCACTAGGATTTACTTCAATTGGCCCACAACATAGCTTGATGTGTCCAACACTTTCTTGCATGGAACACTTGAACAATTGGTTTACGTGGAGCAACTATCTTGATTATGTTTGTCACATAAAAAAAGGCTATTTGTGTGGCCTAAAACAAGCCCCTTGGGCTTGGTTTACCAAACTATCAAGTTGCATTATTCCCTTAGCTTTTCATGAATTCCAAGTTGACTACTCTCTCTTCACCTATCATCATGGCAACACTCAGACTTATCTCCTCATCTATCTGGACAACATGATAGTGGTAGGTACATCATCTGCAGCAATAAGTTCCAATATTTGGGATTTATTTTCTAGTTGATTCTTGTATATACAATGTTGTAATTAGTGTATATAAGACTAGTAATCATGCAACATTCGAGATTGAAAAATACAATATATATTTATACATCTGTTCAACCTCTTTCAGGTACTTTGAAGGTTTGGTAAGTGGGATGAGATACAAAATTCTTATCTCATCATTACAATTTTTCAAATTTTCACACAAAATATAATAAACAATTCAACTTTTTCAAATCACAATTCAACTTTTTCAAATCCCAATTCAACTTTTTCAAATCCCAAAACAATAATAATATTAAAAAAATAATATTTTAAACTTTCATCTAAAACAAAAAATTCTCATCTCACTATCCAAACCTAAATGTTTTCTAGAATGGATTTCACATGTTTTCACTTATAACTTTAATGACATTAGTTTGGTATATAACACTGGAAAAATCCCATAAAACTGAAATTTTGAAACATATGACAATATTATTCCTTATTCGCATGTTTTGTATGGAGTAGAGCATGGATAATTCCACATTCATTGCACTGGACAAAGAAGAAAGGTGATAGAAAAGAGCAATTTTGTAAATAATTTCACCTTAATGTGAGAGTGGGATTATAATTTCACCTTAATGTGAGAGTGAGATTATCGAGTTATCTATTGGATTACACAATCTATGGGACTTGACAATGATACAAGAAAAAACATACTACATTAGGGGAATATTTACCTGAGTTGTTTGAATTCCAGTCTGAAGATGAATGCTGCATAATGGTGGCATCCAATCATGCTAAGTTGTTAATATCAAATCCTTCAATAAGCCCCCTCAAACTGAGTTAAGGGCAATGCTAAGTTAGAGATGGAGCAGATCAAGCTTACTCCAAGGCTTTGTGAAAATGTTTGCAAGTTGCATACAACAAGGGATATGCTGAGTCTTTAAAAAGCCAAGTGTGGCACCCCCGGTCCTCAGTAATTCTCTGGCAAGGAACGCAATGCCCGAGATTTTAACCGATCATTCGTATCACTTTCGATCGAGTGAGGGTTGTGTGCCCGTATGTAGAGCACACATGTAACAAGAATCGCAACATAAATAGTAAGAGAGATTAGTTTGAGACTAATCTAGTAGTACCAGAGAAGTCAACAATTACTCAATCATTAACAGTAATAATATCCATATGCCACTATCACTTTGTCCCATATATAGTTGCAAACCATCATAAGTTCATCGCATATAAAAAAAAGTAATGAACCATAGAGTGTTTGTCGCCTAATCACAATAAACATCTTATATTACAAACTATAACTACAAAAGGACAGGCCCCCTTAGCTATTCCTTAGGCTGGGCTAGTCTTTCTTCCTTAGGATAATTCTCCTGGGCTACATCTGTATCAAGGTATATGGTTTTGAAGAAGAAACCGCATGTAAGACCACCATAGTGATATTTTGATAAAACCTCTGTAAATCAAAACCTATGACAGTACTAAAAATGAAAGATAATGACAATGAATATGCATGCACCAGTTCATGTAAATAAGGCTAAGAGCACACATATTTTAAGCATGGTGAGAAATCACCCTCTTGAGCCCAAAGACATGCATTCATAAGCATGATGAGGAATCACCATCTTGAGCAAAACATATATATTCATAAGCCTGGTTAGGAATGACTTTCTTAAGCAAAACGCATATATTCATAAGTATGGTGAGGAATCACCTTATTGAGCAAACAATATATTCATTGAACTGTCAGAACAAAAGCAATTATAAGGAATCAATCCACCCATTCAACACGGGGGATCTTTCTACCATGTCAACACATGAAACAAATTCACTAAAACACAACAAGGAATCACTCCACCGGTTCGACATCGGGAATCTCTATACCTGGTCAACACGAGAAACACTTCCACCAAATCATCATAGAGAACGCTCCACCTGATCAACATGGGGACTCTCTACTCATGATATCATGTGAAGCCATATGGAAATGCCCCACCCCAATAATCACAAGGAATCCTCTACCCGTATGACACTAATGGTAAATTGCTACCAAGAATGGCATGGGGAACCCTCAACCCAATCCCATGAGTACAGAGTATATTGAAAGCACATCACTTTAAAATCACATCATCAAAGTATATAATAAATATAGTGAGAAAAGTATGCACCTTTATGAGAGAAAGAGACTAGAAGTAGAATATGCAAATCCTGAACATACTCACAACATTTAGATCACAGTTCTATTAAATTTTAGGAGTGAACCTACTTGGATAGTATTCTAAATACTAATGGTCACGATAGAGTTACAATGCCTAGGATGACGAAGACTCTGAGCTCTCGGTGTCCTTGAAGTCTTTGAATTGAAAACAAGAAAAGAGTATTAAAGTCCTTTATGCTCTCTAAAGTGAGATGTTGACTATCATCAATTGTCTTTTATTTGGCAAGACTGCTAGCTACAGTCTTGGTAGGTTTTGACATTTCCTCTAACTATCTTGCTTGAATGAGAGATCTTCTGTGATAACCCGAACTTAGCCAAGTCCACGTCTATTACTTTTATTATTATTAGTTTAACCCACTTAGTTATTTGTCTAAATTTTGACATGCAGACAGTATGGAAAACATCAAGGGCCTTGTTATCTTAGAGAATGGGTGCCCAAGCCCACTAGGAGGCCCATCAAGGGTTAGTGTGAATCGGCCACTAAGGGCCTAGGGCTTAGGAAAAACCCTAACTAAGGTTTTAGCATGGGAGGCGTCCACATGAAAGAGGGAAGGAGCTTTTAGTCTTCCCTAGAAATTCCCATCATTTGGAATCTAAGGAATGAGCACTTTGGTTAGCACAAGTGATGCCAAGTGGCCAACATGCAAGCCAGCACCTTGGGTACATTGAACCTAGTCATGAAAATGGAAGAAAGTGGAGAGAAATAAGCGGGTTTTGGAACCCTAAGTGTCACACGCCACACACATGCACTTGTGTGAAGTTTCCAGAAGGTGCAATGATTTGGGGCGCCTAGGGAATGAGCAAAATCAGAGGCACAATGTTCTAAGGGACTCTATGGATTCGGCCAAAGAAGGAAACCAACAATCTTTTGCCACTTGTCGAAAGCATGAGAGTTTGAAGGAGTTGGCATGGAAAATGGCGCATGGAGCAGCTCAAAGGGCAAAGTCACAACCCACGAGGACTAAGGTTTCGGCCAAGGGAGATGCAATTTGCAATGTGTCACACATGCATTCGGGATGGGGATTCTAGAAGGAACCAATGATGAGAAGTAGAAGAGGCACCTTGGGACAAGGCAAAACCAAGTCCCTAGATTCGGCCACCCACACACGCACCCAACACCCACACCCCACATGTCTTTTGCCTAGGGAACCAACACCCACACGCCACCCAAGCCTAGAGAAAAGGAATGGTTGCCTAAGGAACCCACATGTACACGCCACTCTAGTCTAGGGTAGAGGAAGAGGTTTGTGGGGGAATGAGGAGTTTTGGCCAATCCCACACACACACACGCACCACTAGCCAAGTGGCAAGCATGCACACATTCATCCTCCCAAGACACACGAGGAAGGGTTTGTGTTTTGACCTTTTTGTCATCAAATACATTGAACCTAGACACATGAGAAATGATACTTTTGGAAGCTAGGGCTTCAGATTGAGGGGTTCATGCCACTTGTCTAAGAAGATTGAGGGGTTCATGCCACTTGTCTAAGAGGCTTTTGGTTTTCCCAACACAGCTCAATGATGAGGAAGATGAAAGGATTTTCGACCATGGTGCCACATGGCACCCATGCATGAGTCTCTTGTTTTTCCAAGGAAAGAAGGGATGTCTATACAAAGGGAGGGGTCGACGGGTGAAGGGTCTTTTTGGACAAATTTTAGATGCAAATTCTTGTGTCACTTCTCCTCCCACACGACTACACCATTATCTCACATTTTCTCACCATTTATCTCCAGCTAAACACCACACACGCACCCTCCACCTTCATCCAACCAATTTTATGAGTAACGAAGCAAGTTGTGACACCATCCAAGAGGAAGGAACACGCACAGTAAGAGTCATACGCCCATCCTCATCCACACACACACATGGCCATTTTGAGTGAAGAAGGTGACCCATGCTTTCTTTTGCACATGGACATTCGGGATATGGCTAGGGTTTCTTCTCAAGGGAAAACCCAATACACCTTTAGCACTATACACGTCAGCATGAGTTTTTGGAAGGGAAGAAGGCCACGACCACCGTTTAAGTTTGAATTAGGATCCTTTTTCTCTCTAGAGCTCGGACACATGAGTGAAGTTCGAATGCAGGAGGAACTTGTCTAGCCATGAGAAGGAGTTCATGAGCCATGAGGGAGTAAGCCCTAGACCCGACACACTCACACATGCATCCACTCAAATTAGGGTTTTCGTATGTCCTTGTCTAATGTTATTTAATATATTTTCAGCTTGCTATTTGTTAACTCATCGGATTTTCTGTAAGTAGATTCTCAACCTACTTTGGATAATATTTGTATATGTTGTATAAACGTTGCATTTCTTGTTGCTATCATATATACTCGTTGATTAATTATAATCTTTTGATTGTAATTGGATTCACATGATGATCTTGCCCTGCTTACTTGTTTATGATGTTCTCAGATTCTCTTGGTTCAAGTTGTTGGTTATAACATATTTTTAGAAGTCTCAATAATTCGACCATATCTACATGTATGTACTTGGGTTTAAACATTGTTCTTCCTTGCATATGTTGAGTGCTTTGCCTATGTTGTGAACTGAGTATTAGAATGTTCTAATATTTTTAAGCTAAGACTGAAAAATATCCTAGTAGAACTCATATATCCACTCTGGAGTATTTAAAATGGAGTAGTAGCTCCTGGGTCAACAAAGAACCATTGGTAGACTCCGAATAGATCCTTGTGGAAAGGATACCAGAGTGGAGTAACACCTAAAACTAATGGGTGCAACACATTGAAAATACAATGAAGGCGAAATATGCGAACTGCCGTATAAGTTAAAGATTATGACGCAGGTTGGCTAATTAATGGAAGAGTATCCATTGTCCAAGTGTATGCGGATGGAAAGGGTGACAAAGACAGAGTGGACGTGCTCTGCGTGTCTAAGAAGTTCGGTCAAGGAGATAGGAAGCTCAACTTGCAGCTTATGATTGTTGTCGACATGGCAAAAAGCTTTTACGCATGGTTAGATGCATAGTATCGAGTCTGTGATTCCTTCTAGCTTACACGTACTCCTCATAAAATGTAACCGTTTGAGTTCAAAAATTCCATGGGAGCATACGCTTGTTTTATGAGCACTTCGAAATTTTTTATAATTGCCCTCACTCTATCCTAAACTTTGCATTTGGCTCGGATATGGGGCGAGTAACGTATCCTGAGTATTTTGTTTGAGTTTGTTTTTGCTCATGGTGCACGTTTCAAACTCCAGCTCACTTACCCTTTGATCACCCGAGTGTCTCTGCTCGCTTTCGAACTCGCCCGACTCGCATTGTCCGCCTAACCATTGCTAGCAGCTCTTGTGTTTAATCTGCATATATACCTTTGGTGGCCTTGTCATTGCTCGCCCAAAAGTAACGCTCAACCTGACTGTTCGACAGGACTTTCCTTTACACATGAGATTACGAGTCTTTTGCACAGCTACATTGCTTCCCGTGGGGAGTTCTTAACCCTTGCTGGGCGCGGTCCTCACGTTTGCCTTGTCTACAAATTTACAAAATCAAATCTCTAATCTATATATGGTACTTTATATAGTTTATATTTTCACATATACATAAATAGATACATTAATATAGATAAATAAATTGATAATGAATTACGAGGAATATGCTGTATTTTTTTAATTGCTTGCTTTTCTTTTCTTTTTTTTTTCTAATAAAAAAAAACTTGACTTTTCTTAATCATTTTTATAAATATTCAAAGATGTTCTCATTCAAAACTTGACTTTTTAAAATAATTCTATTAAATTAATAAATAGCTCGTACAAGTTATATCATGGTCTTACAGCTTTCTACTTCCAACAGCGTATAATATATAATAATATTCAGGAATATTGTCCACGAACCCACCCGGAAACAGAAATACGACGAGCGACGGCGCGAGAGAGAGAGAGAGTCAAAGCTCACACACACAATACACACATTTTACTCTAAATCCGTCTGGGATTAATGCATGACGCGTCGAATTAGCTCAGTGGTGACAGTCAACTTGTAGTTGTACGCGTCCATTGTCCGCACCACAGTCCATCCTTTCATATACCCTGTCTCTATAAATAGCCTATCTGCAGCCTTTTGTTTACCCACAAATCAGAAAACAAGTACATAACTGTCCATTGCCACCCTGTTTTCACCTTAATCTCACTCTTATATGATTTGAGATCACAATTCTTTTATGTGGTTTTGTTCATATTCAGGTCGTCTGATCGGGTTATAGAAAT
This sequence comes from Juglans cinerea, assembly GCA_961763995.1. Lineage (NCBI taxonomy): Eukaryota > Viridiplantae > Streptophyta > Magnoliopsida > Fagales > Juglandaceae > Juglans > Juglans cinerea. The sequence goes on from CAUIVZ010000003.1 coordinate 28,803,925, forward strand.
CACGAGGCTTTGAGGGTTTTTTCTTCTTTCAGAAATATTAGACCCTCTTTTCCGTTTTGGATTTTGTTTTAGGACTCCACAGATTCTCTGCAAGCACTTGGAATATATAAGATGGCTTGTTTGGTTTCTCGCACAGGAAGAGAGTCCCAAAGATACAACAACTTAGGTTGTCGCCAAGTTGCAGGGTTAGTTCACTTTCATTCTGTATTATTATTATTATTATTATTATTATTATTATTATTATTATTATTATTATTATTCTGTTGGCTCATTTCCCCATGTTTTTCATCACTTTCTGCATGAGGCGGAAAGGTTTCGTATTCCTTTTTATTTCTTTCTTCTTCTTTTCTGTTTTGGTTTTTGTTTTCTTATGCCTCCTTGTTTGAACAGAAATATTATAATGGATGCACGTACGATACCCCATCTATAGTACTAATCTTCAGGAATATTTTTAAGCTTTTCTTACAAGGAACCATATTGAATCCTCTCTCTCTCTGTGTGTGAACGTATTTCGAGCTTTAATAATAATTCCACTCTTTTTATCAAAATTATTACGCGATGTTTACGTACTTCACGATTGTATGTAGAATTACTCGACCGTATTTCGAACTTTTCTTGATTTTTTGCAAAACTATTTTGTTTGGTTTTCGGTTCTTGTTCAATTCTATTCTTTTTTGCTAGGAAATTGAACTACCTTAATTAGTCATGTTTTATAGTTTTGGGCCTTTGATCTGTATTTATTGGCTAATTTGTCTATTATTTTATGCTTAATTAATGGTGCAGATGCATTCCTTACCGATATAAAAATGGCAGTATTGATGGTAACACTATTGACACAGAATTAGAAGTCCTTGTAATTAGTTCACAAAAAGGCCAAGGATTGTCATTCCCCAAGGTACGGTAGTTGGCCGATCCATTCTTAATGAATATTTATTAGAAAGAGAAAGCATCTTTTGTTCTCTTTAGACTGCTTTCTATTTTATTGGATTTTTCGTTAACACTTTTAAATGTCTTTACCATGATCAGGGTGGTTGGGAACTTGACGAATCGCTGGAAGAAGCAGCTTCAAGAGAGTCACTCGAGGAAGCCGGGGTTCGTGGCAATGTCGAGGTTAGTCATGTGGCATATGTCCCATATTATATGCATATATAGAATATATGAGAATCAATCTGTATGACTGTATCATGTGTGTGTGTATATATATATATACACGCATTGAAGCATCCCTGGTCAAACTCGTGTTTTTGGACTTTTGAATCTAACTTTGATATTACTATTATTTTTTGAATGATATATAATGCTCTTTTGATCATTGCATATATATATTTTGCAGTGTGAGTTGGGCAAGTGGAGTTTCATTAGCAAACGTTATGCAACATATTATGAAGGCTACATGTTCGCTTTACTAGTGAAAGAGCAACTTGATCTCTGGCCTGAGAAGAATTTCCGCAGGAGGATTTGGGTATATTTTTGCTCATTGAGTTTTCTTTTTTTATTAATTGGACAAAATTTTGAAGTTATTAGAAAATTTTTGAGGCATTTTTCTTATTGGGTTTTATGAAAATTGATGGAAAATATGAAGTTGTTTGGATAAAAAAATCTTAGACATATACTAGAAGGACGATGCTACGTCCACCGCTAGCTCCCAGCTCCTGCTGAGCGAGAGCTACCGTTAGGCATAATTGATTGTTTTCTCTTTACATGTATTTTTTAACACTTGTAAATATTTTTTAAAAAATAAAAAAAATCATAATATTATTAAAAAATACTTCATTAGTCACTAAGTAAAAAGAAAAATAAAATAAATAAAATAAAAAATTCCAACAATAACACTGAGCGGTAAGAACCAGTGATGAAAGTATCATTTTCCATACTAGAATTTGTGAAACTTGAGAAGTGAACTTAAAATGTTTTTCTTATATATATATATATATATATATATATATATATATGTTTTAGGGCTTTTTTCTTAAATGAAAGTTTTTTTATTTTTGTATATTTTCACAAAAGGCTAGATGATTAGATTATTTTTGTTTTAGAAATTAAAAAAAAAAAGTTAGAATAAAAAAGATGTTTAAGATTTGTATGCTAATCTATTTCATGAAAATCTTTTCCATTCATATAGATGACGGCGGCCGAAGCCAGAGAAGTTTGTCAACATGGGTGGATGAAGGAGGCCTTGGATAAATTGGTTGAAAGGCTTACTGCTCCACAGCAGCTGAGGGAAGAAGATGTTCCACGCCGTGTTAACACCAATTTGTTTTATGCATAGAACAGTTCGATCACAGCCATACATAAATCATTAAATTGTCAAAAACCAGAAGATGATTACATCAGCTAATCAAATAAAGCCAAGTGTTAATTAATTTCTGATTGATTCATGGATTCCTGGATTTTGTAATTCCGTGACAAGTATATGTACACATACATGAGAGAAATGAAAGAATATAATGGAATTGTAGAAACCCATTTAAAAGATGAAAATGGTTCTTTTTCCATTTTTTCTGATCAACATGTTAGTTGTAACACAAATATATTATATTAAGAGAGATAAAGGGGCTTGGAAGGGCCATCCTCTCGTAATAGGCTTATTCATATGACTAAAAGGCCCGGAGAGCCCAATATAGATAACACACATGTTAAGGACCATCCAACCTCACGGTGAGATAAGGACCAACCCCCAAACCGCCCAACATGTCTGGAGAACAATCCAAACTGCACAACCAAAGTAGGGAAATTTAAATATTTCTCATTGGGGTCGATACTGAGAGCGGGAGAAATAGGATACAGAAGAAATTCAAATAACAGTTACGCGGGCTTAAGCCTATCTTTTTCCGCTCTATAAATAACAGAGGTGGCTTTCAACCAAGGTATGCGAAAAATTAGATCTAGCAAAACTTTCATTGATTACTTTAGTCATCTGATTTAGGCATTGGAGGCATTTAATACCCTTCAGGTCTTCCTTGAGTTTCTGGGTGTAGGTGACGAGAAATGTTGATAGATGCGAAACACGTTCAAAATGTTGACGTCGTCTATGGGATCTTTTTTTTTTTTTCTCACAACGTGCTTTCACATGCTCATTACGACATGCTCCCAAACAACCCGGGACCAGGAAACCACCCCCATGGATATGGAAGGAAGATTAGCGAAGATAAAAGAGAAGCTAAGAAAAGCGATTGCAGAATTGGAAGCCCTCCAACAAGAAAATGAGGACCTGAAATGTAAGAACGCTGCCTTAGGGGAAGACACCACTCCAAGTCATGTTGATCGGACGGAGGTAGAATCCCAGAGCACGAGCAAATCACTCGCAGGCGATGAGGAGAAGAGAAGAATGCACTAAAACTTATTATGCCTCATGGATAAATACGAAGAAATGGCTAGAAAGATAGGCGCATCCTTTTCGGTAGGCCAACTCCTCACTAGCATCGACCTTCCGTATAGTACATAAATCATGGCAGTGTCGCTCCCGCCAAAGTTCAATGTCCTATTGGTTGAGATCAATGATAGATCCAAGGGCCCTATTGAACATCTAGAAACGTTCAAAGCACACATGGTTCATATCGTTGTAGCCAAGTTCCATAGACAATTTCGAGAAATTAAGCAGTTCCTAACCCAATTCATGGCAAGTAGAAGAAGAAGGAGACCGGCTGGGTATCTCCTCACCATTAAACAACAGGAAGATGAGAGCCTAAAAGCCTATCTCACTCGTTTCAACAAGGAGCACATGATGGCAGATGATCAGGATGAAGAGATCACGTGATCAGCCCTACTTGGGGGGGGGGGGGGATTTGGCCTAGAAGCCCCTTCATGACTAAACTGGCGAGAAAAACTCCAACCACCTTGCACGAATTCATGGACATTGCAGATTATTTTGTCAGTGTCGAAAATACCCTACAGGCCGTGACCGCACCGAGAAAATAAAAAATAGAGCAGTCAGAAGACAGAGCAAGGAGAAATGCTCAAGGAAAAGATCGAGAAAGGGATTCGAAGACTAAAAAGAATCAGCATGAAAGGAGGCAAGACGCGGACACCACGACACAAATGATAAATGCTAGAGTTAAACACTCTAGAATGAGTGTTCGAGATATAGCCAAGGAATCAAACCCGAATGATCGTGGTCAAAGGACTTAGTGGTTTTGCACTTACCACAAGGCCGAGGGCCACCGGAAAGAAGACTGCCACACCTTGAAATGCATGATTGAGGAGATGCAGGACAATGGTGAGCTCAAGCACCTAGTCGCTCAAAACTCGACGCCACAAAGGTGAGCAGGTGAAAGAAGGCAAGACCGAGAACAGAGACGACATAGGAGCGAAAACCCAAGAAGAAGAGGGGTCCAGAGGGAGAATCCTGACCGAGCTACTCTTCGCAGCCAAGTTGAAAGAAACGCTCCCCTTGGGAAAATACGCACTATTACCAGGGGATTCGTCGGCGGAGGCCCTACCTCCTTGGGGCAGAAGGCCTATGCCTGCAAGGCTAGATATGAAGAAATTTTTAACGTCGGAAAACTAGCAAAGCAATCAAGAGCACAACCAACTGATGTAGTATCTTTCAACGGTGACGATTACGGTGAGGGGGGGTGGGGTGGTAGTCTATCCACATGATGATGTGTTGGTGGAGACCATGCTAGTAGCCAATTACACCACACGAAGATTACTTATCGACAATGGTAGCTTGACATACATGCTCTTTTGGGATGCTTTTCTGAAGATGAGAATCAACCAAGACCGGCTACGCCTAGCACCTACCCAGTTAAAAGGTTCTTAGGGGAAACAATACAACCTGTCGGTTCCATCGCCCTTTTGGAATCAGCTAGATCCGACCCATGCACAACCACCACCAAGACAAAATTCCTGGTGGTAAAGACCTAGTCATCATACAACATGATCATAGCGTGACCAACTAAGATGAGTTGGCAGAAATGGAGAAAGGGACATTGGAATGGTTGAGTCTAAAATAGAGGGCAACCAACGTCTGCCCCCACCACCCTAGATTGGGGTGCATGAGGTGGAAACTCTAGATGAGGAGGGACTGAAGCAGGGCGACGCTGATGAGCCTCTAGAGCTAATCCCCTTGGACCCAGCTCACCCCGAAGCCATAGTAAGAATAGGAACCAAGATGAAAGGCGAAGAAAGGCAATTACTGAGGCAACTCCTCGCGGAGCACAGGGATGTCACACTTGGCACCATAGGGGCATGCCAGGAATTGACAAGAGGATTATAGAACACCAAATGAGTATCAACCCAGATGTACAACTAGTTAAGCAAAGAAAAAAGAGTTTTAGCACCGAAAAGTATGCAGCCATCGCAAAAGAAGTCGATCACCTTCTAGCAGTCGACTTTATCAGAGAAGCCCACCATTCTTAATGGCTCTCAAACGTAGTGCTAGTGAAAAAGTCCAACGGTAATGGGTGAATCTGCATAGACTTCACGGGCCTTAATAGGCCTACCCAAAAGACATATTCCCACTGCCCCAGATTGGCCTAATCATGGATTCCACCGCAATATATCGAATGTTTAACTTTATGGACACATACTCCGGCTACAATCAAATTCGAATGAGTGAAGTTGACCAAGGAAAAGCAACGTTCATAATCGACCAGGGGCTATACTGCTACAAGATAATGCCCTTCGACCTGAGAAATGCCGAAGAAATATACCAGAGACTGGTAAACAAAATGTTTAAGAATCAGATCGAACAAAACATGGAGGTTTACATTGATGATTTGCTAGTAAACCTTAAAGAACCAAAACAACACATGAGAGACTTGAGGGAAGTATTCAAGGTGTTGCGGTAATAGGAAATGAAGCTTAACCCGACTAAATGAGCATTCGGGGTGCAGTCAGGCAAATTCTTAGGTTTTATTGTGTCAGAAAGGGAAATTGAGGCCAACCCAGAGAAACTACAGGCTATTGTTGCAATGGAACCACCGAAGAACCTGAGCGAGGTGCAAAGGCTAATAGGAAAAATAGCGGCACTCAACCGATTCGTGTCGAGGGTGTCAAGGGCGATCGACAGGTGTCTCCCATTTTTCTGGGTCTTGCGAAGAATACAAGGTTAGGACGAGGTATGCGAGACGGCATTCGTACAACTCAAGAAGTACTTATCAAGTCTCCCAGCCTTGAGTCAGACAAAACAAGGAGAGCCTCTACTTCTATATCTCGCAATAACTCCAAACGCCATATCCACTGCGCTAATGCTAGAAGAGGGAAACACTCAAAGGCCAGTGTACTACGTCAGCCAAGTTTTGAGGGGAGCTGAGGCACAATACCCTAAAACGGAGATGCTAACGTTTGCGCTAATAATGATCGCTTGCTATCTACGACCATACTTCCAAGCACATCCCATAAAAGTGGTAACAGAGACTCCATTACAGAAAATACTACAACGGCTGGACACCTCAGGCCATCTAGTGAAGTGGTCAATCGAGCTAAGTGAGTTCAATATTGATTATGTTCCCCGGACTGCTATTAAAGAATCCTGGTAAATTTCGTAGCAGAGTTCTGCCAAGTTTCTGAACAAATGAAAAGAACTCCTACAAGGAAGCCGTGGCACGTGTATGTAGATGACTAATCCTACCATTCTGGAGGGGTAGTAGGATTATATATGATCATGGAAGACAACGTCAAAGTGTACTACACCATAAGACTCAAATTCAAGATTACTAACAATGAGGTCGATTATGAGACGGTGTTGGTAGGACTCGCCATAGTAGGAGCGTTAGGAGCAAGAGTGATCGACATGAAAGTAGACTCTCAATGACTTTCAAGAAACTCAAGAAATACATCCAAGAAGTCCACCAGGGATGCGATTGATTTGATAACTTTCAAATTAGCCGTATACCGAGGGAGGACAACTAGAAAGTCCATAGGTTGGCACGAGTAGCATCAGGGAATGGTGAGGCAGCCTTACCATGGAAGGGGACCACTCGTACGATTGAGGTTCCAACCATAGGACTCAAAATTTCAAAAGTAAACGCAAAAAGCCTAGAATGGGCACGTGATATAGTTAAATTCTTTAACCACCGATGAAATACCGCTCGGTAAAGAAGAGGCCTAGAAGATTAAGAATAAAGTCGCCAGATTCGTCATGATCAACAACACGGTATACAAATGAGGCTTCTTGGCCCCCTGCTAAGATGCATATCGAGGGAAGAGGCCCAGTTCATCTTGGGGGAGGTACATTAGGGGATATTCGGGAACCACTCGAGAGGAAGAGCTTTGGTAGCTAAAGTCATAAGGGCCAAATACTATTGGTTGCACGTCCTTAGTGATGCCAAGGAGTTTGCCAGGAAATGTGTCCAATGCCAATTGCACGCGCCAATCTAGAGCAACCCAACTAAAGAACTAATGTCAATTATGTCCCTCGAACTTTATCATCCCCACATACAACACACCCCACTTTTTTTTTTAAATCTTTTTTTTTGTTTTATTCTTCTTAAACTAATTGAATTCTTCTACTCATCATCCATATACCACACATTTGGTAAGAGAAAAAAATAAAAAATAAAAAAAAACCGTGGTGTGTGGGATCGATGAATAGAATTTTTATATGTCCCCCTGACTATTCACCCAGTAGGAAGTAGACCTAATCGGCCTTATGCCACCGAGAAAAAGGAGGAGCAAAGTTCATCATTGTCGTCGGTGATTACTTCAGAAAATGGCCAGAAGCAGAAGTGCTAGTAACGATGACTTCACAGAACGTCACTAGATTTCTGTGGAAAGCGATCGTATGTTGATTTGGTTTACCCAAGAGCATCATGTCAAACAATGGCAACCAATTCAACTTTGAACATTACCGAAACTAGTGCGCCAATGTGAATTGGTAAGGTGAAATTTAGTGAGGGACATGGGCCCCATCATATTGCTAGTGCATTAGGCACCCAAGCCCACTTAAAGGCCCATAAACTTGGTGACATTCGGTCACTAGGAGACTTAAGGCTTAGAAACCCTAATTAGGGTTTTGTTTATCATGAGAGGCGCCTGATAGGGATAGTGACCTTTAAATTCCCTAAGTTCAATCATTTGTGACCTAGGGAAGGGATATTTCGATTGGATAAAACAACCTGCCACTTGGCAATCATGTAGATGACTACTAAAGGAGCTAGAGTGATGGAAGAAAGACGAGATTCAGCACACTTAGGGCACACGCCTGTCACATGGCCAACATGCACACTCACCTCAAGGGTTCATTGTATCTAGACTTGAAGTTGGAAGAAGGGAGGCCGAGAGGAATGGGTTTCAGTTACCCAAAAGCCACACGTCACCCACCAATGCATTAATGCATAAGAGAACCTAGGAGATTTCCAATAATGAGGAAGTGTAAGAGGCGCATGGGGTAAACAAAAATCTGAAGACATAAGCCTCTAGGAGACTCTTAGGGTTTCTGCTAAAGAGATTTACATGCCAACCATGAAGAACCAACCCCCACTTTACCATTTGTCACGCATGCGCAAAAGTTGGAGTTCTTAGGAGAGGGCAATAATGAGGAAGATGATGAGGAGGCTTTGGGAAGAGACTGCATACAACTCTAAAAGGCTTCTAGAATAATCTTTGTGTGGAATGAAGACAAGAGTTTTCGGCTAGGGAAAACACACACATGCACGCCCTATGCCAAATGACATCCATGCACAAGCCAAAGGTCCAAGACATGATGAAACAAACTTAGGGTTTCGGCCATAAGAAACCACACGCCCCTTGTCTTTAATGAGGGTTCATTAAACCTAGACCACATGAGGGAAATGGCAAGGGCCAATTAGGGTTTCAGTTTAGGACAAAGGCCACACCACTTGTCATCCAAGCTAGAGGGGCTTTTGGCATTTCGGAAAACAGGCCAATGATGAAGATTAGGTGTGAAAAAACTGAACCGGTGGGTTTGGTCTGATACCGGGTTTGGTTCGGTCCGGTACCGGTTTCATTTTTCTCAAAACTGGTCAAAATCGGTCCAATTTCAATTTTCCTTTTTCTAACACCAGACCGAACCAGACCAGACCGGTTCATATATATATATACATATATATTTTTTTTAATTTTTTATATTGTACAAAATATTTTTTATATGATTTTTTATATTATATATAATTTTTATATATAATATATATAATTATATATAAAATAATTTTGTATTATATGATAAATTACTAATTAATATAATCTTAAATTTTAAAATCCTATATCCTTATAATCTATTGTATTAATAGTTATACTAATAATATATTACTATATATTATAATATACTATAATATATCACTATATTATATATTATAATATATCACTATAATCTATAATACAATTATAATATATACTATAATATATTACAATATATTATCACTATATTATTATATACTATAATATACTATATTATATCTACTATATAATATACCGAAAAAATCATACCGAGCTGGATCGGAAACAGTAAAACTGAAAGTACCGGTTTAAGGGTGTAACCGATACGGTATCGGTTCTTCAAATCTCAAAATTGGTATATACCGGTTTGGTTCTAAAATATTTCCAAAACTAGACCGAAACGGACCAGTTGCACCCCTAATGAAGAGAAAAAATGAGGATTTCAGCCAAAGGAGAAAGGGAAATGCCACATGGTGCCTATGCACAAAGGCCATTTGGATTCCACAATCAGAGTAATGATAAGAGAGAAAGAGTGTGTGTGTGTGAGAAATTGAGAAGTTATTTAAGGGCTTCAATAAAGGGCCGGCACCTACACCCTTAGAGAATACCCAAAGGTCATTTTTCTAACTTCAGATTTTTCTCTTCCTTCTCTTTCCTCTCTCTAAAACATGTCCACCCTAGGAAGAACAAGCCACACCCCGTACTTTCTTTCCATCCAAACATACTCCACAAACATGGCTTAGGAAGGAGAGAAAGGAACTCCACATTAGAGAGAACCACACGGTAAGAACCACCAAGGCTTCTACTACACTCACTTCCCTTAAGCACACAAGGGTTTCCTTGGGTTGAAGAGGATTCGGTTTAGGTGAGTAAGGCTGCGTTTGGATGTTGAATTGAGTTGAGTTTTTTATGAATAGAAGTGAGTTGAGATGGTGGAGTGAGTTTTGTGGGGTCCACCTAAGATAAAAAAAAGTGTTTGGATGTTAAGATGAGTTTAGATATAATTATAGGAAGTTGAAAAAGGTTGTGGGTCCCACGTGTAAATAAGTGTTGAATTAAAAAAAGTTATGGGTCCCACGTGTAAAGAGGTTTTGAGTTGAGATGAGTTTAGTAATTTGAGATTTAGGTGTTTTGATGTTAGACTCAGATTAAAATTAGACTGAACTGAGTTGATCACAGTTGAGTCTATCAACCAAACGAGGCCTAAGACACCACTTGGTCTCGAGTCATGGGAATGATGGGAACCTTCGATTCAAACTTGATGACGCTTATCAAGAGTGAGAGTCTAGGGTTTCCTCAAGGAAACTGAACCACCACTAGTGAAAACGGAAGAAGGAGCCCTTTTGGAAGGCTAGGCGACCCCTGGCCACCAATAGGGTTTCAAAGTAAGGGTTTTCTTTCTAGTAAGGGCTTTCGACCATAAGAGTTGATAAGCCTACACGATGAGTGCTTCTTACACATACGGCATGCACATTAGTAAACTACTAAGACCAAGTCTTTGAAAAGAGGGTACAACCATCATTCAGCCTAGGGCATTCCCTCAAGGCCCAAGCTCATGAGAAGTCATACAAGTGGGAAAGGAATTCTAGAACCGAATAGGGTGGACCCTAGAACACAACACACACGCACACACACACACACACACACACACACTCGTATTAGGGTTTCATTGATTTCACAAAGTCTAATATTTCAAACCTACATTTTCAACTTGTTTGATCATTGGTATTTCTTTACTTCAGATATTTGTAAGTTAGCTTCTAACTTACCTTTGGATGCATGTTATCAATCAAATTGGATTATGGAATTATTGCTTGTCACAAGCTATGCTTTTGGTCTTGTACATACTTGTCATGCTCAAATATTGCTTGTTCATTTAAATGCCATGTTTGGATTCCGAGTAACGTAGAATGCTTGGTTGAACTTTCACATGTTATTTTTTATGCAAGGATAGTGTATGTTCTAATTATTTCAAGGCGTAAAAGTGATGCACTTCTATATATGACACAGGCAAATGATTTCATTGCATAAGAGTCACATGGCTCATGATATACATGTTCAGGTCATGCATTAAAAAAGTTTTTATCACATGCATTTCGGGTTGTGCTTTTTTTCATAAGGAAAAAGAAAGAAAAGTAGTTTTTGTCCCGACCCCAAATGCTAAGATGGGTGGATATCCTAGTGGAACTCTTCTCTCCACTCTAGAGTGCTTAAATTGGAGTGATAACCCCTAGGTTGATGAAGAACAGTCAACAGACTTCAAATAGGTCCTTTTAAAAGGACTTCGGAGCGAAGTAGCACCTAACGTTATTGGGTTCACCACAGTGAAATTATAGCGAAGGCGAATTGTGAACTGCCGCGTTCTACGAACTCTGAAGTACTCACACCCAGTCATGAGGGTCGACCATGTGATGCAGTAACTAGCAGGGAGCCTATGATGCGTAGAGGAGCCGTGAGGTGTCCACCCACATTGTATATGGTTTAAATGCCAAGAGTCAGTAATATGATTTGAAAATGGTTTTTTACATAACTATTTCTATTTCCGTTGCAAGAATGCTTGGGTTTATGCTTTCAAAAAGAATACAAAAGTGAAACAAGTTTTTGGGTCAAATTCATGTTCCATGCATGTCATACTCATGGTTTGCCTTTACTTACTTATGTTATCTTTTTGTATGTTTTTGGTTAACTTGCTGAGATTTCATGAAATCTCAATGTGGTAGTTTCCACTACCATTCCTTTCGGAATAGTAGAAGTTGTAACATGATCCAAAGACTTAACTTAAGATGGAGTTGCCTGACCTCATCGAGGATGAGTTTACCCTTGAGGCCTGATTCTATTTTGTTATTTCTTGTCTAAAGGCTACCTCGCGCTTCCTTAGGGAGATCCAAGGATCATATGTCGCAATGGCCACCTGAGCGGGAGGAAGCTCTCACTATGGAAAACCGGTTGGATTACGTGACTGACTATATAATACAAGCATGGGGGTGTATGGTTGAAGCCCAAGAGGTCACTGAAAGTCTAGAGATACAACAATTAGGACCCTAGGCCCACCAAAGTACTAAGGGTTGTGGTTTGAAACCCTAATTTTGTATCTTGAAAGTTTCAAAACAAGTACGTTGGGATTTTAATAGTTGTTTCATTTGGTACAATACATAAAGTTCTCTATGTTTACGTAGACTTGAACCTTTTTTCGTTGCGATTATTGCATACTACTAAAAACATGTTAGGTGCATTGCATGTTAACTGTCTTGAATGAGGGATGTATAGCCTTGAGTTATATGTCCCGACGCTTTAGTTTCCATCAAATCTCAAGCGAGGTTTGGGGGCGTCACAACCGAGCTTCTAATCAAGCTCAAATATTCTTCCCACAGACATCCCCAAACTAACGGGCAAGTCGAAGCTACAAACAAAGCAATAATGGGCATCCTAAAGAAACACCTAGAAGAAAAGAATGGTGCTTGAAACAAGGAATTGGAGGGATTACTCTAGGCATACAGGACCACCGTCAAAACCCCAACCGGAGAGATGCCCTTCGCCTTGACCTACAGGAAAGAGGCAATAGTACCTATAGAATTAGGGATGACAAGACATAAAATCTGGCACTTAATTGAAGGTCAGAACATTGGGATATTAGAAGAAAACCTTGATCTACTCGATGAAAATAGAGCGTAAGCAGAAATCAAAATGGCAGCCAACAAAAGAAGAATGGAACAATACTTCAATAAGAGAGTAAGGGCAAGATCTTTCAAAGTGGGAGAGTTAGTACTAAAAGAAACGGGAGTCACCACCGCAAAGGAATGAAAGTTTGGACCATGGTGAAAAGGCCCCTACACCGGCGAGGATCATACCACCTTATGGATGCCCGAGGAAGGGAGTTACCTCACCCATGGAATGCAAAGCAATTAAGAAAATAATGTGTAACCCCAATGTAATAACAATAATGCAATTAATTTGTATTCTTGAATTGAGTTTCTATTTACTTTGGGTTACTTTTAAGCAGATTTTTATATTTAATTTCAAGGTCTATAAAAGAGCAAGTCAAAACCCAGTCAAATTCAAAGGACTTTCAAGTGGGCAAAACGTTAGAACAACCTATGAACTTTTAACGAGTGTAGGACTCTTCAAATAAGGATAATGATGGGATTTGAGAGTAATTCGGATAAAGAGAAAAAGTTGAAATCCAAAAAGCGATAGGAGACATGCTGGATATACTTTAATATTTTAATCGTGACTTTCCACTCAAATATCGGATTGATGCGATTCTTGATGTGTTGGAAAGCTATCTTAAATGGCTACAAATTTGTCACTAATAAGGATTTCAAAATTCGAACTCTTGAAGCACATACGTGGCTTTCAAGCAGAGTCCTAAAATTTAGGCAATTTTTATTGCGAAAATCATGAAGACATTAGGGTTTCTTTCCTACCCTATATAAACGTATCATTAACACGAAATTGAGGAATTTTTTGGAGAAGGGAGACGACTCAGTACTGAAGAATGAGAGACAAAATTAATTTCCATGGCTGTCGTTTGCTTTATTTTTCTCTTGCGATTTTTGTTGTCCATCATATTTATGGGTAACTAAATTTTCAAGTAGGGCTAGAGATGAATTTGCACATTAGATAATATTTTTAATTTATATATTTGATTTTTAATTACTAAAATTTTTTTGTTTTATCATTCTCAATTCATTATTGATGTTTTCTTCTCCGAATAATCATAGAATTTATTCGTTTTAAGGATTCAGTCATGCTTTTTCTACTGAATGGATTAGCTCTTTGATTATGTTTGTATCAATTATTTATCTATATTGATTTAATTCTTTGCTACAATATTGCTCCTTGAGTATATTGTCGTCGTTGAATTTTCTCAATAGTGATAATAATTTACATATTTTAAAAGTGGTGAATGATTTTTCAAAGGGTTACATTTAGTTTAATTTTGGTTTATATATATATATATATATATATATATATATATATATATATATATCTTCCGATTGAGAATTTTGAAAATTGAGTTCCCAATTGAGTTATTCAGTGAATTAAGAATAACTAAAATACTGGATTTGTGCAAGGGATTCCCGACGCTTTACTGTTCTTCAAATTTGAGTATTTTTTCCGTTAGTCACTTTGCTTCACTTTAATTTGTAATTAAAATTAATATTTGTTCTCCATTAATCATTTAATATTTTTCTTTCGTTTCTTTGTTCCTTCTGCTATTCTTTTAATTTGTTTCTATGTGGAATCGATACCCAAAAGCTGTGCTACAACTGCCGCGTTATTCTTTGGGCATAATCAAACTTTGCCGTCGTTGCCGGGGAGACGGTAGAAGAATTGCTGGATAGTTTTTGTTTTCAGCAGTTTGTAAAGGTGGTAACTTCGTTCCATCTTTTAGCTTACTGCATCTTTATTTTATTTTCTTTTTCTTTTTGTATTTTTTTTTAGTGTTGTCTTTTATTTTACCTTGCATGCACAAATATAGAGACGCTTTGGGTAGATATGCTTGTAGGCTTATGCGAGAGCCAGAATCAAATTTTTTAAATCCTTTATTTGACAATCCATCTAGTCCCGAAGAAATGAGTGAACACGAAGATCAACCCACTAGATCTCTTCTGGATTACCTCCACCCTATTTGCACAGCCACACCATCATGCATCATGTTTCCAGCTAATACTCGCTAACTGGATTTTAAAACAGGGATGATACAGTTACTCCCTACTTTTCATGTCTTGGAAAATGAAAATCCATATGTGCACATTAGGGAGTTTGAGGAAGTAGTTGCGATTTTTCATAGTCAAAATGCAACTAATGACATTGTGAGACTTAAATTTTTTCCTTTCTCTTTGAAGGATATAGCTAAGAGTTGCCTATACTCGTTGAGACCACGATCTATTGGGTCATAGAATGAGATGACTCAAGTCTTCTTTAATAAATAATTTCCCCAACATAAGACCAACGCTTTAAAAAGGAAAATCTCCACCTTTGCACAAAAGGACAGTGAGACTTTGTATCAGTCTCAGGAGAGATTTAAGGAGTTGTTGAGTATGTGTCCTCACCATGGGTATGCGAATTGGTGCTTAGTGAGCTATTTTTATGAGGGACTTACACCTAGAGAGCGCCAATTTGTGGAGATGATGTATAATGGTGAGTTCTTATAGAAAGATCCTGATGAGGCCATAGAATACCTCAATGAGCTTGCTGAAAAAGCTCACACTTGGACTGGACCTAGTGCTACTGAGAGCACAAATAGGTCACGACCTGCAGGAAACCCAAATAGTGGTGGAATTTACCATCTCAGAGAAGATGATAACCTAAAGGCTAAAATTGAGATGCTCACTAGGGAGCTAGAGATGTTAAAGACTAAGGACTTAAAGCCAACACACGTGGCTAATCATGCAGAGTCTTTTGGACCATGTTTTGTGTGTGGTGGGGTAGATCACCTCACCCAAGAGTGACCCACATTTGCTGAGATGAGAGAGATGTACGAGGAACAATGTAATGCTTTAAGTATGTACAATAAGCCTTTTACACATTTCTCTAATACCTATAATCCAGGATGGCGCAATCACCCCAATTTTAACTGGAAGTCTGAAAACCAGCCGCCTGCACAACCCCCTAGACGTATCCTGAACCATATCATGCACCTTCATCTTCTGGGAGTCCTTTAGAAGACACTTTGCATGCTTTTATTGAGGTACAGGGTAAAACCAATCAAAGGTTTGAATATTTAATTATGCAGGTTATTGAAGAAAATAAGGAGATAAAAATCCATGTATCCAAGTTGATATGCTCTTTGAGTGTGAATGAGCGTGTCAAGTTCCCTTCTCAAACTCAATCCACTCCCGAAGGTCAACATATGACTCAAGGAAATTTGAAGGAGATCAATGCCATTGTGACACGAAATGGTAAGTCCTTATACATCCCAACAACTGATAAGTTAGAGGATGTTGAAGAGGAACAAAACAATAATAGTGTCGAGTTGCCTAAGGAAGCCGAGGTAATCAAGAGCCCAGTTAAGGTACCATTTCCTCAAGCTTTAAAATTTGGTATGCAAACTTTAGATTCTAGCAATGAAATCTTGGAGAACCTCAGGCAGGTAAAGATCAATCTTCCTCTTTTGCATGTTATTAAACAAGTTCCTACTTATGCAAAAGTTCTCAAAGTTTGTGTACAGTTAAGCGGAAACACCATGTTAACAAGACAACAATTCTAACAGAGCAAGTTAGTGCTCTAATTGAGCAGCGAATTCCTCCTAAGTACAAGAATTCTAGTTGTCCAACCATTACATGTAATATTGAGAATCATGAGTTTGGACAAGCGTTGCTAGATTTAAAAGCTATTGTAAATTTGATGCCTGATTCCATTTATTTGCAGCTTGGTTTGGGTGAAATTAAGCCTACTTCTGTTGCGCTTCAATTGGCTGAACGTTCAGTTAAGAAACAGAGAGTGATAGTTGTGGATATTTTGATCCAAATTGAAAAGTTTTACTACCCTGTTGATTTTTTTGGATACTCAGTCGGTTGTTGAGTCTGACTCTAAGATTCCTCTCATTTTAGGTAGACATTTCCTTACTACGACTAATGTACTTATAAACTGCATGAATGGGCTGATGAAACTATTTTTTGAAAACAAGACCATGGAGGTCAACATATTCCACATCAGTAGGTAACCCAGGGAGGATGATGAGTGCCAACAAGCATACATGATTGATGCACTCATAGACAATGGAGTTCAAACAACAAATGATTCTGATCCCCTTGAATATTTCTTTGTTAATTCTGATTTTAATACTATTAGTAATTCATCTGATGTTGTTGATATTTGTGTTATTTTTTATGAAACTCAGGATTTTGGAACACAGGCTTGGCAATCGAAATTTTAGGAGTTGCCTAAGAAAAGTGAAAAACAAATTCCTTCAAGTGTGGAGAGTCCTAAATTGGAATTGAAACTTCCGCCCTCAGTTTTAAAGCATGCATTTCTCGGCCTAGGTGACACTTCTCTTGTTAATATTTCTTCGAAATTGAATGCGGGTAAGCTTAAAAGATTTCAGTTGAGCGAGTTAGAGGAGTTGAGAAATGACGCTTATGAGAACTCTACAATCTATAAGGTTAAAATGAAAGCGTTTCATGATAAAAATATTGTTAGGAAGATGTTCAAGCCTAATAACCGAGTATACTTATATGATTCTAGACTTCACAAGCACCCAGGACAACTTTGGTTTAGGTGGACCGGCCCTTTTGTAGTGAAACATGTTTTTGAAAACAGGGCGGTAGAAATAGAGGACCCTAGGGATGGCCAGATCTTTAAAGTAAATTGTCAATACCTTAAACTCCTTATTGGTAGACAAGTGCCTGAAGTGGAAGACATTCCACTTGCAGACACAGTCTATCAACCTTGACCACACCATGTAGGTACGTTTTTATTTATTTATTTGTTTTCTTTTGTTTTGTTTTTTTTTCTTTCTTTTTTGTTTGTTGTTGTTTTCTTTGTTTCCTGTTTGTAGGATAGTGTCATTTCGCCATTTCAGTTTGTCATCTCTTATGCTTACCGGGCTACCCACGTCACACATCAGGTGTATTTTACCCTCTTCAGTTATTGTCCATTTAGTTGTGATTCTTAAACAATAGGACAATGTTTCGTTTAAGTTGGAAGTGGTGCAAATTATGCATTCACAAATGTTTATTGGAACTCTGTGGCACATTTACATGTGTCAGAATTTTTTTTAGCATCACACGTACATCCATTCACATGTGTCCTTATTCTCATACATCGCCATCTTAGTGAATTCAACAAACCTATCTTGATCATTATGCTGAGGTACTCACAAAATTTCTAATGCACTCATCCAAATTTTGTGGTAAGATGGTGGTTTGACACATGTATCTAGAGAACTCTTTTACTTACGTCTTTATTTGTGAGTTTTGGAGAGGATTGAGAACCAACAAATGCTGAAAATTGTGATAAGCGTACATTGATTTTTTGAATTGGGCACTTCTTTTGAGAATATCATTGTATGGTTTGTGGTATGATGGTGGATATACTTGGGATATGATGAATGTTGATTTAGGATTAACGTTTGAGCCTTTCAAGCCAACCCTTTGAATTATAGATCTCTAGTAGCAAACTTTGAGCCAAGAAACACATATAGCTTTTTTTATTCTTCATATACCTACATTATTCATACCTCTCCACATTTGAGTATAACATATACACTGATTTTTCCTACCCCTGTTTACTTCCAAGTGTGTACTAGATGTAGAATTCTTCTTTTTTGCAAGGAATAAAAAAAAACAGAGAGAAAAAATGGAAGAACATGAGTTACAAGGTGTTCAAGTAAGTGAGTTTCAAAGGCAAAAATACAAAGGCTGGGAAGAAATAGCAAAATACCAGGGTGACATATAATTGTTCACCAAATTATAAAAAGAAAATGATGAAAAAAAAGAAAAAAAAAGCTAAAGAAAAAGAAAAAGAGGCATTATTCGATGATTCGAAAGGTTGAAGAGTACATCAAGTGATAGATGTGGTTTATTGAGATGTTCAATAAGATTCTTTAAGTATGTACTTGGAAGTTTTTTAATCATTTTTCCTTTTCTTGTCATATAGCCTAACCTAAGCCACATTACAACCTTTTGTTTTGACCGTTCTGATCTCAAGTAAGCCTGTAGAAAGAATGGTTGAATTCTCATTTATTAGTATTCCTATCATAAGATCAATACTTGTTGTTTTTTCATAATTACCTAAATCTCTATGTGATTGTGTGTATACCACATGTCAACTCCATAGAGAGAGTCTTTGCACGAAACACTATTATACCCGTAAATTATGGAGTTGAACCTTTTGCTTGAGACGTTCTTGATGTTGCATGTGTCAAGGTTTGTGGTAAGATGGTTATGGCTTAGAGAACACACACACTCTGTGAATTGCTACAGATGTATTGATCTTGACGAGTTATTGGATTCCTTAGATTGCTTTGATATGTGAATTTGGAAAATTTGCATTGATAGGCTATTTTAATATTTTCTTTACTCTCTTTCATCTCTTTTGTCTAGAAATTGCTAGGGACTAGCAATAAGCAAGTTGGAGGGTGTGATGAGTGTATGAAAGTGCACTCTAAATACTCTATTATTGGAATAAAATGCTAAAATGTGAATATAAATCATAGGAATTAATTTGTATTCTTGAATTTAGTTTCTATTTACTTTAGGATACTCCTAAGCAGATTTTTATATTTAATTTCAGGGTCTATAAAAGAACAAGTCAAAACCCAGTCAAACTCAAAGGACTTTCAAGTGGGCAAGACGTTGGAAAAACTATGAACTTTCAACGAGTGTAAGACTCTTCAAATAAGGATAATAATGGGGTTTGAGAGTAATTCGGATCAAGAGAAAAAGTCGGAGTCCAAAACGCACTAGGAGACAACCTGGACATACTTTAGTATTATAATTATAACTTTACACTCAAATATCGGATTGATGCGATTCTTGATCTGTTGGAAAGCTATCTTAAAGGCCTACAAATTTGTTTCGAATAAGGATTGCAAAATGCAAACTCCTAAAGCACATACTTGACTTCCAAGCTGAATCCTAAAATTTAGGCCATTTTAATTGCGGGAATCATGAAGACATTAGGGTTTCTTTCCTACCCTATGTAAACATATCATTAGCATGAAATTGAGGAGTTTTTCGGTGAAGGGAGATGGCTCAGTACTGAAGAACGAAGAGGCGAAATTAATCATCATGGCCGTCTTTTGCTTTATTTTTCTCTTCAAATTTTTGGTCCATTATATTTATGGGTAACGAAATTTTCAAGTAGGGGTAGGGATGGAATTGTACATTAGATGATATTTTTAATTTATGTATTTGATTTTCAATTACTAAAACTCTTTTGTTTTATCATTCTCAATTCATTGTTGATGTATTCTTCTCTAAATAATCATATAATTTATTCTGTTTAAGGATTTAGTCATGCTTTTCTATTGAATGGATTAGCTCATTGATTATGTTTGGAGCAATTATTTATCTATATTGATTTAATTCTTTGATGCAATATCACTCCTTGAGTATATTGTCATTATTGGATTTTCTCAATAGTGATAATAATTTACGTATTTTAAAAGTGGTGAATGATTTTTCAAAGGGTTATATTTGGATTATAAATCTATACCTTCCGATTGGAAATTTTGGGAATTGAGTTCCTAATTGAGTTATTCAATGAATTAAGAATAATTAAAATATCAGATTTGTGCAAGGGATTCCCGACGCTTTACTGTTCATCAAATTTGAGTACTTTTTCCGTTAGTCACTTTGCTTCACTTTAATTTGCATTTAAAATTAATCTTTGTTATCCATTAATCATTTAATATTTTTCTTTCATTTCTTTGTTCCTTCTGTTATTCTTTTAATTTGTCTCTATGTGGAATCGACACCTCAAAGCTATGCTACAACTGCTGCATTATTCTTTGGGCGTAATCAGCTCCTATGTCTTTTTTTGCATTGTCTTGTCTTCGCATTTGGGGAACAAAGGAGGAAACGACTTTGTGGAGTATTTCCCCCCTCACCCTAACTCACGCGGTCGAGGCATTCTCCAACTAAATCCAAGCCGAGTGACTCCACTTGCATTTGGCAACTAAAGGAGGAAACGACTTAGCGGAGTGTCTCCCTCCTTGCCCTAACTCAAGCGGTGAGGCATCCTCAGGTTATATCCAAGCCGAGTTACTCCACTTGCATTTGGTGACCAAAGGAGGAAACGACTATGCAGAGTGTTTCCCTCCTCGCCCTAACTCACGCGATCGAGGCATCCTCTCGCTAAATCCAAGCCAAGTAACTCCACTAGTATTTGGCAACCAAAAGAGGAAAACACTCTACGGGGTGTTTCCCTCCTTGCCCTAACTCACGCAATTGAGGCATCCTACCTCTAAATCCAAGCCAAGTGGCTCCACTCGCATTTGGTGACCAAAGGTGGAAACGACTCTGCGGAGTGATTCTCTCCTCACCCTAACTCACGTGGTGGAGGCATCCTCCCACTAAATCCAAGCCGAGAGACTCCACTCGCAATTGGTGAACAAAGGAGAAAACGACAGTGCAAAGTGTTTCCCTCCTCACCCTAACTCATGTGGTCCAAGCATCCTCTCCTAAATCCAAGTCGAGTAATTCCACTCGCATTTGGCTAACAAAGGAGGAAACGACTCTGTGGAGTGTTTCCCTCCTTGCCCTAACTCAAGTGGTCGAGGCATTCTTACACTAGATCCAAGCTGAGTGAATCCACTTGCATTTGGAAAACAAAGGAGGAAATGACTGTGGAGTGTTTCCCTCCTCGCCCTAACTCACACGGTCAAGGCATCCTACTGCTAAATCCAAGCCAAGTGACTCCACTCGCATTTGGCAAACAAAGGAGGAAATGACCCTATGGAGTGTTTCCCTCCTTGCCCTAACTCACGCAGTTGAGGCACTCTCCCACCAAACGCAAGCCGAGTGACTCCACTCATATTTGGAGACCAAAGGAGGAAACGACTTAGCAGGTTGTTCCCTACTCGCCTTTCACTCACACGGCTGAATGACTACAAAATTTGGAATCCAATCACAATACCAATCCACTTAGTAAATGACAAAACATCGGCACCATGTATCAACCAAGTAGAAGTTCTCACAATACTTGTAAAATATATAAATTTCTTACACATCACAAAAAAAAAAATATATATATATATATATAAAGGATAGGTGTCATGACGCGCCGGTGGAGGGAAAGCATCAGGCATCTTATCTCATCCCAAAAAATTGAAGATCTGGTACGCAGCACGGCAAAATTGTGAATGGAATGAGCCGCAGCTAGTTGGGAGAAAGGTGAACAATCTCCTCAAGAGAAGCCTCCAGGTCGATAGCCAACTCTATCACCTTCAACTCTGCTGCCCCCAGCTTCTTCCAGTAGTTCTCAGAAACCTCAAAGAGCTGAGTAATGCTGATCATAGCCTCTAAGCTCTCGACTGACCTCCTACAGCTGCACCTTGGCGCTAACCCTCTCGCCTCGAGCAATACTCACCTGTATGGACAGTTGTCGCTTGTCTTATTTAGCCTGAGCCAAGCGGTTCGTGTAATCAAACTATGCCACCCAACTTCCTCCAACTCCGAGGCGTTCGCACAAAGTATCGCTCTCCTCCTTCAGAAGCTTCGCCTCTAGGTGACATTGTGCTTCCTCCTCCTGAGATTTCTGCAAATCTTGTTGGACAACGTCGTTCTCCTCCTGAAGAAAGGATACTTGATCCTCTAGTGAATGACAGTTGTTCATTCGGGATAGTTTCCTCACTATCTTCTCCCGATCGGCCAGAGCGGTTAAAACGCATGATGCACCTGAGCCATAAAGGATCACATAGACTGGTTCTCCTGTTCCAAATCCATCTAACTATCCACTATCCAAGGGGCCATGTGACCAACCCTTTGTACAATAGAGTAAATTATAAATAATAACGCTACAAAAACCGGAGAAGTAAGGAATAACTCAGCAAAGACAAAAAGGTTCGAAGCTTGTGTACCATCACCGGATAGCCACCTCTTGTCGACCATCAACTTGTGGGGTGGTGCTAGCCGCGTGAGAACTGGAAGGACCAGGAATACCTGAGGCATTAGAAGAGCTGTAGACAAATAGCACGAAACCCCCTACCTCACCTACATCCCTTGCAACTGAACTTAGATGAGGGGCCGAAGGGGGACTCGGGTGAGGAATAGGAGGAGAATGGGGAGCAATAAAGGCGTCATCCAGCACCTGCTCGACCGAACCCAAGGGGCTATCTCTAGAAGGCAGCATGTTCAGTAACACGGGCGAGGGAATCTCTCCCGCCACTAGTGAAGTACTAAAAGGCGAGGAAGGTATAGAAACATGACCTCCACTAACTTCTTTGCCTTGATGATCTCCGTGAAGAAATTAAGGAAAGACAAAGGGTATTTCTGGAGTAGCCCCACTCGAAACTGTGGAAGGGGCAAATGAGTTGGCAAGGACAAATGGGGGGTTCTCTTGGATTGTTCCATCACCTAGGGCTAAAGAGGCCTCACCAACTTCTTCAAAGGGATCAGGGTTAAACAAGGCAAGTGAAGGGGGCCCCAAGAAAGCTGGATCAAGGGTTAGGCATATCGCCCCGATCTTCCAAGATAGGGAGCATCATGTTTGTGACATCTCGATAAGGTGACATGGAGGCCTCAACCTCCAGCACCAACTCCAAGTCAACCTCTGCCTGATCCATAATCTTGTCAAGAGAGTTGAGCCTAGGGGAGCATCTCCCTTGCAGAACTGGATTCGTCAGACAGGCCAGTGCCATCACGAGCTGAGCCAGGAGCCGAGTGAGGCTTTTTTCCCTTCTGGGCCACAGAAGTGAAGGACCTTCTCTTACGCCCCCGAACAAGGGAAGGAGCACCTAGGAATTGGCAGCCAAATACATGAGCCTGATTGGGCGAAACCACAAAATTGTTAATATTAACACGGGTCAATAGAGCGTCAAACCAAGTAGAACTATCATTCTATTCCACCCAAGCATAACCGAGGTGAAGACGAGCTTCCTCCCTATCAAAGGGACAGGGCCCCATGCAGCCCTAATAGGAAACTCACCACAGGCAGCTTCACCAGGAGGAAACTCCCAATCAGCGCCTGAGATAAAAAAAAAAAAAAAAAGAACCTTCTCTGCCACTCCTTGGCATGAGAATAACAACGCTCCAAGTGCAGCGCCTGAATATCAGTATGGGACCGAAAACTGTACAAATTCCAGACGATATGCCGAACGCCATGTGTAGAAAGAAATTCCCTCACCGCAAGATCTGGGTATTCATTGCAAGTGGGCTCTAAGACTTGTTGGCACACCACATAGTAGGCAATGAGTATCCTCCATGCATTGGGTACAAGCTGGGAAGGAACAAGCCCAGGAAATAGAGCACAACCTTAACTGCCGAAAAAATGGCAAACAAAACCCCATCAAGAACATGACGGAGTACAGTGCCACTTGGACAACAAGACAAGCAGAATCAACCACCCTGCAATGCAGCTCGGGCGAACTCAATACCACCGACTCAGGAACCCCATAACGAGTTCTCACGAGATCCAAGTCGGAGTGCATCATTGTAGTTGACCTCTAGGCTCCCTCAAAGTCAAAGGGACGACGCACGCCAGACCCCTCAACATGGGGAGAAGAATCACAAGCACAAGAAGACCTGCCATCACAACTGGTGGGCTTAGAAACTTTGCACGAAGGCATTTGAGGAAGGATATGTGAAGAGAGTAGAATCGCAACAGGCAGAGGGCAACCATAGAGTTAGAAAGAAGGATAATACAGTTGGCTACATAAGAGACCTCACGAGGTTGCCTAAATGGAGAAACGCACCAAAAGAAAGAATTGGAAAGGAACCTAAGAATGAATGACTCATGCCTCTGACACCTGTATACATGTAAGAACGGCTTGAGTAACGAAGTGCCTAAAATAGAAGAAGTCTCATCACTCCTCCATGATGAGATTTTGTGTGGTAACTTGGAAGGGTTCCTCTCGTAATGGGCTTATTTATATGACTATGAGGCCCAGAGGGCCCAATATAGATAACCCACATGTTAAGGACCATCCAACCTCACAATGAGATAAGGAAAAACCCCCAAACTGCTCGACATTTCTGGCGAACACACAACCAAAACAGGAAAATTTAAATATTTCTCTTTAAGGTCGATACTGGGAGTGGGAGAAATAGGATAAATAAGAGAATCAAATAACAGTTACGCAAGCTTAGGCTTATTATTTTCCACTCTATAAATAGCAGAGGTGGCTCTCAACCAAGGTATGTGAAAAATTGTATTTAGTCACTACAACAAATCTTGTTTTTTCCAGAAGGGACTGTGGTTGAAAAAAGTGTAAACTTCATGGGAAACGATCTGTTTTCCACAAATTTGTGTGGTGGGAGACCCGTGGCATAAAACTGGTGGGGAAAAATTATTTTTCCACCAGACCACAAGTTCATGGGAAAAGCTTTCTTTTTTCCATGAACTATCGTGGTGGTTAAAACTTTTTTTCTTTGTGGAAAATAAGGTTTCATCTTGTATGATGTGGTGAGAAATAACACTATTTTCTATGAAAAGAGGTTGTGGCAAAAAGTGTTTACCCATGACATATCTCCGTAGGAAAAAATTATTTCCGATAAAATACTTTCCTAGGAAATATATATATTCCACAGTATTTCATCGGAAATACTTATTTACAGAGAAATCTTATCGCGGGAAATAATCACTTCCAACAAAAAAAAAGTATTTGCCACGAGTTGCATTCACGGCAAATACTAAGAGATTTTAGAAAAAAAAAATTGTAAAATAAAGAAATGAGACTGAACCAAAAATATTCAAAACAAATATATCTGAACCTTAGAGATCCAAATTCAGGTTTATAATAATTTAAAAAAAAACATGTAAAATTGTACTAACATAAAAACTTCTAATTGGAACCCAAGAGAGAAAACGTGATCATACAGTTTATACACATACACCACACAACCACAAAACTTTATAAGTTACAATTCATGGCTCTACAAAACCACAATCATACAATCCATTCAAGATTTATAAGATCAACATACAATCCATTCAAAGCACTCATTTATTTTTACAAGCTTCATCCATGCCCTATACATTTAATATACACAAATTTGCATCACTATCAATCTCAAAGAGACGGGAAGTTCAGCCTTTACCAGATTTGAAGCATATTTCAAAATATCCTCGCTTGAGCAAATATACTGTTGTAAAATCATAGCTCTGGTTCTAACCTGGCAAGGGCACAGTAACTTCTAATTAGAGACTACACACTAGTGATAAGTAAATGACAAAGCATGAAAGAATTAGAAAAAACCAACAATGGCGGAGAAGTAATAAATTGTGAGAAAGAAATTCACAAGTCAAGCATAAGTTAACAATCCCCCCTTCTCACAGTAACTAGATGACTAAATATAATTTTAATAAGTAAATTCATATATTCGTTGATTCATAAATTAGGCAGAATATCTAAAAGAACTCTGTCAGAAAACGTATTGACTATATTTATAGAGAGAGTAGTAATGAAGAATCAGAAAGCACCTCAAATGATGATGTTCTCAGTTTTAGAGTTAATGTTCGCCTTGAAAGACATTCTTTCTGCATGTTAGCAGATAACATATCTGCAAGATCACCTCCAAACATAACCTTCACAAGGCTTACTTTTCAAAGAAAAATCCAATCAATTTTCTACATAGTTTTTTTTTACCCCATTTTCCATATAGGTTAGCTGTACATTTTGCAGAACTTGTATTGACACATAAAATTGTAATAATTTTAGCTTTGAACACAACTAGATGCCAGTCAACATTATTTTTAAGAGAAACAATAATATTTGCCATTTGGGACTTGGGAAAACAAATGAAGCTTGGGTAAGCTGCACTCAACCCAACCTCATTACCAAAATCTTTGAGTACTTAGATGTGTTTTCTGCTCATAAAATTGACTGTGCAAGATTCTAGAGTGACACATCCCAACCTAAACTGAGCTAATTGGGTGCAGATTTTGTTACAAAGCAATATAAATATATGTTCAATAGGCGCGAGAAAAATAAAAAGAAGAGAGTAGAAAAGCGGGACCACTTACATAATTTATGGTGAAGTAAGGCCTCGCCCCTTGTTGCTGCAAATGTGTTTATTTTTTATACTCTCTCGCAACTTGACTTGAGGGATGTCTGTTTTCCCAAGCCCCAGTCCCACAGAGAGGAAGAATTTTGCAATGAATAATGGAAGTAGTAAAGAAGAAAATTAAAGGAAGAAAAAAGTAGATCAAACTCAAAAGGAATGAGATGAGATAAGGCAAGAACATCTCAGAATTAAGTAAAAAATAATGTTATAAAGTAAACAACAAGAACTCCTAATTGTTTTGATAACTATGCTTTGTAAAAATTTCCAAAAACAAACAGACTTTGTTTTCCCAAACAAAACCACCTTTTTGTAGCATATCCTCACATGTATGTTTTTTTGGTTTTGTTTTACCACTTCTAATACTTTGGTCAACTGTTTTTATTATAGTTTCCAGGTCACTCCATGTTTTCTATTCTTGACATTAATGGATTGTTTTGATTGTTGATATTTTTTCCTAATTTTGGTCCAGGTTGGCTCGATGGAGGCAGGGTCGGTATACATGGTTAGAATGTATAATAGGAAAATGGAATCAACTGCCTCATAAACATATCAATCAAAACAGATTTTGAAGTCAACTATGCCTATTGACCTATAAACCTATCAGAGGAATACATTTCTTCATTTCGGAAGTTTTGCATGGCCAAATTAGTCCACCATGTATTTTTTTTCCCAAAAAAGTAAGAACAAAAATTCCATTTATCATAACTATAATTTGACAATCTAAAAACCTAAACACTGCCTTACTATGATTTAATACATCTAGATGATCCCTTTTTTCCCTCTCTCTTATGAATTCAAAGTTTCCTAATCCAAGGCTTGAAAAGTGTCTTTCAAGCAGATAGTTACTAGCTACAAGTCCATGTAGGCATGAAAGTTGTTTGAGTTTAACGGGATAGCACAACACCCAACATATTTACTAGTTAAGTTACTAGGAATGTCAAATTTAATATGGCTCATTCAATATTGGGTATAAAGTAATTCAGCATATTATTAATATGTGTACATAAACATTTATGATCAATCAAACATCTACATAGGTATTTTCAAATAGTTGTTGGACATACTTTATCAGCCAAGTAAAAATCATAATTGTTGTGTTATTCGCAGCTGTAATATCGGCTGATAAATCTTCTGAAAAGATCACAAGGTCTCGCAAATTAATCATACAATAATATGACATGCAAATTAAACATAGAATAATATGACATGCACAATTAATCATCTACTTCTAATACCAACCTATGCTATAAATCTAGTGACAAAAGTATAATAATTAGCTTAGTTAACATACACTATTTAATTAAACATAATATAGAGAATAGCAAGAATAATCCATTAAGTACTTAAAAATCTTTAAACACTAAGGTTTATAGTTTAATCATTTAATACCTTTTAAAAGAAAGTTTATAGGATTACATACAACTACAATAAATCTATAAAACCGAACACCTCTAGTATCCTAAGACAAAACACAGAGTACAACCTCAAAACAGAACACATGGCACCAATATACATACACAAAATCATACCAAAGTCACCTATGGTTAAACCAAGCTCATTAGCAAAATACCAAATTCAAAACATAGGAAATCATATAGTAAAGCAACTCCATCATCATTTGGTTAGGACCAAAACAAAGCATCTATAACATTTTGCAACATAGAGAAATAAACACAACCCAAGACACAAGATTTCCATCACAAAAGAATTCGGTTGGCTTCAAAATAATACCCAAATCAAATGGAGTCAGGTTAGGGTTTTTACCTTGGTTCTTAGCTCCTTCTCAAGATGTAAAAGGGAGGACCAAATAATGTTATAGGTGTGTAGAGGAAAGAATACAAGCAATTGCACTGAAATACCCCAAATCGAAACATCAATGGGTAACCTTACTTGAAGAAATCGAAAGCCATTCGAAACCATAATAGAAAGTGAATCAAAATGGTCTTACCTTCAAAGTTTTCCCTTTGGAAAGATGAGAACAAGACCTTAAATAAAACTTGGAAAGAAACAAAAAATGGGTAGAGGGATGAGGGCATCGCATGACTTGGGAGGAAGAAAACCATTTTCTTTCCTTGCTATGGTTGCAAAGCTTGGAGGAAGAGAAATGCAAGAGTTGGGGTGGAGCGAAGGTTGGTGACTGGCGGAGCCGTAGGCGGCAAAGGGTGGTGATGGCCATGGCTGGAGACGACGGAGGTGCACGGATCTGCTGGGATCCAAGAGGGAGGGAGAGAGAGAGAGAGAGAGAGAGTCGGCGACAGGGCGAGGGAAGACCCATGGTGGCTTGACGTCAAGCGGAGCCCTTTCACAGTGGTGCAACGGGGATTTAATTTTGTTAGTATTTGCGGTGGGTTGTTATCGCCGAAAAAGTTGAAAACGCCGCCGCAAATATTAATAACCCAGAATTAAAAATGATGGTTAATTTGTTGCGAAAAAAGTCGCTGCAAAAAGATAATAATCACGTCGCAAAAACTAATAACCCACGAGAGGAAAATTATTCTGGTAATACTTTTTCCGACGATAAAATGTCGCTGCAAAAAACTAATAAACTTGTGGCAAAAACTAATAACCCACCAAAAAAACATATTCTTGGTAAGATTATTTGTGGCGACTTTTAATCACCGCAAAATGTGTTTATTTCATGGCAAAAAAAAATTTTCCCACAAATTTTTACTTGCCAACGTGATCTCATGGCAAAAGGCTTGTATTTTCTCCCACGAACAGTTTTCGTGTCATCAACCTACTATTTGCCATGATCGTATATATTGAAAAAAGAATTCGTGGAAAAAACTTATATTTGTTGTAGTGAGTATAACCTTTATTAATTACTTTATTTATCTGACTTAAGCATCATAGACATTTAATACCCTTCAGGCCTTCCTTGAGTTTTTGGGTGCAGGTGACGGGAAGTGTTGATAAGTGCAAAATATGTCCAAAAGAGGGCTCATATATAATAAAGTACTTACTTAATATAAAGATAATTATGCATGGAGAATTGCATGCATCACTTTATATCAAATTAAGTATTGCATTTCTTGATGAAATGATGCCAGCAATATCCTAAATAGAATGAAAGGATGTCTGGCTTATAATTATTAACCTAACATAAATTATAAGTTTGTGTACTCCAATTCTTAAGAATCGATTACGGACTAGACCAATTGCGAGCTGGAAGAACACTTTGGTTTGATCCGATTCAACCGGTTTACCATTTTTTTACAACCCTACAGTCGCCCATGGGTGAATTGTAACTATTTTTCCTTTTTCCTTTTTTGCTTTTCTTTCATATATTTTAAAATCATTTTAATGAAAATTCTTTAGGGTTTAGTTAAGCTAATTTTTACATTTTATTATTTATACAGTTTGGTTTTTAGTTTTTTTTCCTTAAACTGATGAGTTTTACTTTTTTTTTAGAAAGGTGATTTCTATAATTTTTTTAAATCAAACATATTTTAAGAAAAAAACATTAGTTAAACAGATTTTTATATTTTTAATTTCATCATAGTTTTAAAAGAACTTTTAGTTGAATTGAAGTTTTTAATATTCTTTCTAAATTAAACTTATTTTTTAAAAATATTTAGTCAACATAATTGTTTTAAATTTCTCTTTTTAGTTAATCTGATTTTGTTTTTTTAGTTCATTAAGTTAAAATTATTTTTTTAGCTTTTGCACTTAAATTAAAAAATGTTGTGAAAGAGAGATGACACCTGTTAACTTTTGATTCGCCAACATATGTCATATTTGCCACGTGGCAAAAAATTTCTTTAACTGACTAACTGTTGATAGGCAAAAGTTACAAATTGCAAAATTTTATATAAAAATATGCAACATTTACTCTGCTATGATAAATCAGTTAATAGTAGTAAAATAATTTGTGAATAGTAATGAAATAATTGAGTAAGATGTTTTATTGAGTTTTGATAAATGAGAGAGAAAGTTTAATAAAAATATTAAGATTAAAATATTTTTATAATATAATTTCTTAATGTTATTTTTGTTTTGGGATTTTAAAAAATTGAATTATTTTTTTTTTGTTTTATTTTGAAGTTTGGAAAAGTTGTAAGTTAATGATTATATGAAAACAGATGAAAATTTGAAATTAAAAAATATTTGTATTTGAATGATGGAAGGAAAAAAAATTGAGATGAGATGAGACGGAGCATTTCGTTCCTAGCCTTTGGTTTCTAACCACATATCATAGCTTTTCACACAAATGCCCTTAAGACCTTTGACATGTAGCTCTTCTGTAGAACATATTAGAAGATTTTTTTGGTATTATTACATATATATGTCCCTTAATATTAAAGCCATGGTTGAAGGGTTTTTGGACTGGTATTTTATGTGGGTTTAATTCCTTTGAGGGGCTTGGGTTTTATTTGTTACAAAAATCAATAAGCTGTACTTATTTTAAATAGATTTACATCCTATGTTGGGCTTAATTATTGTAGTAGGCTTAGTTTATTTATTTCAGAAATTGTTATGTTCTTTTAAGTGGGGTTGGGCTATAGTTTCCTCTAGACTCGAGAGCTTTCTAGTGAGGAGGACTATTGTCCTTCACTTTTCGGTGGAAGGGACCTTTGCCTAGGGCAAGGTTTGGCAAAATTCAATCAACTTCTCTAAAGCTTTAGTTAATACAAGCTTTGTAACAACTTTTGTCACTACAAGTTTTGATATTTACTCAATACAAGCTCTATGTTCTAGGTTCAAAATGGATGAACTTTCAGAATTAGAGAACAAGTTCTCCCTAACAGAAGAGGAAAGGTATGAGAATGTAATAACTGACCAAGACATAAAAAATAATATGGAGAGGGAAATTTTGTCTAGTGGGAAAAGTTATTGCTAATAAAAGGATAAATAAGCATGTTTTTAAGAACACGATGTTAAGGGTTTGGAAATCATGTGTTGGAACAAAAATTATTGAAATGGGAGAAAACCTTGATTGAGTTGAGTTATTGCATATTTTATACATTTAGAACCACTATATTTTATTTATTTCATTACATTATTATTGGTTTTAGATGAAAAAATAGTTAAGATGAATAAATCCGAGTTGTGACTTAAATTGATTTATAGCATAGTTTATGCTTAATTTTATAACTTGTGATTTAATTGGGAAATATTTCTTCACACAATACATTTTTTTTTATATATTCTATTCTTTCTTTTTATCTCTATTTTATTTTATTTATTTCTAATCTCTATTTTATTTTATTTAATTATCTTTTCAACCCAATAAATGCAAATGAGAAAAGCCAAAGCTTGAAGGGTATGCTGTCAAAGCTTGAAGGGTTTGAAAAGCATATTTGGACGGAAGGAAAGGCAACACACGGAAAAAAGAAAGAAAGAAAAAAACAAAGAAAACGCCACAAAGAAAATTGATTTTATTCGGGGTCTTTTGGGAAAGAAACGGACGAAAAGGAGAGGGCAGCATATCCTTTTTATATTTCTTTTCTTTCAGTTTGAGAAAACACGCCGCACAAGAAAACACAGACTTTTGGAAGACTCCCTAGCGCCGCTATTGAAGAGCTTCTCTGGGGTCCAACATCTGCCGCTGCATCCACTGCTTACCACCTCCATTCATTTGGCTTGCTCTTTTCATTCCCTACTCTTTATTTAATTTCAGTTTAAAGTTTATGGAATATTTTTGAGAATTTTGGCTTAGAAGTTTGGGCAATTTAATTGCTATTTATTTTACTTAATGTCGTTATTTTTCTTACTCTTTTAAGCTTTCATTGAACAGTGATTACAATTGCTATGGATTAATTTTGAGAATTTGTGATTGAATACAAGGATGAACCCTAGAATCTTGATTTTGGGGCTTTTCAATTTCCAGTTCATATTTTGTCAATTACTTTCAAATCTAGTTTAATTCTTAGCTTAGTTTTATTAATCTCTTAGTTTCATTGCATATTAGATTGATTAAAGCTTAATTAAGATTTAAATAATTTCAGTTTTATTATTTAATTTTCAGATTAATTATGATTTTTTAGTTTAGTTGATTCTTTGATTGTTAATTTCAATTTGTTAGTCTTTTACATTTCATTTCGACACTCAAAAATCTAAAAATATGAATCTAGTCCATGACTAGTGCCCTTTTCATTCCTGTTGCACTCTTCCATTCATTGCACATACCATCATTTTTATTTTCTTTTTGTGAATATTTTCACCATTTTAAACGAGTTTGATTTTAAGTAACTTTCCCTGAAGAGACGATCTAGGAATTTATTTCTAATTATTACTCGACATCCTTCTGCACTTAGGACAGCCTTTGTGCTGCTCATTTTTTAGTGAGTGAAAAACCTTTATGTGTTTGAATTCAGGAGATTTTCAAGCAAGTAAAGATTAATATTTCACTCTTGGATGCCATACAACAAGTGCCTTCATATGCAGAATTTTTGATGGACTTGTGCACAGTGAAGAGGAAGCTGAATGTAAAGAAGAAATATTTCCTAACGGAGCAAGTCAGTGCATTGATATTAAGCGAGACTCCTCAGAAGTTCAGAGATCCTGGCTCTCCCAACATTTCCATTATGATCGGTGAGTCACGCATTGGGAGAAATTTACTTGATTTGGGGAGTAGTGTAAACTTGCTACCATTCTCAGTGTATGAGCAGTTGGGATTGGGTGAGCTGGAAAAGACCTTCATCATGCTACAGTTGGCTGACAAATCAGTTAAGGAGCCGAGAGGTATTGTTGAGGATGTGCTGGTCCAGGTGGACTTAACTACCCAGTGGATTTTGTAGTTCTTGATATGCAGCAGCCAGCCTCCACTATTTACCAAGCTCCTGTCATTCTTGGAAGACCATTTCTAGCTACATCAAATGCTTTGATTAATTACAGAAGTGGAGTTCTGAAGCATACTTTTGGGAACATGGCACTTGAGTTGAACGTTTTCAATGCTTGCAAAATGCCAGCACATTTTGATGACACAAGTGATCTGAATGCTGTGGAGAGTTTGACACCAACAGAATTTATTTGCTCAACTTTTCCTTTCTCTGATAATGATTCTATTTTTCAGACACCTGAGTTTTTACTTGATGAAAAAATTGACCATGTTGATGAAAATGTTTTTGCATTTTTGGACTGTTTTGCAGATTCTTCTTTGCCACTTGAAGTATAATTTGCAGGCGCAAGATGGAAACCCCAGTTTGAAACTCTACCACCACCAGACATACTTAAATCTTCAGAGGAAGAAGTTCCCCAGTTGGAACTGAAACCACTTCCTCAAGATTTAAAGTATGTGTTTTTTGGTCCTGAAGAAGACATTTTTCCTATGGCGATTTCCTCAAAGTTAAATAAAAAAGATGAAGCCCAGTTGATTGAAATCTTAAAAAAGCATCGAGGAGCAATTGGTTGGACAATAGCCGACATCAAAGATATTGATGCTGCTGTTTGTATCCACAGAATCCATCTTGAAGATTATGCTAGACCAGTTCGTGATGCTCAACGTATGCTCAATCCTACCATGAAGGAAGTTGTCAAAGAGGAAGTGTTCAAACTGCTCGTAGTGGGTATCATTTGCCCCATCTCAGATAGTAAGTGGGTAAATCCAACTCCAAGTGGTACCAAAAAAATCTGGTTTAACTGTTGTAAAAAATGATAAAAATGAGTTGATTCCAACTAGAATGGTTACTGGTTGGAGAATGCGCATTGATTATAGAAAACTTAATTCAGCCAGTAGGAAAGATCATTTTCTTTTACCATTCTTAGATCAAATTTTAGAAAGAGT
Source organism: Juglans cinerea (assembly GCA_961763995.1). NCBI lineage: Eukaryota > Viridiplantae > Streptophyta > Magnoliopsida > Fagales > Juglandaceae > Juglans > Juglans cinerea. Next base: position 28,838,446 of record CAUIVZ010000003.1, read on the forward strand.
GGCTAGTAATGCATTTTATTGCTTCTTGGATGGATACTCTGGTTATTATCAAATTGCTGTAGCGCCTGAGGATCAGGAGAAAACCACTTTCACCTATCCTTTTGGCACCTTTGCTTTTAGCAGAATGTCTTTTGGTTTGTGTAATGCTCCAGCTACTTTTCAGAGATGCATAATGAGTATATTTTCTGACATGATTGATAATATTTGTGAAATATTCATAGATGACTTCTCTGTTTTTGGAAAATCTTTTGATAGTTGTTTGCATAATTTGACACGTATTCTCCAGAGATGTGAGGAAAAAAATCTTTTACTTAATTGAGAGAAATGGCAATTTATGGTTACTTAGGGCATTGTCTTGGGACATATTGTTTCTTTGAAGGAATAAAGGTCGACAAGGCAAAAATTGAATTAATATCTAAACTTCCTATCTCTAGGACGGTTAAGGATATTCGTTCTTTTCTTGGCCATACTGGCTTTTATAAGCGGTTTATTCAAGGGTTCAGTTCTATTGCAAAACCTTTGTGCACTCTTTTACAAAATGATATTGAATTTGTTTGGATTGATGAGTACCAAAAAGCTTTTGATACCCTTAAAGAATTGCTTACCACTTCCCCCATTATGCAACCCCCGTAGTGGGACCTTCCCTTTGAAATCATGACTGATGCAAGTGATTATGCCTTAGGAGCTATTTTGGGGCAGCGTGTGGATAATAGACCGTTTGTGATTTATTATGCCAGTAGAACCTTAAATGATGCCCATAAAAATTATACCACTACTGAAAAAGAATTGTTTGCAGTGGTTTTTGCAATTGATAAATTTTGGACTTACATTCTTGGTTCTCCTGTTACTATTTTCACTGACCACTTTGCTCTTAAGTATTTGTTGGCTAAGAAAGATGCAAAACCACGCTTTATTCGTTGGATTCTACTACTTCAAGAGTTCAAGATAAACATTGAGGAGAAGAAAGGAGTTGAAAACGTGGTAGCTGACCACCTCTCTAGATTGCCATCATCCTCCTCTTCAAATGTCAGCCTTCCTCTTGATGATAGTTTCCCAGATGAGCAGCTGTTTGTGATTAATAGAGCTCCCTGGTATGCTGACATAATTAACTATCTGGTGACTGAGCGAATGCCTTCTGAATGGTCCACCAAAGATAAGCGTCGATTTCTCTCTGAGGTACGACGCTTTTGCTTTGATGATCCATACCTTTTCAAATATTGTTCGGACCAATTGATTCGGAGATGCATTCCCGATGATGAGTTTTCTTCTGTGTTGATATCTTGTCATTTGGGTGCATGTGGTGGTCATTTTTCAGCAAAGAAAACAGTCGCTAAAATTTTGCAAGCAGTTTTTACTGGCCTTCCATGTTTAAAGATGCTTATAATTTTTGTAAGGCTTGTGAGCCTTGTCAAAAGTTGGGATCCATTAGCAAAAGAGACATGATGCCTCTTTTCCCTATTCTTACCTTAGAAATTTTTTATTATTGGGGAATAGACTTCATGGGACCTTTACCCGTTTCCTTTGGAAACACATATATTTTATTATCTGTGGATTATGATTCAAAATGGGTGGAGGCCGTCGCTTGCAGAACAAATGACCATCATGTTGTCCTAAAATTTTTGCAATCTCTATTTGCTCACTTCGGTATTCCTAAAGTTATCATTAGTGATGGGGGTTCTCATTTTTGCAATAAACCATTTTCTACACTCATGAAGAAATATGGTATCACACACCGAGTTTCTACCCCTTATCACTCTCAAACAAATGGGCAAGCAGAATTGGCAAACAAAAAGATCAAAATCATTTTAGAGAAAACTATCAATCCTAATAGGAAAGATTGGTCAGTTAAGTTTCTTGATGCTTTGTGGGCTTATAGGACAGCTTTTAAAACAAATCTAGGGATGTCCCCTTATCGATTAGTTTATGGTAAAACTTGTCATTTACCTATTGATATTCAGCATCGAGCTCTTTGGTTATAAAACATGTTAACATGTCACGTGATGAAGCTTCAGAGTTGAGAAAATTGCAGATCAATGAATTGGATGAAGCTCGTTGGGATGCTTATGACAACACTCAGCTGGCGAAGGAACGCATGAAAATTCTACATGATCAGAAAATTCATCCAAAGCATTTCACACTTGGCCAGGAAGTTCTTTTTTACAACTCTCGCTTACATATTTTTCCTAGTAAATTGAAATCCCGATTGAGTGGGCCTTATATTGTAAAAAAGGTTCATCCTCACGGGGCGATAGACATTGTCAATCCAAAAAATGGCAATAGCTTCACTGTCAATGGACAACGTCTAAAGCCGCTTCTGAAGGTCTTTGATCCACACGAAGAGATCTTACTTGTGCAAGATTCCAGGGAAGTGTTTTGATTTTTTCCCCCTTTACAGTTTTCTTTACTTGCATTTTGTTTGTTTTTATTTGTTGTTTTGCTTTGATTTTATATTTCATGTTGATTTTTTTTTGCTTGCTTATTTCTATGCACTTTGTTTTCTTTCGTTCAATTCATTGAGGACCATGTCTCTCACTAGTTCGGGGGTAGCGTGTGTGCACAGTTTAAAAAAAAATTGCATTAATGTGATGTGCATTGATACATATATGATTGACACATGCTCTATTTCTAGTATTTTGTGAAATCTGAGCATCTTGGTGGAGCAGTTGAGCGGAATCATTTTGTGAAGATTTATTTTCAAGCTTAAGCATAAAGTATGATTTTTGATGCATCATATTTTGTTGATGTGTAGCTTGAAACACCGGGATGCTATACTTATTGAGATTAGACTTGGTGAGATTTTTGTAGAATGAAAGGCAAATTTTGAAGGACATTTTGCACATGCTTATATTTGTAGTGTTCCTTATTTACTATTTATTGATTTAACACAGGAGAAGTAAACTGCGGGACTACCGAGCCATGCTTCAAAAAAAAAAAAGGAAAGAAAAGAAAGAAAAAAGAAGAAGAAGAAAAAATGAAAAGAAAAAAAAAGAGATTTGAAAAGATTAGAAAAAAAATGAATAAAGGCAACTTAGTGAGCTTTCCTAAGTAAAGGGCTAGAAACATTTACCCAAGACTTTGGGGGTTGAGTGTTCAACCTTTAAAAACAGAGCTGGCGTGAAAACTGCTAGTCCTTTAAGCTTTGAGGTAGTTAGAATCAGTAATGATTAATCTTAATGTTGAAAAATCCTATGACAAATCATGGCTAGTAATGAGGAACACACAACCAGTTTAGCTCTACACACACATTTGAGTTCTGGGACATTTGCCTCGATTATATGTGAAAGATTTTTTAGATAGTCTTGGTGGGTATAGCTCTTGGGGGTTGAGTAGTAACGCGTCACTTTTGTGAGAATTTAGAATTGTGTTTGATTGTTTCTGTTTGAATTTTGATCTTTATACAATATTCATCTCAATTAATTTTCACTATTTCGCTCAAGGATTAGCAAAATGCTAGTTGGGGGGTGTGATTGAGATGAGTTATTACATATTTTATACATTTACAATCAATATATTTTATTTATTTCATTACATTATTATTAGTTTTAGATGAAAAAATAGTTAAAATGAATAAATCCGAGTTGTGATTTAAATTGATTTATAGTATAGTTTATGCTTAATTTTATAACTTGTGATTTAATTGGGAAATATTTCTTCACATGCACAACACATTTTTTTATATATTCTATTCTTTCTTTTTATTTTATTTTATTCTATTTTATTTTATTTATTTCTAATCTCTATTTTATTTTATTTAATTATCTTTTCAACCCAATAAATGCAAATGAGAAAAGTCAAAGCTTGAAGGGTTTGAAAAACATATTTGGACGGAAGCTAAGGCAACACACCGAAAAAAAGAAAAAAATAAAAACAAAGAAAACGCCACAAAGAAGGTTGATTTTATTCGGGGTCTTTTGGGAAAGAAACGGACGAAAAGGAGAGGGCAACATATCCTTTTTATATTTCTTTTCTTTCAGTATGAGAAAACATGCTGCAAAAGAAAACACAAACTTTTGGAAGACTCCCTAGCGCCGCTGTTGAAGAGCTTCTCAGGGGTCCAACATCTGCCGCTGCCTCCACTGCTTACCACCTTCATCTCCATTCATTTAGCTTGCTTTTTTCATTCCCTACTCTTTATTTAATTTCAATTTAAAGTTTATGGAATATTTTTGAGATTTTTGACTTAGAAGTTTGGGCAATTTAATTGCTATTTATTTTACTTAATGTCGTTATTTTTCTTGCTCTTTTAAGCTTTCATTGAACAATAATTACAATTGCTATAGATTAATTTTGAGAATTTGTGATTTGAATACAAGGATGAGCCCTAGAATCTTGATTTTGGGGCTTTTCAATTTTCAGTTCGTATTTTGTCAATTACTTTCTAATCTAGTTTAATTTTTAGTTTAGTTTTATTAATCTCTTAGTTCCATTGCATATTAGATTGATTAAAGATTAATTAGGATTTAAATAATTTCATTTTTATTATTTAATTTTCAGATTAATTAAGATTGTTTAGTTTAGTTGATTCTTTGATTGTTAATTTTAATTTGTTAGTCTTTTACATTTCATTTTGACACTCAAAAATCTAAAAATTTGAATCTAGTCCATGACTAATGCCCTTTTCATTCCCATTGCACTCTTCCATTCATTGTACATACCATCATTTTTATTTTCTTTTTGTGAACATTTTCACCATTTTAAACGAGTTTGATTTTAAGTAATTTTTCCTGAGGAGACGATTTAGGAATTTATTCCTAATTATTACGCGACATCCTCCTGCACTTGGGACAGTATTTGTGCTGCTCATTTTTGAGTGAGTCAAAAACCTTTATGTGTTTGAATTCCAAACTGAGGAAGATTTGCAAAAGATTTGGGGAGGACAACCTTGGTTGTTTGATACAAATCTGGTTTGCCTAAGAACATTTGATGGTGTTACCCCACCAACTGAATTGACTTTCAATCATACTACTTTGTGGGTTCAGTTGCACAATTTACCTCTTGGATGCATGAACAAAGAAATTGGAACTAGAATTGGATCCACTATAGGTAGAGTTATTGAGGTGGAGGCTGACTATGATGGAAATTGTTGGGGGAAATGGATTAGGGTGCAGGTTAAGGGGGATTTGATGAAGCCTTTGGTAAGAGGGAAAGTTATGGAGTTGCTTGGTCAGAAAGGTTTTGTTCAATTTAAATATGAAAGACTTCCCAAGTTTTGTTTTAAATGTGGGGCTATCAAGCATGGTGTGCAGGGATGTGTTGGGAAGAATAAACAGCAGAAAAATATCAAAGATTCCAGTATGCAACAATATGGATCATGGTTGAGGGCTACAAGTTCAAGTTATGGTAGCACCTCAGGTTAGTTGAGTCCAACTATACCTAAGTATGGAAAGTTTGACAAGCTGGAAAAAATGGATAAAAGGCAAAATCAATCTGTCGAGGTTGAGACAAGTAGGGAGCTGTTGGTGCAGATTCTAACAGGAAATGACGCAAAAGAAAGAACTGTAGGGAACCTTGAAATCATTGACATACTTGTGATTAATAGGAAGCAGAACCAAAAGAAAGTGTAATGGACAACTCAAAGGACCTACTAGACAAGTCAGATATGCAATCTACTTTAGCCATGGTGATGACAAGTCAGTCTGGCAAGCTAGACACTATGTAGGATCAGGAGAATACATGTGCATCACAAAAAGTTCCTGAGTTATGTGCTAACAAATGGAAGAGAAGGGCTAGGGGACAACCAAGCAATGAATTGATGCAACCTTCTCATTATGCTACAAGGAAGAGAAAGAATGAAGAAGAAAATACTATGTCTACAATGGAAAATCAGCAAGATGTTAGGGGCAAGAAACAGGTCTTAGCATTTGATTTTGATATATCGGTGGAGGCTGTTAATCAGTCCTGCCAGGAGAAATGAGGTTTCTAAGTTGGAACTGCCGAGGGCTTGGCAACCCTCGGACAGTTAGAGACCTTAGCCTTTTGTTAAGGTCCACAAGCCTAGCATTTTGTTTCTCATGGAAACTAAAATGCATAAGAAGAACTTAGAAGCTCTAAAAATGAAGTTGGGTTATAACTATTTATTTTCAGTTGGAGATGTTGCAAGAAGTGGATGTATGGTCTTGTTATGGGCAGAAGATGTTCAACTTAGAATAAGCACCTACTCACATAGACACATAAACACATGGGTGGTTCAAATAGAATCAGAGTGGATGCAAACCTACTTTTATGGTAATCCTGAAATAGAAAAGAGGTAAGAAGGGTGGGGTATTTTGAGGCATCTCAATCTTCTCAAGCCTGAAAGATGGCTATGTATAAGAAGTTTTAATGAAATTTTACACCATAGTGAGAAGTATGGAAGGGCAAGAAGGGATGAAAAATAGATGGATGAATTCAAGAATGTTTTACAGGAGTTCCAGTTGAAGGACTTGGGTTTTATCCAAGGTAACACTTGGTTCAACTATAGACAGGATCATTCTTTCACCAAAGAAAGGCTTGACAGAGCCACAACAAATTCTAAGTGGTGTGAAGCTTTTGGTGGGGAAGAGGTACAAGTTTTGGCATCATCTACTTCAGATCATAGTCTTATTTTGATGATAGTAGGGCAACAGAATAATTGGATTGGGAAATCAATTCTAATTTGCAGATATGAAGATAGGTGTTCTCTTTTCACATATTGTGAAAAGGGTATCACTAATGCTTGGCAAATGCATGAGAGAACCAATGAAGGCCTAACAAAGATTAACAAAAAGTTACATAAAGGAGTTTAACTCTCGAGCCAGTATAAAGCAAAAAAAAAAATCACTTCAAGCATTACAACAATCTGTTATAGCTGAATCAGTGCAACAACTTCGAGGTTTACAATAAGAAATAGATGACCAGCTGGAAAGAGAACATGTGAAATGGAAACAAAGGGTAAAAGAGAATTGGCTATAGAAAGGGGATAGAAACATAAGATTCCATCACCTATGTGCAACTCAGAAAAAGAAGAGGAACAACATATCCAAGATCATTGATGAAACTGGAAGAACCCATTCAGATCCCAAGCAGATTGGGGATGCTTTTACTAAATTTTTCAAAGGGTTATTTGCAACCTCTAGTCCTAAACATATGGAAGAATCTTTAAAGACAGTCACAAGAAAGGTTACTCAGCAAATGAATGAAGTTCTTTTGGCAACTTTCAGAAAAGAAGAGATTGAAGAGGCTGTCTTTCAAATGGGACCACATAAATCACATAGTTCAGATGGATATGGGGCTTGCTTTATAAAAATACTGGTTTGTGGTGAGGGATGAGGTAAGTGGGGCCATCCTTGCTTTTTTAAATTCTGATCAAGACATGGAGGATATCAATTTCACCTATTTAGTGTTGATTCCAAAATGTAGTAATCCAGTGAACATTACTGACTATAGACCTATTAGTCTATGTATTGTTCTCTACAAGATCATCACTAAATTGATGGCCAACAGGTTCAAACAGATCCTCCCATCTATAATTTCTCAAAACGAGTGTGCATTTGTTCCTGGAAGGCTAATATCCGATAGCATATTGGCTGCTTATGAAATTTTGCATACTATGAGAACCAAGATGAAGGGACAAAAGGGCTACATGAAATTGGAATTGGATATGAGCAAGGCCTATGATAGGATTGAGTGGAAATTTCTAAAAGAGACGATGCTAAAGATGGGGTTTGATGCTAGGTGGACTAACCTTATTTTGAGGTGTATCACTTCTTCCTCTTTTTCAGTTTTATTAAATGGAGTCCCTCAAGAATGTTCTAAACCCACTAGGAGACTTAGACAAGGTTGTCCTTTGTCTCCTTTCCTATTTATCATATGTGCAGAGGTGCTAACAGAACAGCTAAATGAAGCATAACAGAAAGACAGAATCTTAGGGGTTCCAATTGCTAGGGGTTAGATTAAGATGAGTCACTTGTTCTTTGCTGATGATAGCTTGTTATTCTATCGAGCAAATTTGCAAGAGTGGGTCAATTTAAATCAGATCCTACACTGCTATAAGCAGGCCTCAGGACAAAGACTCAACAAGGAAAAGACCTCCTTATATTTTAGCAACAACACAAAGCAAGAAACAAAAAATTACATACTACAAGTTGCTGGTTTGAGAGCCTCATGAAACATGGAGAAATATTTGGGGTTGTCATCTGTTATAGGAAGGTCAAAATTCATAGCTTTTCAAGGAATAGTTGAGAAAGTGAGTAAGAAAACTGAGAATTAGAAGGTCAAATTTCTCTCACAAGCTGGTAAGGATATCCTAATCAAGGCTGTTGTCCAGGCCATCCCTACATACAGTATGAGTGTGTTCCTACTTCCAAAGATTTTATGCAACAAGTTGAACGCACTTATGTCTACTTTCTGGTGGGGCATTCAAGACAAAGCTGCAAAGATTCACTAGAAAAATTGGGAATGTTTGAGCAAAAGCAAAGTAGTTGGGGGGCTTAGTTTCAAAGATTTAGTGACCTTCAATTCTACTCTACTGGCTAAACAGGTCTAGAGAATTCTCACTAACCCTGCAACCTTAGCAGCTAGAATTCTCAAGGCTATCTACTTCCCACATAGCTCTATTCTGCAGGCAAAAACTGGTCTCACACCTTCTTATACATGGAAAAATAGCAGTTCAGCTATCAACATAGTTAAGGATGGTATGATTTGGAGAATTGGCAATGGAGAAGAGGTTAAAGACAAGTGGGTTCCAAGAAATGAATCTAGCACCATATTGTCTCCCCTGTGAAGATACTGCCAGCAAATGCTAAGGTGGCTGAGCTAATTGATCCTAATATTAGTTGGTGGAATGTTCAGATGCTTAAAGACATTCTGGGAAGAAGAGATAAGGCAAATTTTAAAAATACCTGTAGCACAGACCAAATCTGAAGATAGATTGGCATGGAAGCATACAACTAATGGGTGTTTCTTAGTCAAGAGTGCCTATCACCTATGCAAGCAGAGGCAAGATTAGAAAAAGGGAAACTTCAACAGAGGGAGAGCATAGAGAATTATGGAAGCAAATATGGCAAATGGAAGCTACAAATGTTGTCAAAGTGTTTATTTGGCGTGCATGTCATGATGCTTTACCCACTAAACAAAATTTATGCAAGAGGAAAATTGTAAATGACCATATATGTCCAATCTGTAAACAAGTTGAAGTAACTCCAGGTCATATCCTTTGGACTTGTCCATCTACACATGATGCATGAATGTTAGGAAGTAAAAAATTTCAAAAAGCTGCAATCACACAAGAAGAGTTTGGAGCCATTTTCATGCGAATGCTTCAGAGAATAGGAACAATTGAAATATGTTTGTTTGCAGAAATAGCCAGATTTTTGTGGACAAGAAGGAACAAAATGTTATTTGAAGATTGTTTTCTACCCCTTCAATTCTGATGAATAGAGCTACACAGGCATATCAGTACTTTCAACAGGTGCACAACAATCAACTCAATTCGAGACCCTATGATGATCAAATGTGCTCTACTCATTGGGAACCTCCTGGTGCAAATTGGGTCAACATCAATTGGGATGTAGCAGTGAGAGAAAGAGACAACAAAATTGGAGTTGGGGTGGTAGTTAGAGACTGTGAGGGTGATTTACTGGCTTCATTTATGCAACCATTACAGTTTTGCTTGCAATCTACTATGGCAGAAGCTAGAGGTTTAATATCAGCTGCAAATTTGTATAAAGAGCTAGTTTGCAGAATGTAGTATTTGAAGGGGACTCAATTCAGGTTGTGAAGGCAGTAAAACAACATAAACAGTGAACGCAGTAAAACAACATAAACAACAAAATGGTATGCTTGGATGGCTTGTGGAGGATGTTCACACTATCTTGGCTGATATAAGTTGGGAGATTAACCATGTAAAGAGGAATGCAAATCAAGTGGCTCACCAGTTAGCACAACAAGCACTTCATCAAAGTTGTGAGATTATTGAGATTAATCTCATCAACCCATGTATAATAGCTCAAGTCATGGCTCAATGCCATAGACAAGGTTCTTGGTCTAATGCAATGGTTGTAGGCCATAGTAATGTTTGATGCAATGAAGGTTTGAAGTTTCGAATAAAAATAAAAATAAAAGTGGGATTGGGCTTAGTTTTAGATTAAATAAAAAATTTTAGCTCAAAATCTCTATTTTTACAGAAAATACTCAAGGAATTTAAAGTACATTACCAAGTGTTAAATTTCCATTGTTTTTATGTTATCAAATTTTGATAAAATTATTATGTTATACTTTAAATAGAAAATTAAGAAATGTTTTGTTTTTTAAATAATATTAATATCTATTAATCTTAGTACAACTGAATATTTATTAGATTATTTTCATGGCATGGTTTTAAAATTAATTAGAATGTTACGGCACACTTTCCTAAACATGTAGTAACATTTAGTGTTTCGTATAGGTGATGATGTGCAAAGTGAAATTTTGAAAACAGCACAATTCGATTCTTCTTTTGTCTATTTTTATTATTCTTCTATGCTAAAATTTATTATAATTATTTCATGAAATATAAATTCGACACACTAATATATTGTCTTTCAATATATATATAGAATTCTGACATAAAGTTTAGGACAAATTATAAATTATAACAGCTTCTTGGAAGCCATGCCATAAAATAAGTCTAGCACCGTCACAAATGAAAGCAAAATAAATACATCTGAATATATGCATGTGTTTTATATAGCATTATTTTTTCCAAGATTTCCTAAGATACTAAATTTAGTTCATGCAGAAACATTTATCGTATCATAGCAGGCTTTAGAAAGAGAATGAATTCCAGTAATTCCAGTAATAACAATCCATCCAGTCATTGAAACAACAACATGAGCTCTAAATATAAATTTCCCTTAAAAAAAAAAAAGCAAAAAGAAGAAGACATTTTGTTAACTTAAAAAAAGATTTGCGTGATATATGTTATTGCCAAGAAGAAATATAACATGAATTCTCATAGTTAATATTAAATAATTTCATTTGACCCGTAAGATTTAAATAATTTTATAATTTGACGATATCAACTCACGTCAATACGTGGAATTACTTATATGTAACCTAGTATTTCCCTTTTCGAAAATGAAAAGATAGTCAAGTTTGCCAAAAGGATTGAGCCGGCGCTGCCTGATTTTTCCGCCAAAATCAGTCTGAAACTCGCTCCGATGCATAAAATCTCCCCAAGCGGTCATGGACACCTGTGTTCCTCCCTCAGGAACTTCTTCAAAAGCCACAAAACTCTCTCATCCATTACACTCTTTAGCACTTGCGCCGAAACCATAGGTCCCAAATCCAAGCTAGAATTCATCATAAACGAAGTTGAAGAGCTCCAATCTTCAAAATCCACCACCCAAATAACCCAAACAGCACCTGAAACCGAAAATTCCTCCATTCTGAGCCTACCCACGAAGCCTGAAAGAATGACGGTTCAGATTTCGCACCCGTGGCCTGAGTGGGTGGACTTGATGGAATGCTTGTTGAAGAGAGGTTGCATCGAAGGTGGTCGAGCTCCATTTGGAATCGGCGAAGCGGGTGATGCCAAGGAGCGGAACCTTATCCGGACGGCTTGCCTTAATTTCGCACGGGATCGGTATGACCTTATACGGTAATGATGGATTATTTCAAGGCTAAGATTTAAAACCTTTGTTAATGTGTTGCTTGTGAATCTGTTTTCGTTTGGATTCAATTCATCCGAGCATTTTGGAATTTAGAGTTTTAATTTTGAAATTTAGTGTGCATGCAACCTGTTTGATTTTGGGTATATGTGAGATACATGGTACTTATTAGTAGGCCTGGGCTCCGACTCCGACGGAGTCGGAGTGCTCGTTTCCGACCTCCGACTCCGACAAGAGTCAGAGCCAAATTGGAGCTCCGACTCCGACTCCGACTCCGAACTGGAGTCGGAGTCCGACTTCGATCGGAGGAGGTCGGAGCTCCGACCTATGATCGGAGCTCGACGTGCGCTCGACTTCCGCTCGACATGTCGCTCGAGCTCGACGTGCGCTCGACGTGGTGCTCGAGCGGAACTCTTCCAGAGAGGTTCGCTCGACTTCCGCTCGACATGTCGCTCGAGCAGAACTCTTCCAAAGAGGTTCGCTCGACTTCCGCTCGACATGTCGATCGAGCCAATATTCAATACAACGTGCGCTCGACACCTTGCTCGAGCGCAAGTGTTCAATAAAAAAAATTTCGGAGTCGGAATCGGAGCTTCTTGGAGCTCCGACTCCGACTTCGACTCCGAATAGATATTCGGAGCTACTCCGAATTCCGATGACTCCGACTCCGTCCGTCAGAGTCGGAGTCGGAGCGGAAGTCGGACGGAGTCGGAATTTTTGAAATTTTGCACACCCCTACTTATTAGTACTGTTAATCCGGTGCAGACCCGGATACCAGTGTATACCCGGACCGGACCCGGGGCCGGGGTGTCAAATGCGGTCCGGGTACCAGCCAGGATTAACATGGGTAAGAACCCCAGGCCGGTACCCGAAGTAATCCAGGTTTTTAAAACCCAAAAATCTGATACCCGAACTTACGGCAGTGTGTCATCAGCCTCAAAATTCATATTACGTCGTAACGTCGGAATCTAAGAAGGGGCTAGTGGCTGAACAACCGGACATAACCAAGCATACAAGGCTCTCACTTTGGAGTTCGGAAATAACAAAGCACAATCAGTTCCTGTGGAGAAATAGATTCCACCTCCATCTCACCGATCCGCCCCCACTTGGGCATCCCCACCCTTTCTTACACTCCACTCAGATGCAAGACTTGTTCCACCATCCTCAACCCCTTCTCGCGTGCGTGGACTTGGCCGCCAAGATCTGGATCTGCCCCTTCTGCTACCAGCTCAACCACTTCCCTCATACTCCCTGATCTCCAAGACCAACACACCGGCAAGCTCCATGAGCAGTATAGTATTGTGCAATATTTCCTCCCACAAAATTCTGACCAGCATTTCTGTCATTCTCTGCTCTCGCCCGTGTTTTTGTTCATGTTTGATACTTGCATGATTGACGAGGAGATGATATTCATCAAATCAACAATAAAGCGTGACATTGGAACAAAGAAACAAGCCAGAAACCTCAAACCAGAATACCCACAGTGTTTTTAGTACAGATTGAACAAAAAATGAAAGAGCTAGTGTGACTGAAAACAGAAGGTGAATGTGTGCAAGAAGGAGAGAGAGAGAGAGAGAGAGAGATAGAGCCGGTTAAAGTTATAAGTTGCTTGAAGTTTCAAGAAACGAGCAAATTAAAAAAAAAAAAAAAAACATCTTCCCTCAAACACCATTTATGAGGTCTACACTCTGCACAATATACACATTCCCCATGAAATAGCTAACCAGCCACCATCAAATAAATAAAGAAATAAAATATGCCCTAAAACACCATTTTGTGAGGTGTATACTCTTTGCACGATGTACGCATTGTCCATGAAATAGTTAACCACACAAAGTTACCAATTCACAACCCAAAACAAAACACAAAAAAAAGGTAATCCTTATTCCCAGAACCCCAGTTGGGCCATCATCCACGGTTGCTCATCTGATGCCTTAAGATATAAAACCTCGTTTCTTTCATTTTCTCTACAAAAGCCATAGAGAGATAGAATACATATATTCAATTGTCAGATGTATATATATTTATTATATGCATGTAGGACGAGGGTTGAATCGGGATCTTTGGTGGAGTCGACCATGGACGACACTGCTATCGTAACAAAGCCTAGGAGCCTCCACCCCCTTGCCAAAACGTGAAGAGAATGAGATGGTCGACGACGAAGACGAGTGCAACATGGAGGTCTGGGAGACAATTAGCCAGAGCTTTTTCACGAGATTAACGGCAACATGTCGAAGATTCTTTTGTATTTGCTCCTATCTATCGGTCAATTTCCCCAACATTGTTCGGCAATGGCAACTAGACTTGTTTTAAATCATAACAATTGCAAAATCCAGTACCCAGGTCCCATACCTGTAACCGGTCCGTGCAGGGACGGGTTGGGAGATGCAGTTTCCGGACTGGATTTTCCGGACCTGATAAAATCCAGGCCTGAAAATGCATCTGGAATCCAGTTATCCGGGTTCCGGACCGGACCAGGAAAAACCTGGCCTAGTTGAACAGTTTTAGTACTTATTTTATATTTTCCTGGCAGATTTTGAGGGAATAGTTTTGCAATAGGTTATGACAGTGTATGACTATTTTGAACGTAATAATGATACTATCGCGTTTGTATAATGTAGCTACAAGGTTTCAATCTTGGAATATTGTAGATACTTTTGCTACTATAGATGACCTGGTACTCCATCCCAAATGACATGTCACTAAAATTGCTTATGTAAGAACTAATTTGTACCGACATGTAACTGACAAACTGTGATATGATGGGACTATTTCGTGTTTGTACTCCATAGCTACTTTAATATTACTCATCAATATTTTAAATTTGATTTCTGAAGCACTTAAACGAGTGGCTACACTAACGTTTTCAGGATTATGTGTCTCCCTAGTGTGCATGACATTAATCACACTTTCGACCTATTCTAGTTAGGTGGGGTTGAAGAACACATTTGTCACACATTAGATGGAATGTTTACGGTTGCAGAGATTTAGGCTTGAAATGTCTGAACTACAAGAACAAATATCTCTAGAACCCCAATTTTGTGATTGATGACTAATGAGAGAGTCTCCATTAATATACCATATTGGCATAGTGGTAGAGTGCCGCCTATTACCCCGAGGAAATATGTAGACGTGATTCAATTCCCAGAGGAAATGTACATTTGGCCTATAAAATAAACGTAACCAATTAAGCACAATGTTGTTTCTATGAGCAAATAGTCAAAGTAGGGAATGCTATATGTGCTACTCATTTTTGTTCCTAGTTTTACTTATCAAAAAAATTTTTGTTCCTAGTTCATGTTTATGAGGATAGATAAATGATATGCGATGCATGCAACCTACGTGTACACTTCCTTCTAATCCAAGGTAAAGAAGGATGGATATTGATTGTCTTGATAATTCAGTCGTGTCCTTGTATGCTTGGATTGGAAGATAAAATGAATATAAGAGACTCTTTTAGCTGGACTTCAAAATATATCAAAATAAGAACACAAAGTCATAGGAACCTCCTAGTTGCAAGAGGAATTATTTGTATTCAGTTATATTTAAGGTGAAATTTTTCCTCTTTAGGTTAAGTTCCTGTGTTCATTTTCCCTTTTAATTAATTTTAATGGTCACGTCAAAACATATGTAAAAGTAAAATCATTGTCGCTAATTGAATTATAGGTCCAGTTCCATCCATTTTTGTCAAGCCAATTCTCTGTGGCAGGGAGGTGGAAAATCCCTCCCTCAATCTTCAGAGCAAGGATTAGAGAGGAAGAACTTCATAATAATGGAGAAGTGTTTTCCCAAAATAAGTGCCTTAGTTCTTGTTCATATTTTTGGTCCTCAAATCAACGTGTCCTCTTTCTTTCTATTGCTGGGTAAGTGGATTGTGGGACAAGGGGGGAGCAGTATTTGCTTTTGACTGATAGAAAGCATCTCTTTTGTTCCTCCTGACTGAACCTGCCAAAAAATCACAATAGAAAAAGTTGTTATTGCTATCTATCAAAAAACGAAGAAGTTATTGCCAGGAGAGTAGCAACAGAGACTTCTCTATCTGAAGCAGCGGCTTTGTTGTTGACTTCCTCATAAATTTCTTTTTATTTATAGCATGTGATTGTTATGCTAGAACCCTTGCTGGCTTTGTTAGACTACGAGTCCACTTTCTTGGGCTTTTGCACCCTATTTGTTTCTAAATGCATTTGCTTTCAGGTTCTTGTCCAGGAAGGATATCCAGCTCCTTGTAGGGTTCGGATGCCCAAGCATAGACAGGAAAGTTGTCAACTCAGGGAAGCGTCTGAGAGCACATGTTGGCATTGATGAAGGAAATGTATGTCCTTTCAGTTTCCCAATTTTTACCTCCATGTGAATCGGTGTGATTAAGTTAATAAAGTCAATGTCTTTTATTCCGTAAACTTCAAAATCTTTTATTACTGGTTACTTTGAATCCAACTTATGTTTCTCTTAAAAAGATACCAGTATGATCAGTACGCATTTATTACATCTAATATGAATCAAAATTTTAGTAGGTTTGTAGCTCCTGCAATTTAAGGGGAGACTGTGAGAGGGCGTATGTGAAGGCACGTCAAGATGAAAGTGGGCGAACTGTGGATGTCATGCGCATCTTGTTAACGTATGGGCTTGATCGAATTACTGGTACAGTGGTGAACAAGCTAGGTTCAAACAGATTACTTACAGAATCAGTGAGAAGGCTGCTGAAGGAAATGGTAGAATATAGTAGCACCAAGGAACTTGACACTGATCTACCTAAGGCCACACCCTTGAAAAGAGCCGCATCAGCACAAGACCATTCCAGGCCCCCAGAAAAAGCCCACATAAATGTCCCAATGAAGCAAGGAGATTGGATTTGTCCCAAGTAGTTTGATTTCTGCACTTACACTGATTTAAAATCTCTCTTTCTCTCTCTGTATGTATATATATATATATATATATATAATATAGATGTATATATTTACAGTGTTTCACCCTTCTTATTTTTTGTTTATAGATGCAGCTTTATGAATTTTGCAAAAAACATCAAGTGCTTGCGTTGTGATGATTTATTCCATGAAAGACTAAAGCAACTGCGTGAGGTTCAGGATCATCTTCCATTAACGAAGGGGGATTGGATATGTGACAAGTAATGGCTTTTCAGGTTATATAACTTTGGAAACTTTATGGTTCTTTCTGATTAAGATGATATTTTTACAGATGCAATTTCTTAAATTTTGCCAAGAACACAAGATGTTTGCAATGCAAAGAGAACCCTCCAAAGCGGCAACTTAATCCTGGGGAGTGGGAGTGTGACTCGTAAGTTCTCTTCCTAATGCATTCTCTTTCATTCTTTGAAGTCAGTGCTATTCTTTGAAATGGTTCAGTTTTTCCTCGAATATTTTAAATCCAGTAAGGAATCTGTCATTGTTGAAGGTGTAACTACATCAACTTCAGAAGAAACATCGTATGTTTGAAATGTGACTTCAGACGGCCAAAAGCATTCAATGCTTCAAATCCCTCCAATCAACCTCAACAAGATAATGGAGGCTATTGTAATAAGAGTGAAATGAGTTTTATCAGAGCTAAGGCCAATGTTAACGATCAGGCATCTGTTGGACGAAATAGAAAAAGTCAAGAAATGGGTTCAAATATATGGAGATTTGTGGACGATTCCAGCGATTATGTTAACAAGAGGGAAATGAGTATTGTCAGGGCTAAGGCCAATGTTAACTATCAGGCTTCTGTTGGAGGAAATAGAAAAAGTCGGGAAACTGGCTCAAATATGTGGAGATTTGTGGACGATTCCAACGATTATGCTTGCTCAAGCGCGTGTAACGAGGATTCTGGATTTCTAGATTTTCCCATTTCTGGGGGTAAGAGTGATTTGTCTCAAGATGAACAAAGGAGAGAAAAATGGAAGTTGGAGATGCTGCAGAAGAGAAAAGACACCATAACGGCAAGCCCAGAAGATGATGAATTTAGGTCTGCAAATTTTCCGAGAAAGCTGGATTTCCCCGAGTCAACTGATGATGAAGAGCTGGCTGAATGGTTTGGGCATGGGAAGACTGAGAGAAAGGCTTGTTCCACTACCTGATCAATTGCAAGATTGATTGAAGATAAAAGCATTGCCTCCAGAGAACATGGTGATTTCAGGAAACTAGGTGTGCACTACAAGGCAGATTTTCTGGTTAAAAAGTGCTGGTAAAGCCTTGATCCTTCTGCCTTGTTTGTAAAAGCAGGCCAAGATTTTGTGCGGTCCTGGCTTTTGGTGTTTCATGTGTCTGTAACCTGTGTGAATTTTGCTGCGCTGTAGTAGTTTTGACTCTGAGGTAATTCCATTTATCGAAAAATGGGGATTCATAAAATCTCTCGCACATCATCTTGGAGAATTCTCGCTGGCCAAGGCAACGGAAAGAACAACCATTGAAAAAAAAAAAAGAGTAACAAAAACCCTACAATAATCAGCCGACATTACCATTGGGCATTGTAAAAATTATAACGTGTGACGACCAAAGCATTATTCCAGGATACAAATTACGTTGCTCTTGACATCCCATAAACTTGCCCCTGATTTGACTCACTGATACTGATACAAGCAATACAACAAGAACAAGAGGAACAATAGTTACATTGAAGATAAGGAATCCTCCCGTTGTTGATACCCAAACAACCCCCTCTCCAAGACCCAGTCTTCTATCATTGCCTGGGAACTCAAAGGCTGGTCGGTAGGCACAAGATGCCCAGCCCCCAACACTACAACATGACTCAAACTCCCCCTATTCCTCACGTACCCAGCAAGCGCTCCACTCACCTTCCAAACCTTCCTCTCTGTCATTAAAAACTCCTCAATTCCATCCCAATTCATCGTTTTCATCCAAGCCTCCGTTGAAACCACACCATCCCTCAAATCAAAATGCCCTTGATACAACAAAACCTTGCTTTTCTTCACCAAAAACTCCACCATATATTTCACACTCTTCATCACATCCTCGTGCAATGCGTCCCCCACAACATCGCTGCATTCCTCAAAAAACACAGATTGGTTCGCTCGCAAGGCCCTCTTCACCTCATCCTTTTGTAAAAACTGGGTAACCAACTCAGTTTGGTAAGGAACTTTCCTAGTAAAATCATACAAAGTGGCCAATCCTGTCATGTTTTGCAGCAAACGCAAGACCCCACTCCTAGCGTTTGTTGCCGCCGTCCAATTCCTTGATTTGGTCAGTCTAACTGCCTCCAATTGCGCCTTCTCCAGCTCACCCTTCTGTTTCTCATCGATCAGACCAGAAAAGTAAGCATTTACAGCATGAGTGGCCACTTGTGTCAAGGGGTCCGTTAATCCGTTTCCGATAGCAACGCCTGCTAAGTTCACCTGCTCCGACACCGGCAACTGAGCATTCTTCTTGAGAATATAGTAACCAATTGCAGGAACATACTTCCCCGCATAGCTCTCACCCGTAATATAAATTGGACGAAACTTAAACTGCGGGTCTAATTGAAGAAAAGAGGTGATCGCAGCAAAAAGATGCTTGGCAACAGTGTATTGGCCTCTTGGGATTTCTTCGGGCGTAGAGGCAATACTAAAACCGGTTCCAATCGGATTATCGAGGAAAAGAAGGCCGAATTTGCGGTTCCAAGAACCTAAATTTGGTTCAAGAACAAGGGGGTCGTTCCGGGCTTTGAGAAAGTTTACACGCCAGGGGCCGAGCTCGAGGAAGTTGCCGATCATGGAGGAGCAGCCAGGGCCACCCTGGAGCCAAATAACAAGTGGGATTTGGGAGAGCGATGAAAAGGGTTCCTGGACTTCATAGAAGGCGTAGAAAATGGCGGAACTGGTGGCTGGATTGACGGGGAGGTAGCCTGATTTGGTGGGGAGGGCTTCATCGGGAAAGGAAGGGGGTGAAGCTGGAATTTGGTGGAAGAAGGAGAGGGAGATGAGGAGGAGGAGGAGATTGAGGGCACGGCGGACTGTTGACTCCATTAAGGATGAGTGAGGAGGCAAGGAAGACAGAGCAGTGGTTGTGGCCCTGTGGGTTGTTAGTGGAGTTGAGAGCTACAGCTGACAACCTTTTTGTTTTGGGCCCTCAATTCAATCAGCTGAGACAGGAGAGTTTTGGAGGAATCAGATTCTCTAGGGAGTCGCGAACCTATATCATCTTCTGGTCATCCCGGGCTACTATTACTTACTTTTAATTATCAAAAAATAAAAAGAATGGACGGGATGTGTTTTAAAAAGTGACACGTAAGATAGATGATATTTTTATAAAAGATTCTATTCATTATCTCTATATATTATATATTTTTTTCTCTTATTAATTGTGTAGTATATAGATGATAAGTAGAAGAATTCAATAAATTTAAGAAAAATAAAATAAAAAATAATTAAAAAAAAGTATAATATATTGTATGTGAGAATAATAAATAGCAAAACTCTTTTTTTATATAATATGAATTGCAGGTTTGTAGCAAGTATTTATACATTGAGTCATAACACATAGGATGCACAATTTCTATAACACTTAGCCACCACTCAAACTGTTTCCAAGAAGAGCACATTTTATTATATTCTTCTCTCTCCTCTCATGAAGAGAGGATGAAGTGAAGTTTTAGGGGGACCACAATTTTGTAGTGGGAGGCAGGTGGTACATAGTTGGTGTGTAGCGGATATTATGGTAGCACACAGTGGTTGTAGTAGGAGAAAGGTTACGGTGACATTACTGGAGCCTAAAAACGTGGTGGTAGAACAGAAAATTTCAGGGGGACTTTGTTCGAGTTGTTAACAGAGTAGGAGGAGGGTCTAGTGTGGAAGGAGAATGAACGAGGTAGAAGAAAAATGGGAGAGATTCTGATTGACGGAGGAGGAAGGGGAAGCAATAGCCATTAACAAAACTGTTACAGAAGAAATCCAATTTAAAGGGGAGTGTAACTTGGTGGGAAGGGTATGTATGGAGAGAAGTATTAGAAAGGAAGTGCTAGAGACAACAATGATGAAAGTTTGAAGAGTCAGTAAGCAAAGTTCGTTGAGCTGGGGAATAATGTGTTCACACTTACTTTTGCTAATCATGTAGATAAGCAAAAGGTATGGAGTGGGAGACTATGGCTGTTTGATTCACACTTGCTAGCACTGAAACCGTTTGAGGAATTCACACCACCTCAGAGTCTGAAGTTTGAACATGAGAGGTTCTGGGTCCAAATGCACGATATGCCTCTGGTTTGTATGGATGAAGACCATGGGAAGCAGATAGGGAAGACTATTGGCAAGGTGGAGGTTGATGTGAAGACAGATGGGAGTGGATGGGGTAGATTTCTAAGAATTCAAATCAGTTTACAGCTTCACAAACCTCTAGCTAGAGGTCAATATATTATTGTGAAAGGAGAAAAGCTGTGGATTCCTTTAAGGTATGAGAAGTTACCTAGAATCTGTTTTGCTTGTGGCTATTTGGTTCATGGAAGTAAGGGATGTGAGAGGAAAGGAGAAGGGAAGGATCAATATGGGTTGTGGCTAAGGGTTGAGGGCTGAGGCTAAATTAGGCTACAAAGTGAAGGAAAGAAAGGGTTATAAAGACACAGGAAGGACAGCTAGAAGCTTTCATACAAATATGGAAGAAAAGGGAGATGAGGAAGGCACTAATAAAGATGGGGGGAGGAAATCAATGAGGGCATGTTATCTGATATGGTGAGAGGAGAAAATGAAGGGGTTGGGGGATAGTGTAGTGTAGGGGAAGAGGTGGAGGTTGTGAAGGACACTCAGGTAGTAGAGGTGGAGTATGTGAAGGAAAAATCAATGAAGGCTAGGAGAGGGTGGAAGAGGAAAGCTAGAGAGAAGGGGCAGGTTGTTGTTAAAACGGGAGGCTGCTTAACTAGAAAAAGATTGAAAGATGAGGAGGAGGAAGGAGAGTGTGTGAGTGGGAAGCATAAAAAAGGAAGACTGAGCAAGGACAAAAGAATGGTGGAATTTTACTAAAATTTGGCAGAGGCTGTTCAATAGCCCTGCCAATCGAAATTCTAAGTTGGAACTGCCGAGGGCTTGAGAACCCTCGGACAGTTCAGGACCCCTATCATTTGGTGGAGGAAAAGAGACCCGATATAGTCTTCTTGATGGAGACTAAATTAAGAGCAGAAAGGTGTAATCGATTGAAGAAAAAACTAAAGTGTGAATGATATTTTGTAGTGGAGTCAGTAGGGAGGAGGGCTGGATTAGCACTCTTATGGAACAATTTGGTAAAGGTCGAAGTTATGAACTATACACAGAGGCAAATAAATGTGTGGATTTCAGAGGAGGAAGATAAGGGTGGTTGGATGTTGACAGGTTATTATGGGCAACCAAAAACTATAAAGAGGGTTGAAGCTTGGGATTTCTTTGAGTCTTTAAGGCCTAAGGGGAATCAAGGGTGGTGTGTAATATGGGATTTTAATGAAATTACAACTCATGATGAGAAGGTGGGGGGAAACTCGAGACAGGAAAAACTGTTGGAGAGGGTCAGGATGGCTTTGGAGAAAGGGAATCTTTCTGATTTAGGGTGTAGAGGGAACAAGTTCACATGGAGCAATAAACATGAGGATGATACATTTACCAAAGAAAGGTTGGATAGGGCAGTGGCCAATCCAAGCTGGGCACAAATGTATAGAGATTACTGGGTGGAGGTTTTAGCAGGAAGAAGTTCAGATCACATGCCATTGCTATTGATTCTGTGTAAGGAAGGAGGAACAATTGGAGAGGCAGGAAAGTTTTTAGATACGAAGCTTGTTGGGCTAAGGAGGAGGATTGTGAAGAAGTGATTAGAAGGGTGTGGGATAGAAGTGAAGGAAGGGGTGAGCATACAAAGAATTTCAAAAATCTGTTGGAAAATTGCAGCAAGGCACTTGTGAAGTGGAATGATCAGAACAAAGTGGATAGGGTGAAAGATATTAAAGAAAAGACTGACTATCTAAAAAAGCTACAAGATGAGGAGAGTAGGCACAATTCAGCAGAGATTAAAAGGGTGCAAAGGGATGTTGGGATCATGCTTGAGAAAGAGGACGTGAAGTGGAAGCAAAGGGCAAAAAGGAATTGGTATGCCTCGGGTGACAGAAATATCAAATTCTTTCACGCTTGTGCAAACCAGAGAAGAATGAAGAATATCATTAATCAAGTGAGGGATGACAAGGAAGAGTTTTCAGAAGTCATGTGGAAGTTGATGAAGCTTTCAGATCTTATTTTGAAAAGTTGTTCACTACCTCAAACCCAAGTCCAGCTGCTATGGATGAGTGTCTGCAAGATGTGGTACCTTGAGTGACAGAAACAATGAGAAGACCCTTTTGCATATTGGAGATAGAAGCTGCTATTAAAAGTATGGCTCCTTTGAAGTCATCAGGCCGCTATAGTTTTGGTGCTTGTATCTACCAAAATCATTGGGCAACAGTGGGTGATAAGGTGTGTTTGACAGTACTGGACCTGCTAAATGGTAAAATCTCTTTCAACTCAATTAACCATACTTTTATTGCTTTGATTCCCAAAACAAAGGACCCTAAGTTGGTAACTAAATATAGGCCTATAAGCCTTTGTAATGTCATTTACAAGATGGTGTCCAAAGTGATAGCTAACAGACTCAAAGAAGTGATGTCAGTAACTATTTCAACCAACCAAAGTGCTTTTATTCCTAGTAGGATTATAACTGATAATGTAATGGTGGCTTATGAGATATTACACTCGATGAAGGTGGGGAAGAAGGGTAAAGAAGGCAGTATAACTATCAAGTTGGATATGTCCAAGGCATATGATAGGATAGAGTGGCCTTATGTGGGTGCTGTTATGAAAAGGCTCGGGTTTTGTGATGAGTCGGCAGATTTAATCATGAAGTGTATTAGCTCAGTTTCTTTCTCAGTGTTGATCAATGGCAAACCTGGAGCTATAGTGCATCCTTCAAGGGGGCTTAGACAAAGGGATCCACTATTCCCTTATCTATATATCTTGTGTGCATAGTGGTTGAGCTCCTTATTCAATAATTCAAATCTTAAAGGGGATACAAGGGAAATTTCAGTAGTAAAAAGATGTTTAAGAGTAAATCACTTGCTCTTTGCAGATGATTGTATCTTGTTTGGAAGAGCTTGTGTGGAAGAATGGAGGAAGATGCAAGGGTTATTGCTTAAATATGAAAAGGCATCGGGTCAGTTTTCGAATAAGGATAAGACATCAATGATTTTTAGTTCTAATACACTTCTGGAAGACAGAAGAAAGATTCTATTGGAATGAGGTGCTCTTGTGCAAGGTAGCTATGAAAGATACTTGGGTCTGCCTACTATGGTAGGTAAATCAAAGTATAATACTTTTAGAAGTATAAAAGAAATAGTTTGGCAAAATATTAACAATTGGAAAAACTTTTTCCTTTCGGGGTCTAAGAAGGAAGTAATGATCAAAACTGTTCTACAAGCAATCCCTTCTTACACCATGAGTGTCTTCAAGATGCCAAAAAGACTGTGTAAAGAAATTAATGTGATGCTTTCCAAGTTTTGGTGGAAAAATCAGAAGAACTCGAATGGCATCGAATGGAGAAGTTGGGAGAGAATGAGTTAGTCAAAAAGGGATGGAGGATTGGGATTTAGAGATCTAGCCAATCTTAACACAGCACTTCTGGCCAAACAAGTATGAAGAATCCTTCTAAATCCCTCTTCTATGGCTACTACTATTTTTAGAGAAAAATATTTTAGAAGCACATCTCTACTGGAAGCAAAATTGGGTAGAGCCCCATCTTAGATATGGAGAAGTGTATGGAGTTCACTTGGACTGCTTAAGGAGGGACTAAGATAGAGGGTGGGAAATGGGCAAAAGATCAATATATGGGGTAAAAGGTGGTTGTCAACACCATATTCATTCTGTGTACAAACTCACAATCCTTCTCTAAATTCTTGTACAAAGGCTAAAGATCTGATACATGAAGAGAGGAAAGAATGGAATGAGGGTCTTATAAAATCAATATTTTTAAAGGAACAGGCTGAGCAGATATGTAGTATTCCTTTAAGCAAGAGGATTGTGGAAGATAGATTGATTTGGGGTCCATCAAAGAAATGCATCTATAGTGTCAAGATTCCTTACTATTTGGAGGAATCGAGGAAAAGAGATTTATTGGGGGAATCTTCAGAGCAAAATGTACAGGAAAAGAGTTGGAAGAGCATTTGGGAATTGAAAATTCTTGGTATAACAAAAAAATTTCTATGGAAGGCAGGGAATAACCTTTTAGCTACCAGGAAAAATTTGCTGTCTAAGAGGATTGTTGAAGATGCTAGGTGTCATATTTGTTTACAAGAGGAAGAAACAATTATGCATGTCCTATGGCAATGCCATGCTGCGAATGATGTATGGTCAGAGGCTGTTAAGTCAGTTCAGAAATGGAGAGTAGGAGAAGGGGATCTACTTGGGTTACTGGAAGAGTTGGCAGAGAAACTTACACAGGCCGAGATGGAGGAAACTGCTGCAATAATGAGAGGGTTGTGGCTTAGGAGGAACACCTTTGTGTTTTAAAATAAATTACTAAGCCATAACAATGTTATTAGAGCAGCAAGAGATAGTTTGGAAGAGTATCAGATAATGTGCAGATGACAGAAAACAGAAGTAGAGCATAAGGGTTGGATCAGAGATGGAAACCACCAAGTGTGAATTGCCTTAAGGCCAATTGGGATGCAGCTTTAGATGTGAAGTTAAGGAGGGTGGGATTAGGGGTGATAATCAGGAATGATAAGGGGGAGGTGATGGCAGCTTGTTGTGATTCGAAAAGTTATGTGGAACAACCTGCTATAGCCGAGGGATGGACACTGAGGAAAGCTATGGAATTATGCAAGGATATAAGTTTTAACAGACTGATTCTGGAACGGGATGCTTAGGTTGTTGTTAGTGCAGGGTTATATTGAAGACCTTTCTTATTTTGGCAGCATCATTGAAAACTTGAAGTTTTTGTTAAAGGAGTGGCCTAACTGGACAGTGAAGTATATGCATAGAAACACAAATATAGTTGCACACAAACTAGCTAAAGAAGCAATACACGTAGGATAGAAAATATTTGGATAAAAGATATTCCAGTTTTTATATCGGATTGTTTACAGAGAGATAATTCATTGTAGACAATGATATATGAATGAAAGAGGAGGTTTTATTTAAAAATAAAAAATAAAAAACCGTCTCCAAGATCATTTCCATCTGTCTTCTGTAATCGATCTTTAACCAAATTTTAGAATACAAAAACATGAAAAGTAAAAAAATATGAACCGTGTAAGCTATATTCGATTCTCTAAATTAATTTTTGATTTTAGAATTGTTATAGTTGCTAGGCCTCTGCAAAAAGCCCAAAGACAAGGCCCACCCGAAAGACCTGATAGACCCATCCGATAAAATCGGTTTAGATTACATTGTTGTCGGGTCGGATCGGGTCGGATCCAAACCCAGATTGTATTGGCCGGGTTGCAGCCCTAATAGTTGCACCCGAAATCAACTATAACAAGCTTAATAATTCTTTTCATTTTTTTATGAATAATGCTAGATACTGTTATGGAGTGGATAAGTGGCGTGCAATCCTTTCGAAAAAGTATAGAGTTTACTATTAAAAAATTAGTTTTTCCTATGTGGATCCCATACTTATTTATTTTTTCAAAATCATTGTGCAGCGTTTGCACACTTCATGACATCAAATATCATTTCTCATTTTTTATTCTAAATTTATATTTATTTAGATATATTTGTTATTCTTACTCTTTCTTCAAAACTATAAGGGTGGCACTACAGCCACAAAGAATTTCTCCCCAATTCTCCCGACAGGTGTATTTCATTATTCTTTTTCTTTTCTTTTTTTTTCATTTTTAATGTATTTTTTAATCAACTTAATTATTTTTTAAAAACAAATTCACAACATCATTAAAAAAAACTTTCTTAATCACTAAGTAAAAAAAAAATGTCGTAACCCATTACCAAGACCCACTATTGTGACACTTAGCATTTTCCAAACTATAAACCATATTATAAAAATAAAATTTTCGTATTTTTGTTAATGTGGGGTAGATAATATTTTTATATCTTTCAATAATTTTAAAAAAAGTCATTTTTACGAAAAACTTAACTAATCTTTATTAACAAACATATATTTTCATGGTGCTATGTACGATTTCAATTCCCTAATAATTAGATACTTTATATTTTATATTTAGAATTTAATTATATATTTCAATTTCCTACTAATTTTTAAAATTTAACCGTCACAAAATATTACTGTTGAAAAACTTGAATTTTGTCAAAAAATTATATTATTCTTAAAAACATAATAATTTTAAAAATATCATGGTACCCGCAAAAAAATAATTTAAATTTTATTTTTCAAAATATTCGTTAGAGTAATAGTTCAAAACATAAGAAAAAAAGATAAAATAGTAAGTAGTTAAGATTGTAAAGGGAAGTGAGAGAAAAGAGAATAATAAAGAAAAATAGAGAAAAATTATTTTAATAGAATAGAGAAAGAATAAGAAGTGAGATGTAGGAGATTTTAGAAATATGAGTAAAATTTAAGAAAAAATTTAGGAAAATATCATTTTTAACTAAAATTTAGAAATAAAAATTTCTTAATCCCAAAGTGGATGTGCAGGCATTCGAGTTCGATTGAACTCCAACTACAATCTGCCACCTCTAAACGACTGTCGAGCCGATGGTTGGCCAAACATCTTTTTCTTTGTAAATTTGATCAAGTCCAATGTCTCCTATTTACTTTCATTGTGATAGTCAAGCCACATTGTCAAGAGTGTATAGCAAGTCGTACAATGGGAAATCAAGACATACAAGTCTTTGACATAATACTATGAGACAATTGTTAGAAGAAGACATAATCACAGTAGACTATGTAAAGTCAAGTACAAACTTTGTAGATCCTCTAACAAAGGGCCTAAATAAGGATCTGATTCTTAAAACATTGTTTGAGATGTGTCTAAAACCTATGGAATAGATCACTAAAAGATGGCAAACCAACCTAGACTTGGAATTCTAAGTTCTAGGTTCAATGGAAAAAATAAAGTCTTATTAATGATGGTAATAGCACTGAATTAGACCATCATTAAAAAAAATTATTTTTGGTGCTAGTCCTGCAGTGAAAAGGAAAGGTTACGCATAACTCTTAGTCAGTTCGCATAAAAGGTGTTTTTTATGCAGGAGCACCTAGAAGAACTATACCTATGTGAGTGTAAAGTTAGGCCACTTTTGTCGGGGTTTGGTAAACCGCCTATAGCACTTATGAAGTTGGGATAACGCGTATGGCCTTTAATGCGCGGCTATAAAAGAACAATAGAAATATGTGTTGATATGTGTTGGTTTTCTAATTTTATCACAAGATATGATAGTTCAAAGATATCATGTCTACTATCATATTGATAAAGTTTTGAGAATCATACACAAGCTCAAACCCAAAAGGTACTTACATTTAAGTGTCAACATATAATTTTAATAGCAGGTTTTTTTAAAAACTATTATTTATTATTTGAAATATGTGGGGGAATGTTGGATTATTTCAAATTCCCTCCAATTTGACTTTGACTTCTTTTGAAGTTTCCCTCCAGTGTGATTTTTTGTTAGTCCCACATTGGAAAGACAAGCAAACTTTTAGTGATTTATAAGTGAATGAGTTTCACAATATATAAATTAGAATATAAGGGTAGACACAAAATAGTAGTGTCCCGCACATGCGCAGGCATGCATGCACGATGCATTGATGCTTTAGACGCACTTAGCACTTATGCATCATCGCAAGTGACATAATTTTTTTTAATTCAAACGAAATTATGTTTCTTCATTTCTTGATAGTTTTTTTTAACTATCAATGAAAATTATTTTCACAGATTTCTGATAGAAACCATTTTATTTAAAATTTAAATGAAAAAATACAACTGTTCTGCTATTACATCTTTTGAAAGTTCTAAGATTAGTGTTCAGAATTTACAATCTGCACACTATATAAATTGTGTTGTATCTTGATGACAAGATTGCTAGATTCTCTTTTGCATAACTCATTTTCGTGAGTAGGAGGCAATATTTTTCTAAGAGATAGATTAACAATCGCCTCACTATCATCTACTCTTAAATCTCTGTTTGATTTTGTAACAGCTCACAATTAAAAATTAATTTTTTCATATAAGTCTCACATTTATCCATTTTTTCAAAATGTGTGCAGTGGAAATACACATGTTAAGACTATTTAAGTCATGTTC
The DNA here is from genome assembly GCA_961763995.1 of Juglans cinerea. NCBI lineage: Eukaryota > Viridiplantae > Streptophyta > Magnoliopsida > Fagales > Juglandaceae > Juglans > Juglans cinerea. The sequence continues at coordinate 28,867,236 of CAUIVZ010000003.1, forward strand.
CTAATATTTATTATTTATTTAATATTTCTCGAAATATTTATTCAGACAACAATAAATGTTGTTAAGTAAACTTTATATTTATATCTCCTCGAGTTAAACTCTCAAGTGGGAGCCAATCATTTTTCTTTTTGGATTGAACATCTGGAGTCAATCTTCTAGACAAAGAAAAAAACATTGTAGGACTTTCAACAGCTATTTGCCTTTGTGTCAGCTGTGCCAAAGTGGAGGTATTATCTGTTGGAGAGGTTTGTGGTCAAAACTAACTAACAAAACCTCAAATACCTAATAGACCAAAAGGTGGGAACTCCTCTACAGCAAAAATGGATATCCAAGCTAATTGGTATGATTTTATTGTGGAATACAGAAAGGAGACAGGAAATAGGGTTGTTGATGCATTCTTAAGAAAAGGGTAGGAAGAAAATACTACCCTTATGTTGATCACCTTCCCAACAGTTGACAGGATAAAGAATTTGAAGGCAATCTATGCCATTGACTAACAAGTGCAAACTCTTATCTCCCTCCTTCAAGAAGTCAAGCTGAGTAGTGACTATGCATTAAGGGCAGGCTTACTTACGTACAAAAATAAGTTGTTTATTCTCAGAATGAAGAGTTAAAAAACATGCTACTATAGTTAGCACATAGCAGTCCTTGGGGAGGTTATTCTGGGTATGACAAGACCATATAGAGGGTTGGGAGGGATTTCTATTGACCAAGACAAAAAATGATGTGAAGAGATTTATTAGGGGTTGTGACCTATGTTAAAGGGTTAAAGCCGCTAACACTCACCCAAGTGAATTACTACAACCACTCCCCATACCGTATCAACTTTGAACCCACATCACCATGGATTTTGAGGAAGACCTATCCAATTTAAAAGGGTTTAGCAGCCTGTGGGTGGTGGTTGACAGATTCACAAAATACAATCACTTTTAAACTCTCAAACACCCTTACTTAACCAAGGATGTGGTTGATCTCTTCCTCAGGACTCGAAGCTACACAGGTTGCCTCAGTCAATAATGTCTGACAGAGACAGTGCCTTCACCAGCCATTTTTTGCAAGAGTTTTTTTCTTCTCCAAGGAGTTCAGATGTCACTCAATACAGCTTACCACCTCCAGACAGATAGTCAAACAAAGGCTATAAACAAGACCTTAGAGAACTACCTACGTTGATTCACAAGCGTAGACCAAGTGATTGGTCCTTATGAATACCACTGACCGAGTGGTGGTACAACTCTACCCCACACATGTAAACTAAAATCACCCTTTCGAGGCTCTCTATGGCTATCTCCCTCCTAGGCTACTAGATTATGTACATGAACAATTAAAATGGAAGCTGTGGAAGCCACTGACTAGATCTCCAAGATACTTCAACACAACTTACTCAATGCACATAATCGTATTAAAAAGTACTCTTAACTTGAAAATGAAAGATCAAGAACTCACATAAGGGTACTAGTTTACTTGAGGCTCCAGCCATATTTCCTCTCCGTCTTGGACCCGATGTCATTTGATGAGTCCTTTGACAATGCCCAAACCCTAGATTTTTTTTCCTTTTTTTTTGTTTTTGTTTTTTTGTGTTTAATAATCGGCAACAAATAAAATAAGAATTTATAAATTCATATTAAGGCATGGATATTAATTTGATAGGAAGGATTTTTTTGTTTTTTAATCTCAAAAAGTAAGAATTTACTATGTTGATGTTGGAATTGACCAATCACAAGGTATTTCCACATTTGATAAATCAAAACGAAACTAGATCCACGTTTGTTTTGAGTTCATTAGTAAAATAATAATAATATTATTCTAAGGCCTCTACACCATATATTATTTACATGATATAATTTGATTTGAGAGATATTTAAGTCACCTGAATTGTATGCTCTAGACAACCGACTTTAGAATATAATAAGACATTGTTTGGATTCAAAAAGCATCTCAACTCATCTCATTTAATCATTACAATTTTCTCCAATTTTCAAACAAAATACAATAAAAAAATTCATTTTTTTCAAATCCCAAAACAAAATAATATTTTAACAATATTTTATTCAACTTTCAACTTTCATCTCATCTCAACTCATTATCCAAATCTCCCTTCATAAAAAAATAACAACCAAAATAAAAATAGAAAATTATATATTTTGAAAACATATAATAAGAAAGAAATAATTTGAATGATTGGGCATTCTGGTCATAGTCTCGTAGAAGGATTGTAAATTGGCCGAAGGAAGATAATTATACTATACCTACCGATGGTTGGGTCTCGACATGGGTTCGACACATTTATTTATTTATTATTTAATGGTTAAGAAAATATTTTTTAATGATGTTGTGATTTTATTTTTTAAAAAAAAATATTTATGAAAAAGAAGAGAAATATACTTATCGGGACATTTTCTGGAGACATTCCTTTGGTAGTTGTAGTGCCACCCTTTTTCATAATTAATTTTAAAATATTTTTAAAAGGCGGTAAATATTCCGTTGCTAATGATTTGTACTTATTTTTAGAATTAAAAGAGTTAAAAAGAAATTCTTAAGACAAGCTATTACCACTGATCGCCAACTTTAGCATGCACAGTAAGTTTGACCCCTCTACTGTAGCCATCAATGGATCCTCACCAACCGAGCAACCCTTGTTCAACTCGGGAGTAAAATCACTCCCCACCGAATGCTCTCCCATCAGTCACTCAAGGGTTTCAAATCCTTCAACTGTTTGCAAGCCAATTTTTGTATAAAAGTATGATGGAGTTGGCGCTGCAGGGATCTACTCCAGGATTCCAGATCCCTTTTCCGTCGGCACTCAATACTGAGGCATAGAATAGACAGTGGTGACCAGCTTCAAGAACTAGCAGGCCCACTGAGGCCCATCAATCCAAAACCAACTAGTCAATATGGGAAAGATCTGGGCCCAACCAAATCAACCCATCGTCCAAGAAGTCCTCCAATCGCCCAACGTCCTGTACATAATGCAAGAGATTGAGAAGCCTTTTGCGGCACATTCGACCCAACCAAGCCAGAAGCAAGATCATGGATTCCGCCCATCAACAAGCCTTCCAATCACTCAGCAAGGAGAAATAAAAAGCACTAAAGCCGAACTGATTGTCAAAACAGAGTCAGCAACAAAGAGGTATACCATAGTGACCAATGAAGATAGTCAGCAAGCAAAACCGAAAGTGCAAAAAATATCCACGACCCCTCAGCTCAATCCAATGCGAGTGCCGCAAAACCGACCAAAGAGGATGAGCTATTGGCTCTTATGCTGCTGGAGATGCAAACAAAAGCTTCTGGAAAAATAAAAGAAACAAAAGAACATATCAGAGCCTTACCACAGGGCAACGCACCAACTTCCAGAAATTTCAAAAAAATTGACGAGGCGGCTCAACTATGCCTCCCCTTCTCCATGAAGACTATGGTATGGAATTGCAGGGATTTAGCCCGCCCCAAAGCAATCAGAAGTACAAGGACAAATATTATGCAGTATAATCCAAATGTTATATTTTTGTCGGGAACCATGGTGCCCACTAAACGCCCCTTATCCATTGTAAATAGTCTAAATTTTCATCATTTTGTACATTTCCCAACCTCGGCATAAAATGGAGGCCTTTTGCTATTATGTCGACTGGGTGAGAACCAGTATATGTTAATATGAATGTAATATCTATTTTAATTTACTTTAATCCTTCTAATCACCCTTGGCTAGCAACCTTTGTTTATGCTCCAACATAGTGGCAATACAAAGCAAAATTCTGGCCACTACTAGAATCAACTCAACTTTCTTTTACCAGCCCTTGTATATGCATTGGAGATTTCAAAGATCTCTTACATCAAACAAAGAAGATACGGGGTGCCCAGTAACATCTTCCTCAATTGGCAGACTAAAAAATCCGATGGCAACGCAAGGCTTAATATACATTGGCTATACGAGGCCACCTTCACTTGGACAATTAACCGTCATCGTAATGCTTTAATTAGAGAAAGGTTAGATTGTGGAATAGCAAGCCCGAAATGGAGACTACTTTTTCCAGATGCAACCATTCAACACCTCACCTCCTTGGCATCAGACCATCACTCACTTCTAGTCAACACGGCCAAAGCTAACAGGCGCGCAACATCTTTCAAATTTGAAGAATTTCGAACTCGAGAACCTTTAAGTCAAATAATAATCCAAGAAGCATAGTGCAAGCACTTCACTAGTAATCCAACATTCATTCTTTGCAGCAAAATTAAAGCCATCAATAGGGGTGTAACCAATCCGGTCCGGTCCGGTTTTGGACAAAATTTAGGACCGAACCGGTAGGTACTGGTTTTGCATTTTTCAAAACCGATTATGCACCAGTTATCCTCATAAACTGGTACCTCCAGTTTTACCAGTTTTCGATCTAGTCCGGTCCCGTTTTCCGGTATTTTTAAAATGTAAGTTTATCATTAAAGATCTGTTTATAAAAATTAAAAAAAAAAAACTGCTTTAAAAAGTCCAATTACGTTCAAAGCAAAATACGAAAAATAAATGAGACCCATTGCATAAAAATCATTAACAACCCAGTTTTGAATAAATGATTATTTCAAAAGGAACCATATTTTGTTTCGGCCATTAACAACCCTGTTAATCTTTTACAACCAAGCTTAGATTCTTAGGCTTTAGTCATGAAACTTTCTAAGAATCACAAAAACATAAATACAATCTATCAATCACACAAACATAATCTGTCAATCACAAAGATTTCGGATTCAAAAACTCTAATAACACAAACACAATCTGTCAATCACAAAAATCCTAAATTTTGAATTCAAAAACCCTAATAACACAAACACGATCACAAAACCCTAATGATTCATTCAGGTTTCAAAGTAATTTCAAATAACTTAAATAAGTGAAATGAAAAAAAAAATAATGAAAAATTACTGTGAGGAATCGAAGCCGTGAGCTCACGATATGTGCGACAGCCAGTGAGGGGAGGTGCAGTCTGTGCAGAGACTCAGAGAGTGAGGCAGAGAGATAGAGACGAGAGGGCATTGGGCAGAGACTGAGAGGCAGAGAGGCGAAGAGAACTTGAGGCAAACTGAGAGGCAGAGTCGTAGAGAGGCGGAGAGTGAGGAAGAGAGGGGCACCGACAAAGGAACTCGAGGATGCAATGGAGGCTGTTAGTGTTAGCTTGTTACGTGCAGCACAGTTCCTGGAGGGGGGGATCTAGGGTTTTTAAGGGAGGGGGTGGGAAACTGAAAGTAAAACTAAAGCCCTTCGGGGGGTAGGGGGTTTGGGGGGAACGAATTCAACGAAATCTGAGGGCTTGGGGGGAAACGACGATGTTTCTTACAATGATTTAATACCATATAATATATATATATATATATATATATATATATATATATAGTTATGGTGATTTAACCTATTAAAAAAAATTGTTATAGACTTATAGTGATTTAATATAACTATATATAACTATAGTCTATATTAGATTATTAATATAGCTATATATTTGTATTAGTTATATATTAGTGTAGCTATATAATATATTATACTATATAATAGTATTAATCCTAGACTATTAGTATTAGTATATATATTAGTTATAGCTATATAATAGTATTAATATTAGACTATTAGTATAGATATATATTAGGTATTAGCAATTTAGCATAGCTATATATTAGTATTAGTTATAGTGATTTAGACTATATATTAGTATTTGTTAATTGTTATGGTGAGTTTAATTTATTATAACTATATTATTGATAGTATAATAATACTATATAGTAATGTTATTAGTATATAACATATAATACTAAACTAATACAATACTAATATATTATACAGTATAATGTTATAATATATAACATAATATATTTAGTATTATATATATTATAGTCTAATATAACAATAACTAATATATATATAGTAATGCTATCTACTATATATAGTATATTGTTGTTGTTAGTATAGTAATACTATATAGTAATGCTATTAGTACATAACATATAACTTTTTTCTTCTGAGGAATAATATTTCTGACAAGTTTGATCTATCATGCTGACTAATTGGAAAAGTAGTAATCTAAACTTTCATTAATGAAACAAGATAAAGACTTAATGATAACTATAAATGATTTAAATCTTTTCTAGATTTAAGAAAAGATTTATTAAAACAGTGGGACATCGCGAATTCTTAATAAACGAAATTAAAACTATAAGATATCATTTGAGTATCCTTACTGTATAAAAAAAATAAAAAAATAAAAGTAAAAAAAAAATAGAGTAAAAATCATTGATACAGATTTTTACAAAGATAATCCATAGAAAAAAGAAGATGAAGTATATTGGGAGGCTTGTGTTGGTAAGTCATAAAAAATCCGATAGTCAGCCCATTCATGCTGGAAGGCTTTAAGGGTGGTCTTGGTAGTGTTCCCTCAAGTCCGTTTCTATCAAATGGTGGAAAAAATACAATTATGATTATATTTTAAAAATATTTTCAAAAATTACCAAAGCCTTAGAAGTTCTAGTCCAGCAGAGTAGATTTCAAGCACAATTAGCATCCATTATCAGCAAGAAATATTTGAAAAAATTAGCCGAAACAATGTCACAAGTTTCAGATAGTGATGATGAAGAAGATGCATAACATCCAGTCAAATTGTCTCTATTATAGCAACTTGCATTATCACCGGTCCATCAGGCTTCTCCTTCTCAACAGGCCTCTCATTCTCAAGATAACTCGGCTGCCTCTTATTCTCAAGATTACTCACTTTACCATCCAATACATCTAATGGATTCTCAAAGAAGATTACATTATAATAGACATAGAAAGAAATTTACAAGATTGGACAATTCCTAATGTTCCAAAAAATTAAATATATAAATATTCTACTTTTTCTTCTAAATTATCATTTCTCACTAATTATACTATTAAAACAGTAGAAAAAACTATTAATTTAAATAATGATTATGAATCATTACAACTATTAACAAAATAAGCTATCAAACATTACAAAGAACAAAAATATTCCTTCATACATATTGGACTAGTACAAGTGGCTACAAAACCACTCACTAGAAATGGATTAAACACCTCAATATTACTCTGTTTAAGAGACATAAGACACTATCATTTTCATGATTCATTACTTGGAATGGTAGACTCAAGTTTGTTCCAAGGTCCAGTTTATTTCAATTCTATTAACAATTATTATCTTTCATTATTCGATACTAATATATTACATGTTTTAACATTAAATATTAAAACAAATGATTATAATATAATGAAAGGATCACATCCTTTAACAGTAATATATAGGATCTATTATAAACTGATGAAAACAACGTTAGAACCACAAGCTCTTATTACCACTCTAAAATGATATATATTATTATTACAATCTAGTACACAAAACTCTAGTGTACAAATTCCTAAACAAATTAATTGGAATCAAATTACTTTCCCTAATGAATGACAATTAGACAATATTACTCAATTACCTAAAATAGAAAATAATTCTAAAGACGATATTGAATTATTGAATATATAGATAAAAAAAATGGACGGAACAGTCCAAATAGCTTTTCAACCTTTTAGAAGATCTTTATCACATTATTCTTCTACAACACTTTCTAGTTTTCATACACCTAGATATGTTCTTACATTAATCTCTCGAAATAGATTTCAAAATTTTGACATCGGATCCCAGAGTCTAGACACACAAATTCAGAAAATTATTCCCAGAAATATTATTGATACACCAATACATACTGTTAATCATCCAAATAAGGCATCCACCTCTCATAATCCTGAAAAAAGAAACTTCTTCTCCAACATATTCACAAGTGATTGTAGATGATGTCCAAATATACACATTGAGTATCTAGAAAGAGATTATATTAGAGAAAAATATTATGAGTATCTAGAAAAAATACATATTAATATACATTTATTTACATGGTTTGAGATTTATAAATTAAACCAATTATCAACTATAAACAAGACTACTAATCAATAGATTAAAGAAGAAAATAATCAAATTGTTTATTAAGAATATCCTCCTTTTGAAGCCATTAAATTCAATCAAAGAAATACTCAAATATTAGAATCACCAATAAAAAAATATAATAAGTCGGTAGAAGTTAAAAACACTGATAATATAATCCAACAAAACAATTACATCAATTTATATCTAAAAGCCATGAGTAAACAATTAGAACGAATTGAAACCCAAATACCTCATATTAATCCTACTATTAAAGAAACAAAAGAAACTCATTTATTTGTTCCCCATGAGATATCAACTCATCTAAAAACTATTTTTTCTAAAAATAAGAATGATTTATTAGAACAAATCTCTAATAAATTATTAAAATTAACTATTAGTAATACCGTATCTACCTCAAAACAACCCCATATTAATATATTAAGTAAAATAGATTCACATGTATTATCTGATTCTGAAATAAGTAATATTGAAAACCAATTTAAAAATTTAGACTTACAAATAAATAAGATTAGAGGCGATCATGTTAATAGTTTTTCAGCTATGGATTCTAAACATCATGTTTCTATTATTCGTAATTGGTATCCAAGGCCTACTCCACCAGATATGCAATTTGAAGAAAGAGACAATATGGTAAGATCTGCTTTTACACCAGATGTATTATATGAAGGGAATATAGATGGATTATCTGAGTATAAAATATTAAACCATTTCCAAGAAATGATTATGGTAGCTAACGTCTATAAAAGTAATAGAAAAGCTGATCACCAAGTAGCACATATTATTGTTACAGGTTTTACTAGCCAATTAAAAGGCTAGTGGGATTATTACCTTTTAACTGAACAAAAGACACAAATATTAACTGCATATAAACATGATGAAAACATGCAATTGATTAAAAAAAAATGGTTTACAATTAGAAGATACTGTAAATACTTCAATATATTAACCAAACACTTTGTTGGTGATCTTGTTCAATTCAAAGAATGAATCAGTGATTTATTAATTAATTTAAAATGTTCTCAATTATCTGATTTTCGTTGGTATAAAGATGTAATTCTAACTAAAATTATGATCAGAAATTACTGCCAACAACCATACTGGAAGGAAAAGTTCATAGCCGAACTTTCATATTACTTCGCCCAAAGGTACGAGAATCATTAGTAAAACCAAATGGTACTATTGATTTTCATAATATCACATATGGAGATATAATAACTACTATTAATAGAATTTGTTTAACTATGTGTAATGATTTAAGATTAAAAAAATAAATAGATAAAAAAAGAAATTTGTTAAAAAAGAATTATGTACCTTTTGTGAACCGTTTAGATATACTTCATTATTAGCCCCTTCAAGAAGACACAAAAAGGGAAAAATAATTTATAAAAATTATTCTAACAAGAATTATTCCAACAAAAAATGAAAATATAAAAAACCTTATAAAAGAACAAAAGATAAACAAATATATAATATACCAATGATAAATCCCAAAAAGACTAACAAAAAGAAAAAAACAAATTGTTTGTTATAATTGTGGAAAAGTTGGACATTATAAATCAAATTGTAAAGTCAAATAACAGATTAATGAATTACATATATCTGTAACATTAAAAGAAAAATTATTAAACATTTTATACATTCAAGTGAAGAGGAAGAAAACTCTTCAGAAGAAGAAGAAATTTATTAATTAAAAGAGTCAAGCTTTTTAGAGCAATCTTTTGATAGTGAATCAGAAGAAGATGAGGTACAAATCTGTAATTGTTTAGATAAAAAAAAATTATATTTGTAATAGAATCATTAATGTACTTTCAAAACAAGAAAATATTATATTATAAGTAATAGACAAAATTAGGAGATGTTTGGATTCAGAGATGAGTTCAGATGGGTTGAGATGATTTGTGAATAGTAGAATAAAAGTTGAATTATTTATTATATTTTGTGTGAAAATTTGGGAAAATTGTTTTGGGATTTGAAAAAGTTGAATTGTTTATTATATTTTGTGTGGAAATTTGAAAAAGATGTGATCCCCAAGAAAGAAAAGATTGCTTAGAAAAATTAAAAGATACTTTCAATAGTCAAAACACTTCAGTAATATTTTCAACACATTACAATTTTTTTAAAATAGTAGGAAGATTTAAAACATAAAAATAAAAAATTGCAATACAAGATCTACAACAAAAAATTAATGAAATAAAACAAGAGATTATAAATTTGAAAACATCTAATCTTAAACTATAAGTTTCAAATGAAACATTATTACAAGAAATTATATTATTAAAAATAGATAAAAACATAAATAATTCTCATAATAAATAAGATAATAAAGAACAAAGAAATTGTTTAACAATAGTTATAAAAGACGAAACATATAATTTAGTTAATATCCTTGATAAGATAAATTTTAAAAAATGGTATAATGAAGTAACAGTTTCAATTAATCAAGAATATTCTTTTATCACAATTGTCCTATTAGACACATGAGTAGATTTAAATTGTATACAAGAGAGATTAATACTTACTAAATATTTTGAAAAACCAAAAGAGATATTATCCTAAGCCAAAGGAACAAAATTAAAATAAATTATAAATTATTTAATGCACATATTTGTAATAATTGAATTTGTTTTAAAACAACATTTATTTTAGTAAAAAATATTAACACCAAAGTAATATTAGAAAACCCATTCCTTACCCTACTTTAACATTTCTTTGTAACAGAAGAATGAATTTCTAATAAAATATTTGAACAAGAAATTCAATTTAAATTCTTATTTCCTCCTGTATCAAAAGAAATTAACTTCTTAAAAGAAGTTTCATTAACCAGATAAATTAATTTTTTAACAAAAAATAGAATTAAAAGAAAGGAAAAATAGATAAGTTTTTTAAAATAAGAATTAAAATATAAAAGAATTCAAGAATAATTACAAGATCCGTTATTAACTAAAAAAATTGATAATTTTAACACTATAATTGAAAATGAAGTATGCTCTAACTGGCCAAATGCTTTTTGGAATAGAAAACAATATATATTCGAATTACCTTATGAAAAAGAATTTTCTGAAAAGAATATTTCAACTAAAGCTAGACCAATTTAAATGAATAATGAATTATTAGAATTTTGTAAAAATGAAATTAATGATTTACTGACAAAATGATAAATTAGGAAAAGTAAGTCACTATGGAGTTGTGTTGCCTTTTATGTTTAAAAACAGACAGAATTAGAAAGAGAAGTCTCTCGGCTAGTCATCAATTATAAACCTTTAAATAAGGTATTACAATTGATTAGATACCCAATTCCTAATAAAAAAGACTTATTATCCCGATTATATAATGTTACGGTATTTTCAAAATTTTACATGAAAAGTGGATTTTGGCAAATCCAGATTGCTGAAAAATACCGTTATAAAACAGTATTCACAGTTCCATTTGGACATTATGAATGAAATGTTATGCCCTTTAGGTTAAAAAATGCTCCTAGTGAATTTCAAAATATTATGAATGAAATATTTACTCATTTCACTCATTTCTGGATAGTTTATATAGATGATGCATTAATATTTTCCTTATCTATTGAACAACATTGGAAACATCTAAATACTTTTATCCAAATTATTAAACAAAATTGATTAGTTGTTTCATCACCAAAAATAAAATTATTTCAGGACAAAATTTGACTTGTTGGATATGATATCTATCAAGGAACTATTACACCAATTAGTAGAGCAATAGAATTTGCTGATAAATTCTCGGATGAAATAAAAGATAAGCAACAACTACAAAAAATTTTGGGAAGTCTCAATTATGTTGCAGACTTTTATCAATCTCTCAGACCATTATGTAAACCATTATTTAAAAAATTAAAAAAGAATCCACCTCTATGTATAGAAAAAACATACAAATATTATAAAACAAATTAAGGAGAGGTTTGGATTCAAAATCCACTTCAACTCATCTCAATTCATCTCATCTCATCATTACAACTTTCTCAATTTTCCATATAAAATATAATAAACAATTCAACTTTTTCAAATCCCAAAACAACTTTCCCAAATTCCCATACTAAATATAATAAATAATTCAACTTTTATTCTATTATTCACATACCATCTCAACCCATCTCAACTCATCTCTGAATCCAAATTTCTCCTAAGACTCACGTTAAGAAATTACCATGTTTAGGACTCTCATCTCTTCATACTTTAAAAATTGTTAAAACAGATGCCGCTAATCTTGGTTATGGAGGAATTATGAAACAAAAATTATCAACGGATTCAGAACAGATTGTTCGATTCCATTCAAGATGTTGGAATCATGTCCTAAAGAATTATAGTACTATTAAAAAAGAGATTTTAGCTATTGTATTATGTATTTTTAAATTTCAAGATGATTTGTTAAATCAAAAGTTTTTACTTAGAATAGATTGTAAATCAGCTAAGGAAGTTTTGATTAAAGATGTGAAAAACTTGACTGCTAAAAAAATATTTGCTAGATGACAAGCTATATTAAGTATTTTTTATTTTGACATTGAATATATTAAAGGAGAATCTAATTATCTTCCTTATTTTCTATCCAGAGAATTTTTACATGGAAAATCATGTCATCCTCAAAGTCTAAAGTAAAGTCTAAATCTTCTTAAGCACGACCACCATCTCCACCTTATCCTTCACCTTATCCTTCTGCAACTCCAAGACCATATACTGTATTGGGGTCATTGCCACAAAATATTAAACAATCTTACAATTCATTCTCACCATTAGCTTCTCCAAAATTACCAACATACTTCAAAGTTGTTTCTCCTTGTTCCTCTTCTCCTTCTCAAATTGTTAATCCCTCATTACTATCTCAGCCTTCTACATCTCCTATTATCTTTAAATCTCACTGGCACCCAGTCTTCCCCATCGAGTCTGAAATTCAACACCTGTCTGATCCCAAAAATTATTTGATGCATTTCTTTTGCCAGACTGACAATATGTCTCACAAAACATTAAGAAAACCCAACATTTTTATGAATTCATTTTAGTAGACACCGATTCGGTTATTCTCTCTGAGATCCATTGTTCCTTTCAAACTCAACATTCTCCACCTGCATCTCCAATTATTGCATTTCATAAAGTTACCATTAAACAGATTCTCATCTTGGAACAATGGGGAAAAAATCCATATTTAACAAGAAAGTTTTCTCATCCTTATGATATGTCGTATTATGATTATTATGATTACCAACGGGCATGGACAAAAATGTTTTTAAGGCAAAATAAAAATTTGCGTAATTTGAGATTCCTTCACTTTGACAAATTACAAGAAATCAAGATACTCCCAAAATGGTTTTTACTATGGTAAGATTTTTATGGACCCGAACCTCTTCTCCTTCCTCTCCCCCTCTAGGAAAGTCTTCGAATTTTTACTTCACAAGATGATTGTTCACCAGCATTAAGTCATTATTCACCACTTATTCTTTTCTTCCTTAAGACAAAATTAAATTGGATTATGAAATGAGAATACGTTATCAAACCTCATCTCTCTCTCAAAACAATCATGTTTTTAACCCGCCAAGTTTCTGTCAAATGGTGGGAAAAAAATAATTATGATCATGTCTTAAAAATATTTTAAAAAATTACCAAAACTCCAGAAGTTCTAGTCCAGTGGAGTAGTTTTAGGCACAATTAGCATTCATTACTAGCAAGAAAGATTTGAAAAATTAGCCAAAGCAATGTCACAAATTTCAGATAGTGATGATGAAGAAGATGCACAACATCTAGTCAGATTATCTCCATTACAGCAATCTGCATTATCACCGGTCTATCAGGCCTTTCTTTCTCAATAGGCCTCTCATTCTCAAGGTAACTCGGCCGCCTCTCCTTCTCAAGATTACTCATCCTACCATCCAGTACATCTAATGGATTCTCAAGATCCGTTCGATTTGGAATTAGCAAATTATGACTCTCAAATTATGTGATTCCAGAATATTACTACATTCCCAATTAGTCAGTTTGATAGATCAAAGTTGTCAGAAATATTATCTCCTCAGAAGAATAAAGACAAAGAACTTCGTCTATACTATTCACCTCAAATTATTGTCTACACTGTTCACGTCAGTATGTCGCTGCTCGAGATTATTGTCCAAGAAAATGACAACTGACTTTGTACATATTGTTTACTTTCACATGTTGATACTATTCATGTATTATTAGAACTACTTTTTTGTATTGTTCAAGTGTCTATATAAAGGAGGCTATAAAGAAGGAAGGACATTCAGAAACTCTCATATGAAGCCTCTTCTTCTCTCGTCATCCCTCTCTAGTCTTTCTTACTCTCTAAAATCTATCTTTTGTAAACCAACCCTCATTTCTTTTTTCATGTATTCTGCTTCCAACTCTTCTGAGAATTAATCTCCTTGTAAGTATTATGTCTTAATGAAGTTGATTTTGTATATCTTTTCTATCTTATTTACCTTTTCATGCATATGGTCGATTATACTGCTTATTTTACATGCTCTCATGCATATGGCTGGTTATACCGTCTATTATTATTTATAAGTTATTATTAGACACTATTTATTACTTGGGATTTACGTTTTCCTTTTGCTTCTTTAATAGTAGGATTAATAGGAGATATTTGGGTTTTAATTCTTTCTAATTGTTTACTCATGGTTTTTAGATATAAATTTGTGTAATTGTTTTGTTGGATTATATTATCAGTGTTTTTAGCTTCTACCGAGTTATTATATTTTTTTATTGATGAGGCCAATATTTGAGTATTTCTTTAATTGAATTTAATGGCTTCAAAATGAGGATATTCTTCATAAACAATTTGATTATTTTCTTCTTTAATCCATTGATTAGTAGTCTTGTTTATAGTTGATAATTGGTTTAATATATAAATCTCAAACCATGTAAAGAAATGTATATTAATTTGTATTTTTTCTAGATACTCATAATATTTCTCTCAAATATAATCTCTTTTATTTTTATAAAAGATGAGAAAAATACTAATTTCTTGTGACTATTTTTTTATTTCATATAATTTTGTTTGAGATATTCTTTGTTAATTTTAAATTATTCTTTACTCAAGGTGTATATTTGGGCATCATCTCCAATCATTTGTGAATATGTTGGATAAGAATGTTCATTTTCAAGATTATGAGAGGTGGATGCCTTATCCGGATGATTAACAGTATATATTAGTGTATCAATAATATTTCTGGAAATAATTTTTTGAATCTTTATGTCTAGACTCTGGGATCTAGTGTCAAAATTTTGAGATCTATTTCGAGAAATTGATGTAAGAACAGATCTCGGTGTATGATAACTAGAAGGTGCTGTAGAAGAATAATGTGATAAAGATCTTCTAAAAGGTTAAAAAACTATTTGGACTATTCTGTCCGTTTTTTTATCTATATATTCAAGATCGTCGTTAGAATTATTTTCTATTTTAGGTAATGGAGTAATATTTTCTAATTATCATTCATTAGGGAGAGTAATTTGAATCCAATTAATTTGTTTAGGAATTTGTACACTAGAGTTTTGTGTATTAGATTGTAATAATAATGTATATCCTTTTGGACTGGTAATAAGAGCTTGTGGTTCTAACGTTGTTATCATCAGTTTATAATGGATCCTATATACTATTGCTAAAGGATGTGATCCTTTCATCATATTATAACCGTTTGTTTTAATATTTAATGTTAAAGCATGTAATATATTAATATCGAACTTTGAAAGAGAATAATTGGGATAACAATTGAAATAAACTGGACCTTGGAACAAGTTTGATTCTACCATTCCAAGTAATGAATCATGAAAATTATAATGTCTTCCATCTCTTAAACAGAATAATACTGAGGTGTTTAATCCATTTTTAGTGAGTGATTTTATAGCCACTTGTACTAGTCTAATATGCATGAAGAAATATTTCTGTTCTTTGTGATGTTTGATAGCTTCTTTTGTTAATAGTTGTAATGATTCATAATCATTATTTAAACTAATAGTTTTTTCTACTGTTTTAATAATATAATTAGTGAGAAATGATAATTTAGAAGAAAAAGTAGAATCTTTATATATTTGATTTTTTGAAACATTAGGAATTGTCCGAACTGGTTTAACTATGTGCAATGATATAAGATTAAAAAAGTAAATGGATATAGAAAAGAAATTTGCTAAAAAAGAATTAGGTACCTTTTTACGAGCAGTTTGGGTATACTCCATTATTAGCCCCTTCAAGAAGACACAAAAAGGGAAAAATAATTTATAAGAATTATTCTACAAGTTATTCTAACAAAAAATGAAAATATAAAAAACCTTATAAAAGAACAAAAGATAAACAAATATATAATAAACTAATGATAAATCCCAAAAAGACTAACAAAAAGAAAAAACAAATTGTTTGTTATAAATGTGAAAAAGTTAGACATTATAAATCAAATTGTAAAGTCAAACAACAAATTATTGAATTAGATATATATGAAAAATTAAAAGAAAAATTATTAAACATTTTTATAGATTCAAATGAATCCCAATAATAAATTTCTTCAGATTTTTAATATGGTTTAATATTTTATACTCAGATAATCCATCTATATTCCATTTATATAATACATCTAGTGCAAAAGCAGATGTTACTATATGTTCTCTTTTTTTGAATTGCATATTCGGTGGAGTAGGCCACGGATACCAATGATGAGTAATATAAACATGATGTTTAGAATCTCTAGTTGAAAAACTATTAACATGATCTCTTCTAATCTTATTTACTTGTAAGTCTAAATTTTTAAATTGGCTTTCAATATTATTTATTTCAGAATCAGATAATACAGGAGAATCTATTTTACTTAATACATTAATATGAGGTTGTTTTGAGGTAGATGCGGTATTACTAATAGTTAATTTTTCTAATTTATTAGAGATTATATTTCCATATGTGAGATTATAAAAATCAATAGTATCGTCTGATTTTACAAATGATTCTCGTACCTTTTGGGCGAAATAATATGGAAGTCTGGCTATAAACTTTTCCTTCCAACATGGTTGTTGGCCGTCATTTTTTATCATAACTTTAATTAGAAATACATCTTTATACCAACGAAACTCAGATAATTGAGAACATTTTAAATTAATCAATAAATCACTGGTTCTTATTAATATAAATTATATACTAATATATATTCATATTAGTATTACTAATCAACTAATGTCTTACGTACTTTTAAAAAAAAATATTGAGAATTTATTAGGCCATCAAAATTTAGTAATAATATTTGAGTGATTTTCTTTCTTTTTTGGTTCTTACTTCTTATGATAAAATTTTATTAATAATTTAATATATATATATTTTATGTTTAATGCATATGATCACTTAAATTTTCATCTTTAAGATTAAACTTTTATTTTATAAATTATAATAACATTATCTTATATATAATTATATTAATAACATATGATCAAACAAATTATAAATGTTCATATTTAAGATTAATATTTTATGTTATAATTTATAAATTATAATATGAATACTCTATGATCAAACAATACTAATATATATAATGTTTGCTGCAGTGATATATGATATATAATTTTTTATGTATAAATTTTTTATATATAATTATATATTATATATAAAAGTTTAAAACTTATATATAAAATATTTTCTATAATATATAAAATTAATTTTTTATTTTTTATCTTTTTCACAACCGGTCCGGTCCCGGAAACTATGGAACCGAAACCGGACCGGGTCCGATCGGTTTTCATAATACTGGAACCAGTCCCGGACCGGACCAATTCAAAACCAGACCAACCAGTTCGATCCGATTTTTCAGTTTAAATTTACACTCCTAGCCACAAGGAAGCTCTCAAGCACTGGAATAAAGTTCGCTTCAAAAAAATACGAGTCAACATTCAGAAAATCGAAAGCGAGTTTAACCAACTACATTGTAACCAGTCGAACCCACATAGTTTATTAAGAGAAAGGCGGCTTCAAGCGAACCTACAGGACCAGCTAAAGAATGAAGAAACTCTATGGTGCCAAAAATATCGAATCAATTGGCTCACTACTTCAGACCTGAACATAAAATTCTACCATCTTTCCACAACGATCTGAAGAAGAAGCAATGTGATCGACTCCATCAAATTAAGCCAAGGTAACTGGTCAATGGACCCAGATGCTATTGACTAATCTTTCATTAACCATTTCAGGTCTTTTTACACTTCCACCAAACCAGTCATCCCGGAAGATTAGGAGAATTTGTTTGAAAAATAAATTACGGACGAAGAAAATATCTCTTTAACAATGCTACCCAATGAAGCAGAAATATACGGGGCATTAAAGCAGATACCAAATCACAAAGCATTGGATCCTGATGGAATGATAGCTCTATTCTACAAGCATTACTGGCTGATTATAAAAAAAGAAGTTATAGTAGCAGTCCAAAACTTCTTCCAAAAAGGGAAACTCCTAAGACAAATAAACCACACCAATATAGCACTTATCCCAAAAATCGCCAATCCATGCTCTCCAAAAAAATTTAGCCCGATTAGCCTGACCAACACCATTTACAAAATCATCACAAAAACTCTAGCGAATCGAATTAAGCAAACTCTTCCCAATATCATCTCACATTTCTAAACAACCTTTGTTCCGGGACATAACATCAAAGAAAATACCATAATCGCCCATGAGCTGTTTCATAAACTCAAGAAAAATACGGGAAGGACTAGTCAAATGGCAATCAAGATAGACATAGAAAAAGCCTTCGATTACATTGAATGAGGTTTTTTATTTGTGGTGATGAAGGCACCGGGATACAGTAGGACTTGGATTAATTTAATCAAGGAATGCGTAACAACATCATTTTCAATACTCATCAATGGCTCTTCCCGAGGTTTTCTGAAAGCCCAAAGCGGACTCAAACAAGGCGACTCCATCTCACCATTCCTCTTTATATTGTGCATGGAGGTGCTCTCAAGATTAATTGCCAGATCTGAAACTACCAAGAACCTGGAAGGAATCAAATTAAGTTGAAATTGTCCCCCAATATCTCACTTACTTTTTGTGGATGATTTAATTAGTTTTGGGAAAGTACAGGAGAGTAATGCCCAAACCATTAGCGATAACTTGGAGAAATATCAGGAGTGGTTAGGCCAAAGAGTCAACAAGGAGAAATCGTTGATTTACATCACAAGAAACACCAACCAAGTCACACGATCAGTGATCTTGTCCAAAATGCAATACAAAGAATAAACATCAAGATTGAAATATCTGGGGATCCCGACATCCTTTGGACGATCAAAGAAAGAAAATTGCAAAGAACTGATGGATAATATGAACAGGAAACTTGAAGGCTGGAAATCAAAGCTTCTATCACATGCAGATAGAACAATGTTCATCAGAATAGTTGCAAGCACAATTTCCTTATATGAAATGTCAACGCACCTTCTACCAAAACCAGTTTGCAAATCGCTGGACACAAGCTTAAAAATCTTTTGGTGGGGCACCAAAAAAGATCAAAAGCACAAAGTGTATTTTAAATCATGGAAGTTGATATGCCAACCAAAAAAAGGAGGACTAGGCATAAGACTTTTGGAAAATATGAATTTAGTACTTCTAACTAAAACAGGATGGAAAATAAGCCAAGCGAGTCAAAGTATGTGGCACTCACTCCTGTCGAAGAAGTACCAAACTCTACCTTCTTATGGCAGGTCAAACAAAAAATGTCCGACTCAGTTTTTTGGAAAGGAATTCTGAAGACAAGGGATCTACTGGAAAAAAGGTACATTCTTTCAAATTTTTAATGGAAGATCAGTCAAAGTGTGGTCAGACCTATGGATAACAACTCTAGAAAATTTAAGGCCAACACCACGGGACCAGAATATAGAAACCACTCCCTCTCTGCAAGTTTATGATCTGATTAACCAAAATAACCACACTTGGGATGTACAAAAACTGCATACCCATTTTGAGCAGGAAAGCATTAAGGAAATTAAAAAAATCTCACTGCCTCAAACCAGCCAAAGAATAGAATGCCTGACTTGGATAAAAAGCCAAAATGGAAATTTCTTTGTCAACATAGCCTACCATATTACAACTAGACCTGCGAATTTTCCACCGCCAAGTCTCCCAAGCACATCAATGGGGAAAATCTGGAAGCTAAAGATTCATGATCTCCACAAGCTTTTTTGTATCGCTCGTTCTTGTGGTGGGACTTTTTATAAAATGATTTAGAAAGGATGACGGGAATTACCGTTTATTTTAAAAATTTTTACTTCCATACCTAGGGTGTAGGACTCTACATTATAAAATAAAATGTGCTTTGAGAATAAAAGAGGTTTACAACGGAAAACATCAATCTTAAGATAAAAAGGCCTCTCATACAGTTAAAACCATCATGCCTAGACTTCCTTACTCTTCCCCTTCGACCATGTCTGTCGTGACGCGTACTGCTCATTTAGTTCCTTGGGGGGGTGGCGAAGGGGCACACATAAAAACTAAAATGAGTCAAATACTCAGTAAGCATCACTTCATACAGTTAAAATATACTAACATAGGTTTTCATTCATGCATTCATCACTCCATACATATTATACGTACATGAGACATGCATTCATTTTGAAAACATCACTAGATGGAGTTTTTCTTTAAAAAGAGTTTTCTTTTCGTAAAACTTATCTCCCGTTAGTGCATTCTTTTCTTAAAGAGTTCATGTATTCATACGTTCTTTCTTATTACTTTATTTGGCTGGTACACACTGTTACGCCCCGTGTGTTGGGGTTAACGGTCTTCCTTTGGACCCGGACTCTGCCCGTGGCCACAGGTTGGGAATCCCTTTTCAGTCAGGGGGCAGCACTAGGTGCACTACCAGTACTACTTATCCGGCATTTCAATCTGCCCAGTCTAGTCCTTTGGTACGCTTTCATTCAGTCATGGTCGTTATGTGTTTTCATACATTAAAACGTTCATTCATTCAATCATTTCTTTCAGTTCATTCCTTTCCTTTTCAGTCATTTTCATTTAAAAGTTCGTTCATGGAAAAACGTCATTTAAATGCATGAGCTTAAACATTATATTTCATGGCATTCATAAAGCATCAGTTCATAGAGACATTTTAACATCAGTTCATAGGGACGTTTAAAACACTTTCTTCGCGTCATTTGAAACATCGCTTAAAAGCACGAGGCATAGGCCTCACATCTCATTTCGTGAAAATACATACAATAGATACCGCATATAGTCATCCATTCACATGCATATAATTAATACTTTGATTGCATAAAAATGGGCTGCCAAGAAGGCCATACATACGTATACCTTTGAACACTTAGCATGCTTTTCATAAAACGTCATTTCATTTCGTTTCGTAAAGCGTTGTAAAGGAAAATCATTTCATTTTCATTTCATATCATCTTAGAAAACTCTAGAAGACTATGAACATAGTACTTACCTGGACTCAATGGTATTTTCATATCATGAAGTCCATTCATGTGCGTGTTATATGGCAACCTACATGCATACACATAACCTTGACGTCATTTTCTATCTAGTGCATAAGCAACTAAACTTAGAATAGAACTACACTTCACTTGAAACACTATCTTTCTATCATGTGCTCTTACGTGTCTCTTACTATGCTAAAACTTTCAGGATCTACTTACGGTCACTACCTCTTCCAAACTCAAGGTCTTACCTCGAGTGCTCATCCACTAAAGTGAACCTACACGATTCATCTTAGGGTCAAGACGCCAAGACCTTTGTCTTACTCTTCCTATTGACCACATTCCGATGCATGATTCTGACTGACGAAGTCACGTATCCCAATCCTAAATAATACACCCGTCACTACCTTCATATATCTTAGCTCACACCAAATCCTCATTCTCATCCATACACGCCATTTGGCTTTAAGCCAACTTTGAGACTTAAGCACCATGTAACCATGCTTAGGACATATTACCCATTATATATGGTAAATCCGTCCGACACATGTGTCTAACCAGATTACACATGTACCTTATCCCTTATCACCTAAGACCAACATATAACATGTTGGTCACCTGCTTGTGTAAACAAGCCCTATACTCCGATACCAACCTTCTCTTAACCCAGCTAGCATGATTCTTCATACTACCCGTCCCTCTTGACAGTTCATCCCAAGATTCCATTCATAACTACACCTTACGTCACGTCATAGCTCGAGACTACTCCTAAGCTACACCGTGACCTTGTCATGTCACCTAACATACCGTTACGTCATTTCTACACCAACTCCTAACTCATCATGAGTACAGTCCCTCACGTACTCCTATCACATCGTGACATCTCGTCACTCTCCCGCTATGTCATTCTTACACTCACTCGTCACTCATCATAAGCATGACTTATTGTTTAACCATTTCACTTCGTGACATTGTCCCGTCATGCTTCCGCTGAGCTACTCTTACACTTATTATGTCACTTCGCACATACTCCCAGCCATAAGTCAACTAAACGGTGACACCTGTCACCTTAGACTACAAGGCCACATCACAGCTAATTCGGGACACTGTTCCACAGTTCCCGACACTACTCATCATGCTCTACGTCCATCAACTACACAACTATCCTTATCTATGTGACACGCCACACGGTGCATCATTTTACCTCATGGAGTACACTCCACGTGTACTCCCTTCACACATGCTGCGCCACATCACCACTATGGCATACACGCCGTATGGTGCATCACTCCACCACATGGACTCCCTTCACACACTACGCCACATCACTACTGCATTACACACTTCACAACACACTACACAGGTACGCCCAACACTTCATTACACAGTGAACTTCACAATACTAACATCACAGTCCACAACCTAACCAACCAACTAACATAATAACGAGGATAAAGGGAAGAGAGTTATACATCGACGGGATAACCCATGCATTGTTCGTTGAGCGTCATGGTTGATGAAGTCGGAAGGGTCGTACGTGGCGACTAACCCATGTATGTTGGCTATTCACCTTACATGGTGGCTATTTGGGCATTTGGAAAGCTAGGTGTGGTCTTGGAAGGGCTCGTGGTGGCGACGAGGGGTGGAACACGACAGATCTAGCCGTGTACAGTGGCTGTTTGAGTCATTGAAGATGGCAACGGGTGCGGATCTATGCGTAGGAGGGTTGGGTTGTGGTCCTGGGGTGGTGGTGCCGAGGTGGCACAAGTCAGGGACACAACAGCTCGTGGAGGAGTTTTGGCCATGGGTTTCAACATGGGAATTCGAAGGGAGAGCTTGGCTGGTCGTTGGCTGGCCATGGAGGGCTTAAGGGGTTGCTGGTGGAGCTGTGGTGGCGAGGTGGAGGCAGTACGGCGGCCTATGGCAGTGGATCTAGGCCTTGCGTGAGGGAGAGTCCGTGAGAGAGTGAGAGAGAGTGGGGGAGCTAGGTGGCTCGGCTGGACATAGGGGTGGCTAGGGGAGGTCGTCAGTGGGAGGAGAAGCCTCTGTGGTGGTGCGGTGGCCGTGGGAGGCAGAGCTCGGCTGTGGGTATGGAGAACCCATGCGTTGGAGGAGCTGTGTGCGGCTGAGGGAGGGGCTACTGGCTTTTGGTCAAGGGGAGGAGGAAGGGGGATGCTCGTGGTGGTGCTCGGTGGCGGCCCTGCCTGACGATGGCGGCGCTAGGAGTTGTGCACGGTGAAATCGTGCATGAGGAGTTGCGGGCGTGAGTGGGAGAGAGAGACTCATGGGCTGGGTTTCGACGGAGGAGAATGAGGCCTGTGAGGTGGAGCTGATGCCAGTGACGGTGTTGGAGGTGGCGGTGCTCGGTGGCTGGGCTGAGAGAGGAGATTGGTTGAGCGAGAGGGGACGTGCGGCGTAAGTTGAAGGGAGAGGAGAGAGAGAGAAAGGGAAAGTGAAGGAAAAAGATAGAGGGGCTTAGGTTTTAATCCTAACCTTTTACCTTGGGAACTTCAAAAAGATCTAATGGTGTGGAATTAAAACCCTGATTTTAAATGCGTAAACATTAACTTAACTAAAAGCAC
This sequence comes from Juglans cinerea, assembly GCA_961763995.1. Taxonomy (NCBI): domain Eukaryota; kingdom Viridiplantae; phylum Streptophyta; class Magnoliopsida; order Fagales; family Juglandaceae; genus Juglans; species Juglans cinerea. The sequence continues at coordinate 28,891,218 of CAUIVZ010000003.1, forward strand.
TGAGAGGAATTAAGATAGAATATTATTTAAACTAAATTTTAGTTTATAAAATAATTTTCCTTCATCATTAATAATATGATGAAATCTTATTTAATATCTTTAAGGGAATAAAACCATTTAATTAATTTAGAGTTTTCAACATAATTTAAATCCCATAATATTTTAAATAACTAAAATCATATAAATAAAATGATTTTCCACAATTATAATAATTTTGGAGCTCTTCAAAAATATTATAATTGTCTTATTTAAAATCAGGCTTGGTTCAATAACACTGGAAATACCCCATATAAATATTTCCAAGGCATTTAAAACATTCAAGGGCTTTAAAACACTGGGCTTACTTTAGAAATCACATAATATCTTTAAAAACACGCCATTAAGATTCGACATGCATAACGAGACTCACAGTCGAATTTGCTTACGTCAGAAAGAAGGAGCGGGGTGTTACATTTTTATATGGAAAATCATTTGGAATATACTACCAACAAAAAGTCGGCTGAATAGTTATATTCCAAATCTGCATTCCACTAGTTGTCCATTATGTGAATATCAAGAAAAAACAATGCTCCATCTCGTTATTGAATGCCCAATGACCAGAATTTTATGGAGCCAAAGCAGTTGACCTTTAAACCTCTCTTCATTGGCGATTGAAACAATTCAAAAATGGATCTTGACCATAATCAAACCCGAGTCAAAGTTGGGGCTAAGCACCCAAGAAGAACACCCATCCCAAATCTTTGCAGTATTGATGGTAGACTTCACTTGACGAATGAGGAATGACGTTGTTAATAACAATTCCATTATTTCTCTAAAGAAGGCAAAGGATCAACTAGATTTTTTCTATCAAGAAAATTTACAAGCGTGGAAAATCAAGGCGAAAGCTCAGAAAATGATGAAATGGCAAACTCCGTCAGAAGGGCATATAAGCATATCTTTCAATGCAACAGTGAGGGATACTTTCTCCACGATATCAATGTTAAGCCGAAATTCAAAAGGGGATATTATAGAAATTTGGACGGAAAAAAATCATTCTACAAATCCTATGAAAGCAGAAGCCTGCGCAGCTCTCCTTGCAACCAAAATGGCAAAATACTTACAAAAGGATTTTACAATCATGGAAGGCGACTCAAAATTCGTAATCTCAACAATTCAAGGTGAAAATCCAACTTGGGAAATAAGACCTATTATTGAAGACATTGCTCGAATACGGGAAAATTAGAAAGGCTGGAGCGTTAAAAAAAATTGATTAATCTCAAAATCAATATGTGCACTCAGTGGCGCAATGAGCAGCAACCAACTTTATTTTTTGCCGCATACCTGTTGATAATTTACATACTTGTATTTTATATATTGATAGTGGGAATGACCCTCCCTTTAGTAGTATGTCATAATTTTATTTCATGATAAGCAGGCTTTATTAGGGAAAAAGAAAAAAAATTGTATTCACCCATTTAACTCTTCAGCGGCTGAATAATAAAACTAGTTACCGTGGCTTTAATTTGAATTTAAAAAAAAATCCAAACAATAGCCGTTTATGATCTTCCAATAGTAAAAGAACACGAGAGAACATACGGCCGTCCCCCCTTTCCCCTCCCCGACGTTCACGCACGCATATATGATATATATACGCCTGTATATTTACTATTCATCACAAACGAGTAGCCGTTCGGGGATAGAGAGAGAGTGGTGGTTTATTGTGGCTCACAATTCAACGGAGAGAATGGTGGTTTTCACGGCGATCAAGACGCATTCGATGATCCAAACTGTAAGCATTGCAATAAATCTGTTACTGGTCTGATTCGTATTCTTCGCCGAAGGGATTTTCATTGATTCGGCTAAGAGATTCACAATTGGACCTGATTTCAAAGATGGCCTTGCTCTCTTCTCGACGGTTGCTTGATTGAGAAGACAAAAGGTCCTAACCTCCCTCATGTAAAGTCTTTTGAACACCAAATCTTCCGTAATTTCGTTTATTTTTGTCATTGATTTATTATATATTTAGTCTTTTAGCTTTGGGTCCTAGAAAGACGGCATCTGTAATGGCTGTGAAGGAGAACTTAAGGTCAGCCTCTTGGCACTTTTTCCGGTACATTATTCTTGGTGGATGAGATTTATTGGTGCTCAGGGTGATCATCGAAAGCATGTCCTGTATCCTCTAGTTGCTAGTAGTCTTTTAACTTTGAGTCGTTTGAATTTAAATCATTTTTTTTTCTTTTCTTTTTTTAACTTATCAATCTATCAATGTTAACGCTTGTCGTGGAGCATGTTGAATTGGATGGGGTGGGGACTGTGTTACTCTAGTTCAGAACCGTGCCATGGAGCGCTCTGGAATCGTGGTGTTACTCTACTTATGCTTCTTGTCTAAATTCCTGATGAATTTTATCGCTCTCCCTTTTGCCTGCCGTTCTTACAACACCTTATAAGCTATCTTGGACTATGATGAACTTCTTACTTTGTGTTACAAACACTCTTCTCGAGTTAGGTTCTGCATCAGATATGTGAAGATAAATTTGAATGAATATAATCATTGGATAGGTTTGGGTCTGCTTGTGCAAAGTCCACATACATTGATTAGTATACATCATATCAAACCAACTCCTCAAATAAACACCTAGTTTTAGTAATTGTGCATGACCTCATCGGATAGGATAAATCTGTATGCTTGAGTATTTATATAGGGTTCCTCATAAGACACGCCATCCTGGAATTGTCCTCTTAAGTTGGAAAGGATGGGGGCTTATGGTCTTTTAACTCTAAATATTCTGCATGCTCAAGTGTGTCAATTGCAAGTGTATATGCTGTTAGCCTACTCTGGTTGAAACAATATGAGACTCTTAATTTCTGTAAGATGATTGCCTACTTTTTTTTTAAGTGCCTCGTTAATAATCTCAGTGAACTTTGTTTAGGTTAGGTAGTCTTGCAAAAATGCAAGTGTTAAAACTAATTCCATTTTCTATAAATAAATTCATATGGGAATCATGTTAGAGATGACTTGTCTGGTAACTGGTGATTACAAGTGTTCTAATCCTTTAATCATTGTTGTTAAACCTTTTTGCCAGTGTCTTTCAGCAGTGAATACTTCTTGCTGATCTTTTGCACATCATAATATGTTCTTCTTATTTCATTCTTCTTTTTAAATGAGATAAGAAAGGCTAGAAAGGCAGCCAAGTTAGAGCCTGCTCTGTCTACAGAAGATACTTTGGTACATACCATGCTGGTACTAGAGTGAGATTCATGAAAGCTCCCACTAACATTTGGATCTTTTTTTGTATGAGATTATTTGCAGCTCTCAACCCTCCTTCATGGTGCTTCATATCTATGCTGATGTATGAAGGGTAGAAAAATTGTTTTAGGTAGACATCTTTCTCTCTTCTAGTTGAACTTGAATCACTTCTTTCGTAAGGTAAGGTGAATACGTTGATTGCAGATATTGGGTTCAATGCCCTTGTATAATTTTCTATATGTTAGAATTTGTCTGGTCAAATATTTGTTACTTTGATCTTGAAAGATTGTCGCTCTTTGCATTAACATTTATTGACAACTGCATTATAATAGTTACTGGGCTATCAAGGCATCAACAGGTATTCTCATTAGAAGTTATTTTGTCTCTTGTGAGTCAGCTGTCATTAACCTTTAGATTTATTTTTATTTGTTTTTCTTTCTATTGTTTTAAAGATCAACAGCTTTGTCATTTTTCTTAGTTGTTTGATTCTCGTGTTATATGACTCTATCCTTCATGAACTATTGGTTGATCAGTTTTCATTTTGTGTACGGAATCATAGTCATACGCTAATTGCTCATCTTCAAATTTGTTCTTTGTGGTTATGTAGTTTTTGGCTGATAGTGTCTATTTCCCATGTCGGTGTGTGATAGGATAGCAGTACACAGGTTCTGACAATGTGGCAGTGAAGTTTGTAAAGATTGATGATAAAAGGTAAGTGTTATGTTCATATTTTGGATTCAAGTCATGAGCTGGAATATTCAGGATTTTGTTATCTATGTTTTGTTCTTTGAAACATGTATTTACTATGCATATATGAGGTGCTTTTTTTTCCTTTCTCACTCGTAGTTAATTTTTAAGGCATGTTATGCTGTTATATGGTGGTAGTTCCTTGAAGATTGCATTTGTATGTAGTTCTCTTTTTATTGTCAATCCACTGAAAATGATCTCAAGAAAGAAAGTTTTTCTAATTTATTTGTGGTTTTTTCTTTCAGTTGTGGTTTTGAAGCCTTTAAGGTTTTTGAGATGTAGAGAAATATTCCATGCCGCAAATTAATTACTTTTGTATTTTTGGTTTTCATGGCCTCTAACTACTCCTTGTTATCAACTTCTTGCGCTGGTAGTAGTATTATTATTTTTTGTTATTGATTAATTTTATTATTTAGCAGTATTATTTGATGTAGATTAATTTACTTGTAATGCATATGATTATTATTAATCTTATGGAAAAACAAGAGTTGGAACCTGAGAGAACTAAGTGAAGAGAATGTTAGGTCAATGGTCATGTATGGAATGCTCGGGCATTGATTGAGAAGGGTTCCGTAGTGAACTAGCTCATTCCATGTCTAATTCAGAAGAAAGGACAGAGACAGAATGAGACTCATCAGGAAGAATTAGATTGTATAATTTGTTGGGATTTGATTACTCATTTTGGAGATTGGAGAGGGCATTCTCCTAAGCACTGTGAGAGGTTGCTCGAAGGAAAACCCTGAGCCCAATGCAACCGAGTGATTATATCAAATATATAACTACCTATATACTAAATACATGTACATACCACACATATACTAATTATATGTACGAAGTCATATATATGATAAATATAAACAAAGTAGTAAGAATTATACTTTGTAGTTAGTTAATTATATGGATAATTATAACTAAATTTGTTTTAACTAAATATATGTGTATGTGTATATATATATATATATATATATATATATATATATATATTTCTCTTGCTTCTTCTCATCTTTTCCCTCCTACTCCTCCTCATCTACTATTCCTCCTCCTCATCTCTTCATTCTAGATATACTATCCGTATAGTATATTTTTAAAGATTAGTTTTTATTTTTTTGTTAGAACTTAGATGTGTTTAGAATTTTCAAATTCCTTTTTCAATTCTGAGAGGTTTTAAATTTTAATCGAGTAAACCTTGATTAAAAAAAAAAAATAATCAAGTACGCTTGAGATTTGTAGATGGGGCCTTAGGCATCTACAACCTTGATTGGATAAGTTTAGTGGCTAGCCCTCAACTTTGATCCAAAGGAGCTAGATGCTTTCTAGGTTTGTAGATGACATTTTGTACTCACTTTTTATTTTTATTATATATATATATATAAAATACTATTTACAGGTTTCAGGTCTTCATTCATGAAGACATTTTATTTTGATGCTAAGATGAAAGCATACAAAAAATTTGTTTTGGGTATTTAAATTTCGTTTTTCTAGTTGAAATTATAATTATCTTTTACGGTAGATTTTAGAATTAGCATCATTCTAGTAATTTTTATATGATGAGATATATTCGGCGATGGTGAATGGTAGTTACACACTTTATACTAACAACTTTCGACAATTATATTATGACAAGACAATTGTAGTATTCTGCCTAGGAAATAAGCTGGTATATTATGTTAGAAGCTTTATGTCTCTTTTGAGCTTGTTATCTTGAACTTTGACTTTTTATAGTATTTTTTATATTGTTTTGATAGCTATGAACATCAAACTTTGTCCTTCATTATTAATAACTCTTTCACAAGTTGTAAAATTTGTGGTTCTGTAGATTTGTCTAATAGTGTAGGTTTTCCATGCCAGTTGATGTTTTAACAATGTGGAAATGAACTTCTTAAAGATTTCTGACAAAAGGTACTTGCTTTTATGTATTTTATCAAGCCAAGTAAACATATTTAGATTTTTATTGTTTACTTATGTTATATTCTTTTGTTGTTTATCTATTTTGTGTTCTTTGTGAGACATTATTTATACAATGCATATTACAAGGTGTTTTTCTTATAGTCAATTAGTGCTAAAAATAATATAACAACACAAGATTTTCTTATATTCTTTTTATTACTAATTTCTCCCTCTCTTCCAATCCTCCTACTCCTCCTATCTTCTTCATCATCCTCTTCCTCTCTTCTTCCTCCACCTCATCTCTTCCCCATCACCCCTTCTCTTTTTCTCATTGTCCTCCTCCTTTTCTCTTCCTCCTCTTCCCCTCTTCCTCCTTCTCTCATCCTCTTTTCCTCCTCCTTCTCTCATCCTTCTCTCGTCCTCTTTTCCTCCTCTCTTCCTCTCTTCCTCCTTATGTCTTGCTCTCTTCCTCCTTCTTCTCATCTCTTCCTCATCGTCCTCCTCTTCTCTTTCTCATCATCATCCTCCTTTTCTCTTCCCCCTCTTCATCCTCCTCCCCCCCATCTTCTCTTCCTCCTCCTTCTTTCCTTCTCTCATCCTCCTATCTTCCTCCTAGTCTTCTTACTCCTCGTCCTCCTTTCTTTCTCATTGTCCTCATCCTTTTCACTTCCCCCCTCTTCCCCTTTTCTTCCTCTTCCAATCCTCATCCTCCTCCTCCTCCTATCTTCGTCCTCTTCCTCCTTTTCTCTTCCCCCTATTCCTCTTTATGATCTCTTCCTCATCGTCCTCCCTCATCTTCTTTTCCTCCTCCTCCTCCTCATCTCTTCCTCTGCCTCATAATCCATCTCCACTTAGATCTACTACTTGTATGCTATATTTTTCCAGATTAAATTGTTTGTGTTTAGAATTTTCGAATTCATTTTTTGATTATGACGGGTTTTAAATTTTAATTGCATAAACATGAGATTTTTAGATGAGACCTTAGGCATCTAAACCTCGATTGCGTAGGCTTAGCGGCTAGCCTTCATCTATCATCCAAAGGATGTAGACACTTTCTAGGTCTGTAAATGAAATTTTGTACTCACTATTTTTTTTATATAAAATATTATTTACGGGTTTCAACCCTTCATTCATGAAGGCTTCATTTTGTGTTCTTTGTGAGATATTATTCATACAATGCATATTATGAGACGTTTTTCTTATACACAAATACTTATAAAAATAAGATTTTCTTATATTTTTTTTATTACTAATTGCTCCTCTTTTCCAATCCCTCTCCTCCTCCTTCTCTTATCTTCCTCATTGTCCTCTTCCTCTCTTCCTTCTCCTTGTCCATTCTTCCTCATCGTCCTCCTGCTCTCTTTCTCATCCTTCTCCTCCTCATCTCTTCCTCATCGTACTCCTCCACTCTTCTTCCTCATCTTCTCTTCCTCTTCCTCCTATCTTCCTCATTGTACTCTTCCTCTCTTCCTCCTCCTCATCTATTCCTCAACGTCCTCCTCCTCTCTCTCTTCGTCCCTCCTCTTCTCTTTGTCCTTCTACTTATCTCTTCCTCATTGTCCTCCTCCTCATTTCTTTCTCGTCTTCCACCTCCTCTCTTTCTCATCGTCCTCCTCCTCTCTTTCAGCCCTTTATTCATGAAGACCTCTCATTTTGATGCTAAGATGAAAGGATGCAAAAAAGTTGTTTTGGGTATTTAAATTTCTGTTTTCAAGTTCAAATTATAATCATATTTTAGAATGTAATGGTAAGTTTGATGGCAGATTTTAGAACTAGCGTCGTTCTATTATTTTTCATACAATGAGATATACTACGATGATGAAGGGTAGTTAGACATTTTATACTACCATCTTTCAACAACTATATTATGACAAGACAATTGTTGTATTTTGCCCAAGAAATAAGCAGGTATATTATGGTAGAAACTTTATGTCTTTTGAGCTTGTTGTCTTCAACTTTGAATTTTATATTATTTTTAAATTGTTTTGATAGTGATGAATATCAAACATTGTCATTCGTTAATAGTAACTCTTCCACAAGTTGCAAAATTTGTGGTTCTGTAGGTTTTTCCAAGTGCAGGTTTCCATGCCGATTGATGCGGTTTTAACAATGTAGCAATGAACTTCATAAAGATATTTTACAAAAGGTTCGTGCGATGTTTATGTATTTTAAACATATTCATGTTTTTGTTGTTTATCTATTTTGGGTTCTTCGGGAGATATTATTCATACAATGCATATTATGAGATATTTTTCTTATACTCAATTACTTATAAAAATAATATAACAGTAGAAGATTTTCTTATATTTTTTTTATTACTAATTGCTCATCTCTTCCAATCCTTCTCCTCCTCCTTCTCCTCCTCCTATCTTCATCATCGTCATCTTCCTCTCTTCCTTCTCCTTGTCCACTCTTCCTCGTCGTCCTCCTGCTCTCTCTCTCATTCTTCTCCTCCTCATCTCTTCCTCATCGTCCTCCTCCACTCTTCCTCCTAATCTTCTCTTCCTCCTCCTCCTATCTTCCTCATAGTACTCTTTCTCTCTTCCTCCTCCCTCATCTATTCTTCAACGTCCTCCTCCTCTCTCTCTCTTCGTCCCTCCTCTTTTCTTTATCCTCCTACTTATCTCTTCCTCATCGTTCTCCTCCTCATATCTTTCTCATCATCCACCTCCTCTCTTTCCCATCGTCCTCCTCCTCTCTTTCAGCTCTTTATACATGAATACCTCTCATTTTGATGCTAAGATGAAATGATGCAAAAACATTGTTTTGGGTATTTAAATTTCTGCTTTCAAGTTGAAATTATAATCATATTTTAGAATGTAAAGGTAAGTTTGATGGCAGATTTTAGGACTAGAGTCGTTCTATTATTTTTCATACAATGAGATATACTACGATGATGAAGGGTAGTTACACATTTTATACTACCATCTTTCAACAACTATATTATGAGAAGACTATTGTTGTATTTTGCCCAAGAAATAAGCAGGTATATTACGGTAGAAACTTTATGTCTTTTAAGCTTGTTGTCTTGAACTTTGAATTTTATATTATTTTTATATTGTTTTGATAGCGATAAACATCAAACATTATCGTTCGTTAATCGTAACTCTTCCACAAGTTGCAAAATTTGTGGTTCTGTAGGTTTTTCTAGGTGCAGGTTTCCATGCCGATTGATGCGGTTTTAACCATGTAGTAATGAACTTCATAAAAGATATTTTACAAAAGGTTCGGGCGATGTTTATGTATTTTAAACATATTCATGTTTTTGTTGTTTATCTGTTTTGTGTTCTTTGTGAGATATTATTCATAGAATGCATATTATGAGATGTTTTTCTTATACTCAATTACTTATAAAAATAATATAACAGTAAAAGATTTTCTTATATTTTTTTTATTACTAATTGCTCATCTCTTCCAATTCTTCTCCTCCTCTTTCTCTTCCTCCTCTCCTCTTCCTATCTTCCTCATCGTCCTCTTCCTCTCTTCTTTCCCCTTGTCCACTCTTGTTCATCGTCCTCCTGCTCTCTTTCTCATCCTTCTCCTCCTCATCTCTTCCTCATCGTCCTCCTCCACTCTTCCTCCTCATCTTCTCTTCCTCCTCCTCCTATCTTCCTCATCGTACTTCTCCTTATCTATTCCTCAACGTCCTCCTCCTCTCTCTCTCTTCGTCCCTCCTCTTCTCTTTGTCCTTCTACTTATCTCTTCCTCATTGTCCTCCTCCTCATTTCTTTCTCGTCTTCCACCTCCTCTCTTTCTCATCGTCCTCCTCCTCTCTTTCAGCCCTTTATTCATGAAGACCTCTCATTTTGATGCTAAGATGAAAGGATGCAAAAAAGTTGTTTTGGGTATTTAAATTTCTGTTTTCAAGTTCAAATTATAATCATATTTTAGAATGTAATGGTACGTTTGATGGCAGATTTTAGAACTAGCGTCGTTCTATTATTTTTCATACGTAAGATATACTACGATGATGAAGGGTAGTTAGACATTTTATACTACCATCTTTCAACAACTATATTATGACAAGACAATTGTTGTATTTTGCCCAAGAAATAAGCAAGTTTATTATGGTAAAAACTTTATGTTTTTTGAGCTTGTTGTGTTGAACTTTGAATTTTATATTATTTTTATATTGTTTTGATAGCGATAAATATCAAACATTGTCCTTCGTTAATCGTAACTCTTCCAGAAGTTGGAAAATTTGTGGTTCTGTTGATTTTTCTAGCTGCAGGCTTCCATGCCGATTGATGCGGTTCCAACACTGTTGCAATGAACTTCATAAAGATATTTTAAAAAAGGTTCGTGCGATGTTTATGTATTTTAAACATATTCATGTTTTTGTTGTTTATCTATTTTGTGTTCTTTGTGAGATATTATTCATAAAATGCATATTATGAGATGTTTTTCTTATACTCAATTACCTATAAAAATAATATAACAGTAGAAGATTTTCTTATATTTTTTTATTACTAATTGCTCATCTCTACCAATCCTTCTCCTCCTCCTTCTCTTCTTCCTATCTTCATCATCGTCCTCTTCCTCTCTTCCTTCTCCTTGTCCACTCTTCCTCATCGTCCTCCTGCTCTCTTTCTCATTCTTCTCCTCCTCATCTCTTCCTCATCGTCCTCCACTATTCTTCCTCATCTTCTCTTCCTCCTCCTCCTATCTTCCTCATAGTACTCTTTCTCTCTTCCTCCTCCCTCATCTATTCCTCAACGTCCTCCTCCTCTCGCTCTCTTCGTCCCTCCTCTTTTCTTTGTCCTCCTACTTATCTCTTCCTCATCGTTCTCCTCCTCATATCTTTCCCATCGTCCTCCTCCTCTCTTTCAGCTCTTTATACATGAAGACATCTCATTTTGATGCTAAGATGAAATGATGCAAAAAAGTTGTTTTGGGTATTTAAGTTTCTGTTTTCAAGTTGAAATTATAATCATATTTTGGAATTTAAAGGTAAGTTTGATGGTAGATTTTAGGACTAGCGTCGTTCTATTATTTTTCATACGATGAGATATACTACGATGATGAAGGGTAGTTACACATTTTATACTACCATCTTTCAACAACTATATTATGACAAGACTATTGTTGTATTTTGCCCAAGAAATAAGCAGGTATATTATGGTAGAAACTTTGTCTTTTAAGCTTGTTGTCTTGAACTTTGAATTTTATATTATTTTTATATTGTTTTGATAGCGATGAACATCAAACATTGTCGTTCGTTAATCGTTACTCTTCCACAAGTTGCAAAATTTGTGGTTCTGTAGGTTTTTCTAGGTGCAGGTTTCCATGCCGATTGATGCGGTTTTAACCATGTAGTAATGAACTTCATAAAAGATATTTTACAAAAGGTTCGTGCGATGTTTATGTATTTTAAACATATTCATGTTTTTGTTGTTTATCTGTTTTGTGTTCTTTGTGAGATATTATTCATAGAATGCATATTATGAGATGTTTTTCTTATACTCAATTACTTATAAAAATAATATAACAGTAAAAGATTTTCTTATATTTTTTTTTATTACTAATTGCTCATCTCTTCCAATTCTTCTCCTCCTCTTTCTCTTCCTCCTCTCCTCTTCCTATCTTCCTCATCGTCCTCTTCCTCTCTTCTTTCCCCTTGTCCACTCTTGTTCATCGTCCTCCTGCTCTCTTTCTCATCCTTCTCCTCCTCATCTCTTCCTCATCGTCCTCCTCCACTCTTCCTCCTCATCTTCTCTTCCTCCTCCTCCTATCTTCCTCACCGTACTCTTCCTTATCTATTCCTCAACGTCCTCCTCCTTTCTCTCTCTTCGTCCCTCCTCTTCTCTTTGTCCTTCTACTTATCTCTTCCTTATTGTCCTCCTCCTCATTTCTTTCTCGTCTTCCACCTCCTCTTTTTCTCATCGTCCTCCTCTTTTTCAGCCCTTTATTCATGAAGACCTCTCATTTTGATGCTAAGATGAAAGGATGCAAAAAAGTTATTTTGGGTATTTAAATTTCTGTTTTCAAGTTCAAATTATAATCATATTTTAGAATGTAATGGTACGTTTGATGGCAGATTTTAGACTAGCGTCGTTCTATTATTTTTCATACGTAAGATATACTACGATGATGATGGGTAGTTAGACATTTTATACTACCATCTTTCAACAACTATATTATGACAAGACAATTGTTGTATTTTTCCCAAGAAATAAGCAGGTATATTATGGTAGAAACTTTATGTCTTTTGAGCTTGTTTTCTTGAACTTTGAATTTTATATTATTTTTATATTGTTTTGATAGCGATGAACATCAAACATTGTCCTTCGTTAATCATAACTCTTCCGCAAGTTGCAAAATTTGTGGTTCTGTAGGTTTTTCTAGTTGCAGGTTTCCATGCCGATTGATGCGGTTTTAACAATGTAGCAATGAACTTCATAAAGATATTTTGCATAAGGTTCGTGCGATGTTTATGTATTTTAAACATATTCATGTTTTTATTGTTTATCTATTTTGTGTTATTTGTTTGATATTATTCATAGAATGCATATTATGAGATGTTTTTCTTATACTCAATTACTTATAAAAATAATATAACGATAGAAGATTTTCTTATATTTTTTTTTATTACTAGTTGCTCCTCTTTTCGGATCCTTCTCCTCCTCCTTTTCTTCCTCCTCTCCTCCTCCTCCTCCTCCTTTCCTTCTCCTATCTTCCTCATCGTCTGCTTCCTCTCTTCTTTCTCCTTGTCCACTCTTCCTCATTGTCCTCCTCCACTATTCCTCCTCATCTTCTCTTCCTCCTCCTCCTATCTTCCACATCGTACTCTTTCTCTTCCTCATCTATTCCTCAACGTCCTCCTCCTCTCTCTCTTTGTCCCTCCTCTTCTCTTTGTCCACCTACTTATTTCTTCCTCATCGTCCTCCTCCTCATATCTTTCTCATCATCCACCTCCTCTCTTTCTTCTCGTCCTCCTCCTCTCTTTCAGCCCTTTATTCATGAAGACCTCACATTTTGACGCTAAGATGAAAGGATGCAAAAAAGTTGCTTTGGGTATTTAAATTTTTGTTTTCAAGTTGAAATTATAATCATATTTTAGAATGTAGAGGTATGTTTGATGGCAGATTTTCGGACTAACGTCGTTCTATTATTTTTCATACGAAGAGATATACTACGTTGATGAAGGGTATTACACATTTTATACTACCATCTTTCAACAACTATATTTTGGCAAGACAATTGTTGTATTTTGCCCAAGAAATAAGCAGGTATATTATTGTAGAAACTTTAAGTCTTTTGAGCTTGTTGTCTTGAACTTTGAATTTTATATTATTTTTCTATTGTTTTGATAGCGATGAACATCAAACATTGTCCTTCATTAATCGTAACTCTTCCACAAGTTGCAAAATGTGTGGTTCTGTAGGTTTTTCTAGGTGCAGGTTTCCATGCCGATTGATGCAGTTTTAACAATGTAGCAATGAACTTCATAAAGATATTTTGCAAAAGGTTTGTGCGATGTTTATGTATTTTTTGTTCTTTGTGAGATATCATTCATACAATGCATATTATGAGATGTTTTTCTTATACTCAATTATTTATAAAAATAATAAAACAGTAGAAGATTTTCTCGTATTGTTTTTATGAGAAATGACTTGTACATGTCACAAATAGACAAGCCCTTGTAAAAAAGTGGACCCCACCTTAAAAAAGTATAAAAAAACTATTATTTATAAGTGAGGCCCATTGTTTTACAAAAAGCTTGTATGAAGCTTGTATCTAGCATTACTCTTTTTTTTATTACTAGATGCTCCTTTCTTCCTCATCGTTCTCTTCCTCTCTTCCTTCTCCTTGGTCACTCTTCCTCATCGTCCTCCTCCACTCTTCCTCATCATCTTTTCTTCCTCCTCCTTCTATCTTATCGTACTCTTCCTCTCTTTCTCCTCCTCATCTAATCCTCAACGTCCTCCTCCTCTCTTTCAGCCCTTTATTCATGAAGACCTCTCATTTTGATGCTAAGATGAAATGATGCAAAAAAGTTGTTTTGGGTATTTAAATTTTCGTTTTCAAGTTGAAATTATAATCATATTTTGGAATTTAAAGGTTAGTTTGATGACAGATTTTAGGACTAGCGTCGTTTTATTATTTTTCATTCGATGAGATATACTACGATGATCAAGGGTAGTTACCCATTTTATACTACCATCTTTCAACAACTATATTGTTATATTATGACAAGACAATTGTTGTATTTTGCCCAAGAAATAAGCAGGTTTATTATGGTAGAAACTTTATGTTTTTTGAGCTTGTTGTGTTGAACTTTGAATTTTATATTATTTTTATATTGTTTTGATAAATATCAAACATTGTCCTTCGTTAATCGTAACTCTTCCACAAGTTGGAAAATTTGTGGTTCTGTTGATTTTTCTAGCTGCAGGCTTCCATGCCGATTGATGCAGTTCCAACACTGTTGCAATGAACTTCATAAAGATATTTTAAAAAAGGTTCGTGCGATGTTTATGTATTTTAAACATATTCATGTTTTTGTTGTTTATCTATTTTGTGTTCTTTGTGAGATATTATTCATAAAATGCATATTATGAGATGTTTTTCTTATACTCAATTACTTATAAAAATAATATAACAGTAGAAGATTTTCTTATATTTTTTTTATTTCTAATTGCTCATCTTTTCCAATCCTTCTCCTCCTCATTCTCTTCCTCCTCTCCTCCTCCTTTTTTCCTCCTTGTTCTCTTCCTCTCTTCCTTCTCATTGTCCACTCTTCCTCATCGTCCTTCTTCTCTCTTTCTCATCCATGTCCTCCTCATCTCTTCATCATCGTCCTCCTCCACTCTTCCTTCACCTCCTATCTTCCTTATCGTACTCTTCCATTCTTCCTCCTCATCTATTCCTCAACTTCCTCCTTCTCTCTCTCTTCGTCCCTCCTCTTCTGTTTGTCCTCCTACTTATTTATTCCTCATCGTCGTCCTCCTTATATCTTTCTCATCATCCACCTCCTCTCAGCCTCATCGTCCTCCTCCACTCTTCCTCATGATCTTTTCTTCCTCCTCCTCCTACCTTATCGTACTCTTCCTCTCTTCCTCCTCCTCATCTATTCCTCAACTTCCTCCTTCTCTCTCTCTGTTCGTCCCTCCTCTTCTGTTCTTCCTCCTACTTATTTATTCCTCATCGTTATCCTCCTCATATCTTTCTCATCATCCATCTCCTCTCTTTCTCATCGTCCTCCTCTCTTTCAGCCCTTTATTCATGAAGACCTCTCATTTTGATGCTAAGATGAAATGATGCAAAAAAGTTGTTTTGGGGATTTAAATTTCTGTTTTCAAGTTGAAATTATAATCATATTTGGGAATTTAAAGGTAAGTTTGATGGCAGATTTTAGGCCTAGCGTCGTTCTATTATTTTTCATACGATAAGATATACTACGATGATGAAGTGTAGTTACACATTTTATACAACCATTTTTCAACAACTATATTACTATATTATGACAAGACAATTGTTGTATTTTGCCCAAGAAATAAGTAGGTTTATTATGGTAGAAACTTTATGTCTTTTGAGCTTGTTGTCTTGAACTTTCAATTTTATACTATTTTTATATTGTTTTGATAGCGATGAATATCAAACATTGTCCTTCGTTAATCGTAACTCTTCCACAAGTTGCAAAATTTGTGGTTCTGTAGATTTTTCTAGGTGCAGGTTTCCATGCCGATTGACGCGGTTTTAACAATGCTGCAATGAACTTCATAAATATATTTTACAAAAGGTTCGTGCGATGTTTATGTATTTTAAACATATTCATGTTTTAGGTTTTTATCTTTTTTGTGTTCTTTGTGAGATATTATTCATACAATGCATATTATTAGATGTTTTTCTTATACTCAATTACTTATAAAAATAATATAGCAGTAGAAGATTTTCTTATATTTGTTTTATTACTAATTGCTCATCTCTTCCAGTCCTTCTCCTCCTCCTTCTCTTCCTCCTCTTCTCCTCCTATCTTCTTCATCGTCCTCCTGCTCTCTTTCTCATCCTTCTCCTCCTCATCTCTTCCTCATCGTCCTCCTCCACTCTTCCTCCTCATCTTCTCTTCCTCCTCCTCCTATCTTCCTCATGTACTCTTCCTCTCTTCTTCCTCGTTATCTATTCCTCAACGTCCTCCTCCTCTCTCTCTTCGTCCCTCCTCATCTCTTTGTCCTCCTACTTATCTCTTCCTCATCGTCCTCCTCCTCATTTTTTCTCATCATCCACCTCCTCTCTTTCAACCCTTTATTCATGAGGACTTCTCATTTTGATGCTAAGATGAAAGGATGCAAAAAAGTTGTTTTGGGTATTTAAATTTCTGCTTTCAAGTTGAAATTATAATCATATTTTAGAATGTAAAGGTAAGTTTTATGGCATATTTTAGGACTGGCGTCGTTCTATTATTTTTCATAAGATGAGATATACTACGATGATGAAGGGTAGTTACACATTTTATACTACCATCTTTCAACAACTATATTATGACATGACTATTGTTGTATTTTGCCCAAGAAATAAGCAGGTATATTATGGTAGAAACTTTATGTCTTTTAAGCTTGTTGTCTTGAACTTTGAATTTTATATTATTATTATACTGTTTTGATAGCGTTGAACATCAAACATTGTCCTTAGTTAATCGTAACTCTTCCACAAGTTGCAAAATTTGTGGTTCTGTAGGTTTTTCTAGGTGCAGGTTTCCATGCCGATTGATGCGGTTTTAACCATGTAGCATTGAACTTCATAAAAGATATTTTACAAAAGGTTCGTGTGGTGTTTATGTATTTTTAACATATTCATGTTTTTTATTTTTATCTATTTTGTGTTCTTTGTGAGATATTATTCATACAATGCATATTATGAGATGCTTTTCTTATACTCAATTACTTATAAAAATAATATAATAGTAGAAGATTTTCTTATATTTTTTTTATTACTAATTGCCCCTCTTCCAATCCTTCTCCTCCTCATCCTCTTCATCCTCTCCTCCTCCTTTCTTCCTCATCGTTCTCTTCCTCTCTTCCTTCTCCTTGTCCACTCTTCCTCATTGTCCTCCTTCTCTTTTTCTCATCCTTCTCCTGCTCATCTCTTCCTCATCGTCCTCTTCCACTCTTCCTCCTCATCTTCTCTTCCTCTCTTCCTCCTCCTCATCTATTCCTCAACTTCCTCCTCCTCTCTCTCTCTTCGTCCTTCCTCTTCTGTTCGTCCTCCTACTTATCTATTCGTCATCGTCCTCCTCCTCATATCTTTCTCATCATCCACCTCCTCTCTTTCTTATCGTCCTCCTCCTCTCTTTCAGCCCTTTATTCATGAAGACCTCTCATTTTGATGCTAAGATGAAATGATGCAAAAAAGTTGTTTTGGGTATTTAAATTTCTGTTTTCAAGTTGAAATTATAATCATATTTTGGAATTTAAAGGTAAGTTTGATGGTAGATTTTAGGACTAGCGTCGTTCTATTATTTTTCATACGATGAGATATACTACGATGATGAAGGGTAGTTACACATTTTATACTACCATCTTTCAACAATTATATTATTATATTATGACAAGACAATTGTTGTATTTTACCCAAGAAATAAGCAGGTTTATTATCGTAGAAACTTTATGTCTTTTGAGCGTGTTGTCTTGAACTTTGAATTTTATATTATTTTTATATTGTTTTGATAGCGATGAATATCAAACATTGTCTTTCGTTAATCGTAACTCTTCCACAAGTTGCAAAATTTGTGGTTCTGTAGATTTTTCCTGGTGCAGGTTTCCATGCCGATTGATGCGGTTTTAACAATGTAGCAATGAACTTCATAAAGATATTTTACAAAAGGTTTGTGCGATGTTTATGTATTTTAAACATATTGATGTTTTTGTTGTTTATCTATTTTGTGTCCTTTGTGAGATATTATTCATATAATGCATATTATGAGATGTTTTTCTTATACTCAATTACTTATAAAAATAATATAACAGTAGAAGATTTTCTTATTACTAATTGCTCCTATCTTCCAATCGTTCTCCTCCTCCTTCTCTTCCTCCTCTCCTCCTCCTCCACTCCTCCTCAACGTCCTCTTCCTCTCTTCCTTCTCCTTGTCCACTCTTCCTCATCGTCCTCCTGCTCTCTTTCTCATCCTTCTCCTCCTCATCTCTTCCTCATCGTCCTCCTCCACTCTTCCTCATCTTCTCTTCCTCCTCTTCCTATCTTCCTCATCGTACTCTTCCTCTCTTCCTCCTCCTCATCTATTCCTCAACGTCCTCCTCCTCATCTTTTCCTCAACGTCCTCCTCCTCTCTTTCTCTTTGTCCCTCATCTTCACTTTGTCCTTTTACTTATCTCTTCCTCATCGTCCTCCTCCTCATATCTTTCTCATCGTCCTTCTCCTTTCTTTCTCATCGTCCGCCTCCTCTCTTTCGGCCCTTCATCCATGAAGACCTCTCATTTTGATGCTAATTTTGATGATATGATGAAAGGGTGCAAAAAAGTTATTTTGGGTATTTAAATTTCTATTTTCAAGTAGAAATTATAATCAACTTTTAGATGTTAAAGGTAAGTTTGACGACAGATTTTAGAACTAGCTTCGTTCTATTATTTTTCATACAATATGATATATTCTACGATGATGAAGGGTAGTTACACATTTTATACTAGCAACTTTCAACAACTATATTATGAAAAGGCAATTGTCGTATTCTGCCCAGGAAATAAGCAGGTATATTATAGTAGAAGTTTTGTGTCTTTTGAGCTTGTTGTCTTGAATTTTGAATTTTATATATTTTTATATTGTTTTTATAGCGATGGACATATCAAACTTTGTCCTTCATTAATCATAACTCTCTAGAAGTTGCAAAAGGTGTGGTTCTGTAGGTTTTTCTAATAATGCAAGTTTCCATACCAGTTGATGCGGTTTTAACAATGTAAAGACCTTTTTACAATAGGTTTGTGCTATGTTTATGTATATTAAACATATTTAGCTTTTTGTTGTTTATCTATTTTGTGTTCTTTGTGAGATATTATTTATACAATGCATATTGTGATATATATATATATATATATATTTTATAGTCAATTAGTTATAAAAGTAATATAACAACATAAAATTCTCTTATATTTTTTTATTACTAATTTCTCCTATCTTCCTCATTCTCCTCATCCTCTCTTCCTTCTCCTCGTCCACTCTTCCTCATTGTCCTCCCTCTTCTCTTTCTCTTTCCCATCCTCCTCCTCCTCTCTCATTCTCTCATCCTCCTCTTTTCCCACTGTCCTCTTCTTCTCTTCCTCATCGTCCTCTTTTTTTTTTTTTTTTTTTTTATCGTTCCTCCTCATTGTCCCCTTATCTCTTTCTCATCGTCCTCCCCCTCCTCATCTCCTCCCCCTCTTCCTCCTCATCCGCATCTCTTCCTCATCATCCTCTTCCTCATCTCTTCTTCATCTTTTCTTCCTCCTCCCCCTCATCTCTTCCTCCTTCTAATCCATCTCCAATTGGATATACCACTTTTATGTTATATTTTACATATTAGATTGTTTATAGTTATGTGTTTAGAAATTTTTAATTCATTTTTTTTTATATATGATACTATTTATAGGTTTTAGCCCTTCATTTATTAAGACATTTCATTTTGATGCTAAGATGAAAGGATGCAAAAAAGTTGTTTTGGGTCTTTAAATTTATGTTTCTAGTTGAAATTATAATAATCTTTTAGATGGTAAAGGTAAATATAGTTTGATGATAGATTTTAGAATTAGTGTCGTTCTATATAATTTTTTACACGATAAGATATATTCGATGATAAGATATATTTTTTATACAATCTTAGATCCTTTTTTGGTGGGTGGTATCCTTTAATATTTTTATTTCTGGCGCTTCTCGCCAAAGATAAACTATATAACCTACTTCAGTTTTGCATTAATCTCTTTCGTTTTCATCTATTATAAATCAATAGCTTTAAGATGGAGGGAAGTTTATGGATTGAAGCTAAGTTGTTTGAATTTAGTAGAAAAGGTGGCAACTTTTTCTATATTTTAGAGGGGAGTAGGAAGTTAACGAAGAATCTTTCCCTTAGTGGAGATATGGTTCTATGGATGGCTAAGGTGGTTGAGGATTGTTTGAGATAAGTGGGAAGAATGGAATCTTACTAGACTAGAAGGGAAGGAAATAGGTGTCAAAACTCGTATGGTAGATTTGTGAAGTTGGTCGAGTTTGGCACTAGTAAAGGGCAGGAATACCTGTGATTCCTGAAGGATGGAAAGGGAGTGGGTGGGTTATTTTTGTTAGGAAAATGAGAGAGTTGGTCGGTTCGAAATCCTCTAGTTCAGTTATGGAGGAGGGAAGAGAGGTGTTGAATAGGTGGTAATTATCAGGAACCAAAGGTAAAGAGAGGAAAACAAATTCATCTTCTAGAGTAGACAATCCTTCTTGGGAAGCTTCGTTCCTGGTAGCAGTTTTGAACACTGAGTTGAGGAATTCAGGTTCCTGACAGTTCAAGGAAGATTATATTATTAGGAAGGATGTTCAGGGGTTGGTGGAAAGGAATATGGAGGATGGTGAGATTGTTGATTCTCGACGAAAGATTCTGGTTGGGAGGAATGACGGTTGGCCTTCCAGGGTGATGCAGAGGTTCGAAGAAGTCGAAGGGTCACTCGTATGTTATGGATCACGAATTAGGAATGAGGTCCCTATGTCAGATGTCAGCTTTTTATGCGAACTTTTTCAAGGAATAACGGCATGTGCCATGTGGTATGATATATTTATAAGTAGAATGCTATTAGTTTTTGAGTAATGCTACTTGTAAGTTTTAAGGGGATTTTCCTCCCTTTGTCCCAGCGGGTTTGAAAATGGCAACTAAGGGAACAAGAACCAAAGACCCAGCCCAGAACAAATGGAGTCTCCAACCTGGCCCATGGGTAGGCTCCTCTGGACGCAACCTGCATGAGGGAACGTGCAGTAGGGGATGAGACTTGCCGACCTGAAGACCCCTCGAATAGTGTCTAGCTCTTTAGCACTTGTCGATGGGAGGAACATCGATAGACCACCAAGGACGCTAGTGGGGTGGGGGAAATTGAAAAACAATGTCACATGAATGGCGCCGTCGCAAAGCCACGTCGCATTAAATGACTCTGACAAAATGAACAGTACGAAGGACAAGGACTCCATGGGGGCAGACACGATCTGTCCCTCCAGACTTATGGTATAAATAACAAGTCTCAGGTGCGAGAAAATTCTATCTAATCTTTAAACTCTTACAAACTTCCAAGAGAATTTACTAACTTTGGTATCAGAAACTCCCCAGCCCCAAGGCTGCCCTCTCCTAGTTGCCTCATTTCCTATCTTTTGCAGGCTCAAGTTCTGAAAACCTGAGTTGTAGGAACCGACCCAAAGGCGTGCGAAACACGACATTAACAGTGGCGCTGTCTGTGGAATTTTTATAGATCTTACGTATATTTCACATGCCTGTGACAACTCGTTCCAGACAGCTCAGAAGAGACACAAAGGAACTCATGGAAGCAAGACTGAAAACCATGGAGGAATGGGTCACGAAGCTGACCGACGAGGTGCAAACACTTAGCAATGAAAACAAAGAACTCTGAAAACCTCAACAGGTGCAGGATGAGAAAGCATAGCCCAGCGATAGTGAGCACATGGGATCCCGGAACACATAGGTTGGGCCAAATAGGGAGGAGCAAAAGAACATGCAGGATGAGCATTCCCGCTGACCCTAAAGGGGCCAGCACGAGTATGGTTTGGGTCTCTAGTGCCCAGATCTGTAGACAGTTTTGGCGAGCTACCTAGACTGTTTTTGACCTAGCACCATACCTCCTCACCATCAAGCAAGGGGAGGATGAGAGCCTGAAGTCCTACTTGACTCGGTTCAATAAGGAGCGCATGACCACTGACGACCAAGATGAGAAAATAACCTTGGTGGTGCTTCTAGGGGTGAATTGGCAAGGAGGACTCTCGTGACGCTGCGGGAGTTCATGAACCAGGCTGCCAACTTCATCAATGCTGAGGACACTCTTCGGGTCCTGACGGAGCCGAGAAAGGAGCTCGAGCAAGCAGAGAGGAAGGCGAAGGCCTTGACTAAGGTTAAGACCCACAAGAAGCTAGAGAAGAGTTCGCAAGACAAGATGAGGGAGGAAGCCCCAACGAGTGGACCGGGACCTCGATTCGACAGGCCTACATTCACTATCCACGAGGCCGACACTTCCACCACTAGCGAAGAGGATGACTAGGGTATTGCGCGCTGCTACTGCACATACCACAGGTCCACCTCGGCTCACATCGATGATTGCTTCTTCTAGCATGGGAGAAAGGAGCATGTGGAGCAGACAAGGCAGCGCTATCCCCCGGCCCAAAGACTAGAGCAAGAAAGAAAGGGAAGGTCGAGGGAAAGGAGCATGCACCAAGTCGACTGGTGCAGGAGGGAAGATAGCCCTCGGCGATGACCACCAGCGCGAGGGCCGCAGCAAGATCGTCCTCGTTCGCCACAGTGTGGGGGACCTCCACTCGAAGAAATCCAAACCATAGCCGAAGGATTTCCGGGTGGGGGTGTTTCCTCCTTAAATAGAAAAACACACGCCAGGCGGGCCCAGTACCACGAAGTGTACTTGGCCAAGTACCATCCCGCCAAGCATCGGAGGGCTGAGCCTACCCCCTTCATCTCCTTCATGGAGGTAGATGAGGAGGGGGTCCTGTACCACCACGACGATGCGCTAATGGTGACTATGCTGGTCACCAACTTCACCACCTACAGAATCCTCATTGATAATGGAAGTTCTGCAAACATCCTGTACTGGAAGGCCTTCACAAGGACAAGAATAGATACTGCCTGGCTGCATCCTGTCCCCATGCCATTGAAGGGCTTCTCCGAAAGTATGGTTCAACCTGTGGGAACCGTCACGCTGTCGGTCCTCGCTGGTAGCGCCCCCTGCACAGCCTCGATCATGGTCGACTTTTTGGTGGTGACGACCTCGTCATCAACCTTAATAGCTTGCAGGAGGGAGTTCTGTTCCACCACGACGATGCGCTAGTGGTGGCTATCCTGGTCGCCAACTTCACCACCCACCCGCATAATCCTTATTGATAATGGAAGTTATGTGGACATCTTGTTCTGGGAGGCCTTCACCAGGATGTGAATAGATGTTGCTCAGCTGCATCTGACCCCCATGCCATTGAAGGGCTTCTCCTGGAGTATGGTTCAGCTTGTGGGAACCATCACGCTATCGGTCCTCGCTGGCAGCTCCCCCTGCACGACCTCAGTCATGGTCGACTTCCTAGTGGTGAGGACCCCGTCATTGTACAACGCCATCATCAGAAGGCTCAACTTTAACAGCTTGCGGGTTGTCACGTCAACCTACCACCACAAGATGAAGTTCCCAACCCCCATGCGAAGTGGGAGAAATCTGAGGTGAATAGGTCTTGGTAAGAGAATGCTACGTCCAAGAGCTGAGCAGAGGGATGGCAGGCTTACCCCGATGGCACCTCCGAGAAAGAATAGGCCATGCACTGCTTGGAGAGCACTAGTAGGCCTTAGTCTACGACTCGCCTTACAGGGCTTGAGGGGGAGTGGGAGAGTGCATGGCCCTAGAGGCAAAGGCAGAATGAATGAAAGCTCCCCAGCCGAAAGCTCCGTTCCCCTTTGTTTTGTAGTATGTCATTTAATTATTGTAAATTCCTGCTATTTAATGAAAAACATGATTTTTCAGGACAATACAACATGTTTACTTCGAACTTTCGTGCTATTAGCAAATCGCTGACAAGATAATCTACGATTAACGAAATCTGCAACTACAAAATTATTGTTGAATTAATGTTTACCTTCCCTGAGATGTGAGCAGGCATGAGCGGGTCCAGTCCCAAACTGCTTGAATAGCGTACCTCTAGCGGGGTTAAAGGGAAGGGCTAGGCCGAAGGCCACTCTGTCCCTCCTGCGATGGAGAGTGGGTCCTGCCCCCCCGGGGCGTCCGAATAACTTACCCCGACCCCCATCGCAACGAAGGGCGGACCAATCACATTGCTATCCGAATAAGTTACCTCCCTCATAGGATACCAAAGGGAAATGTAGGCCAAAATGTTTCCTTGTCCCTCCTACCGCAGAGTGCGGGTCAGCCCTCGGTGACCCGAAGATAAAGGCTTACCTTCTTTGCGAGCGTCGAGAGTGAGTGTAGTCTCAAATTGCCAGAATAGCGTACCTCCGCCGGGACCGAAGGGGGGAACTAGGTAAAAGGCCATTCTACCCCTCCTGCTAGGAGAGTGGGTCATGCCCCCCATCCCCCCTGGTGGCCCGCAAACTTACCCCGACCTCAGCAGCAACGAAGAGTGGGATCAACGCAAGCCTGACCCAATACTTACCTTCCCTGTAATATCAACGAGTGAGAGCGAATTCAGTCTCAAACTACTCGACAAACATACCTCCCTCGAGACCAAAGAGGAGAACAAGGCCGAAAGCCGTTCTAACCCTCTTACAATGGAGAGCGGATCTTACCCCCTGTGTGGCCTGAACAACTTACCCCAACTCCTATCATGGCGAAGAGCAGACCAACTATATCGCAGTCTGAACTTACCTCCCCCGCGGGATATCGCAAGGAAAGATAGGCCTAAAGGTTTCCTTATCTCTCCTGTGGCAAAGTGCGGGTCAGTCCTCAATTGTCCGAAAACAAAAGGCTTTACCTTCTTCGGAAGTGTCAATAGGCGGGAGCGGGTACAGTTACAGATTGCCCGAAAAATTACCTCCGCGTGGGGTAACGAGGATGAGTCGAGCGAGAGGCCACTTGGGCCCTCCCGCGAAGAAGAGTGGGTCTAGCCTTTAGGCTACCCAAATACTTACCTCGACTCCCATTGTGGTGAAAGAGCATATCGACCCCATGGCCCTCCGAAGAAGTTACCTCCTTGGGGAATCAAAGGGGAGGGTTTGACTTGAGGCATTCTGACCTCTCCCTAATGGAGTGCAGGCCTAGTCTTTTGACTACCCGACGTCAACAAAATCTCCAAGGTAGAAAAGTTAGAACAAGGGGCATGGTGTCAACGAGCGGGAGCGGGTTCAGAATCAAACTGGTCGGACAAATTACATTATCGCGGGGTAACAGAGAGGAGTTGGGTCAAAGGTTGCTCGGATCCTCCAACGGAGAAGAGCGGGTCTAGCCTTAGGCTGTCCCGAATACTTACCACGACTCTCGTTACGATAAAGAACAAACAAGTCCACGGCCGCCCAAGGAAATTACCTACTCGAGGGGTAAAGGGGCAGGTCGGCCTAAGGCGTCCTGACCTCTCCCCAGTGGAGAGCGGGCCGAGTTTGTTGATCGCCCGAATATTGCATTGAGAAAGATGGACATCAACAACACGGACATCAAGAAATACAGATATTAGCAACACGGGCATCGACAACACGAACATTAGCAACATGGTAGAAAATGACAAGCACAGTATGACAAGCATAGTACGACATAGGCCAGGAGGCCCAGGTTTGCAAAATCAACTCCCGCCCTTAAGGATAAAATAATGATAGGATCCTTATTTTCTTACCAGGGATTAACTACAAAATGCTAATGGAGGAGGACGGACCCGTTTTCAAACTGTCCGAATGGCTTACCTTTCTGCAGACTAATGAGACGAGCCAAGCAGAAGCCGCCTTGTCACCCCATGGCGAAGAACGGGATTAGCCTCACAGCTACCCGAAGAATAGATCTCTACCATCATTGTAGCAAAGAGCAGTACAGCCTACTTATATTCAACTTTGCAGCCACGGCGCTACTTCGAAGGGAAACAGAGGCGGGTTAGCAAAACACTACCAAGACTCTCCTCCGAGAAAGTAGCTGGAACTTCGCCACTACATGTCAAAGTAAATCACAACAATGCAAAATGGGAGAAAGAAAATACTAGGTGGGGTAAAGCGCTTTCTAAAGACGGACGGGGAAAAGAGAAAATCGGCGTAAGAAAAAGGCAAAGAAACATTGGCCTTGTCAAATAAAAGGCCTCAAGAGAACGACTCACAACAAAGGCGGACGAAAGTAGCATGGACAGGAAGGTCGTTGGCCAGCGGGGTTGTCAAGGATAGGCTGGATACAGGCGAGGTGGATCGTTAGGCTCTATGTGGTGAATCCTTGCTGCCAAACCTCCTAGGTCGGCCACAAAAGAAAGAGAAGAATGAAACAACGAAGAAAAATGCACAAAGACATATAGCCAAACACAGCCAATAAAAGGTAATATCATTAATCATCGATAGCCGCAATAGGACGTCGTAGAGTTATGGGGAGCAAGTTACAATATAAAATGACTAACTGCAATGATATACAACTAAAGTCAGCTGAGCATGATAGAAAGTTAGGAGGTGCACCAAACCAAAGCCTCATCAAGTAAAATTGCATGGAGATCTTGAGAGGACGACTACCCAATAAGGGCGAACGAACGCAGTGCAAACGGATGAATGGACGGCTACCCAATAAGGGCGAACGAACGCGGCGCAAACGGGACAATCTTCATCTGCCTGTCCAGGCGGGAGGCGACCTCTTGCACTCGAGATAGGTCATCCTGAAGGTTTGTAACAAGTCGCTCCAACAGCCGATCGTCCTTCCTCACTTCCCTCGCCTTCCTCTTAAGCCTTTTTCGGCTGCGATTAAGTTTCTTGTTTTTCTCGTGTTCCTCCTTCAAGGCAAGTCGTACCCTCTTTAGCTCTCACTCCAGCTGCTCCCTCTCTTTCCTCTCACGGTGGGCACACTAAAGGGCGGTCTGGGTCATCATAAGAAGGTCCTGCTTCTTTTGCTCAACGGCCTACTAGTCGTTCACAATAAAGGCCGCTAGCTGAGAGGTACCCTGACAATAAGAGGGGCCGACATGCAACAGTCAGTAAATAAAGACTAGAAAATAGCGAGAAAAAAGAAAAGGACAAAGAAAGGAATAGTCGAACCTCATAGAAAAAGTCAGACAAACACTTGACGACCTGGCTGATAGCCTCTGCAGAGCTCCTTCCGGTTTCCAGTCGGGCCAAAGGAGGGATAACTTCTACTTAGCCCTCGGCCTCAGACGTTTGTGCAGCCGCCTCAGCTAGTTGACCTTTGTCGGCAACCTCGTCGGCATGCGCTCCTGTTTGAGTGGGTGGATCTTTGCACGAACCTCTCGGACTAGAGCCGACTATAACATCCAGAAGGGAATCACCCTTTTTCACTTGGTGCTGTACCTAGGCAGGTAGGTCGTTGCGCGAGCTCCTCGGACTTAGGCCAACTATAACATCTAGAAGGGAGTCCCCGTCTGCGTTGTGCCCCGGCTCCTCAACACGGTTGCTGAAAGTAGCAGCTGTCACCCCCTCATTAACGACGTCCAAACCCCCTGAGCAAGCCTCGACCTCGTCCCCGAAGGAGTGACTACCGGCAACAAAACGAGCTGAAGAAGGAGGAGAAAACCCTGGAGAATGTTGTTCCTCGACAACCCGCCCAAGGATCTCGACTGCAAATACTCCCCAGAGTATAGCATCTATTTCACTCGCGTTTGGGAGCACATCAACAACATCAGTCGATAGGGGCGACATGAAGGGAACATCAGCTGAATGGCCTCCTACCAGGGTGTCCAAGGACTTCTAAGAAAAATGTCCTACCGACACCTCCAACGACGTCACCAGGACGACAGGATGACAGACCTTGGGAATAGTTGACTCCCACTCTAGAGGAATTGGGGCTCCAGAAGGGGCCTGCTATCGGCCTGGACACCCTTAAACTGAGGCTTCTTCCCCTTGCCCAATGGAGAAGGGTCTGAGGGGAGCTTTCGGGTAAGAGTGACCTAGGGCTGAGCAATAGTCACCCTTTTGTCAAAAGGAACGTGGCTAAGGGGAGGTAGAGAACCCTTCTCCAGCTCGTCCGGATGAGAAACTCATGACGACTCACTTGACCGATCGGGAACTCCCACCCATGGCCATACACAAAGAATTTTGTAGACCAGTCCTTCACCTTACGATACCTCAGCTCCAGGTTAACAAGGGCATGTATCACCCTGAAGCTGCAGACGTTCCCCTTTTGTCGCAACACCTTGTGAGTGAGGAGGAACACACAGCCAGTGAGGTCGGCATCGTCCAGGTCTTATTCTAGCAAAGCATGCCGCCAGATGATGCTGCAACAAATCAGAAGCCTCCAAGCATTCGGATGCTGTTGAGAGGGGGCTAGACCAAGGCGATCCAGCAAGTCACAAACATGGTGAGGGAAAGGGAGCCTCAAGCCACACGAAACATGGAAGGAAATAGGGCCACTCACACGAGGGTGTTGTCGACGTTGAGGGTCATTCTACTCGAAGAGCACCGATTCCGGCACCTGGAAAGTGAGGGGCCAGTGAACCCAACATCACTGCATGAGCAGTAGAACACCAACTGCTACCCTCGAAAGATGGCCCAACATTGGCGTCTCCCCCATCGAAAGCCATGGGTTGAGTGGATTTCACAGTAGCCATCAACACAGAAGTAGAATGTAGTAAAGGAAGGAGGGTGAGCAAAGGAAGAAGAGGTTGGAAGAACAGGGAAGACGTGAGAGCTACAGAGCGATGAAAGGAAAGGGAACTCTAATCCAGACCGTATTTATATAGAGGAAAGGCAATGGTTGATCTCCACATCCCGTGGTAGAAGGGAGAAGTATGAGACGTTTCGAATCTTGAAGCGACGCGAAGGCAAAGAGTCGCCTAACGCCCTCGACATTGATATAACAGAAAAGATGCCATCAGAATTATCAAAAGACGAGCCAATAAAAATGGAAGGAAAATGTTATTAGGGTAGCCAAACGACAGGAACCTCCCCAAACTTTGGAGCCGCGTACACATCAACAGAGGGATCCCGACCTCAACGACGAGGCGGGTTCAAGTAATAATAATTCTCACCATACTCGTTCGATGAAAATTAGTGGGGTAACTGTAAGGGAATTTTGCCTTCTCTTCCCAGTGGGCCTGAGAATGGCAACTAAGAGAACTAGAACCAAGGGCCCAGCCCAGAACAAGTTGAGTCTCCAACCTGATCCATGGATAGGATCCTCTGGATACAACCTGTATGAGGGAATGTGTAGTAGGGGATCGGACTCGCCGACCTGAAGACCCCTCGAATAGTGTCCAGCTCTTGAGTGATTGTCTATGTAATGGGTGTAATGTACGGGGGACCCTTGATCCTTTGATAGGAAGGATATCGACGGACCACCAAGGATGCTAGCGAGATGGGGGAAATCGAAAAATAATGCCGCATTAATGACACCACTACCCGAGCTACACACCACATTAATGACACAGTCGTAGAGCCACGCAGTAAAGGACTCTAACAAAAGGAACAGTATGAAGGACACAGACTTCATGGGGGCAGACACCATCTATCCCCCCAGACTTATGGTATAAATAGCAAGTCCTAGGTACGAGAAAACTATCTCTGATCCTTAGACTCTCTCCCTTATTTACAAATTTTCAAGAGAATTTACTAACTTTGACATCGGAGACTCCTGACCCCAAGGCCGCCCTCTCCTAGTTGCCTCATTTCCTATCTTTTACAGGCCCAAGTTCTAAAGATCTGAGTTGTTGCAACATGACCCAAATGCGAGCAAAACACGACGTTAACATTACTCATAATCTTAATTTTCATTATCCTCTCAGCATCCCATGAATTAATAGTCTCCAATTATCTAATACCACATCATGGGATGATGAGAAAAGAAATGATGAATAGATTTGTTGTTAGTTTTTTAGCCCATTGTCGTTAATGGAAAACACGTGATCTGATTATAAGCTGTCACATGTCAATCTTAATTTTGTAAAAAATTAAATCAAAATTCTTTAAAATAAATAGAAAACTAATTTTTTTTTATAATACTAACATAATTTCTAATGCTATAAAAATAAATAATGAAAAAAAAAAAATAAAAAATGCAAGCCAATGGACACATGCCATATTATGTACACTCAACATGCCACACTGGCAAGAATAATAAAAAATTAAAAATGAGTAAAACATTTTAAAAGTCAAGAAAATTAAAAGAACAAAACCTAGTAAGAAATTAAAATAATATATGCTGAGAGATTCACAATAATTGAGAATAAATGTTTGTGTTAGAAGTGAGAATGCTCTATTTGTTTTGTTGGTGTTCAAACTTAAGTTTTCTTGTTTTATTTGAATCATATTTTTTCTTTGTAGCCCTTACCCTAGGCTTACATTACAAGCTTACAAGTTTCTGTTCTAAATTAGTGGAGAGTGATTTGAAAAGCAATCCTATGGAGTTTTTAGAGATCTATTCTTTATTTACTTGTTTGCATAAAACTATCTGGGGAGCTAATGATGAAGTGAGAATGATAGATACGCATGAATGTGAGGATGGATAATCGGTGGAATTAAATTTTGAATTAACTTTTGGACTTGATTGATTTTGAATGATTCATTTGAATTATAAACTTTAGGCAATCTTTGAGGCAATAAATTTTATGAATAAAACCAATGCTTGTTTTAATTGCTTTTCTCTCTTTCTTTTACTTGAGTACAAGCAAATATTCAAGTTTGGGGGTATTTGATGTTGGAATTTAATTCACATATTTTCTTGTGCTTAATTGTTCAAGATTCAAGTGTTTTGCATGAGTTTTAGCTCGTTTGTCTAGAATTTTATGTATCTTTTACATTTATTTAATTATTGAGAATTCTTGGTATTTTGTAGTGTTTAATTAGTGAATTAGGTTGAAATTAGTCTAATCTAGTCAAAACAAAACACTGTTTGGTTTTTGAGTTTTAACTGGAGCTACACACCTCTGTTTCAGGTGTCGTTTGTCTTGCTGGACAGCTAAGAGGTAGACCTAAAACTTTTATGAAGAGCCCAAAATCCAGTTCTACCGCATTGAAGTTTGAAACTTTGAAGGAGGGTTTTGAAAATAAAAAGTTTTAGAAAAAAAAAAGAAAAAGAAGAAAGAAAAAAAGAAATCACAAAAGGAATTCACAAGAAATTCAAGTTCAAATTGCATTAGGGACAGCTTGAACATACTTTAGTATTTTGCCCATAACTTCCTACTCACATTTTGGACTAATACGATTCTTGATGGGTTGGAAAGCTATCAGAAAGGGCTACAACTTTGTTGCTAATAAGAATTTCAAAATCGAACTTCTGAAGCACGTACGTGGTTGTCAAGATAAGTCTTAAAAGTTAGGCGAAAATCAGAAAAACCTTAGGGTTTCTTTCTACCATATACAAGCATATTATTAGCACGAAATTGAGGAGGAGAGAGTCTGACTTTTAGAGTCCAATAGTCCAGAGATTATTCTTTAAGTTTCTTTTGAGGAGGCGGATATGGTGGGCAGAGGCGAGAGCCGCATGCTTCATCAACCAACTCCAACGAAGAATACTAGTTTTATTCTTTTTCTTTTCAATTTCATTATGAGTTAATTTTATTTTCTAGATTTTTGATGTAGTCAAGCATTGAACACACAATTTATATTCTAAATTATTTTATTTTCAATATTTCTATAATTGAGTGTTTATTCCTTATTTTTAATCATTGCAATTTTTTAGGTAATTATTGTTCAATCTATTGAATCGCAATGAGACCGCGAGATGATTTGTGATCAGAGCTATAGGATTAAGCACCATTAGTTGAGCAAAAGTAGAGATACTTTACTATGATTAGTGTAGCTATTAATTGGAGATATTTTTATTATTGTTCGAGAGAAAATATAGAATAGTTAAGGGATTTTTATCATCAACTTGGGATAATTGGAATTCTATAATAAGAAAAATTTGTGTGGGATTCACTAAGTAAAATCAAATGCTCTAGATCTATTCTTATTATATTTAAAATCTCAATTTTAATACCTTTTTTTGGTTTAATTTAGATAATCTATTATTTAAATTTCGGTTTTTCAAATAGTAATTAATTTAGTAAATTTCAGTACTCAATAGCATAATTAATCTCTGTGGGTTCAACATTCGTTCTTTAAAACACTTTATTACTTGTTACGATTCTGTATACTTGCAGATATTTTCAGCATAACACTCTGAATACCGGTGTGTGTGAGTGTGTGCATGTAAGTGTCTGTGGAGTCAATGTGGCTCTATATTCATGGTATAGGATGGAGAATTCTCTGAGATCTTTCCACAAAGCGTTGCCACGTACATCACATGAGAAGGAGAATGCCTTGTGAATAATGGGGTAGAACGATGTTGTACATGGCCCCACCTGATAGTTGGCATGTCCCAGTGTATCAAGTGTTAGTGTCTTCGAGGTGGTTGCGGTTGGGTAGAATAGCATCCCCGGGGCAATAAGTCTCACTGTGTACCTATGAGCAAGTATGTGTGTGCCTATGAACAACTGTGAAAACGAATGCTTATGAGCAAAAAAGGATACTTGAGTCAATATTGATTTTTACAGGTTTTCTATTATATGGAAATAGGTTACTCCTCGTCATAATAGTACTATTGAGTTTTTATCTATTTTGCATAAAAAAGAGCTACATCCCGAGAAGGTGGTTCCTCACCATGCCTATATATATATACACATGCATATGTTTTCATTGAGAGGTCATTCGTCGCCAGGTTTTGAGGATATACATAGTTGCAATAGGGAGGGTGATATCTCCCCATGCACATGTGTGTTCTTCCAGTATTTACATGAAACGTTTTCATTGCATCTTCGATATCATTATCTTTCATTAACTGTCTTGTCACAACTACCTAACCTACCTAAAATTATAGACTTTGATGCAGGTTCAGACCCTAGCATGATGCTTGAGGAAGAGGAGTCAGTCCCACCTGAGGCCTGACTAAGGAGAATAGGACTCGTCTTAGCACCAGTACCCATTGTAGTTACCCTGTGCCTTTCGTAGGATGTACATTATTGAGCCGAGTGCTCTTCTGTAATTTAGTCGGCTGCCTATGGTGACTAACTCCATGTATCTTGGATAATGTAATGTTTTGAGGTTATGAACGGCTAGAAACCCTTTTTGTATGAAGTCTAGTTTCTGGTATATATATGTTTACGTTGTTACTACGTCATGTTCCATTTATATTGTCGTTGCGTTATCATAAACCGAATTTTATACACGTGTACTTCTCTCAGTATTACTACACGCCTAACAATTCCTCTTGGTTTGCCCGATCGGCCAGCATCCTTGGCACTACAGAACCTTACGTAGTCTTTTATAAGGGAAAGAGCGCCACAGATAGCCACCACAAGGGGGGCCACCCACATCTGTCTAGGGTTGGCCACCCCTTTGGTCTTGATCCTTTTTAATATATACAAATATATTCTCCTATATTTTTAGTTTTAATCTTAAATTTCATTTTTATTTTTATTTAGTATCTTTATGTTTTTATTTGTTCCTTTCTATTTATATATTCTTTTCATTTAGAACTACATTAGATTTTAATTTTTTTTATATATTTTTATGTTTTTATATTTTTAATTTTTTAATTTATTTAATTTTTTAATGTTTTATGGTTTTTCTTTTTAAGTGTTCATGCCGACTGTGCATTTTTCTAAAATTTCTAAATATTGACTGTACATATTGTGTGGTGTATTGTTTTCTGAACGGTTCAAACGTGACGAAACTGGCAATCAACTCCACATTAACATTTTCCTTCAAGAGATTGACAGAGGGACTAGTGTGAAACATAACCATAACTATAGATGCTTGCTCTAAACTTTTTAAACTAAATGTACCATTTTAAAAAAAATGAAAATTACAAAGGACTTGAACAATCATTTTTCCTAGTTTTAATCTATTAAAATTGTCCATGTGAGTTAGTTTATTAGAAATAGGACCTTTCATTACATTTTTCATCTATCACCATTAATAGAAGACTCTTAATCCTATCAAAGACTGCCACATTTCATATTATTTTTTTATACTTTGATGAATTTTTTAAGAAATAATATGTAGTTTTTTATTTGTAAAAAAACATATATTCTAAAGACTTATAAAAAAGCTCAAGCCACACGTGGTGGCTGCCACCCTGCCACCATGTGTAGCCATGGGTGACCATAACGATGGCAGTATTTTGACCACCATAGGATGGCCAAATCGGGACGTCGTCACCACAACCTGATCTAGCCACTCTTTATTGGTCAAATCTCGAGGATGGCAAGAGTGGCCAAATTGGCCACTCTCTGGTGGCCAGTGTCAAGACACTATGGAGTGGATCAAACTTGGCCGCATAGTGGTGGCTTAATTTATGACCACAAGAGGGTGGCCTGATCAGGTCATGGTGGCCAAAACCTGGCCACCACGTGGGTGGCCGAGTTTTGACCACCTGTGGTGCCCAATACATGGCCACCCAACCCAGCCACCATTGGTGGCTCGAGTTTTTTCAAAATATATAAAAATAATCTTTACTATAATATATATGTCTTACTAAAAAAAAATATTTAAACTTTTTAAGAAAACAATTAAATTGACACTTGGCGATCTTTGATGGGCCACTTATTTTCTGTCAATAACGATAGATGAAAAATATAAACTCCTACAAGACTCAAACCACGCGGAACTATTTTTTCTAAGAATAGAAATAAATGAAAGAGTCTTTAATCCAAATCATACAAAGCACTAGGAGTGTTGAAACAAAATTTCTTAAAAAAGAAACCCACTCCTCTTCTTTTCTGACTAAATGGGTTACCGTCAACCTATTTAAAATTGACAAGTCCAACAAATCAACCTTCTTCCTATGTCATAATACTAATTGATCAATAATTAAATTATAGCATATGAATTATAACAAATTGACTCTCAATCAACAAGCCATAAACCTACTTCAATCACTAAGTGCATGTATGGCTGCCAGTTGTTTTCGGTCTACTTTGATTATTTTTCATCTACAGTACACAAAGATTTTTCAACGTTTTTCTTAAGCATACAAAATTTCCAAAAAAAATTCATGGAACTCTTTTTTTATTATTTGTTTGTTTAAAATAATATAAAAATAAAATATGTAATTTGAAAAAAAGAAAAGAAATCTTAAATGGCCAGCTTGTGGCGGCTGGGGCCAAGCCATGATCGGGTGGCGGATATGAGCCCCACGAGGTGGCCAAGTGGGTGGCTAATTGTGGCCATTTCCATCGTCAGCTCGAATCAAGTTGCCTAAAGGGTTGGCTACCATCGGCCTCACCTTAGGTGACAGTAGTGGACAACTTGACCCGAATGTTTTTAAATAACTGTTGTTAATATAAATGATAATTTTTAAGAAAATATATATTTTAAGATGGGACCCACAACTTTCATAAAATTCTATACAAACTTTTATCTCACCTTCATTTATTCACTATTCATAAAAGATTTCGTAAGTTTTTCATCCAAACATTATTTAAGCCACATGCCACAAATAAGCTTGGCAAGAATCAAGAGACTAGAGTCATGCCAAGGATGTAAGGGTCCAAATGAAATGGCAAATTGACAATACAAATATAAACAAAATATGATTTGCCAATTTTCTCCTCAATCACTTGTCAACAATAGGAACTCGAGCAAAAACCATAAAAGGGCAGAAAATTATAGAATAACTGAGAAAACGCACCTCTTGTAACATCCCACTTCTTTAACCCATTAGGTTAACTCTCAGGTTTAACACTAGACTTTTACAAGGATAGCTCGCTTACTTGGAAGAGTACTACTGGCTTTCGTTAGGCAAACTTAGTTCGATTTCTTTTTTCGAGATTTTATTTGAAATTTCTTCTTTTATCATCCATTTCTAACATTCATTAGCCATACCTACATTTTTATTGAGCCTTAGTACATGTCAATTTGTGAGGTGACATGTCAAACCCTAAAACCGTTTCATTTGGCAACCATGTGTACTTTGTGTGCAATGGACCAAAATACCCTTAGATCAGATTATTTTTTTTCTTCAAGGATAATTTTGTCTTTAGTCCTGTGATTTATCTGTGAAAATTTCCTTGCGGTTGATTTTGAAAAAACCCTAGCCGAAACCCTAAATATTTTCAAAATATTTTGCCTTTTGGAATTTCGACCAACCCTTATTTATTTTATTTTCTCTATATTAAGCCATCTCTCAACCGCCCAATCACCACCATTTGAGCCACCAGAAATGGCACTTAATTACAGTTTGCCTAGCCACTAGAAACCAAAGGAATAAGACAAGAGAATAAGACAAAATTGCTAACCCTTGCCCAAACCC
Source organism: Juglans cinerea (assembly GCA_961763995.1). Lineage (NCBI taxonomy): Eukaryota > Viridiplantae > Streptophyta > Magnoliopsida > Fagales > Juglandaceae > Juglans > Juglans cinerea. The sequence goes on from CAUIVZ010000003.1 coordinate 28,927,176, forward strand.
TAACCACTGGTCATTAAGGGTTTAAACCCTATTATTAATTACACCACCTTTTCTCTCTCCACCACCCACACAGCAACTCTCTCTCTCTCTCTTCCTCTTTGGTTGATTCTCTTACAAACTAGACACCATCATGCTAACCTACATGGAGGAGCTAAGCTTCAGAGGCATCATGAGCCACCACCCGAACCGCCCAATGAGGAGCCACCCAAGTTCAACACCACCCTCACTTCATGGGCTATATAAACCCCTTTTCATCTCACTTCTTCCTCACTTCATGTCACTTCCTCTCTTCTCTCTTAAGTGTTTGTAAGTGTTCTTGAGTGTTCTTAGAGTTTGAGTGGGAAGCTTCAAGGGCTCCAATCTTTATCAGTATTCCCTCTCTTGATTTTAGTTTTCTTGTTATTTTTATGTTTATAGTGTTAGTAGTCATTCTAGCATGAGGATCCTTAGTAGCCGAGTTGCATATTTAGGATAGGGTTAATATTAATTATGGCATGATTAATTATGGTGTAGTTTGATCATAGGATTATTTATGGAGGCTTGGATTAAGATGAAAAACATGCCATGACTAGTTTTAAGTTCTATCTTGTTTTGATCATCAAAGCATGAATGGTTCGACTTTTAATCATGCTTCATTCGAGGAAATTAGCTTGTTTTACTTAGGCTTGAAATGTGAACATTTAGAAAGCCTTCTGATTTGGATAAGAAGAATGCATGATAATTAGCATGTCATCAGTGATAGGATCATACCATGCATCATTGAGGTTCAATTAGCATTTGAGGATTTCATTAGGCATAACTAAGTGTTGGATGAACTTGCTCAAACTTAGGACTTAAGTATGTCCTTGAGGATTCTAGTGAGCATGTTCCTTAGAGGTTTTGCCTTGCATGCATTCATAAGGATCATTAATGAGTTCATTTAGGCATCATCTAGAATGCATGCCATGCATTTCATGAGGTAGGTTAAGGATTTTTAGATAGCATGCATCATTTAGGCGTCTAAGGGCATTTTCATAATTTTCCTTTTCATGTCACTATTTATTTTCCCTAAGTAAGTTAGATTCTAATTTAGTATAATTGATTTCACAGCCAGTACTTTGCTTACAACTCCAGTAGTCTGTAAGTTGGCCTCTAACTTACACCTTGATCGATTATTTATGATTTATTGATAAATGTCATTTTTATAACTGTCTTTTTTGCATGAATTGTCATATCATTGTTGCATTCAAACATCATTTTTGTACCACTCATATGCATTTCATGAAAATCATTCTTTTTGAATGTCTTTGCATGAAAATTATTTTATCACGACCCCAAAGGCTTGGATGAGAAAGTATCCTAGTGGAACTCCTATGTCCATTCTGGAGTAATTAAATATGGACAGGTAACCCCTGAGTTGACCAAAAATAGTCAACAGACTTCAAATGGATTCTTTTTAAAAAATGCCAGAGCGAAGTCATACGTTACGACATCTAATGCTAGTGGGTATACATGTTATCATTTCATGATGTTATGTTATGTTATATTACCAATGCATTGAGAACGAGTCTATAGACAACGCAGTTTCAACGTGAGTTGTATTACAGTCACCGACAGGTACTCACAGTTCATATGGGGAACTGTAACGATACCATACATTACGTTGATTCCATGATTTTTATAATGAAAGACTATGTTTTTACGATGAAAGTAAAATTATGTTCTCTATAAGAAAGTGTGCATAAAAAATCTATTTTTCTTGAGAAATCTGAATGGGAGATAATACAATTTTTCTACATTTGCATGCATTTCATGTTTATCTTTCTTCATGCTAGTATATCTTTGTGCAAGTTGGTTGTCTAACTTATTGAGATTTCAAGTAAATCTCACCCCTTGTGGACCCATTATCATTTCACTCGAAATGTTAGAAGTTGTAGATGTAGATGGACCCAATGGACTAGTGGATTAAGAGGATTGAGGAGGAAACAGACGTTGACAGGAGACTTGATCTTATTCTGATGTTTCTAGGCTTAGCCCTTCGTGCTATAGAACACATGAATCAACTTGTTTAGATCCTTTTGGAGAACTAGATATTTTGTACTAAGATTAAGCTACCTGATATTTTAAAATTGATGGTTCAATCTATATTATTGGGATGATTTAGTTATTCTGGCATAAGTTAATTTTCACCCTTACTTTCCGCTGTGATTATTGCATACTGCTAGTTGCATTTCTATGATGCATTGCATATTAGCTATTAGTTACGGGGCTATGTAATCTTATGTTGCATGTCCCAACGCTCTAAGTCTATGTTACATCCCAAGTGGAGGTTGAGGGCGTCACACCTCTTACGGTGGCTATTATTGTGAAAAAACTAATAATGATCCAATCACCCGAAAGTACAAGACGATTCAAGAAAACACGAACTCTTCTAGAGAGGAAAACTATATTCACTGTATATTGCAAAAAGTAAAGTGAGATTAATGTACATAATTGAGTTTACATATATATGCAAGAGAGGAGATCATGTACATGTGGAGAACACGTGTATAAAATGAACTTCCTTTACAAAGTAACTATAGTAACTATTTACGGAATTTACAAAGTAACTAAAGTAACTATTTACATATTTCAATGCTCCCCCAAGATGGAGTGTAAATGTCATGCACACCTATCTTGAAAAGAAGATAAAGAAACTAAGAGGCAAGACCTTTGTGAATATATCTTCTAATTGGTGTTGAAAAGTAACATGTAGAGTTCAAAGTACACTAGATTGTATTTTCTCACACACCATATGACAATCAATTATTATATGCTTAGTTCTCTCATGAAAAATAGGATTTGCTACTATGTGAAGTGCATTTTTATTGTCATTGAATAATAATGTTGGGTACTAATAATAAATGCCAAAATCTTGGAGTATAGCAATTAACCAAGTTAATTCACAAGCAGTGGAGGTCAAGGCTCTATCTTTAGCTTCAGTTGATGATCGAGAGATTGTACTTTGTTTCTTTGATCTCCATAAAACGAGAGAATCACCCAAAAACACAAAAAAACCCATGATTGATTTTCTGGTGTCTAGAAAAGTTGCCTAGTCAGAATCTCTGACTTCAAGTGCAATGAGGAAGAAGATGAAAGAAAAATGCCCTAACCAAGTTTACCTTTGAGATACCTTAATACTTGGTGTGTAGCATATAAATGTATTTGGGCAGGTTTATCCATGAATTGACTCAAGATTTGCATAGAATAAACCAAATCAAGTCTTGTTATTGTTAAATAAAGTTGCCTCCCTACCAACCTTCTATATATTGTGGGATCATCCAACAATGCAGAATCTGTCGTGGCCAATTGTAGGTTAGAACTCATAGGGACTTTCGCTTGTTTATAACCAAGAAAATCAGTATCAGCCAGTATTTCCAAGATAGTATCTTTGACATAATGAAATTCCTTTAGAAGATCTAGTCACTTCTAATCCAAGGAAATCTTTAAGATCTCCAAGATCTTTAATTTGAAAAGTTATATGAAGAATAGATTTTGTCTTGGACAGCCTTAAGAACATTGCTAGCCACAATCACATCATCAACATATATCAAGAGGGCAAGGAATGTAGAACCTGAAACTCGAGTGAATAAGGAATAATCACTGTTGGACTGTGTAAAACCATGTTGTAAGAGACAATTAGTGAGTTTATGATACCACTACCATGAAGTCTGCTTTAGGCCATATAGTGATTTGGTTCATCTGCATACTCGAGTCTCCCCCTCTTTGCCATACCCTTGAGGTAGTGTCATATACACTTCTTTGTCCAATTCCCCATGCAAAAATGCATTATTTACATCCAATTTATTGAAATACCAATTCTGTGAAGAAGCAATAGCTAGCAAACATCTAACACTTTTAAACTTGGCCACAAGTAAAAAAGTGGCAATGAAGTCCAATCCCTCTTGTTGAGTGTACCCTTTAGCTACAAGCCTAGCTTTATATCTTTCAATAGTGCCATCTGAATTATATTTAATTTTGTACACCCATTTACAGCCAATGGAGTGTTTATCAAGAGGCAAGTTAGTGAGAATCCAAGTAATGATTTTCTCAAGAGGAGATAATCATGCTACCCTAGCCTCTTGCCAATGAGGAAATTTAATTGCTTGATGGTAGTATTTAGGCTCGAATTGAGATGAGAGAGTGATGGTAAAACCACGATGAGTGGGAGAATGTTTGTTATAAGAAAGGTAAGTAGACAAAGAATAAGGAGTACTTACCTTGGGAGAAGCTGTAGCAATAGAAGATTTAGTGTTTGACAAAGAAGAAGTGATCAAATATTGTGGTAGATGTATGATTCTAGTAGACCTTTTGACTGAAGGATTATTAACAGAAGGATTGGTATTTGAAACTTTCTGAGAGTGATCAATGATTATAGAATGATAAGAATTTTTTGCATTATCAACAGGATGTAGGGTAGCAACATGTGTGTTTGATGCAGAAATGGGTAGCACAAAGGAATCTAAAGATATTGATTGAAGATATGAAGAAATGGTGTTGTTTTTGTATGGAAAGACATGTTCATAGAATACTACATCTCTAAAAAAAAAAAAAACAAAAAGAGATTTAGTTGCAAATCATACAATTTGTACCTTTTTACCCTAAATGGATAACCCAGAAAAATACATTTTCTAGCTTTAGAATCAAATGTTGATCTTTGGAGCAATAAGAGTGCTGGCATAACATAACCATCCAAACACTTTTAAATGAGAATAAGTAGGTTTTCGAGAGAACATAAGTTCATAAGAAGATTTGTTAGAAAGGATAGGAGTAGGCAACCTATTTATGATATAAGTTGTTGTTAGAACCCAATCACCCTAGAAATAAAGAGGTAAATGTGCTTGAAACCTTAAGGCACATGCAACTTCTAGTAAATGCCTATGTTTTCATTTTACTATTTCATTTTGTTGAGTAGCTACGCAACACTTTTGGTGAATGATACTGTTAGCAGAAAAATAAGTAGACATCAAACTCTAGGCCATTATCACTCCTAGGGATTTTTACTTTAGAGTTTAATTGTGTTTCTACTTTAAGAGATGAGTTTGGGTCGAGTTTCAGATTCTTGTTTTCATTAAGTATACCCAAGTTACTCTTGTGAAATCATCAACAATTGTTAAAAAAAATGGAAATCATCTAGAGTAGGAATGGAAAATGGGCCCCATATATCACAATGGATTATTTCAAAATGACAAGAAGTATGAAATTCACTATTGGGAAAAACTAATTTGGACTATTTTGCATAATGGCATACATCACAATTTGTATGCGTTGAAGGAGTTCCATCAGGAAAAAGTTTATGTATGAAACTTTGTTTGAGAAAAGAAGAATGACCTAGGCGATAATGCCATAGATCTAAATTGACAAATCTACAAACAGAAGGTACAATTGAAGATATACTAAAATTAGATACATCAGAGATTGATGCTTTATTGTGCAACAAATAGTAAAGACCACTTCTTTCTTCACGCAGATGAATCGTCCTCCATGCATACAGGTCCTAAATGAAGCAAAATTTGTTAAATAATATTAGACAACAATTAGAGGAATGAGTAAGTTGACTAGCTGACAAGAGATTAAATGGGAATGGAGGAACACACCAAATATTGTTAAGAACCAAGGAATCAGAAATTTTAACAATTTTTGTGTGTGTAATTGGATCTTTATGGCCATTTGGCAGTGTAACAACAGCTAAATTAACAATGGTGTAAGATGAGAAGAATGACATTGAGCTAACCATATGGTCAATGGCTCTAGTATCGATAATCCATAGAATATCAAGGTCTTAATGATATTGTTTAATAGAGAAGAAACAATGATAAAAAATTAAAGTTCATAGAAATTTACCTAACTTATTGAAAAAGGACTGAAGATTTGGTCGAGATGTGGTACCTACTAAATGAGCCAAGGCAGGTTTTTCAGATGAATTGTGTATCTCAAGCAAAAACAGTAATTGTTGGCATTGTTCTTGAGTAAATGATAATTGAGATGTCTCACTAACTTGTCTATCCTATGGAATAATATCATACAAGTTACCATCAACAGAATTTAATCTAGGCTTTGTGTTCTTGTAGTCAGGAGGATACCCATATAGTTTGTAGCACTTTTATTTTGTGTGTCATGTCATTTCACAATGGCTACAAATGGGTTTCAATTTTTGTAAAACAATTTGGATCTTGGAGCAAATTTATGGGAGCCAAATGTCTGTCTTGTAGAAGCCAAAATAGTGGAATCCAAATTAGAAACTTTATGAATATTAAGGCTACGATGGCATTCCTCTTGCAAAACTAGGGAATAAAAAACCCCTGTTTATGGGTGGCAAGAGTCTATCAAAAGAATTTGGGCTCTAACATGATAATAATAAGAATCATTAAGCCCCACAAGAAACCTCATCACATATTCTTGTTGTTGATATTTCAATACCCCTTTCGACACACCACAATTGCAATTCGGTCCACACCCACAATTCAACAAAGGTTTAAAATTCAACAATTCATCCCATAAGGTTTTCAACTATGTTTAGTAATCACTTACAGACATATCTTCCTTAAGTAAGGATGAGATATCCTTCTGAAGTTGAAAAATTCATGGCCCATTCGACTGTGAAAACCTTTATTTGAGATTAGCCCAAAGTGCAATAGTTGTATCGATGTAAATGCAACTTGCTGCTATTTGCTTCGAAAAGGAACCGAGGATCCATCAAAACACCATATGTGACAACTCAGACTTTTGTTTAAGTCCTTACTTGCCATTTTTATTATCTTAATCTTAGCCCACTTAGATATTGCCCAACTTTTGGCATGAAAGGAACCTTGAGTTGCAGCAAGGATTGTGTCCATCTTAGAGAAGATGCACCCAAGCCCACTAGGAGGCCTATCTTAGGCTAGTGAGAGTCATCCATTAAGGGCCCAAGGGTTAGGAAAAACCCTAATTAGGGTTTGGGCATGGAAGGCGCCCACTTGGAAGGGGAAAGGTCTTTGGCTTTCCCTAGGAATCCCATCATTTGAACTCTAGGGAAGAAGCACTTTTGGCTAGCACATAGTTGCCACTTGGCAAGCATGCATGTAGGCTTGTAGAAGAAGCCAAATTGGATAAGGGAAGAGTCTAAGGTTCGGCACACAGAGGGCACATGTCCATCTCACCTACCCACATGCCACATGGCTCACATGCAAACCTACCTCCAGAATACTTTAAATCTAGATATGAAAGTGGAAGAAAGGGGAGAGAGAAAAGAGGGTTTCAGAACCCTAAGTATCACACGCCCACCCATGCAATCTTGTGAGTTTCTAGAAGAGGTGCCTAGGGAAGCTTCAAAATCTGGAGCACAAGTCTCAAAGAGACTCTAGAATTTTGGCGAAGGGAGCCACGGGCCTAACCATGAAGGCCAACCACCACTTTGCCACTTGTCATGCATGCATGAGGTATGAGAGTTTCTAGAAGATAAGCAATCATGAGGATGAGGAACAGATGGCTTTAGGAAATGGCACACATCATTTGAGGATTCTAGAAGAATCTTAGTGGAAGATGAAGACAAGAAAGTAAGAGAGAGGGTCGGCTAGGGCAAGAAGCACCCACATGCCAATGCCAAATGGCAAGCATGCACACGCTTAAGGACTAGAAGGCTCAAGTTTTGAAGAGTCACACTAGAGTTTCGGTCACAAAATACCTACACACCCTTGGAGGTTCAATGAACCTAGACCACATAAGGATCATGCCACTTGCAGAGGAACTTTTGGAACTCCCAACGTAAGGCAATGATGAAGAAGGATCATGCCACTTGCGCCCATGCATGGAGACTTTTGATTTCCTATGAAGGGATTGTGTGGGAAACTGAGGAGGTATATAAGGGGAACTTTATGGGACTAACTCCCAAAGGGGATACCCAAGAGTCATTTGTCCATCTTGCGTTTCCGGATCACACCTTCATTCCCTCTCTCTCTCGCACGACCACCCTAGGGAAAAACTCACATTCTCTCCAACCAAACACCTCCTATGCCCATACCATTCCCTACCATCCAACTACAAGGGTAGGAAGAAGAAGACCACGCTCAAAAGATTTGCACAGTGAGAAACCTTCACACATCTACTCCACTTCTTTTCTTTTGATCACACACGGACTCACAATAGTTTTGTTGGTCTAAGGGGGTTTCGGCTTGGGTGAGTGAGAGGTGTGTGACATCCCTTTGTCTTGAGTCATGAATGTCCATTCAACCACGTTAGATCTTATCAAGTGTGAGAGTATAATGTTTTCTCTCAAGGAGACCGAACCAAAACTAGCAAGATTTGAAGTAGAAGAACCTTGAAGGATAGATGACACACGACCATCACTAGGGTTTTGAAGAAGGGTCTTCCTTCTAATGAAGCTCTAGGCCATGAAGATATATTGGCACATACAAAGTGTATTTCACACGTACATCACACACACAAGTTACTATTAGGGTTCCAAGGACCGAACCACTAAGAAGAGGAACAAACACCATTCCGCCTGTGGTTTTCCCTTTAGGTCCGAATCCACGAAAGGTCATACGAAGAGAGGAAGAATGCGTAGAACCGAGTGAGATGAACCCTAAGCACGACACACACTCACTATCGAATTAGGGTTTCATTATTTCACTTGATCTAATGATTTGCGCAATATATATACAACTCGCTTGTCGTTGGTATTTCATCTCCTCGGATATTTGTAAGTTAGCTCTTAACTTACCTTGGGATAAAGGTTGTATGTAGCAAGTGAACTTTGCATGTCATTGATTGAATTGGATTATGAATTGGTTGTCTGTCACATGTTTTGTAATCGGCTAAGTATATTCTTGCAATTGAATAAATGCCTTTAACGATTGGAAGTTGTTGCTTGTAATGCTCAGCCATGCGTGTTGATTACCGGATTTATAAACTGTTTATTTCCTTAGATATAACATGCCATAAACCGAGTTGTTATATGGTTGTTTGAGCTCTTATTCCTTGCTTTGTGATAAGATTAACGTATGTTCTAATATTCTCAAGCCATAAAGGCGGTGTACTTTGACATGTGATCAATGACTATGTGCTTCGTGACTTGAATACGTCATTGTCCATAGCATGCATATTCGGGTCTTACATGAAAAGAAAACAAGTTTACTCCAAGTACATGTCACATGCATTTCGGCTTATGCATCCTTTTTGAAAGGTTAAATGCATGTTTTGTCATGATAAACATCAAAGCAATATTTAAAAAAGAGAAATAATATTTGCAGTCTTAGAGTGTACACTCCTCACGTACTCCCTTTGAAAAAAGTGGATAAATCTGACACTCACATGAAAAAATTATTGTTTTATTAGTGGCCCCCACTTTTTCTTCAAAGAGACTACGTGGGAACTTCACACTCCAGAAGTGTATATAGCATAACCCTTAAAAACTATAGAAAAATAAAATTATAGTGCTTTCAGAACTAGCTCTAAAACTAGATGTAGAGCTCTAGTTTTTTCTTCTCTTCTACCTGTACACTCCCTACAACGCTAATTATTTATTTTCTTTTCTCTCTTCATTTTCGTTCATTATCAACCCCCGTGTGCCCTTGTGCATGTGGTGATCTATTTATAGCAAGGCTCGAAAAACCAGTTCGATTCAAGCCGATTCAAGTTGAATCTCGGCCTAGTCAGAAACTGAATATATTTTAAACTTTTTTTAATCATTTACTGAACCGCTTCAATCGATCAACTCAAACCAATTCTAATCAGTTTTAGACTGATTTGAACTGATCCAACTAAAATGTATTTTTTTTATATTGTTTAACAACTGTGTTTTTGTTTTAATTTATTATACAAAAATATGATAGAACTAAACATATATTAACATTCTCATCGTCTTATTCTATAAACAATTATAGAAAAATTGAAAGATAAAACATGTATTTCTTTATTTTCATTAGTTAAACAAAACAATTAAGAGATGAATGAGTATTTTTTATTAAATTTGTGGTTGTGCATATTTTTATATTTAGATTCATTTCATATTTTTATTGAAACTAGTCAATAAATATAAATTTTATACTCTTTTATAGATGACATTTGTAATAGCCCGCTAGAATTCAATAGTGAAATTTCTATAGTTTTAGGAACCTCGTGGAAACTTTGAAAGTTTTCACGATTCGATCAATCGCGTAGGTCTTAGTCTATCAGCATAGTGTTACTACTCACTATGGTGTTAAAAGCGTGATTATATTTATTTGAGATAGTTAGAAGTGTCAGAATGCAATATGGTCTATGCCATTAGACTTAGTTGATTATTTAGGATTTTATGGCGTAATCATCCCTCCCATTTTCAGTTTTCGGACGACATGCTCGTTCAAAAACGCGTTTTATTTATTTTGAGGCACTTCGAGGTTAAATTTTGATAAACGAATTGCACAGTTAGTTTAGTGTGTATGTTTAGGATTTTTCAGTACAAAATTTATTTTTCACTTTTAGGAAGTGTAACCTCAATAGAAGCACCAAGTGCAGTGTTTTCAGAATCACAATGTGGAATGTCCAAATTAGGTTAGAGAAGTTTTATTTGGACACTTAGAGCACTCTTATTGGATTATGCAATTGGGTGTTTGGCTAATAGAGTGTTAAAATGTGTTGCATTGGATTATGCAAATGTAAAAGGGGATGACATTTTGCTACAAAAAGTTAATGTTGTAGGTCAAATTTTATAGTTACTGTAGCATGGCGAAAAGAAATAAAAATATTTTCTTCCTTACTTCCGACCATGATTTGGATGCAGCAGTCTTTTTAGGGCTATAATATTATTACTAATTAACATATAATCGGTAGAATGGTAAAATATGATAAAATTAAATAATTTAAAATTTTAAAGAAAAATAAATTAATATTATTTTATTATTATATAAAGAATATATAGATAATCCAATGTGTAAATTGGATGTGAATGGAATAGGCAAAGACAAATTCATGTCATATTAGCTAAAGCTTGGGTTTGAGTTTGCTATTCCAATGAGAGGCACGATCATAGCATACTTGGTGAATAGTATTGAATACTTGGCACCAAGAGGAACTATGAGATGAAAATGTGAAAAAAATAAGGTGTGAGATCATGCCACCTAAGCAAAACCCTATTCTATCCAACCATCCAAATTGTGCCAACCCAAATAGGGTTTCAACCCTAGCGAAACCCTAAATGGTTGGAATCCAATTGAAATCCCAAAAGCTTGGTTGAAACTGAAACCCTAAAGGGTTTTCCCAAACCCTAAATTTGGCCTCCAAACCCTATTTGATCTAATTTCTAGCATTGTGTTTAATCACTTGATTAAATCACTTTCACATGTTATTAATTCCTCAAATTCATGTTATGACATCCTTATCCAACCCTTAAAACCTTAAAAATTTGATTTGGCAAAAAATATTTGGATTTAGGCTTGATAACATCTCAAACCCTAACCAAATCATCTTTTAAACTCAAATGAAGCCCACTTATTTAAGGCCTCTTAAGGCCCATAAATTTTGGCCACCATGGCAAAGCTTCATGAGGAAATTTCCACCCACTAAAGGATGACCATACACTGCTCATAACAGCCCCAAAGTCATGCATGATGTGAGAGGAAAAGGCCACCTCACCACCACCCTGCTCTTGAAAGTTTTCTTAACTGAAAACCACTCACTATTTGTACCTTTTTGTAACCTAATTACCATCAAGGTGTCACGCAAGCCCATACTACACTTTTAAAAAGTCTATTAAGCGTGAAAGTTATCCCTTCGCTCACTTCACCCCTTTTCATTTCCGTTCTTGGAGAGAACACTTAACTCTCTCGAGCAATTTTCTGAACCTTTTTGCGTGACATTTATGGAACCCTTGTAAGCATTTTCTCACAAAGATTCCTTCATGAAAGTTGCTTGAATTTTTGAGTCTAGTTTCAGTGAATACCTTGTTTGTTTGATTTCATGGCCTGTTGATTGGTCAAAGGTTGTTGTAACCATGGAAAGGTCAATCTGGGCGGTAATTTGGGTAGTGTGTTGTATTTTGGAATTTTGACCAAGCTAATGGACAAATCTTTGTCTGAAATTTTTATGGAGTGTTGTCAACATGTTTATATGAACTTTTTTTGGGGATTAGTTTCATGATAAAATCTTTTGAGAAAATATTTTCTCAGATCTAGAAACTGGAAGGAGAAAAACAGTTTATGTTTTAAGAAAGTTTGGATCTCTTTTGGTTTAATCTTACTCTAGTGGCTTTGATATTTTTACTTGATGATACAAAGCCTTTGCTCTACACATTAGGATGTTAGTGTGAGCATTTTTCGTGTTAGTTTAAAATATATGAATTTTTATGCAAGAGAATATTCGATTGGGTCAAAAGTCTAATTGTTTTTTGCTAGATCCATGTTTTGGTTTATTTTTAACCATGTAATTTTAATTTTAATGCTTGGATCTACTTTAGAAGACATTTTTAAAGCATAAGATGTTTTGGTTTGAAGATCTCAACGTGGTCTACCTCGGATCAAGTGTTTGATCGAAGTAAGTTGAGAAAAACATTTTATTTTTGACCAAGTGTTGGAGCCGAGTACATCAAGTGATATTTTGTGACTTTTGATGACTTTGATGTGTTGATTCAAAGCATCTTAGTTCTTAGGAATGTGTTATGAACATGATAGAAGAAATATTTGGTTTTTTGAAATTTCTTAGAGATGTTTTGAAAAAGGTCAAAACCTTGAGATTCAAGGGTTTGTGTTTTGGTTAAAAGTTTGGATCTTTTGCATAAAAAGTTTTTTGTTTATGAGAAGTAGATTTTGTTAGATTTTTAAAGCATATTTTTAAGCTTAAGATAGGAGAATCTTTGCTACAATATTTCAGTTTGAGCATATGTTTTAAGTTGGATAAAATTGCAACAAAAACCAAAGAAATATGGCCTTTGGAAGTTTCAGCCCTATGGTGTTTTTCATAGTTGTTATTGGTTTTAAATTTTTCTAAGTTGATATTTGAGTTCAGGAGTAAAATGATCATTTTTCAACATGTAGAGGAAAAAATAGTAATTTTACTCTAAGTTAAAGCATTTTTCATGTTTTTAAGTCATTAGTGATAAAGTTTAACATTTACAACTCCTAATTATAGTTTCTTGTCTTTCGTGCTTTGCCTCGTAAAATGCGATGATCACCATAAGTTCACTCTAAGTTAGCATTTTTCATATTTTTAAGTCATTAGTGATAAAGTTTCTAACATTTACAATTCCTAATTATAGTTTCTTATCTTTTGTACTTTGCCTCGTAAAACGCGACAATCACCATAAGTTTACTCTAAGTTAGCATTTTTCATGTTTTTAAGTCATTAGTGATAAAGTTTCTAACATTTACAACTCCTAATTATAGTTTCTTATCTTAGTGCTTTGCCTCGTAAAACGCAACAATCACCATAAGTTAGCTTCACTTACTATCAAATTTGAAATTATTGTGTCTGTGTGTTGATTGGGGATTTATTGGTTATGTACTTATGTTATCATATATTCCATGTCATGTCACTACACGTTTATTTGTTACACATTATATTCTGTCACAAAATATTCATTTATTTCACATTATACTCTGCCACGAAATAATTATTTGTTACATGTTGTACCATGTCATAATGCTATATGTTACACGTTATTCCATGTCACGTAATGCTATCTATTACATGTTATGCCATGTCATGTAATGTCATTTATTACACATTATGTCATGTCATGTCAAGTCATGCATCTCACGTATATGTCATGTTACATATGTCATGTCATCTTTTATTTCATTTCACGTCACATCATGTCTCGAGTACAGAGTGTGTCTCTAAAATAGTATTTTCTCAGTCAGTCATTCATGGGATACTCGTAATGTAATCACTATGATTGTCTGAGTCTCTATTTATAATTCACGTGAGGTACTTTCGGCGTAAGCATTTCGATTGTTAGAATATCTCTAGTCAAATGCTCCTGGCGTAATCATTCTAATTGTTAGGGTATATCATTTAAAATACTCATAATGTAATCATTCTCATTGTTTAAGTATCTCTAACGGAATATGTTAGACGGAATCATTCTAATTGTTCACTATTATGAGGAAACAACTGGTTGAAATCATTCTGATTGTCAGAATTGTTCACGTTCTTGTTTAAGTTCATGCTTAAGTTCAGTTTATTGAACAAGATTCCAAGTTCATTTATTTTACGTTCAAGTTCATGTTACTCAAGTTCAAGTTCATGTTATTCAAGCTCAAGTACACATTTAGTTCATGTTTCAAGTTCATGTTTAGTCATGTTTCAAGTTCATGTTCAATCATGTTTCAAGTTCACGTTCAGTTCATATTTCGATTTAGTTTAAAGATCATGTCATGTCAAGTTTAGTTTCAGTTCAATTTATGCTCAAGTTCAATTCATGTCAATTGATGCCATGTTAAATGTCAAGTCACATCAAGTTTATTTATGATCATGTATGCATTCATGCTTTTAGTGTCATGCAAGCATCTTTGATCTGTATGTTAAGTTATCTTTTAGCTTGCTCAGATTTGTAATCAAATCTCACCGTGGTAGTCCCAACTACCATTCCTGTAACAGCCCTCTAGAAATTCAATTGTGGAATTTCTTTAGACTTTAGGAATCTCGTCAAAACTCCAAAAGTTTTTATAAATTGACCAATCGCATAGGTTTAGTCTGTCAGCATAGCCAGTGTTGCCACTCACTGTGGTGCTAGAAGTGTGATTTTATTTATTTGAGATAGTTAAAAGTGTCAGAATGCTATATGATCTGCGCCATTAGACTTAGTTGATTATTTATAATTTTATGACGCAATAATCCCATTTTCAAATCCCAGATGAAACACTTGTTCGAAAACACATTGTATTTATTTCGAGATGCTTCGGGTTGAATTTCGATAAATGAATTGCACAATTAGTTTAGTATGTATGTTAAGTATTTTTCAGTACAAAGTTTATTTTTCACTTTTCTGGAGTGAATAGTAACCTCAATAGTAACACCTTGTGCAATGTTTTTAGAATCACATTGTGAAATGTCCAAATTAGGTTAGAGAAGTTTTACTAGGATACTTGGCAAAATCTTAGCAATACTTTATAAATAGTATTGGACACTTGACACCAAGATGAACCATGAGATGGATTGTTAAGGAAATCAAGGTGTGAGATCATGCCACTTAAGCAAAACTCTATATCATCCAACCATCCAAACTGTGCCAAACCAAAGAGGGTTTCAACCCCAGTGAAACCCTAAATGGTTGGAATCCAATTGAAACCCCAAAAGCTTGGTTGAAACCAAAACCCTAAACGGTTTCCCCAAACCCTAACCAAACCCTTTCTAAACCCAAATGAAGCCTACTTGTTTAAGGCCCACAAATTTTGGCCACCTTGGCAAAGCTTCTTGAAAAAGTTTTCTACCACCCATGGCAGACCAACCTCAGTCCATGACAGCCCCAAATAGTCCCATGATGTAAGAGGGAAATCCACCTCATCACTCCCCTTCTACACGACAGTAGTAGCAGCCCACTCCCCTCCATTATTCTTGCCTCTTTGTGACATAACCACTATACCTCAAGATGTCAAACAAGGCCATACCTCCATTTTCATAAGCACTTGAGGCATGCAAGTTACCACTTCCCTCACTTCACCACTTTTGACTCACATTCTTGGAAAGAAACCCTTAGAAGCTCTCTCGGGATAGATTCTATTTTTGGAACCTTTGTAAGCATCTAATCACAATAATTCTTTCATGAAAGTTGTTCCTACTTGAGTTCAATTTCTATGGGTATCTCGTTTGTTTGATTTTATACTCGTTTGATTGGTTAAAAGTTGTTTTAACCATGGAAATGACAATCTGAACAATAATTTGGATAATGTTTTGTATTTTGGAGTTTCTGTTCAAGCTAATGAACAAATCTTGGTCCAAGAATTTTATGAAGTGTTTTTAACATGTTTATATGAATATTTTTTGGAGATTAGTTGCATGATTAAAGCTTTTAGTGGAATATTTTCTCAGATCTAGAAACTTAGAAACTGGAAGAGAAAAAATAGTTTCTATTTTAAGCAAGTTTGAGTCTTTTGTGGTTTAATCTTACTCCAATGGCTTTGATATTTTATTTGATGATCCTAATCCTTTTATATACATTTTATGATATTAGTTTGAAGATTTTAAGTGTTTATTTGTGAAGATATGATTTTTATGCAAGAGAATGCTCGGTTGGGTCAAAAGTTTGATTTTTTAGTTAGATCCATGTTTTGAATTATTTTTAGTCATGTGATTTTAAGTTTAATTATTGGGCCTTATTTAGGACACATTTTTAAACCATATGATGCGTTTTCTTGAAGATCACACCTTAGAATGCCTTGGATCAAGTGTTTGATCAGAGCTAGTTGGGAAATAAATTCTTCTTTTGGGTAATGGTAGGAGTCGAGTGCTTCATTTACTATTTTGTGCTTTTTTGTGACTTTTGTGTATTGATTCAAAACATGTTAGTTCTTAGGAATGTGTTATGACCATGTTAGAAGAAATTTTTGAATTTTTGGAGTTTTTGGAAATGCTTTGCAATAGGTCAAACCTTGAGATTCAAGAGTTGTATTTTAGTTAAAAAGTTTGAATCTTTTTACTAAAGAGTTTTGTGATTATGTGATGTATAATCTTGTTGGATGTTTTAAGCATGTTTTTAAACTTAGAATATGAGGATCTTTGTTGCAATACTTCGGTTTGATCATGAGTTTTGGAGTTAGGATAAAATTGCAACAAGAATCTAAGAGAAATGTCCTTTGGAAGTTTCGGCCATAGTATGTTTTTCATAGCCGTGTTTGATTTTCAATTTTTCTAAGTTGATATTTGAGGTTAGGATAAAATTTATATGAGAAATGTAAATTTTTGTATTTTTGGAGTTAAGATGTGAAATCCTTAAGTCAGGAGTGAAATGATCATTTTCCCACATGTAGAGAGTAAAATAGTAATTTTATTCTAAGTTAGCATTTCTTCATGTTTCTAATTGTTAGTGATTAAGTTTCTAACATTTAGAACTCCTATTTACTGTTTCTCGTATTTTGTGTTTTGCCTTGTAAAATGAGACGATCACTATAAGTTAGCTTCTAACTTACTGTCAGATTACTATGTATGTATAATGGGTAAGGGAATTGTTGTTTATGTACTTATGTTATCTTATATGCCATGCTATAACATGTTACATCATGTATGTCTGTTATACATGTTATATTCTGTCACGACATATGTATCTGTTACACTATTTATTCTGTCAGAAATATTTATCTGTTACATAATATATTCAATCACATGATGTTTTATGTTACACGTTATACCATGTCATGTAATGTTATATGTTACATGTTATGCCATGTCACGTAATGTTATCTGTTACACATTATGCCATGTTACGTATTGTTTGTTTGTTTCATGTTACAAAAATTCATACATCTCACGCATGTCATATTTTGTTACATTAGGTCATTTGTCCTTTTCGTGTCATGTCACGTTAGGTCTCGACTACAGTTTGTGTATCTCAAACCCAGTATTTCCATGTCAGTGAAGTCTGTTTACGTTTATCATGACTCTAAATGCGAGGATGAGGTAATATCATAATGAAACTCTCTTATTCACGTTGGAGTGCCTAAACTAGTGTGAAATCCCTGGGTTGAAAAAGTAAGGTCAACGAGTTTCGAATGGGGCCTAATTCACTGGTCATCGGAGCGAAAAAGGCACTAACGCCGATGGTGTCCCATACATTTCAATTTCATTTTATACGTACTCATGCTGGTGCAAATACCTGATACGGGATACGTTCAGTACGTGTGCCCATAGCAGGTTCAGATACGTGTCTCCACAACAAGTAATATGGCATCCTTTCAACGAGTTCAATGAGTACCTGCACTTGTTGTGAACTGGCACGTACAATACGTGTGTCCACAACAAGTGCAGATACTTGTGAACTGACACATTTCTTAATGTATTCACAGCTGATGCAGATACCTGTGTTGTAATGTAGTAATCGGTTGGGACACATGGCTCAAGGGGACCCTTATAGCACCCATATTTCACTTTCATTAATCACGCTTATTTATTGAACAACATTATGAGTTCATGTATTTCATGTTCATACTCATGTTATTTAACATTTAGTTAAGTTATGTTCAATTTCAGTCAGTTCACGTTCAGTTCAAGTTCAATTCAGGTTCATTTCACGTTCAACTTTATGTCATATTTACGTTCATGTAAGTCAGTTCTGTTTAAGTCATGTCAGTTCATGCCCTATTACATGTCAAGTCAAGTCAAGTCATCCTTATTTATGATTATGATTAGGCATTCATGTATTTAATGTCATGCCTGCATTTGTAAACTTTATGTTAAGTTATTAGTTAACTTGCTGATATTTGTAATCAAATCTCACCATGGTAGCTCGTGTGCCAGGATCAGGAAGTGCTTTAGAAGATGATCGACTGGAGACCGTTGATTAAACAACAATGGCACGATGCGGAGCTCATCATTTCGATGTTTCGATTTATAGATAGTAATATGGCATCCTTAACTGAATTGTCCAAACTACTCGATAGATTAGCCTAGCAGATACTTTAGTTTCTACCTGTAATTATGGAGCTCGGCCTCCTATGCTTTTGAGATTACGGTCTTTTGAGACCCTTATCGTAATCATGGATGTTAGTCCTTTCAGTACATACAAATCATGTTTTAAGTATTTGAGATATTTTTAGTTTGGTGCATTGTATTGCTCAAAAAATATTATCCGCTGTAAATATTGCATATTGCTATATGCATGTTAGGAACATTACATCTTTATCTGCCATAAACAGGGGCAGGTAACCTTGTGTTGCATGTCCCGATACTTCAGATGTCTGTCTGATTTCAAGCGGAATCTGGGGGCATCACAATTCCCCCCGAAATGGTAGAGCATATATCAGAATCAGGAGGCGCACCGAAGGTTGACCGATTGGAGATAGTCGATTAGACGGTGATGGCACGACGCGAAGCTGATGATGTGCCGAGCTGAGTTGCACGAGCTACTCAATGGGTAGCCTAGTATTGATGCGCCTCAATGCTTCGATTTATCGTTAGTATTATGGCATCGTTGACTGAGTTGCACGAGCTACTCAATGGGTTAGCCTAGTAATTGTTTTAGTTCCTACTTGTACTTAAGGAGCTCGGTTTCCAGTACTCTTATAATTACAGACCTTTTGGACTCGTGTTGTAATCATTGATGTTTAACATTTCAATATGTATGTATTATGTTTTAAGTATTTGGGATATCTCTAGTTTGGTGTAAAGTATTGCTTAAGAAAAAAAAATTATTCGCTGCGAATATTACATACTGTTAGATGCATGCTAGCTATATTGCATCTTTATTTGTCATGAACAGAGACAAGTAACCTTGTGTTGTAAGTTCCGACGCTACAGATGTTTGTCCAATCCCAAGCAAAAATCTGGGCGTATCACAATATTAAATATTTGAATTGCATTACATATGATTCTTAATATTTTTTGTCAACATTAAAATAATCGATTCAATTTATTGAGTCACCCGATTCATTGAATCGGTCCCTAGTCAATTTCAAATCCAATTCTGATTTTTCAAGCCTTGATTTATAGACCTTAGGCCATTCTCATCCGGTTCCCGATAATATTCCCTAAAATTTGACAAGAAATCACATTCCTTATAATTTTCTCCTAAATTTTACTCATCTTTCAAAAACCTGATACATCTCATTCCCTATCATTTATTTATTCTATTAAAATAATAATTTTATATTCTTTCTTTATTAGTTTTTTCTCTCACTTCCATTTCCATTCTTAACTACTAACTTTTTTGCCTTTTTTCTCTTGATTTCAAATCTCACATTCTACTAATTTCGTAAACACTTATACGATTTTTCTTTCTCGATTACAATAATAGTTTTCAAACTATTATGGCATTACAAATAATAATTTTTTTTGAATATGTGCATTTTCCAACACGATGATATTTTTTAATATGGTTTTGTCCTCATATATAACAATAATATTTGATTTACATTTTTCTAACGGTAACATCTCTTGTCCTTCTATGGAACGGTAATAATTTTTTCCTTTCTCCAACGCTAACACATCTTCGCCACGTGATAATGATAACATTTTTTGTCATTTCTTTAACGATAACATTTTTTGTCATTTTTCCAACGGTAACATATTTTGTCTACCCTCCAACGGTAATATTTTTGAGTTTTTCCTAATGGTCATGTGGAATGTAATGGTAACTTTTTTTTTTTTTTTGTATAAATAGGGCTTTTGGTTTCATTCACATTCTCAAGAACCTAAGTTTGATTTCATCTTAAAGAGAAATTTGTCATTCCGGCCTCATCTTCCACTCCCTTCATTAAATGGCTCGTTCATTCTTTCACAAATTGCAACTTAACTTATCCTCTAAAGATGCGTTGGATGTTGTTCTTAATGAAGATGAAAGATCAACATCGAGCCATCGTGGCAATCGCCAACGTCATAAGCATATTCGGCGTGATCATATCCAAGGGCACGAACAGCTATTTCACGACTATTTTGCAGAAGCACCAGTATATCCCTCGAATCTATTTCAAATGTGATTTCATATGAGTCGTCCACTATTTCTTCATATTCTACACGAGGTAGAAGCTTACGAGCCCTACTTTATCCAAAGAAGAGATAATGCTGGAAGATTTGGTTTATCTTCTATGCAAAGATAATCGCTGCACTTAAAATGCTTGCATATGGAGTAATTGGTGATTTTATGGATGAATACATATGGATTGGAGAAAGCATCGCAATAGAGAGCCTAAAAAAATTTGTAAAGACAACATAAATATTTTTTCTAATGAATATTTGTGGTTTCCAAATGTCAATGATATTGCTCGTGGTTGGTGAACAATGTGGATTCCCAGGGATGCTGGGAAGCAATGATTGCATGCATTAGAAGTGAAAAACTTGTCATGTTGCTTGGAAATGTATGTAATCAGGCCACAATCGTGAACCAACTATTATTTCAGAAGCGGTTGCTTCATATGAGCTTTGGATATGGCATGCATTTTTTGGTATGCCCGATTCGCATAACGATATCAATGTGTTAGAGATATCTTTTAGTTTCACAAAACTTGCCGAAAGGCGTACTACTCAAGTAAATTACTCAATCAATGGCAATTACTATACTATAGGATACTACCTTGCAGATGGTATTTATCCAATGTGATCAACATTTGTGAAAACAATTTTATCTCCACAAGGGAATAACAAGAAATTTTTTTTAGCAACACAAGAATCAGAAAGAAAGGATGTATAGCATACATTTGGGGCCCTTCAATAAATATTTGCAATCGTTCGTGGACCTTCACGAATGTTCAAGATGAAGGAGCTAAAAAATATAATAAAAGCATGTGTTATTCTACATAACATGATCATTGAAGACGAACGTGATGATAATTAAGGTCCGAACATCGAGTATGATCAAGTTGATGATGATATTCCAGAATTCTCATTTAATCCTACAACCGAACTTATGGACTTCATTTAATGTCATCATGAAATTAGAGACAACTCGGCACATCATCAACCCCAAGCAAATCTAATTGAACATCAATGGCAATTTTATTTCCAAAAATAGACTAGCAACAATCAATTATATTTTATCTTCTGATTAGAAGTCACTATATATTTCCGCTTCTTCAATTTCCATTCCCTTAAACATGTTTTCTTCAAGAACATGCAAATTATTGCTGTAATATGTTCATTATTTGTAATAGTTTAAGCAATTTTAATGCCAAACTTATCAATAGATTTTATCCATGCACAAAATCATTGTCAACTTCTTTAATCTTCTAGAATAAATACCACCAAAGGTACAAAGTATAACATACATACATCCAAGTGTTTAACAATAGAGTTTTGCTATGTACAAGCAAGTTTGCGTACCAATCTGTGTACTAATGTTGTTGCTTTCATATTCTAAATTTAAATTAACATTGTTTTCAATAAAATCTACTTTTTGACCAATCATATTGAATGGGTGCGCATATTAGTGCACATAATCGCTTACCATTAGATTTTTCCTTAACAATAACAGCCAACCTCAATCTCAAACTCACTGATTAATGTTGTCAAAATTATAAAAATTGCACATTACCTCAATAACAAACAAATTACATAAAAAAAGTTAGTTTTGTTTAGCATTGCGTCTCGCCACGATTTTCCTTTGTAATTGGTGGAAATATATCCGTTGTAGTCCAGGCAAGGTAGTCACTTTGATCAGCATGATTCGCTCCTCTCTTTCCAACCACTGTCTCTTTGCTCTCTCATCCACTTCCCTCTGGGTGAATTCCAATTTCTCGACCTCCAACCTCAGTCTTTCATCCTCTTGTCAGATTATATTTCCTTCTCTTTCTCAATCATATTGCATCTTCTAGGCCTTGAGCTGAAAAAACTTTTTCTCTTGAGCGTGTGACTCCTCCAGAAGAGTATACTTCAACTTGCTCAGCTCAACAATCTCCTCTGCTGGCCTACCTTGGGCCTTACATTTTACTTTCTCAGCTTTCCTTCCCATTGGCCTCTCCAATTCAATGACATCATTGTCCAGAACATTCTCGACCTCGATATCACAAACTGAATTTATAGCAGCAACTGAAGTACGAGTCGAGGTCGGGGACATCGTCGACCTTCGCTTTGGACCTTCCTTTGTGCAACGCTGAATCTATTTGGGTTGGTCCTTCAACAGGTAACAACAATGCTTGAACTGAAAGGAGGTTTTCTCCAGCGATTGGTACATGATCTTCACTTTGTCAAACTTGTAATTAAAGAATAAAAGGGTAAAACTAATGACCAAACAGATAAATAAAACATAATTTATAAAAAAAACATATAAAAGTGGATGGTTATACCTTTTCATACTCGGTCATGTTACTTTTATTCAACCCTTCAACTTGGGCCAGTTTGGCATAGAATTTGTTGGTCGTCTTTTGAATGGCCGACCACCGATGTATTAAGGACCCAACACTCCGCTTAGTTGTACTTTCTTTATACTCATTGAAGTATTGACTAATTTTTTCTCAAAGTTGGGCGTGTTTTTTGTCCATTCCCTGAATGGCATCAACGCTAGTATTCAGCCATGCTAAAACAAGTAACATGAAGAGAGGCTCTACTTGGGTAGGGGTGGAGAGTCATCAAAAGTCACAGGAGATTGTTCACTTTGACCATCGTAAGTGTGGTTGATTTGAGGGTCCTGATTGAAGAGGTTGGTGAAGTATATATGTCCATGGTCTTGTGAATCCATCTCTAAGAAATTATAGACGCACAACCATTGGTAGACATGTTGGACACTTAAGAACAATAAAGACGTGATTTTGCTAGTCGGCTCAGAAACCGAATGGTAACATATAGGAAATTTGCCACCCTTGAATGGCTACAACAACCGGTTGCCACTACTTATTGGCTATCCGGGTTACCATGCCATGGAGGTATGTGCCAAATCTCCTGTGTCCCCGTGAGGCTTTGTCATCATCATAGCCAAGGGGGTTAGAGAAGGAAAATCCAATGACAAGAATGCTCTAATCCAACAAATAAAACTGAGCGACATTACTAAATCACAACATAATGCAAAGAAATATAATTTACAAAATCCAAACAAGCAAATGAATAAGGCCATCAAAACAGAAATGAGTAAGCAATATATGGATTAAAACAGAATGTTGTAAATGAACAAATAGAACTGTCACATGTATGTCGGAGTAGGAAATCAACATGCTAAATCAGCTTCTTTAATTTCCAAAATCCAAACAACAGGAAATCAACATGCAAATATCACAAGGCTTGTGAAAACAGAAATGAGATAAGCAATATATAGATTAAAACAGAATGTTCTAATCCAATACTGAGCAGCATGCAAAATAAATAACAACATAAAAACATAAATGAGAAAGTAAGAAAGTTATGATCAAAACATATATGAGAAAGTAAGAAAGTAATGATCATAATAGAAAGTAATGCTAAATGGCTGTATGTCGAATAATTGAACATCATATGAATAAATCCTAGTCACTTAAGAAACAGATAGTGATAGTAAAGAAACTGAATCAATGCTAAATGAATAAGAGCATTCATATCCGCTTCCATAACAAATATGTGTTCCATGGGGCTCAGAATGATTTTTTTTATTTACAGCATGCATAAGATAGGAGCCTAACCTCAAATGACTGCAAAACCTTAAACCCCGGTTGCCTTTTGTGAAAACCATCACAAAATACTTGGTGGCCATCCTGGTTCGGATTAGCCTACTATATCGATCGAGCCCCATTAAACACTTGTGAATTAACCTCCTCCCATGGAGTAATTAGAACCACCATCACAACCTTACACTAGACATGCAGCCCCAGAGAATAGGCATAAATCAATACCAAAAGGTTCAAAGGCCAAAGGTAGAACTAAACACCAAGGAGAGAAGCAATATATGTAAAAAATAATGAGGTAACTTGGTTGAAGGTGTCTGCATAATTATTGAGAAAGAAAACAACAAAGTAAAAGAGTCTTTGAGAAAATTCTGATAGCTATAAGGTGATGATCAATGCACCAATCTTTATGCAGCATCATTTACATATCAAGAAATAAAAGAGGCAACAGATGGTGGATAATCATTGCTATAAACATCTCATACAACATTAGTATAAATTAGTCCAGGTCGATCAAGGTGGATGAGGGAAACTGAATGGAAGATTTTTCATTATATTCTTAGTATATTGTCTAGTTGCTGTCTACAACAAACAAAGATAATGAAATGAATTAGTTTTCTTATCAGCTTGAAATAGTCTATGAATGAAAACAAAGATAGTGAAATCAATTATAGAGTAGTAGATAGAATCCATAAAGAAAGATAATGAAAACAAAGACAATGAAATCAATTATAAAGCAGTACAGAGAATCCATAAACATCTTTAAGTTGAAACAATCTAGAATGCAAACCAACATATCACCTCAAGTGGTTGCCAAGCAGTCTATGAATGAATTGAAACCAACAAAGAATTGAAACCAACAACAACTCATTTAGTCCAAACTAGGTAATATCAGCTCAAATGGTTGTCATTAATGAAAACAAAGATAGTGAAATCAATTAAAGCAGTAGAGAGAATCCATAAAAAAAAAAAAAAAAAAAGATAATGAAAACAAAGATAATGAAATCAATTATTAAGCAGTAGAGAGAATCCATAAAGAAAGATAGTGGAATCAATTATAAAGTAGTAGAGCGAATCCATAAACATTTTTAAGCTGAAACAATCTAGAACGCAAACTAACATATCATCTCGAATGGCTGCCAAACAGAGTATGAATGAATTGAAACCAACAAAGAATTCAAACGAACATTAGCTCATTTAGTCTAAACTAGGTAATATCAGCTCGAATGGTTGCCATGAATGGAAACAAATTTAGTGAAATCAATTAAAGCAGCAGAGAGAATCCATAAAGAAAGATAATGAAAAGAAATAGAATAAAAACAAAGATAATGAAATCAATTATAAAGCAGTAGAGAAAATCCATTAACATCTTTAAGCAGAAACAGTCTAGAATGCAAACCAACATATCACTAGAATGGCTGCCAAACAGTCTATGAATGAATTGAAACCAACAATAGCTCATTTAGTCCAAACTAGATAATATCAGCTCGAATGGTTGCCGTGAATGAAAACAAAGATAATGAAATTGATTAAAGCAGTATAGAGAATCCATAAAGAAAGATATTGAAATCAATTATAAAGCAGTAGAGAGAATCCATAAACATCTTTAAGTTGAAACAGTCTAGAATGCAAACCAACATATCACCTCGAATGGCTGCCGAACAGTTTATGAATGGATTCAACAAACAATTTGCTCAAACCAAAAAATAATGCAGTTCATGATAGTGATCCAAACTAAACTATATCAGCTTGAATTGTTGCCGTGAAGAAAAAGACCAAGATCCAAATTCAAACCCTAGAGTAGCACATAACAATGTAGGGTTTTCGATTTTGAGTGCCCAAAGATCCAAATACATACAACCAACAAGTCAAAACTATGCAATGTCTCAGATGAAATCCATGGCAGTTTGGGATTTGAGTGTGTGTTTCATTTGTGCGAGAGAGAAGGATAGAGTCATTTCATAGAGGAAACCGATTCAAGAAGTGCATTTGTGCGAGAGAGAAAGATAGAGACTTACATATATTCCGACCGATGAAGAGAGGCTACTGTCGATGGTGGCAAACAGTGCAAGAGAGGGCCAATACAAACGAGGGCAATCAAGACTCGAGAGAGATTTTCACGTGGGGCCAACAACAGGAAAGAAAGCAAATGGGTTGATTGGGGATGCACAGTAGTTCTCAAAATATGAGGAACCACTGTAGCAACTTTAAATCAAATTCCTAATTTAGGGATTCAGATTGGAAGGAATTTTTGAGATTTCCCCAAAAAAAAATTTCCCATATTAAGATAACAGGTGTTTAAGGAACCGAACGTGAGTTTTCTTAGAAACCCTTTCACTTTTGTATTCCTTTCCGGTTCGTAGGCTACAACTCCTCTTTCCTTCCTTTCATTTCACATGTCCAGCCCCTCCACGTCTTCAAGTGCTTTGCTTATTTTATTTTTCTCTCCACATTAGCTTCAAGGCTTATTTTTCTCTCCACATTTCTCATGTGATTATTGGGGATTTCAACGTCTTACGTAATGATAGTGAGAGAAGAGGGGGAAATCTAAGGATGCTTATTGTAATGGAGGATTTTTTCTCTTTTATTGATGATGGTAGATTTGTTGAGTTGCCTTTCTCAAGTAATGGTTTTTCATGGTGCAACGGTCAATTAGGGATGGCACGTTCATGGGCTAGGCTTGATAGAGCTTTATGTAATTCGAAGTTTAGGGATCTTTACCCGTCGGGTAGAATTCAAAACCTTCCTAGGAAGACTTCAGATCACTCCCCTATGGTTTTGGGTCTTTCAGAATCAACTGCTAGGTATGGTCATGTCTCGTTTAAATTTCACTATATGTGGACGAGTCATGAAGATGTTTGGAGATGTGTTTCTAGTTCTTAGCAGGTGGAGGTTAATGGTATTGGTTTGTGGAAGCTTGCCGAAAAATTGAAGAGGTTAAAACAAGTTCTTAAAACTTGGAACAAGGAGGTGTTTGGCTGGACAGGAAAGCACATTAAAGAACTAGAAGCAAAAGTGGAGGAAGGCGAATCTAGTTTACAAGAATGCTACTCAGAGGATGTTGAAGCAAATGTTTTAGCTAACAAGATTGAGCTTGATGTCTGGTTAAAGAGGGAAGAGTCTCGTATTGCTCAACAAGTCAAGAAAAAGTGGGTCTCGCATGGTGAGGTTTCAACTGCTTTCTTTAAAGTTTTGCAGAATCATAAACATAATGTGGTGCTGGAAATGAAGCTCTCTGATGGCAGTAAATTATTTTTTTGGTAGTAACTCTTCTGTTGGGGAAGTAAAATATGCCCTTTTTTCTATACCTGTGGATAGTAGTCCTGGACCGGATGGATCGGCTCGGGTTTTTTTCAGCATTGTTGGTCCTTGGTGCACCAAGATTTAATGGAAGCTATTAGTGATTTTTTTGGCGGGGCTGCATTACCAAGGTTTTACTCTGCCTCTTATATTGTCTTAATTCCAAAAGTTCATAATCTTACATCGTTTGGAAACTTTAAACCCATTAGTCTCTGTTCAGTGGTATATAAAATTTCCTCTAAGATTCTAGTGAACAGGTTTACTTCAGTCTTCAGCAGGATTATTTCCATGGAACAAGGAGCTTTATTGTCGGGTAGAAGTATTTTTGAAAACATTAGTCTTACTCAAGAGCTTATTCATGATATTAACAAGCCAGCCTGAGGAGGTAATATTATGATGAAAATCGATTTTGCAAAAGCTTACGACACGATTGACTGGGATTTTTTATTTCTTATTTTGGAAGCTTTTGGGTTCTCTTCAAAGGTTCGTCATTTGTTAGTCCAATGTGTTACTACGCCTTAGTATTCTATGGTAATGAATGGCACTACGAAAGGGTTCTTTAAGGGTGGACGAGGTCTTCGTCAAGGGGATCCTCTATCTCCTTATTTATTCATCCTAGACATGGTCCTGTTATTTCTCACATTTTATATGATGATGATATGGTGATTTTCGCAAATGGAGGGAAGTCTTCAGTTTCAGAGATTGTTGATGTTCTTCGTACTTATGCTGCGTGGTCAGGTCAACAAGTAAACAATAGCAATTCTGCTAGATGTCGACATCTCTTATCGACTACACAGTTTTCGAAAGGGGTGTTCCTTATCAGGTACTTAGGGGTGCCAGTAGTTTCTGGAAGATTGAAGTTAATTCATTTTCAGGATGTTATTCAAAAAATTCGGAAGAAGATTGAAGGTTGGAAGTTGAACTTTCTTTCCGCTGGGGCGAGAGTCATGCTATTAAAGCATGTCTTGTCGAGTGTGTAGGTTCACTTGCTATCTGTGATGCAGGTTCCGAACATGGTGCTGCTTCAGTTTAATAAAGTATTTACCACTTTCTTGTGGGGCTCAATTAATGGGAGTCCTAAGAGGAAATAGATTAGATGGGACAGATTATGCAAACCAGTAGATGAGGGAGGAGTTGGTTTGAGAAATTTTGTTGATGTACAAAGATCATTGCACGTTAAATTTGCCTGGAATTTGTTGTGCTCAGATTCTGGAAAATATTTTTTTGCGCGAAATACACGCATGGACAGCATTCGTTGCCGATTAATCCATCCAAAGGCACCATGTTTTGGAAAGCAATTGCGAAAGAGATTCATGTTGTACTTTCGCGATCCAAGTGGAAGATTAGGGAGAGAAATGTGTCTTTCTGGAGAGACAGTTGGCTTAATTTTGGACCTTTGATGGAGCAATATCCGATAGTACGAGATCCGTAATTGAAGGTGAAGCATTGTATGATTAATAACAGTTGGGATATGGAGCAACTCAAGTAGCTAGTAGGGCCAAAGAAAACAGAGGAGATAGTTAATGAAATTAGTAGTAGAAGGACAAGTAAGGATCAGCTTATTTGGTTAGGGAATTCGGATGGGTCTTTCAAGACCAAAAGCGCCTGGTCTTTTGTTCGGATTAGTAATCCTAAATGTCAATGGTCGGATTGGATTTGGAATGCAGATTTACCAAAGAAATTTTGTGTGCTTATGTGGAAGGCCTTAAACTCATGCCTTAGTGTGGATGGTCGTATAAGGAGACATGGTGTGCCTTTAGTCTCGAAATGCGAATGCTGTCGGGAAGGCGCCTTTGAGGATATTAATCATGTGTTATATACTGGTAATATTGCTAAGGCCATATGGAAATTTAGTTCAAATACTTTGGGTATCCCGTTTGTTCTATTCCGGTCTTGGAGGGCAACTATTGAGGCTTGGTTTCAAAGAGCATTGAAGTCATCTCAATTAGGTAATCTTATCGGAATTATACCTGTGATCATCACCTGGAATTTATGGAATTGGCGATGTAAAGCTAGGATGGAGGGAAGGAAATAGAAGGTTCACGATCTATGGAGATCGATAAAGTATTGGATTCATTGGGTTGGTATTAAGGTTCATAAGGATTCTCGGCTAACGGAAAAGGATGTACAAATCTTGAAGCCTTTGAATCTTTCTATTAATTCAAGAAAGAAGGAGACATTAATGGCAGTAAGATGGGAGAAACAGAATAAATATTAGTTTAAACTGAATGTGGATGGAAGTAGTATTAATAATCCTGGAATTTTGGGTGCCGGAGGAGTAGTAAAACATGAGCTTGGAAAGGTGGTTTTTGCATTTGCCAAATCAATTGGAAATGGTAGCAATAATATTGCGGAAGTTATAGCCCTACGAAGAGAGCGTTGTAAAAGATTGGGGCATAATAATATAATTATTGAAATGGACTCTCTTTTGGTTGTTAACTGGGTTCGGAAAGGAAGTTGTAGTCTTTAGTACTTAGAGGATTTTTGGGAAGACATTATGAATATGTTGGCAAAGATGAATTTTTTGATTAAGCATATCTATCGAGAAAGAAATAAGGTTGTATATTTTTTGGCTCAACTGGGTAGTAATGGGGTCTCTCATGAGTGGTCAAGGCAGATGGAAGTTCCTCATCTATTAAGAGGTATACTTAGAACAGATTCATGTGGACTGGCTTATCTCAGGAAGTGTGGATGTCTCTAGCGTGGGTACTATAGGGTTTTTAGGAGTGACGTCATGCGTGTCATTGCGCTTACTCGTATAAGAATTTTATTTGTCTGGTTAAATCCTTTATATAGGCTTGTTTAAATGGTTTTGGTCAGTTATAGGCCTGGTTATAGTTTTGTATTATTTGTTTTGGTGTTCTGGTTCTTGGGGCTTATTAGTCTTTCATATTATTGTAAAGCTTGAATATCTTGATTGTTACCACGGTATTCATCTACCACAAGTGAGGGCTTATTAATAAACTTAGGTGGTGGTCACTATTGGATAAGTGACTACTCACTCTTTCTTTTAAAAAAAAAAAGGCTTATCTTTCTTTGTTGTTTCTATTCTCAACATAAGTCTTTATCGTCTCTTGGTCCACCCAAAACAAAACAGGAAGGTTGAATACTTGTCCGTAGGGGTGTCAAATCGTGTTAACGGGTCGTGTTCGTGTCGTGTCAAGACATGTATATTATACTATATGGGTCAACCCTAACCCGACCCGTTAAGTTTATCGTGTCAAAATCTCAAACCCTAACACGACTCATTAACATAACGGGTTGTGTCGTGTCAACCCGTTTTGACCCGTTTATGTAAATGGGTTAAACAGACCAGAAATTAACTCATTTGACCTAGTTAAGTTTAACATAATTTTATATAAATGTTAAAATCACAATATCTATAAAAAATATAAAACTAACTACAAGTCCAAAATTACAATCCAAACAATACAAATATCGAAATTAAAATTTCAACAATTTTATTTTTAGGTATAAAGTTAGGTATAAGAATATAATTGTAACTTTAACTTTCTTAACGGGTCATAACCGGTCAAAACGGGTTGATATGTTATCAACCCGTTAAGCAATCGTGTCTTAACGGATTAACCTGTTTTGATCTAAACTCGTTAAGGCTAAACCTTAACTCATTTTTATCGTATCATGTTTGTGTTGAGTTAATAGGTCGTGTCACATATTGCCACCCTATCTGTCCGGCTGTTAACGTCTTTCCAACTACTTGCACGGCTGTTAAAACTCATAAAGTCAAGCAGAAAATTGAGGAATAAGAAAGAAGCACAGAGTTGGTGGAAATTAGCAATCAAAAATTAGCGAATAGCAATCAATCATGGCCACTTCCCCGGCAGCCGTCCTGTCCCATATCGGGAGTCGACGCAACCCTATGATCTCTGGTCGGAGCCCAGAACCCAAGAGGACAGCCGTCGTCTGTACTGCCCAAAACTACGACAGAGCCAAAGAGGTGAAGCGATTCGACGATTCCAAGCTCGGAGTCAAAGGTCTCGTCGACTCCGGTATAACCACCATCCCCCGCTTCTTCGTTCACCCACCTGAGACACTCTCCGACCTCAAACCCGGCTCTGAAGCCCGACCCGGAACCGAACTCGTCCCCGCCATCGACCTCGCCGGGGTCGAATCTGGTCCCCGCCGCGCCGTTATTATCGACCGAATCAGACGCGCCGCCTCCACCTCCGGATTCTTCCAGATCATCAACCACGGCGTCCCGTTGGGTGTTCTGGACCGTACGATGGCCTCCATCAGGAGTTTCCACGAGCAACCGACGGAGGCAAAGGCGCGGTTCTATCGTAGAGATGTAGGCACCGGCGTTTCCTACTTGTCCAACGTCGACTTGTATCATTCCAAAGCGGCCAGTTGGAGGTAAAGGCTTTTGGCATCTGAGTCCTCTTTAAGTTAATTTTTTTTTTTTACAGTTAAGCAATTAAAATATTATTCCTAAAATTTGATGGGCAATCTTCTGAGAAAAGAAAGCGATAATGATACCCCAGGGACACTATCCAGATAAGATTGGGTCCAAAAATGGCGGATGAGGAAGAAGTACCAGAGATATGCAGGAGCGAGGTGATGGAGTGGGACCGAGAGATTAAACGGCTGGGAGAGCTTTTAATGGGTCTGCTGTGTGAAGGGCTGGGAGTGGACATTGGGAGTTTGAAAAACATGTCGTGTTTGGAAGGGAGAGTGATGGTGGGCCACTACTACCCCTACTGCCCACAGCCTGATCTGACGGTTGGGCTTGCTTATCACACGGATCCTGGGGTTTTGACGGTGGTGCAGCAGGATCATATTGGGGGATTGCAGGTCAGGTATGATGGAGGATGGGTGGATGTTAACCCTATCCCCGGGGCTCTTGTTATCAACATTGGGGATTCACTTCAGGTGATTCAATTTTACCCATTCGAGCCATTACTATTATATTAGGTTATGATTACGATTTGATATTAGGTATTTTAAGGATTATATGAATAGTAATAAAAAAAATATTAATAGAATATAAAATATTAATAAAAAAGATGTGAGAAATAATAATAAATAATAGTGAAATATTTTCAATATCTAAATTAGGTTTGGATACGAGAAATATTTTATTTCATCTTTATTATTATAATTTTCTTAAATTTTTACATAAATAATTAATTTTTTTAAATATAAAAATAATAATAATATTAAAAAGTAATATTTTATTTAATTAACTCATTTTATTTTAATTCACTGTCCAAATGATACGTAACAATGTTTTTGGATGGATTCTCGGTGTTCTAATCAATTTTACCAAAATCAAGATTTTTTGCTTAGATTTTGTGTAGATAGCGAGGCCAGATAATAAATTTATAAATAATAATGAAATGATTTGATAATTTTATAAAAATAATTTGAGTTAAGAATTTTTTAGAGTTTTAAAAAAAGAAAGAGTTTAAGTTAAATAAAAATATTATAAAATTAAAATATTGTTTAAATAGAATGTTTTAATATTATTTTTGTTTTAAAATTTGAAAAGTTTAATTATTATTATTATTTTATAGAAAATTTAAAAAAATTATAATGATTATTAATTGTTAAATAAAAAAGTATAAAATTAAAATGAAAAAATATTTATATTTAAAGAATATTTGGAAGACAAATGAAATGGAAGTTTAATCTTACAGTTGCAATAGTTGCGTTTCCAGATAAAGATTCTGGACTTTAGAGTTGGATCTTCCAATTTGGAACGACAAACCTTTTGAGGGTTATGAAACTGAAGGGATGGAAAGTAGCATCTCGTTTTCGTCTGAAATTTTTTATTTGATTTGGTTTCAGATTATATCCAATGAAGAGTACAAAAGTGCAGAGCACCGAGTGTTGGCCAACTCTAACAATGAAGCACGTGTTTCAATGGCGGTTTTCTTCAACCCAGGCATTAGAGATGACCTGTATGGACCCTTGCCGGAGTTGATATCAGCAGAGAAACCAGCAATTTACCGGCAGTTCACGTTGACGGACTTCATGACGAGGTTCTTCAAAAAGGAGCTGGATGGCAAATCTTTGACAAATTACTATAAGCTGTAATTAGTTTGTAAAAAAAAACAAAGACAACCATTATCAACCTTACTAATGAAACTATAAACTTAAATAAATCTAAACTGGATAATCCAACTCAACCGCTCTAGAAGCTTCAATATTCTCTTTTCTCTATTGAATAAATCTGCTTCACACACTACTGTGTGAAGCAGCCCAGCACACTCTACGTGCTGGGGTGAGAAAAAAAAAAAAAAAAAAAAAAAAAGTATGTGAGAGTGTGTGAATAGTAGAGTGTGATATAGCAATACACTTCTCTATTATGACAAACTTCTTTTATGTTTACATTTTTGTCCTCTGTCCACTCAGGCCTGGTGCCTATATAAGCGGTGTAAGACTCGTCGTACAAAACAAACAATTATAATATTGAGTTTTGCTACACAATTTCCACCACATTTTACATTTTATATATTTTTTTTAAATTATTAAATTTTTCATATTTTTTTAAAATTTATTTTGAGTTTATTCTTTTTAAATTATTTCAAATTTTTTATTCATTATTTATATAATAAATATTTAATAAAAGAAAAAATAATAAAAATTAAAAATAATGTGGAGTGTGTAGTGTTAAGAGGTTATGAAGATTTTTTGTATAATATATACAATGAGTCATGATATAGCCCCCGCTGGGGCTCCTGCTGGACTCCTACTGGAGTGTAATATTATTTTATATGTATTTTTTTTAAAATTATTTTTTATATAGATTTTTTTAATATTGTTTAATATTTTAAAAAAATAAAATAAATTTAGAACATCATTAAAAAAATACTTCTTTAATAAGAATGTAAGAAAAAAAATCATTAAAAAATATTTTCTTAATCACTAATTTTTTATTATTTTTTATTTTACTTTGTGATTAAGAAAATATTTTTTAATAATATTATGATTTTTTTATTTTTTAAAATATTTAAAAATGTTAAAAAAATTTATATATATATATATATATATATAAAAAAACATAAAAAAACACATTGAAATACACTTGCTAGACCTCAGCAAGAGCCCCCAACGGGAGATCTAGCATTTTCCAATATGCAATTGCAATATTCAGATAATGTTTCTCTTTATTTTCACTCTGTTATCATGGTATCAGAGCTGCTAAGACTAGCAGTCTCTTTGATTTGTTTCTACCATGGCCACAAGCTCAACTTCATCTTTCAATCCTATTTCTTCTTCTTTTTCACATTTAGTTATTCTTAAGCTTACCAATGAAATTTTTTTGCTCTGGAAGGTGCATATATCGACTTATCTTAGAGGCCAAGACCTCTACTCATATGTCGATGGGACTCAGTCCTCTCCTCCATATATGCTTACCTCTGCAGATGGTTCTATCAAAAAGATCAATCCTGCCTATCTCTCATGGCAGCGCATGGATCAATTTATTTTAAGTAGTCTTTTTTCATCTTTATCAGAGTCCATTATCAATCATGTTATTACTGCAAAAACATCACGAGACCTCTAGGTCTCTCTTGAAAAAATGTTTAGTTCTCACTCTCAAGCAAAGGATTTTCAAATCCGTTTTCAGCTTAACAACATGAGTCGTGGTGAACAAACTATTTCAGATTACTTTAGCAGAGTAAAAATATTAGTGGACACCCTTGCTACCACAGGAAATCCTGTCTCCAATAAAGACTTTGTCACATATCTGTTAAATGGTCTTGGGTCCAACTATGAAAGTTTTGTCACCTCCATCACTACCAGAACAGACCCACTAACCCCCCATGAGCTCTATCACTTACTGCTCATTCATGAAAGTCGTTGAAGCCACATTACTCGAAGCACAAGTTCTCAAAGTCCTTTTGAACCATCGGCTAATTTTAGTTCCCGTGACCAGCGAGGGAGAGGTTCCTATCATGGCGGTCGTAATGGTTGTGGACGAGGCAGGTTCCCTTCAAATAGAGCAAGGTTTTCTCCCAACTACAATCCTAATTCTCAAAATCACCCAAACCACTCGACCAACCTGTCAGGTGTGCAACAAAGTGGGACATGTTGCCCTCCAATGCCATTTTCAGTTTGACCATGCATACCAGTATGATCCCCCCAGATTCGTCTCTGTAAATTACACATCACCTTCAGCCATACCCGATTCCACATGGTACCCTAACAGTGCCTCTACTCATCATATTACGAATGATCTATCCCAGTTGAACCCCTCATCCGAACCATACAGTGGAATTGAGCAGATGCGAGTTGGCAATGGAACTGGGCTACCGATTCAAAACATTGGTGATTCTTCACTCTCTCTCAACTCTACTTATTTTAAACTTCATAATCTTCTTCATGTGCCTTCAATGACAAAAAATTTGGTCTCGGTTATGCAAGTTTGTGTTGATAACTCATGCTTTTTTGAATTCCATGCAACTCATTTTTTGGTAAAGGACAATCGGACCAACAAGCTCCTCATCAGCAGTCCAACGAGTAATGGCCTCTATCTTTTTCCACCATCTCCTCAATCTGCATCTCCATCAGCTCACATTGGTGAAAAAGTCTCTCTGGATTGCTGGCATCAAAGGCTTGGTCATCCGTCTCTTGCAATTGTTGCTCGCATCTTGTGCACCACCTGCTTGCCATATTTCCCCAACACCTCATTTACTTGTTCTCAATGTCCTCTAGCAAAGGCCTATCAGTTACCTTTTAAATTGGGCACCACTCATTCTGTTAAGCCGTTAGACGTATTATGGGCTGATGTATGGGGCTCGGCCCCTCTTGTTTCAAGAAATGGCTTCAAGTATTATCTATCAATAGTGGACCATTTTACTAGATTTACATGGCTCTTTCCTCTTAAAAACAAATCTGATGTTCTTAATTTTTTTCTTCTTTTATTTCTTTTGCTGAACGATTCTTTGATTCAAAAATTATTTCTATTCAAATGGACGCAGGGGAGAATTTCGTCCTCACACAAATCTTTGCAAAAACCTTGGAATCACACATCGATTTTCTTGTCCTCACACACACCAACAAAACAAACTTGATGAAAGAAAACATCGACATATCGTCGAAACTGTTCTTACACTTTTAGCTCAAGCCTCTCTCCCTTTATCCTATTGAGATGATGCTTTTGAGACAGCCACTTATCTTATTAATTTGCTCCCCACACCAATTTTGCAAAATCGTTCTCCGTACTTTATGGTGTACCACAAACCCCCAGATTATTCATTTTTAAAGGTTTTTGGTTGTGAATGTTAGCCAAATCTACATCCTTACAATCGTCATAAACTAAGTTTTCGCTCTACATCATGTCGTTTTCTTGGATATAGTCCATCTCGCAAAGGTTACAAATGTCTTGATCAACATTCCAACCGCCTTTATATTTCTCGAGATGTTGTTTTCAATTAGACAAGTTTTCCTTACCGACAGCCCACAAAATCTCAATCTCACGCCCAGCCCAACACACAAACTGTTTCCCTCCCCTGTGCTTCTATTTTGGGCCCCGCTCCCACCTCCCCCTCTTATCTTTCTCCTCAGCACTCTAATCATCACCTCCGGCACACATCACAACTCAGGCCCATCAACACAGCTTCTCCTCAGCCCATCATTAACCCAATCAATACCCACCATGAGCCCACTTCTGACTCATCCTCCTCTACGAACTCTACGATTTCTCCCACAAATCTCTCTGAACCAAACCCTAGATCCCCCTCTACATCGAGTCCTCTCGCCGAATCCCAACTCTTACCTTCTCAAAATCTTCCTCTTTTAACTCCTCCCCGTTCTCCCATCATTACACGATCCCATACAAATTTTTCTCATCCCCGCATCATCACTGACGACACGGTTCCATATTCAACCCACCACTGCTATCTCTCCACTGCCATAGCTACCGATGATCCCACTTCCTTCACTGTTGCCTCAAAATTTCCTGAATGGAAATCAGCCATGACCAAAGAATTTGAAGCCCTCGTTAAAACAAATACGTGGACCCTTGTACCTCATTCCTCTATCACTAATGTCGTTAGTTGTAGGTGGGTATTTCAGAAGAAGCTAAGACCCAATGCGTTACTTGTAACGTATGTAACGCATGGCTTAAAGCCATGCGTTACTGCCGTTACACAAGCTGGCCTTTAAGGCCAGCCGTGCATAGGAGGACTATATATAGTCCTCCTCAATTGTGTTTTTGGCACCATCTGAAATATAGAAAAAAGACTCTCTCTCTTTTTTGTTCTCTCTTGATAAAATACTTAGGCTGTGGATTTGTAAGTGTTACTCTAGTTCCATACTACGTAGTACACTTTTGCCACTAAGAGGAAACGCTTGGAGTTTATCAATCTGGAAAAACTTGTGGAGCAATTCTTTAAGCTGAGCTTGAGGTATTTTTCCGCTGTGCATTCTAACATTGGTATCAGAGCTCTTTTTTTTAAATTGCTTCCAGTTTATATTTTTTTTCTCGCATATGCTTGAGATTTATATGGTGTGTTTTTTATTTCCTCTTTTTTTTCTGTTTAAAAAAAAAAAAAAAAAAAAAAAAAAAAAGGGAGGCGCATCTGGTGGTGCTGCGCGCACCATCGCGAGGTGGTGCAGCGAGCACCACCGCGAGGTGCTGTGCGCACCCCAGAGGCGCTGCGCGCACCAGCGAGGTGCTGCGCGCACCACTGTGGTGCAGCGCGCACCCCTGCGGTGCCGCGCGCACCACCGTGGTGCAGCGCGCACCCCTGCAGTGCCGCGCGCACCAGAGAGGTGCTACTCGCACCACGGAGGCGCAGCGCGCACCGGCGAGGTGGTCGGCAGCACCCTGCTGCTTGGACCGATCACTTCCGCCGCCTGCAGTGCTGCGTGGGAGGCTCCAGGGCGTGCTGCTTCGAACGGCTACTGTTCACGTGAATAGTAGCCGAAGGGGGAAGAAGATGACCATTAGGTCATCTGATTTCCATGGGCTTGGGCCTCATGGCCCGGCCCACACCTTTTTTTTTTTCCTTCTTTTTAAATATCACGGGCTGGGCTTGGCCCAACTTTTTTTTTGGGCCATTCAGCCCTTTCAGTAAAAAAAAAAAAAAAAAAAAAAAAAAACTGGGCATATTTTTTTTTAAAGCCCAACTTTGTTCAAGCCCATTTTTTTTTAAACAGAAAATAAAATGAGGGGATGAAATTTGCTCTAAGATATATTGTTATATTACATGTGATTTTTTATTTAATTTTTTAGATTAAATGTGATCACATGTGAATATATAGTTATATTCATGCTATTTTTTTTTCATTATGTTATATTACATGTGATCTTTTATTTAATTTGTTATATTAAATGTGATTACATGTATATGTGAATTGAACATGTGGATATGTGATTATTTTATCATCTATAAATGTTAGGCTTGAATGTTTATACATTAGTATTTATTGATAAAATAGAAAAAATTCCCACTAAGTAGTCTTAGTTAGAAATGTCAGTATAGATGATAGACTGAAAAAAAAAATTGCAGTGACCCCAGTAAGAACTGTAAATGCACTGTATAGCCAAAAGACCACAGTGACCCCAGTAAGAACTGTAAATGCACTAATGGAACAAGAAAAATGGATTGTAATGGTCTCATATGAACCATCTTCGTAGACTGGCCCAACAGGTTACTGTGGTTGGAGTAGCTGTCCTTGTAGACTGGCCCAAAAGGTTACTGCGATTTTAGTAGGTTATGTCTTTACATGTGACTAGAATTAAATGACTACTTAAGATAGTGGGAGTATGGTTGAGATTTATGATTAATTCTCTCATATTGTTTTGAATTTGCGCGGGAATTAGGTTAGAAATTTAATAATTAGATATTGTGGCGCAAGAGATGATTCTGAAGCCTAGCGATTTTTCGATCTTGCGACATGTCTAAATTATTTTTTTCTAACTTGGATGGACGCGGCAGATTTCTTAGGTGTGTGTGTAATATCCCTTCTTTGCGTATTGTAGTGAAATGGCATCCAAGAGTATAGTTGCCGATTTAAACAAAGGGGAGAAATTGGATGGGGAAAACTACGACATTTGGCATCGCAAGATCCAATATGTTTTAGATGAGCAAGAGGTCTTGGAGGCCTTATCTCACTCCCTTACTGAGCCCGGGGAAGGGGCCTCGGAACAACACAAAATAGATCAACTAGCCTATACTCAATGGGCTAAGAAAAGTCGGTGCGCGCGCATAATAATGTTAAGCAGCATGCACAATGATCTAATGTGTGAGTTCGAGATCTACGACACTGCCCAAAGCATGTGGGAGGCTTTGAAGTTGAAGTTTGGTGGAACTTCAGCCACTAGGTTGCGTGGGTTAACCATGAGGTTTGACTCCTATAAGATGCGCTCTGACCACACGATGAAGCAGCATCTTAGGGCTATGTCAACCATGATCCGTGAACTTAAGTCGGCAGGAAACAACCTGACTGATGAACAGCAAGTCCAGGCAGTGATAAGATCACTGCCGAATTCTTGGGAGAATATGAGCCAGAACCTGACGCATAACGAGAATATCAAAGACTTTGATGATGTCTCGCGTCACTTGGAATTGGAGGCTGAGCGCCTAGAGGCTGCCAAGCCCAATCACACGGCCTATGTGGCTGATTCTGGTTCGCGTAAGGCATCAAGGCCTAAGCGCAAGAAGTCCAAGAATGGGGTAGCTGCTGGACAAATTAAGAAGGCGTCAGGAACTTCTCAGCGCAACAAGAGGGGCAAGCGCGGGAAGAACAAGTCGAAATTAGAGTGCTTCAACTGTGGAAAGAATGGCCACTTCGCTCGTGACTGCACTGAGCCGAAGAAGGTACACTCTGACTTTTCTCGCATTATTTTTGTAACTAGCCATGTGATGGTTGCTCACTCCTATCCTGTGTGGACTGTTGATTCAGGAGCGACCGAACACATAGCGCGAGACAGAGTCGGATTTGTTGAGTATCGCCGGATTCCAGCTGGGAGTCGTGATATCAAGGTGGGGAATGGAGCTAGCGTGGAGGTACTGGGACTTGGTACCTACAAGCTGGACTTGCGGGGTGGCCGCACTCTTTTCCTTCACAATGTGCTATACGCTCCCGAAATCCGACGAAACTTACTTTCTGTAGTCACTTTATTAAGACTTGGTTTTCAAATTGTATTTGAAAACAATTATGTTTCTTTTCATTTGGGCCATGTGTTTTATGGCAATGCTTTTCTTCAAGACGGTTTTATGATTTTGAATTTGGAATATTCAAATATAAATGAGTCTATTGCTTTTCTTTCTACATCTGATAATTTGGATTCATATAAATGGCATGCTAGGCTTGGCCATATAGGGCAAGATAGAATGGCTAGGTTAGCTAGAGAAGGCCTAATAGGCAATCTCGCTAAGGTCATCCTGCCCACATGTGAACATTGTCTAATGGGAAAAGCTAAAAGAAAACCATTTGGAAAAGCCACAAAGGCATCTTTTCCACTGCAATTAGTCCACTCAGACATCTGTGGTCCAATGAGTGTGAGGGCAAGACACGGAGGTGTCTACTTCATCACATTTATAGATGATTTTTCACGTTACGGTCATGTCTACTTAATCTCCCATAAGTCTGAAGCATTGGAATGCTTTAGGCGATATCTAAGAATGGTTGAGAATCAGTTAGACAAGAGTTTAAAAGCTCTAAGAACTGACCGAGGACGAGAATATCTCTCTGAGCAATTTAAAAGGCTCTGTGATGAAAAAGGAATCAAAAGACAGTTGACGATGCCGAATACGCCACAACAAAATGGCGTGGCGGAAAGGAGAAATCGAACACTTCTTGAGATGGTTAGGTTAATGATGGCGCAAGCAAACCTACCAATTTCTTTTTGGGGGGATGCACTTTTGACTGCTGCCTACATTCTTAACCGAGTG
The DNA here is from genome assembly GCA_961763995.1 of Juglans cinerea. Lineage (NCBI taxonomy): Eukaryota > Viridiplantae > Streptophyta > Magnoliopsida > Fagales > Juglandaceae > Juglans > Juglans cinerea. Next base: position 28,968,529 of record CAUIVZ010000003.1, read on the forward strand.
CCCTCCAAATCAGTAACTTCCACCCCATATGAACTATGGACCGGCGAGAAACCCAATTTGAGTAAATTGCGGCCATGGGGTTCAACGGGTTTTGTTCACAATCTTTCTCATAAGTATGGGAAGTTAGGCCCTAGAGGGAAGAAGTGTATCTTTATAAGGTACTCAGAACACTCTAAAGGGTATGTATTAATAGGTGAACAATCTGATGGAAGTGTGACTGAGGTTGAGTCACGAGATGTGGATTTTATTGAAGATGAGTTTCCAAGTAGAGGTGAGGTTGATAGGAGTTTAGAACTTCATGAGATTGTGGAACAAGAGGAAAGTGCTCCAAGGAATTTAGTTGAGAATGAAGAAGAAATTCTTCAAGCTCCTACAAATTATTTGAATCCGAGTGGGAGCACATCACTTGTCAATCAATCACAACAACCTCAGCCGCGTAGAAGCACACGTGAAAGTATTCCCCGTCGTCGTTTTGAGATTGAAGGGGAAGCTTTTATGGTAGCTCTGCATGATGATGACGAGCCTAGGACAATTTATGAGGCTCTCTCATCTTCTACTAAAGATGAGTGGATGAAAGCTCTTAATGATGAGATTGAGTCTATGAAGACTAACCAGGTCTGGGATCTGGTTGATCTACCAATAGGGCGTAAGACTATTGGGAACAAATGGGTTCTTAAGGTCAAACGCAAGTCGGATGGATCAATAGATAAGTACAAAGCTCGCTTAGTGGCGAAAGGATATACCCAACAGGAAGGTATAGACTATGAGGAGACTTTTTCACCAGTGGTGAGGTTTGCCTCAATTCGCCTGATTCTAGCTATAGTAGCAAACATGGATTTGGAACTCTACCAGATGGACGTTAAGACAACATTTCTCAATGGAGAACTAGATGAGGAGATCTATATGGATCAACCAACTGGTTTTGTGGTCAAAGGTCAAGAGCGCAAAGTGTGCAAGCTCAAACGATCTATATATGGCCTAAAGCAATCATCTAGACAATGGTACCTAAGATTCCATCGAGCCATTCTCTCGAATGGGTTTACGATGATCACAGAGGATCATTGTGTTTATGTCAAAAGGTCTAAGAAGAGTTTCATTATGTTATCATTATATGTTGACGATATACTACTAGCTGGAAATAATAAATGGTTGATAGTCGCCATAAAAGAGTGGTTATCCTTCAATTTTGAGATGAAGGATATGGGTGAGGCAGAATACATTCTGGGAGTTAAGATCTACAGAGATCACTCAAAGAGACTTTTGTGTTTGTCTCAACAGACTTACATAAAGAAAGTCCTCGAGCGCTTCCTAATGAATGGATGTAAACCCATTGATACCCCTGTTGCAAGGAGCGAGAACTTGTCTAAAATGATGTGTCCTAAGACTCAAAAAGAAAAAGAAAAGATGGCCCGTGTCCCTTATGCTAATGCTGTGGGTAGTCTGATGTACGCAATGATGTGTACTCGGCCTGACATATGCTATGCAGTTGGCTTAGTGAGTAGATTCCAATCAAACCCCGGACTAGCTCACTGGAAAGCGGTCAAAAGGATTATGCGATATCTCAAGGGAACTGCGGACTATGTGCTGTGCTATCAGGGTTCAGATTTGCAGCTAAGAGGTTACAGTGATGCCGATTGGGACAGCGACCTAGATGAGCGCAAATCAACCACTGGGTATGTCTTTCTGCTCAACCAAGGCGCCATTACATGGAGTAGCAAGAAACAACCCTGTATAGCTTTATCCACCATGGAGGCAGAATACATAGCATGTTCTGCAGTTCAAGAAGCTGTTTGGTTACGGAGGTTCCTCAAGCATTTAGATATTGGCACGGATACATCAGATCCGGTGACAATATTCTGCGATAGCATGGCAGCTCTCGCATATGCTAAGGACTCAAAGTATCATGGAAGAAGCAAACACATAGATATCAGATATCACTACATCAGAGACATGATAACGCAAAAGGAAGTGGTTCTGAAACATCTTTCTACGAGTCGCATGGTTGCTGATCCCTTAACGAAGCCTATAGCAAGAGATGTATTTGAGGCTCATGTTAGGAATCTAGGACTGCGTAGACTATAAATGTAATTTGTGTTTCAAATGACATAAAGATGTAACATTTCCTTTGGGATATTAATACAATATGATTCAGTTCTTGTCTTTATCGTATTGTTTTTACTACACACACACAAGATATGTCAACAGGCTTAGATCGGCTCACTCACACGAGCGATCGCCTCTAGCGCTTAAGTAGCGAGTAGAGATGAGACATTGTGTCCCTAGGTACTTGTCCAAAGGGATAAGTTGGTTGACACAAAGTTATGTTGCCTTAGTGGGAGCTAAGATGAGGTCCATTGATAGGACTATGCATGGGTTACCCCACCATCCATGTAGCCTGTAGTAAGCCAGATGCGAGTTCCTCTTTGACGCCTTGGAGACGTGCAAATTGAGGTATTCGGGTTAGACGCTTAAGGAGCGGCTAGACTTAGATCTGTACGGTGTTGATATAGACATATGCTCTTTGAGAAAGAGAAATCCACCGTAGCATGTGTTTCATACTATATGTGCTTATACGACCATATGAGTAAGTGAGTAAAATGTTTCCCTCTTTCTCACTGTGTGAGTCTCATTTCTTAAAAAAATGTCCTTTACTTTTAACTATGTCACGAGATGGAGGTTGTGATGTTTGCTACTTTGGCATGCTGTCTGTGGCCATGATTGATACGGTCTAAAGAGGCATTGTTGGGAAAGCAGTTCGACCAAAATTGAGTGATATGAGTGTAAAGGGAAGACTATTCAATATCGTATCTTCGATAGTGTTTGCTAACGTCATACAAATGACGCTACATCTCGGTAGCGGCTAAAGGTTGTGAACACATTGAAATATTTGGAGGTAGTCAAGCATTGTTCTGAGTTTTTTAAACTCAAGAGGGTTCGAAAATGCTTGATCTTGATGCGATCGAATAAGTCTAGGACATGACCAGACACGTTAGGGATGTTACTATGCTGGTCTTCTCTGGGAGAGATTTGGTGTATGTACTCCCTCCTTTCTACAGATGTGCTTGGTGGTCGCACGGCCTATTTATTTGTATGAACAAGATTGAAAACATTAGAGAGATGTTGACCTGGGGTCATGCCCACTGTGTGCGAGTGGGAGATATTGGATGGAGGGGCGCCCACGTGGGGCTGACTCCCTCCTGCTTGTAACGCATGGCTTTAAGCCATGCGTTAACGTATGTAACGCATGGCTTAAAGCCATGCGTTACTGCCGTTACACAAGCTGGCCTTTAAGGCCAGCCGTGCATAGGAGGACTATATATAGTCCTCCTCAATTGTGTTTTTGGCACCATCTGAAATATAGAAAAAAGACTCTCTCTCTTTTTTGTTCTCTCTTGATAAAATACTTAGGCTGTGGATTTGTAAGTGTTACTCTAGTTCCATACTACGTAGTACACTTTCGCCACTAAGAGGAAACGCTTGGAGTTTATCAATCTGGAAAAACTTGTGGAGCAATTCTTTAAGCTGAGCTTGAGGTATTTTTCCGCTGTGCATTCTAACATAGACAATTATAATATATATAATTGCAATATTCAAAGAATGTTTCTGTTTATTTTCACTCTGTTATCAACCATTTTTCTATCCGAAATGCAGATTTCAAGTAGTTGTAATCTTTGATGTTTAGAAAATTAGCAGCATCTCTCGCGTGGTGTCCTTTGGAGTTTTATTGATAGTAAATGTAAAATGATATATTAGAATCTTAAATAGATTTTATAGAAGTAAATTTGCATATATTATATTGTAAAATTAATTGTTAAGTAGCTAAAGTCACATAGGATGGATCTCGATATATATATATATATATATATATATATACTTAGTGATTAAGAAAATATTTTTAAATAATGTTTTGATTTTCTAAAAAATATTAAAGAGTATAAAAAAATGAATAAAAAAATAAAAAATAAAAAAAATGTCAAATGACCTTATCGTGACTCAACTTCGGGCTACACCCATGATTTGATATGAAATCACTTCAATTTATTTGTTTATTTTTATGAAATCTTCTTATAATTATAATATCTTTTTTTTAAATATGGTGTGTCAATAGACTAGTAATCTTTACAATTATTTTAATGAAAAATTATATTTAAATTCCTAGTTTACGCAAGTTTCGCATGTTTCTTTTAAAAAAAAGTTGGTAAATCTGAGATTCATTTGAAAAATTTTCCATTTCAAATTAATCATTGATGAGATTTGTTACTTTTTCAACTTCCCATAAAAATTTAAATCTATCTCAAATTACTTCATATATTTAAACATATATCTCAACCTATTTACATTTAAATACATATCAATACAATTCATAAAATATTATTATTTACGAATCAATTTAGATTATCTAAAATCACCTTAACATCCAAATGCAGTATTAATGGTGGATCACTTTTTTTTTTAAAAGATAGTATGCGGAACTTGTACCACTATATTTAGTATTATTTTATTTTTAATATATAAATACTTTTATTATTATTATAGAATACATAAATACTGGTGGGAAAAAAGTATGCTTGGCTTGTTAAAAGATATTTTTTAAGAGCAATGTTAGGTACAGTTCCTAAATGAGGACTGCAATGCAAGGTTAGGCTATTTTAACTTTAAAATTTTTTAAAATTACAAAATTATCCCTCCTATAATGATGTTTTCTCTCATTTAATAATGTGTCTGCACATACAGTCCCCAAGTGGGAACTGTAAATAGAATTTCTCATTTTCTAAAACCAAAATGATTGATTCGTGTACGCAATAAGAATAGTTATTAAGCATGCCCTCGCTCTCTTCTGCTGCTGCTTTGTTTACGTGGCCATTAATGAGCCATAAATATGCCTAGACCAACAAATGGTGGAAGAGAGATTTCGATCAATCAATTGGACTCTTGTTAACAAGAGGACAGATAAACACATTTATTTGAACAAGGAACCTCATAAATGTCACGCTTAGACAATGAAAGAGTATCGCCATGTGTAGACTGTGAAAGCGAATGGCAACGGGTGGAGGCACAAGGCATGCATGACTAGTAGAGGCTTTGTCAGCGTGTCATAAAGGCCAGAGGTGAAAATAAGCTTTATTAACTAAGGACTCTCATATCGTGATAGAATTTAAAATACGATAGAAATTAAAATAGAAAAAAAAATTACATTTAAGATAAATATAAAATCAATTTTTTGAATAAGTTAAAGAATAATAATCAAATTAAATTGTATGATATTATTTGTGACAAGTCCCCATAGACATAGAACTCTTTATATATATATATATATATGAATTAATATTGAGAATATATATTTTTAGAATACCTCACTATTATTTATTATTTTATTATTATTTTTTATCACTTACTTTTCAATGCTATTCACTATTATTTAATATTTTATTATTATTTTATTATTATTATTCACAGAATACTTGAAAATATCTTATTATTCAAACGCAACATAAGTGTGGAATCTAAATTAACTATTTTTAAGCACAAATATGAACCAAGGAATTACTAGTAATCTTATTCACATCAATGGTAATCTCCTCAACTAAAAGGACGAGGGAGACTTGCATGAAATTGATTAAAAAAAGTTAATGTAAATAGCAACTCGATCGTCGTTCTCTCTCAGTCTCATTTCATTTATTAGCCGCATCTGGATTTTTTTGCTAGGTCTAGGGATAAAGATGAAGCCTACTGAATGCTATAATAATTTTTAATTTTTTTAGGAGAAATGCTATAATAATTATTGATATGTTATATATGGGCAGTTGGTATTTATGTTTATAAAGTAATTGTCATTAGACAGAAGGACGTGTATGCATGTATGTATTCATGTGTCGGTTCAATGTGGAAACATTGAATTCTCATCTGCTGTGTAAAAGCAAGCATTTAACTTGACTTATTGTAACTACCATTGTCGTTGTTATTATTGCAAGGACTGCTACTATTATTAATAGTGTTACCTTTTTTTTCTTTTTTCTTTTTAAAATTATATATATATTTTATTTTTATAGTATTATCCTCTCATATCATGATATCCTTTTAAAGAACAATTCTCTGTATACAAGCAGAATGCGTACCAATTGTATACCGAAAGATGACATGACAGGTAACAAGGGTATTTATGTAATTATAAGAACTAAAAAAAGAAAAGCAATTAAACAAAGAAAAACTGAACTATTCCTCCGTCTCCCTCCTATATCGAAAGCATAACTATTCCTCTGTCTCCCTCCTAAATCGAAAGCTGCTTCCTTCCATCTCTCCATATCTCTTCCTTAACAAAGCCAACTCCCCCAAATCTCTTTGGTTGAAAAAAGAAAAAGTCAATGAGTAGAGGTATTAAAGCACAACCGAAGAATCATTGAGATCAAAGTCACCGAGTGGAGGTATTAAAGCACAATCGAATAATCATTGAGATGCGGATGATCTCCTCTGAAGAATCAACCAACCGAAAAGTTATGCACATGGTCAAGTAATAAGGTTTGGTTGTACATTGAGCTACAAGAACACCTTTATTTATTTATTTATTTTTTCTATTTTTGCAACTAAAATTTCTAAGAATGAAAAAGGTGAACCATCTGAATGTAAAAAAAAAAAAAAGCATGCTTTAGTGTTAAAATCCCTGTAAGAAGGGGTTAAATATCAGCCATGAGGAGTGAAAAAGAGAGTAGCTTTTGCTCTAAAAGAGTCACCCACTTTCTAGGATTCTCTAGGATTTATGCTTCTTTTTTTCCTCTTTTTCTGATGAATGCACTACTTTACTCTCTGTTCTTGCTTTTGAGAGAATATTAGATTCCATGCTATTCAAATCTAATTAAAGTAATTAATGTTTCCTGATATCGAACAAATAATCACAAAAATATTTCACATTAACAAACTTAAGTAAGAAATAAAAATAAAAAAGATTTCCGCCACGCACCTAGGGAATGTATATAGTTGGAGGTGATTTCTTTGCCCCTTTTTTCAAATCTCTCTTCATGCAGTTTTCCCATTAGAGTGAGAGCAGTGAGAGCTAAATAAGCAGTGAGAGCGGTAAAACTTCAAAAAATTGGAGTGAGGAAAACTATATGTCTTGGTGGCTTTGGACCCACTTTGGTCTTACAAAGTGGGAAGATCTACAAGAAAAGAACCTTACACTTAAGTGATAACAAATAGGGTATACGTGATATTTCTAATTGGCTCAATTTCTTGTCTGAGTGCAATCGCACATAAATAATAAGTCTAAAAGTTTGAATGAGTGGTTTCAATTATGGCTGCTTTTGGATTGAAGGCTTAGCTTGGAACTTCATAAAAATTCTAGTTTGGGGAATTTCATACTTCAAGAAAATCATATAAAGCAAAACTTTTATTAGTTGTGCAATTCTATCTATGTTTAGCATTTCTAGAATTTAGAATATCCACTTGTTATGAACTTAGTTTGAGATTTTGTAGAAGTTTCAAATATTTGAAGTTCTTTTTTGCATTGCTTGGATTTGGAATTCCAAGAATGTTAAAAATCAGTAAATGCGACAAATCTAGTTGTATGATTGTGTAGTTCCTTTGATATAACTTGTTTTTATTTGATAACTTCTTCTTCCTGATTAATGTTGGTGGGCTTCGCTGCAACTTCTATGCTTTTAAGCTTTGGCTCCAGAATGTTTTAACAAATTTATGAATTCTGCCCCATTATCCAAAATCTTCTTTATAATAGGTGATTTAGATATCTGAACGATTCTTATATATAGAAATCCTTGTTTCCCTCTATCAAAGGACAACTTTTAACACTTTTGCAGGTTCGCTAGATGGGCTAAAGATTGAAGATAACTGAAGTTATGCAGATGAATTTCTTGCATGATTTGCTCTGACATGAAAAAACACTCAGATACCCTTTCGCTTCATTGTAGCTATTAGAGAAGAAATGTGGCCATGCGGGTCCCACCATAATATTTGTACAATGTTAGTCAATGTAATAGTAGTTACTTGCATTTTCGGTACACGAATTCAAGGGAAAGCTAATGTGATGTAACATTTTATAATTGGCTGAGTTGAAGTTACATTTTGTTAAAGTGTATTCAGGTTATTGAAGTTATGCTACTGAGTTGTGTAATTTTCCATGTAATTTGTGAATACTTGCTTGGTTTCTTTTTGCCAATATCTAGTATCAACCTGATATATTAGGACAATATTTGGTATCAACCTGTTTAAAGTACTTTCATGGGAACAAATAATCTTAGGAAACACTTCCCAGCTTCATACATAGATAAGTTATATACAAGAACATTGATGCGCATGCATTGTTTACATCTCAATTTCTCAACTAGTTGCTTAAAGTTATACACAACAAAGGCCACAAAAGTATATACAAAGTTCCCTCTAGTAATATGGTTTCATTGTTTACAGACACAATTCAATGAAATTAATATAAAAATAATCCAACAGACACGAAGTAGTGTGCGTTCACGCCGGATGTCTGCTTGTTGCCTTTGAATATCAAGTTGGTCATTGTGAATTCCCAACTTGTACTTTACAATCTCTTCATCTCTTCTTCGAAGCTCTTCCTCATTCCTTAACAACTCATCGTCTATGTTGAAGAGTTTTTTTCCTCTTTCCTCACTGTAATTTGCCCATTTGAAATAGTTGCAGTGTGGTAATCCCTAATTATAAAGAAACAAACGAAAAATATCAAACTTTTGTAGAAATTCAATTACACGTCAAAGTTATACTAAAACATTTCTACCTCTGTATTGTAGTTTGGACACCCAAAAAATGATCAGCCCGGATTTCTTGGCGTATTCGATGTTTTAAGTTTTGCAGGTTTCCCACAAGTGCACATTGGGTTGTTCGTCGAAATCCATGAAGAAGCTGAAGATGACATCCTAATGAAGACAATGTCAACAAATCAACCAAAGAACACAAAAACTTTGCACATTACCAAAACTTTGCACATAACAAGCAAAACTTTGCAAGTTACCAAAACTTTGCACATTACAAAGCTTTGCACATTACCAAAACTTTGCAAAACTCTGACTAATAGCTCAATTCTATATTTCCAAAACTTTGCAAGTTACAATCTGCCTGCACACGACAAAACAATCACTCTCACAAGCAAAATAATAGAGACAATCAAGTAGACAAGATATAATGAAAGGAGCTTAATTTGGTAGCTGCACTTTATATATGATATCTTAATTAGAATCACAATAACAGTGAGCAATCCAGGATGAAACAAATCTTTAATTTTTTTGGTCTTTTTCCACTCTGTTTTGTTTTTACTTGCCCTACACATGTGATTCACTGCAACACAAGTTGAGGACCTCGAGTATACCTGTACCACGTCTGAAAGTTCCTACAAAGTACAACCATTGGATCAAAGAAAAGAAAATATGTTTTCCTCCATGTACAAGCAAATCACACGCATCAACATGTTTACTCTTACCATTTAGATTGTCATCTGATAGCAGAATATATGCATGCAGTTAAACCCACAAAGAAAAGAATACCATTCCTATTTAAGATGAGACATAGGAGCAAATTTTTGGTTTTCTTTTGTAAGTTTTACTTTTTCAGGTGCTTTAATTTTTTTGATAAAAACATTATAACATGATGATAAACATTATGTTGGTGGAAAGAAAAGAATTTGGAAGTATTTGTGAATTTCTGTCAAGGAACAGTTTGGTGGGGGGCTTAGCCTAATAGGGTTGAAAACTTGAAACATTTGGAAGAACTTCTGGTCATTTTTTTGTTGGACTGTTAAGCACACAACTCTCTCTCTCTCTCTCTCTCACACACACACACACACACACACAAAGTCAGAAAGGGGCATGATCATATGGGAGTTCCACATAAATGCACGACTCATCTGTAGGCTTTCTATCTATCAACCCCACTTTTTAAAATTTTTTAAAGCCTTACAAATAAAAAAGAGGCAACTCAAAACTCAATCTCATATAAATCCAAGGCATCTGAGAGTACTCCACTCACGCAATTTGCAACATTTTCCCCTGAATTTTATTACCTCAATACTCAAATAAATCCAAGGCATCTGAGACTACTCTCAAATAAACCAAAAACAAGAATTCAGAATTAATATAAAATGCTCAATAAACCAACCAGCCTGCCAACAACAATTTTTTTTCATTCTTTTCATATCTTTTTCCCCTGAATTTTATTACCTGAGAACTCAGAAGCTTAGGTTTCAGTCGCTTGATTCTTACCCTTTTTTATTGATAGAGAATGTAAAAACCTAAATTCAAAACCACAAAATCAAAATATATGCACAACACAAAATTAATCAACTGCATTTAACTGTTACAGAGAGAGAGAGATAGAGAGAGAGAGAGAGAGAGAAAAAAAAATCGGTGGCCGCAGCTGTGTTCGTGGGGAAGAGGCGCAACGAAGGCACTCGGAGAATATTAGGGCTCGAACCAAAATATGGGGTTAAACCAGAGAAGAGATTATGCACAGAAAAATGGGAGCTTTCGACGGCTTGAGAGAGAGATGAAAGTCACCGACGGCCTGGAGAAGAGAAGCAGATTGCGGGGCATCGGGGCTCAAACCAGAGAAGAGAGAAGGGCGCTTCGGGCTCCAACCAGAGAAGAAGAAGGTGCTTGTAGCTCAAAATTCAATCTCGCCCAATTCCTTCAGCCCAAAGGGTTCGTTTCATTGACCTTATCTAAACCGCACCGTTTCACTTGCCACGTTGGATAGGTGCACAATCGCCTGCTATTTTTGCAGTCTATATTTGCCTCCTCAATCTTTAAGACATTTTTCTAGTCTCTATCTTAACTTATAATTCCTTCATTTATTAGCCAAACAAAAAATTACAATAAAACTTAAATTATGTCATTGCACGAACTAAATTTAGTAAAATACAACCTGGTCTCCCAACTATGTGTTTTACTTAGTTTTAACCCTTCCTTGCCTTTTATGATGCGAACTTCTTGTGATCATTTCGTTGGTTGGTTGGCCGCCTTTCCTCATCCGTAGCGCATGTTGTGTAAAAACAATGACAATAAAGTAAAAGTAAACACGGAAAAAATAAGTAAATACACGACATAGTATTTACGTGGTTCAGCAAATTACCTACGTCCAATGAGCTGCAAAGGATTTTTTATTTCTTGAGGAATCACAATACAATAGTATGGGACGGCTACTGTTCACTCTGATACTGTCACAAGTCAAGAACAAAATATCTATATAGGTCATGCGGCTGAAACCCTAAAGATAGTAGAAATAATGATGTTTGCTCGAGCGGCGTGTCGAGCCCGCATCGAGCGAACCTGTTTTCTACAATCGCTCGAGCCATGTGTCGAGTGGCTCTTCAAGCAAAGCACTCTAACTTCCCTCCACTCGAGCTGTGTGTCGAGCGGTGTCGAACTCTCTCTCTCTCTGACTTGCCTTTGCTCGAGCGGTCTATCGAGCTGCCTTTGAGTGAAACTCTCTGACTTGTCTTCGCTCGAGCGGTTTGGACTAGACTCTATAATACTCAACAATTCTCCCACTTGGAGACTGGTACACCCGCAATATTGCCCTCTGCCTCGAACATGATATCCTCCACCTCTGCAACTTACTGCCCTTGTCTTCATGCTCGAAGACCAACTAAACTTGCACACAACTTCAGTTTCTCAAGTGTAACACCTTTTGTCAACATATCAATAGGGTTCTTATTTCCACAAATTTTCTCAAGTAACAATTGTCCATCATCTAACAATGATCGTATAAAGTGATACCTAATCTGAATGTGCTTAGTCCTGGAATGAAACGCTGGGTTCTTGGCAAGGAATATGGCACTCTGACTGTCACTGTAGAGAGTGCCATTCTGATTCTTTTTACCTAATTCCTCTAAGAAGCCCTGTATCCAAACCATCTCCTTTGCAGCTTCTGAAACTACAATATACTTAGCTTCTGTAGTAGACAAAGAAACTATCTTCTGTAGATTGGAACCTCATGAAACTGCAGTACCACCCAGAGTGTAAACAAGCCCTATGGTACTTTTTCTGCTATCAGTATCTCTAGCTAAGTCAGCATCAACATAGCCCTGCACCTCTAAGCCCTCTCATGAGAAACACAAGCACGTTTCTGAGGAGCCTTTTAGGTACCTCAAAATCCACTTTACTGCTTCCCAATGTTATTTTCTAGGGTTACTCATATATCTACTCACAACTCCCACTGCATGGGCAATATCTGGTCTAGTGCAAACCATAACATACATAAGTGAACCAATAGATGAGGCATAAGGAACCTTACTCATTTAGTCTTGTTCCTCTTCTGACTTTGGTTCCTGATCTTTGCTGAGTCTGAAGTGACTACCCAAGGGTGTGCCAACTGACTTGGCCTTGTCCATATTGAACCTGTTGAGTACATTTTTCACATACTCAGCCTTTGAGAGTCTCAACATGCCTCTGACTCTGTCTCTGACAATTCTCATGCCAAGGATTTGCTTTGCATCTCCCAAATCCTTCATTGCAAAGTGCTTTAACATCTGCTTCTTCAGATTATTGATCTTATCAATATTAGCCCCTACAATAAGCATGCCATCCACATATAGCAACAAAATAATGTAAGAATTGTCAAGTTGCCTGACATAGTAGCAGTGATTTGCGTGACATCTGATGTACCCAGCATTGCACATGAAGCTGTAAAATTTTTTGTACCACTGTCTAGGAGCTTACTTCAGGCCATACAAGCTCTTCTTCAGTTTGCAAACTGAACATTCCTTTCCCTGTACTACAAATCCCTCAGGTTGGTGCATGTAGATGTATTCTTCAAGATCTCCATGAAAAAAAGCTGTATTCACATCTAACTGCTCAAGAAATAGATTTTTAGTAGCAACCATAGCCGAAACTAACTTGATGGTTGTGATCTTTACCACAGGCGAAAAAATCTCAGAGTAATCAATACCTTGTTTCTGCTGAAAGCCTTTTACAACAAGTCTGGCCTTATACCTCGTATTGCCATCATGTTTAGTTTTCATCCGGTACACCCACTTGTTGTGTAATGCCTTCTTTCCTGATGGAAGTTCTGTCAACTCCCATGTCTGATTCCCTAGCAAGGAATCCATCTCATCCTTCATGACCAGCTCTCACTTGCTAGAATTTTCATCTTGCAAGGTTTCTTGGTCTACGGTTCTCTACCATCTGTCAATAGAATATAATTCAAAGTAGGTGAGAAACATTGTGGAGGACGAATAATCCTAACTGACCTACGAACTACAGCTGTAGGAGTGGACGGCTTTGGATTTGACTGCGGAATAATAGGAATGGGTGTACTGGACCCACTCTCCCCGTCACTCATTTCTCTACACTACACTGTGGCCTCTGGTAGGTCATCCAAACTCACAAACTCAGACTCCTAAGGAACTGCTTCAACAACTGTACTAGACATGTCCTTGTACACAATCTTCTTATTGAAAATCACATTTCTGCTTCTTATAATCTTTCGACCCTAATCATCCCAGAAATGATAGCCAAATGCCTCGTCCCCATAGCCAATGAAATAACATTTCCTTGACTTAGCCTTAAGTTTACTACGAGCATCAGAATCAATAAGAACATAAGAAAGACATCCAGAAGTTTTAAGATGAGAAAACTTGACATCTTTCTCGCTCCAAACCTCCTCAGGCAATCCACAATCTAGCAGAACTGATGGCCCTCTGTTTATCAAGTATACTGCAGTGCTAACTACATCTGCCCAGAAAGTAGGTGGTAGTCTAGAGTGCAGCCTCATGCTTATAGCACGCTCATTTATGGTTCTGTTCATGCGTTCAACAACTCCATTTTGTTGTGGTGTCCCATGAATGATCTTCTCCATTCTGATACCCTGAGTTGCCCGATACCCTGAGTTGCCCAATACCCCTTGATCCCACCATCAATATACTCGCCACATTATCAGACCTCAACCATTTCAGCTTTAAGTATGTCTCTGTCTCAACCATAGCCTTCCAAATTTTGAACACATTAAATACATCAGATTTATGCTTCAAAAAATAGACCCATACCTTTATGTTTTAGTCATCAATAAATGAAATAGTAACGAGAACCTCCAAGAGATGCCACTAGGAAAGTCCCCACACATCAGTGTGCACAGGATCCAGTTTCCCTTTCTTCAGTGTTCTACCACTCTTCAAGAAACTGTCATTCTTCTGTTTCCCCATAATGCAACTCTCACACATACTGAGATCAACTGATTTCAGTTCTGGTAGCTTGCCTCTAGATAGAAGTTCATTTATGCCCTTCTGACTCATATGGCCAAGCCTGCAATGCCACAAATCTGTTGTGCTCTCTATAACGGTAGTAGCAATAGTGTTATTCAAACCAGTAGTCATATAGAGTGTACCAATTTTCTTACCCCGAGCTAGTACCAATGCCCATTTAGTGACCTTCTAGGTGCTATCTGAGAACACCACTGAATGGCCACAATCATAAAGCTGCCCAACAGAAATAAGATTCTTCTTCAACTCAGGAATGTGTCTGACTTTTTGCAAGGTCCATTTGTTCTTATTAGGGAGTGCAATGTCAATGTCTCACATCCCCACTACATTTAAAGCCGCTCCATCAGTCAAATACACCTTCCCAAAATCACCTGTAACATAGTTCTGCGTTATCTTTCGATGGAAATATGTATGGAAGGAAGCCCCTGAATCAAGTATCCAGTCATCAACTGGACTCTGAACTGTAAGTAATAGTGCATCATGTACTTATTCAGTTACCAGCTTTGGAATTTCTGCAATTCTTTTTTATGTTGCCAGATTTGCCACAATTCCAGCAAGTTGCCTGCTGACCAGGCCCTGACTTGCTCATGCCCCTGTTCTTTGATTTTATCTGCCTCTGTTTGAGTTCCAGTCTTGTGCTCTCCCACGAGAGTCAACAATCAGTGCTGAACTCGAACCCGAGGTCTCGCCTGAATCTCTCTTACGCACCTCGTCAGTCAAAATCAAATTACGAATATCATCATATTTCAACTTTGACTTACCAGCATAATTACTGATAGTCATTCTCATGGCTTCCCAACTATTTGGCAGTGATGCCAATAGTATCAGTGCACGTATCTCATCATTAAATTCAATTTCACCAGACGACAATTGATTTTTGATAGTATTAAAATCATTCAGATACTGTGCAACAGACGTACCATCTGTCATCTTCAAATTAAATAACTTTTTCATGAGATGTACCTTGTTATTCGTTGACGGCTTTTCATACATGCCTGACAAAGCCGCTATAAGATCCATAGTCGTCTTCTCCTTGATGACGTTGTGTGCAACGGATCTCGGCAGGGTTAGCCGAATAACCTCCAAAACCTGTCGATCCAACAGGGTCCAATCAGCAACTGACATGCTGTCCGGCTTCTTCCCCAACAATGGAAGATGAAGTCTCTTCCCATAGAGGTAATCCCCTATCTGCATCCTCTAGTATCCATAGTCCGTGCCATCAAACTTCTCGATCCCTGATACCTTCACTTCCTCTCCAACCATCGTTTTTCCTCAGACCCCGAACCTTGGCACTGATACCAGTTGTTGTGTAAAAACGATGACAATAAAGTAAAAGCAAACACTATAAAAATAAGTAATCACACACGACACAATATTTACGTGGTTCGGCAAATTGCCTACGTCCACGGGAGCTGCAGAGGATTTTTTATTTATTGAGGAATCACATTACAATAGTATGGGGTAGCTACTGTTCACTCTGATACAGTCACAAGTCAAGAACAAAATATCTATATATGTCATGCGGCGAAAACCCTAAAGATAGCAGAAATAGTGATGTTCGCTCCAGCGGCATGTCGAGCCCACATCGAGCGAACCTGTTTCCCGAAATCGCTCGAGCCATGTGTCGAGCAGCTCTTCAAGTGAAGCTCTCTGACTTCTCTCTGCTCGAGTTGTGTGTCGAGCGGTGTTGAGCGAACTCTCTCTGACTTGCCTTTGCTCGAGCAGTTTATCGAGCTGTCTTTGAGCGAAACTCGCTGACTTGTCTTCTCTCGAGCGTCTAGACACTCCGCTCGAGCTGTTTGGAACAGACTCCATAATACTCAACAGCGCACACTTATGTATAACAATTACCTGACAAACACTTACCATACGTGTGATGGCGGGAATTTTCCTTCTCAAGTTTTTCCTCTTTGAACTTGCCACACGTCTCCCTGGACACACGCCATTTTTCCCTAAGTGGGTTGATGATTCTCATGATACTTTTTCACTTGTTCGACATTTCGTTTGACACCTTTTTCGTCCATCACGTGGCGTTCCTTACCTCCCTCCAAAACATGCGTTTTTTACTTTAACCCAGTATGCCTATGTATTGTCGTTCTATCTTCTCCAAATTGTCGACCTTTTTCTTTTTATTTCCTTTCTCCTTTTCTCTATCAGTTCTTTATCTTAATCTCATTTGGATAGTAAGATGAGATGAGATAATTTTAGATAAAATTTAAAAATTGAATAAAATATTGTTAGAATATTATTTTTTAATATTATTATTATTTTAGAATTTGAAAAAATTGAATTGAATTTTGAAAAAGTCGAATTGTTTATTATATTTTGTGTAGGAATTTGAGAAGGTTGTAATGATGAGATGAGATGAATTGAGTTGAAATAGTTTTTCAATCCAAACGAGGCCTTAGTGTGCTCTTCCCATTACTTTTCCTCACCATATAATTTTCAATCTTTAGATTCCTCTTACCTTACCCACTTCATGGCACCTCCATTTTCTAGTACTCTTGCTTGCGTCGGTCTCAAAAAGGCCCTAGCGGGAACCTGTATGGGCATAGCTTCAAAACCGCGACTCTAGTGGACTCCTCTCGTTCGGAAGCCTTCGAGGGTAATTGTTGGATTGCAACCACCACTCAAGTGGAGTTAGACTCTACGAGGGATTTTTTTGGGATTGTAGACTTTGTCCGGCTAATTCTTCTCGACTCTTGCATTGGCATTGTAAATTTTGATGGGATTGAGGTTCCATTCTGCAGCCCCACTCGAGACATTTTTTATTATTTGGGTTGGAATCCTGCTCAGCTACTACTCAACGCTTGGAAAATCTTGTTGGTTTGTTGCGTTGTGTGGAGGCAAGCCCTTGAATTGAAGCTGCTAGGATTAAGAACCAAGACTTGACTGCCAATGAATTTCTTCATGTTTACGTTATGAAAAGACATTATGGGAACCAATGCAGTTTTCGTTGAGTACCGGTTATCAAGTCATCCACACGGAATCTCGCTACTCTCACGTTAAAAATTAGGTCCAGAAATTTTTCTTTGTGTCTAGAGATTGTTGGGAGTTTTCAGCTAGTCAGACATCTTGTCCCGAGTTTCCATTTAGGTCCATTGACCTAGGGTCTTGTTCTTGATGGGTGCTCTTTTCAAGTGGTCTCTGCCACATTTGGGCACCATCTATGCCTGGGTGACCAAGAATCTAGATTCAGGCTGGAAGTGGTTCTCACCAGGGAGAACGTTAACATTTCCTGATCATGCTAGATCGATCTTGCATTTTTAGCCATGATGTCTTGTTATACTACCCTGGGTCCGCTTGCCTATGTAAGGGGGTCGACCCTGTTCCTTTGGACCCCAAGAGAAAGAGATCTTGCACCGAAGGAAACTTGCTAGCTGCCTCCTCTACTCATTTTTTATCGCCTAGCAGATGTGATTGTTTAAGGCACCCAAGACCTAGATTCTCTTATGGATCCAACCTTTTCTGACTCGATTCCTGACTGACTCTTCCATTCCTTGTTTAAGATATTTTCTCTGCTGACCTCCTCATTTCATCTTGTAGTGCTTTTGTCAAGGTGATGGTGGACGGGAAAGGAAACGCTTAGATGTTGGTGCAAATTATGATGCCCCGTCCCTCGGTAAAGGAGCTGGAGAGGATCTGTGGTGTCAAGAGTGCCAACCGGTCTGCAACATCCAGGGCTTAGATCGAAATTAGGCATGCAATGATCACAAGAAAGTGCACATGTAAGTAGATGGCCTTTTAAACCTCAACAAAATAAGTGAAGGTTAAGTGCTAATTATACCAGAGTTTAAACCGTAAAAAGGTTCATCCAATAAACACCCAAATATCCATATGTTACTTCATTTCCCAAAATAATATACAGAACCATTTGTTTGTCCCCTACATCCAAATACAGCAGATTGAACATCATTGGCCGTCGAACCATGTAATACAACTTCAAACAAACAATACAATCCCTAATAATGAAGATATGCCTCCTATCTATTGCTCAGATGTGGTTGGTCCTTCTTCCTTAGGAACCACTCCTAAGTTTATCAAAATCTACAGTTTCGACAAATGAAACCATAAGTAGGTTAAACAGTTATGACAAGACCGCTAATATGAGACAATGTATGCGATGATGTAATGCACAATTTCATGAAAAAGAATCTATGAACATGTGTATTGTGCATGGCCAGGAAGCATCCTTTAAGCAAAACACTAGCGTTCAAAGTTATGGCGAGGAATCACTCTCTGAGTAAACACATGTATATAATCATGGTGAAGAATCACCCTTTGAGAAATTACCCTCTGTGCAAAACTCAAGTGTGTGTATATATATATATATATATATATATATATATATATATATATTGCCGAGGCGAGGAATCACCCTCTTCTCAAGCATGTAAAACTCATCATAATGCATCATATAGAATCACATAAAATCTCACACAGAGATATTTCAAATCATCCAATCTCACATAGAGGTATTTCAAATCATCCAATATCATACAGAGATGTTTCAAATCATCCAATTCTCACACAGAGATATGCATGTTATACTGAGGAACGCATTAGCCTGACCAACCAACTTAAGGACACCACAACATGATACGCTAGTGGTATTCTCCTTCTCGTCTATCAAGTGAGGCCAATACGAAAATGTTCCACCATAATCATCACAAGGCATTCTCCTTCCCATATGACATTAATAGCAACATGTCTTAGGATTGACCTGCAAAAACGTCTACTCATCCATGGTGATTGACACACGGTAAGACTCACTCACGCCTACACTCGAAATCATTGCATCAATAATCCAAGCCATTCAAATGTCAAGATCTTGAAATCACGAAGTAAGTACATTCAAATGCAACATAAAAATATTCGTAAACATAATGAAGGAAAATATTTATTCAATCATGATCAGAAAACTCACCTACTTCTGAAGGAAAATTTGCAACTTCAGAGGAGGAAGTCCAGTCGAGTGCCAGTTCCGTCATATATAGGAGAGAAAGCAACATCCATGGAAGAAGTATCGTTACCTACTAGCACTGAAGTGGAAGGGAGGGCGATGCTGGTAGCCAAGATCTTGACTGACATTGGTGTTGAAGTGCACAACGCCTAGGCAAACAATGAAGGCAATGATGCTGCTTCGACCGACGTGGCCAGTGAGGGCACACCCATTGCAGCCATTGGGAGGCCAAATCAAGGGCCCAAATTAAAAAGAAAAAAGACAAGTCTAGCCATAGGATT
Source organism: Juglans cinerea (assembly GCA_961763995.1). Lineage (NCBI taxonomy): Eukaryota > Viridiplantae > Streptophyta > Magnoliopsida > Fagales > Juglandaceae > Juglans > Juglans cinerea. The sequence continues at coordinate 28,987,997 of CAUIVZ010000003.1, forward strand.
GTGATATGTGACATAAGGATAAGGCTAATTTACTTAACTCTTTCTCTCTTGTTTTTCCATCACCTAATGGCGCCTTTCTACTTCATCTTCTTCCTTTTTTTGTACTTTTTTCTCTTCCTTTCTTCTCCTCCGTGTAACACACACTAGCTCTCCTCTAAAAAGTTTTCAATTTTCATCTCATTTTCTCACACTTGGTTTGTTTTCGCAAATGAGATAAAATGAGATGAGAGTTGAAAGTTAAATAAAATATTATTAGAATATATTTTTTTAATATTATTTTTGTTTTGAGATTTGAAATAATTGAATTGTTTATTTTATTTTGTATGAGAACTTGAAAAAGTTGTAACGATTAGACGAGATGAGATGAGATGATTTGAAAATAATTATGAAAACAAACGAGGTTAAGCACTTCTAGTTAGAGTTCTACACCATCTTACATGAAGGAAATGTCAAGGAAATGGGTGTTTAACCTAAATTGAGTGTCATGCTCCAAGTTTGGGGTTAGCTCTTTTAAACAAAATAATAAAAATAAAAACTTAAAAACAAAAATCCGCCATAATAATAATAATTCTTCTAAGGGAAGATAAGTTGAACACTAATAAATTTTTTCTTCAATCTGATTAATCCGTGAGACCGAAAAGGAAACCCTATGGTTAGTCACGCGCGTAGTAGTTGAATTCTAGAAAACTCATAATTTTCATTTGAAATCTTTCAATATCAAAGGAAAGCTGGTGAATTTATCATATTTAGGATCCCTAACCTTAGAAAAAAAGTGGTACCACATGTAACCTATGTGGCAAACCCTAGAATGCCACTTGGCGACCCTAGAACAACCTAAGAAAGTTTTGATTAGGATCCACCCATTGGGTGCATTGGACACATCATCTAGATGCATGACACGCTTGGACCTATGATTGGTCACCATATCACCAAGGCTTGCCACCTCACTTGGCCCCGTTACCTACATGCCACATAACATGCCAAGTCAGCCACTCATAAAAAAGAATTAGACCAAACATCATGGCATGTAACCCACAACATGCTCTAGGTATTTCTTTGTTACATATCATCTCATGGATGAACCTAAAACTTTTTTCATGCAGTAGTTGAGGAGAAGAAAAGATTTTATTAGAACCTAGCTTAGGTTGGATAAAACATGAGGCTTGAATAATTTTGTTGAGGTAAAGAGAAAGCATTATGATTCGGTGGGGAGTAATGCTCAGGTTGTTGAGTATTGAGGTCTAAGATTAATGAACTAGGCAATTAGACCAAGAGAGTAAACCAGGACCCAAGAATTAGGCCTAAACCGTGATCAACCCAAGGGAAGCCCAACCTGTTTCGGAAACCCTAGACCCAAGAACTCCATCTCTCTTTCAATTTTCAAAGCAGGTTTTAAATTTCAAATATAGAGTCTTTTATGCGAAGGAATAATTTTTTTTTAAAAGGTTTACAAATTTCCGTCTCATTTTCTAAAACTATTTCTTAAAATCTCACTACAAGAATGGGCATTCAACCTAAAAGAGTCTACATAGGACATCCTTTCCATCATTTTTTATGGAATTATCATAGAACTCAGAAATATCTATACATCAAGTCATGAAGCTCATGAGGTGGATTTGCATGGTTGAGTAGTCAAAATGCAGTGGACTGAAGCCAAACACGAAGTAGTGAAATGTGGGACTTAATTGTATGTTTCAATTTGGCTAGAGAAACACATGGAGTCACCTTAATTCCAAAGAAGCCACCCTTGAGTAGCTTGCCCTTTTTAAGTACCAAAGACGCGCTTTGCCAAGTGATCCTAAGAAAGAAATAGTATGCACTGGAAGTGATGAGGTCAAGATAGAGGAGTTACGTACGTTAGGGTTGGTCCTTGAATGAAGAGTTTTAGACAACACACACAGGGAGAATTTTATAAATCAACCAAAATAGTTCCATATTACTCTTGCCAAAACTCGTAAAATATGCAGCTAACAACACATTGAGTCACTTGCTGGATTTTCTTAAGTTGGACAAGGTGGTTAACTTCCCAAAATAAATAAATAAAGTAAATGGACAAAAGAGTACTAAAAGCTCCTCCTTTGGGCTGGTCTAGGCGCGTATATGTAATAGGACGTTGCTACGTCCACGGAGAAATCCTCTACCGAACGCACAAAATCTTTTTTCTTTTTTTTTTAATCTTTTCTTTCACTATTTTTTTAAACTATTTAAATATTTTAAAAAAATAAATCACATATTCATTTAAAAACACTTACTTAATCATTAAGTAAAAAAAATAAAAATAAAAAAATTCCGTAGATTTTTTCTGTGGACAGTGTTTTCCTATGTAATAATTGGAACAATAAACACCTAATTTATAGTGTTTAAGTAGTATTCCCATAATTAGAATTATGCAAATTAAGATTTATATTCAAATATAATGGATCAATATCCGATAATAGTTAAGTTATAGATAAGACCGAAAAAATATAGAACGTGACAGAAAACTAAAGATAGGACGGAAATAAAAGAGATAGGAAGGAAAAATATGATAGAATGGAAAACGGCATAGGACAAAAAAATGTAGATAGGACATACCAATGCACTGGAACGGAAAAATGAGGATATGATAGAAAATGCCATAGGACGGACAAAATCTATTAAACGGAAAAATGAGAAATGAAGATTGGAAGAAAATATACAATAGGACGAGGGGTGCGAGCACCTTGCCTTGAGTTGCTCCTCTGGGTTGCGAACACTTGTCTCCCGAGATGCTTGCATCGTTTGCGAGCACTTTCACCGAGATCCTCGCTTCGAGTATGAACACTTTGTCTTCTACAATGCTCGTTTGACATATGAGTACTTTGCCTCCCGAGGTACTTGCTTGGGGTATTAGCATTTTCCACCCTTGGTTGATTGCTAAAGTAGCTAGTTTTATCCTCCTTCACCGTGCTTGAAATACCGGCCAGACAATTAATCACCCATTTTATGATTAAACAGTATTCCTAAAATTAGAATTTATAATAGCCAATAATTTGATTATTTATTCTCGAATTGATAATTGGTGATGCATGTTCTTTTATCAAAAGGAAATAGAGCTCGAGCTCAATATGAGGGCCGCCCCTCCAGCGCAAGAGGACAGATTGCCAATGGGGTTGAGTGGACGGGAAAGATGAGGGACACTCTATTGGTATGGTGAGGAGAATAGTTGCAGGTGCTGCAAAGTGCAACTATTCCAACACGTATACAAGCAAGCACTGTAGAAGGTTCGTCAGACACTTCATAGTGTGAGATGAAGATGGACGTATTGCCTTATTGTAGGCGAGCTAGAAAAGTCATCTACTGTGAAGGCAAGAATGAGGAGTTGAAAAGCCTGGTGGCTCTAATGAGATAAGAGCTACCTATCCAAGGGGAGCAACGACCAAGGATAGACTATGTCGAGTATGGGAGCTTTTCGGAACTATATGGAAAATGCTCAGAAGAGTTGCATAGTAGTATGTAGAAACCGACACTCCATCTAAAGGGTCACATTTGGAGTGGGTCTGTTCAGCAATCTCAACTCTGGAAGTCATATCATTTGAACTCAGAGGTATGGCCCGATGCCACGTGGAACACCACCACTCAAGGAAGGACTAAGGAATTGGCAAACCGTAGGAAAGTACAGACCATGCCCTACCCATTTGCCTCTGTCATCCTGCAGTACGACTTACGAGGTTAAAGGGCTCGTATCTAAACACACTTGGAATCAGAATGATGTTAGAAGGACGTATGACAATCCCGCCTTATAAAGGGGGATTTGGATATGGGATGAAATCTCACTTTTGAGATTCTAAATACCTAAGATCTCGTGAAGCCAGATCCACCTAAGGAAGAAAGGAAGGAGTGATGCAACGCTTTAGCGAGTCTGACATTGTAAGGTAGGTTAGCTTCTAAGACAGTACTAGGGAATGTGGGGGTGAATGTTGTATGTAAGAGGCATTTGCATATTTTGTAACCTTCCCATTCTGCACATGAATAAATTTGCTTTCTGATCATCATGTTTATTGTATATTGATTTCCTATTTTCGAGACTTTGAATGCGTTTGCTATTTTTACTGAACCATGACCTGTGTGAATAGTTGTCTCTGTGTGAGTAAGTGTACCATGCATCAATAATCATGGGACGAGACGGAGTTCCCCGGACCATTCCTACGAGACGTCGCCACGAGCTTCAAATGGATAGAGGGATTCCCCGTGAGTGATTGGGGTGAGGCGATATCATGCCTGGCCTCACCTGATAGTCGGGATGTAGAATCCCTTGATGTATCACATGATGGTGTCTTCAAGTTGGTTGATCGAGTAGACATTTTCCTGGTACAACATTTGATCTCTATGTGAGAGTTGACCTGTGTTGGGGTCCAGGTGAGTTGACTTGAACCAGGTTGGACAGGACGGGTATTAGGGATTTCCCTAGGTCCGACGGGAGCGGCCCATCACCTATTTGCCCATCAGGTGACGAATGTCTGTGTGACGAATATATATATATGAGAAGCATCTGTGTGATGATGATTGTGCCTCTGGAATCGATATAATCTTGTGGATTTGATCTACTCGAGTGTAAGGTGATTCCTCACCATGCTATTATCTATGCTTTCGATGACACTTTGCCTAAGAGGGTAACTCCTCGAAAGGTGATTCCTTGCTATGTTTGTGTGTGTGTGTGATTTATTAAGAGGGCGATTCCTCACAATATTTATGGAACCATGTATCTATCCCAAAAAGGGTGATTCCTCGCCAAGCATATGTATGTGTATTTTTTTCTATTTACATGAAATTGTTCATTGCATCTTCAGGAGTATTATCTCTCATTCGCAGTCTTTGTCATAACTGTCTAACCTATCTATGGTTTCATCTTTGAAACTATAGACTTTGATGCAGATTTAGAACCAGGATTGATGCTCGAGGAAAATGAACCAAACCTGCCCAAACCATGAAGACAAAGGCTTGTCTTTGTCATAGGAGTTGTGTATCATTTTGAGTTGTACTTACCACCTGCCAAAGGGCGACCACTTGTATTCGATCTGCCACCTATTTGGCAATGAATAAACTATTTGAGTTATATAAATATTTTTGAGTTAATGATATGAGGAGTGTCAAAATCTATTCCTATGAGATGCTTTAGACTTCTGGTGCTACAATATCTAACTTACCGACCAAACCCCTATCTTTTCTACAGCGATATTTATATCTGAACCCAACACGTTCACTTCCATTTGGATGAGGCACGCCGACTCTTGGCCAAACCTTGGGTGGTGATCATTTGGTTGGCACCCTTGGCACCAAAAAATCTTGCAAGGACCTTTATACGAGGGATGGGGCATCACACTTGGGAAGTGCTTGCAAATGCTAAGCATACTTACTCAAAAACTAAAATAACTAGTGACACGTCATTGTGTAATTTGCTTTTATAGATGTTGTGCATAGATATAGAAGGACTCTATATATTAAAAATGATGGATCATGTGAAGAGAGATAGAGAGAGTCTGGAGAGAATAATGTCGAGCAAACCTATCCAATATTATAAGAGTGCCAAAGATAAGATTTCTTGACACAACTAACATGTTGCGTTCCTCATACTTTTGTTCCTTGCCAATGTGCCTTCTTCGAACCCTGGTTTTCTTTTCTTTCCAACCCATATTTGTTCCTTGCTTTTCTGTCGTTGCAACTCTTATTCTCTGTAATTTCTCCTTCTTTTCTTATCTTTTCATCACCAATGACTCCTCGCAGCACCTCTCACTTTGGTTCCCATTGCTCCCGTTCATTGCCTACTCCTATGTTTCCTAACAGGCCAAGCGATGTTGGTTCTTCCTGGCCAAAATGATTTGAAGGAAATTACTGGTCAACCACTACCACTTAGGTCGATTTAGACTCAGTGAGAAACTCGTAATGGGCTCCTAACTCCATTGATATGGATTTGCCTAGTGCTAGACTTGGTGTTGTTGATTTTGAGGGACATGCTAAGCAGGTGGCATTGTACATGAGCATGTTTCTAATGGGACTTCCACTCCCTTCTGTTGCCCGGTTCACTATATTTTGGGCTTCTTGGGTTTGGCTCTTTCCCATCTCCTTTACAGTGCCTGGAGGACCCTATTATTGTGCTGCATTGCGTGGCGCTTAGCCTTGGAACCCACTGGTGAGGAGTGCCCTAATCTCATTGCCTGTGAGTGTTTTTACACCCATGGCATCAGGTGCCAAGATGGAAACCAATGTAGTTTTCATTCTCAAACCAATTATAGGGTGGCACGTTTGGAGTCTCGTTTCTCCCATGTTAAGCATTGGCACAAGAAATTCTTCTTTGGGTTTGATGTTGGCTAGGAGTTTTTGGAAAATATGGCTAGTCGCCAGGAGTTCCCTATTTGAGCTTTGTAGGGTCAGGTTCCAAAAGATCGTGACTTCAACTTGATCCTTTCTAATCGGGAGAGGACCCTTTTGGATTTTGTTTATTCTTGGGTCGATGAAAATCCCAACGCCCTATGGTCTAATGCACTTCTTACTAGGAAGAATATAGATCGCTTCTTGGTTTCTCCAAATAGGTCATGCTTCATTGGATGCCAATTAGTGAGTGAGTCAAATCTGCCTTGCAGACAAAAAGTCATCTTTCTTCCTCGTTGGAGTAGATGGGGAAAAAGCCTTGTCTGAGCACGAACGAGTTCGTGGTGTTGATAGGGCGCATGGTCGGTCAAGCTCCGAGTGCAGGACTTCTAGTCCCAAATATTCTTCTGAAAAGCCAAGGAGATAGGTGTCATCTTCGTTGAGTGATTGGCGACAGGTCTGGTAGCCCCCAACGAGCCTTGACCATTCGACAAAGATTTTGGACTACGGGAGGTAGATATAGCAGAGATATTGGGTATCGAGTCTCTTGAGTCCAGTCCCCAAGGGGTTTCTAAGCAATCCCAGGGACTCTCATCATCTCCGCCTAGCGACCGAGGACAAGCTCAATAGCCCTCATCGAGTCTTGATCATTTGGCTAAGATCCTGGATCAAATGGAGGTCAACCTTGACACGATATGGGACTCTGAATTTCTCAAGTCTATACCAGACGATTTCCTGGGTTATTTTCCTAAAGCACTGTTCGAGAGCGGGGAGGATAGGCTTATGGTCCTAACAAGGGAGCCCTTTCCATCACATCCCCTTCCAGTTTCTCAACTATGTCATCTTTAACGAACTGATCATTTCGTGCCCACTTTTATCGACAAGGAATTTAACTTTTTGGGACTACCAGGTCCTTCTCGACCTCGATCGCTAACGACTTCGTGTATCTATCAACTCATCATACTGCGCACAACCTAGAGAATTTCCTTTGTTCAGTAATTTCTCCCATTCTTGTCATAGATTATCTTTTTTAGACATTATCTTACCACCTTTATGTCTTAGGGTATCCAATCGGTTGCCGGTTGTATCGTTTGCTACATGCTCATGTGGAAGAGTAGGTTTACTCCATACATGCATTTGCAAGTTTAGACTGTTTTTGAAGCAAAGGCGGTGAGAGATGAATGGAAGGCTTCTTACTCACAACTGGGTTCCTACTCTCATGTGATGGAAGATGAAATACTTGCTTTGGGGGTGATGTAGCCGACCTTCGTCAAGATTTGGAGAAATCCCAAGAGGAAGTGACATGATGTTTCTTTGAAGCTAACCTTTTTGAGGAGGAACGAGATAGTGAGCGAGATTGGTGATGCCGATTAGAGAAGGAGCTATGGGTGGCAAGGAAGTTTTGTGAAGAGTATGCCAGTCTAACAACTCAACCAGATGAGTCTCGCAGGAATCTCAGCTTTGATTTCGACCGCGCCCATAGCCAAATGGCCCAAATGGAGACTCAGTTCAAGTCGGTTTGAGGAGGTCAATAAGGAGCTCAAGAAGCATAACAAACACTATTTACAGCTCAACACTGTCACATAGTCCACGACGAAGAGATTTGCCTTATCTGAGTGGCGAGACAGAAGTCAAACTAAGCTCCTCTAGGGAGGAAGTTATCTGCCTTTCTCCGCGATGAACTTTGTCCACAGCTACCAAAGTCTGCAATAGAGCTTAGGGTGCCGGTTACAAGCATGGTCAGCGAAAATTGAGGGACTTCTTACTAGAGCATTCCGAGATAGACTTAAGGACCTTGAATTTGAAAACTGTTCTTTCTGACTCTACAACCTTCCATTTCTTTGACTCCTTGGGCGCAGATGTGATGCCTGATGCTTTTCTTCCTCCAGCTGGCAATCCCTAGCGTTTATTATTTATTTCATTGTATTTTATTTGTATTCTTCCTTCAGACAACTTTGTTTTGGTTTGCACTTTCTGTTTGCATTAATTTGTTATTTTTGTTTGGACTTCGTTCATTGTTTTTGTTTGGATGTCGTTCATTGCTTTTGGTTAGGCGGCTAAGACACTTGCGTAAGCGATGCTACCCCTTGTTTGCTAAGTGCAGGTATTAGCCCTGATCGCATGTGTGTTTCTGACACTCAACTTGGTAGAAAGCGGGAACTGTACTCAACTGCATTGGCGAGGACTAACACAATTGTGCAATTGTTTATCCTAATTGCTTGCACATTGTTAACACTCAACTTGGTGGATGGTGGGAGATGTGCTTGACCGCAATGGGGAGGGAGCACTAACACACTTGTGTAAGTGGTGTTATCCTTGGGTCATCAACTACGAGTGTTAACCCTGATTGCATGCGTGTTGCTAACACTCGGCTTGGTGGATGGCGAGAGATGTGCTCGACCGCGTAGGCAAGGACTAACACACTTGTGCAAGTGGCGTTATCCTTGGTTGCCGAGTACGAGTGTTAGCCTTGATCACATGCGCTTTGCTAACACTCGGCTTGGTGGATGGTGGGAGATGTGTTCAACCGCACTGCCGAGGACTAACACACTTGTGTAAATGGTGTTATCCTTTGGTCACCGGTTTGTTGAGTTACAACTTGAAAGATAATATTTGGAAGAAAGATAACCTTATTGTATTTTCAAGTTACATGAGACAACTTAAGTAAAATATTTTCCAAGGTGTTCAGCATTCCACGAGTGAGGTAACTCTTTTCCTTCCACGTCTTTGAGGCATTATGATGCAGTGACCATGTATGGCGCCTCCCACTGTGGGCTTAGTTTTCCTTCTCCATGCCTCATTGTTCCTGTTTCCTTCAGTACCAAGTCCCCTACCTTGAATGATCTAGGCTTGACCCTTCTGTTAAAGTAGTGCTTTGGTCTTCTTTGTAAGCGACCATCCTGATTTTTGCCTTTTCTCTTCTTTCCCCTAGTAGATTGAGATTATTTTCCAACCTTTTGTTATTCGATTCTTCGTTATAGCATTGGATTCTATAACTTGGTATTCCGACTCCCACCGGTATAACTACTTCACTCCTATAAGTAATGGCAGGCATAATTTATTCTGTCGAGGTCTTCGTGGTTATCCTATACACCTATAAGACTCTTGGAAGTTCCTTGGCTCACGCTCTTTCTTGCTCGCCAATCTTTTCATTCTAATATTGAGTAGGGATTTGTTTGGTAGCGTCGACTTGCCCATTAACTTGGGGATGACCCGGAAAGAAGTATCTGGCTTTGATTCTTAGTTCAACACACCAGTTGCAATAATAGTCAAAATTGAATTGTCGACCGTTGCCTAAGATTATGCTCCGAGGTATACCAAATACGCATATGACGGCTTTCCAAAAGAATCTGGTGATGTTGTTAGTTGTAACTGTCACTAAGACTTCTACTTCCACCCACTTTGTGAAATAATCTAGGACGACGATAGCAAACTTTACTCCTCCTTTGTTTAAGGGCAGGGATCCAACGATGTTGACCCCTTATTTAGGGCTAGGGTGCAATGATCGACGTTAGCTCTTCTAGTAGGTAATGGGGTATCGGTGACTATAGTTGGCACTTAGCACACTTCTTAACAAATCTTTCCATGTTCATTAGAGCGCGAGGCCAATAATAGTCGGCCCTCATAACCTTTCTTGCCTAAGCCCTTTCAACAGAGTGATTTCTGCATATTCTTTCGTGTATTTCCGCCATTACATACTATGCTTCTTCTAGCGAAATGCATCTCAAGAGAGGTGTCAAAAAACCCTGCTTGTAAAATATGCTGCCTACAAGAATGAATCAGGCCGCCTTGTTCTTTACCTTTCTTGCCTCCAATCTCTCGTTGGGGAGTTCACTAGTAGTCAAATACTTCATCAAATAGGGTACCCATTTGGGGGCTCCCAACCTTATTTTCGAGACCTCGAGTCCGATTGAGGGGGTTTCTAGTATTTTGGTTGTCACCTCCCATGGCAGGGTGGCTTATCCATGCTTGAGGCAGCTCCGCGAACTTGTTTGCCTTCCAGTTGTCTTCCTGTGATATTTATTTAATGTTGAAATACTTGAAGTGGTCACGCCTTTCCCACACTTGTTGTAGATACATCTTAAATTTCCCTCCCTTTGCTAGATATGCTCTCGTTAAGGGGTGTTACGAAAATATCAAAAACTTGACCAAATTGGACTGAATCAGTGTGTTCGGTTTGATATCGGTTCCAATTTTGTAAAACCGGTTGAAAACCGGTCCGGTTTCGGTTTTGGTTTTTATAATACTGGTTCGAACCGAACTGGACTAGTACATAAATATATTATTTTTTTAATTTTTGATATTATATATAAAATATTTTTATATGATATATAATTTTTTTTAATATATTATATACTAAATTACTAGTTAATATAACATTAAATTTTAAAATCTTAGTATTCATATATAATAATCTAATAACAAAAAATTAAAATAACATTTTATATAAAAGAAAATTAACCTTATAAATCTTAAATGGACAATGAATATTATGTCCAATGAATCAAAAGGAAAATGAATATTACGTCCAATGAATCATCCATTTTATGGTTTTTTTTATACTCTCTTCTTCATGTGGCTATTTATTGGTGGTCAATGAACATGTAGGTTTTGATTTAAATAAATAAATAAATAGAATTTGAATGCTACATCAATATTTTTGTCATGAAAAAATATTCATAACATGTATGCTTTGATTTAAAAAAATAAAAAATAAAAAGATCCAGGTGCACCCCATAGCCCAGGTTCCTAGTTTTTAAAAATCAGTTTCAATCTGAATTCCGGCCCAGGTTTGACCTGGACTAACCTGGTCTAGGTTCCTGCCCGGGTATACCCAAATTCTCGGGCCAAAACCCAGATGAACAGTACTAAATATATTGATTTCCTTGGCTTCCTCTTAAGTTTTTGTAGTCTAGAATTTGTGGCAATGCGTGACTCCTCTTTAAGTTTTTGTTATCTAGAGATTTTTGGTCGTCTGGTACTATTTGAAGGCGTTTATAGTACATATCATCTACGTAGAATAATTTGATATGTAATATTTAAATTTTAAAATTTATCTTTTAAATTAGATTATAATAAGTGTATGATCGATATGGGATGTTAAGACTTTTAAATATAATTATTACCTAATTAAACCGAGTCACTCTCGATATGTCTGTCAGGGTAGTACTTTTAACTCAAGGCCGCTTGGATAAACACCATCCATATTTAATACCAAGCACTAGGGCAGAGGATCCTAGAGGCTTCCTCGAGAACGAGAGTCCTCAAAAGGATTCTTTCTTCTTCAGTACTGGATGCTAGAAGCTTCGATTTTCTTTTCTTTTTTTCTTTTTTTCTTTTTTTAACCGTTACATGCAGTACGGTACATAGGAGGAAAATGTATTACTTTCAGATCCTAAACAGTACCTCAAATTACAGTATAGATGTTAGGTTGTCGTTTGCCAAAAGATATGATCATAAAGCCAGCCCCTCAGAGTACTTCACCAAATGCCTCTTCCAGTAGATATTGCATTCATGTCGTTAGATTCATGTCATGTACATTCTGTATAATTTTTTTACACTTCAATACATTAGAGCAACACACCTCCATTTTTGCATTTTTCATGTTGTAGGAATGATAATGATCAATTGTTGTTTCATTTAAGAGCATTTTTCATCTTTTTCTTACATTCTTCTCTATATTGAGTTCTCTATAACCAAAACATAAATGTTGTTCACAAAAGGACTTAAAAAAACTTATTTATAGATGAATCATGAATGTGACTTAATTCGATATATTAGACAGTAAAACTGCTTATATTGTAAAGTAAAATTTAATGCACTCCATCAAGACACTTAGGGATCAGGAGATAATTGCCCATGTTTGGATCATGTAGGTGAAAGTCATCTAGTGGTAGACTTGTCTTCCACATGTAGAAAAAAGTTTCTTGAAATTCTTGTCAACATATTATCGTAATATACTTCATCTCTTCATTAAAATAATATTATTTTAATACAAATAAACAATAATTTTAATTAATTCTTCTATAAAAGGAAATGAAAAATGAGGGTTGTCAATGTAGCCATGCACCCTTAGATGTCCAACAAGATATGGTGGCCACCCAAGTGTATGTCACAAGTGGCCGTGGCCAATTTGGCCACCCCGGTGGGTAGCTAGCTCGACCTGAGCCGCCCATGATGGTGCATACCACCGGTCATGTCTAGGGTGGCCAAGATCGCCACTCCGATTAAACTGATCAAAAAACTTGATTAATCATGTCAACAGAATTCAACTAATTAGAAAAATAATATTAATGGTAATTTCAAATCGTAGTGTTACGAGCTAGCTCACTTACATGGTTTTTCTGGTGGAATATATATATATGAACAAAGTACGTACGTACTACGTACGATAGAAAGGCCAACACTTGCTTCGTATCTAAACATGATTAATGTTTAAGAAGTTGCTTCAATAGCCACTGATCTGAGTTTGATCATCATGGGTACTGTTCATTAGAAAGTAAAAAAAATAAAATGTCTAAATATGATCTCTATCTTTCGAGGGTTTGAACTCAAAAGCCTTGTAAAAGGAGTAGGTGAGTTAGGTGCAAAATTCACACCATCTGAATTAAATACCCAACAATATGCAGAAAAATAGAGAAGGAATTTAGTGAAGGAATAATGGAGAGTGGTCTATGATAGAACGCTTTAGTTATTTTGGTATAGGGAGTAAATGAGAGCAGGCCTTTGTTTTAAATGTAAGCATGACAGTGGTACGGGATTTTCACAGATCAAAGGAAAAATATTGTATATATCCTTTCTACGGTAGTACTTCTACCCTCTTTATTATTTTATTTTTTTATGGGTACCCTCTTTAGTATTAATCACATGTTCAACTAGTACGTACTTTGTACATAATTTATTTTGAAGAATCGATTCCTTTAGTTTTACTATCAAAAAATAAATAATTAAATTAATTAAAAATGATGGGTCATACCCATTAATCTTCTACATCTGACATGATCGCAAGAATTTAATGTGAATTTATATATGGAACTTTAATTTTAGACTGTAAGGATCGGAGCTTCCTAAACTAACCCAGCAAACACACACACACACACACACATATATATATATATATATGAATATATTTCTATACACAAACACAGACAAATATGTTTTGAGCAGACATAATACCTTAGAGCCCTTCCACTACTGCAGAACTATGAAAGAGTCCATACGCATCAAACGACTCCATGCATCAAGAAATGAGGTAAAAACACTCTCCTCCATTCTCATGTTCATATATATCAAATCAAAAGATTTATGTCTAATTTATATATGAAGATCTTTTTAATTCATCATGCATGTTCCGCTTCTTCTTCATCATGCATGTTCCGCTTCTTCTTCTGTTGCTATAATACTTTTTCTCTGCTGAGAAAGAAGAAAATTATTCATTAGATGTAAATAATTGTTGCAGAAGATCAGTTATGTAGGAGTACCGCCATGGCTGATTATCATGCACAAGACCATATTCTTTAGCAGCTGCATTATGCATCCAAATGCGAAGAAGAACGACTTGGACTACTTCTGCATAGATTGTCGTCGGTCTCTGTGCTCAAATTGTCTTCCCGCTCACATGCGTCACAAGTACGTTAAGGTCTGATCTCTTTTCGTTCCCTTCTCCTTCTTGATGTTAGCTCGGGAATAATGAGAATATTTTCTAAATAAAATCTGATGTTTTCATGCTGAGAATTTTTTCTTCTTTTCTGGAACTAATTAAAGTGTATATATATATATATATTGGTACGTGGATTTATGATGATGAAGATTCGGAGATACATTTATAGTGACGTTATCAATCGGCAAGACTTGTGCAAGCTCTTCAACTGTTCCGGCATTCAGGTTTGTAATTAAGAAGTCACATGTTCTTTGCAGTATTCTTCGAAGTTATTGGCCAATCAGGTGGAGAAAACAGTACACAACGTCGTTTTCTTTTAGCATTACAATTATAAAAGAAATTCAAGCCCTATTTTCTCTACATGTTAATCTCTAGAATGGTGGTTTAGTGGTCGTGAGACATTTTGAGTTTGAAGCATGGAATTGACACTAGTCCTAGTTATCAACGAAGACAAAAATAGCGGAATGCTAATTCGTGTCTCCATGCACTCATGGTGCAGTAACAATCTTTAGAATTAGAGCTGTCAATATTATAATTAGTATATGCAAAATGCATCTTGCAGTACTTACCCATGACTATTTCACGGGGATTTTTTTTTCTGAGAAAATGTTAATAGTGCCAAGCCATCTGGGTACATTTAGAAAGTGTTTGGATATTGAACTAAGCTAAACTGAACTCAATTTTTTATAATTAGTAGTTAGTTGAGTAGTGGAGGGAGTTATGTGTGGCCAATCTAAAATGAGTTTAAAATATGTTTGGATGTTAAGATGAGTTTAGATATATTTATAAAAATTTATAAAGTTGGTGGGACCATGACTGTTCATTGGAAGTGCTTGTCCCCCATCGTGCCAACCTACAATAATATTTTGAAAAAAAAAGACTTGTGCTGGACAGAAGAAAGAAATGAGAGAGAGAGAGAGAAGAATTAAGAGAGAGATGATGCTTGTCAGCAGACTATAGAGAGATAGAGTTGACCGCAGAGAGTTACGGAAAAAAAATAATAATAAAGTTGCGAGATTAGCTTTTGTCAATCTATCTACATGAACAAAACTCACCGAAATCATGTATGAAAGCAGTTCACTTGATTGTCTGGATGGTTTAAAGAGTTTAAGGTGGGAGGAACTCAGCTGAGTTAATTGGAAACCAAACAGAGCCTTACGCGGCTTTTACTGTTGAAGTGTCATCCATATCCTTTTTGTGCCCCACTTTGATTGTAAATAATAAAACCTCTCGCGCGCCATTAAGATGGCCTAGAGATTGCTTTGAACAGTCTAGCTAGTAATTGTATCGGCCATCATAAGAAATATCTTTAATAGCATTGTAAAGGTGGGGGAAAAAAATTAAACTAAAACAGCAACCTGGTAAAAGGGTTGTGTCACTTATTGTATGAAATTTGTTTTTTCACAGACGTATCATACAAATAAAGCCAAAGTTGTGTTCTTGAAACAAAGACCACACCAACACAACCAGCAGCAACAGCAGAACAATGCCAGGGAGTACAGGTGTATCATCTGTGATAGGAGTCTTCAAGATAACTCACTCTATTGCAGTATAGCTTGCAAGGTCAGTTTTTCGTCTTAATTCCTCTTTGATATTGTTTTTGACTGTATAGAAATAGAAATTCTCGGTTTGGATTGATATATAGGGGCTCTCAATCCATGATCTCATTTCATCTTATCTCATCATTATAATTTTTACATATTTTCAAATAAAATACAATAAACAATTCAACCTTTTCAAATTCTAAAATAATAATAATATTAAAAAAATAATATTCTAATAATATTTTATTCAAATTTCATCTAACTCACTGTCCAAACCTAACCTGAAAGGCTAGCCATAACTGTGGGTGCACTTCAAAGGACATCGGTGAAAAGGGTTTAACCAAAGTTTTTACAGTCCAGTACTTCATCAAATATACCTCCTCTCAGTAAAGAGTAATACATATATATATATATATATATATATATATATATATATATATACTAAATGGAGTCTAGATAGAGAAATTCAATTTGCAGTCCTCAAATGAGAACTACATGTGCAAACCCTTAACTAAATGAAAAAAAGTACCATTTTGAGAAAGATATTAATTTCGTAATTTTAAAAAATTTTAAAAATAAAATTAACTAGACTTACACATATAGTCGTCCTCAAATAAGGACTGTAAGTAGCATTATTCTATATATATATATATATATGTATATATATGTATATATATGTATATATATATATATACATATACATACATGATTGCTACAGTTTTTTATTTGGAAAGAACCAAGCTGCAAGAGTGTCTTTGTTTGAAAAGATCTTTTCTGCTGATCTCTCTGACTTTGTCTGTCTCTCCCTCTTTTTATTGTCTGGTAAGCTGCTTGATTGAGGCATAATTTTTCAGCCATAATTAGATTTTTTTTTTTTTTTTTTTTTTGTAATTGCCAAATTGAACTGGACAATATATATGATTTTAAAGAGAAATACACACTTTATTTGAACCTTATAATATATAACAATATTGTATCTATTTCTGTGTGTATTAATGTACCGTTCAATTTAATAAAAGAATCGGATCATAGGATGTCATTTGTTTTAGTCATAAAGCTTTCAAAATACTAATTAAGACACGATTCGTGCAGGTTTTAGCCATATATGATTGTCAGACGAGTCAGAAAGATGAAGATCACCGGCTAGACAGTAGTGTTACAATTGGAGACAAAAAAAACCATGCACTATCTTTAACCAAGAGGAGGAAACTAAGGAGAAAAGGAGCCCTGCCTTTAAGGGCCCCGATGTTTTGATCACTAGGCGCTAGTCGTGATCCAAAAACAAAAATTAAAGAAGAATTTTCATTTATCATCAGCTCTAATATATATATATATATATATATGCAATAATATAGAACGATTGTAATGCCTGGCTACTGTGTAAAAAGTGCTTGTGATGTCTTAGTAACCTTTGCTATCTTATAATTCAAGAGTCCGTTATCAAGGATATTTTTCATAGAACCCTGCAACTTTGTGAATGCCTTAGCCATCATCATGAAATATGCTAATATATATGGCAATCTTAGGCGATATTGTTTCTTAATTTCTGCAAGCTAGGCTTCATAAGTAGATTCTTTATTTCTCTCAAAAATAAAAATAATAATTAAAAAAAGGAAATTATATTAACCGAGTAATAAAAAGGTCCTTGTCTGGTACGTCCCTATGAATCTGAAATTGCATCAGAAAACTAGTATAGGCTTCAGTAACATTCACAGTCAGATCTCAATACCGAAGCTTCCCAAATAGATTCAGCCACAATTGCCAAAAGATCAATTCTCAGAGATGCCACGTACCTAGTACAGCATGACTTCTTGTTTTGTTTCTCGAAAGGTTTTAAATGAATATCAGCTTTTCCCCTCAGCTGTTCCGTTAATTAGACACCATCCTCATCAATTAAGTGGTTGGTGCGGCGCTCCACTGTTGTGATTTCTCAAGGAATCGCGGTGTTCGGGATGCGAGATCCTCTAATATCGTTCGTGGGAGTTATGTGTGCTCTTATGCTGAACACTCGTTTGTAAGAAGTTCGTAGGGGAATCAGTAATGGAGATTAGTCAGAGACTAACCGTAATAGTATCAGAGAGAGTTGTACAAAACTCATTCATTAATAGAAACATCCATAAGTCACTAATCCTTTATCTCAAATATAATTACATCATCAGTTCATTTCCTGCATCAAAATATATAACCTCATAAATTGTTTGATGCTTAAGTAAAATAAACGTCTTCAAACTACAAAGATATTAATAAACTATACGGGGAGAATTAACTCATGTGACTGCTATTCAAGTTGGGCTGGTCCTTCTTCCTGTGGATTGTTAAAATATAAAATAAATAATAAAGTTGTAACACCCTGCTCCCCACGCGCGGTTAATAAATACGTCATTTTTATTTTAGAAAATCATGGGAGTCTGAGTGCTACTATTTAACTTGACTTAAAAATATATTCTTTTTTTTTCTGAAGGAAGCGCTAAGTATAAAGATTCCTTATAATAAATCGAGTCATTTTGAATTAAAATACTGAAATCATAAATGAGAGTGCGCGGAAACATTTATTAAAATTTCTTAAAATCTGTGCCATAAAAATCATAACTTAAAGTCTCCGTATATGATTTGGGCCACTATCGCGCCTCCTTGGACTAAGTCACGTCCTGCAACACTACCTCCATAAATATTCTTATTTGGGGTCATTTTAAAACATAAAAAAAAAAACTAAAATGAGTAGATGACTCAGTAAAAAACCAATCATAATGTAAAGATAATAAACTTAAGGTTTTCATAAAAGTTTTCATGCTGGGAGATTAAAATCATGACTAATTAAATTAACACTTATGCTATGTATGACTTGTCTTAATTTATCTGAATTAACTGACTGATTTGATTTATTTGACCGATGTAACTGGCCAACACACTTAACCCTATGTGCAAGGTGGTGCATCGGCCCCACGTCCCATGGCATATTATGGTGGACAACACTTGAGTCCGTGACTTGCACATCCACCTTGAAACTCCATTAATACCATTCATCTGAATGGTCGTCTGGTTAACTGTTCTGAACTTAGTTTACACTTGATCTTATGAAAACTTACGTGTTTTATGCAATAAGAGATGCATAATATATACAAAAATATAATATGCAAAATGAAACATGATGAATAACGTGTTTGTAGATATCATGACATGCGTGGTATGTAAACCAAAGAACTGGCTTTAATAATAATATATATAACTAGCTAATGTGTGCTAATCCTAATCTATAATCAAACTACTTACCTTGCAGTGTTGCTTCCTAAAATTTTCGATACATAATCGATCATGGTGCAATGGAGGGACGACCGTGGTTGTGATTAGGAGGAATGAAGAGACAAGGGTGGCCTTGCCGTGTTTCATGGTGGGGGAGATAAGTCTATGACATGCTGAAGGTAAAAAAAGAACTAAAAACAAAAAAGCCTAGGCATGAAGAAGTAGGTGCACGTACAGTGCATGAGACTCTATTTATAGGATGGTATGGGTTGGGTTTAGGAATTTTAAGGTGAACAAGATTCTATGATTATAATCCTAGTGTGTTTGAAATTAAAAACATATTCTAGTAGTTCATTTAATGTAGGAATGGGAGTAACTGAGACTGTGTAGAGAACTTTCATCAGTGATATTTTAAATTGAAATAAACTTCTAATGGCTTATCTTTAAATTCTAAAAGGATTTTAACTCGTTCAATAAATAATAATTAAGATTTAACCTAGTTATTGAGCCTAATTAAAACTCATAATCAACCTCAATAATATATTGCTCGTGGGCTTATCTAATATGACTCATTAAATATAATTTAGGCCCAATAAAAATTATCAATATTCTAACCTTAGAATTATTGGGCCGGGTCGTAACAAAAATCTACATCTTCTCATCAGCTTAACTTTTTGGGACAAATGGCTACTAAGCAGAATAAATTTAACCCCAAAACCTTACCATGTATTTTCATGGGCTATAGTGAAAAATATCAAGGTTACAAATGTTACCATTTATCCCACATTCCGCCGGACCTTCATTTCCGAGCATGTAGTTTTTGACGAATCCATGTTTCCATTTAAACAACTTGGTACCCTCCATCTACCCACCTCTAATACTCAAGTTTTTTATATTTTTAATGAATGGCATTCTCCTATACCCCACTTACCTAACGCAACATCTGGAGATTCTCTCTTGCACGTATCTCCTCCTCTTGACGTCTCAGCTATCATAGGAACTGTTGCCACTCCTTCTGTGGTTCCCATCAATGTGTCCACTCCATCTCTTGAAATTGACTCTTCACCACTCTGGGACCGGGACCTTCCTGAGCTTGCTAACTCTACTACTTTGAGCTTGACACCATCCTTTTTAGATTCTCCTCCCCATGACCCACCTCATCACCCCATGATTACCCATGCTAAGGGTGGGATTTACAAACCTAATGCCAAATATGCTCACCTCCACACGCTTTTCGATCTTCCCAAGGATCCAAAAAATGTTCGTTCTGCTCTCAACCTTCCCGGTTGGTCCAAGGCTATGCACGATGAACTCTAAGCTCTACGGGGCAACAACATTTGGACCGTCGTTCCTCGCACTCCTCATATGGATGGCTTTGGTTGCAAATGGGTTTTTAAGACAAAATAAATGTTGATGGAACCCTTGATCGCTTAAAAGCTCGACTTGTTGCGAAGGGCTTTCATCAAATTGATGGAGTCAACTATACAGAGACCTAGGGTACGTTTGGATGCTGAAAGCAGCTGAACTTAGTTTGTTTTTGAACTTCGTCTGCCATCCAAACGAACTTTCGAGCCAGTTTCAATTTGAAACTCATTTCTACACTGTAGATGGACGTGATATTTTCCCCCTTTGTAGAGATTCCTGACTCGCCTGCCCCCTTGAATTTTTTTTTTCTCCTTTCCGTTAAAACGTAGCCTCCTCTCTCCCTCTCTCTTTTCCGTCCTTCTTCCCCAACAATCCGAAAACTCCCGTGTGACTTCAAAATCCGTTAATCTTGATCGCGCGCCTTAGGAATGTTAGTTGGAATCGCAAGAAGGCAGCTTGAAAACTAGCAGAAATCGAATCCCACCATCGTCCCCCATAGTCAACGGGTTGGATCTTAGATGTGTGCAGCCCCTGTTTCAACGGAAGAGTTTCCCATCGTGAAGGAAACATTCGTCTGCAGCCCCTGTTTCAACGGAAGAGTTCCCCATGGTGAAGGAAATAGTCGTCTGCAGCCCGCGTGCTCCAACATTATTTTATTTCCTTTGGGCTTGTCCTTCCCGTCTAAACCTATATGTAGCCCCCTGGCGAACATCCCTTCGGCGTGGTAATAAACAGAACACATCTCCACTCCTTTTTGACTCATTTTTACAAGCTGATCTCTGCTCTCAACTCAATTCTTTCCAATCAACTGATAGATGCTACTGTAAACCCGTGTGAGCATCTCCTCAGTGTTGTATTCCAATATAATGGCCATGCCGAACTCAACTAAAACCACCACAATTTTTTTACTACGGAAGCAAAGCACCTCCACGGTCAAGGTTCGCAACCGAAGGCGAACCATCAAGAGATCAGTAATCACGGCTCCGACGACACGATCTTACCGGGTAAGCGACTATCTGAACTTTATTTACACATTTGGCGTATATGCATTTCATAAGAATTTAGTCAAACATGTGGAGTGCAATTTTAAATTTACTTATGAAAGATTGGTATGGTAGCATAACCTTTATTTACAACCTTTATTTACATCTTGCAACTGACCCACTATATGAATACAAATAAATCACACTTTTATGATGAAGCAAGTGCTCTGTATATATGCCGTCTGACTTTTGGTTCTACATGATGTTCAAGTTCAGTTAAAGCAAGTGCTCACAGTTAAAGCACCAATCTTTGGTGCTTGCAATGCCACTTGTATTGCACAAAATCATTCATTATTGGGCCATAGTGTTTGGATATACCACTTTCTGTGTGCGTGCATACGTGTCTGCTTTCTTGTTTTTAATCTTGCATATGTTACATCAACAATCTTAAGTAGTTGATCAAATGAATTTTCACAAGCAAAAGTCTTGCAAAGGCATGCAGTAAGAAATAGCAAAAAGAGTACGAAAATGGATCGAAGAATCATGGACATAATAGAAAGAGATGAACCAGAACGTAAAAACTTTCAGAAGTGAAAGTCCATTAGACGATCGAGCTTGTTGGCTTTAGGAAGACAATTTGTGGGAAAGGGAAAGGAAAAGGGAGGCGAATTGGGTGATTGAGGGTGAGGCGGGTAAATGATTGATGTGAGATTGGCAAAAAGTGAGGTAACAGTACCCTTCCTTCTCCTACTTTCATTTGACTCCACCAGTACCCAATGAACCCAAACCGCCAGTTTATGTCTTTAGAAAAAAAGTGTGCAGTGCTTTTACAACCACTTGGAAAATGTGATGGGGCCACTTATCCGAAAGGGACCACTTTGGGCTGCCTTTCATTTGTTACTTGGGAAGTTCTGGATTCATTAGAAAACCCGTGACTCTTTTCATTTGTATGGCCTATTTTGAAGCTTGTCTGTATCAGTTGATCAGATGAGAAATAATCAGAGTTTGTCGACCAAATGTTTATATTACAACAGTGAAATTTATTACTTGATCATGAACTAGTAAGGGTTTATTTTATTTTTATTATTTTTATTTTATTTTTTATTTTATGAGCAAATTGCACTAAACTGAAAGTATAGGCACAAGGAGTCTCCTTGGAGTGCACTAACAAATGCTTTCATTAAAGTGCTTGCAGTAGTTTAAAGGAGAAATACTACCATAATTTAACATCTTTTACTTTTCCACTATCACTTCCTCTTGATCAACCCTTTTCCTTTGTATACTATTATTAAAAAAATACTAAATGATAAGCTAGATCCTCAAAGCATGACATATGATCCTTTGCTTATACACCTTCAAGCACTTAAGCAGTCATGGGTTCCCTGGAAAGGTTTTATCTTTTGCATATTGAAAGCAGTTAAACAGTCATGAGGTTCCTGCAAAGCTTCATTCCCTACAATAGAATCAAGACGTACGCAGCAGCCTAATTAAGAATAGCATGCAGTGTGTTTGCATAATCCAAACTGTGTATTTACAGTGTAAATACAATTGAGTGCACTCGTTCATAATTCCCTTCAGAAAATAACTGTTGTGTATACTTCATGCATCCCTCGTCCATCCTTAAACCGAGTGAAAAGCATTCTTGTTGTAAAAAGCTCATTTAGAGCTTGTGTTGGCGTAAGAATAATGTTGTCTTGTAATTTGTGTGCTCATGTTCTTTTGAGTTTGGTTGAAAAATGTATTGAGGGAACCCATATGAAATTCGAACTAAACTCTCTATGGATTTCTTTTCTTTGAGCTCATAATGTTTTCCCATTAGTGCCTTCAATTGAGAGTGGTGGATTGCAAAAAGTAAGCAGCTGCTTCTACAGTTTACTCAAAATGGACTTAAAAACCCATGACTGCATATTATTATTTTTTGGGCGGATTTCATTCTAATTGCTATGTATGACTTGCAGCCCTACTTTCTACGCTCATCCAGCAGGTCCTCGTCCAAGGTATTAAAACATTTTCAGTACAAATACATTATAAATTTATCTTACTCGTAAGTGCATTGTCTATTGTTTGCATTGTCTATTGTTTGCATTGTCATTGTTCGCCATTAGCAGCATACCATGGATGACATAGAGGTTATACGTGATCGTGAATTGTGGTCTGGTGGGTTGGAGGAGATGTTGGTTGATATTTTGTACCAAGAAACATTGGAGGGTAAATTGGTGGAGTCCAGAATTACAAGCAGTGACACAGACCGACTTGTCACGCGCCTCAATCAACTTGGAATTAGGCCAGTTAATGCATTACAAGTGAAGGGGAAAATTGCCCATCTTAAGAAGACGCAACGCGAGTTTACAGATTTAATGGGCCAAACAGGGATGGGTTGGAACCCCATCACAAAAACTGTTGTTGCTACGAAAGAACATTGGGCAAACGCGATCCGGGTAAACACCGTCTTCATTTGGCTTAACCTTCATGTATTTGAGATTTCTTGCATTTTCTTTATATTATTTATGGCTAAATATATGATTAAATGCTTTTATCAATTTATAATTTATGGCCAATTAAATGATTAAATGATTTTAGCAATTTGTTTCATCTTGTGTAATTATTTTTACCATTCCTTAGGTTCGATCCCAGTGGAAAAAGTACAAGACCAACGGTTGTGCCAACTACGACATCCTCTGCACGATTTTTGGTCAGGCCGTTGCAACAGGGGTCTTACATTATGCTTCAACGCAGGAACCCCCTTCTAGAGAGGAGGAGCAGCACCTTGAGGAAGAATTGAGGGCCCGAGGTCCCGTGTTGGGTGGTGGCGTTGGGTTAGACTCGACCATTGATTTAGATGACATTTCCATGGCTCCATCGATGCAAGGAGGGGTCTCACAGCGAAGGGCTCCTCGTAGGCGACGTAGGGACGCAGCCGGACCATCATTCTCACTAGAGCTTACTGCTGCCATACAGACACTTGCCGCCACTTCTAAACAGCGGGTAGATTTGGATGCAAAGATGTTTGAACTTTGCAGCTCCAAGCGCAGTAGAGGCGAGGGATCGAATAATGGGCCATCGGATGCAGGATTTTGCAGTGTCGCACAGTGTATGCAGTTTTTGCAGGATATCACCCCTCCCCTACCGTCGGACATTCATCTTCGTGCAATAAAAGCGTTTATGGATCCTCATGTCTTAACTGTCTTCCAGAACATGCCCCCAGAGATGAGAATAGCTTGGGTTTGGTCACTAGGCTGACCATACCCACTCCAGCCTTGCTATGTTTTTCTAAACTAAATGAGACTTTATTTTTATGTTTAACTTTATTAGATGGTGTATGATTTCTAACAATCTTATTTCGTGTTGTCTAATTTAAGTTCAAACTTGGTATTTGGGCTTAAATAATTTTGCATTTCTAAGTTCCTGCTCTATATGAATTCCTTTTATTATTTGGATGACAAATTCATATGCAATATGTAATGTTTAATATTTGTGTGAACATTTTTTTTTCAAAGGAAAGCATGGACAATGATAGCGATGCGTGGAATGATGACGACAATATCGAGGAGAATGACACGAGTGAGAAGGGCACTAGTAGTAACGTGTCAAGTACATTTGATTTTGATACATGGGCGGAATGGTACGCATGGTCTAGCCGTAACGATGGTACGGAAGAAGCGGTTCTTCTTTTGAGCATGTTGATGGAGGAGCAGCAAATCCATGCCCAACGTCGTATGCCCAGGCCACAACATAACATTGGCTTGCGTGGTTATCAGTACATCATCGCAGTACTTAATGGACATCCTAACACCTGTTACGAGATGTTCCGAATGGAGGTATATGCATTCCGGTACTTATGTGATCGTTTACGTAGCGATGCTATCTTGCGTGATTCGTCACGAGAGGTCACGGTTGAGGAAGCCTTAGGAATGTTTTGCTACACTGTCGGACATGGTGTCGTTCAACGGAATGTAGCTAACTTGTTTCAACATTCGGTTGAAACTATAAATCGACATGTGTACAACGTAATGCGTGCATTATGTCGCCTATCGCGCCGTGTGATTAAACCGAGCCAGACAACTGGGGTGATGCCATATATTGAAGGAAATCCAAGACTTTATCCATGGTTCGAGGTAAATATTGCCCATTACATGATCGGTCCTTTCGTAGCTTAAAATTTTACAAATGTCAAAAATTGTTTGCAATACGATATTTTGGAATTAATGAGAATTTAAAATGAAATTTGCAGAAATGTCATGGTGCAATGGATGGGGTCATGATCCACGCAGCTGCGCCAGGTTCTGTGGCAAATGCATACTTAAATCGGTTTCACAGGATTTCCCAGAATGTCTTGTGTGTATGTGATTTCGATATGAAATTCACATTCGTATACTCCGGGTGGGAGGGTACAGCCCATGATGCTTGTGTTTTAATTGATGCATTGAGTCGTCCGGGGAACCATTTTTCATGGCTTGAAGAGGGTAATTTTTACACATTATTTTATTTGTACCTTGAAAGTTTGCGAGAATTTGGATTATTCAAACATTATAAATGATTAATGTTGTATTCTAAATTTTCAGGTTATTATTATCTAGTAGATTCGACATTTCCCTATACCGAAGGATTTATGCCACCATATCCGAGGGTAAGGTACCACGGGTCTAAACGAAGAGGCTCTCGTACCTTCCAAGGATATAAATATCTGTTTAATTATCGGCATTCATCCCTTCGGAATGTCATTGAACGAACTTTCGGTGTGTTGAAGAAGCGTTTTCGAATTTTAAATTTAATGCCCCCATACCTTCTAACTCGGCAACGATATCTTATTATTGCATGTTGTACGATCCATAACTTCATCCGCACGGTTACACCTAATGATCGGGATTTTCTAGTATATAGCAATTCCGATGATTATCCATGAATGGATGCAGATCACAACACCAGTGAAGAAGCTCATGTTCCTGACATGTCGACTGCATCAGCACAGGCGATGGCCGCAACTAGAGATGCTATTACATTACTTATGTGGGAGCATACTTATGGTCAACAAGGAAACACCTAATTGCTAGTATGGTGTTGCAATCTTTTTTGTTACGTCAGTATGAAACAATAGATTGTCAATTCGGGACCCTTTATTTACATATATCGATGTTTAATATGTAAATAAATTATTAAATAAAATGTGGCCATGCTCTTAGTAGTATTTTTTCCCACTAATTCAATAATTTTTTATTTTATTTTTTTATTTTTTACATTTCAAGAAGGAATTTACATACAAAATGTAGTGGAAATTCCGTTTTTACATGCATTGACTAATTTAAATAATAAAATGATATTCTTTATTAATTTTGTTATTTGTGAAAAATTAAAAATAACAAAATCAATAAATATTTTATAAAATCAAATAAAAACTTTAGGAAAGATATATAATGGTACTTGGCACTACTAATTTTACTCAAATCATAAATAACAAATAATACAAATAATGAAATAAAAGTGATGAAAAATGAAAATAATGAAATGGTAATATGAAAAATGATACCAAAGGAAACGGATAAAAATAAATTAAAGAAAAAATAATATAAAAAATAAAAATAATCAAAGAATACGGACACTATTCACAATTCAAAAAAAAAAAGAAAAAACCGTATGGCAATTTTCCATGGCCTGCATGATCAAGGCTGGCGACATGGCTACAGTGCCAATGGAGCCAAATTAAAAACCCATGGAGTTTCTTGGTGCCAGATACAGAAAGTATTCCATTTTTACTGTAACATGAACAGTATAAAATAATGGTGGGACCCATTTCTTTTACAACTTTTCCTAAAAATATATCTAAACTCATCTTAACATCTAAACATATTTTAAACTCACTTTAAGTGGACCCCACCAAACTCATTCAACAATCTCAACTCATTACTATTCATAAAAAACTCAACTCATCTCAACTCCTCTCAACATCCAAACGCAACCCTAATCTCCTATGATCAAGCCTGGAACCATACGAACAATTCTCAACCTAGCTCTAATTCATCATTGGGATATTCGTCAACTCAACATAAAAAATGTATTTCTCCATGGTGATCTTCAAGAAGCTATTTTTATGGACCAACCTCCAGGTTTTATCCATCCTACTTTTTCATCTCATGTTTGCAAATTAAACAAAGCTTTATATGGCTTAAAGCGGGCCCCTCATGCTTCATTCGACAAGTTTACTAACTTTCTTCTTAAAGAATCCTTCTGGAGTGCTTAAATTGGAGTGGTAACCCCTGAATTGACGAAGAATAGTCAACAAATTTCGAATGGATCATTCTTAAAGGATTCCGGAGCGAAGTAGCGTCTAACGCTAGTGGGTGCACTACATTGAAAACGGTGAAGGCGAATTGCAGATTGCCGTGTTATATGGACTCAGACGTACTCACACTCAGTCAAAAGGGATGCATAAAAATGATATTGTAAATCTACAAAAAAATTTCATAAAAATAAATTTACAAATTAACGTGTCTTAATATAATATATTAGAGATCTATTTTATAATAAAAGTAACTTTACAATCTAACATATTACATTAATTAATCTATATCATTTTGTAGATTTAGTTTTGTGTAATCTCTTTGTAGTTAAAATATTTCTTAAAAAATAATTTTTTTAATGGTATATCTCACTTTGTTTTAAAGAGAGTGTGCGGAACTTACAACTCTAAGTTTGTATCTAGTATTACTCCTCTTTTAAATACTATCTGATTCCAAACCTTATAGAAAGATGAAAAAAGCTACTTTGCCTCCCTCATTTGACCGCTCTATTTGACCGCTGGTCAAAAGAATTTTTTATTTTTTATTTTTTATTTAGTGATTAAGAAAACGATTTTAAGTGTATTCGTATGTTTTTTTATTTTTTTAAAATATTAAAATATATTAAAAAATGTAAAAGTGGAGCGGTATAGTAACTCTACTCTAGAAAGATACACACAGCCATACCAACCTTTACTTGTGGGGCAGATCAGGACTTCACTTTTTAGTCTCATTTACTTTCCATTTTAATTTTTTTATTGTCTTTTGATTTTTATATATTTATTTGTTTAATTATTTCTTTTATTACTTAAGTGTACTCAGAATTCTGAAATAACATTTGATTCCTATATTTCCAAATTCAAACAGTAAGGAAAATAGGAACTAATTGTATGTTAAAATTCATTAAAGCCCACACCAAGTCCGTAAACCGACCATGTAGCCCCAAAAAAAGTAAAACCTGTGGACATGTAGCCAGCCCATATTGCATCCACAATAAACATGGGAACAATCTTCCACAACCAACCTACAATGTGCACATAGCTCGGAGGAAATAACACTCCTTGACACCAGATCCTGCTGAAGACTTTCTGTACATGCCCCTCTACCCAAAGTTCTTGACCTTATTTGGTAGCTTCAGAATCCAGAATTTTTGCCAAAACAACTTCATCTCAACAACATCATGTGAGGTTTCAGCTCTGTCGTTGTTAATGAATAGAGAAATGCTACTCATCATCCTCACACTATACACTAACATATAATTTGTCATTTTGATCATTCTATTTAGATACACATTTGTATCTGGTATAGGAGATGATAAGTAGAGTTTTTCTAATGAATAAAGACAAAGTTGTACTGTATCCAGACTTGATAGAATAATAACCGTTTTTAGTACGTACCTTGCCAAACAATGCGATCATCAACCTCCCGTGATAGAAAAGGAAGAGTATTGTGTCAGCCACATGAGTGGGAAAACTGCATGAACTAAATCACAATTCCAAGCACTTTAATTCTATAACAGCAATTGATCAACTACTTAAACACCTTAGCTAGTAAGGACTAAAAGTCGTGCAAGAACCGCCATCTCTATTTAACAAGTAAAACCAAATTGAAAAGCTCCAAATGTTTAAAACGCATCCCTACTTAAAACTTTGAATTACACAATATTGTTTGCTAATTAATCTAATGCAACTTACGATCTGAATTACGTTGTATCAACCAAAATCGTGCAAACCTTTAGATAACAAGAAACAGCTCATGGAATAGGTTGGTAAATCTTGAACTACCGCCTTAATTAGAATCTCTCTACCAACTTGAGAAAGTAATTTTTCCTTCCATCATTGTAATTTACTCCATACCTTATCTTTCAAGTCATGGAAAGTAGAATTGCAATAGGAAAAATCTAATTGTAAGCGATTATGCGCACTAACACGCGCACCTATTCAATATGATTGGTCAGAAATAGATTTTATTGAAAACAATGTTAATTTGAAATTAAAATATAAAGGTAACAACATTAATACGCAGATTGGTATGTAAATTTACTTGTACATAACAAAACTCATTGTAATATCACCCAACAAATGAAGGAAGTTCTAAATACCAGTCAAGAAGATACAATCCAAATGGACTTAATAGCATCAACCTCATCCATACCCACATTCGGATTAATTAACAGTTCAGTCTTCTCCCAATTAAGCTGTTGCCCAAAAGCTAGCTCATAAATGTCCAACAACTGTATCAAAGATTCATTTTCAGAACGTGAGGTTTAAAAAATAATAATAAACTATCATTCACGAATAATAAATGACTTAGTTGGAGCCCGAGGACACAGTTTCATACATTTAATCAAAAAATAAATTACGAATTTTAATTATTTCTGCTTTCTATATTAATTGCTAGGATTTTAAAGAATTTGGATTATTATTATTATTATTATTATTATTATTATTATTATTATTATTTTAATAATTATTTTTGTTGATTTAGAATTTGTAATGAATCTTTCTCTTTTTAAAATATATTTTTACTTATTTATTTATTTATTTATTAATTTATATTTAATGCAGCACATTTTTAGTAATTTTATATATTACTTATTTATATTAAAATCATAAACAAAAATATCTTATATTAAAATCATAAACTCCAAAACCAAAGGTCCAAAGGATAAGTTGAAGAAAAAAGAAAAATGGAAAGCGACAGCTCCACAAAAATATCAGTTTGCATTATTTCTGAGTGGATAGAGATAGACCTGAAACGGCTGTTTGTTAGTCATGTTGTACTTATTATATAGGAAAAATATTTGCATCTGCCTACAGCCGTCATACACTCAATGGATTGAGTGTAAAAAAAAAAAAATCATGTGAAGTGTGTACCGACTGTAGACAGATATATAACATATCTCTATTATATATGTCTCACTGTCAGGGCGCCCACATGCTGCTCCTCTTATCTTCTTCTGACTACTGCTTTCCCTTTCGCAGTCTATTTCACTTCCCGGCCAAATTCCGCAACCCAAATTTACACATCGGAGAGAGTACATTCATTACACGTAACCTTTAGCTTTTGGTACCCAACACGTATTGTTTTGCTTCTCTGAGTCGTATTTATATAACCCTTAATAATTCACAATCCATATATATGTTAACGTGAAATCACCACTTATCTCAAAAATTTAAATTGATGAAAAGAAATAAATTTTATTATTTTATATTTTAATTATATAAAATCATCACTTGTCTCAAAAACTTAAACGAATGAGAAGAGATAGATTTTATTATTAATTCAACAGTTGGAACGAACAGTAATAATAGCTCAAAATCTCATGCATGCGTTATTGGATAGGGATAGGAACTAAAATGCTCTCAAAACCTGGGAAGATCAAATAATATATATGGCCGGATGTGTTGCTAATTAGATGAAGATCTGAATATTTCAAAAGAAAAGAGGTGTGGGGTTAATATTAGGCCGTGCAAAAGGGCCCTGGATCCGATAGACCCAAAGCCCGATTGGGTCCCACCCGAATAAAATCGGGTGATCGGGTTAAGCAACAAATCGGATTTTACAACTCTCAAAGTCGGTCGAAACCGATCACCCGACCATAACGTTTTTCTTCGTCTCCTCGCTGTTCTTCATCTCCGTTCGTACATGTTGCTTCGTCCTCATCTCCGTTCGATTCTGGTACTTTCTCTTTCTCTCAATTTCCATTCTCAATTTCAGTCCTTGGGTTATGGTGGTATATCGGGACCTTACCCGATTTGTGAAGTGGCCAAAGACCGTTCAGATCCAGAGGAAGAAGAAAGCTCTCAACCAGTTTACCAAAACCCTCGACAAGAAACTTGGTCATGTTCTTGGCTGGTGCGAGCAATGGTTTGTTCGTCAGTGATGGCAAATAATTGTAGTAGCGGCTCTGGTTCTGACTCTTCCCAAACCCCAGTTCCTTTAGCAGAGATCTTGGGAGCAAAAATGGAGTCATGGGTACCTCTCTTGGAGATCTTCCTGAAATCTCTAGCACCTGAAACCGAGGCATCTCAATGGTTACACCAGGCTTTCAATGCGTCATCGGCTTCAACCCCAATTACCACAAGCGCTTTCCTCTCGTTGCTTACAAAACCCTCCGACGCCATTGTGGGCGAGGGCTCTTCGTCTCCTACGCCTTCCTCGCCTCCTCGCCTCCTGCGTTAGGGAAAAAAGAAAAAGAAAGCCTAAAAGCTCCGTTTGGTTACTGAGAAAATATGAAAAAAAAAAATTTCGAAGTGTAGATTTTTTAACTGCACTAAACCAAGCTTAAAAGCAACTAGAAATCTCAGCTTGGCCTACAAGTAAAACCAACAAAAACCCTTTTCTTTTCTTCTACTTCTAGTCTTTCATCTTCCTAGAAACCAAACAGATGTTAAAAAGAATCGAAGTGTACCTGAGCTTTGAAGTCATATGAAGCTGTAATCCCTCACATTTTGCAATTTCCTCGATCCAAATGTTAGAGAGAGAGAGAGAGACTATCCTAAAGAGAAGAAAAACTGATTCAATTTTCTTTGCAGCTTCAGAGGGATTTCTTACGGGCAAGAGAGACTGTGTTAGAGTCCAATTTTGTATATTTGTTGTTAAAAAAATAAATAAATAAGTTTTTTTAAAAATTTTAAAAAATATATATACTTTTACCCGACCTGAATGTGTCGGGTCGGTTTATATTCCACTGGATATGGCTGCGGGCCAATTCGGGTCAGACCAAAAATTCATGGGCGGGCCGAATGTGCATACCTAGTTAATATGTTCAAGGTGGCATGTGAGTATATATGTGTGTCGATGTAAATGCATTCAAAATGATACGCTGATTTTACACTAAAAACCCCATTCTTTGATGGTGTCCAAATATACTTATCATCCAATCCAGTTGGACTTATAGGTATACTGCAAATTATATCAGGCTCTTCTTCATTAAAAACCTCTTTCACTAACTCCTCCTTCCATCTTCCACACCCCTCTTCAATCAACTGGTCTACTCGAGCATTTGCTTCCAACACCTTCCTTGGGGATTGTATTTTATAAGAAAACAATTTTGGGATCCACCTATCCTCCCACACTCTTATTTTCTTCCCATTTCCAACTCTCCACGCCAACCCATCCTTCAAAAGCTCTAGAGAACCCCATAAGCTCCTCCAAACCAGTGATGGGTTAATCCCAAGCTTTGCTTCCAGCACACTAGTATGCTTGTGATATTTGTCTTTTAAAATTCTTGCAGCTAAAGAGTTGGGATTGGTTAAAGCTCTTCAATACTGTTTTGCTAGTAGAGCTTTATTAAAACTCTATAGCGCTTTGAAACCTAACCCCCCACAGAATTTTGACTCCCTCATTATACTCCAACTCATCCACTTAATTTTCTTGTCATTGTCCCTATGGCCCCACCAGAATTTAGACATTAAAACAGCAATCTCCTTGCACAAATTTTTTAATAAAGAGAATACACTCATGTGATAAGATGGAATAGCTTGAATTACTGCCTTCAAAAGTACCTCCTTTCTAGCAGGTGAGAGGAAATGATTTTTCCAACAATTAATTTTAAGCCAGATCCTGTCTTTTATTCCATGAAATGTATTGTATTTAGATCTTCCCACCAGTGTAGGCAGACCTAAGTATTTTTTATAATTGTTCAGCACCCTACCTCCAAGCTCCTTCACAATATTGTCCCAATCTCAATTTCTACCATTGGAACTGAACATAATAGATGTTTTCTACTTGTTCAAACATTGTCTAGGCGCCTTCTCATACATATTCAAAATGCCACTGATTTTCTATCATTCATCCCAACAAGCTCTCCTAAAAATTATGCAACCATCAACAAAGAGGAGGTGAGTAAGTCTTACTCCACCTCTAGCCACTCCTACTCCCCTTAACTCACCCCATTCTTATACCTCATTAATGAGGTTACTTAACCCTTCAGCACATAGCAGAAATAGGTAGGGGAAATGGGATCCCCTACCTTAGCCCTCTTGTTGGTTTTATCACCTTTCATGGCTCACCATTAATAATCACAGCATAGGTAACAGTGGTGACACACTCCATTATTAGGTTTACCCATCTGGCCCCAAACCCCAGCTTCTCCATTACCCTTTTTAGAAAAGACCACTCCACCCTATCATAGGCTTTAGATATGTCTAATTTTAGAGTCATGCTTCCTTCCCTTCCCTTAAGCCTAGTTTTCATAGTGTGCAAGGTCTCATAAGCCACAATAATATTATCTACTATCAACCTTCCTGGTACCAAAACACTTTGATTATTGGATATTATAGCATTTAACACCTTCTTCAGTCTATTTGCAATGGTTTTAGCTATCAATTTATATAGCACATTGCATAGGCTTATTAGCCTATAATCCCCCACCTTCCTTGGCTTTACAACCTTTAGAATTAAAGCCACATAAGTGAAATTCAAGGACTACACAAGCTTACCTCCATTTAAGACACTCAAAGCTGCCTCACAAACCTCCTCACCCCTGTGCTCCAACAGGTTTCGTAAAAATATGCACTAAACCCATCAGGACCTGGAGATTTGTATGGCCTCATCTATTTTAAAGCAGCCTCCAACTCTTCTCTGGTAAAACTTTTCTCCAGTTCCTCCACCATACTACTTGTTACCCTTGCCCCCATTGACTGCACACACTCCTCAATCACTCTTCTAGAGGGCTCACCAGACTTATACACTTCAGCAAAATGCCCTCTAAAGGCCTCAACAATCTCCTCTTGATCTTCTATCAACTCAGACTGAGCATCCACAACAGACAATATTTAGCTTTTCTTTTTCCTTTGACTAGCACAAGCATGAAAAAACTTTGTATTTTTATCACCTAAACGATACCAGTTTCTTTTTGCCCTTTGCTTCCACCTTATATCCTCCTGCTCCAGTAGCTTCCCCATTTCCAATTGTAGCTTGTGTATTTCAGCAGCATTATGTGGCCCTTCCTTCTCTTGTAGCCTTTTAATCCTTTCAGTCAACATTTCAATATTTCCGTTCCTTTCCTTATGTTTCTTTCTGAAACCATTTACCAACCTTCCACTACATACTCTTAGAAGTTTCTACACATTCCTCATAGGATCAAGAGTCTTCTATTTTTCAGCCCAAACCTTTGCCACTAACTTCTCACATTCCTCCTCCTTCATCCAGCTTGCCTCAAATCTGAACATATACTGCCTTCTCTTCCTCAAATTCTCTATCCTTGTGATAGTTAGCAACACGGGTTTGTGTTCAGAATATCTAGCAACCAAACTCTCCACCAACACATCTTGGAACATAGCCCTCCACTCACCATTCACTACAAATCTATCAAGCCTTTATTTAGTGAATATATGATCAGAGTAACCATTACTCCACGTAAAAGGATTCCCCACACAACCAACATAAAAAAGTCCATTCATCTCTAAGGCTTCTCTAAACTGAACCATCTGACTTTCTGCTCTCAATCTCCCTCTAACTTTCCCATTTTGAGTCAAGATTTCATTGAAATCCCCTGCCACACACAAAGCAAATCCCTCTAATGGCTTAAGTCTTGATAATAGCTCCCACGAATTCCTCATTTTCCCAGCCTCTAAATGACCATAAAACCCAGTGAACCCCCAGACTCTACCATCATCTTTATAAACTTTTGCACTCACATACCAATGAATATAGCTAATTATCTTCACTTTTTTTTGTCTTTCCAGAAAAACACTAATCCCCCTTTCCTTCCCACAGGATCCATAACAAAACATCCATCCTTCCTCAATATATTTTTTAGCCCTTCTACTCTACTGGCCTTTATCATAGTTTCTATTAAGAACACACAATTTTGTGAGACTTATCCTTAACTAAATTGTTAAGGTCCTGAACTATGCGAGGGTTCCCAAGCCCTCGACAGTTCCAACATAACAGATTCATCTCTATTGGCGAGGCTGCCTCACAACATCCGCCAATACATCCTCCAACATATGCCCTTCCACTTCCAATTTTGTTCTACACTTTTTTTTCTCTTCCAACACTTACCCTCTCCCCCTCCATACCACTATCAAAGCTTCTTTTTAAACTAGAAACAGGGTTAAGATTCTCACCTGATGTTCCTTTTCCACGAGCCCTTCTCTTCCATCCCCTCCCCTTCTGTTTGATCACCTGTTTTGAGTTGTCAGAATTCTCTTCAGTGTACTCTTCATACTGACTTTCCTGGACCACCATGGCCCCCCTCTACTTCCCCCTTCCTCGATTCCCTCGAGATGAGTTTGAAATCACTTTGAATAATAGGCCTAATTTCTACCAGACCCCCTTCAGATTCCCCCAGACATTCATCCCTGACCTCCTGAATATGAATTACCCCTTCTCTTTCCCTGCTCTTCCCTCTCCCCATTTCCTCCTCAACCTTCTTACCCCTTATACCCTCCACCTCCCCCTCCCCCTCCAGTTCTCTACCCTCATCCCTCACATTGATTTCCCTTACTAGTCCTTCAGATTCAGCATCTTTACTCTGTTTTTTTAGATCCTCCTCCCTCCCCTCTTTCTTTTTTATTACTGTTGGGGCTTTCAGCCAAGATCCAAATTAATTAGGTCCTCCAGAATTTTCCTCCCCCTTACAACGTAGTTTATTTTGTAAAATGCAACCACAATGAAAGCAAAGTTTTGGTAATTTCTCATATTTCACTTGTATCCACATTCTCTTGTTCTTCCTCTTGCAAGAACCTTCATCAATTCACATTCCACTTTCACCCTAAGACATCGACCCCAAGCCATACTACCCTCCTGTATATCCACTTCTACTACTCTCTCAATTGTTCTCCCTATCATCTCACATGTTCTTTGGTTCATCCCACTCAACGGCAAGTTATACATCTGGATCCAAAACTGTTCAGTGGAAAAATCAAATTGGTTTGGTTGAGTACTTCTATCAAACACTCTTAGTGCAAATAGATAGTTATCAAACAACCATGGACACCCCTTCAGAACTTTATTCCTGTCTCCCTGATATGCAAATGTAATCACGAAGCAATTCACTCCAATCTCACATAATTCCATTTTTTACTAACCCTCCATATTTTTACCATCATAGATATCACTATATCCCTCCCGATAGTCCTCTCAGCACAGATCTTCCCCACCAGACTCCTATCCCCTCACTTTTTCATTTCTTCCAACATATGCCCCTCTCATTGGGGGCAAGCCCTCGTCCACTGCACCGTACCAACCAAAGAACGACGGCAGGACCCTTCTCGCCATCCTTCACATTCACGTGATGCTAGTCCATGGCATATTGCACCGCCATGCACTTGGGGCTCACAAAGTTCTTTCTCAATCACATAAATGCCTCCCGCTAGCAATGATGGGCTCACGGTGGCTTGAAAACGAACCCACCGCATAAAGAAAGCAATGGGCAGGCCCTAAGCTTAGCGCACCTCGGCTAGCCGCTTCACAATTAGCGGGCAACATCTACTAATCTCTTGACGGGAAACAATAGCATGTCACCGATGCCAAACTTGACTATCACAGTCTAGCTTAAATCTTAGACGAGGCCTTAGGCCATTCCTCGCCAACGTGACCAGAACATTGGACCACTATCATCTCAATAAGCTACATGCATCGCTGCCTCTTGCCCAAACTAATCCAATTCTGGTACTGCAATGTGCTCTGATCATCTCACCTTTCCTTGGAGCAACAAAGCTCGAGCAAGAAAACACACACAATCACTCGAACTCCCAGCAAGCCCGTGCACACATACTTGTAATCCATTGAGAATCCCCATAAAAAAAGGGAAGGCAAAAACAAAGGCGACAAAAAGACACATGAACAGCTTTCCGGCAACCACTCTCCACCAAAAAAACAGTGGAAGATATAAAGCAATGGCCAAATGGCTTGGGCAACAAAAGGATCATGTCACCCTCAAACCTCACTCGGGCACCTAGCACGTTGCCCGAGCACTACGAAAATCAAATGCATACTAAACATCACGTTGTTTGGTTCAAGTTTGCAAGTCTCATACTTCTGACTTGTATTATCTACACTAACCTATTTGGTCTTTGGTGAAAATCTATCCATGCGGACAAGCTCTGACCCCGCCACAGCAAAGTGCTTGAGTATGGCTCTGGCAAAAGCAACATAGTTGAATGTCTGCAGATGTTTCCCACCGAACCCCTGATTGAATAAACAGCCAAGAACTCTCGAGCATTCAAATCAGGGTACTCCTCCCTGGTTGGTTCCAAGACCATCCGCCAAGCAATACAACTACACAGAAGAACTCACCAAGCATGAGAATGAAGTTGGACATGCACCAAATTTAGGAGGTCAAGAATGTTGCATATGGGGCATATGAAGGGAAGTCTCAAGCCATGCGCAAAAGCACAAGTTAGTAAGGCTAAATGCTCACCAAAACCTTCTTCGTCGATAGCACCTGATGGGGGAGTTCAAGAGTCACAAATTCAGGGATCCTGCAAGAGCTCTGCAACTTGGGGAGGTCATTGGGGGTAAGAACAGAGCGTCAATCAAGACCTTTGAAGTAAGGAACGTCCCTCTGGATGGACGATTCCGGGACTGGCGAAGGGGTGTCCTGAGTTGGGACTCGGGAAGAACTTCTTTGGGCTATTACAAGTCAAAGGAGGCTAGGGTTTCGCAGCAAGGGAGAAGAAGAGATGCAAGATAAAGTGCGAGAAAATGATGCTAAGGCAAGTAAACGTGAAGAAGGGAAAAGAAGGATAGTGAAAGGGTGGTTATGAAAGAGTAGGGAAGTGACAGTTACACAATCGAGTAAGGGAAATTGAGGGGGATAGACGACATCATCATTGTGTGATCTGGTGACGTAATAGAAAGGAGGAGTGGTGACATAATAGAAAGGAGGAGCTCATGGACATGCATCACGAAAGGACGATCGACGTTTGACGTTTGACGTTTGAAATTTCCAAGGCTAGGGAGGTGAACTGCAAGCAGGGTATTCATTAGACTCCCGCCTAAAAGGGGAGTCAGTTGACTACCCACTCGCTGAGTGCCATGTCTGTTATAATTCACGGTTGAGGGAGGCGAACAGACAAGCGGGGTAGCATCATCAATAATTCCCTTCGTGCCAAAAGTAAAGGGAATTAGCGGGATAACTTGAGGGACTTAAGTAGTCCCAGGTAAGGAATTGACTCAATGAGGAGGTATGGCCCAACTAATGATAAGGGTGAGGTCGGTGAGCCCTAGAGGCCTATACGGCTCCATCTTGTAGCTGTCGAATGAGGCAGAATGAATAGTTAATTCGAGAGAGTTGAGATAAGTCCACCACGTCTATATATATATTGAGAAGGTAACATATTAAACATACACTCAAAAAAACTATACTAGACTAATAGGTTGTAGGTTGGGTTGCAAGTAGGGCGTTCTGGTCAACTGTGGAACACGTCTTCAACATTGTGCTTATTATAGTTCTATCATTTTCTTTATTTTTATTTTTGTTGTTTTAATTTTTAATTGTGTTTTCAATTTTACGTCGCCCTTGTTTGTTATTTTTTAGTATCTAGGGTGACGAATATTGGAACTGACAAGTTCGTGGAGCGCGCTGAGTTGGCTTCGTTTTGAATACGTACATACCAATAGTCTATTGGTCATCACGTGGCCAGTTGTTATGATATTGGACGAAATCTTTATTGAAGGGTGGTTTTGGCCAATTTTGGATCGAAACAGTAAGTTTTCGTTTGGTTATACATAAGATTGAAGGAGATGAAAATTTTGTTAATAGTAATAAGATAATTTGATAATAGTATAAAATAGTTTGAGTTAAAATATTTTATGAGATTTTGAAAAATGAAAGAGAAGAATTTGAATAAAAATATTATAAAGTTAAAATTTTTAATATTATTTTTATTTTCGGATTTAAAAAAGTTGAATTGTTTTTTATATTTTATTTGAAAGTTTGAAAAAGTTATAATGATTATGTATTGATTAGATAAAAATTTAAAAAATTTAAAAATTTGAAATTAAAAAGTATTTGTATTTAAATAGTATTTAGATGTTGAGATCAGATGAGACCATCTATAAAACTAAACCAAATCTAAAACTTTCTTTATCATAACCTTTATCATCCTCAATTAGAAAGAGTGATGTCAAGTGGGTGTCACTTAAGTAGTTGATAGAAAAAAGTCATTGGAAATAAGACACCACCATATCCGACTGGAAATGACAGAATTTAGAATGAAGAATAGCATTTCAATTAGATCAAAACATAAAAGCACAAATATTTTAAAAAAAAAAAAAAAGCGATATTCTTGAATCTTGGTGACCTTTTCTATCAAAATTCGAAGTTCGGTTTGGATTGGGAGTGGCTCTTAATTCATCTTGTCTCATTATTACAATTTTTATAAATTTTCATATAAAATACAATAAACAATTCAACTTTTTCAAATATCAAAATAATAATAATAGTAAAACATAATATTCTAATAATATTTTATTCAACTTTCAACTTTTATTTTAACTCATCGCTTTAAGAAATAATTCGAGTAGTTAACTTGATCTTTTCTCAGAGATGGATCATAAAATAATAAAGATATTGTCTCCATAATCAAATGATAGAAATTTAGAATTTCAGACAAAACACTTGATAGTTGAGATTAGCCATTTTCCTAATACTTTATAATAGAAGTTTTATATCTACAAAGAAATTATATAAAAATAATTTATCTACAAAAAAATTATATAAAAATAATTTATAAGTTTAATTAAACAAAGATATTGCTTATTCTAGTATATTATATTTTTTTTATAATAAAATAATTTTTACAATCTGACATGGTTTTAGGAAACATAAGTAAAATTTCTAATCATTGAAGTTTAATTTGAAAAAGGTTAAAATTAGAAATTATCAAATAAAAACTTGAGAAGAGAGGTGAAGGAATCCTCCTAATGGAAGAGATTAACATAGCGATCCAACTCTGTGGTGGATAGAGAACACCAAGTAGGGGCTATTCACCCTCACATTGACATCATGAAATGTGCATGAGCGACATCATGTGGTATTAGCTTGGTTGGTTGTCTCATTGTTGTCCAAATTCATTTTAGTAAATGCAATGCATTGCTCAAGAAGTTATTTTATTTTTATAACGAGTTTTATTATATACAAACAAGTTTACATACTAATCTGCGTATTAATATTCTTGTCTTCATATTCTAAATTTAAATTAGTATTGTTTTTAATAAAGTCTACTTTCTGATCAATCATATTAAATGGGTGCACGTATTAGTATGCATAATTACTTATAACTAGATTTTTCCTTTTCTAAAATGCTAGCTGTTTAATTTGGGGAATGAATGATTATTAAAAATAGATGTTGGGAGTTGTCTACGCATAACGTTCATTTGGATATTGGAAGTTGTTTTACAAAGCATTTATTACATCTTAAGATCAACTTGTTTTGAACATTAATTTTCTCATTAACGTTGTCTGGTTCATTAATAATGTATTAGTTGGTGGTTGTAATTAACATTAAATGATGTGTCTTGAGCATCAATGGAAATTGGCATGAACAGTAACGTTCCGAAATTTGAGTTTATGCTCATTTGAAGTTAAGTGCATCTACTTCTCCTAAATAGTGTCGAGTGGCTGATCTTCTGCTATGCCCTGATCGAATGACATTCCAAAATTATTTTTATTTTAATCAAGCTCGTGGTTTAGTTGCATGAGTGATTTCCACGACGAGTAGAGTAATCAAGTACCCGTTTTAATAATGAGATGAGATGAGATAATTTTAAATCAAAGTTAAAATTTAAATAAAATATTATTAGAATATTATTTTTTAATATTATTATTATTTTTAGACTTTAAAAAGTTGAATTGTTTATTATATTTTATGTAGAAATTTGAAAAAATTATAAGAGATGAAACTATTTTTATATCCAAAAAGGGCCCAAGTGACATCTTTCCCTACTTGGGCCCATCTCAGGATTATCCAACATTAATAAATATAAGAGAAATACTATAAGAAAGTCTTACATTACACATATTCATATAATCAACATATGATTTGTCATATTTATCATTCTATTTAAATACACACGTGTTTAACTATGAAAATTTTTACTATTATCCATATGCAACACACATGCTTTTATTTTTTATCTTTTTTTATTTTCTTAGCAGATGTGTGGATAATGATGTAGAAGAACTCATTTGCGCATAAAGATAAAAAAAATAAAAAAAATAAAAATTGACAAATTATATGTAGGTATGTCAGATGTGTGGTATGAGATTTTTATGTTAGACTCTCTCTAAAAATAATAAAAAACTGCAATGTTATTTTTTTACGTAAAAGTATTAGAGTAGTGATAAATACACAACATTTTATATAATATTTTTTACAATACATGTTATAAAATAAGGATATTTTTATAAAATGATGTCAGTTTTATAAGATATTTTATAAAAATATCCCTCCTTTTAAAATATTGTTATATAAAATGTTGTATAAAATATTGTGTATTTATCATTTTTGAAAGTACAAACCCTAAAATAAAAAAAATTGATAAACTCACAATATTTTATACAATAATGTTTAAAATGAGGGTATTTTTATAAAATATTTTATAAAACTAATATCATTTTATAAAAATACCCTTATTTTATAATATGTGTTATGTAAAGTATTATATAAAATATTGCGTGTTTATCGCTACTCAAAATCAAAAGTAACGATAGAATTGCTATGGTTGTCTCAAAGTTGTAAATGTATCATTTTTCAAAATGTAGACCAAATGATTATGGAAGAATAAAAAGAAAGAAAGCGACGATTTTGTTTTTTCTATAAAAAGAAAAAAGAAAAATCACTTTTCATTATTTCGCAGTGGATCGTAACGTGAAATGTGCAATAAAGTTGAAACAGTAGTGGTTGTTAGCGTTGTAGTTATTATCTCTCACTGTCAGGCCCCAGCTGTTGCTCCTTATCCATCTTCTTCTGACTTATGTTAACCCTTCTCAACTCTATTCATCAGTTCATAGCAATAGCCAATTTAGCTTTTGTTGCGCGCAATCTGGCCAAAAAAATTTTAAAAAAATATTCAAAATTTAAAAAATTATTGAGTGTGGAATGTGGTAGAGGTTGTGTAGCAAAACTCTTTTATGTATAAAAAATCTTCACAACTTCTTAACATTTCACACTCTACATTATTTTTAATTTTTATTATTTTTTTCTTTTATTAAATATTTATTATATGAATAATGAATAAAAAATTCAAAATAATTTAAAAAGAATACATTCAAAAAAAAATATTAAAAAAATTTAAAAAAATATAAAATGTGAAGTATAAAATATGGTAAAGATTGTATAACAAAACTCTTTCCTAAATTTAACATGTTTTAAAAAATATAAAATATGAAGTGTGAAATATGACGAATGTTACCTAGCAAAGCTCTTTCACGTAACCTTTAACATGTTTATTTTTGTTTATATGATAAAGCTAGTAGCTTGTACCATAATCCAATGGCTGCGTATGCTACTTATCGATGGAAAATGATTTATACATAATATTTTATATAATTATATTTTAAACGAGAGGTATTTTTATAAAATAATGTTAATTTTTTTTTTATAAAATATTTTTTAAAAATAACATCATTTTATAAAAATATCCTCATTTTATAATATTATTGTGAAATATGTTTTATAATATATTATGTATATATTATTACTCATCTTTCTTACACAAATCTTTGCACTTCTGTAATATGCAAGATTATTTTTATATTATATAAAGAAAGAAGATTGGTAAGATGGGGTGGGGGGGTTTTTGCAAATATCCTAAATATTTTAATTATAAGGATAAAAATAAACTCATAAACTGATGTGATTTGATGATTATAAATTTATTTTAATTGTAACGTAAATCTTACGTCTTATATGAAAGCACGTCAGTTTGCAAAATCTCTATATCACGCAAGAAATTAAAGCAATTTGAAAAATAAAACTAATTAAATGGACGGGTCCTATAGTTATTACGGTTGTTTGAGCAATCTATAAGAATGTGTACAACAAATTTTGACTTTGTGATAAAATATCATGTGTACATATAACTAGATTGTTTCAATGATATTCAACTCAACTACGATGTATTTGACCAATCACTTCATTCCAACTTAAAAATCCAAGTTTAGCATGCATGCAATGTCTAACTAATTCCTATGACTAATTCAAACGGGTACAAAAAATTACATAATAATAACGTTTGATTTAATATGAATGAGAAATTCTATTTACAGTCTCCAAATGGGGATTGCATTTGCAAGCCCTTCATTAAATTGAAAAAAATACCATTTTGATAAGGATATTATTGTAATTTTGAAAAAATTTAAAGATAAAATTAACTAGGCTTGCAATACAGTTTCAAATGGAGAAAAAATTACATAATAACATTTGAATTAATATGAATTATCACAAAGTAATGTTAGAGACACTATGTAAAAATCTATTTTTTTTATATAAATTTTAAATTTGTCTATTTTTTCAAAATGAATACACGAGACTTGCATACGGTAGGACCGTAAAAATGATTTCTCATTCTCAAAACAGTTAAAGCAAGCATGTACCACCTAGAAAAAAATAGAATCAAATAAAAATTAACTTCCTTTACCAAAATGCTAATGGGTCTATATATTTGCGATCCAAGATTACGAAATAGACGGGTTGAGATTTTTTTTTTCAATTCTGGTCTGTTCAATATCAAATTGATGTTTTAATTCTGAAAATATAGACTCAAAATAAAAAATAAAATATAAAAACTAACAAAGGAGGCTATTTAAATACCTTTTTTTAATTGATATTTAATAGTAAAGAAAGGTGAAATCCGTAGATTTAATTAATAAAAGTGGCAAGTATATAATTAATTTGAAATGATATTTGCAGTCGTGGAGTGCATAAGCGTCGTACAATCTCTTTAAAAAATTGAATAAATATAAGACTCACATAAAAAAAATTATTTTTTAACACTCTTTTTCAAAAAATTTTAATT
Organism: Juglans cinerea; assembly: GCA_961763995.1. Classification (NCBI taxonomy): domain Eukaryota; kingdom Viridiplantae; phylum Streptophyta; class Magnoliopsida; order Fagales; family Juglandaceae; genus Juglans; species Juglans cinerea. The sequence continues at coordinate 29,032,365 of CAUIVZ010000003.1, forward strand.
GTCTGAGAAGTCGCCTGTGAAAATCCCATTAATGGAATAAGCAATGAACCATAAGATCGGGCTCATGTTACTTTGGCGAGCCAAGGAAGAGACCGACAAAGGGGATTTGATTTGATAAAACAAGTGGATGATTGTAGCTTCAAACCACAACCGGTAGAAACCCATTGCGTTCATTCGTTCTGGTGCATTTCTAAAGAGAACCCCACTTCCATTGCCTCCATGCTCTCAATCAAGAAAAGTAGAAACATAGAGAAATAACTAGAGAGGGAAAAAAGCGACTACACAAGATGACATCGGATCGATTTTGTACTGAAGCTCACACATCGGTTGGGATGGGGTGGAGTTGGCTTTATTTTGAAATCATGGGGCTAAGTAATTCGTTGGAGTTACAAAATTGCTGGCATGTGCCATGCAACAAGACTACTTCCTTAATATTCAGATGAAAATTTATGAGACATTGAAGAATAATTTCAAAAGTACATCTACATCTTCATTCACTCCTCATAGAGGTTTGTAACTGTTGGATAGATTTGTAATATTAGTAATTTTAGTGACTATCCAGCCACATGTTTTGGAGACACGTAGTTGGGCAGCAACTATGAATTCTACTTTTTGGTTTAACATTGATTTTTGATAAATGTTTCAAACTTTTGCAGCTGGAAATAGATAATATACTTATATGGTTTGAATTTAATTTCAGACCTTGTTTTGTATGTGGGTTGTGGGGCTGTTGGTGTATGGTTTAAATTTAATTTTCAAACTTATTTTATATTTGGATTTTGGGCTTTGAACAGTTTGGATTTAAAAATATGAAAAAAATTAAAATATATATATTATTAAAAAATAATATTATATTATTATTATACTTAGGCCCCGTTTGCATTTGGAAAACATCTCATCTCATCTCATCTCATCTCATCACATCACATCAATATAATTTTCTCAAATTCCTACACAAAATATAATAAATAATTTAAATTTTTCAAATTTTAAAACAAAATCATATTTTAATAATATTTTATTATATTATTCACAAACCATCTCAAATTTTCTGAATCCAAACCGAATCTTAACGTAGGGTTATATTTGAATGGCTTTGAGTTTTAGCCAAAATATCTAGTTTTAGCCAACGATCTTAAGCAGATTAATGTTTAAATAAATAAATAAATAAAAACTCATTTCTAAAGAAATAATACACGTGAGATGGAATCTTGATTGGGCATTATATTCATGATTTGATGGCAATTCGATCTGAATCTAAATCGGGAATACATTCTTAAAGAAAAAGATAAGCAAGAAAGTCCAGATACTTCATGTTCCTCTGTTTAAAAAAATATCTCTTTTTAATATTCAAACATGAAAAAAAGGGTACAGATCGATATGAAGAATTACTATCTCGATTCCTCCAATAATATCAACAGTACACGGTACGTTTAAGCCCCACGTTGGCTATGCAGGTTACCACCGAACACCCCGTAAAGTCGGTCTCCAATACGCATAATATTCTATATATAGTATCGATTATCAGATTTTATTCCTAAACTTTTTTTCAAATCATATCAACAGTATCAAATATGTGTACGTTCTTTTACGTCAATTTGTAAATAATTTGCAGCGTAAATCGTTTTTAAAAAATAGATAAATTTAAAATTCGTACTCGGAGTGGGACTAGAAAATTAGGCGTCACTACGAGAAAAATGAGCTTTTGTGACCATTTAATTACGACGAAAAGATTATTTGTAATCAAAACAGACTCATTTTAACTGTAAATAATCATTTTGTTAAAATTAATTGACCACAAATAAATAATTTTCTTGTAATAAGCTCTTTTTATATTCATGATTATGTGGTTAGTGTAGTACTTTGTAACGGCATATAGAGTATTATAGACTACGTAGCTTTGTTAAAACTGGTATTAGAAATGGTTTAAGCATATAGACTACCTAGCTTTGTAGTACTTTGTACTCTACCTAGCAGGTTCAGTACCCCTTTTTAGTTTGATGTGAGACAATCTCATTTTTAATTTATTCCTTAATTCTGTAGCACTTTCAATAGTGTTTAATGTAACATGCCAAGAGCACTCTCAATGATTACTTTTGTATTATACAAAAAATATAAATTATTTAAAAAATTATTTTAAAAAAGAATTACATTCGATTATGTTAAAAGAATTGTAAAATACAATTAACTATAGTAACCTGTTATATGTAGTGGATATTATTTATCTTGTAAATTTTTTTTTATTATTAATATTTCATTTACTCCTTCATTTTCTTTTATTTTGATTTTTATCATGTAAGCAAATTCTTTTTATTTTTTTATCATTTAAAACACATATATTTCATTTTCTTCTAAAAAATATCTTGGAAATATTTTTAAACTAATTTTTTCATATTTAAATTTTTATTTGGTTTATATATTTTTATTTTAGGATTAAATTATTTTATATTGTATATAAAACAAATTACAAATATAAAAAAATATATAAATATTATAAATTTATTGGTAGAAATTAAATATTTAAAAAAAAAGATTATTTAAATGATATAAAAAAAAATAAACTAATAGATGATATATTATAAAAATTAATATATAAAATTAAAAAAAAAATTAATAATATTTTAAAAGATAGGGTAAAGGATCCATTGGAGTCTAATGAAGTATTAATCCACCGATTCTTTCGCATCTGCATGGCGGCCTGGCAACAAGCCATGCACTCGTGGCCTATAGATCAAGCGTACACCTATACAACAACTAATGCCGAAATAAATGATTATGTTGTAATCATCAGGTACGGTCGGCCTAATACTCTTGCGACAGCAATGATCTGCACGTAGTCTTTCTAGCTGGACTGGTAGCTTGGAGCGAGGAGAACATACCGGAATCTCCCACCTCATTTATTTTAAACACAGAAAAAAAGAGTACATCATGAGTCAAATCCCAACACGTAAATGGAAAATATCAGAGAGAACCTATTTCACCTTTCATAAATCAGTTTTGTAAATTATATATATATATATATATATATATATATATGTTTTGCGTGTAAGACTCCTCATCTTAATGAAAAAAGATATTTATAATTTTAAATTATGTAATTGTTACGTAATCATTTTAAAAAAATAAATAAAATATAAGATTTATATAAAAAAAATAATATTTTAATAATAAATCATATTATTTTTTAAAGCGATTACGCAATAGTTACGTAATTCATAATTATATATAGAATTATCGATTTGAATTTCATTTTCGAGTCTCCTTAAATTTAGGATTCTTCATTGGACTTCAGGCTGCATGCCCTATGTGTTACTAAATATCTGTTAGGCCGCCTGGCCGGTATATATATATATATATATATATATATATATATATATAAGCTGAGACGTGATGGTAACAATAAGGTCCTGTTAATTGGGATAGCATTAGAGTCGTCAAAAATATTTAAATAATTTTAAAAGCTTATTAATCATAAAATTATATTGTTTATTTGTTACATATTAAAATATATTTCAATCTCAAAAAAGTTAAAAAATATATATGTTTTAAGAAAAACATAATTTTCCTCAAACGTTCTATTCTTTTTTATTAATGCAGAAAGAAAATATCCACACAACTTTTAGACAATTAGAGCTTTGTCCTTTGATTTTATGCATCGTTGAAGGAATTATTTTTTATTATACTTACTGAAAATCCTATTAGACCATTTTCATTATTTTTTTATTATAATATATAATTTTTATAAAAATATAGTAATAATCTTTAAAAATTCAAATGACATTTTATGTCATTTTTATCTCAAAAAGTACTTTTTACATGTCTAAAAGTGCTTTAAATATATATAGTTATCAAACACTAATTAGTTTTTTACTAATGCCCACCGCAATGACAAAAATGCACTAAGAGAAATGTTAGGTCCACGTATAAATCTTATTAAAAATTATAAAAATATTTTAATTATAAAGAGATTCTATAAAAATAAATCTACAACCTAACGTAATTTGATGTGGTACATTAGATTATAAAGATACTTTTATTATAAAGTAGATCTAACGATTTATATGAAATCATGTCAGTTTGTAGATTTAATTTTATGAAATTTTTTTTGTGATTATAGCACCTCTCATTATACCTTCACATAAATTAACGTAGTAAGTTAATAAAAAATAATTTTATAATATTATAAATCACGTTAAACTAAGCCAATTTGTATACATTTCTTTTGATAAGATTTTTACATAAATCAAAATATTTCTTTCTATAATGCCTCGTGGGTGATATAACAAATTTTTTGGGAATGGATATAGGGTGCATGGGGGAAATGATGATAAAGTTAGGAAAAAGTTAGTTTGCCCACCAATCGTAATCGCTCAACTTCACTATTTGGAAAAAAAAAATTATTTTTTATTTTTACTTAATAATTAAGGAAATAATTTTAAATGTATTGTTATATTTTTTTATTTTTTAAAAATATTTAAATATATTACAAAAATATGAATAAAAAAATAAAAAATTATAAAATACATTATCAGTCAAGTGAAACGAATTAGGTGGGACGGGGTTCCCACCAAAGTAACACTCGGTGCATGCCTGCGTGCATCCAAAGCTGGGATTGCGGGCGTTCACACTTATAAGAAATGGCGTAAATGTCATTCGGTTTGGCCATCAACGAGATGGGCCTCACGTTCTTCTTTTCTGTTAATCAATCTTTGCCCCACTTTTGCATTATCATTGATTGAATTTGGGTTTCCTAATGGCATTTTCCACCTTAACAACAATTCGTACGATTCCAAAGGAATTCCAAATACGAACAATGTCTCTTGTAACAGTCAATATTGTACAAATTCAATCTATGATATAAAAAGATAAAGGAATCCCTCTCGACAAAAGGAATACTCCCTACTTTTGATTTATTTGTTTTAAAAAATGTTGTTGTTGTTAATGATGTTGTTTACCTAATCACTAGTTTCTTTTTGGAATGCTCAATGCTTAACCGTTCAATACTGATATTTTAATCATTGATGATACAGCACATGAAATATTACGCTTTGAATAATGAAATATCTATCCTACACGTTAAATTTTCAAGTATGGGGTCCATAACTATCCGTCGGTCGTAAATGATAAACGAAAATTTGTAATCGTAGAACACGTAAACGTAGTGAATAAATACGAGATTTACTTAAAAAAATTTATTTATTTTTTAATAATATTACTCGTCGTAAATACTTTATCATTGGCATACCCATTTTGAATTTTTTAAAAAATGTATTTTTTTCCCTCTATAAATAGGTGTTTATTATCATTGCTCTGCTAAACGATAATCTACTTTAAAGTTGTTCTTTCCTTTGATGATTCCTTCTCCCTTGGTTGTTTCTCCCTTTTTTATTGGCTGATCACACTCTGAAACTCAGCCCCTTTCGTTTTCATTCAAACCCACCACACCTCTCTCGTCCTCCCTGGGTGGCCGGTTTGATACAAAGACCTTCAAATGTCTTCCTCATCTACACCTGCGATTCATAATCAGAAAGGTTTGCACTGCAACCCATTTTCATTTCTTCAGTATTCTCTCTTTTTCATGTCTGTAATTTCTCTCTTTCTAGCACACCAAACGCAAACTTGTTGATGAGTGTATGACATGATTGTGTTGAATATGTGCATACAGAAATTGATGGGCATATTATACCTACGGATCAGGACGTCCTGCAGAAACATGTTGCATTCTTTGATAGGAATCATGACGGCGTGATTTATCCTTGGGAAACTTTTCAAGGTTCAAACACACAGTACCGCTTCCCCACCACCATTACCAGAACCTCAATATATTTATATATTTTCCTCTTTATATTCACTAGAACATGGGTTAACTGGGATTTTATCCTTATGTACCAGGTTTTCGTGCGATTGGGAGTGGTCTCTTTCTGTCAACCGTCTCTGCCTTCTTCATAAACTTTGGTCTCAGCTGGAAAACTCGTCCTGTAACTCTCTCTCTCTCTCTGTATCACAGATTTTTGGTTTATGGATTTGGTGTTTGGGTTTATGTTATTAATCTATTTATTTTTACGTTTATCTTTTTTTCGTTTCCTCAATCTGGAGCAAATTAGCTTCGAACCGCTTTATTAAAATCAAATATATTTTATAAAAAGAAAGGAGGCATATGCCTGTGGAGTTTTAAGTTCAATTAATTAAAGGTTAGTTATTGAATATTACTCGGGAGTTAACGGAAAGGACGATAATTAAGGAAAAGAAAGCGAAATCAAGGGAAGTTTTCTCAACAAACTGTTGACCCCTGTGAGAAACTTTCCAAAGATGGAGAAAAAATTATTAACACGTTGTTATAAGGCAGGAATTTGACCACTTGTGACTCCTTTTGGCCATGGCTGAAAAAGTTGTGTACCCCCAAAAGTCAGCGAAGCAGTAGAAAAACAAAAGAACAATGATCCATAATAAAGTTATGAAATTGCCACCTTAATTGATGGGTTTCAGAGTGTATATCGAATAATTTACTGACAATAGCCCAAGTGATACTTTGATCTGCTTTTCTGTTGGTCTATTTGTACCAAATGTATGTTCATTTATTCTTGATTTTGTCGTCATGATTACCTTTTTTTTTTTTTTTTTGTCTTTTGGTTTTAATTAATCCTGTTTCTGTCTCGTTTAGGGGAAACTTCCTTCTCTCCTCTTTCCAATTGAGGTAAAAAACATTCAAAGAGCCAAACACGGGAGTGACTCTGGTGTATATGACTCTGAAGGAAGGTATATACTATGTTTTATTTGCTTAAGGTGGTACATGCCGTGTTATGCCTACATATTCATTTTTCCCTTTTAAAAGTTATTGTCACCCTGGAATTTGACAGCCTAACTTTATAAAGTGTCTAGACCCCTTAAATTTTAGTATCATCATGTTGGAAACTTGGATGATCTAGCTTCTAGTGTATAATTGGTGATACCTTGATTCAACTTGGTTTCCATCTGATTTTTTTAAATTGATCATGTTATGGCTTAATATCAATGAAAAAGAAGAAAAGATGATGATTTTATTTTACCTATCAGAAAAAGAAAAAGATGATGAACATACATGAACTGATTTTTTTAAATTGTTCGTGTTATGGCTTAATATCAATGAAGAACTGATTTTTTTAAATTGTTCGTGTTATGGCTTAATATCAATGAAAAAGAAGAAAAGATGATGATTTTATTTTACCTATCAGAAAAAGAAAAAGGTGATGAAACATTCATGAAGTTAGTACCTTCTTCTGGGTCCTAGGTTTTCAGTTAACCCACTAAAATGGAAGAATGAGTGTCTCAGAGGTTGCTTGCATTCGTATACACATTATCAACAGTAACAAAAATAAAACAAAGTAAAAACTTAGTTTCCATTTGCTGTTTTTCTTCCTAAAGTTGACTGGCGTTTAAATCCAAGCTGCTGTCTGTTTGTGTAATAACCCTTTCTTCTTGTGTATGTAATTTACTACCAAGCAAATTTGTTTTCCTCTCATTTGCTTTGGATCTATTATTTAAGTACAACTTTTTTGGGACCTGGAAAGAAAAAGTGTGCAATTTGCTTTCTTCCCGTTGCACTTGCACAGCTTATAGTTTTTATGGTACTGGGTTTGCCCGGGTTGGGTCGAATTACATGCTAGACTGAGCTGATTTGGCAGAACGTGCTAACCGGCTGAACCTGAATACTGCATACAGGGTGATTTTCTCAAGCCAGTTATCAGTCGATGTGAATGTGCTTTCAGCACTGGTTAAATGTAGAATATTTAAGCTAGGTTAATGTGGATCATAGGTTTGTTTAGTTATTGACCCCCTTTGGGTTTCTGCTTTTGAAGTTTGCCAGAGTTTTGATCTTGGGCAACCTCAGGTCAGGGTAGTTGTTTCAACTAAAGCCTGATGTCTATGTTTAAAACCTATAACTCAATTGTTCAAGTAATGCATTCCATTTCACTTAATGAAGTTGAGAAAGAAAACCCATGTTGAGATTATTCAACTCAAAACTGACCTGCTGGGTTGGGTTGAGTTAAGTCGGTTACGACTATATTTAGATAAAACAGCCTGAATCCTCAATTATGACAAGATCGATTAATACAAAGTTTCTTATTCCATGGCTGTACTCAAGCATAATTTTGTCCTATTGTTGGGTTGTCAGCTAAATTTTAAAGTCAATGCTCTAGGTTTGTTCCTTCGAAGTTTGAAGAAATTTTCAGCAAGCATGCTCTTACCTACCCAAGTTCTTTAACATCAGATGAACTGATGCGGATGCTGAAGGCTAACAGGGCTCCCAAGGACTATAGTGGATGGTATACTTCCATATCAAATTTGTAATTTGGTAAGTTGGAACGTTTTGTTGATCAAGAAAATGTATTGAAAGTGGGTCTCTATTGCAGGCTTGCTAGCTATACAGAGTGGAAGGTCCTATATATCCTCTGCAAGGACAAGAATGGCTTACTGCCAAAGGAAACAATTAAAGCTGTTTATGATGGAAGCTTGTTTGAACGGATGGAGAAGGAAAGATTGTCGGAAAAAAAGAAAGTGTAATCTAACTAGCATTTCAGATTATGGAATTATAAAATAATCTTTTCGAATCGTTATTTTTCATGTATACCCTTATAGATGAATCTTGTGAAGCAGTCAAGTTATATCGGCATGTTTTTAAATTTGATGCGGTGTTGTGTAACTAAATGCATGCCCAGTCTGCTAATCTGGTCTTCCAGGGCTTGCTTATTGATTCGACAGTCTAGTTCAAAAGTTTGTCATTGGTTCAACTTGTGGGTGTGTTTGATGAGTTGTTGAATGTAAAGTGAGTTCAATTTGGTTATGTTGGTTGATATCTAGAATAATTTGACCTACTGGATTAGTATGCATGGGGGACAATTTGGATTAATCAGTACAGTTGGGAGAATTTGTGCAGAGGATGACTTTCCAGAAGACTTTCAAGTACAAGTTCAGGAGTTCAAATCTGTGGAGCATTTGGCATTGAATAGAGAGTTTGATGGTGTAATATTCTTAGTTATCATGTACAAGTTCGTATCTCATTGACTAGCTTTTTGCTTTTCCTTTAAAAAGGGTCGAAGCAGGCCTTTCTGGTAAGTAACCTCTTGAATGCCTCCTGGTTTAATTGGAAGCCTTCGTACACAGGATTAATTGGTAGTATCGTAGCAGTGATAAAAGCCTAATAGCTAAAGATCCTTACATTTGTTTTGTTTGTTTTTTCTCTCAACAAAGTTCCATCTCGCCCATTTTGTCACCGCCATCTCAAAATTCAATAAAATTACAACTCTTTTATAATTATTTTATAAGTCATCTTTAAATAACCAATGAAATCGTGCCACTCTATTAAAATTAAAATTTAATATTATAAAATTGCCTTCTATTTCATGTAGAATTGTAAAATAATTGTAAAATAGTTATAAGGTTATCATTTTTCTAAAATTATTACCTGTAGACTGAGCTATTAAGAGTTTGGTACATGCAAGTCAGTATATAATGACACTGCTTAGAGCATTAGTATTGGATTTATTATTTTCATCTTTAAAATTTGTTGAAAAGTACATGTTTTTCATAAATTCAAAATCTTCTTATCCATAACCCCACATTGGATTAATCATTGGATTAATCAAAATAATAATATAATATTATTTTTTTAATAATAATATTTTTAATTTATTTTTTTCATATTTTACAATTACACTAACTATATGTTAATTAATAATTTAATTTGATACTTAAATTATTGTTTCCCAACTTAAATATATTGTGGCTCAAATTGGGAAACAATAATTTAAGTAAATAAAATAATGGTTATAGAATGTGAATAGTGAGTCTTTAAATTTAAAGATGAATTGGAATGCACTGTAGTTCAAAGTTTCAGATTTTAGTATTTAGTGAATCCAATGCAGTGACTTTAAACATACATTCGTCAAATTTTGAAGATTGAACTCATTTGATGAGTCCAATGCCAATGCTCTAATTGTGGGACTATAACTTAAGGGTTTTGCTATACATCAGTCATTATTTACCCTCATACTTGACAGTTTTTTCTTTTTTCTTTTTCTTTTTTTTTATAGTGGGATATTTTTTATAGGGTGTAGAGTGTGGAGTAGTGAATAGTGGTTAATGAGAAAAATGATTCAAAAATCAAAACACAATACTTCAGTTTATGTTTATGGCAGATCTCCGCATTAATAATGTGTTAGTGAGTCAAATAAGTGGGTTGAAAGTTCTTTTTTCTTTTTTTTTTTCCACATATTAATGTATATACCTTTGTAAAGATGACCAAATGTTAAAGGATGGTGCGTAATAAAGCCTAGTAAAAATTTTAGAGTGCACGTTACAACTTTTCATAGCTTAGTATACACTGCAAAAGGTATAATAGTTGGGAGGTGCAAAATAAAATGTGAGCACCTTTGATTAGGAGCTGGTGTAAAATTGAGTTTTACATCCTCCGACTATGTGCTACCACATGATTAATACTAAAACCCAAAAATAGGAAGTTTGAGGCCCCTTAATGAAGATGAGATGCAATGACTAGGGGTGAGCAACGACAGACTCCGGCTTTGTCAGAGTTCAGATTTCAACTCCGACTCCGACTCCAACTCTGACTTGTGTAGCTTCAGATCTGACTTCGACTCCAATTTGTCGAAATTGAGTTGGATTTGAGCTTTTTTTGAAGCTTTTTTTTTTAGCTTAATATTTAACCCATCTTTAAAAAAGAATTTTTTGTTGGCTTTCAAATTTTAGTTTTTCCAAAAATTAAAAACTAAAACTAAATCATTCACTGTTAATTTAATTATATACTAATTATCTAACTTATTTTTATATTAGATTTATACTATAGTGTCTAATTAAATTTTATCTTATTATAGTAGTACATATTATTTATAATGTCTAATTACATTTATTATACTATAGTATTATGTGTTATTAACTTATTATATTTATCTAACTTATTCATAACTTATTTCTTCACTATACTTATTTCTAGTGTCTAATTACATATTATTATACTTTAGTATATTAGTATTATGTGTTATTAATTTATTATACTAGACTTATTAGTTATTTCTATACTAGTATTTAATTTATTTCTATACAAGACTTATATTATAGTGTCTAATTATATGTTATTATACTAATGTCTAACTTTTTTCTAACTTAATCATATACTAGGGATAAGCATCCAATGCTACAAGGGCCTTTCTAAAACCCAAAACCCTCTCCCTTCTCTCTAAACTCCTTCAAACACCAGATCTGGCTAGAGGGGGTGGGAGCTTCGGCTCCTTCCTCCCTCCCTTCTCCTTTGTCTGATTTCTTTTCCTATGCAGTGCTTTGGTTTTGTTTTTGTGTTTTTTAGGCCAAATAAGGGAGAATCGCCGTTCGGGACCATCCGACGTCCATTAGCCAACACGCGCCCCACCTGGATGCTACCCAGCCGCCGATATTCAAGACCACCGAACACGGCGCCAAATAGAGTGGGGCGTAGCTCGCATGCGCGGGTTGAAGCCTCGGAGCTTGTAGGCGCGTGGCCCTTACGTGCCACCCAGAAGCCTTCTGCCGATGCAACGCTTGGCTTTTCTGGGACCTCTGACTCCGGGACTTCCAAGATTGATCTTTGGCCTTCCTTCCAGAGTGGCGCGTGTCTTGCACGCGCCACTGCTGACTCTTTGTGTGTTGTACCTCCGTCTTTGCAACGTTTTCGTAGTATTTTTCCATTTTTTTTTTCCAGTGCATAGCTTTTGCTCATCTTCTCATTTCCTTTTTGACTCGAGTGAGGTGTTGAGCCGCTTGGATTGGACGCAATTTGAGGCAAAAGTTGGTTGAGAGGGGCGGGTGATGCTATGGCCGGTGCTCGTGCGTAGGAACTGCCTACGTAGTGGAGACTGGTGTCCGTGCAAGAGCTGGGTGCTCATGCCGTCTGGGCTCGTGAAGCCGATGCTTGCGGTGGGCGTGCCGTCTGGGCTCATGCTGGTGCTCATGGCGAGTGGCGGTGGCAGAGAGTTTTTATGTGTTTTTTGTGTTTCTGTATTTTTTTAATGTGTTTCTTTTTGTAATTTTTGTTTTTGTAATTAATAAAAAAGAATTAGGCTATTGGACTTGGTGTCCATAGCAGCAGAGTCCCATACTTCTCCTCCCTAGGAGGACGGAGGGGGCGAGTGCTTCTCTTCTTTGGAAGAGGGGTCATGTACTTCTGTTTTTATAGAGCACTTTCTCTGTTAGGAGAGAGTTTTTAGAACTTTAAGACAATGTCCACTACAAAATAATTTGTGTGCGGGGGTGCCACAGATCAGATGCGTAGGTTGGCTTATAGTCTGGGTTTTCCCTGTATTGATAAGTCACAGTTGTAATTTCGGTTCATTGAATAAAATGAAGTCTGTTTCAAAAAAAAAAAAAAACCTAATCATATACTAGAGTTTCTAATGTCTAATTACATGCTATTATACTTTAATAAATTAGAATTTTGTGTTATTAACTTATTATACTAGGTTTATTTCAATTTTAGTTTCTAACTTATTTCTATATTGATTATGTATAGTAGTAATACTATGATGTTTATATATATTAAACTATTATTAGTTTATTTACATTATAGTATAAATATATTATTTTATAATAATTATCTCATAATAGTGCACCGAACTCTCCAACTGTGCCGAGCCCTCCACTTGCGACGGGCTCTACAACTACACTGAACTCTCCAGCTATGCCGAGCCCTCCAATCGCGACGGGCTCTCCACCTGCACAAGCTCTCCAACTGCGCCGAGCCCTCCACTTGCAATGGGCTCTCCAACTGCTCGAACTCTCAAACTGCACCGAATTCTCCAACTGTGTCAAGCCCTCCACCCAAGACGGGCTCTCCACAGCACTGGGCTCTCCAACTGCGCCGAGCCCTCCACCTACAACTGGCTCTCCAACTGCACCAAACTCTCCAACTGTGCCAAGCCCTCCCCCTGCGATGGGCTCCCCAACTGCATCGAGCCTTCCACCTGCGACGGGCTCTCCAACAGCGCAGAGCCCTCCACCTGCGATGGGCTCTCCAACTGCACCGAACTCTCCAACTACATCGAACTCTCCAACTGTGCCGAGCCCTCCACCTACGACGACTCTCCAACTGCGCCGTGCCCTCCACCTGAGATGGACTCTCCTCTACTCGGGGCTCTCCTCAACCGACCACCATGGAAGGCACTTAGCTCGCCACCCAGCAACAGGCTCTCCTCCGCTCGAGGCTCATCTGCACGGGATCTTATCTGCTCAGGACTGAACTGCACGGGGTTGTACCATATCGGGATCTCCTCTGCATGGGATCCATCTGATCAGGTGAAGTACCCACGCGCCAGCAATGCAAAGTCCCTAGACTCGCCACGACTCAAAGGTTGAACATAAATTCCTAGATTTGTCAACCCTTGCACCAGCAAAACCGAGTCCCTAGACTCACCGCGACACAACGGTTGAACACAAGTCCCTCGATGCATTGGCTAAGGGCTAGAGTCTCCCGAGCTTTTCCCTTACGATAGCCAGTCGGAACACAAGTCCCTTAACTTGCCGATCGTCGTACTACAAGCCTAGTCTCTGGACTAGCTGCGATGCATTGGCTAAGGGCCAGAGCCTCCCGAGCTCTACCCCTCCAAACGCCAGTCGGAACACAAGTCTCTTGACTTGCCGACCTTCGTGCTACAAGGCGAGTCTGGATTCGCCACGATGCATTGGCTAGGGCCAGGGCATTCCGAGTTCTGCCTTATCGACAACCAGTTTGACACAAGTCCATTGACTTGCCGACCTTCGTGCTACATGCCGAGTCTCTAGACTCGCCACGAACGATGAATAACTATTGCTAGCAAGTTACCTCTGAGAACGAGCCTTCAGAGTTAACGGGCCTCCGAGCTCCACAATCGCCTAGTGCGGGTTACCTTCGAGAATGAGCGGACGGGCTCGACAAGCACCTAAAGTGGATCCTGGGGGTCAATGGGTCCTCTGACCGCTTTGCGTGGGTTACGTCATATAAACTCCAACACCAACAGTAAATCAGTAAATCGAAAATAAAAACATCGAATGAACGTACACTTTTCAATGACGATAAACATATGAAAAATGCATCGCCAAACTACGCATCATACGTGGTTGAGTACACCTCCAGCCACATCCGAGCTCCGCGCTCACATCATACAGGGTCGATTACACCTCCCGCCACATTCGAGCTCCTCGCTTGGGTCATTCGCGGTCGAGTACACCTCCCGCCACACCTGAGCTCCGCGCTCGCATCATACGCGGTCGAGCACACCTCCCGTCACATCCGAGCTCCGCGCTCGCATCATACGCGGTCGAGTACACGTCCAGCCACCTCCGAGCTCCACGCTCGCATCTCACGCAGTCGAGTATACCTCTAGGCTAAATTCGCCTCTGGAGGCATTTATCGCTTAACACAAGCGGAGTGGAGAATGGAGAACCCATTTTTGAAATTTGTTTTCTTACTGACGACTTATGTTGCATATTTTATCTTAAAGATTCTCAATGTCTTTTATAGGAACAAGTTGCCCTTAAGAATCACGGGCATCTGTGGAGAATAAAATACCCGGCCTGCTGAAGGTTAGGCCTAGCCCACCAAGCCAGGACAAAATAGAGAGGAGGGGAGTGGGAGACAAGAGAGGACCATCTGTCAGAGGTGTAAGAGGAGGGGGTCAGAAGGAAGTGGGAAAAAGAAGGAATGCTCAGACATGCCAAGGGTCAGGCCTCACCTCCGCTGATAGACATGCAAAGGGACTGGTCACATCATGCTAGGCAGGCACATGCAATGGGGAGTGAGACAAAAGCAAGGGACTAGATGACGAACGAACTCTCTGTAGATCAGATCTTCTTCTTCTTCAGCAACCTCCCGAGGAAGACATCATCTCCAGCCGGAACAGCTCCAGCTTTCTTTGTACAGTGAGAAATGAGAAGCTATGAGAGACTGTAAACAAGTATATTATAGTGGATTTTCCCTCTCCGAACGTCGTAGATGTAGGTAACGTGCCGAATCACGTAAATCTGTGTGTTCCATACTCTTACTTTCTCTGCACTTATTTTCCATTCACCACCATGGATGATCGCCACTGTATAGTTGCAATGGAACACTGCCGAGGGAGCCAAACAACACCGATCAAGGCCCAAGTCGACCCAGTGGGCTGGGAATGACTCTTTCTCTCATTCCGGCCTGTTGTGCAATTTTTTCAGCATCAACAAGATGGATTTGCTGCTACGATGCATGATTCTGTCATATTCGGCACCTTCTTAGCATTGGATGGCATTGCCAGCAATGTTTTGAATACCGTTTCGGTGACCGTTTCGGTTAAGGAATTTGAATGAAATATTTCGATACCGTTACCGTTTCGGAATAGTCTATATTATAATAAATTAATTATATATGTATAAATTATATTTCAAAATAATATCAATACAAGTCTTAAAAAGTTAAAACATATTTATAAAATAATAATTCTAAATTCTCAATCCAACTATTTAAAAAAATAATTACTCATCTTCATCACGAAATGGGAAGTAGGGATTTGATTTTCAATCCTCGAGAAAATGAGATTAACAAAAGTTAAGAAAATAATTTTCAGATGTGAGAATTGAAGTAAAAATTATGAAAAAATCATAGTTTTAACATTAATTACAAAAAATAAAAAATTTCCACCGGTACATCGAAATAGGCTAGTACATCGAAAACTGACCGGTATTGACCATACAAAACACATAT
Organism: Juglans cinerea; assembly: GCA_961763995.1. Taxonomy (NCBI): domain Eukaryota; kingdom Viridiplantae; phylum Streptophyta; class Magnoliopsida; order Fagales; family Juglandaceae; genus Juglans; species Juglans cinerea. The sequence goes on from CAUIVZ010000003.1 coordinate 29,048,098, forward strand.
ATTTCATATACCGGTCACTATCCCAATATAGTAAATACCAACCGTACATGCCGGTACAATACGAAATTTAAAATCTTGATTAACAGGGCCTTTCTAACACATCTGGAGGTGCTGCTAGTCACAAGAAACCGTAAACTCTTTTTTCTAATTTAAATTTTGCACTAGAAAGTCTTGGACCCCCTTTCGATGACCCTAGAAATCCTCTGACGTAATGATTAAATAAATATTTTAAAATAAATTTATGAATTTCTTTAAAATATTTAAAGTGATTTAAAAAATATTTAAAAAAATATACAAAATAAAAAGGTACGTTTTACAATTTCAATAGAAACTCTTATATGTCTCTCGGTGGTCTTAAAAAAATATACAAAATAAAAAGGTACGTTTTACAATTTCAATAGAAACTCTTATATGTCTCTCGGTGTTCTTGACAGTTCTTAGCTTCTATTTGGATACAGAAATGATTTCATCTCATCTCATCTTATCTTATCATTATAATTTTTTAAAATTTTTATATAAAATATAATAAATAATTTAACTATTTCAAATTTTAAAATAATAAAAATATTAAAAAATAATATTTTATTTAATTTTTAATTTTTACCTAAAATTATCGCATTTTATCCCAATATCGAAACGGACTTAATGAAAACTGATTTGTAAGCTCCTTTTTCGAGAGTGTAAAAGAGTACACCAGCTTGATTTTAGGTTTTTTCAAATAAAATTACCTGTTTATCACTTTTCCTTTTGGACTGGAGCTCTGAAAAGAGCTACCAACAAATGAGTGTTCTGATGGATTATCCAGACTGGGCCTATATAGTTTGTAATTGGGTATAGCTCATCTCCAATAAAATCTTCACCTACTTATACCCTTTTTTTTAATGGGACGGCTTTTCTCATTACATGATTGATCTTTGTCTAAAATGCCAAACAAAAAAATACAGATAAAGTCGATAAGACCGAAGCATTAGGAGGGAAGTTCTGTTCATCTCATCATCATTCTGCCCACTCCTTGGATTGAAACTCACACGCACCAACCAATTTCTTTTCTTCTTTTAATTATCAAAAGACTTGTTTTTTTTTTTTGTCTGCTTGCAAACAATGGCAAAGAAAAGGACTTGATGCACCAAGATTTCTGTTTTGCAATATCTTATTTTCCTTGCCTCACCTCAGAGTTCTCAGCGATCGAAACGATTGACGTTTTACTCATGCTTTGATATTTTAGGATGGATTACTATGTTTTTAACGAGCTGGCTCAGAAGTTTTACACCGTTCGTCCTCCAATATGTGACTCTTTCAATTTGGACTAGAACATGTTTGCCTAGAAATTTCAAACCTATTTCACTAAGATATAAATTATTAAATAATTTTAAATATCTATTAAGAATTCAAATTAAAGAATTTTGCTTTGATATTATATAAAATAACCACTTATTTTAAAAGTTACAGTTAATAAAAATAGGTAGATTTAGATACTTAGAATTTGGATCGACAACGACCCCTATACTTTACTATGTTAGAGATTTAGGTTTACCGTTTTATGCATTATTTTTAGGAAAAGTGATGTGTTTACAGGCAAATTTCACGGTCCAGAAAAATGGAGGACAAGATCAATACACTGTTCAGAACAATGCATTAATCTTGTCCTCCGGTCGTTTTCCTGGCTGTGAAATTTGCCCATAAGTGTATCACCATTCTATTGACCTATATTGGAACACATCATCAAGAAGAAACCAATTCAAACTCAGCTACACAATCAGATAAAGATAAAGTTCAACAACCATGCGAAGATAACGCGCAACAACAATCAAATGAAGATAAAGCAAATCACAGTAACAAAAGATAACGTCATATCTCGTTTAAATATTTCAGAAATTAGTGTATATAACTTATCATGTAAATAACAGATTATGTACAAGTTTACTCCATAAATAAAAGTCCAACGTCCACTAAATTGGGTAAGACAATTACATTGAAACCAGTGTGCAAATATTTTTCTTATATGATATCAGAGCTACTCCACACCTGTTCACAAATCCTAATGGCATCTCCTTCCTCAACCACATCCTCTTCCTCTCCCAACACTGATGGGAACCAAAGTAGGCCAAGTCTTAAAGATCTTTTGTAAGTTCCAGATGAGTCAATCATAAGATCAAGAGCCAAGAAGATCAAAGAAGTAATGCAATGATTGGTGCAATCCAGTTTGGATGAAGCTAACAAGAACCAATACTCAAGATGAGCTTGAAAGAAGGAGAACCAGTTTTGATCTACTTGATACAAGTTGTGAAGGACATGACTTAGAGTTATTGTTTGGGCCTGTTGTTATTAAAGGCTTTCAATTTGTTAAAAAATTTATTTTATTAGTTTAGAATAAGTGGGCTTGATGATATCAGCTTGGTCTACATATGTCTTATATTTTATGAACTAGGGTTTTTGGGAAGGCCTTGTACTTTGGCCAATGGCTTGTTTGGAAAGTTACTTTTTAGAAACTAGGGTTTAAAGAAGTATTGTGGCGAGTTACTGTAGCTGTGGTACTGTAGCCGCGACACTATTCATCTAGGGGTATTTTTGGAAGAAACGGTTTTATTTTGGTTAGGGTTTTAATTAGGTTTGGGTTTAAATACTCTTTGTTTCCTCATTTTAAGAAATTTGATGAAATTTGATGAATTTATTCATTGTGAGTTGAGTTTATCTGCTCTTGTTCTTGAATGAACTTTTGAACTTATCAAAAATAAATTACAACTCTTGTGGCATTCCTCATTGTAATCGAGGTTCTTGAGATAGGTTCTTCAACGGGTCTAGATTTTAATATAATCTAGGTTCTTGAAACGAGTTCTCAACATGTCTAGATTCTCCATCCATTGACTTGTTTTTATCTTTTTTGGGAGAGTTTTCAAATTGATTGTGGGTTCAAGGGATTTCATTCATGCTGGTTCATATTATTAGGTATTCAGAGCAAGGTTTCCAATCAAGTCTGATTCTATCTTTTAATTCTTGCATCTTTAAATTTAAGTCTAGGACTTCATTGTTTTAGGGTTGAAAAAAAAAACAAAAAGTAGGATGCCGAAATTCTTAGGATTTTTGGTTTGGCTGAAATTTGCATCACCGAGAGTTTCAGAATTCTAGAGTTTCTTGCATCTCTAAGTTTGTCAATTGCTTGGAGTGCCGTTTCATTGTTTCTCTTCTACTTCGTTGTCAATTATTGTGTGCTTGAACTCAATTGCTTATTTTCACAATTGAATATTGTTGTTTTTTATTGAATTGGAGAAAAGAAAGGAAAAAAAAAAGAAAATTTGAAAAAAAAAGAAAATTCTAAAAAAAAAAGAATAAGAAGAAGAAAAGAAAATGTAACATATTCAAAGGCTACATAGTTACAACAAAGAGAAAGAAAGATATTTGTTGATTGAGTTTTATCATCAAAGGGGCTGAATACATCTTTCTAGTTGGTATATTATTTTATAATTACTCTTTCCCTCATATAAATTCTTTGAATCTCGTGTCATTTTATTCCTTCCTTGTTTCTTGAAGCTATTGCTGGTTGGAATAATACAAGATTATATTGTCTTGATTTAGTTCAACTAGTTTTTAAAGAACTTGAACGGGAAAACTATTGAGGTAACAGGTAAGAGAGTGTGAGACTATTATCGGAAAAAAGCCAATTAAGAGTGAAATACGAGTGGAGTGAAATTATTAGAGTGTAAACACGTAAGGGAGTGTGTGAGGTTTTCCACTAACATTCTTTTTATGCAGCACATTATGATGTCTTATAGGAGTGACTCATCACCAAAGGGGATGACAGATAACTCATCATTTGTATTGCAAGCCATGCAACAACAGTTGGAGTGGTTGAACTTGGTGTTGGGTGAAGTGAGGGATAGGATGGATCATCAAGAATCAGTAGTTAGAGATCTACAGGGCCGGAGAGATAGGAGGAGGCGTGAGCCTAATATTGAACATGAGTATAAGAATGAAGAGTATAGTGAGTCTCTTGTTGCCAAGCATGCTCTCAATACACAAATTAGAATGGATGATACAGAGCAGCGGAGAGAGAATATTTTTCATACTAGATGCCACACCAACAACAAGGTATGTAGTATGATCATTGATGAGAGAAGTTGTATTAATTTGGTTAGCACTACTTTAGTTGAGAAATTAAATTTACCTACCTTGAAACACCCTGGACCATACAAGTTGCAGTGGTTGAGTGATTGTGGGGAGGTTAGGGTAAATAAGCAAGTGCTAGTTTCTTTTTCAATTAGAAAATATCAGGATGTGGTGCTTTGTGATGTAGTGCCTATGCATGCTGGCCATATTTTGTTGGGGAAGCCGTGGCAGTATGATAGGAAGGTGATCCATGATGGGTTAAGGAACATGTACAGTTTTGAAAATGATGGAGAAATAATCAGATTTTCTCCCTTAACTCCAACACAGGACCATGAGGATCAACTGAAACTGAAAAGTGAGGTTGCTTAAAAAAGTAAGAGTGAAAATGATTGTGATAAAAAAGGAAAGAGTAAGAGTGAGAGTGAGAGTGATCAAAAAAGCAAAAGTGAAAAATAGATTGAGCTAAAAAGCAAAAGTGAAAGTGAGATTGAGCTAAAAAGCAAGAGTGAATAAGAGATTGAGAAAAAAATGAAATAGTGAGGTCGAAAAGGAGAGAGAGAGAAAAATGAGAGAGAAAAAAGATGAGGATGAGGCTGAGACCTCAAGAAAAAGAGAGAATGAGTTGAAAAACAATTGTGAGGTCGAGAGTTCAAAAAAAGATAAAGAAAAATAGAGTGACAGAAAAAAAGAGTGTGAAAAGAAAAAAGAGAGTGAAAGGGAGAAAGAGAGTGAAAAATAAAAAGAGAGCGGAAAGAAAAAAGAGAGTGAAGAAAGTGAGAGAAAAACAAAGAGAAAAATGAGTTTTTATGCTAAGGCGAGTCTTAATACTAATGAACTTGACATTTTTTTGCCTAGTGTTATTGTCTCTTTGCTGCAGAGATATGAAGTCGTGTTTCCTAGCGGTGTGTTTAGTGGATTGCCATGTATTAGGGAGATAGAGCACTATATTGATTTTGTGCTAGGTACAACAATTCCTACCCGACCTTTTTTTTGAAGAAATGAGTCATTGACACATTTGAAGGGGCAATGTAAGTTATTGACTAGAATGCATGTTAAGTGGGAGGACTGTATTGAGACTTTTCCTCATGTAATCAAATACGCACAAGGTAAGGAAAATTTTGTGGTTAATACTTTAGCAAGAAGGTATGTCCTTGTCTTGATTTTAGATGCAAAGTTATTGAGATTTGAATATGATAAGGAATTGCATGCTAATGATGATGGCTTTGCTAGTGTGCATGGAGAGTGTGAGAATGCATCGTTTGGTAAGTGCTATAGACTAGATTGGTATTTGTTTAGAGAGAATAAACTTTGTGAGCCGGCTAGTCTTATGCGTGAGATGCTAGTGCATGGATGTGGTTTGTTGGGTCATTATGGTGTTAAAAGGATTTTGGACGTGTTGCATGAACGTTTGTGGGAGTATCATTTGCCATTCACTGACATGGTGCATGAACGTTTGCGGGAGTATCATTTGCCATTCATTGAGTTTGCATATAATTAGAGTGGTCATTTTAGTGTAAATAAGATTTTAGACGTGTTGCATGAACGTTTGTGGGAGTATCATTTGCCATTCATTGACTTGTTGCATGAATGTTTGCGGGAGTATCATTTGCCTTTCATTGAGTTTGCATATAATTGGTGTGGTCATTTTGGTGTGAGGAAGACTTTAGAAGTGTTTCATGAATATTTGTGGGAGTATTGTTTGCCATTCATTGAGTTTACATATAATTGGAGTGTTCATGCTACTACTAAATTTTCACATTTTGAAATTGTTTATAGACTTAATCCATTTACTCCTTTAGATTTAATGCCTTTACCTGTTGATGACAGGATTAGCTTGGATGGATTTTTTCAAATTCTTGAACAAATTAATGATAATGCATATCAAATGAATCTTCCAGGTAAGTATCATGTTTATACTACTTTCAATGTTACTAATATTTTTCCCTTTGATCTAAGTGGAGATTCTGGCTCCAACTTGAAACGCTATATTCTGTCACCTCTCATGCTTGTATAACTCATGTTCGCATCCAACTTGCTTCTCTTAAAAAGACAAATCTCTCCATTGCAGACTATTTTCAGCAAATTAAAAATCTTGCTGATATTCTTGCTGCCTGTGGTGAACCACTAAGTGATGATCACATAACCTTCTATGTTCTCTCGCTGGTCTCCGCCCTGAATATGATTCCATCATTACCTCTATCTCAACCCGAGTGGAACATATGTCCCTTGATGTTGTCTATGGTCATCTCCTTACACATGAACTTCGACTTGCTAACCAAGAAAGTTATTTAGACCTCAGCAATGCAACTATCAATACTGCTAGTAAAAATGAAGCAACCTCTCGCACACGCTCCTCACCCTCGCTTAGCTCCAACAGCAGCTATCGACCATATCACCATTCCAATAGAGGCCATGGATGTGGTCATGGGCACCACAACAACTCCACTAATGGAGCACCTCGTTCCATCTGTCAAGTATGCGAAAACCTCCCATCAAGATGATGGCACTGTTAGATACCCACTTCCTCATGCTCTCATTGCCACTAGTTCTATCTCTCTCCAGGAACCGACGTGCTACACTGAAGTAACCAACTACTCAACTTGGCGTGCTGCCACGACAGATGAGTTCAACGCCTTACTCGAAAACGGCACTAGGACTCCTGTCCCACCCAATCCCACCATGAATATCATTGGATGCAAATGGGTATTTCACATAAAGAAAAAATCAGATGATTCAGTAGAGAGATTCAAAGCTTGTCTAGTTGCAAAAGGGTTCCACCAACAACTTGGAATTGATTTTGCAGAAACTTACAGTCATGTTGTTAAACCTATAACCGTGCGCTTGGTTTTATCTTTGGCTCTTTGTGCAGGTTGGCCCATTCGAAAATTTGATGTTAGTAATGCCTTCTTGCATGGATTTCAGGATGAAAAAGTCTATATGTCACAACTAAAAAAAAATCTAATAAAAAAAAAATCTAATATTGAATTTATACAACTAACAAGTAGAACCTCTATTAAATTATAAGATTTTATAAATTTATAAATAATTAATATCTAACTAGTTGATATATGCCTACATATATTATTAATACATACACATAATATGATAGCATAAATCTATTTCATATGTGGTTCTCATATATTAGTATATGAAATTATTAAATTTTATCGACTAATTATTATACAAATTATAAAATATAGCTATGAAGTATATTCAATATATAGATATAAGTAATTAGGTAACATATTATATATTTAATTATAAAAGTGCTATGCTTATATTATTAGCTCATATATATATGTATATATACATAGTTGTATGTATATATTTATCAATATATGAATGAGGTTTAATAGAGTCGAGTTAACGAGCCGACTCAAGCATAAATGAGCAGATCCTAACGAGCTTTAGCCGAGTCGAGTCAAGTTTTAGCAGATCCCACCACGTTCAGTGCCTTTCCATCAGCCATGTACACCTTCCCAAAGTCATCAGTAACATATTCAGCATTATCTGTAAATGGGAAGAGGTGTGAAAGGAAGCCTATGAATCCAGTATCCAGTCATCAACTAGGCTATGAACTGCAAGTAGTAGCGCATCATGTACTTCTTCAGTTACCACGTTAGCACTATCATTCTTCGTCTTCTTCGGATTTTTACAGTTCTTCTTTATGTGACCAGTCTTGCCACAGTTCCAGCAAGTTGTTTGTTGTCCAGGCTTTGACTTGCTCTTACCCCTGTTCTTTGATTTTGATCTGCCTCTGTTTGAGTTCCTGTCTTGTGATCTCCTCATAGCATCAACATTTAGTACTGAACTCGAACCCAAGGTCTTGTCTAAATCCCTCCTATGTACCTATTCAGGTAAAATCAAATCATGAATGTCATCATACTTTAATTTCATTTTTCCAGCAGAATTACTGACAGTTATTCTCATGACTTCCCAACTATTTGGCAATGATGCCAACAATATCAATGCATGTATCTTATCATCAAACTCAATTTGAACAAAAGATAATTGGTTGGTGATAGTATTGAACTCATTCAAATGTTGTGCAACGGATGTACCTTCTGCCATTTTCAAATTAAATAACTTCTTCATTAAGTGTACTTTGTTATTCGCAGACAACTTTTCATACATACCTGACAAAGCTGTCATAAGATCTGTTGAAATATTTTCTTTGATGATGTTGTGTGCAACGGATCTCAACAGTTAGTCGAATAACCCCCAGAACCTGTCGATCCAACATACTCCAATTAGAATCTTTCATACTGTCCGGCTTCTTCCCAATAGTGGAAGATGAAGTCTCTTCCCATAAAGGTAGTCCTCTATCTGCATCCTCCAGTAACCAAAATCTGTGCCATCGAACTTCTCAATCTCAGATACCTTCACTTCTTCCCCAACCATTGTTTTTCCTCAAAACCGAACCTGACTCTGATACCAATTGTTGTGAAAAAATGATGACAACAATGAAAGTAAACTAGAAAACAAGCAATCAATCATACGATACAAATTTTACGTGGATCTGCAACTTGCGTACGTCCACAGAGCTGCAGAGGAATTTATTTACTTAAGGAATCACAAGGTACAATGTTTGAGGTGAATTATTGTGCTCAATGTATGACCATAGTATAAAACATACATATATATAGGGTTGCATGGTGGAAAACCCTAATTTCTCACAATCTGTGATATTTGCTCGAAGCGCGAGCGGCGTGTTGAGCACGCTTCGAGCGAACTTTCTACTGGCCACTTGCTCGAGCCATCTGTCAAGTGGCTCACGAGCGAACTCTCTTTCTGAACTCCGCTCAAGCGACCTGTCGATCGAATAACGAGCTAACTCTCTGTGTCACATCTGCTCGAGCCATCTGTCGAGCGGATCACAAGCGAACTCTCTATACGTCTCTGCTAGAGAGACCTGAATGCTCCGCTCGAGCAGACTGAGCCAGGCTCCACAAAACTCAACAGAACCTATGTCCCTTGATGTTGTCTATGGTGATCTCCTTACACATGAACTCCGACTTGCTCACCAACAAAGTTATTTAGACCTCAGCAATGCAATTGTCAATACTGCCAGTAAAAATGAAGCAGCCTCTCGCACACACTCCTCACCCTCGCTAGCTCCAACAACAGCTATTGACCATATCACCATCCCAATAGAGGTAGTGAACGCGTGGGCACCATAACAACTCCACCAATGGGGAGCACCTCGTTCTATCTGTCAAGTATGCGGAAACCTCCCATCAAGATGATGGCACTGTTAAATGTCCACTTACCCGTGCACTCACTGGCACCAGTTCTATTTCTCTTCCGGAACCAATGTGCTACACTGAAGTAATCAAGTGCTCAACTTGGCGTGATGTCATGGCAGATGAGTTCAACGCCTTACTAAAAAACGGCACTTGGACTCTTGTCCCGCCCAATCCTACCATGAATATCATTGGATGCAAATGGGTATTTCGCATAAAGAAAAAATTAGATGGTTCGATTCAGAGATTCAAAGCTCGTTTGGTTGCAAAGGGTTCCACCAACAACCCGAAATTGATTTTGCATAAACTTACAGTCCTGTTGTTAAACCCATAATCGTGTGCTTGGTTTTGTCTTTGGCTCTTTGTGCAGATTGGCCCATTCGACAATTTGACGTTAGTAATGCCTTCTTGCATGGATTTCAAGATGAAAAAGTCTATATGTCACAACTAACAAAAAATAGAATAAAAAAATCTAATATTAAATTTGTACAACTAAGAAGTAGAACTTCTATTGAATTATAAGATTTTAACAATTTATAAATAATTGATATCTAACTAGTTGATATTTATTCATAATAACTATATATTATATGTCTACATATATTATTAATATATACACATAATAGATAGCATAAATCTATGAAAAATGCTACTTTACCCACTCAACTTGCCCCTCATTTTGACACATCATTTATTATTATTATTTTTACTTAATAGTTAAGGTATTGACTATTAGTGTATTGATATTTTTTTTTTAAATGTTTTAAAATAATAAAAAAATATAAATTTAAAAATTTTAAAAAAAATGAAAAGGCTAATTTGGCCTAACGGTCACTTGGAGCGATGCTACTCAGGCAGCAGAGAGCACCACTCTAAATCTATTTCATATGTGGTTCTCATATACTAGTATATGAAATTATTAAATCTTATCAACTAATTGTTGTATAAATTACAAAATATAGTTATGAAGTATATTCAATATATAGACATAAGTAATTATGTTACATATTATATATTTAATTATAAAAGTGTTATGCTTATATTATTAGCTAATACATATATATATATATGTACATAGGTGTATGTATATATTTATCAATATATGAATGAGCTTTAATCGAGTTGAGCTAACGAGTCGACTCAAGCATAAACAAACGGGTCTTAGCGAGCTTTAGCCGAGTCGTGTCGAGTTTTATCGGGTATGTATCATTTATTAATCAAGCGGGTATTTGCTTTCACGGAAGATTTTTTTTTTTTTTTACGAATCGAGTTCGATTATAGTTTAACCAGATGAATACCGAGCGTACTATCTAACAGATTGGTTTATTTACAACCCTAGTTGTGAATGGAGTGGGCAAATAGAAGGGAGTGTTTTCCTAAAGTGGAGTGGCCCATTTTGCAAAGAAAAATAATAAATACTAGTAATTTCTTACAATATTTTATATAACTATGTTTTAAAATGAAGAATATTTTTATAAAATATCATATAAAGTAAGGTCATCTTATAAAAATACCCTCATTTTAAAACATGTATTCTAAAATATATTGGGTAGATATCATTATTTTTTTGCAAAATCTTGCGTTTTTGCTTTTGCACCACGTGGAGCTTGTGAGACGTTCCATTCCGGACATCTTTTCAGGATGGCTGATATGGTTTCTAATATGAGTTATTCTTATTGCAGTCCCCGAACGAGGACTACGTTGCAAGCTTAATGAAACACAATGTTTCTTTATTAAATGAAACACTGCTAGGAACAAATCAAGTCCTGTAATGAACCTGATGAAATCGAAAGAATGAGGACCTCGCCTAGTGAAGTCGATACCAGTCCCCTCTGCGTCGAGATGAAATCGTCCCCCATACCCAGATGAAATCGCCGTCGTCGTCGCCCAATGAAGTCGAAACCAGTGAAGTCGAAATCGCCCCCCCTTGCGCCAACTGTATGACTACAAATACCACCATCACCACAATCATCGGTTCAGATATTTCACAAAAGAGTGAGGGCCTAAACAGGGGACTGCAATTTTTTATGTATCTTCAAATCTTAAAACAATACCCTCGAGGCTAGCTGGGATGATAGCTTTGTGCTAATTACTACTTGTATTGGTTATGTTCAAGAGAGTTGATTATCTGAGATTATCCTCTTGCTGTTGTGCACTCTACTTGTTTGTAAACATTTGTGAATGGGTTCCACTTGTTTGTATCTTGAAGAATGGTTTTCATCCCAGGTCAGCTTTATTCAAATAAAAATCCGCTGGACGACAACTTGGCATGTGTTCAATACTGGTTGCCCAAGCCCTTTATTAACAATGGTATAGATGCAGAGCCAAAAGGAAGATGCAATGGAGCAATATGTGCGCATGGTAGAAGACGACGTAATAGAATGTCGTTATTGGAAGAAATTATTATTGTTCAATTCTTACATCCTCACGTACGAGTACCTACTGCTATTTATAGATACAAAGGAATGAGTAAAACAATAAAACAATAAGACAAAAATATTTACAGCTCACTATAACGGATTTATATTCCCTTGTTTGTGCATGGCACTTTCATCTGGTGGATCCTTCTTCCTACATCTATTATATTTCTGTAATCTCAACATCTCCTCGCAAGATGGGGAGTAAATATTGATGACTCCCATCTTGGATAAATCCTACTGAACGTGGGAGAATGGAGAGGTTTTGTGAGTAAATCAGCCAGTTGAGCAGAAGAAAAGACATGAGCAGTAAGCACTTTCCCAGCTGAGATCTTCTCTCAGACTAGATGGCAGTCGAGTTCAATGTGTTTGTGCGCTCGTGAAAAACGGGGTTCGCGGCAATGTGCATGGTAGCTAAGTTATCACAATAGAGAGTAGCTGGTGCCTTGATGGAAACACGTAAGTCATTGAGCAAATAACAGAGCCAGGTGAGTTTGCATACAGCTGCGGCCATGGCTCTGTATTCGGACTCAGCAGATGATCTAGAGATAGTGTTATTTTCTTCGACTTCAAGGAGACAAGGGAATTGCCAATAAACACACAAAATCCGGTGGTTGATCTTCGTGTATCTGGGCAATTGGCCCAATTACCATCTGAGTAGCCACGAGCTCCATCTTCGAACTGGTAGGGAAAAAATGCCTTGTCCTAGTGTACTCTTGACATACTTGAGGACTTTGATGATAGCATCATAATGAGGGACTCTCGGCGTTGCCATGAATTGACTAAGTAGGTTGACACTATAACTTAATCCTGGCCGTGTATTGGTTAGATAAAGAAGCTTACCAACCAATATACGGTAGAGAGAAGGATCATGAAAGAGTGCACCTTCATCCTTTTCGAGTTTGATGTTAGGCTCCATTGGTAAGGGAGAAGGCTTAGATGCCAATAACCTTTCTCAGCCAGTATATCCAGCACGTATTTGCGCTGGCAAAGTTGAATTCCAGCTTGTGAGCGTCCCAATTCCATGCTTAGGAAGTAATTAAGTGAGCCGAGATTTTTGATCTTAAATTTTGTCTCCAGAAATTGCTTCACAGCAGTGCTTGAAGTAGTGTCTGAACTCATTAGAATGATATCGTCGACATAGACAAGCAAAGCTTCGAAGGAAGTGGGCATGCATTTTGTGAAGAGACTGTATTCCGCTTTGGATTGAGCAAACCCAAATTTGGCTAGAGAGGAGACGAGCTTGGTGTTCCATTGCCTAGATGCTTGCCGCAAGCCATAAAGGCTTTTTTGTAGATGACAAACTTGGTTGGTTTTTGTCGCGAAATGGCTAGGAGGTGGCTTCATATAAAGTTCTTCATCGAGGTTACCATACAAGAACGCATTATTAACATGTAATTGCTGGATGTCCCAACCTTTGATGGCAGCAATTGCTAGAAGACATCGAATAGAAACTAGTTTAGCAACTGGTGAAAAAGTGTCATGAAAATCAATACCTTCACATTGGGTAAATCCCTTTGCAACAAAGCGAGCCTTAGCTCGTTCTATTGTCCCGTCAGCTTTGAACTTGTAGTTGTAAATCCATTTGCAATCAATCGGTTTCTTGGTAGAAGGTAAGTCAACAATGGTCAAAGTCTCATTGAGCTCAAGTGCAGTAAGCTCTTGCTCCATTGCCTCACGCCAAATTGGGTGTTTGATGGCTTGTGTGTATGTAGCAGGCTCGGTATGAAGAGAAATTGAGGTAGTGAATGCTCGAAATCTGGGTGAAAGTGAAGCATAAGATATTACAAAAGAAATAGGGAATAATATGTTCGAACCTTGGTTGGAAGATGAACCAGGAGTTGACGCCTTAAATGCTGACTGGTGGGTGTCAAGTGCAGTGGCTTGTTGGCAGTAGAAGTCACGGAGGTAAGCAAGGGCCCTTCTTGTGCGAACTGATTTGCGTAGAGGTTGAGGTGCGAGGTCACGATGTGAGGGTGTACGTATCTCTGCGTGGTCATCATGAGTAGGATTAAGTGGTGAGGGAGTGGTTTCTATTACGGGTGATTGAGTGTACTGAGAAGGTGATGAGGGAAAAGTGTTGGGGTCACAATGTGCAAGTGTGGGTATCTCTGTGTGGTTGGTATGAGTAAAATCAAGCGGTGGGGGAGTGGTGTCTATGAAGGGTGAGTGAGTGTACTGAGAAGGTGGTGAGGGAAAAATGTTAGTGTCTATGAATGTTTGAGGTGATGGAGATGATGGTCTGGTGAGGTTTGTGGTTTTTTTTGGGTGGAAAAATTTCTTCATGAAAAGTAACATCACGTGAGAGGAATATTTGATTGGTGGTAAGGTCAAGCACCTTGTATCCCTTGACACCATATGGGTATCTAAGGAACAAGTAGTTTCGTGCTCTTGGTTCAAATTTAGTGCGGGCATGGGAGAGGGTATAGGCAAAACATAAGCAGCCGAATACCCTTAAATGTGAATAGGAAGGCTTGGTTTTATATAGAAGTTCAAAAGGAGTTTTGTGGTTGAGGATTGGAGTGGGCGCTCTATTGATCAAGTAAACTGCCGTAGTGACAAAATCAGTCCAGTATTTTATGGGCAATCCAGATTGAAACTTTAGGGCCCTTGCGACATTGAGAATGTGTTGGTGCTTGCGCTCGGCAAGGGCATTTTGCTGTGGTGTTGTGACACAAGTTAATTGGTGCAAGACTCCTTTGGAGTTATAGAAAAAAGGCATTTGAAATTCTGCACCATTGTCGGAGCGAATTACTTTGATTTGAGTGTTGGATTGGGTTTCGACTATTGAAAAGAAATTCTGAAGTGAGGTTCTAGTTTCGGATTTGGCCTTTAGCAAATAAACCCAAGTGCATCTTGTAAATTGATCCACAATGGTAAGAAAATATTTAGCACCATTGTGTCCTTGAGTCAAATTGGGACCCAAATGTCGACGGAAATAATGTCGAATGGGTGATCAACTTTGTTTTCTGACTTAGTGAAAGGGAGTTTGTGTTGTTTGGCAAAATGATAAATATCACAAGAGATTTTGGAATTAGCCAAGAGTTTGAAATTGGCGTTGCTAATGTCATGCAATATATGTTGAGTCATTGGACTATGGCCAAGTCTATAATGCCATAACGTAAATGGATCAAACTTGGTGACTGTAATATTGTTAACAGAAATTGAAGGAAACATAGTATGAAAGAAAGATTGTAAGGTATTCTGGTTGGGTCTTGCAAGCTGAAAATTATACAAGCTAGCACACTCCAGTCATCATCCAAGATGAAAGGTCCTGGATATAACATGAATGTGAAAGAAAAATTTGACAGCAATTGGAGTTATTTGTTAACGATTTTGCGAAAATGAAATTGAAAGAAAATTCAAGGACACATAATACATTTCGAAGAATCAATTGGTCAAAGAGATGAACATCACCAATGTATGTGGCTTCAGTGGTGGTTCCATTGGGGAGTTTGATTATTCTGGAAATTGTGGTGACATTGTGGGTGAAAAAATCTGGGCTACAGATCATGTCATCAGTAGCATCGGTGTCGATAATCCATGAGGTTTTGAAGGCATGGCCGTGTGTGTGTGTAGAGTTAAAGTATGAAATACCAGATACAGGGGAGGAGCTAGCTTGCACATTATTGGCAGCAGGAGTGATGGCGTCATTTTGAGACGAATTGAGCAAGGCAATGAGTTAAGTGTACTGCTCTTGAGTAATAGGTGAACCATGATAGACTTCTTCCTACGCAAGAGATGATTGGTTAATAAATGATTTAATTTTAGTGATGTGTTTGTGGCCGGATGGAAATCCATTGAGTCTATAGCATTTTTCTTTGGTGTGGCCAGGTATGCGGCAGTGAGAGCACACAGGTAGATGAGGATTGGCTTTGAAGCAGCGCTCCAAGGAGTGACCAGGTATGTTGCAATGGGAGCAAAACAACCGATCTTTGCGAGCGTTCATCTGGTGGCGATTATCGGGTCCCCCGTGTGACCATTGCAAGAGGTGGAGACACAGAGTGGAGTTGCTGACGTCGTTCCTCTTGTTGAACCAAGGAGAGAACTCGATTGAGAGCTGGAAGTGCATCATGTAGGAGTATTTGGGCAGGAACAAAGTCATATGAATCGTCGAGCCCCATAAGACATTGCATTACTTTGCTTCGATGGGTGTATTCTAGCAATATTTTGACAGAACCACAAGTACATACCATCATGGGCTCATAAATTTCAAGCTCATCCCAGAAGCATTTGAGTTTATTGTAGTATTGGCTTACTAAATTTGTGTCTTAGGTGAGGGAGGAAATGGATTTTGTAAGTTGAAAAATGAGAGGAGTATTTTGAATAGAAAATCTTTCCCAAAGGTCTTTCCAAACACTGGCAGCAGTGTCGGCATGTGCGATGCTCCATCTATGTTTCAAACTAACAGAGTGTTGGATCCATGCTATGATCATGTCGTTGAAGCGCTCCCATGGAGAAAAAAGAGGATCAAAAGTGTTGGTTGGTTTGAGGATTTTACCATCAATAAATCCAAGTTTGTTTTTTATATTGAGGGCTCGATGCATTGTTCTTGCCCAAGTTACGTAATTCTCTGTGGTTAATAGATTTGGAACCAGTGGAGAGGATGCCCTTTCACCAGGTTGAATGAAGAATGGGCTAGCAGGATGATGGGGGTTGGTCGCAGGATTGGACTGCACATTTGATTCTGTATTTTGAGTCATTTCTTTGATACCATATTAACAATGGTACAGATGCAGAGCCAAAAGGAAGACGCAGCGAAGCAATATGTGCGCAGGGTAGAAGACGACATAACAGAATGTCGTTATTGGAAAGAAATTATTATTGTTCAATTCTTACATCCTCGCGTACGAGTACCTACTGCTATTTTTAGATACAAAGGAATGAGTCAATAAAACAATAAGACAAAAATATTTACAGCTCACTATAACGGATTTATATTCCCCTATTTGTGCATGACACTTTCATCTGGTGGATCCTTCTTCCTGCAGCTATTATCTTTCTGTAATCTCAACCCCCTTTGCAGACAAAGTCCAGGTGTATATGTCTTTCATATTCTCCATGAGTTTACAGACAATGAACTCAATGTCTTGTCATTTGTAGGAGTCTTGGGAATTGTTGCAAGCAATTCATGGTGAAGAATTGGCAGGCTAAAATCAATCTTGATGGCTTGAATGAGGCAACTAGTTTGGGAAAAGAGAAAATCTTGATATTTAGAAATTATTGTCAATAATTTTTTGTACTAGTGTAGTAAGGAGGAGGGAAATATCAAACAGAAGTATGTCTCTTCCCCAGCAAATAAACCTGAATTGACTTCGTTGATGGTGGAGGTGGTTGTTCCGTCGATGGTGGAGGCGATTGGGTTGTGGTGGTCGACAATGAAACAAAAATCTGGGGCGCGCAACAGATAACACAAATCTGGAACTTAAAAGGAAAAGGTTTTAGGTTGTAGAAGAAATAGGGGTAATGTAGTCAATTCAAGCCTAAAAATGGGGATAATTTGATCATTTCTTACGCTAGGTCTGCGATACAGTCCTCAACTGTACATAGCACGACTCTTCTAGAGCACTCTTATTGGATTAGCCAAAGTTAAATGACATTTTTTATGAATGTAAGAGAAATTTGACTTTTGGTTATTCCATTCATATAAATCTCCACATTGGAATAGCTATTTTTTCATTATATAACAATAAAATAATATAAGATGAATTTGGTTTTGGTTATTCACATCAAATCTCTACATTAGATTATACATTTATTCATTATATAGTGATGAATAACTAATCATTTCAAAAATATTTAATCTTTTTAATTATTAATTTATTTTATTTTATCATATTTTACTATTCTACCTATTATATATTAATTAATAATCATATTCTTATTAAATTAATATATCACTAACTCAAATTAATATACTAATTGTGATAAAATATGTGATAGAAAGAAAGGGAGAGATAAATAATTAATAAAATATGTATTTGATGTATGTACAGTAACCTTCAAATTTGAAAAAAAATTTTAAAGTCACTTTAGCTAAATTTAAAATATTTGAAATTTAGTTAATCCATTGTGAGCATATTTTGCTCTCTAATAGTTAAATACTCAATGGATTTAGCTTTTAGCTAATCCAACGAGAGTGCTATAATATTAGTGAGATTTGCAATGCTTGCTTTTTGTGGTTGAAGGAGTGCTTGTTGGATAGTCTTTGAGTTGCCTTCTAAGGTGACCTACAGGAGTTTAAGCCAACTTTGTACTGTTAGAATATACTATAAGTAAAAAAATCTACCTTTTATATTTTTTTAGATAAGTGATCATTTCACATGATATGAGAACAAAGTTCCTAAGTCGACTCTACACTTTAATCCATTTAAACTGTAACAAGTGGTGATTTTACACATACTATAGTATAGCTACACCTAAAAAAGCCCAACCAAGCGAACCTTCTCACAAGATATACTTGAGGTCATGTCCTTGTTAAGTGAATTGTCTTGCTAGACGCGGCTGAGGCATCTCAATCAAGAAAATATGTTAGAATTTGAATTGCACGATGCTTCTGCAATTCAAATTAAACTTATACTTAACCATACATATATAAATATTATTATGCACAATATATATGAGGCACTAGGGCATATTTTTGGAGATGTACCTTTGTTTCGTGAAAGATGAACTTAGGGAATC
Organism: Juglans cinerea; assembly: GCA_961763995.1. Taxonomy (NCBI): domain Eukaryota; kingdom Viridiplantae; phylum Streptophyta; class Magnoliopsida; order Fagales; family Juglandaceae; genus Juglans; species Juglans cinerea. Next base: position 29,066,546 of record CAUIVZ010000003.1, read on the forward strand.
TGACAAATTAGAAATCTATTCCATCTCATCCTACCCAAAGTGAAAAAGAAATTCCCCAACAATTATTGCTCTCGATCGGATTGAAATCGCACTTGATCTTCTAATAATTATACATTGGTTTGGCCTACTTGAAAATATATTCACAACCATAAGCACCGTGACATGAATTAGTTGGCCGGCCAGCTCATTCCACAGACGAATTCAGCAAAAATACATGGGTTTTGGAAGCAAGAAGCAGTGCGATGTTCGCGAGAATCCTTATCTGCAGGACAAAATGACAATGTTCTGGTCGGAAGTATAGGCAGAAAAGCCTACTATGTGGTTGTGGGTACATATCAATATATAGGAAGACATGAGATTCTCATCACTTAGAATTAAAAAACACATGCATTAATAATTGAACCATCACCTTCCTTCCCATCTTCCCTAAAGCTAACTTTCTTTATCTTTGATGGAACATTTACTGGACCAGATCATGCAGTACCATGTCTTGAACCACGAGCGAGACTTGGAGGCCAGAGCTTTGTTTACATGCATCATGCATGTTTGCGTGTTTTAGGGATTGTCCAGCTGCTCATCAATCATACAAAAAAAAAAAAAAAAAGAAACAGTCATCTCCTCAAATCTGTCACTTCTATTATATCCTGCTTGCATGTCTCTTACGTACGTAGTTATGGGTTCTTAATCATGTTAGGATTACCAGCACAATATTACATATATAGATGGCTGAAAGGAATCCATCCCCTGATCGTGATCTGAAACGTGATCATCAATCAATTTCATATGCTTTTCTTATCAATTATTACCATACAAAGATTGGGATGGAAGGTAAAACAACTTTATCCTGCTGAAAAACTCTTTTGAAGATCTCATACAATGTCTAATATTCCATGAATTCCTTTCTTTCAAGTATATCACACCTCTTTAAAAGGAATTCATAGATCATATATATGGATGGGTGACATGGATCGATCGGCATCATTTCCTTTTATTCTTATCTATCTCACACATTTTACATTATTGACGTGACAAAATTTGATTTTCGTGCAAAAAAAATTTTTTACAATAATAAAGCATGTCAAATTGTTGGTGGTATAAAACGGTCCAAGTAAATTAAACGAACAGTCCGTGTATATATGAAGGGAAGATCGAGTGTGTTTGAGCCATGAATGAAACAATTGCAGGTAGTTCACCCCTTTTTATATGCCTTCATGAGTAGGTGCGCTGGCTATCTTGCTTCTAAATATATTAGAGACTTGTTACTCAAAGTTTTTTCCTTTTTCTTTCTCTTTTCTTTTCAAGTTTCAAAACATAATGAAGGTAGTTCACACCTTTTTTTTTTTTTTTTTTTATCTTTCCGTAATTTCTTCTCACCGCTTGCTTTCAACGATTCCTCGGGGTACTGTATATTAGTATATTACTCCATCTTCTCAGTAGGCTGATCTACGTGGCACTGATGGCTTTTAGATTTACAATTTCTACCTTTTCTTTTATCACTATAAAGTAGGGGTAAAATAAAAAATAAAAAAAAAATGATATATACACAACACATTATATAATAATATATTAAAATGAGGATATTTTTATAAAATGATGTTACTTTTATAAGGTGTTTTATAAAAATACCCTTCATTTAAAACATAGTTGTATAAAGTGTTGTAAAAACTGTTGTGTAATCATTTTCCAAAAAATATTGGGTAAACCGGTAAACCAGATTGGACCGGATTGAACTGGTGGGTTTGGTTCGATCAGGTATCGGTTCCATTTTTTTCAAAACTGATCGAAATCGGTCTGATTCTAGTTTTCTTTTTTCTATCACTGGATCGGATCGGTTTATATATATATATATATATATTAATTTTTTATATTGTATAAAATATGTTATATATGGTTTTTTATATTATATATAATTATATATAAAATAATTTTGTATTATAAGATAAATTACTAATTAATATAATATTAAATTTTAAAATCCTATATAAATAACTATATATTATAACTATAGTCTACTGTATTAATAGTTATACTAATATTATATCAATATATATTATAATATACTACAATATATTATCACTGTATTATTATATACTATAATATATATACTATATAATATATACTATATAATATACTGGAAAAACAGGACTGAACAGGACCGGTTATACTCCTACTACAAAGAAAAAAAAATACATATGTGATGATTAAGATCCGATTTAGATACTTAGAATATCTCAGTATATCCGTAAATAATAGTAACAAATTTTTAGTTAAGATATTTTATTGAATTTTGGGAAATAATAGAGAAAAAATTGAATAAAAATATTATAAATTAAAAAATTAATTTTTAAAAATTTAAAAAAGTTGCATTTTTTTCTTTTTTGTTTAGGAGTTTGAAAAAGTTGTAATGATTAGATAAAAAAGTTGAACATTAATTAAAAATTATAAATTTTTTATATTTTAACGATATTTGGAGAAGAAATATATAAAAATATCTAAATATACTTAAGAATAATTGTGATGCCGGATAGGCTCTAAAACTCTTGAATTCATTGTCCCTTTATTATTAGAGTAATTCTACTCTTAGGCCCTTATTTCTCCAATACTACACACTCGGGTGAGGTGGATTTCTTTTAATTATTTTTTCAAAACGTGCATTTTACTCGTTGAAAAAACCCCTGCATTTTACCCAGTGCCAACCCCCCCCTCCCAAATCCCGAATCATTCCTGGTGGCCCATTCAAAAATTTTCCCCTCCCCTACATCTTTCACAGATGACTCCGAGGTCTCTCTCTCGCACTGTCCTCCTTTTTTTCCCCTTGCTTTCTTTTTTTTTTCCTCTTCTTCTTCTGCGGTAGATTTGCTCGTAATTTGGACAAACAATTTTAGTAATCCAAAAACATCCGTAATTGTCATAACAACAGAGTACTTGAATTGTAACTGGATTGACATTAACTGTTGCATTTCAGAAGGAGTATTGGAAGACTATCCTGCTCTTAGTCTACCAAAGCCTTGGTGTAGTGTACGGGGACTTAGCATTTAACCTTTATATGTCTACAAAAGCACATTTGCAGAAGATATTTGAGGAAAACCCAAAGATATAAATCTGTATAGTGCAAGAGAGAACATCGGAGTCGTCTGTGGTGAAAGGTTCTGTAGGGGAGGGGAAAAAATTTGAATGGGTCACTTGAGACTATTCGGGATTTTGGGGGGGGGGGGGGAGACTTTTTTAATGGGAAGGGAGTTCTTTTTTTTGGAGAAGAACCCATTTGGAGGCCGTTTATCTCCATTTTTTTTGTTCTGAAGAGAACAAAACAAACTATAATTTTTTTAATATCATTGAGAATCTGCTAGGGGTGTAATCGGTCCGGTCCGGTTTTGGATAAAATCTAGGACCGAACCGGTATGTACCGGTTTTGTATTTTTCAAAACCGATTACGCACCGATTACCCTCCTAAATCGGTACTTCCGGTTTTACCGGTTTCCGGTCCGGTCCGGTCCGGTTTTCCGGTTTTTTAAAAATATAAATTTCACAATTTTTCATTAAAAATTTGTTTATAAAAAAAAATTTTGATTTAAAAAAAAACTGTTTTATACTTTTATTAATATATTAGACTATATAATAGTATTAATATTAGACTATTGGTATAGTTATAAGTTATATATTAGTATTAGTTATAAACTTTTAATGATTTAGTATTAACATTTTATATAATAATTTATAAATTATAATAAGAAATTATTTCATATATGAATATATATGTTATATATAAAATTTCACATAAAAATTTATAATTATATATTATATATAAAACTTATATATATTAATATTTAATATATATAAAATATTTTGTATAAAACTTATATATAAAAATATTATTTTTTATTTGTTTTAATCAACCGGTCCGGTCCGGTTCGGTCCGGTCCAAAAAATTCCGGAACCGGCCGGTTTTTACGTTTTAAAAACCGGTTCCGGACCGGACCGGTTCAAAACCGGACCGGTTCAAAACCGGTCCGGTTCGGTCCGGTCCGGTCCGGTTTTTCGGTTTTCCGGTTTGAATTTACACCCCTAGAATCTGCAGATGAAGGAACGAGAGAGAGAGAGCTAGAGAGAGCTGTTGTGTTTGTAAAACAAGGGAGGGAACACAGGGGGAGAGGGAAGACAAAGGGGGAACGGCAGATAGGGAAGTGGATTCGGCAAAACTAAACCGTTTTCACTCAGGTTTGGCAGGTGAGATGAAAATTTTGTATTTTGTTTTAGTGTTTAAAATATTATGTTTTAGTATTATTATTGTTTTGAGATTTGAAAAAGTTAAATTGTTTATTATATTTTGTATGGAGATTTAAAAAATGTGTAATAATGAGATGAGATGAAATGAGAATTTTATGTCTCATCTCACTCTCAAACCTACCCGATTTGCTACATCAGCTAGTGTGTAGAGTTGGAGAGTAAACCGGCTTTGGAGTAGTCTTTTTCTTATTATTATTATTATTATTATTATTATTATTGTATGATTGGCCTCTAATTAAAAGTCTCGTTTGCACGTTACGAAGAGATGATTGGATCTTCGAATGACGGTAGCTAATTAATCTAATCTTTGTCCTGTTTCATTCACCAAATCCTTATTTTGTTATCAAATAATGATATAAATAATATGAGACATAATAATACTAAATTGTGAGATTAAAATTAAATATTAATTGGGCATTTTTCATGTACAACCTGCCCTAATTGGCATTAATGATTGGTGCACCAGGCCAACTTGATTTCTACCAAAACATATAATTAATTTTTCATCTTTCTTTATTTTTTTAAACGACACCATCCACCAATAATATTATACCAAACATGATGAGTTGCATGCAATGCCAAAGAGGTTGTTTCTCAAACGGCATGCTAATTAAATTCATATTTCCACTTATTTTATTTTTATATTATATTTTTGCGCTTTGTGTTAATTCCTAGCTATCAACAATAGTACTTGGTGCGGTGCGGTGCGGTGCGGTGCGGTAATGGACTGTGACTACTAATGTAATCCTAGTAGTACTCATGAGTCTTGAGTCTCTTGCCTTGTTCCTGCAGCTTCATCAAAATACGATTGCTGTTGTTTACAAAACATAAGTGTTCTCTTTTGCTTACATGGTATCATGTCAACAAGACTGAGATTTTATAGAACACCTATAAATTTTTGTCCGAATACAAGCTTATATTTAGAAGACAAACATGTCCTATTTTTTAATTATGCAACATTTTCGGACGTTTGGACACAGAGATGAGATAGAAAATTTTCCAAACTTTTTATATTTTTTTCTTAAATATCATTCAAACACAAAGTACTATTTAATTTTAATTTTTAATTTTTTCATCTAATCATTATCTAAACACAAAAATCAATAATTTTTACAAACTTTAAAACAAATCGAAAAAACCAAGACAAATTTTTCAAATTTTAAAATAAAAATAATATTAAAAGATTATTTTTAAACAATTTTTAACTTTATAACATTTTTATTTAATTTTTCTCTCTCATTTTTCAAAACTCAATAAAACATCTTAACTCAAACCGATTAATTACTATTGACATAATTCTAAAATATACAAGTGTTGAAACATGCCCTTACTATTAGCATGTCAATCTTTCAAATAATGTTAGGTAGTATAATAGGACCCACACATTGTAATAATCTTATACCCTGATATAAAGGTTTGTTTGGGAATTAATACAATTATTTTCAGATATTCTTATGCTACTTCGTTATTATTCACAAACTATTTATTACTATTCACAAATCATTTTAGTATCCAAACAGAGTCAGATTAATTATATATAGATTTGAATCTCTAAAACCCTAACTTTTACAAATTAGACTACCATTATGATGATTTAATTACAAACCTTCTCAATTATTAAATGATAACAATCTCTAATATGGGATTTTGAGATGATTTCTTTGATGTTACAATTTCCAAGTGGAGGAGATGGTGGAGCATGTCAAATTGAGGAGGAGGCAAGTCCACATTCAAACCATCTAGAAATTGACCAATTAATTAGGTTGATTTCGATTGTCTATGCGCATCGGGGCCTACCTCGGAGTAGTAGGTAGTGTCACGAGTCACGACGACTACGTTTTGATGCTGGCGTGGTCAACCATCAGTACCAGACCCTTTAAAACTCTTAAAACCACATGGGAGTTCGAGTCCTACGTACCATTATACGTACATACCTGATACTTGATAGGCAACGTATATATGTCTTCGTCGTAAAACTTCTTATTTTATATATGGGAAGTACTGCGTATACTTATAATTTTATTTATAAGATTTATCTTATTATTTTTTTTTAAATTCAAATTTTAAGTTTCAAATTTTATAATTTTTAGCATATCAAATAATGTTATGATCTGAGGTTTAAATATTTAACCAAATTAATATCTAACAGTCTTAGAGTTTTTGGATCAAAAGTTTGGTTTTTAACAATTGGTATTAGAGCAGGGACCACGTCACGGGTTCAAGTCACAGAGGGGACGACCTATAGGCTGGATTAAAATGCCTTGGTACTATGTATGAGCATATTGTTAAATCATTGAATACCAATAGATGAATGGAGCCGCCAAAAAGGAAAGAGCTACCATCGGGTTAGTGTCGATAGAGTTGGCTGCAGTGGATGTCGGATTCGGAAGTGTGGTAGAATGTTATGATCCTGGGGGTTAAAGGTTTAACCAAATTAGTATCCAACAGTATTAAGACTTTTGGATCAATAGTTGAGTCTTTACAGATAACTGACATGTAGAAAAGTAAATTTTTTATAAATTTTTCTTTATATATATAATTATAATATATTATACACTTATTATAGAGATGGGAATATCAAGTATTTAATTATTAAATTTACCCTCCATCCATACTCATACTCTCATACTTGAAACCTCAATTAAAGGAACCAATAATAATATTACAATGCAAGGAAATGTGGCCCATACAATTATTCTATGGAGAGAATTGTACTGTTTTGTGTAACTTGTTATATTTTTTACGTCTATCTTACGTTATCAGATTACTTATATATATTTCATCAGATAATATTATATGTGCATGTGCATTATTTCGATCATTACTAATGGTTAGATCGTATGTTCTTTCTCTAACGAGGGGAAAAGTAATATTGCAATTTCGAGTCTCTATAAGTATTCTCTATTTCAGTGAAAGAAAAACAAAAATTAGAGATATGAATCCAATCATCACGGAAATCTAATCATAAAATGATTATATAAAAATAATTAATTTGTCAGATTGTAAAGTTATATATTTTTATTGTAAAGTAAATCTGACAGATCACATAAACTATTTCAATTTATGAGATTATTTTTTATATAATTTTTTTGTGATTGTAGTACTGCTCTAAAAAAATAACGTAATTAAAAAAAAGAAAAGAAAAAGGTGTCTATGAACATTGTACAGAAAATTAGGCAAAAATGATAATTTGAAAAGAGGGAAAGATATACAAATCTCCCTCAAATTAACTACTATAAAATATGCAATTACCATTCAAACTATCAATTTGGAATCACCCCCACAAGTTGTGATGTTACTGATGTACCTTTTTCTTCCCTTTAAAAGGGCAAAATTACCCCTAAGGCACATAAAAAGACAAATTACCATATTAAATAAAAAGATACTTTTGACAGAAAATAATTATTTTCTAAAATATTAATTTTATTCCATTAGTTTTTTTTTTTAATTTTTTTTTCTTTCTGTTTGGAAAAAAAATATCATATTCTATAATTTAATAACTAGAAAACTAATTTTTGAAAATTCATTTAATTTTTTATTTCTTAATTTCTCATGAATTCATTTTTTATTTTTTAAGCTTTTATTATTTGTATCAAGGATTATGTGAAATTTTTATCCCAGTATGTTCGGTTAGTGAGGTGATTACCTCACTATTATTAATTATTATTCATAAATAATTTTTTATTTTTTATTTTTTTTATTAATATTCACAGATCATTTGAGATTACATTAAAACCAAAAGGTAACCTAAGAGTGTGATAGCTAAGCTGATAATTTAAAAAAATAGAATACAATTAAAGTTATTGTTCGAGAGGCCGGTTTATGAATAGAATATTATTGCTTCAAGGTAAATATATAAATATAAATATATATATATATATATATATATATATATATATTTTGTTTCTTAAAGGAAACATAGTGAATTATTTAATTAATAATCATTAAAGGAAAGGCAAAATAACTCTCATCCATTCTAATCAAATCCTCTCACTCTCTAGAAAGCATACTTAGCCAAAACATGTGCTACGTACCACATTGACATCCCTTTTCACATGTATCAATGAAAATGTAATTTTCTTTTTGTCAAGTAATTTTTCCAGCTTCTAGCGTTTTTTGTTTTTTCATCCTCCGCCTGCTGGCCTCAAGACAATCATATACGTACCTAGATATACGAAGTTCCTCACTCCCTTACGTAGATTCTCCTCAAAGCAACCTTAATTCTCTGCCCAAAGAGCTCTCTCTCTCACACACAAAAGAAGTGTTCGGCGAATCAGTTCCGAAATACTCAGAGACTCATAGCTCCCCCTCCTCAACGATAACCTCTCCAAAATCTCTCTTTCACACGTACACACAGGCTCAGGTTCACAAGCATGTCTGTGACTGTGATTCGAAGAGCTCTTTCTTTCTCGTCTCTTTGTGTCTTCCTTCTCACCATCTCAACCCTCACGACCCCATCGACTTCGGCCACGGACACCTTCGTCTTTGGTGGGTGCTCTCCGCAGAAGTACACGCCCGGTTCGCCCTACGAGAACAACGTCAACTCGATCCTCACCGCCCTGGTCAACTCAGCCATGTTCACCGCCTATAACAACTTCACTACTCTCGGCTCCAACCCTCAAGACACCGTCTACGGCCTCTTCCAATGCCGCGGAGACCTCCAGGGCAATGACTGCGCCCGCTGCATCGCTCGCTCGGTGAGTCAACTCGGTACCCTTTGCCTCAACTCGTGCGGTGGAGCGTTGCAGCTCGAAGGTTGTTTCGTCAAGTATGATAACACCACCTTCTTGGGGGTGGAGGACAAGACGGTGGTGGTCAAGAAATGTGGGCCGGCGTTTGGATACGACTCCGACGCGTTGACCCGGAGAGATGCTGTGCTGGCGTACTTGGGGACCGGCGAGTACGGTGGGCCCTACAATACGTACCGGACGAGTAACTCCGGGAATGTCCAGGGTGTGGCGCAGTGCGTGGGGGACTTGAGTCCGAGCGAGTGCCAGGATTGCCTAGGGAACGCGATCGGACTGCTGAAGACCGAGTGTGGCACCGCGGCGTGGGGCGACATGTTCTTGGCCAAGTGTTACGTGCGCTACCTAGAAGGCGGCGTCCGCTCGCACGCCAGAAAGGGTAAGCGGTTTCGCCACCCAGGCTGTTGGTTTCTCATTTTTTGTTCTTTTTTCTGATCTTTACCCTAAAATTATGGTAGATTTTAACGACTTTTTTTGGCCGTGAGACCCTCTTGGGTAATTTTGAATTTATCCTTCACTTCATTGAAGTGTAAAATCACCACTTGATCTGTGTAATTTCTGATTTTCACATTTATTTTCTCCTTGTTTCTATATGTGTGAGTGTTTATCATCAAGTTAATGAGTTCGTTTAATCTAACTAGTATAATGAGAATGCCCACCTACTCTGCAATCAACATTCCCCTGCTTTGCTCAGGGAGCAGTTTGAGGAATCTAGGCATGTTCAGGTGGCTGAATGATTGTTTCGAATTAATTTATTAGTCTTGGAATACTGGCTTTGCTTTTTCCGATGGTGATTCGGGCGTTTGTAGCTTAGAACAATTGACAACTTTGTGTTTCATCGCATAAAAAGCTTTTTGATAAAAAAACTCGAAATCTTATTGCATATCATGATGTTCTTATGAACATGTATTTATTTTAATTTTGAAAAATCTATTTATCATCTATTTTCTTATCATCCTCTCGTCATCTCATGATGTAGCATTAGATGATAGGTTTACAAGTTAAATATAATAAATAGTCTCCAATTATTTAATGTCACATCATCCCATGATGAGAATTAAGATGATGAGTAGAATTACTGCTAAGTGTCTCTAGTGTCTCGTTAGTAACTGAGAAAGAATCCGATGCTGTTGGTCCAAATCAATGCGTTTATGTTCTCTATGTTTGAAACTTTTGAGGTAAAGCAAAAGAGGAAAAAAAAAAACTCACACACACAACCAAAACAGAGCCATTCACTAGAATTGCTGAAAGAATTACAGCCACATCCCAATTCAATGAAAAGCCTGCCCTTAAGTTTAGTTGATTGAAACACAACTTGGTGTCATTGCATCATTTCTTTTAAGCTGAAAATGTTGTGTTCAAGGCCAAGGTCAACACTTTCTCAAATTACTGTAATTATGAGTGGCTTTATAATTATAATTGTGATTAATTCTATTTTTTTTGACATTCTTGAATGATGTATAGATGATGATAATGACACTAATGATGAGTTGGACAAGACGCTTGCAATTATAATCGGAGGCATAGCAGTGGTTGCATTGCTCATACTCTTCCTTTCCTTCTTAAGTAGGCTCTCCGAAAAAGGAAAAGGTATATATACAAACATTCTCTCCTTCTCTCTTCTTTTCTTTTCCTTTCCTGGCCATTGTTCTCTCTCATGTTTGACCATTTTGTTCTTTCTGCTACACAAAATCTCTTTTGCAGGAGGGAAGTAAATTACAAACTGGGGGATAGTCATGTTTCTGGAGCTGAATCCTATCTATCGACCCTGTTTCCTTTGGTAAATAATTTGGCTTTTAGGTGGTTCTTTTGCCTCTCTTTTCTTCGTTGGTCCCTACCCTTTTTTTCTTTTTCTTTTTCTTCTAAAGAATACCTGTGAGGGTAGATAAAAAAGATGTCAATGGAAAAGTGCACCTTGAAACAAGGGAAAAAGAAAAAGGTTGCAATAAGAAGAAAAAGCTCAAAGATTCCCCGCACTCCCCCAATCCCACTTAACAATGTTAGCAGCTTGCCTGCTAATGTTTATAAACGAACAATTTAGTGAAAAGTGCACTATGATGTTGTAGATGGTGCCTTTGTTGGGTGTGTTATATCAGAGTGCTTTTGCTTTAGTCTCATCCAAAGTTAAAGATATTTGTTAGATTTCTTGTCAACTCAATGTTCAGTTTGTTTTGTAATTTGTGTTTTTGGCTGTTCGTTTGTGTTAGCTCATATTAATATATATAGATACATTGCTCTTGATTTCTGCTTAATGACAGATAAAGACTACAAAAAGCTTTTTAGGAGTACAAATGAGTTGGCTCTTTTTCAAGATGTTTTTCACTAATTATCTTTCAACTTGAATGATAATATTCTTGTGCTTGCACTTGGGTCCAATTTGGAAGATTTGTGTACTTGGTAGATAGATTTTCTTGCTTTTCAACCAAATCAAAAACTACTTTCTGGGTCCTATCTGCCAAATAGTTCTTATATCCATCCAAGAACAATTTCTTTGAATACATATTATATAGAGATGTTTAATCTACGCAGAAATCTTGTTCCTATTGAGCAACGCCATATAATTTTCCGTTAAATGTCCATAAATTTAAAATAACTTGAAAGGCCATGTTAATAAATATTATGCAATTAAAACTTTAATAATTTGAGACACTTTCCTTCTTCTGTATATAACTCTTTTGAAAAATTCTTCTCATCAGCTACTATTCACTACCCCACATCCTATAAAAAAAAAAAAACTGTAAGTATGGAGTGTGTAAGTGAATAGTGACTGATGAGTAGAATACCTAACTCTTTTATTTTCTTTTCACTATATGTAATTTATTATTGGGTTTTGCATCAACAACCAACTAAAGGAACATTTGTAATCGATTTAACAGTAAATAATTAGGATCATAATCTCTTCCATTTCGTGTAGAATCTTCCCTCTCATCCATTATCCATTGTCTTTTGGTTTTGGAATTGGCATCACACACTACTGCTTTAATTTATTAACTCTTCTTATCTGAATCATGATTAACAAATTTCCTCAGGGTGTCTATGAGGGCCCCTCCCTTGGCGTTATCTAAGTGTTATTATATATGAAAACCTCATAGTTTAAATTAAGGAAGTGAGCAATAAATAAAACTAAGTGACAAGAGGCATGGCAAATCGAACGGGGGCAGGCATGCATTTGTGTCAAATTCTACGAGATGGTAAGTTTCAATCATTGATGTGCCGTTTGCCTTAATTAATTTATTCCAATATTTAAGACTTTTTAAGAGGGTTAGCTAGGCTTTTGTTGATGATTCAAGGATTTCAGTCCCATCAACGAGTCGTTTATTCAAATAAGGATAGAAATACGAGGATAGAAAAAGAAAAGAGAAAAAAATAAAAAATAAAAAGAAGAGAGAAATTCAGATCCGTTTAGATAGGAAAATGAGATAAAATAATATGAAATGAAATGTAAATAATAATAAAATTATTAGTTAAAATTAAATGAGATGAGATGAGATGAGATGGTCTGTATCCAAACGTCAAACATCTCAAATAAAAGCATCTCAATTAGGTTGATCAAATTCTTATACATGTATGTAACATACGAGGTGGTCACGTAGAAGAACTTGTTAAAAGAAAGAAAAATATTTTGATTATAAAGAAATTATATAATTAAAAATATTTTTATTATAAAATAGATTTAAAGTATTATATAAAATTATATTTATTTATGAATTTATTTTAATAGATTTTTTTGTATTTAAGAAGTAGCATTTCTATTCATGTTTTCTTTAACTTGGATCTATCAAATTCATTTCATTTCCACGTCTTACATCACAAAAAGAAGCATCCATTCATAAAGAACAAAATGTCCAACTTTTAAGATCACGGAACAATTTCAATTTGAGCATTTAATGGTCACATTTCCCAAAATATGCTTTCAAAGGAAATACCTAACTTTTAACACCTCTATCTACCTTGTATTGTTTGACAACTTTACACACACAGTGATATCGCTTTTTTATTCTTCTAAGATATACCAATTGCCATATGCTTACCATACCCTAATAAATTACATCGATATTCTCACTATAGTCAATCTCACGGGGTTTGAATTCTAACCTATCTCCCCTACAAAACCTTGAAATCAAGCTTTTTCAAAATGTCATGTATTTGACTTTGAATATAGGACATAATGTCATTGGCAGTTATAATTTTGACATCCAATTAATTTGACTATTCCTAAAGTCGAATACATAACTTAGTGTTATATCTTTCGATATTTATTGAAAGAAAAATTTTTCTCCTCAGTCACTATTTACCATCCACATTCTACACCTTATAAAAAAATACTTTCATACCCTATGAAAAACACTCATATAACCTATAAAAAAAACTATAAATATGGAGAGTAATGCTATATACAGTCGTGGAATGCGTAAACGCCGTGCAGTCGCTTTGAAAAAGAGTGGAATCCACTATTAAAAAATTAATTTTTTTTCATGTGGATCCCATATTTATTCACTTTTTTTTAAAACGACTGCACGACGCTTGTACACTCACGACTGCAAGTATCATTTCTCAAATATGGAGTATAAGAGTGAATAGTAGTTGTTGTATAGTAAATCCCTTATTGAAACGTGGGAAGACATTAGACGTTAATAATAAGAGAAATTATACTTTCCGGTTTTCATCCCCAAACTACAATGTATTTCTCATTTGCACCCTAAATTGCAAAAAGTTTCAACTTATAACCCAAGTATCAATAGGCTTCACTTTACTCCCTAGCTCTACTCAAGTATGATCATAATTAGGATTGTGTTACGAGATTAGATCTTAATTAAATATGTAAATTAAAAAAATATGGGTACTTTTATATATGAATATTCTTATAAATTTTATAATGCAAAGCGAAGAATGTGTTATAGATTATAGGAAAATGTGAAACTACCCCAAAAGGTTAGACAAATAAATGAAGGAAAACGTTGGCATGGTATGATTCTTGCTAGCTCTTGTAACCATCTTCAAAATAAACGTATTATATAAAGTCTTGCCGCTTTTCAATCATTTCTTTTTTGTCCAAATTCAATGTTATTTTAGTAAACAAGAGAGTTGCTTTAGTTCATCATAATGACAACAACTTAATTTAAAACCAAAGGCAAACTACTGTGTATTATCTTGAGCCAAAAGGGTAAAAAGGCTTAGCTTTCTATGGCCTTTTTACTCCAAAGAGATATAAAGGAATATTGCACTAAAATATGGCTTTGCATTAATGTAACATGACATCGCAGCCAACAGTGACTTTTTTATCTTCATGATTTTAAAAAAGTACATGCGTCGATATAGGTAGGAAGCTTCCCATAAGAATTATCTTTTGTGTAAGTTGTAAAGAAAGTAAGGCAAAGATGGTGACATGTAAGAGTACAAGACCAAGAAAATAATGTCGGCAAGTTAGTGGGTAGGTTACTTAATTATCTGCATGTTCCTCGTCTTCTGGTTGTTGAAGATATAGCATTTCGGGCAGGTCATTGGATAATAATTAAATGGTAATTTGGATGACTCCAGGTTTACTATTCTCGTTTGTTTTCGTAGATGAGATGAGTTGAATTGAGATTAAAATAAAAAATTAAATAAAATATTGTTAGAATATTTTTGTTAATAATAAAATGAAATAAATTGAAAAAAGTTATAAAAACAAACTTGCTCCCATCGCTGCGGGATGAAGGATGAAGGATTAAAGTTATACAAAGCCATAGTTCCAATTCACTGGTTCGACTACTGCTCTGAGTAAATCCTAAAGGCCCCAACAATATAAGCATGTGTGATGTTTTGCACTTGGGCTGGGTCTAAATAAAGAACCCACGAACCCCGTCAAAACCTACTTCTAATTTATGTTGGAATAGAGTACTTATTAGGTTATTAAGGATATAACATTCCAGTCCTATTATATCATCCTATTAAAACTTGACTAATGTTATATATAGTCGTGGAATACGTAAATGCTATACAGTCACTTTGAAAAAGAGTGGGGTCTACTATTAAAAAATTAATTTCTTTTCATGTGAGTCTCATATTTATTCATTTTTTTCAAAACGACTGCACGGCACTTGCACACTCACGACTGCAAGTATCATTATTTTGGTTGTTTTGAAGTATAACTAAATTGATACTCAGATGATGCCGTATCGTTAAAATTGTCAATATAATCACTAATTTTCAAGCATACATTTCTCGAGTTTTTATCTGAATTCTAGAATTTAAAGTACTAGAAAATAGATAGATATTAATATTTTATTATTAACTTTGCCCCTTCTAAGCTTGGAGGATTCAAGAGAAGAGTTATCTGTACCAGTATTTAGATTAGGAAGTACTTGAAGCAAGCAAGGAGAATTTAAAACATATTCTCTAAAAATATGGCATTGAAACGGCTCCAATATTGTCGTTGCGTGGAAAGCATGATTCGAGACAACTTCGCCATTTGTGGGCAATCAATCATATGGTGACAAAACTTAACTCATCTCAAACTAATCATTGATAGGATCATCTCTTTTTTTAACTTCTCATAAAAAAGTTAAACTTATCTCAACTTACTTTATATATTTTAACCTAAAAAGTTAAACTTATCTCAACTTACAAAAGTGTTTGGATGTTGAAGTGAGTTGAGTTGAGTTGAGTTGAGATGATAAAATATTATTAGAATATTATTTTTTAATATTATTATTATTTTAAAATTTGAAAAAGTTGAACTGTTTATTATATTTTGTATTGGAATTTGAAAAAGTTGTAATGATGAGTTGAGATGAGTTGAGAGGAGTTAGGTAACCAAACGAAGCTAAATCCATCTCAATAGGACCCACAAAATATTCATATTCACAACTCAATTCATCTCATCTCAATATCCAAACGTAGGCTTAGTATTTTTGTACCTTTTACTTTTGCTTATAAAAGGCCACTTCTTGGAGAAGTACTTAACGGTATTATTTTTTAAATGAGAGGTTTGAATAGTGAGTTGAGATAAAAGTTGAATAAAATATTATTAGAATATTATTTTTTAATATTATTATTATCTTGAAATTTGAAAATGTTATATTGTTTATTATATTTTACGTAAAAATTGAGAAAACTGTAATAATTCGATAAGATAAGTTGTGAGACTTTTGTATCCAAACCGGACTTAAGAATCTCAAGACAGGAAGATCATAATCAAAGTTAGAAACCTGCAAAGAGAGTTCTACAACATGTATACAGTTGTTTCGTAGGCTTTCAAGCCTTCAAGAATATTTCCAAATACGTTGAGATTCTAGTCCTTTAAGGACACCTTTAATATTTCAACTTAGAAGAAAATCTGCACATTCCTCCCTTCACACACATCCATCCAAATCTTGCCCTCGTTATCCTCACGAAAAAGAACCTAAGAACAATCAAGCTTCTGACAAAATGAAACAGCTTTAGTAAAGGAATCATTGGCTCAAGAATTGCAACTATATATAGGTAAAGAGTGTGTTTCAATTAGGTAACTCAAATGAAGACACTTTTAATAGCTATTCCCATAGCCATTCCAAACCTAGAATTCAATTCAATGAAAATCTTGGTATTTGTCTTCAGAACTACACGGCCAGGCAAGTTAACCAGCTTGTTACTTTCTTTCCTTTTACTTCATTTTATATATAAGGTATAGAAGACTTGTTATTATTTGGCATGGGCAGAGGTACCAATTTATCTATCTTCCTTAGAGTTGGAAGAGTTTCCAACTCAATGTTAGGTGCATCAACTTCTATATATATTAATAGGTTTATCCAGAAGAAGCAATAACACACCATCTTCTGATACGGCAACATATCAGCAGCCTGATCAGTGGCCTCTTTAGACTGATCATTAACCTTAGCATGCAATAGGATTTAGCAACATGCTTTCTTGGTTTAGGAACTCATAAATAGTCAACCCTAGCAACTTCTTCACAACAAAGTTATGTAATGTTTCACACAAAGTAATCATGTCCTTACATCTTATACACCTTACAATTGTTGGAAACATTTTCAAAATATTTATTATTATATATTTATTATTATTAATATTTTGAGATTTATTTTAGAAGTTATGAATTTTGATGGAAAGAGAGAAATTATGGAAAGTTTATAAAATATGGCTTATGGTTATAATAAATTGGGTCTATATATATTAACAGCCAATGGCAATGAACTCAGAGTGATGGTGGTCGTGGCCAAAGAACCCACCGATATTGCACTTATCATAATATGGATGGGCACTAGACGAAAGACTGCCACTTCCTAAAATGAAGGATTGAGGAAATGCGGGAAAACACTGAACTGGAACAATTAGTCTCCCAACATTCCTTGCCCTTAAGATAGGCAGAAGAAAGAGGACAAGAGTGGAGACAGGGATCCCGCAAAAGCAAAAGCCCAAAGAGAAGGAGGAAAATGCAAGGGAACCCAGTGAGAACCCAATGAGAACCCCTTGCCAAAACCCAAACAGGAATAATGCACCCCTGGGTGAAATCCGGACAATCGCAGGGGGATTCGCCAAAGGCGGTTTAACATCTTCTAGCATAAAGGCATGAGCTCGGAAAGTGAGGTATGAAGAAGTCTTCAACGTCGATAGACCAACGAAGCAAGTAAGCACTCAAAAAACCGCTGCCATCTCTTTTAATGATGATGATTGCTTCGGGATGGTCTACTGCATGACGATGCGCTAGTGGTAACAATGTTGATCGCCAATTTCACCACTCGAAGAATATTGATAAACAATGGAAGTTCGGCCAACATCCTCTTCTGAGATGCATTCGTGAAGATGTGCATCGACCAAAGCCAGCTACACCCATCGCCGACACCAGTGAAGGGGTTCTTAGGCGAAATGGTCTAACCGATAGACTCCATTGCATTACCTATTTCCGCAAGAACAAGCCAATGCACGTCCACCACAATGATGAATGTCTTGGTAGTTAAGACTCGCTCCTCATACAATGCCATAATCGGGCGACCAACCTTGAACAGCCTAAAAGCCATCACCTCCACATACCACCTAAAGTTAAAATTCCCAATGGAGGCATGTGTCGAAGAAGAATGAGGTGACAGGTGCTTGTACGAGAATGTTATGTGTAGGAACTCAAAAATGGGGAGAAGGATGTGCTAGCAGAGTCATCCAAGCCTAATGAATGGTTGCCAACCTCACCTCCTGCACTCATCGAGCGCAAGGTTGGAACTCAGGATGAGAGAAACTTGAAGCAAGGCAAATTCAATAAGCGTCTCGAACTTGTTGCCTTGGACAGAATTTTCCCAGACACAACGATATCGAACATCGCCTATGCGTACACCCAGAAGCAAAGAAAGTCCAGCAAAAACGAAGGAGTTTTAGCACCAAAAAGTAAGTGGGAATAAAGGAAGAGGTTGAATGCCTCTTAGCTACGAGGCTCATTAGGGAATTCCACTACCCATAGTGGATCTCCAATGTAGTCTTAGTTAAAAAATCGAATGGCAAGTGGAGAATATGCGTTGATTTCACCAACTTGAACAATGCATGCCCAAAGGATAGTTTTCCCCTACCTTGTATCAATCTAATTGTAAATTCAATGGCATGCCATCGGATACCGAGCTTCATGAACACCTACTCCGAATATAACCAAATCTAGATGAGCCAAGGCGACCAATAAAATATTGCCTTCATCACAAATCGAGGGTTATATTGCTATCAAGCATAATGCCCTTTGGACTAAAGAGTGACACTGCAACATACCAGAGGTGAGTGAACTGTATGTTCAAAGAACAAATCAGCCAAAATATAGAAGTCTACGTAAATAACTTGCTTGTTAAGAGCAAAGAACCTAAGCAACATATATAAGACTTACGGGAAGCCTTCGACGTCCAATATAAGATGAATCTCAACCCAATAACGTGTGCCTTCGGCTTGGGATCGACAAGTTCATCGGTTTTATGGTATCAGAACGAAGGATTTAAGCTAACTCGGAGAAAATCCAGGTAGTCATCAACATGAAATCTCCTAAGAACTTGAACGATGAACAACAATTAAAGAGGAGAGTAGCGGCACTCAACAAATTCATGTCTAAATCTACAGATAAGTGTCTGTCATTCTTTCAGGTGCTGTAAAACATCCATGATTGGGACGAGGAATGTGAAAAGGCATTCATTCAACTTAAGGAATATCTATCAAATCCTCATGTGTTGAGCCAAACTAAAAAAGGAGAAACCCTATACTTGTACATGTTGGTTACACTGGAGGTTGTGTTGACCGCTCTAATACGAGAAGAGGAAAAAGTACAAAGATCAGTCTACCATACAAGCCAAGCCCTGAGAGAAGCTAAAACCAGATACCCATAAATGGAATTGCTAACATTCACACTGGTGGTAGCTGCTCACCAACTAAGATCATATTTCCAAGCACATCCAATAAAGGTCTTAACATAAACACCCTTCAAGAAGATATTGCAATGGCCAGATACGTCTAGTCGCATGGTGAATTGGTTGGTCGAGCTAAGTGAATTTGACATCGATTACCTTCCCCAGTCCATTTTAAAAGGACAGGTGTTGACAGATTTTGTAGCGGAACTCACCAATTTTTCTGAAGAAGTACAGACAACATTTGTCAGGAATTCCTGGTAAGTCTACATCGATGGCTCCTCCTACCGCACTGACCGGGGGGGGGGGGGGAGGGAGGGTAGGTGTGTATATAGTATCAGACTCTGGAGAAGAAATGTACTACGCAGTGAGACTCGAGTTCAAAACGACCAACAATGAAGCAAAATATGAGGTTTTACTGGCAAGACTTGCAATGGCAAAACCACTAGGAGCAAAAGAGGTTGATGTAAAAGTGGACTCTCAAGTGGTGGTCAACCAAGTGATAGGAGAATACCTGACAAAGGGCGAGAAGCTTAAGAAGCATCTGCAATGAGTATGGGAGAAGCGTGACTATTTCTAATACTTCCGCATTAGCCAAATACCCCAGAAAGACAACTGGAAAGCGGACAAATTGCACGAACCACATCGAACATGGATGAATCGACTCTACCCTAGACAGTAGCGAAGTGGGCACTCTACGTGACCAAGTTTCTATCTACCGTGGAGCTCTCGACATGTGAAAAATAGAGCAGCTTGACTAATCTTGATAAATGGGGTGTTATATAAATGAGGCTTCTCCACACCCATCTTGAGATGCATCTCACTAGAAGAAACTCGGTCTGTTATAGCAGAAATACATGAATGAGTGTGCAAGAATCACTCGAGCAAAAGAGTGGGCTATTAGTGGTCATGCACCCTTAAGGTCGTGGAAGAGTTCATCAGAAAATGCACGAAGTGTCAGCTACATGCACCAATGCTACATTGCCCGCTTGAAGAACTAACATCGATCACATCGCCATGGCCTTCCGTGTAGTTGGGGGGGGGGGGGCGATATCGTTGGTCCTATGCCCCCAAGAAAATTTTATCATTGCCGCCGGGGATTATTTCACAAAATTACTGGAAGCAAAGGCCCTAGCGACAATCATGACCAGTAGCATCACTAGATTCCTATAGAAAGTTATTGGATGCCAATTCAATATACCACAAAGCAACAATTCAACTCCAACCATTACAGTGATTGGTGTGCCGAACTAGGAATCAAGGTTAAATACTCCTCTTAATGACACCTCCAAGCCAACGAGCAAGTTGAGGTGACTAACAAAACATTATTGGGTATCCTAAAGAAGAAACTGACGAACAAGTGGGGAGCTTGGGCTGAGAAACTTCCAAGGATCTTATGGGCATATAGAACAACCGCCAAAACTCCAAGGGGAGAAACCCCTTTCGTCTTGACTTACAGAAGTGAAGTAGTGGTACCAGTAAAAGTGGTTATGCCAAGCTACAGAGTCCACCACTTTGACAAAAAGCGGAACAAGCAAGGGTTGGAATAAAATCTCGACCTATTAGAAGAAATGAGTGAAGAGGCAGAAGTCAGAATGGTGACTAATATGAGAAAGGCAGAACACTACTTCAATAGGAGAGTGAAGCCCAGGTCGTTCAAGCTAGGGGACCTAGTCCTAAAGTAGATAGGGAAAAACATGCAAAGAGAAGGAAAGCTCGACATTTGGTGGGAATGACCATATGTAGTCATAGCCTGTCACAGATTAGGATCGTATCGCCTTAAGAACACAGAAGGGAATGAGCTACCTCATTCATGGAATTCTAAACATCTTGGAAAGTATTTTCTTGAGATCGCTCATATAATCTCTCCATTATAATAAAGACACCCCCTTCCCAACTTTTGTCTCTCACTTCACTAATCAAAGAAGGAAACAACTTCCTTAAGCCGAGGCTTCTCTAGCAAATGGCATCTTGACTTCTAAAGACTGATCTTGTAACACAATCCCCATGCTCTATCATGAACAACCCTAGTTGCCACAAGCTGTGGAGAGAGGCTACAACCTTCTATCAAGAAGCACTCAACTCGACCTCTAACTTGACCGCTTTCTGCTCAGAGGTGGCTAACTTCAGCCTATAATTCTCCGTGACATGATTGAGTTGCAAAAAATGTTGGAACTGCTCCTTGAGCTCTTTATTTACCTCCTTGAACCAAGCTTCCACATGGGCCTTCTCATTGTGGGCGCAGTCCAGGTTTATGCTGAGCACGCGACAAGCATCCTCCGCTTGAGCCGCCTTATTGGCATACTCAAGGTAGCGATGCTTAGTCTCCTCCAACTCCTAATGCATGCATTGAAGCCTATCCCGAGCTGTATAACGTTCCTCCTCCAAGATCTTAGCCTCGAAGTAGCACCGTGACACATCTTCCTGAGACTTCTCCAAGTCACATCGAAGATCAACCGCGTCATCTCTAAGGACAGCGACGTCATCTCCCAACGTGTGGGAGTAAGAGTCCAAGTGAGAGAGAGCCTCCTCCATCTCATCTTTCTCTGCCCTTGCCTCGAAAATAGATCAACGGGCTTTGTCAACAAAGGCACGCAAAGATTGAATCTCTTCCTTCAGGTAAGCCTAGTGGTCAACGATCCAGCCATCAAGTTGGTCGACTCCTTGAGGCACAGAACCAATCATGGTTATGAGATGACAAGGAAGATAACGTGACGACTAAAATTATGAGTTAACAATGGATATGAAACTTCTAAGTCTGCCACACAATATCACAAATAGACTTATCCATATGATTGTTAGCTCGTGGGGTAGGCCTCGAAGAATGAGACCCAGGGGCCAAGCAATTCTGAAAGGCTAAGCTCCCCCCCCCCCCTCGGCAGTAGTGAAAGAAGGTACGGAGCTACTCGCCTGCCCAACGAGGCAACGAAACTTCAAGGAATCACAACAGGGAGCTAGTCAGGACTGCAAAAACCGCCATCTCCAAACTGTTCAATGTTACTCGAAGGATGAACCTGGGCTGAAGTCTCATCTAGAAGGTGGGGTGAAGAAACTCCACCCCTTTGAGGCTAGCACTGTCAAGCTCATCTCCCGTCTAGCCTCTAAGTCGAGTGTCCTAACACTAGCATCAAGCGATCAAAGGAGGAAAAACCTTCCTTAAATGTTTTACTCCTCACCAACTAGCGCTGTCGAGCCCATCTCTCACCTAGCCTATAAGTTGAGTGTCCTAGCACTCGCATCCGGCAATCAGAGGAAACAACTTCCTTAAGTGTTTCACTCCTCGCCAACTAACGCGGTCAAGCCCATCTCCTGCCTAACCTCCAAGCCAAGTGTCCTAACACTAGCATCCATAGATTAAAGGAGGACGCCACTTCCTTAAGTGTATCACACCTAACACTTGCATTCATTATTCAAACGATAAACCCACTCGTCCAGGTTTGCCAGTTCTTTTTTATTAATTACAACTAACATGGTCTCAACAAATGCATCAAGCAAACTCCAACGAAACAGGTAAAATCCAATTCACATTCAAATATAATAAAGCTATCCAAAGAATGATGCAAGTACAAAGGAAAGGAATAAAAAAAACTAAGGGTTGCGGTAAGCTGGAGTAAGAAAGGCTCCAAGCATCGCATCCCTGCCCAAGGAGTCAATGACTTGGTAACCGGCGCGGCCTGCCTTAATGGATCTTAAATTCAAGGACCTTAGGTTTCGCGAGGATTCTCTAGCAGATGCTCTCTCAACTTCTGAAGACCGAGGTTGTAATCCAACCCCCAGGCTCTATCACGAACACTCCTAGCTTGCACAAGCTATAGAGAGAGGCGAACAACCTCCTCTTGAGAAGCACTCAGCTCAGCATCCAACTCGACCGCTTTCTACTCTGAGGTGGCTAACTTCAGCCTATAATTCTCTGTGACATGATTGAGTTGCAAAAAACATTGGTCTTGCTCCTTCAGCTCTTTATTTACCACCTCGAACCGAGCTTCCACGTGGGCCTTCTCGCCGTGGGTTCAGTCAAGGTCTGAGCTGAGCACGCAGCAGGCATCCTCCGCTTGAGCCGCCCTGTTGGCATACTGAAGGCTGCACATCTTAGTCTCTTCCAAATCCTTATCCAGGCGTTGAAGCCTATCTAGAGCCATATCACGTTCTTCTTCCAAGATCTTAGCCTCGAAGTAGCAATGTGACACCTCCTCCCAAGACTTCTCCAAGTGACATCAAAGATCAACTGCATCATCTTCCAACGTGTGGGAGTAAAACTCCAAGTGAGAGAGAGCCTCCTCCATCTCATATTTCTCTGTCCTCGCCTCGAAAATAGCTCGACGGGCTTTGTCAGCAAAGGCACACAGAGATTGAATCTCTTCCTTCAGGTAAGCCTAGTGGTCAACGATCCAACAATCAAGTTGGTTGACTTCTTGAGGCACAGAACCAATCATGGTCATGAAATGGGAAGGAATATAACGTGAAGACTAAAATTAAGAGCTTACTGAGGATATGAAACTTCTAAGTATGCCACACGGTATCGCAAATAGACTCATCTATACAATTGTTGGCTCGCATGGTAGGCCTTGAATATTGAGACCCAAGGGCCCGGCAACTGTAGTGAAAGAAGGTTTGGAGCCACTCGCCATTTTACTATCATGCATGCATATGTATACTGTTGGTAGCTTGGTAGCCTACTTGCTAAGATTTGTAAATAAATTTCATATGTAATCCCAACTACCACTCCCCCCGAAATTAGGGGTGGGCTCCGACTCTGTCTAACTGGAGTCAGAGGTTATCGTGTACTCCAACTCCAACTCTAATTGGAGTTAGAGTTCGACTCTTGGAACTCCGATCAGAGTTTGCTTCGGCCAAGGCCCGATTCCGAATCTTTGGGCCCACTTCCGAACCCCAATTCCAAATCCCTAGGCAACTTCCGAAGGCCCAAGGCCTATTATGATATTTGGGCTTCTGAAATACTGTAAAAAAAAATATCTACACACCCTAGTGGGTTTCCAAAAAATGCTGTAAAAATCAATTAAAAAACTTAAATATAATAATTAAATTACATACATTACAAAGCCAAAGAGAAGTAAATGCACAATGACAAACACAATATAAATAAAAAAATGCAAAGCAGCCCCCAAACAACCAGCACAATCACAACCAAACATTAACTAAACAACCAAAGTCTTCAACCAATTTACATTGCAAAATGTAATCATGTATCAGAATAAAATAAAAACTACAAGTTAGTAATTATAATTTGACAATAATTTTCAATCTTTCATGATTCATCACTAGCAGCCATTTAGCCTCCAAGAGTCCAATCTCATTCAGCCATTCAGTCTGAAAACCACCATTGTTATGGGCCAGTCAATAACTATACATTTTTCATCCTGTGGTCATGGAATGGAGAAAAGCAAGTGATTTTGTGCTGTAGTAAACCATAAGAATGTTATCTAATTCAAATGTAAAACAGAACTATAAGTAGTAGAATTCATTTCTCACCAATAAAGGGAGTTTTCCATCCCACGGGTACAGTGTTTCTATCTCAATCATCCACAATTTTGCTAGGGTTCACAATTAGATCTACAAAATCATAAAAATTAGAAGTTAAATATTTAAATAATCATTTAAAAGCATATAAAGTTACCCGATTCAAGCCTATAACTCTCGGTATCAACAGTATCTAGTCCAATGGACATTTCACTTAGCCAGTTATGTGTGCAAATGAGGGCCTCCACGGTTGACGATACCAATGAACTCCAATAAGCATCCAGCAAGCGACCTCCGGGGCTAAACGCCAACTCAAAGGCAACTATAGTGACAGTAATAGCTAGCACATCTCGGGCTATTCGAGAAAGAACTGGAAACTTGGTGGAATTAACCTTTCACCAAGTTAATAAATGAAATGCATCACTAGGTGCCTTAACATCTTTCATAAAATATCGCTCAACCTCAGACCTACACTGTATAATATTCCTCAATGCATGGATTTGATGATACTACCGCACCAAAACAGATGAATTTTGTGCATGTGTGTCCTCTATGGAAGATGTCGAGCAAGTCTGGTGTGAGGAGCTACCATTTGAGGTAGAAGACTGACTATTGTTGATGTAGTGGCTATATAGGTCATCAATATCACTTTTCAGTTGTCTAATAAACTTTCCAGCCTTATCTTCCCCTAGGACGTCCCTAATCAAAATTCTATAATGATCAACTTATATCGGGGGTCAAGGATTGCAGCCACAGATAGTAATCTATTTATCTTTTCAATATTCACCCAATATTTATCATATTTAGATTTTATCCTCGTAGCCATACCAAATAACATCCCACATTGTCAGCACAACTCTGTTGCAAGTGGTCATAAAGCCCTAAGAGCTCGTCGAAGTACAAGTTCGCAGTTGTATATATGGATCCAGATATCCGCAGATTTATATCATAAAACAATTTTAAAAATTGAACAAGATACTTCACATTGGCCCAATCAACTGTGTCCGATGCACCGAGCCCCCTTCTTCCCCTACTGGCTTCAGCAAAGCATACCTCAGGCCCCCATCTTCAACTTCCATCCACTTGAATGCTTTTTGGTACTTCTGTGCCACATCCAACATCATGTATGTAGAGTTCTATTGAGTCGGAACGTCCAAGCACAACATATTAGAACATCCAATCTCAAGCTATTCAGCTATTACCTTAAACTTGTCAAGCCTTTGGGGGGAAGCCTTCACATATCTCACAAGGTTGTGGACTTTGGTAATGGAATCATCAACCTATTTTAACTCTTCAACAACTATGAGGTTGATGATATGAGCACAGCATCGAACATGGATAAACTCATGCTCATGTATGATATCATCTTTTAACGTAGTATTCCACCTGAATCAATCAATTGTAATGTCATTAGCACTGGCATTGTTAACGGTGATACAAAGCACTTTTCTAATTCCCCAACCCTTTATACAATCATCCATCTCCGCCCCAATGGATGAACCCTTGTGATCAATAATTTGTTTGAAGCCAATAATCCACTTTTGCAACGTCCACTCACTGTCAATAAAGTGTGTTGTGATACACATATTGCTGACATTCTGTATGGACGTCCATGTATTAGTCGCAAATGACATTCTTTGCCTAGTGGTAAGAAACATGTCCATCTCTGCCTTCTCCTTTGCATGTCTCTTCAAACAATCTCGCATCACCGTTTACCGTGATAGCATGGGAAATTGTGGCTCAAGAGTGTGGACAAATTTACGGAAGCCTTTTTTGTCAACTGTGGTAAAAGGCATCTCATCACAAATTATCATTTCTACCAGTAATTCCTCAACATCTTTTCACTGTATTGAGGGACTGATAGTTTCTTAATCTGCGTATCATCAATGGCCGTAGAAGTTTTGTAACTGAGCTTGGTCTTATCAGTGGCCACCAATCCCTTATGTATCTTATACCGTTGGTAACCATTAAGATGTGCTATTAATATAGAGGTGCCTTGCTTCTTCGAATGACATCCATAAAATTGCCCACAGTGGTGGCATCTCGCCTGCAGGTTCGCACAATCACCAGAAATTTTGGTGAAATGTTCCCATGTCCACGGCCTCCTTTTAGTAGGTTTTTAGTAGGTCGTGGTGGTAGATCGTACTCAATATGCATGAACTCCTCCTCATTAAACATATCATTATCTTCTACATCTATTGGGACTCAACTACTTGCATAGGAAATAGCTGCTCTACATATGGGTCTAGGGATGGAAGTACCTGTCGGTATAGGCACTGTGGCATCCACTTGTGGACGATCATCCCCACTAGGTGTAGCATCCATATCTATCTCAATTGTGCTGAAAAATAAATTAGAAGTAAACAAATTAAGAAAAAAAAAATGACAGCATGTTATGTATATGTATATGATGCGCTCCATGTTGTCAATTTTATAATTATAAAAGAAGTGATAATTTATGAATGAAAAGTATAACAGTATAATGTTATTTACGTATCATTTAATTAACATAAATATTGAACTCATGTCCTTTAACAATATAAAATAATTAAAACTGATGAATATGTCAAGAGACTCATCAATGGGGCAGATAGAATTGCAAAAGGTGGTGGTGGTTTGTGGACCCCAAATTGGTTTCCTGTCATAGTCTCATGGTATTTATTTAAATAAAAAAAAGCTCACTACTTGACTGTATTAATTAATTAGCATGATGTTAATACGTTTCCAAGTTTTTATATGTTTTTTCTGGTAACATTAATTTGAGGCAAAATTAAAAAATGAATATATTAAGTTATACTGTGTATCATGATCTACTTCAATTTTTATGCGAACTCAAGAGTTTCAAGTTCTTGCTTAAACTTGAAGACTTCATGTAAAATATATATACATTAAATAAGTCCTAAACATATATTATAGCCCGTATAAAAATTTCTAGTAGTATTTGTTAATGTAAAAATTAGTTTGTTGGCATATTCTTGTGAAAACCTTTATTAAATTGTGTTGTAACAAGTGTTGAGTGTGTTAAAGTGAAAAGGGGTCGAAGTGAGCTCAACATGGCTCGAGCGAAATTCATACAGAGAGTTCGCTCGATAGGCGCTCGACGTGGAGCTCGAGCGGAAGTCAGATAGAGAGTTCGTTCAACCCTCGCTCGACATGGAGCTCGAGCAGTAACCTACTGTAACACCCCGCTCCCCAAATAAAAACATTTTAGAATTTTTGGAGAACTAGTGTACTACTAAACTTGAAATTAAAACTTATCTTTTTAATAATGCGCCAAATGTGAATGATTCCATAAATAAACGAAATTTAATAAATACTTAAAATCCAAAATAGAGTATACGGAAGCACTTATTAAAAAAATTACTAAAGTCTCATGTGCTTATCAGAATAATTTATTTAAACCATAAAACTAATCATAGCATAATCTGTCTAGGTCTCTGCCTCGTCTCCCGAGGTCAAGTCATATCCTGCAGTCTCATCCTCATAAATGTCATCAACTGGGGTGGTTTAAAACATAAAAATATACAAAAATAAGTCGAATACTCAATAAGCAACACATCATATAGTAAACATAATAAACATAAGGTTGCTTGAAAAATGTGCATACTCATAAATATTTACGTAAATAATATGAACATGAGCTTATCTTTCACTTATCATAGGCCGTTACCCACTGTTAACCCCCGTGAGTTAGGATTTGTGAATTTAAGTAGATTTCGATTCCGCCCGTGGTCGCGAGTTGTGGAATCCATACATAAGGAAGACATACTAAGTGCACTACCAGCATGCACGACCTGGCAATGCAATATGCACATAACATATGTACCGTCTTCATATCATAACATAGGTCGTTACATATCTTATCATACTTGCATACTTGCATACTTGTCATATCATAGATTTCAAAAGAAATCGCATGCATACTTGTCATATCTTGTCATATCATATCGTAGATTTTAAATAAAATCGCATTATTTTATAATTGTCATTATACATATTTCCTCACATAAAATCATGATTTTTCATAAATATAAACCTTCACATAAAATCATGCATGGCTTTCATAAATTATTTTAATGCATAACTCTCACATAAAATCATGACTTTTCATAAATCTTTCGATGCATAACTCCTTTCATAAAGTCATGAGTGTTCATAAATAATTTAATACATAATTCTTCATGTAAAATCATGAATTTTCATAATTTTATAATATATTGGGTACGTAAAAAGGGGCTTCCAATGAAGGGCATACATGCATAATATTTTTATAAAAGACATGCCGTTTACTGTACGTACGTATAAGGTTATGATCATGCTACTTACCTTGCATCGCTAATCTACTATTTTCAGCATGTAATCGGTCGCCTATAAAATAAACACGTAATTTGAATAAATTTCTTATTAAAAAAGTGATTTTATTTCAAATATAAACTACTAAAATATCCTATATTTTCTAAACCTAAAATCTTCCAAATACTAAATTATTCTCAACTATTAATCCTAAATAGGCATGGGTATTTTTGGAAAAACAACATAATGGGCATGGGCATTTTGGGAAAGTCTGATATAAAACACATAAAAGGGAAAAAAAGACAGCTTACGGAAAGGGGAAAAAAAACAGTTTACGGGAGTGGAGGGTGGTGCGATGCTCACCGAGAGAGGGAGAAGGCAGCCGTGACGGTGGGTCTGGTGGCTAGTTGAGGTTCACGGTGGCCAGGAGTGGTCAGCGTTGTGCTGGGCTTCTCTGGGCAGTGGTGCGGTACAAGGGTGAGTGAGAGTTTAGAGAGAGAGAAATTGTCAAACATGAGGAGAGGAGGATGATTTCGACGTGGGCTTACCGGAAGAGAGGTGCGGCGGACCAGTGGCAATGGTGGCATTGGGGTAGCACGACCGAGCTATGGTCGTGGAATGGGTGGCTGGCCTGTGGCTCACGGTGGGGAAGAATACTTCCTCTGTTTCGGTGCAGTAAAATAGAGTATTTCATTGGTGGTTTTTCAACAGCTAGGCAACGGTGGTGTAGGAGTGTTGACGATTTCTGCAAGGTGGTGGTCGTGGCTTGTTGGGCGGCTATTCTAGTGGTTGGTTACGTAGAATGGAGGCTATCTTAATGTGGTTTGCAGCGGTGTGGATTTACATGTGATGAGGTGGTGAGCGATGTCGTATCGCAAACGGGAAGAGGGCTCACGCAGGTCTGGGGAGTGGGCTGGCGGTTTGGGGTGTACATGGTCTCTCAATGGTTTGTTGCAACTAGTGGTTTCTCCAGTGTAGGGTGGCTCTCGGTTGTTGGTGGCTTGAATTATTCTCACGAAGGATCAGTACGTATAGTAGGTATACTATTGATTTAAGAATGTGAAGAGGGCTCTATACATAGACCAAAGGAAAACAAAGAAAGAGAGACATACGTGCACGGTATCAGTCGTGGAACTAGTTTCGTGCGGGGTTGAAATTTGTGGAAGGAAATATGATAGCTAGGAGTTTTATTATGAAAAGGAAAACAGAAGGTTAATAGTGTTTGGAGTCTAACATTCATGAGCTTGGACTTTTAAAAATAAAATAAAATAATGGAGCCTTAACTCTAGGTTCAGATGAATATGACTTATTCGATAAACTCTTTTGTGGCTTTAATTCATTTATTGAGCCTAATAAAATTATCCGTAATTTATCCCTAAAAATATAGGATCGGGTCGTTACACCTCGACAGAGAGTTCGCTTAACACTCACTCGACATAGAGCTCGAACGACTTTTGAAGTATATCGTGCACTCGACACACGCTCGACACGTAGCTCGAGCGAATGTTCAGAAATTATCAGTGACATTTCCACAAACACCTTTTGTTCACTGTCTTATTGATGCTTCCGTGAGTAAAATTTGATTACAACCATTTCCTCAATACAGATATTTCTACACACTCCAAAATCAAGAACCATAACAATATATATGCTTGTTAAATATTTCATGATAACAAAATCCCCAAAATTCAAAACTCTAAAATTCAAAAATATAAAAAATAAACACCAATTGCGAATCAAATGAAGAGCAGAGGAGGTGGTAATATACCAAATGATGTTGACGGGAAGTATTCTACGATGGTCCTTGGCTCGTGACGACGTAAAATGGTACGGCGTGAAGAAAATGAAGGGAGAAATAGAGAGAGAACATAAGAAGAGTGAGGGGGGAAGAATAAAACGACATGTGAAGAAAACAACGTTGTTCCACTTGAAATGGAATGGCGTCGTTTAGTTAGGTTTTTAACAAAAATTCAGATGTAAAACGTTTTACATCTGAACTTTTTTTTTAAAAAAAAAGGCAAAGTTCAGAGTCGAGGTTCGGAGGCACTGGAGCCTCCGAACTCCGACTGCATTCTCGGAGGAACTCCGAATTTGACTCTGAATTTCGAATACTCCGACTCTGTCAGAGTCGGAACCAGAACAAAGGTCGGACGGAGTCGGAGCTGGTAGAGTATTTGCACAGCCCTACACGGAATGGTTGACGATGTGTCAGGAAACAAAAGAAGAGCACATGATAACCTGGAGGATGTCGAGTAAAGCCATGGAAGAGCCTCGAGGAGATTGAGAGATGATACTCTGATTTTGGATATCGTTTTTGGAATTATTAGTGGGGTTGTGCGAGCAGCTTGACACTTATATTAGAATTATGTTTATCTGTAACTAAGGAGTTACACTTCTAGTATTATGTTTGTTGTTTACAAACTGATTGGAACCATGTTATAACTTCTGGTTATGTGAATAGTACGGAATTATAATTATATTTTGGGATATAGCATTCTGGTACTTGTGTATTACTCAAAGAAAAAAAAATTATTATGATGCACTTCATCTTTAATTGTCATGAATGGGGGTATGTGACCTTGTTTTGCATGTCTCAATGCTTCAGAGTCCTTCCAATCCCAAACAGAATCTGAGGACGTCACAATAATGGCCTGAAATACTCATCTAGGATATCAATCCCTCCCGATATGGTAGCGGATTCAAAGTGCTAACAACCCTCAGTCCAACCATGATTGTAGAGGATCAAGCTGTTAGGAAAGTCGTAATACCAATTAAACACTCAATTTATATAATTGGGGGTCAAAGCACACGCCAAAGGTAAATTCTGAACCATTTTAAGAATTGAAATGCTCCATACACTTTATCCTGACTTAGGCATCGGAGGTGTCCCATACCACATTGAGCCCCTCTTATTTTCTTGATACAGGTTATTGGAGACCATAAGCAGGAACGCGAAACACGTCCCATGATAGTTTGCATTTAATCCAATTGGTGGAATCTAGAGTTGAGGTTTGAGGTTGCAACTAGAAATGGATGTTACAGCTGACTATTTTTGTGGAGCTCTGTACTTTCTTTTCCTCCATATTCTTAGTCAGAAAAACTAGGAATACTTAATTAAAATGTCTCGAATTGACAATAAAAAAAAAGATTACACATTGTGGTATCCACACATGAGGTTCATGCACCGATGATGATGAGTGGGGTTGGGCAAGGTGAACCGAAAAGATTGAAGACTGATGAATCCATTATCCAATGGTGCTCTGCATCTTTTATGAGGACACTCAGTGTTAGGGATCAAATTGACTGGGTCTAACCCATTGAAAACCTATCACTAATAATAAAAGAAGAGATAAAGCCAAGAGATATGGCAGGAAAGAGATAAGGCAAGGAAAAGATAAACCAAAAGAAGTTGACTCAATCTCCTAAAATGAAAAGGTTTAACAAGGCAAGTGGAACTGAATCACTCCAACGAAGAAAATAGATCTCTATAAAAGGAGGAGATCTCTACAAATGAAGGGAACTCTCTACGATTTCTATACGCATATAATCCACCACGCACAATGACTCCACCAGATCTCTCTCAAAGGAGGTGTCATCTTCAACCTCCTAAGACCCTGAATTTCTCCATTGTATAGAGCGATATGTAATGCCATGAGAGATTGTAAAATCACCAATCATAGTGGTTTTTTTTTTCCAAATAACTCGTGGACGTAGGCTTTTGTGTCGAACCACTTGAATCTTTGTATCTCTCTTTATTTATTTTTATTTAATTATTTACTATTTATTTTATGGATGAACGCGAAAAACATCCTATCAACGCCCAAATCATCATCGTGGGCTGAGAATAATTATTTCATCCATTCCAGGCTGAGGATAGTTCTTTCCTCCATTCCTCCACAGAAGTCCCAACCGCCCGAGCTCTAAATTGTCGCACCTAACCTCAAGACCAGCCTCCTCCACGGCAGCTCCAGATCGAAACCAGGCAACTCCACTACTGCACCTCAGCTGATGCCACCGTAGTGCACCTCGCCACCCTCCTACCCTCATCCGAGTGGCTCACACTACCCTTGGAAGTCGACCATTGAGGCTCCACCCACCACATAATTCCTCGCCACCATTCCTTGGCCATGGTAACTCCTCCCGTAGGTCCTCTTAGCACTTCCTCATCACCGTGAGATAGGGAAGTCAACAACAACCACTACCTAACTCATCGGAGTCTTTTGTCCTGGCCTGGTGGTCCCCGACCACGGAACCCCCGCTATAGAGCTTCTTGCCACCAATACCTACCACTGAAGTTTCTCACCACCAGTACTTGCCACTGAAGTTCCTCGCCACAGTGACTTCAGCCCATATTTTGCTTGCCACACTTGTGTTCCACTGGTTGCTCGCCATGATTGCTCGCCCAGAGGATGCTACTCGCCAATTGCTTGCCAGTTACTGACCTCACAGAGTGTTCCTCGCCAGTTGCTCACCACACGGAATCTTGCTTGCTAGTTACTCACTGCACAAAAAAAGAGTCGAGCTACTTGAGTTGGAGTTGAACTCGCATCGCCTCCATGAGAGTGAACAAACAAAAATCATTAGCAATTTTCATTGCTACAAAAGTGCTTAAGGACAAACAACTTCCCCATGCAAAAATCATTCAGCAGAGAACAATCTCAATCAGGAAAGAATTGAAAGCAATAGCAAAATTGCTCCAGTTTATCTCTCTCAAACTTGCTAATTTAATTTAGTTTTTACTAACAAATTTGATTTTCGGAGATCTTCTCAACAAAACTCCCACAAGAATCCCAATGGCCACATGCCCCGGGAATATACTTCGTTGAAAATCACCCGCGCGGCACGGAACACTGACTATGAAGCCCCTCTCAAGCACCGCTCGGGAATCTTAATTTGTTATCATTAGAATAAACCATTCGGTATCGCAGGCATCCCATGTCCTCATTGTTTCCAATGCATGGTTGCCTACGGCATCACCCATGTGTCACCAGCCTTGACCACACTCAAGCGAGATGGCTCAGGTTTGCAAATCTCAAACTTGTGATTTGGATTATCTAATCTAACATGTTGGATTTTTTAGTATGATCGAGCTCCAGCTCCCGCCACAGAGTGCAGTCGTGCTTCGATTCCCACCACAACAAAGCAGTTGAGCTCAACTCTAACATCAACGCAGTCAGTACATCTCCCGCCAAAGTCGATGCTCCACGCTTGCACCCATAAGTCGAGTTTCTAGACTCGCCCCATTTTACGCGGTCGAGGCATCCTCTTGTTAACATCTAAGTCGAGTTCCTACACTCGCCTATTTTATGCGATCAAGGCATCCTCCTGCTAACACCTAAGCCAAGTTCCTACACTCGCCCATTTTACGTGGTCAAGGCATCCTCCCACTAACATCTAAGTTGAGTGCCTACACTCGCCTATTTTATGCGGTCGAGTTCCTACACTCGCCCATTTTACGTGGTCAAGACATCCTCACTCTAACATCTAAGTCGAGTT
Organism: Juglans cinerea; assembly: GCA_961763995.1. NCBI lineage: Eukaryota > Viridiplantae > Streptophyta > Magnoliopsida > Fagales > Juglandaceae > Juglans > Juglans cinerea. Next base: position 29,101,188 of record CAUIVZ010000003.1, read on the forward strand.
CCTACACTTGCCCATTTTACGCAATCGAGACATCCTCATGCTATACTTAAAGCCGAGTGACTTCACTCGCCCAATTAAGGCAGTCGAGGCATCCTCCCGCCAAACACAAGCCGAGTGCCTCCACTCGCCACAACCGCCATGAGCAGGTTATCTTCGGGAACGAGCCTTTGAGCTCTACAACCGCCGCCCTCCATGGCAGGGTGCCCCCGTCCACTTGCCGGGGGGCGGATTGGCCCCCATGGTCATCCGCCCACCCCGTCCAAAACCTCCCATCGCCCAAACCTAGCAACCAACCGAAAAAACAAAAACAAAAAAACTCAAAATCAGCCTCAAGCACAAAGAGAGAGACATACAGAGATGTTTTGGGGAGTTTTTCCCAAAATGTTGTCATTTTATTTATAATATATATATATATATATATATATATATATATATATATACCTAAGATAAAACAACATTGTTATTAAAAAAACATAACTTGAGATATAATTGGGTCAAACAGAAAGGCTAAACCCTAGGCAGGCCCCATCCCCCGATGCCTAGATGCGTGCGCGCAGCCCCCGCCCTGGCCAAGCAAGGTGGCAGAGCCCCGTTGTCGACCCCTAAAACAAGGTCTTTGTTTCTAATGTTATTTTAGTTACGTTTATGTCTAAGTTATTTTGTCTATATTATTATTGTAATAAAATACTTCAAAAATACCATTGTTATTTTTTAGATTGTTTTATTTTGCATTCGGTAACTAATTCATCTTTACATACTAGTATATGTTTGTTACTTACTGAGTCGGTGGACTTACCCATTTATCTCTACAATTATTTTTTTCAAATGATTTTGATGGTAGTACAATTGGAATAAATGGCATGAAATAATAGTAGATATAGTCATAGATTATGTAAGCGTCGTACATTTCTTTTGTAAAAGTGTGGGTGTATCATTAAAAAATTAAAATTTTCATATAAATTTCATATTTATTATTATTATTATTAAAAAAAAAAAAAAAAAGGAACAATCCAGGTTCACCTCGTGCGGGCGTGACGATATAAGACCCAGCATTAACATATGAAGACGTGGCATGACCTCGTTGGTCTATTTACTGCTTATTTGCGCGTTAAAACGTCGTCTCTTCAACACAAGAATACCACGGTACAACTGCCAATAGCGGCGAGTCTTCAGATTTATTTTTTCCTCCTAGTCTCCTCTCTCAATACAGACTGCTTCTCTTCCGAGTTTCCGAGGTTAGTTCATCGCCTCCCCAAAAACTGTAACGAAATATTTTCGTTTGCATTTTTTGTTTCCCGGATTTCATCAGCTAGAACCCCTAATTTCATTCCCCGAGGAAACTCTGATTGAATCGCGGAAATCCCTTCGGCCTTTGATTCAACTCTTCAACGTCTGATTCTCTTTCTTGCATTATTTTTCGTCTGGGCTTATAGATATGGATGACATGAAAGGCAAGGTCAAGGGCTTCATGAAAAAGGTCAACAATCCGTTCTCGTCCTCCTCTTCTGGTAAATTCAAGGGCCAAGGTAGAGTCTTGGGATCTTCCTCTTCGGGACCCACTAATCCAATCCTCGCCCGCCCTTCTTCGCAAGCTCCCCTTCCAAAGCCGACTCCATCTCCGTCTGCTTCAGTCAGTTCGACTTCGAAACCTTTGCCTGAAAAATTATCTGAGTCCGATCAGACTAGGTCGGATTCATCGAATAATTCGACCCCAAATAACAAACCGGCTGATGGGTTTGATCCATTTGGTTCCTTGATCACTTCTGGGAAGAGATCACAAAATGGGTATTCAATAAATGTATACGAATGTCCCATTTGTGGGCAATCTTATCGGTCTGAAGACGAGGTGTCCGCACATGTGGATAGCTGTGTCAATAAATCGGTTGAAAACATTGGTATTTTGGATTTGCCCGACAATGGGGCGGAGTCTAGGAGTGAACTGGAGAGTTGCATTGGTGCGTTTGTTTCAGGGAAGCCCTCGCAGGGGTCGGTGGAGGTTGTACTTAAGCTATTGAAGAATATAGTGAGGGAACCGGAGAATGTGAAGTTCAGGAAAATTCGGATGAGTAATCCGAAGATAAGGGAGGCAATTGGTGAGATTGCGGGAGGGGTTGAGTTGTTGGAGTTTGTAGGTTTTGAGTTGAAAGAGGAGGATGGAGAGATGTGGGCAGTCATGGAGGTTCCTACAGAAGACCGGATTAGTTTAATTAATAGTGCCATAACGTTACTGGAACCACAAAAGATAGAGGAACTACAAAAGAAAGAAAATTTGCAACTTGCGACTTCAGCTCAAGTGGAAGAACGGGTTGAGCAGAAGAAGGTTGACAGGCAGGTATGTTGGTTATCGATAGCATATTTCAGAAGAAGTGTTGTGCTTGGTTATCATTTGTTATTTTCCTTTCTAGTGGAAATATATGCATATTCATAATTCAAGATCAATTGCGTAAAAAAAAAAATCATAATAATTACTTTCGTACTTTTTGGACCATTCTCTCTCAAATTTATAAATTTATAGTTTGATAGAATTATAGATTTTGAATGTGGATTATCTAGATGAGAACTGTGATTTAAATGTTAAAGTAGTGAAACTGAAGTACTAAAACTTTTTCAACTGTTTGACTTATAACTGAGGAACGAGGAGTAAGAGCTTAGATTTTTTCTTTTGCCCTTGCCCTAAGGAAGAGGAAAAAAACAAGAAAGAAAGTTGATCGGAGCCAATTCTTGCAGCAGCAGCAGCCACAACCGTATGGACCACACCCTTTGTTATAGCATTACCAACCATTATTTCTGCTGTCAGATCTTTCCTTTTTAAGCATCCTCTGGCCTAAAAAATACCAAATTCTTGGCATTATGTGATGTTATTTTGTTTCCCTCCTCATAGCAAGGCTAAGTTGAATGCACGGTAATATATTATGGTTATGACCACTAACAAGTCCATTTAGTAGGGTTGGTCTAGTTCATCCAGTAACATTATGAGTTGCTTAAATTTCATAAAGTAATCAGATGCCATCACTCTTGAAGATTCTTAACGGGCACACTAAGGTTATCTGTAAGTCATGACACTAACAATCAATCACCTTTTGATGCCCATTGGTATTTTCTGCCAAAAGAGACTTCTGAGCTTTTATGCTCCAAAGGAACTAGTCAATATTCCAGTTGGAATCCATTGGAACTATTTATAAAAAATTTCCTCCTAAGCAATGTGGATCCCATTCACTACCTCCTCCACTCAATATGGGGTATAACAATCTCCTCCCATTAAATTTCTTTCATTTCCACTAGGTTGATCCATTATAAATGATACGCCTCAAGTGTCACAATTCTGGTTGGAATTGTCTTTGATATAGTTTATTATAATCTAAGGAAAGCCTAAACCACATCTAGGCTATACTACAAAATGACCAGTTAATGTTATAATGGGAGCCTGTTGGAATCATTATAAAGGGAACGAATTTCTCCCTCCCAAGTAATGTGAGATCTCATTCACTGAGTCCGACCACAACGACCGAATTGATTATCTTCATGCATAAGAATACTAGATTACCTAGTATAAAATATTTTGAAATAACCCTGAGGGGTAGCTCAGCTGGTCTGGCCTTGGGTTTGCTCCCCAATGGTCACCAGTTCGAGTCCCCTTAGGGCCACTGGAGGTTTACTTGGTCGTTAACTTCAGGACCCATGGGATTAGTCGAGGTGCGCGCAAACTGGCCCGGACACCCACGGTTATCAAAAAATATATATTTTTTGAAATCATCACAGATCTCCCTTTTTCTTTTCTATTGCAATTTCTAGATGATTTATTATATGATGATTTTGAAACTACCTCCTATACTCAATCCAAGATATTACATAAATAACAACTTATCTTCGGATAATGGCAACATCTTAGGCAACCATGAAAAAGTTTTGCTGATCAGATGGTTAACCTTACAATGAGTTGAAAGTTTTATTGTAAAAATAACTTATTAAAAAAAAAGTTTCTACTCTGAAAACAACAATTATGAGTTGATGCTAGGATGAAGTTTAGGTGTTGTTTGGAGTTCATTATGTCATGTAAGATGAATGATCAGAATTCACCATGTGAAAATAAATTTTCTTTTTATCAGTAAATAAGAATTTTATTAAGAATAGGTGAAACCAAGTACACGGGACATATACAAGAGCCACACCTATGCATGATTGTCTAATGATACAAGAAAATCATGTACATTCATGCCATTAAAGTCTATTACAGTCGACCAATGGAATAAAGTGTGAAGAAAAAAAGTTCTAAGCTCGTCTATTGTCCGTTCACGATCCTCAAAACTCTGACCGTTCTTCTCCATCCATAAGCACCACCATAGACAGGTCGGTATCATCTTCTACATAGTTGCAATTTGAGAGTTACCCTGAATGCCTTGCCAGTTGGCCAAAAAGTCAACAAGCATTCTTGGCATTACCCAAAAGAGTCCCACTCTCGCATAGATATCGTTCCATAAGCTCATGGCTACATCACAATGCAATAATAGGTGATCCACATTCACCACTTTTCTTACACATGTAACATCAATGCAATACCATGAGTGTGCATTTCCTCAGATTATCTAAGGTGAGAATCTTCCCTAACAAAACTATCCATACAAAAAAAGAAGATTTTAGGGGGGCCTTAGGCTTCATTTGGATTCAGAAATAATAATGAGATGGTTTTAGATGAGTTGAATAAAATATTGTTAGAATATTATTTTTAATATTATTATTATTTTAGGATTTAAAAAAGTTGAATTGTTTATTATATTTTGTATGGGAATTTAGGAAAGTTGTAATAATAAGATGAGATGAGTTGAGGTGAGTTTCGAATACAAACGGGGCCTTAGTCTTCTTCCATGGGAATGTTCTTGTAGTGTCATAAGGGACTTATAGTACAACTGTACAGTAAAGCTCCCCTTCTTGGATGGTGACCACATAATCTTATCCGCTCTTCCAGTCACTCTACAATTGTACACAGGATTGAAGAAATCTGTAAATGTGTCAATTTCCCAATCTTGGGCAGCTCTAAGGAAAATGATATTCCATTAGGGAGAGCCACTTGAGAGATCCATGAGCTCTAGCTACTGAAGCGGCCTTTCTTTGTGCCATGTTGTATAGTATTGGGTAGGCTTCTTTGAGGATTAGATCTCCACACTATAGGTCATTCCAGAATTTAATTCTAGAGCCATCCCCAACTACAAAACGTGTTGATCAATGGAGATTGGTCCAGCCTCTTCTTATGTGTTTCCAAAGCCCCACCCCATGTGGTCCACTCACCTCATTCGAGCACCATCCTCCCCACAATCCACTATATTTTAAATCTATGATCACTCTTCGTGATATCTCCATAACCATTTACCCAATAAAGTCTTGTTGAAAACCAACAAATTTTGAATTTGCAGCCCGCCTTCGCGTATAGGGGTACAAACCGTAGCCCAATTCACCAAATGAAACTTGAATTCTCCATCTATTTCCCCCCATAGAAAATCACTTTGCAATTTCTCTAACCGATGAGCCACCTTGCATGGTATTGGAAAATCAAAACCGTGCCCCTAAAAAAGAAAAGCTAAATCTTTGTTTGGTTTACTCTACTTAAGATTTTTCAAAAAAAAGAAATGAAGTTATCCAAACATCATTCAATCTAAAAAAAAAAAAAAAAATATTTCAGCTTTTCGTCCAATCATTTACCTAGATCTCAGTGAAAATTCAAAAACACTCAGGCACTGGCCCCAATACAATAATGAAACATTGATCCAATTTGTAGTAATTTCACAGCTCAAAGTAGTCTTTGTTAGAATATACTTAGATGTACTATCTTATTCTTATGCAGTTCATAGCGTTACTAAGTTTGTATCTTGTTGCCCTTCTCTTTGATCATTATAGGAGTTCAACCAGTTTCAAATAAACTCCGCAAGTTGCTGAATGCAATCAACCCAGAGTACTTCCTTCGCTGTGCTTTAATACTGCTCCTGCTTGTTTCTGTTTAAAATCAGTTCACTTTTAGGGTATATACAAAATTCTGCGGCAGTTTTTGTTCTCTCTTTTGGTGCTTTCTATAATTACCTGTAATTGGAGTAAATCTTCTTTAATAAGGAATGGCCCATCTATTATTTTCATTAACAGTTTTTTTTTAAAGGTCCGGGTATTCTTTTCTGTCCCTGAAAGCGTAGCAGCAAAAATTGTGATACCCGATTCTTTCTTTAACCTCTCACATGAAGAACTCAAAAGAGAAGCTGATATGAGGAAGAAAAAGATTGCAGAATCTCAGCTTTTGATCCCAAAGTCATATAAGGAAAAGCAGGCAAAAGCTGCTAGGAGACGATACAAGAGAACTGTTATCCGGATTCAGTTTCCTGATGGAGTGGTGCTCCAAGGCGTCTTTGCCCCTTGGGAGCCAACTAGCTCTCTCTATGAGGTTTGTCCTTTCAGCTACTTCCTATTCGATGTTAATTGTGATTTTAACACACACAAAAAAATGTGGTTTTACAATGAATTGGTACCAAAATAAACTTCCCAGAGGATGTCTTTCATTTAGAAACTATTATTGTTTGATATATCTATTCAGGCTGGCTCTATATGAGTTGCTTGCGATTTCTTGTCCATCTGTTTTGTGATTCAATGTCAGTATGTTTTTCTCCAGCTGCCACTTTTCTATTTCACATGGGAATTTTCTGTTTGGTGAATTTTCTGGTACAAATAGCAACCCTTGGTACACTGGGTACGTGATGGAAATATGGATTGCCTGCTGGTGATAATGCCTTTTCTTTTCAGATGCGTTAGTTTGGCCCCTGGGTCAATGTCAGGTTTCATGATGACATTTTGTGCATGCGATGTGCTTCAGCATTTTCTATTTTTCCAATTCGTGAGTGAATTTGGCCCCTAGGAAGTCTGTCACATTTAAAGTCTTTTGCCTTAAATCTGAACAGAAATTGCTTTTCAGAAGTAGTTTCAATATTTCCAAGGCACATTGCATGGCCTGATAGAATATTTTGTCCACTGTTTATAGATGCATATTATGTGCTCTGGAATATGTTTGGTGATTGATTTGGACTTTTTGTTACTACTAAGAACATGTAGTCTTTAGTATTTCCTGATCTAATGAAAATAGATCGTCAACAATGGTGTCTGTAAATCTGATGATAGTACTATATTTCATCTTGAGTTCGTGAACTAAGCTGTTTTTTTTTTTCCTTCTGTTTTGTTCATTTGATAAATCAGTTTGTCAGCTCAGCACTTAAGGACCCCAGCTTGGAGTTTGATCTGTTGCATCCTGTAGTTGTCAGACGAAGGGTGATCCCTCATTTTCCACCCCAAGGGGAGACAGCCTTAACACTAGACGAGGAGGACCTGGTGCCCTCAGCTCTTATCAAGTTCAAACCTATTGAAACAGATTCTGTTGTTTTCACCGGCCTCTGTAATGACCTGCTTGAAATTAGTGAACCACTTGGAAATGATTCTGCGGTTGCTCAGTACTAACTGGGCGCGCATAACAATTTAGAGTCACTCCTTGTGGGTAGCTGTTAGTGTCATCAGTTTCCCTTTCGATGTATTTTTTAATCAAAACACCACCATTCTATACAAGCACGTATACATCCTACCCTTCATTGATTGTTTGTTTCTGGTTTGAAATGTCTTCAACCAGAGCCTTTGAATGCATTCGTTGTCTAAAGAGTGCTGTACAATTTAACTAAAGGTTTATCCAAAAAGATTTGAACTTGTCAAGTTTATTGCATGGTAATGCCTGATTCAGGTTTCTATTCATTGTTATAGCCCCCGAACGCTGTCTGAAACTGGTGTACTTTACATGTCTTTCTTTTTTCTCAGCTCAATATATTTTTATTTTTATAACTAGTGAATACATTAAAGTGATAGCATTTTAGCAAAAGTTTCGTTTAATAAGCTCACTTAACGCTGCACATCAGATTGATATGCAACTAGTTTGGCTTAAAACATTTGGTTCTCTGTTTCTTGTTTATGCTCCCCACCCCCCAAAAGAGAGAACAAATCCACTCAAATCCTGTCGTCGGTGTCATATCTGTATCACTAACGCTTACTGTGCTGCAAAGGAGCCTTGATGTGATGATAATGGTATCAACAGCTGCAACCTCAACACACTGATAGTGCAGGGAACAGTGTCAAAAAACTCAGGGTACTATAGGCATGCTGAAGCTGGTGGTGTACACCAGGAAATGCGCTCCTATCCATTAAGCAGGCCAATGGTGTTCTTTAGGATTCTCTGCCTGTTGGATCTCACTTTAAATAAATAAAAAAAAAAAAAAAAAAAAAAAGACTTGCTCGTTTTTATCTTGTACAGATCATTTTCCTTTCTACCCTCAAACTTTGCAATTCCTTTCGTGGGAGGCCCTGATCATTTGGAACCACCTCCATAATCGAGAGTATACTTCTACCTAGGATTGGGCCGAGATCATGGAATGAAGCCCCAAAGTGTTGTGCTTCTTGCTGTACCGAAATATGGGCAGGCACATTAAAATCTGCAGCCTGGTTGGCGTAACTCCGAGTCTTTAAAATGGAGGTTTGAAGGTTTGGAGTTTGAAACCCTCATTCCTCCAAATGTATGAAAAACAAACTTCATAACTTAACGTACACGAGCTGTGGATTCATTGAAAACTGGAAACTTCTTGCTTTGTCTAGCCCACATCGCATGTATTGTTATTAACAGATAACCACAAGAATGTTTGGAACATGGGAACAATGATACTGCAATTTTTTTTTTTTTTTTTTTCTGGCAAGGAATTGTGATATGAATATCATCTCACATGGCATATCTTCATTGCTTCTGGGGATTCCCCATATAAAAAGGCACCTAAAGCGAGACTAGTGTTCCTTGTTTACGATGCAAAAGGGATTGATCAAGAAATTCAGCATGTGATTATAGATAAAGGTCGAAAGGCATTGTCCTGTAGCTTCTGTTTTAAATGAATTATTTCCCATTTGAAGTATGTAATTGTGCATGAACATGATCACAACTCACCCACAGTACTACTGGTGCAAAATAAGACACCTTTCTGTAATTTCCTTTCTAATCTTTTTCTCGTGTTTATATGAACAAGTTTTATATAGATTTAAAGATAAGTTGAGATAATTTTAAATGAATTTAATAAAATATTATTAAAATATTATTATTATTTTGATATTTAAAAAATTAAATTTTTATTAAATTTTATATAAAAATTTTAAAAATTATAAAAACCGGGCCATAGTGAAAAACAGGATAGAAGCCAGCGGCCGGCCCACACAAAGCCAACGTTCCTGATTGTGATGGGACAACGACTCCACAAGACAATGCAGTACAAATTAATATCTTCACTTTCACGTCGATCCTCCGAAAAATGTCCCTCATGCATTCACGAAAAGCTTCTGATTAAAAAGCTAATGCTAGCAGATAAAAACTAATAGATTTTTTATTTATTTAATGGTTAAATAAGTCATTATTAATAAATTGAGATTTTTATTTTTTTAAAATGTATAAAAATAATTAAAATAAAAATAAAAAACATATATTTACACTTATAGGTACAATGCGGGGTGGGGGGACCATTTTCGGTCCCTAGCATTGTCCTTGCTTAAAATCGCATGAGAAAAAACGCAATCACATAGCTATGGATGGTACTATTAGATAGGGATGTAATCGGTTCGGTTTGATTTTTAAAAAATTTAAAAACTAAATTAGTATATATTGATTTTAAAAATCGATACGACCAATTCATCTCCAAAACAGAAATAAATTACGTGTTTTTTGTGGAGTAGAGTTTTCTTATTGGACTTCTAAGATATGAAAAAGGAATATTTGGCTCTTCTGTTCTTTGACTAAGCTGAAAGGGTCACCGTCGTTTCAGATTAAAACAATTGGTATAAGGTGCTGTTGAATTTTCTAATACCTCATAACCAAAAAAAAAAAAAAATGGTGAATTTTATAATGCACATGCATAGCAATTTTTTATTTTTTTGTAATTTTTCTCCGTAATAATCAAGTAATGCCACGTCTACTTTGGACCACATGCACGAGAAATTAAAAAAAATTAAAAATTAAAAATTAAAAAAATTAAAAAAATGATAAATGACTAAGCACATGGTTTTGTGCAATAAAGTAGTGACAATAAAGTAAGAAGTAGTGCCCATCCATATATGTCTATAATATAGAAGCATGCAACCTCAAAAGGAAGACCGTTGATTTTTCGTAATGGACATCGGACCATGTGGAAGATAGATTACTTAATTAATCTATTGGAACACATTATGTGAGGAGCCATATATTAATCAATTAAAGCTTGCGTGATCATTTTATTTTCTGCCCTTTTTTATTTTTTTAGTTTTTGGGTCAATATATAATATCCTTCCAAGCAGAGATTCCAAAACCAGCATGCATGAGATGAGACAAGCCGGATGATGAATAATGGAATATACTTAACCTGGCCTGTAAGAATAAAGGAAAATATTGTCTATACTCACAATTTTATCGTATATAATCATACGCGATGATTTGTCAATTATTAAAAGAGTTATGTTACATACAGTTATTTTTATATAATTTTTACGCACTTTATTGATATGATTGGTTAAACAGTTATTTTATATTAAAAAAAAGTGACGCAGTCAATTATATTAGTGAAATGCATAAAGAATACGCAAAAGTGACTACACATAAAGTTTTTATTATTAAAATGATAAAATTTTAAAATTAAAAATTTGAATTAAAAAATTAATAAAACGAAATTGTCTCTCAATAGTACGTACATGTAGCATTATTTTTCATATCGTGGAACTCTGTATTAATGTGTTTAAAAAAACTTGTAAATAGATTTTTTTTTAAAATAAAAAATAATTTTTTTTTTTAAAGGGGCGCGTTTTGATTGCATTAAAAACATGTTGCTTCAGTGCGGATGATTACTGCGAGGCTTTGAGATTGAGAATGCATGTGTTTGTATATAAAAGCCGAAAGTGCAAGTACTGTACGTGAAATGCTGATATTGGGCCTTTCCTTCCTTTAAATCTTGTTGACCTTGTTATAAAATAGAAAACTTGCTGTTTTTTCAGCTTATATTTTATCCCGGCCTCAACTTCTCTATCATTCTTTAATATTAGCAACAAATTATTAAAGAAATAGCATTACCCTCCCAAAGTATTATTCATGATTTTGAGAGTTTTCCCATCATATAGATGGAACCATTAAGATCATATCATGTCATCTATATCAAAACACTCAAAATGTAACACTCACATGATACCATTAACATGATAGGTTTTTTATCAACGGTTAAAAAAAAATATCTGACTGACAAGAATGATATGCCGGCGGAGCTTTAGTATTAAAATATATTATAAATATAATAATCTATGTATCCCTGTCAGCAAAACAAAGATCTTGAGTTCAAACTCTAACTCCACACTTCATCCTATTAATTAAATATTTTATATATTGGGCTCACTTATTGAGAATGAGTCTGGTCCACATATGAATATGAGTGTTAAGATAGAAAAAGTCTATTTGCACACGGGAGGTATAACCCCCGCGTACACAGGCCTCCACGTGGACATGAAATGTTGTGCTATAAAAAACTTTGTTCATCTACCAAAACGTGGAGGAGTAACTGCGTTATTCTAGAGATTTTCATCTACCAAAACAGCTAGCACTTCTCGATCCTTACGAAAAATATTAAAAAGGTTCCAACTTCTTATCCTCTATGGCCTTCAATGTCTTTATCGATCCCATCCTTCAAAACCTCGATGGGGTCCTCCCAATCAGACATTTTTCAGAACGGGCTCTCTTTGCAACAACCAACTTTTGTTGGGTTCCTTGTGAAATCTCGTTCTTTGGCAGTTAACTCCAGGGCGGTTACGGATAAGACTATCTATAATTTCACTGTCAAAGTAAGTGTTTTAGGAAAGAACTCCTTAATTTTCGTCTTGTTTAAATGTAAATTTTTTTGGGAATTGTGGGAGCCTTGCAGGTTCTAGTTTTGCAAGAACGGAAGGAACTCATTTCGTTTTGAACGACAAGTCCTTGTACCTATAGTTTTTTTCTGATCCTTTTAGACTTTACCCAAATAGTGTTGTAAAAATGAAAGAACAAAGCAATCACTCCTATAACAGCTACCCAAAAAATCATTCTCAAAACAACAGCTTTTATCTGGGAGGGTTTGATTTGCTTTTGAGACCGATTTGGGTGCTGGCTGGGACGAAGAGAGCTGCTGACTCTATTTCACAAGAGGGTGGATCTCCTCCTAGTGCCAGATTAGACAATTCATCAAAGTTCTTTCTTTCTTTCTTTCTCAATCTCCCTGTGTTTGTTAGAAAAGAAAAGCTAGGGAAAAACTTGAAATCATCTTATTTGGTTTCGCTCTCCAATTCCAGAAAATAAAGAACCTACAGTAAATCAGACGAGCGGATGTGTTATACCAACGTCGGGTACCTGTAGCAGAATTGGTTAAGATATATTATAGATAGAAAAATGTTTTAACTACAAAGATATCTCATAAATAAACTAACGAACTAACATGTGTTGAGGTGGGATTCTTATAAGGTAGAGAGTGATTAGTGGCTAATTCTAAGGTATTTTAGTTGTTGTAATCACCATATATGGTTATATAGAGTAATTCTACATATAACCGTAAAGTGCGTAAGCACCGTGTAATCGCTTTGAAAAAGAGTGGGGTCTATTATTAAAAAATTAATTTCTTTTTATGTGGGTCTCATATTTTATTTATTTATTTTTTTAAATTACGAAATTATTACATAATTCACAATTATAAATATATTTTTTTGATTGTATAATTACTTTAAAAAATAATATAATAATAACATAATAAAGCTTCGTACTGCTGAGCCAGGACCCCTACTAAGAAAATTGGTGGGGAAAGGGTCCACGCAGGAAGTCCCCAGTACAAAACCTCTGCTCAATTATGATAATGACACCTCACTCATCAAATTACTTAAATTTCCATAAGATCGAATTCGTACACTGACATAGAGCTCGGAAAGCTGCAATACTACCGTGAGGATTTTGTAAATCCTATATATTTTTTTAATCTTGGGTAGTGAAAAGTTATTAGATATTTTAAAAATACATATGTTATAATATGTATGTCATTTAAATTATGTACATAAATTATCTTATAATAAGAGAATTTTTAAAAAATACGTAATAATTAATAATATATAATAGAAATAAATTTTAGAAGAAATATTAATTTTGGGAGAAAAAAAAAACAGAAATGGGGGTAGCTATACATAGCTCAGCAATGATGAAATGGGTGCCCCCACTTAGGTAATGAACAGGCATGTCACATGCATTAAGATGCTTTTGTAGATCTGGGAATCCAAAAATTATCTTCACGTGTTACAAACAATTCAATATTGCAGCATGTGAATGGCTTGTACTATACATGAGCCATGCACCCACCGAATTGATTGAAGGATCTATATTTATAGGATTGAATTATTATTATTATTATAAAAAAAAATTACTATTCTTACCGCTCCTTCTTACAACTGTGATTTTTTCTTTTTTTTTTTAATATATAATATTTTTTTTACTATAAATATTGATAACTGAGCGGTGGTTGTAGAGCCACCCTTATTATAATTTGTATTTTCTTAAAAAAAAATAAGATATGTTTTTCAACATATATTCAAATACAAAAGAAGAATTATCGATTATTTATCTAACTTAGTTATTTATGGTAATGAAAAACCATAAACTATAGATAATAAAAAATAATTAGCAAATTTGTGACGTCACCGGCTTCTGGTTGTGTTTTGGCGGAAAGTCGTGGTGTCGGAGTGTACGTGCAATGCTTGGGTTACACATCCCATAATAATAGTATATATTTTTGCTCGTGTATTTAGCATTAAAAACACATGTTAGATCTACAAATACGAGAGAAGTTAAAAGCTCTTAATGAAAAATCAAGTGTCATCCATAAGTCACCATGGTAACCGACATTAAAAACAACTAAACGGATGGCCCAAAAGGGGACAAACCCCCTTCTCATTTCGCGAGTCAAGATTCTCTAACATCCATGAGAATCACCAAAAACCATTTATGTACTAACAACCTATGCACCACAAGAATTGCTTACGATTTCGTGTAAGCGTCTATTACCTTAAGTGTTCTCTAGCCTCCACCAGAGAGGCGACCACTCAACCCGATATCGTTACAACCTCAGCCAAGCAATTTTAATAGTTTAGCGTCAACTCAGAAAATGCTACTCCATTTTTAAACACTCCTAAGTGACTAGGAGAGTTCCACCAAGATATACCCTATCTTGACTTTGGAATGTGAATCACCCACACATCCGTTTTTATTGAAAACAACAAGGCAAACTTATATAATTTCGTCACTACAAAAAAACTGCTTATTTGCGACCAGTTATTTTTAACAAAATGATTATTTTCAGTTAAAATGAGTCTGTTTTCGTCGTAAATAGTCTTTTTCGTCGCAACAAAATGGTCACAAATACCTATTTTTCTTGTAGTGCGTGTTATCATGCGAGATACAACCATAAAACCACTTACATAGTCATCATACAAGAGAAACCAAAAGGCGATCTTGCAAAATTCTTTATGATATAGCGAGATACAAGGAAAAAAAAACCACCCACAGAGTTGATGTAAAAAATATAAACTAAACGGAATGTATAATCCCAGGGTCATCGAATATGCATTTGTAAGTATTGTCTCGAAAAATAACTTACCTCAAGCAATTACAAGTATTCACAGAAGCTTTAGCTGGTTGTTGGTTGGCAAAACTCAAGCCGAGACTACCCAATCCAATCATATTCTGAATCATTTAAGTGTGTGTATGTGTGCAAAGAGATTAAGAGAGAAATGGTTGTCGAGACTGAACTCAGTATAAGATAATTGAAAACACGTTGGTGTTGTATTGTATTAAAAAACATATTTCAAAATATTACAAGAGAGCCTATTTATATGCAGCTAGTTGTCTACATAAATGGAAGGAGCAATTAAATGGCTTGTTGTACAGAATATTACACTAGCTTGAATTTAGGAAGTAAACACAATTAACTCCATGAGATGTGCTTGACTGAATCAAGGAAGATTGACATGCATGATTTAAATAATCATCTATTACACCCCCTCAAGATGGTGCTCCCATCAGTTACACCAATCTTGGACCGTAGAAGCTGAAAACGCGGACGTGATAAGGCCTTGTTCATTAAATTAGCAAGCTGATCATGGATAGACACATGAAAAACTTGAAGAATTCCTTTGCTGACATAATCCCGAATGAAGTGTAAGTCAATGGCAATGTGTTTCATCCGAGAATGAAGTACGGGATTGAGACTTAACTGTGTTGCACCAATATTATCACAGAGAAGCTTTGGTGGGGACTTCATGGTGCACAAAGTTCACGGAAGAGTAATTAAAGCCAGGCAATTTATGATGCTGCACTCGCAATTGCCCTGTATTCTGCTTCAGTGGAAGAGCGAGCCACTGCTTATTGTTTTCTAGTGCACCAGGAGATGGGGTTGGCACCAAGGAAGATGATATATGCTGAGGTAGATCTTCTATCATCGATGCTCCCTGCCCAGTCAGCATCGGAGTAGGCGAGAAGTTGGGGAGCAGTAGAGCGACGAAGCTATATACCATGATAAATCGAATGCTTGAGATATTGTAAAAGCCTCTTGACAGCAGTCTAGTGAATTTCAGATGGAGAGTGCATGAACTGAGCAAGCTTGTTAACAAGGAAAGCAATATCAGGCCGAGTAAGAGCTAGGTACTAAAGTGCACCAATGACGCTTCTGTAAGTAGTGCTAACTGCTGGACTGGAACCATCATTCAGCTGTAGTCAACTGGAAGTAGCCAGAAGGGTGGTGACATCTTTGGCACCATCCATTCCAGTTTCATACAAAAGGTCTCGCACATATTTGTGCTGGGAAAGAAACAAACCATCTGAGGTAGAGATCACTTCAATCCCCAAGAAGAAGTGAAGAGGCCCGAGATCTTTCAGAGAGAATTGTGCACCAAGTTGTTTGATGATGGCAGAGATGGAGGCAGGATCATTTCCTGTGAGGATTAGATCATCAACATAAACAAGAAAGTATGCCACAATGTTGTGATGCTGATAGATAAATAGAGAATGATCTGAAGTAGATTTCACAAATCCAATGCCATAGAGGCAATTATGCAGTGCATGATACCAGGCCCGCAGTGCCTGTTTTAGTCAATAGATAGACTTTTGATGGTGGCAGACATGGTGAGGATAGGAGGCATCAATAAAACTAGCTGGTTGCGCCATGAAAACATCATTAGTTAGTGTCCCATGAAGGAACGCGTTATTCACGTCAAGTTGTCGGAGAGACCAGCCTTTCATCACGGCAAGAGATAAAATAACTCGGATTGTGGCAGGCTTCACAACTGGGGAGAAGGTTTCTATGAAGTCAAGTCTAGGGCATTGATGAAACCCCTTGGCAACTAGACACGCTTTGTAGCGATCAATGGATCCATCATGTTTGCGTTTAATTCGGAACACCCATTTTGAGCCAACTAAATTTTGCTTTGGTGTGGCAAGAACCAACTTCCAGGTTCCATGTCGAACAAGGGTTGTAAACTCCTCATTCATGGCCTGGCGCCAATGAGGATCTTTTAGAGCATGATGAACACCAGTGGGCTCCAATGTTGGGGTTATTGGATGCTTCATAGCCAAGAAGAGCCGCTTGGGTTTATAGATATTATGCATGGATCGTGTGACCTTGCGAGTTGGCTGAGGAGGCATGGTGGCAACAATTTGTTCAGCAATGAAAAGTGAAGGACCCATGATTGGGAGTGTACTACCAGAAGAAGATGCCTTAGGGGAAACACTAGTGTAAGGCTGTGACTGCACCTGTTGGCCTGCAGTATTGAGTTGAACCATTTGAGGGTGGCTCGGATAGAGGTGGCATAGGATGATCAAGTGTCAAGAGTGGAGGAGAGGTGAGGACATGCTGAGATGGTAAGGAAATTGTTGTTTGCTGAGTATGAGGAAAAACAGATTCATCAAAGCAAACATGACGAGAAAGATAGATCCGATTGGTGTTTGGATCAAGACACTTGTATGCACTTTGTAAGGTGGAATAGCCAACAAAAATACATGGTCGGGACTTTGGGTCCAATTTATTCTGGGAATACGTTTTGAGCCAAGGAAATCATTGACATCCAAAACTCCGAAGTTTGAGATAATTAGGAGAGGACTGAAATAGGATTTCGAAGGAGATTTAAGGGAGTGTAAAGGTGTGAGCATTCTATTGATCAAGTAGACAATGGCCTGAAATGCCAAATTCCAATAGGAGGATGGAAGTTGTGCTTGATGGGGTAAATTCATGCCCGTTTCCATGATATGCTATTGACGGCGTTCAACCACTCCATTTTGTTCAGGAGTGTGTGGAGTTGTTGTAAGATGACTAATTCCATGTTGGCTTAGATAGTCTTTAAGAGTAACAAATTCACCTCGATTGTCATTGTAGAGATGTTTGATTGGCAAGGAAAATTGTTTTTCAAGTATAGCCTTGAGTTGTGGAAAAAGTTTAGAGACTTCAGATTTTAATTTCAGAGGGAAGTACCAACAATATTTTGTATAGTGATCAACAAATAAGACATAGTAACAATAACCCTCAAGAGAAAGGTGGGGAGCAGGACCCTAAACATCAATAAACAGATACTCAAGAGGTGATGAACTCGAAATGCTAGAAGTATGAAAAGGAAGTTTCTGACTTTTATTAATAGAACATGAAGAACATAAAGAAGTGGAAATGCGATTATTGGTTAGTAATTGAAAAGCTTTTATTAAATGATGAACAAGTTGTCGAGAGGGATGACCCAAACGGTTATGCCAAATTTCAAAAGAGACATTCAGTGGTAAAAGCTACTTTTGGATGTCCAACATTGCAGGATGTTGCTGGTAGTGTGTAGATGCCTTTGTCACAAGGTCCTTGCATCAGTGTCGCCCCTGACGTCAGATCCTTCACAAAAAAGTGAAAAGGGTGAAACTCAAGTACAAGATTATTTGTCTTGGTGAATTCATGGATAGAGATCAAGTTTTTATGAATTTCAGGGACACACAGAGTATTGGTTGGAACCACACTACGAGTAGGTAACTGAAATTTGATAGTGCCAACATGGAAAATTTTCAAACCTGATCCATCACCTATTATAACCTCATCGGTTCCATCATATTTGGAATGGATAGAAAGCTTAGACATGTCCGAGGTGATGTGGTGTGAGGCATCGAAATCAACCACCCAGGATTTTTCTGTAGTAGATCCAGTGGTAACACAATTAGCAGTTGGAGAAGGTGGAGTCCAGAACTTCCTGCATTGACGAGTTGTGTGTCCAGATGCTTAACATAATTGACAAACTACATTTGATCTATTGGAGGATTGATTTGTATTCTGTGATTGGGAAGACTGTTGATGAGGCCGTGAGTTATTGTTGGTTCTGTGGGATTTGCCTCAATGGGAGGAGAACGCAGGAGCCTTCTTTTGATGATAATTAGCAGTAACAATGGTGGTTTGCTGCAACATCTCAAGATGATGGAGATAGGCTTCATGACTAACAAGCAAGTCATGGAGCTCTTCAAACATGAGAGGATTTTCACGAGTGCGAAGGGAGCCTACAATATCATGAAATTTGAATCCCAAGCAATTGAGAATGTAAAGCGTGAGATCATCATTTGTGAGGGGTGAATCTACGAGTGCCACTTCATCAGCAGTTGAATTCACTTACTGGAGATAATCTGTAACGCTCTTGGAGCCACGACTCAAGGAAGTGAGTGTGCCCTTGAGTTGCATGACCCTCGTTCGAGAACGATTTGCATAGAGACGGGTCAGTTTGAGCCAAGCTTCTCTTGAAGTGCTTGATGTAGCAATTAAAGGCATGATGCTTTCAGAAAGTGAAGTAAAAATTCCATTGAGAAGAAGTTTATCTTGGCAAATCCAGTGGCTGCGGGCAACAATGGCCTCAGCAGTGGGGTTACTCTCGAGCATAGGACACGGGTTGGAACCATTGATGAAACCCTGAAGATCATACCCAATGACAAGACTCTCAAGTTGAGCACGCCATGTAGGGAAATTAGAGGAGGCCAGCTTGTATGGAAGCTGAGCAATGGCGTTGATTGAAATGATATTAGGTTCGGAAGGATGAATAGAACTGGTGGAGTTGGTGACAGAGGGAGGTGTCTGAGTCATAGCAGAAGAAATAGAGGATCAACTCGATTAGGAGGAAAAAGCTCTTGATACCATATAAGATAATTGAAAACACATTGGTGTTGTATTGTATCAAAAAACATATTTCAAAATATTACAAGAGAGCCTGTTTATATGCAGCTAGTTGTCTACATAAATGGAAGGAGCAATTAAGTTGCTTGTTGTACAGAATATTACACTAGCTTGAATTTAGGAAGTAAACAGAATTAACTACATGAGATGTGCTTGACTGAATCAAGGAAGCTTGACATGCATGATTTCTGTGATCATCTATTACTTAGGACGTATGAGAGAGAGAGAGAGAGAGAGAGAGAGAAAACTTGAATAGTTGGAGTAAATTTTTTGGAAACATGGTGAGATAAGGGAATGAAATAGCTGGTGAGAAGAAAAAGAGAGGGAAACGAGGCTTCATGGGTTCCTTGCACAACGTTGCACAACTTGTTTTTCCATTGGATAACATCCTTCAATCTAGGTGTACATCGGATTGGAAGAGGGACAGAGGTAGATAATGATGCTCCTGTAGTGAGCAAGACAGTTGGCCAAGGAGGAACGAGTTTTGTTAGGGACTAAATTGATTGGGTCAAACCCTCTAGAAACCTATCACTAAAGGAAGAGATAAAACCAAGAGATAAGGCAGGAAATAGATATGGCAAATAAGTTGGCTCAGACTCCTAAAAGGAAAATATATCACAAGTCAAGTTAGACTCTATCACTCCAAGGAAAGAATCTCTATATAAGGAGTAGCTCCTCCACAAATCTGGGAAGCTCTCTCCAGGCATTCTCCACCAACTCTCCTGAGACTGAATTATCTCATTGTATTAAATGATATGTGAGGTCATAAGATATTGTAAAATTATCACCTGCTATATTGAATTTTGCCTCCAACAACCAGTGGATGTAGTCTTTTATGCTGAACCACGTAAATTCATGTGTCTCCCTTTATTTATTTTTATTTGCTTATTTATTACTTATTTCATAGATGAACGCGAAGAGCACCGTATCGAAGCCCAAGTCACCAACGTAGGTATGGGATGGCTCTTTTTTTCCTTTCCAGTCTGTTGTGCAATTTTTGACATTAACAGTTGGCGCCGTCTGTGGGATCGACTTTTTCTCTATACCGGAATTGGGAGAAGGATATTCTCCGACTCATGGGATCATCTACAAATGTTCAGATTCCTTGGTTCGTGAGATCATCTAAAAAAAAATAATATAAAGAGATATATATTTATTATATGCTGCCTGCCACACCCTTGCACGATGTGAATTCTACACTCACGAGAACGTCTTCAAAAAAACAAAATAGATAAGAATCTCCTCAACTTTGTTATTTTTCTTTTTGTTTACAAACTAACACTACAACGAATAAATATATATATTATACGTGGAGGAAGAACGCAAGAAACGGATGCAGTACACACGTGCAACATGCACTACGCATATGCCACGCAGATGAGGCACACTGTCGAAGGACCACCAAACCAGGCGTCCGTGACCTGACCAGCCCATCGTCGACCACCACCTTGCTCGCCGGCGTTGTCTGCCATCGACGAGGTGGTTCCCGACCCCCTGGAACTCCTCGTTATGCACCTCTCCGTTCTTGCCCGTGCGCATCAAAGGAGACCACTCGACAGCAACAAAACCAACTCAACCACCACCTAGATCGTCGAATTTTTCTATCGCCAGCGTGAATACCCTCTGCCACTTGACCTGACAATGTATCATGTCGCCGGTTTGGTGGTCTCCAGCCACATCGAAAGCCTAAACACCATAAAATGTATGCCAGCAAGTAATGTGCACGGCCTAGTGCACCTACGCGGCCCCCTGCAAGGATCACTATGAATGGCAGGCATGCTGCCCGTGTAACACCTCAGAGCCACTGTGGTGCCACCTCGATGCCACCATCACCTCGCCAAGGTCCTTCCAAGCCCCTCCATGCTCAGCTCCTCCCAGAACCGCCACTTTATGTGGTGGACAGTCACTATACGTGGCTAACCGCCACTATACACGGGTAGATACGCCTTGTTATGCCCCTCACCACCACCACAAGGCCACCATGAGCACTTCCAAGACCACACCTAGCTATCCAAACTCCCAAACAGTCACTGTACGTGGGTTAGCCGCTACGTACGACCCTTCCGGCGTCATCAACCGTGAGGGTAAGCGAACAACGCACGGGTCAATCTCGTCGATGGTATAACTCTATCCCTCATTATTTATGTTAGATGTTAATTAGTTGATTAGGTTGTAGAATGTGTTGTTAGTATTGCAGAGTTTGCTGTATTGTGATGTGCTGTGTATGTGAAGTGTTGGGCGTATTTGTGTAGTGAGCTGTGAAGTGTTGGGCGTAGTTGGAAAGTGTGCTGTGAAGTGTTGTGGACTGTGCTGTGTAGTGTGGTTGTGGAGTATGTGTGGTAATGGTGGTGTGGCGTTGTGTGGAACGGAAAGAGTACACGTAGAGTGTACTCTTTGTGGTGTAGCGTGTGTAAAAGGAGTACATGTGGAGTGTACTCCATATGGTGGAGTGATGCGCTATTTGGCGGGTATGCCATAATGGTGATGTGGCGTAGCGTGTGTGAAGGGAGTACACATGGAGTGTACTCCATGAGGTGCAGCGACACACTGTGTGGCGTATCGCATAAATAAGGATGGTTGTGTGGTTGATGGGCGTAGAGCGTGGTGAGTAGTGTCGGGAACTGTGTAACAATGTCCCGAGGTAGTTGTGACGTGGCTTGTAGTATGAGGTGACAGGTGTCACCGTTTTTGACTTATGGTTGGGAGTATGTGTGAAGTAACAGAACAAGTGTAAGAGTGCGCAGCGGAAGCATTAATGGGGCCGTTAAGCAAGAAGTTGTGCTTGTGATGTGTTAGGAGTTGGCGTAGAAATGACGTAGAGCGATATCAAGTGACATGACACGGTCACGGTGTAGCTTGGGAGTAGTCTCGAGCTATATGACGTGACGTAAGGCGTAGTTGTGAACGGAGTTTTGTCATGCTAAGTGTTGGGATGAACTGTTAAAAGGAACGAGTAGCATGAAGAGTCATGCTAGCTGGATTAAGAGAAGGTTGGTATCGGAGTATGGTGCTTGTCTACAGAAGTAGGTGATCAACGTGTTATATGTTGATCTTAGGTGATAAAGGGGTAAGGTATATGTGTAAACTGGTGAGACATATGTACCAAACAGATTCACTATATGTAATGGGTAATCTGTCCTAAGCATAGTTACACGGTGCTTAAGCCTCAGAGTTGGCTTAAAACCGTGTGGCTTGTATGGATGAGAATGAAGATTTAGTGTGAGTTAAGGTGCATGAAGATGGTGACGGGTGTATTGTCTAGGATTGGGATGCGTGACTCCGTCGGTCGGAATCATGCGTCGGTATGTGGTCAACAAGAAGAGTAAGATGAAGGTCTTAGTGTCTTAATCCTAAGGTGAATCATGAGTTCACTTCAGTGGATGGGCATTCAAGGTAAGACCTTGAGTTTAGAAGAGGTAGTGACCGTAGGTGTTCCCCGAAGGCTTTAACATAGTAAAGGGACACGTAAGAGCATATGATAGAATGAGAGTGTTCCAAGTGAAGTGTAGCTCTATTTCTAGTTTAAGTTGCTTATGCATTAGATAGAGAATGACGTCAAGGTTATGTGTATGCATGTAGGTTGCCATCTGACATGCATATGAATGGACTGCATGATATGCAAGTAGCATGGAGTCCATGTAAGTATTACGTTCATGCCCTTCTAGAGTTTTCTAAGATACAATAAATGAAAACGAAATGCTTTCCCTTTACAATACTTTATGAAAGAAAATGCTAAATATTCAAAGGTATAAATATGTACGGCCTCTCCTCGGTATCCCCTTTTTACACACCAAAAAGTATTAATTGTACGCATGTGAATGGATGATTATACGATGTATTTATTGTATGTATTTTCTAATAAAAGAAAAGAAATGTCGAGGCCTATGCCTCAAGCTTTAAACTGATATTTTGATTGACACGAAGAAAGTGTTTTAAAAATGGTCCCTACGAACCGATGTTAAAATGCCCCTATGAACTGATGTTTTATGGATGCCCGGAAGATGATGTTAAGTCCATGCTTTTAAATGACGTTTTTTCATGAATGAACTGTTAAATGAAAAGGACTGAATGAAAGGAAATGACTGAAATGAAAGGACTGAACTGGAATGAAAGGAATGAACGTTTAATGTATAAAAATATGTAACGGCCACATGAATGAATGAAAAGGGTACCAATGAATGGGCAGATTGCAATGCTGGGTAAGTAGTACTGGTACTGCACCCAGTGCTGCCCCTGACTGAAAAGGGATTCCCAACCCGTGGCCACGGGTGGAGTCCGGGTCCTCTAACCCCAACACACGGGGCGTAATAGTGTGTACCGGCCAATGAAAGTGATAAGAAAGAATGTATGAACGCATGAATGAATCAAATTCTTGAAGAAATGAAGGTACTGACGGGAGAAACGTTTTACGAAAAGAAAGTCCCTTTTAAAAGAAAAATCTTGTCTAGTGATGTTTTTAAAGGAACGCACGTATGCATGTATACATGTGCGTATAGTATATATAGAATGATGAATGCATGAATGAAAACCTATGTTATTATATTTTAACTGTATGAAGTAATGCTTACGAGTTATCGACTCATTTTAGTTTTTATGCATGCCCCTCTCCCCACAGGAACTGAATGAAGTACGCGTCAAGATGGACACGGCCCATGGGGAAGAGCACGAAAGTCTAGGTATGAGTGTTTAAATATATAAGAGGCCTTTTATTATTAAAATTAATGTTTACCGCTGTAAACCTATTTTATTGCCAAAGTACTTTTTTATTTTATAATATAGAGTCTTGCACCTTAGGTATGGAAGCAAAAAGTTTTAAATAGAACGGTAATTCCTGTCGTCCTTTCTAAAATCATTTTATAAAAAGTCCCACCACAAGGACGAGCGTTACAGCCCACCACCTCAGTGTGTGGCACGGCCTAGGTCCGGTGTCCCAGCCAACCGATCAGACAAAGCATATATGGGATCTTCTCGCCATTTCCCTGATATAGAAAATCGAGAGATGAAGAAGTTGTTCCTCCCCAACGGAAGCTCCTCGCCAACGGTTCTCGCCACAGGATGCTGCTCACCAGTTACGCACCACAGAGACTGTTCCTCGCCAGTTGCTGAACACCACATGGAGTGTTCCTTAGTAAGCGGACAACCTGTAGTAGCAAGCAGAGGCCACCTACGGTAGTTTCTACTGCCATTAGGCTTCCTTCTACGTGTTTCCTCGCCACAATAGGTTTACTCGCCAGGGACTTCAGTCCATGCATGGTTTGCTCATCAGGAGGCGCTACTCGCCAATTGCTTAACAACGGGATACTCTTCGCTAGTTATGCACTGCATAGAGCCTTCTTTGCCAGTTACGCACCACACAAAGTGCCCCTCGCCATACACAGTATTTTCTATGCCATTCACATGAATTTTACTCAGCGATAGTCCAAAAAAAAAAAGAAGAAGAAGGAAGAAAGAAAGAAAGTCGAGCTAGTTGACTCGAAATTGAACTCACCAAAGATGAAGAATTCTCATTGCTGCAAAAGCGCTCAAGGATAAACAATTTCCCCATGCAAAAACATTCAGCAGTAAATGATCTCAATCGGGACAAATTACTCTGACCGTTCGGTATCACGGGCATCCCATGTCCTCATCATTGCCAAAGCATGGTGGCCAACGGATGCCGCCCATATGTCACCAGCCTTCACCAATCAAGCGAGATGGACTAGGTTTTGAAACTCCAAACTTGTGATTTGGATTATTTAACCTAACATGTTTGTTTTTGTTAGTACGATCGATCTCTAGCTCTCGCCGTAGACTACAGTTGCGCTTTATCTCCCACCTTAAAGGGTTATGCGGTCGAGGCACTCTCCCGCTACACCCATCGCCAGAGTTACGCGGTCGAGCACTGTCCCGCTACACCCAACGCCAGAGTTACGTGGTTGAGACACTCTCCCACTACACTAGTATCGTCAGTGGTCGAGGCATTCTCCCTTTACACCCATTGCCAGAGTTACGCGTTCGAGGGCATCTCCCGCTACACTCGCATCGCCAGGGCTATGCGATCAAGGCAGTCTCCCACTACACCCATCGCCAGAGTTACGCGGTCGAGGGCATCTCCTGCTACACTCGCATCGCCAGGGTTAAACAATCGAGGTACTCTCTCGCTACACTCACATCCAAGTGTCTCCACTCGCTACAACTGCCACCAGAGGGTTACCTTCGGGAACAAGCCTCCAAGCTCTATAATCGCCTTGCGCGGGTGTTTTTTAGGAACGAGTCGACAGGCTCGGCAACCGCCTAAGATGGATCTAGGGGGTCGACAGGCACCCTGACCACTTAAACGCTGGTTACTACAAACAAACTCTTACAACCACTTCAAAACGAAAAAACACTAACAAAAAATACAACACGGGGCAAAATCCACTGAGGTCACCAAAAACCCCAAAACAATCATTGAGCACAGAAATATACGCACTTTACTAATGATAAACATTCACATACAATCACTACGCAAACGTTCTTACAAACAAGCTTCACAAAGGCCCATCCTCGAAGGTCCTTACTACAAATTTTACAATTTCTTGAGGATTAATCATGGAGATCTCCATTGCATAACAGTGAAAAACTACTCCACGGTTGACTTGAAGATTCTCAAGGCCTTCTTGTTAAACAAGTTGACCTTAAGAATCAAGGGCATCTGTTAGGGACTAAATTGATTGGGTCAAATCCTCTAAAACCTATCACTAAAGGAAGAGATAAAACCAAGAGATAAGGCAGGAAAGAGATAAGGCAAAGAAGTTGGCTCAAACTATTAAAATGAAAGGTATCACAAATCAAGTTAGATTTTATCACTCCAAGGAAATAACCTCTATATAAGGAGCAGCTCCTCCACAAATTTGGGAAGCTCTCTCCAGGTACTCTCCACCAACTCTCCTGAGACTAAATTATCTTATTGTATTGAACGATATGTGAGGTCATAAGACATTGTAAAATCATCACCTGTTATAGTGGATTTTGCCCCAACAACCTGTGAACGTAAGCTTTTATGCCGAACCACGTAAATTCATGTGTCTCTCTTTATTTATTTTTATTTGCTTATTTATTATTTATTTCATGAATGAATATGAAGAGCACTGTATCGAAGCCTGAGTTACCAACGTGGATCGGGAATGACTCTTTCTTCCTTTTTGATTTGTTGTACAATTTTTGGTATTAACAAGTTCATTCGTTGAGGTTGGTCCTTTTGGCCTGCCACTATGAATGTAAGACACTTGTCGCGCCTAGCTATGGTTGGTTTGAGGTGGTCATGTGCGAAAGTGGTGGAGTCTGTGACCATTTCTATCTTGCATGAGTTCTTGCGAAACGATGTCATATTGGTAAAATGAAACTCACCAGCATATCTGTGTGGGTATCTTGTACGTTCCGGCCGATAACTAGATTTCTTGAATTATGAAGTTTTTTCCACTACATTCACTGTTACTCACACAAGCACCCGAATAATTGCATTTGAGCTGTATGAGAGGATATTAATGCTGAAAAAATTATTACCAAAATTAGAGAGACAGCAAAAGGAGGTCGTAAAGTTAGGTATTTTATATAATTTATTTAATCTGTTGCCATTAAATTCTCTCTGTTATGGACCCCATAAAGGTTGAAGTTGAGGAATGTCGCTTGATCCATCAACAATCATCAAGACTGTCGTGAGAGAGGGGGGAAGAAATTTTTCTGATTGGATAAACTGTCCTTTGGTAACGATTATAAAAGATAACAAACAGAAGGGTCAATCATTCACATCATTTTTCTTTTTATAAGCACTCAATCAATCACTTGAAAATACATTATTGTGTTTAATTAACTCCCTCTTGAAAGTGATGGAAAACTTGGACGGAGGTTGCTTGTAATTTCCTTGCCAGATTAGAGGCAATCCGACGACAGCTAGCACAAGTACTGTGAGAGGGCTATCTTAATTACTGTTTTAACACTGAAAATTTTTTCTAATAAGTTACTATTTATCACTTCACGCTTTATATTCTATAAAAAATATCTTCATATCTTATGAAAAATACTTTTATACCCTATGAAAAAGTTATAAGTATAGAATGTAAAAATAAATAGTGATTGATGAATAGCATTCCTCTTTAACATAACCTACAAATTTGATACAAGTTAAATTGAAAATTAATGATAAGTTGACAATTTCTTTACTATTTTTATACAACTTAATAATAAAATTATAATAAATGATTTCTAATAATTTAATACTATGTTAATTAAAAAAAAAAGATGAGAAATATGTTAAAAACTCAACTCAACAAAAAGGAGTAATGCTACTCATTATTTCAACTTTCATCATCTTCCTCTCATCATCTTATGATGTGTCATTAGGTGATTAGAGATTATTTATTATATTTCACTTATAAATGTAATGTCACATCATGAAATGATGAGATGATGATAAATATATTTTTTCAACAAAAAATAGCGAGTATGAATTAGATGATTTATAACATTGTTAGGTGATCCCCATCCTTTCCTCGTGGGAATGATCACGTACACGTCCGAGTGCCTATCCGAATAAGGGGGCCCGGCGGCCCGCAATCCTTCCACTTGTGCCTTCACCCAAATCATTTGCAATTCAATCACAGGAAATTACAATATCCCACCTCAGTTGACAAAACTTCATAAATAACGCACTCCCCAAACTTTCTACCAATATAAGATTCAATTGAAGAGCTAACATGCCATTTCCAATTCCACCACAAGAAGAACAGATGCACTACAAACCATTCACTCCTTTTTTTAAAAATAAATAACAGAAAGGAAAAAGAAAATAGGTTACTTATCCTTAAGTTTTGTACACATAAAAAGGGAAATTGAGAAAAAAAATTAAATTCGGCCACATATGGATATTCACAAGATGAGATGAGACGAAATGAAAAAATTTGTGAATAATATTGAAATGATTTGACAAAAAATCATATTTTACAAGATTTTAAGAAATGAGAGAGAAAAAATTAAATAAAAATATTATAAAGTTTAATATTGTTATAATATTAATTTTAATATTAATCTCGTTTTAAAATTTATAAAATTTAAATTATTTTTTATATTTTGTTTGTAAGTTTGGAAAAATCATAATAAATAGTTAATAATTAAATAAAAAATTTGAAAATTTATAATTAAAAAAATTTATATTTAAATGATATTAAAATTAGTCAACAAACAGCTTAAAGTATGAAATAGAAGAGAAAGTAAAGAAGAAAAAAGAAAAATAGTACGAAGAACGTAAAGAAAAATATTTGAAAAAATATTAGAGAAAAAAGCAGAAGAAAACGACAGGTGGGAAAGAGTAGTCTAGAAATTTAGTGCATGTGCAGAGACTGTATAGGCGGGGATGGGGGGATACGTGAGATAGGCGCCAAAGCAAGTAGCACGGGAATAGTATACGATATCTGGTAACAATAAATATGCTTTTTACTCAGTTAATTGGTATTTATATTTATTTATTATTAACGGCGATATTTTCAATTCACACGTGGGCTGGTTCTATATAGTATACAGTTTCGTTGCTATACGGACGGCTCAGTACATGGCATAGATTTCCATACATATACAGGTTCAAAATGTTTGGATTGAAATTAATTGATTTTCTTTTAAGAAAATTAAGAAAAAAAATATTTCTTATAAGTTACTATTTATCATTCTATACTTCATATTTCATAAAAAATATTCATATATCTTATGAAAAATATCTCTACATCCTATAAAAAATTATAAGTATGGAGTATGTGATTTAAACAGTGATTGATTTGTAACAAAACTCATTAAAAAATGAGTAATGCTATATACAGTCGTAGAATGCGCAAACGCCGTGTAGTCACTTTGAAAAAAAGTGGGATCTATAATTAAAACATTAATTTCTTTTCATAAGGGTCTCATATTTATTTACTTTTTTCAAAGTGACTGCACGGTGCTTGTACACTCACGACTACAAGTATCATTTCTTTTAAAAAATTATGCATGAGTACTGTTTAAATCATTTTCTTCTTTCATAAATCTTTAATTATCCGGTCAAACTATAGAGAGATGCACACATCGTTTAAAACCTACAGTATTGAATACTATCTTTATAGAATGTTTGAGTAGAGTAGTTAACCATTAATGATGTATTTATATCTTTCGCTTAAGGAAAATATTTAGTATATAAAAAGATTTATAAGAAATTACCTTACAAATTGCGTGGTAATTAGATTGTATATATTTATTTTTCCTAACTCCTCTTTTTAATTAAATAAACGAGCTTATAACTCGAACAATAGTATAATTTTATAACTCTAAATAGTTTATTATATATAATCACCTTTTTAATTATTAAAAAAATTATATATTAAATATATATAAAATAGAACATGAATATATAAAAGAGTTTACTTTATCAATAAATATTTCATAATCAATTTATAATATTAAAAATATAATATATATATATATATATATATAATTGTTCAATTTAAAACAATGTAAAATAGATTATATTAGTATGATACAGAGAAAACATATGCTCCACCTTTTCAATTTCACGACACTTTTTAGTTTTTAAAGAAAAGTTGGAAGGAAGTTCCAAAAAAAAAAAAATCCTATGGAACTGGAAATTTAAAGATCTAATTTATGGAAACGATATTCTGAATAAAAGAACAACCCCAAATTGATCTGAACGGAAAATCATTAAAAATAAGAAGGAAATAGAGATAATGACAGAGAGATGGCTCTACCGTAGAGGCTTCACGAAGCCTTCAAGGGGACCGCAGAGAGGATCACGTCGCCCGCACAGTATCCGCATTCAAAGAGAAAGGCGTTCTTAGCGTCCCCAAGTTCATCATCGTTGGCAATAACTATTAACCTCATCTCTAAATGTCCCATTTGGTCCTGGTATCTATTTCACTCTCTCTCTCTCTTAGACAGTTGAGTCGCTTTCAGATCCACAAATTACTTCACTTCCACCATCAGTTTTGAGCAAGACCCGCTTCTTATATTTGCGGTTTTTGAGTTTAAACTTGCATTCGAAGAGACCCACTTCTTATTTTTGGCGATTTTTGTAGCCTAAGCTTGCTTCAATACATACCCACTCTAGGATTAAGATTTCAAGCCAGATCTGTTGGTGCTTTCTAGTGTTTTTCTTGTTGAGCATCGCGAGTAATTGTATCGGTTCTCATAGCAGATGTTTTGTAATAGATTATGTAGTTGCGGCTTAGATCTTAGCCTATATCTCATCTAATATGGATTTGAGATTGAAATCCGGGGTATCCATATGAAGAGACTCTTGCTTTTCACGGTGTTTGGGTTTGTTTCGTTCGACTTGGATTGGTGAAGACGCGAGGAAATAAATTGGTGGGTCCTTCTTTGGAGGCGAGTTCAGTTTAAAGTTTCGGGGTAAAACATGTTTTGGAGGGACCGTGAGAGGGACAACAAAGAGCAAAACGGTAGACCGCCTTCTGTTATCTTCTTTCATCGCTGTTCTGTAACGCCATGCTGGACTCACCGCTTGGATAACTCGTTTGAACAAAGACCAAGTTCGGAGTTGAAACTTGAACCCTCTAACTCACCGCTTGACTTTTCATCTCTCTTTTATCTCTTTTCACCGTTTGACGTTTCAAATCACCTTCTTTTTTCACTTGCTGCAAGTCTCTCTTTTGCACCATTTCATTCTCGAATTTATGATATGATGCGAAGTCAACAATTGAAAACTTGACTTTTATATAATTAAATAGATTGGTTTGAATCTAAATTAGAAATATAAATACTGATATTTAAGCCAATTCGGGCTAATGCCCCGGTTTTGTGATGGTAGATATACTGAAAGATATATGGAGAACTTAATTCATTGTCGTATTTGGTCCACGTGTTATCACTTCGTTTAGTTATACAGTTTAGGTAAACTGAAATAATATATTTTTGTTGAAAATTAAATAAAATATTATTTTTTAATATAATTTTTATTTAAAAATTTTAAAAAATTAAATTATTTATTATATTTATATGAAAATTTTAAAAAATTATAATAATAAGATGGTTTTGTTTATCCAATCTCTGCCCCACCTCCCCACCGTTCGGGTGCACGTAGCATTTTTTGCCGACGTGGTAATGTTGTGAAATATAAATAGCATTTCAATAAATCTTCACAATCCTTCTCACAATTCATATATTTTTTTTTCTTTTATAAAATATTTATTATATAAATAATGAATAAATAATTTGAAATAATTTTAAAAAAATAAACTCAAAAATAATTTAAAAAAATATTAAAAATTTAAAAACATGTGGTGTGTGGAGTGTGGTGGAGGTTGTGTAGCAAAACTCAGTATTTATTAAATTAAAAAATCTTCACAACCTCCTCACACTCTACACTCTATATTTTTTTTAATTTTTATTATTTTTTCTTTTATTAAATATTTATTATATAAATAATGAATAGAAAATTTGAATTAATTTAAAAAGAATAAACTCAAAAAACATTTAAATAAAATATTAAAAAATTTAAAAATTTAAAATAATGTAGAGTGTGGAGTGTATTGGAAGTTGGGAACAAAATCCTTATTAAATAGACGGCGATTATTAAACGACAGAGCCCCGATTAATCGGCTAGGAAAAATCCACTGCAAACCAATCATCGGGCCCCAATTTAAATTCACGAGCCAAACTCGTCACGTGTTAGAACACACGTGTCAGGATCACTATTTTTCGGGTACAAAAATGCTGTACTTCCACCGACAGGTGGTAATCGAATACGCCAATACGGTAGTGTGCGAGTTAAGGACCCACGCACGTGGTAGGGCACCGGACCAGCCGGTCGCCCAACCGGACATATCGGTAACTCGACCACCTGCTGACAGAAGTGTCTTCTTTTAAAGAAACAAAAGAAAAGGAACGGTGAATATCTCAGAGAAGCATAGAACCACTCCTGCACTGCGCACACAAATTAATCTCTTTTTCAGTCTCTTTCTTTCTCTCTGCCTTTTGCTGTGTTTGAAAGGTTTTTTTGTCTTTGTTTTTGTTTTTGCTTTGCCTCTGTTTCTAGAGTTCATGTGAGGAAGGAGGGTGTAGGTGGGTGAAGAAAGTGGATATTGGCTTTGGATTTGAGGTGGGCTTCTTGCTTTTGAAATCTTGTTTTTGCGTCTAATATGGAGAGAGATTTCTTGGGTTTGAGCTCAAAAGAACCATTGGCCGTGGTAAAGGAGGAGATTATCAGTGATGGGTGCAAAGACCCTGGTATGTTCTTGTTATATACTTCGGATTTTTTTATTTGGAGTCTCGAATATTTTGCCATAATTTACTTGTATCTATTTAATTGGCTCTAATTGGTAAATTTGTGTGCATGGCTTGTAATACTCAAATACTAGAGAAAAATTTCCTAGAATGGTTTTCAAGGCTGATGCATTTTTATAGAAAAAATCTGCTCATCCAGCTTCCTGTAAGTTTTGTCAAAGAGAAGGAAAAGCAGTTTGTAGATACCTAGCAGGAAGACCCTTGTAACGCTTTTGTTTGTGACTTCAGTATTTCCAGTCTATCTCTGCAATCCGGAAAAAAGAAAAAGAAAAAAGAAAACAGAGGGAGGGGGCCCCCCGGGGGGGGGGGGGGGGGTATGTTAGGGGAGAGAGAACGAGAGAGAATGAAGAAATCTCTCCCTTTGATGTTGTCCTATGATTTTTCTTTGTACTTTTCATACTTGCTTTTCACAAATCTGTTTTATTATAAAGGGGAAGAAGGTAAATACTGCATCAAGTCGAAAATTGCTGAAAAGTTTCTGAGGATCTGTACTGTTTACTGGATGGTGCAGGTGTACAATGGCAATTCTCAAACAAGGTCTCTGCCCTTTCTCATTTGATGTCTTTCAAGATTGCTCAAGAAGATAAGACCAAAAAGATTGTCTCAGATCCTCTCATATCATCTGGATTTATGAATATCTCCACTGCAGATGCTTTTGATACCAGTAAAAAGCGATCCATGGGTGAAATCCAGGTTTGGTATTATTCCATTTCTTATTGAATATATTTGTTTGCATTTAGGGACCGTTTGAGCATTAAATGGCAATAAAACCGTTTTGCTTAATTTGTGCATGAATAACATTTTAGACAAGTTTAATTGGTTTACTCTGTATTTGAACAGAGTCTTTCTTATGGAGTAGAGGGGTCCTTTTTAAAAACTAAAATGTTATGAAATTTTCTGTTGGGATCTTGGAGTACCGATGTTTAGGATGAAAGTCCATAAGCCTGTGGCTTGAATTTTTTGCTTTCTATTGCCGTACTTAAGAAAATGGAGATTTCAAGTTCTGTTAAAGCACCCGCTTGGTTGGTTATCAGCTTGATATCGTTTCCTGAGTCTCGACTGATCTTGTTTCCCTTCCCTACGTTGGTTTCTTGCTTTTACTATATAGAAGTCGTTCAATCACGATAGGCAAGGTGGCACTCATTTTTCCCTGACTTCTTATCCTGTGCCACATGATCTGCATTCTGTGCACCGTCCTCATGATGTGAAGATGTTTTCTGTTTCAAACCAAGCAATTTCAGTTTCAGTTGGAAACCCTTTCTTCAAGAATCATTTTGCTACTGGTCAGAATTTGGTTGGCACCACTGTGAAGCAACCATTACTTGGAGGGATTCCAGTTACAGCTCCTCATACAATTATTCCCACTATTTCTTGCCTTGCTGGGACAGCTGAACCATGGTAATTTTTGTTGTTGTAGTTTTTATCACATTTTCTCTTACAACTTAATATTTCTGTTGTATTGAATGTCTTACATGGGATATTGCCTGTAGGACTGGTGTCAAGGCTTCTGGGTCTCCTGCTCAATTGACCCTCTTTTATGCAGGTGCCGTGCATGTCTATGATGACATAACCCCTGAGAAGGTATTCTCTCTCTTTCCTTCACACGCATGTACATTCTTAGAACACAAACACACCATAAACTTGTGGTGGTTGTCAAGTTCCTATTTCGTCATAGGTGAGCTTAAATTCGGCCATCTTTTCCAGGCTCAGGCTATAATGCTTCTGGCTGGGAATGTGTCTTCTGTTGCTCTTAACAATGCCCATCCAAAAGCTCAAGTTCAGGCACCTACCTCAAAATTGGCAGCTGGTGATGTTCCTTTGAATCAGCCCATAAGCACACAGCCTTGCTCTGGTCTTTCAAGCCCTATATCTGTCTCTTCACATACTGGCGCCCAGTCAGGAAGTGGGTCTACTAGCAATGATGAATTGATGGCAGCTAAAGCCAATGGAGTTCCAAATACTATTAGTAAAGTGGAGCCTCAGAAAATATCTAATGTTGTGGGATCTGTTGCTGTAACCCCTATGTTTCCATCTGGTAAGGGTTTGCCATGAAAGGGTGATGTAAATAAAACTCTGAAATGAAGAACTCAATTATTCTGTAACCTTTCTTGAACCATACCTAAAGTATATTGAATGTATTCATGATATGTTTTAATTGCTTTCTCATTTAATTGCCGTGTACAATTCTTAACTTGTTCTTAAAAAAGGGAAGGAAAACATTATAGCAAAGGAAGCTTCAATTTTCAGCATGCATCACTTAACTGAATCCTGAAGTTGTCAGTCTGTGTGTCCGATCATGAAGATGATTACTAATAATTAGATTTACTATCTCACGTCACTTCATAAGAATGACATTCAATATTCTGTGCAGCTGTTCCACAGGCACGAAAAGCATCCTTGGCTCGATTTTTGGAGAAGCGCAAGGAAAGGTCAGTCACTTTACAAGATGTGTTAGCCTTTTCTGGTCTACCAGAACCCTTGAAACATTTCGATAGTAATCTACAAGGCCGTTCTTAATGCAAGTTAGGACCTATGATTGTTTGAGTTTGCCATCTACCTTTTTGCATGTGGAAGAGGCCATGTTCAAACCTTATTTTGAGGTCCTATATTGAATTGTGTATGGCTTATAATTCTTCAGAGCATAAATTCAGCGGGCAGCTCAAAACTTCTTACTTGCATCTAGCAAACTTGATTATATATTCAGTAGTCAGAAATTCTGATTCTTTTCCTGCAGTTTGAGCATTAACTAGCCTTTGTTGACGCATGCAGGGCCATGAATGCAGCGCCATACAACCACATCATGAAGTCTTCTGAGTGCACCACCCAAGAATGCGATGGTGCAAATTTTGCAAGTCCTTCTCCAGGCTCTCTCAGCCAGCAAGGACAGTAACCCATGATGTATGAGGCCAAATTAGGAAGGGATTATTGCAGATTTATGTAATAAGTTGAATGCGTAAGCAGATGGATTTCAGAGAACTCTAGACCTGACTCTGTTTAATTTCGAAACTTAACCAAGTTTCGATATATAGTTGGTGTAGGGTTTTTCCCCTTATTATTTCGAATGCAGTCGGATCCTTCGTTTCCGAGATGACATTAATTTAGTACGATATGCAACTGTTATAAGTATTGGTACTTTATGGAAATAATTGCCAGTCTTAAGATTGTATTTACTGTTTGTTCCATTGTTCATTTTTCTTCTTCGCTCATTTTCCTGCTATTTAATGATTTTTTTTTTACCATTGAAATCTCTCAAGTGTTTGGTTGAGTTCTTTGGAAAATGTTCTCCAGTTCTTGTTTAAACTCGAGAGCCTGAATTAGAAAGAAATAAATATATAAAATAGATATTACAATATGTTTTACTAGCGTAAATTTTTTGGATGGTATCAAATATGCATAAAGTATTTGTAAGTTTACTTTAAGGAAAAATTTATTTTTTTCTAATCATCTTTTTATTATTATCTCATGATGTGTTATTAAATGATGAGTTCATAAATAAAATATAATAAATAATCTTTAATCATCTAATGTCACATCATTAGACGATAAGAAGATTATGAAAATTAAGATGATAAGCAACATTTATCATGTAGTCTCGATTTTTTTACAACTTTTTATAGTCCCCATAATTATATAAAAGATATACAAAAATGCTCTTTATTTAAAAATAATTATATAAAAAATTGTAAAAAAGATTCTATACCTATCATTTTTCATCTGAAATACATGTTTCATAATAGAGTAATGCTAGATACAAGCCTCAAATAGACAAACTCCATACAAGCCTTTTATAAAACAATGGGTCCCACTAATAAATAATTTTTTTTATATTTTTTTAAGTTGGAGTCTACTTTTTTACAAGGGCTTGTAAGAAATTTGTCTATTTGAGACTTGTACAAATCATTTCACTTCATAATATATGGATAAAAAAATATTATCTTCTATACAAACATTGATCAGTATATATATAATCCCCATAATTAATGAGATGAAAACCTATCCCTTCAGTAATCAATGGTTGGGAATGTAAATGAGAAGAGGTGAAACGTCATCTTATTCAAACTGTCATTATTTACTTCATATTGCCGATTGCGTGTAAATAAATTCAAAGACTAATGAGATTTAAAAAAATGGCAGACATGGATGAAAGGAAGAATCTCAAATTGTGGAGTCTATCCATACACACAACACAACATTCACGTGCTCACAGTACGACACGACATGACAACAACTAACGAGTGGCTGCCCCTCCCTACCACATTAATGGTTCTTATCAATCCCTCCCACCAGAGGTTGGATGCTATTCCTTTGTTTGTTTCTTGGGAAAACAATATAAAAGAAAGAAAGAAAATATTCCTGTATCTAGCTGTGCCCACTTGCACATTTACCGCAACTTAGAATAGAAGTAAAGCCAAACATATCTAATCCAACGTTTTTGTAATGGAAAGTTTGTGACGAATACCGTGTGGGTCCCAGCTGTAGCTCTTTCAAGCTTGCAACCACTTAGAGAAGACCATTTCTTTTCAGGTGACGTAAGGCTTGTCACCACCATTAGGGTCACTTTCGAGGCCTAGGTTATGAAAATAGGGAACGTATATAAACACTAACCACATCTTTTCCTCGCGTGGCGAAATACTTTGTAGAGGTCTACTGACTCCTTTTAAATGAGAGTCATTGGGCTTGATCGGACTCTTTGACACACTCACTCAGAGATCCCTCATGGGCTTGTTATACAAGCCAATAAGAGGGAAAAGCTCCTTTACAATTTTACCGTCAATTATGTGCGTTTTCTGACGATTGAGTTTTGTATTTGATTACGTTCTTCCAGATCCCTCAGCATTGATGGTGTCAGGGGGATCCTTCTACCCACGTCGCATCGTACAATACATGCTACTGGATTCGTGCACGTCTTGCTAGCTTCGTGGGGCGCGTGCATTTTCACGACTTTGGGACGCTAACCATCGTTGGGGTCTATTTAAATCCCCTTATCGTCGTTGGAGCCCACTTTTCTCTCTCCTCCTTTTTCAGAGTCCTTTGTGCCTCCTTCCTTTCTCTTCAAATTTCTCTCCACGTGTATTCTGCCTTCCTTTCTTCCATCTTTCCATTCACATGGCTCCAAAGAACCCTTCACGTCTTGCTCCTAAAAACCCTAGCCCTGCCAAGCCTTCTGGTTCCTCGCAGACTCTCGGGGGCCTAGACCTTCTTGAGGTCCGAACTGAGTCACAAAGATTTGACGAGTTCTCGTGGCGGTCCGTGGTGACTCCCGGTGAGTTGGGAGTCGCTGAAGTCGAACTACAAGGTGCCTGACATCGTTGAGTTTGAGGTGCCGTCCCCCAACGAAGGCACCGTAGATTCTGAAGGGTACGCGACGACACGTCAAAGGTGGCTGCATACCCTAGCATGTTTTCCAGTGGCCTTAGGCTGCCTTTTTGCTGTCCAGTTCATGATGTGCTGGACTACCTGCGTTTGGCTCTTGCCTAACTCTACCTAAATGTGTGGAGGATCTTGGTACCATGTTGCGTCATCTGGTGGCAAGCGCTGGAGGAGGCAGGTTTCGAATACCCTGATCTCACCACTCGCGAGTTCCTCTTTACCCACAATCTTCTGAAGCAAAGTGGCAACACATGTAGTTTTCGGTCCATTAAGGCATTGGCTCATTTAAATCCGCAGTATAACAGGGTAAAAGGGTGGAGTCGGCGCTTCTTTTTCTTGATCGGCAAAGGGGGAGTTCCCGGTCGGGCAGGTCAACCAGCGCGATTAACCAGTTCGCGCCATCTGGGGGGTCGTGGGCGATGACAAGTGCTTCAAACCGTCGACGACTTCTGAGGAGGTGAGCCGTA
The DNA here is from genome assembly GCA_961763995.1 of Juglans cinerea. Lineage (NCBI taxonomy): Eukaryota > Viridiplantae > Streptophyta > Magnoliopsida > Fagales > Juglandaceae > Juglans > Juglans cinerea. The sequence continues at coordinate 29,139,622 of CAUIVZ010000003.1, forward strand.
TTGAAACTATTCATGCCTGGGTGAAAGCACATCCTAACGTTATTTTTCTTGAGGCCATGTTGGATGAGGGCAGCCTTCGACGATATTTGCCTCCTCCGGCCAACATGCAGGCAACCATCCCTCAGGCCTGTTGGTGGAGGGGAAATGGAAGAAGCCCAGGAGGGAGTCTCCTGCCAAAGGCGACTCTGACGAAACACCTATCCCCCCTCCGGGGCAAACTTCTATCACGGTGCTAGTTTAGCGGCCAAAGCCATCGTCGAAGAGGGTAGAGGAGACCATATTATCTCATCACGCTGCGCCTTCTTCTCCTTTCCTAAGAAGGGTGGGCGGCTCTGATTCTCTTTGGAAAGTTCGGGCTAATCCTCCGATGGCCGGTCTAACACAACCCGGGGGGACTCTTCCAACTACTTCAGAAGTTTCTTCTCCGACCCCGCCAGACAATGTGGGGATTGTGGAACTCTTGCCCGGAGAGGAGTTGCTCTCCTTGTGATTTTAAGGGGTCCTTTTGGACCGTCCTATTCGGCAGTCCCAGATAGTGCTCCCATCCCCTGACATTGACCTCAAAAGGGTTTCCTCACCCTTATCTGAAGAGTGTTCTGCTGGGGGCGATGATTTTCTTGATCTAGTTTCTATCCTAGAGTCTCCCATCGCTTATTCTCCGAATGTCGAGATTGTCTCGATCGAGCCCAGTTTAGAGGGTGATGGAGGTGACAACGTTGTGTCCGGGAGGGAAATAACAAGGGTTGTGTCATGGCTGAGGGGGTTCTGGCTGATGCATTCGAGACTGAGGTCACAACGGTGTTAGTGGAGGTTAACGAAGCTTCGGCTGTTGCTGCCGATGCCGGGGCTCCACTGCCCTTCACTAACACCATCTCGGACTTGTTCCGCAAAAGTTAGAGCTAGGGTCAGAGTTGGCGAGGGTAGTGAGATCCCGACCACTTTGGTGGACATTGGCACTTATTTGTCCTTTACTGGCACCATCTCGGCCTTGGTGTCGAGGAGGGGATGAAAGTGGCGAGGGAGATTGAGGGAGCCCTCTTTGGTCCTGGTACCGATGCTTTGGCGGCTGGCGAGGCTCCAAAAATTTCCATGGGCCCAAGGGTCGAAGAGATTCTTGAACGTGCCGTGGAAGGTGAATGTGAGGGTGAAGGTCGGGGAGGTCCATCCTCGACGGAGTTCATGGTGGGTGTTGAGGCATCGGGGGGTGATGACATCGTGATCGAGAACTCTTTTGAGAAGAGGGGGATTCTGCTCCAAGGCCAGTGGTAGGCGGGGCCCGTCCTGACCCTTCCTAGGAAATGGCTAGGAGGCTCAAGGAGTTCTTTTCCGGGGTTAGCTATCAACTCGTTACATTTTCTTTCAAGTTTTCTTGGTGCATTTTCCTTTGACACTAACTTGAAACTTTCATGGCAAGGCATAGAGCGGTTGGCAGCCTTCATTGTGGATGGATGGGAGGGGCTGGAAGGTGAGAACCAGGCGCTCCGATATTTGGCGTGGTTGACCTTGCACCATGTCAAGGAAGAAAGGGAGAACAAAGAGGAGTTAGAGGAAACCCTCATCAAGGTGCAGTTCAGCTGGCGATGGAGGCTAACAAGGATACTCCAGCTTCGTCAACGCAAGGCCTAACTTAAGTTTGACTAGGAGAGGTCCCGGAAGGAGGCCGGTTTGCACCGTCTTGAAGTGGTGCTTACTAAGGAGGAGAGGGACAACCTTCAGGAGTCGTTCGATCACCAGCAGGAGGAGCTGGAGCGGCTGCAAGCTGACAACTCGAAGTTGGTCAAACAACACAATTCTGATGCCCAGTTATACAAATGGTTAAAAGGGAAGTTCGAGGAGGCCTCCAAGTCTATGCAGTAAAAAAGAGACTCTCTCAAGGCCAAATCTAAGAGAGTGAAGGACTTGGAGGCCAAGAATGCTCTGGCCAGTGCTGGGATTCTAGCGAGAAGAGCCGGGCTGCAAGGTTGGAGACCTGGCTTGCTGAGACCGCTCACGAGGCCACCATTCGGGACTTGCGCTCTTGCCTTGATAGCGCCAAAACCGCCCTTCCCCGACTGCGCAAGGAGTTGTCACACGTCCGTTTAGTCCGCAACGACGCCTGGAATTGTGGCTACTTGGAGGGTTTGGAGAGAATGAGAGACCACGTGCTCCTGAACCCCCGGAGCAATTTGAGGGCATTGAAAGTGCAACACCTCCGTCCAGACCCAACGGTGTTGAAGTGAGGTGCCTCGATAGGGAAGGAGCTGAAGCCGAGCGCACTCTCAGACCACCCTGCTAGTGACAACCCCGTAAACTGAATACTTTCCCCCTTGTATTGATGTATTTTCATTCTTCCCTGTTTGTGCTTGTACTATGTGATGACATTAATGGAATTCCCAGTACATTCTTTACTTTCTTCTTGCATTCTTCTCTCCTTTTTTTTTTTTTTCCCTTTTAGGTTTTCATTCGGGTGCTTTGGGAGTGTATCAAGTGAGGGGTGCGGGGGCGATGCCACTTGTGTTATGAACAACCGTAAGTATGGCTTATTCATTATCACAATCGTAAGCCTGGATTGTCTGGGCTTGTTGCCGTCGTATTGGGGGTGGGACTGGACCCAGTCCCGCCTGTTGACATCACAACGAAGGTAAGTGTTGGGTCAGGCTGGTGCTAATCTCAGTCTTTGTCTTGGCGAAGGTTGGGGTAAGTTGTCAGGCAGTTGAGAGGCTAGACCCACTCTATGTCGCTGGAGGGATAAGATGGCCTTAAGGCACATCTCGCCCTTTAGGGTCCCGCGGGGAGGTAACTCATCTCTTTGGTATCTTGCGGGGAGGTAAGTGTTGGACATTTGAGCAGTCGGTCCGCTCTTCACCATGATGGGGGCAGGGTAAGTTGTCGGGCAGCAGAGAGGCTGGACCTGCTCTCCCATGTGAGGGAGGTTGGGCTGCCTGCCCACCTACTAACCCTCAAGGGGAGGTAAGTTGTCAGACAGTTTGGAACTAGACTCGCACCCACCCGTTGACATCACAGGGAAGGTAAGTGTTGGGTCAGGTTGGTGCTAATTCTACTCTTTGTCGTGAAGAATATCGGGGTAAGTTGCTGGGCAGCCGAGGGGCTGGACCCACTTTCTGCCATTGGAGGGATAAGATGGCCTTAAGGCACATCTTACCTTTTAGGGCCTGCGGGTAGGGGTGATACTTGCATGGTGCTGGGCGGGGTGGATCCTTCTTAGCACCCCTCCCCGCACCATGCGGGGTATGGGTTTTCAACCCCGCCCACGGTGCTTGGGGGTGGGATCGAAACTGTACCCCACCCTGCCCCCTTCCCAAGCCATGATCCATTGGGTCTAAAAAGTTTTTTTTGGTCTAAAAAATTTTTTTGGATTCAAATTATAATATAATTTAAATTATATTAAAATTTATAAAGACAAAAGAATTTAAACTCATTAGAGTTGTATTTTATATTACCTTGACCTCCTATATAAAGGTTGGCCTAAGAGGCCAAGGCAATCCAGTAACTTGAATACAATTTCAAGTTTTCAACAAATTATATATATATATATATCTATATACAATATATTTATTTAATAAATATTTATATAAAAAGATATTTAAATTTAATATTTTATATTAGAGGAGGTGGAGCGGGGGGCGGGGGGCGGGGCAAGGCATCGTTGGGGTCTGCCTGCCCCCCACCCCGCATGAGCAGTGCGGGGTAGCCTGCCCACCCATGCTCTGGCGGGGCAAACGGGGCGAGACCCCTGCTGCCCATCCCTACCTGGGCAGCTGAGGTTGTGGCTGGCTCGCTCTTCGCCGCGAGAGGGATAAAGTAGCCTTTAGGCTCAACTCACCTCTTTGGTGCCTCGCGGGGAGGTAAGTAGTCGGCGATGGAGATTACGTTGTTGGACTAAGGAGTCGAGATAAGCGAGACATATTTTATTCCTAAAAGGCCATACTTTCATTAATAGAGTATACATCGTTGACATGGAAATGTAAATTACAAGTCATAAACTCTTTTAGCAAGAAAACTTCCGCAGGTGATCAATGTTCTAGAGGTGTGGCAACTAGTTCCCTTGGGAGTCTCGGAGCTAGTAGGAGCCTAGGCGGTTGTTGGCGGTGACCACATAGGGGCTTTCCCATCGAGGACCCAACTTTCCTTCGTCTCGGGTAGTTGTTACCGCCTGTTTTAGTATGATATCCCCGATCTTGAATGCCCTTGGGCGTACCCATTTGTTGAAACATTGTTCCACTCTCCTCTTGTTAATGGTTGTCCTTACTTCTGCTTCAAGTTTGACCTACTCCAGCATGTCAAGCTATTCTTCTAATCGTTCGTTGTTGAAGTTGTGCTCAAAGTGTTGCACCCAGTAGGTAGGGATCCCGACCTAGTTCGGTGGCATCGCCTCATGATCGTAAGTGAGAGTGAATGGGGTTTCTCCCGTCGGGGTCCTCACTGTGATCCAGTATGCCCATAAAACTCTGGGAAGTTCCTCCACCCAGGTGCCCTTTCTGTCGCTCAGTTTCTTTTTGAGTATTCCCATCAATGTCTTGTTGGTTGCCTCCACCTGCCCATTGGATTGAGGATGTTCTGGAGACGAGTAGCGGAATTTGATCCCTAGTGCCTCCCATTATCTGATATGATGATACAGAAAATGCCAAATCTACAGATGACTGTTTTCCACAAGAAGCATGTGAGGTTGATTGCCGTGATTGTTGCCAATGCCTTGGCCTCTACTCACTTGGTGAAGTAGTCCACTGCTACTACTACAAATCTTACTCCTCCTTTGTCCGGGGAGAGGTGGCCTACCAGGTCAATTCCCCACTGGACGAAGGGCCATGACAAGGTGATTGAAGTCAGTTCTTTTTATGGGCAATGGGGTACTTTGGAGTATTCTTGACATTTCCTACACTTCCGCACGTACTCCTCTGCATCTTGGAGGGCGTGAGGCTAATAGTATCCCACCCTCATTACTTTGCCTGCCAGCACCATTCCCCCGAAGTGGTTGCCACAGATTCTCTTGTGTACTTTTGCTAGCATGTATTAGGATTTTTTGAATGAGACGCATCTCAAGAGAGGTGTGGAGTATCCTCTTCTATACAGGATCCCCTCGAGCAGAGTGTAACACGCTACTTTGTTCCTGATCTTACTAGCTTCCCATTTGTTGTTGGGTAGTTCGTTGGCATCTATGTACTTATATCCAACGCCCATTCTGGAGCTCCCGGTTTTACTTCTACCACTTCAATTCCCACGACGGGTATCTCGACAGTTCTGATCATCGTTCGTTCTGGCAAGGGAGAATCTTCTTGCTTGGACGCCGCTCGAGCTAATTTATTTGCCTTTTAATTCTCGACTCTCAGCACTTATTGGATCTAAAATTATCTGAAGTGGGTGCGCTCGGCCTCTATCAGTGTTAAATACTTCTTCAATTTTTCGCTCTTCACAACAAACTCCCCTTGTACTTGATTGACCACTACCTAAGAGTCGGCTCGCACCTCTATTTCTCTGGCGCCTAAAGACCTGGCGATCACCAGACCAGAGAATAGTGCCTCGTACTCTACCTTATTGTTCATGGTTTTGAATGCTAACTTAATAGCATAATTATGCTCTTCACCCTCGTTTCATGGGAGGTGCATGTTCAACCCATTTTAGGAAGTTGGCAAATTCTGCCACAAAATCTGTCAACACTTGCCTTTAACAGAATTTTTTAGTGCGTACTCGATGTTGAACTCGCTTAGCTCCACGAGCCAGTTCATAAGGCAGCCTGAGGCATCTGGTCTTTGTAGGATCTTCTTTAGGGGGGGTCTCGGTGAGGACCCTTACTAGATGAGCCTAGAAATACAGGCGGAGTCTTTGGGTGGTCACCACTAAGGTGAAGGTGAGCTTCTCTATGCATGGGTATCTAATCTCTACTCCTCGATAAGCCCGGTTGGTGTAGTACACGGGCTTTTAGACCATACCTTCATCTCGTACCAAGGCCGAGGAAGCCGCCTGCAGGGAGACTGATAGGTACAAGACCAAAGTTTTTCCACATCTAGGTTGGCTGAGCAGCAGAGGGCTGGTGAAATATTTCTTGAGAGCCTCAAACGCCTAGTCGCACTCGTCATCCCATGCTCACACCTTCCGCAATACCTTAAAAAATGGTAGATACTTGTCAGTGGATCTTGACACGAATCTATTAAGGACTACTACCCGTCCGGCGAGTTTCTGTACTTCATTTATACTTTGAGGAGGGGCCATGCGGAATATGACTTTTACTTTCTCCGGGTTAGCTTCTATCCCGTTCCGACACTATGAAACCCAAGAAATTCTTGGAGCTTACACTGAAGGCACACTTCACGGGGTTCAACTTCATTTGGTATTGCCTTAATACTGTAAAGGCTTCACGGAGGTCGTTTAGGTGTTGCTCGGGAGTTCCACTCTTGACCAGCAAATCGTCCACGTAGACCTCCATATTTCTCTCGATATAATTCTTGAACATGCGGTTGACTAGCCGCTGGTTGGTGGCCCCCGCAATTTTTAGCCCAAACGGCATGGTAGAGTAGCAGTATAATTCCTGATCGGTGATGAACAAACTCTTCTCCTCATCGACTAGGTTCATGCGGATTTGGTTGTACCCAGAGTAGGCATCCATAAAGCTGAGCAAGCAATCACTCGCCGTGGAGTTGACGATCAGGTCGATGTAGGGTAGCGAGAAGTTGTCTTTTGGGCAAGCTTTATTCAAGTTGGTGAAGTCAACACACATTCTCCACTTACCATTTTTCTTTTTCACCAACACCATGTTGCACAGGCAGTCTGGGTATTGGGCGTCTCGTATGAAGCATGCCGTGAGTAATTGAGCAACTTTTACAGCGATGGCGGTGTTCTTCTCAATGCTGAAGTTTCAGTGTTTCTGCCTTACTCTCTTAGCTTTTGGGTCCATGCTTAGGTGGTGTTGCATGATCTATGAGTCAATTACAAGCATGTCCTCGTGACTCTAGGCAAAGACATCCTAGTGTTTCCTGAGGAGCTGCTGCATGGTGCGCCTCATTTCAAGTGTCATCCCACAACCAATCCTGGTCGTGGCTTCCGGGTGGCTTGGGTTCAAGGGGATCAACTTCAGTGGCTCATTTGGCTCTACCTTCTTGAGCACCTGTTCATCTTGGATCTCTCCATATGTTGTGGTATGTTCAGACGGGGGCGGGAGAATGTGGTCGTTGCCTGGATTGTGGACCACATGCAGCCTGCCATCCCTTGGCTTCAATTCCAGCACGTAACATTTCCAAGCTAGGACCTGCTCTCCTCGAATTTCGCCCACTCCCTGAGAGGTCGAAAACTTCATTTTCAAGTGGTAGGTCAATATCACTGCCCTTAGATTGTTGAGGGTAGATCTGCCGATTATGGCATTGTATGACAAAAGAGCCTTTACCACCAAGAAGTCGACCATGACGGAAGCTGTACAAGGGGCACTGCCCACCAAGACAGAGAGTGTGATGGTTCTGACTGGCTGTACCATGTTCCCAGAGAATGGGAGCTGGTTCGAGTCGGGTGGTATCTATCCCTATCCAGGTAAAGGCTTCCCAGAAGAGTATGTTTGCAGAGTTGCCGTTGTCAATAAGGATCATCCTAGTGGTGAAATTGGTGACCAACAGAGTAAAAACCAGGGCGTCATCGTGTGGATAGAGGACCCTCTCCTCGCCTTCTTCTCCAAAGAAGATGATGGGGGCTGGTTCGCTTCTCCTGTACTTGGTGGGGCGGTATTATGCCGAATACACTTCTTGGTATCTTGCTTGCCTGGCGTGCGCCTTCCGACTGGATGAGGTCGCGCCCCGTCGGCGAATCCTTTCGTGATGGTCCTGATTTCCTCCAACGGTGGTCCTTCCTGATGTGGTGCGCAAAGGCAATCGTGCGGGGGTCCCCGTGCACCTTCCTTTTGCCTCGGGCTCCCTTCCCTCCTTGGCCTGTCGGCTCGTTCAACACTTCTTTCCTATGATCTCCTCCTCCACTCCTGCTCTGGTCTCTAAGAGGGAGGATACGTGGCCTTGGTTGCCCAGCTTGCTCTCTTTCTTCTTTTAAGGAAATGCAATCTTCTATGTTATGAGTGTTGGATTTATGGAAGGTGCAATAGCGGCAACTAGTGCTCTTATAGCCATCTTCTTGGGTGGCTTTCCGGTCATCTTTCTGGATGGTGAGCATCGTCCGGTCAAATTGAAACCTTAGGCCTCTCATAGGGGCTTCCTCCCTCCTGTTTTCATGTGGTCCTTTCTCTGGCTTCTCGCGAACTTTGCTCTTGGTTGGTGCCTTCTCTTTCTTGTCTGTCTATTTTAGTTCATTTTTCCTTAGTTCGGTTAGGGCTTTGAGTGTATCTTTGGAGTTGATAAAGTTGTCGGCTTGATCCACGAACTCCCGCAGAGTGGCGGGAGTTCTCCTTGCCAATTCTGCCATGAATTGGGATTGGGGCCATACTCATCCTAAAAGCGTTGCAAAAGTTATCTTCTCGTTTTGGTCATCTATAGTCATGTGCTCTTTGTTGAACTTGGATAGGTATGCTTTTAAACCTTCGTCTTCCGCCTGCTTGTTGGTAAGGAGATACGCCGCAGGGCGTCTTCTTCTTCTTCTCACCATAAATTGTGTAAGGAATAAACGAGCCAACTCCCTAAAGCTGTCTATGGACTTGGGTTCTAAGGACCCAAACCATACTCTAGTTGGTCCCTTCAGGATCAGTGAGAAAGCTCTTCAAGCCAATTCTCCTGAGAAACCATGCAGGGTCATATGGGCTCTTAAGATTTCCAGGTGATCGAGGGGGTCTCTGGCCGCGTCGTACATGTCCATGAAGGGAACTTGGAACTTCAGTGGTAGGGGTGCAACCATCACTTCAGTGGTAGGCCCGAGCTGGTGAGTAGTTGGTCCACTGACAATGACGTGTCCATATTTTTCGTCATCTCTTCGTATTTCTCTTTGAGGTTACATAGCTCATTTTGCATGTTTTTTCTTTCTTCCTCCGCGTCACCTCCCCCTTCTGGATCCTACGTGCTTGCTGCCACTTGGTCCTGCATCATTCTCTAGTCCGTTGGTAGCTACTCTGAGTGTCTCATTCTCTCTTTGGAGCGTCTCCACTTCGGTAGTTAGCTTCCTACCAGTTGTTCCATCGTGGTGAGCCCTACTGCCATGTTTGTTGACGTTGCTTCTTCTTGTCCACGGGTTGTCTGAGAACGGGTTGTAACGCCCCAATGGAAGGCCCAAACCATATGACCTATACTCCAAAAAAACTAGTCAATGATACAATTGGAGCCCCATTGAAACCTTATAAAGAGCAAGAATTTCTCATTCCCAAGCAATATGAGATCCCATATACCACCTACCTTTATCCTTATCATATGGGGTATCACACGGGTTGTCTCAGGCATACGAAGACACGTGAAGTCTATAGGAATCCCACAAACAGCGCCATTATTAACGTTGTGTTTCGTACACCTTTAGGCCGGGTTCCAACAACTCGAGTCTTGGGCCTTTCACCTGTACACTTAAGAAAACACATTGAGTGGGGGGCCTTGATGGAGGACGGGGAGTCTCCGATGCTTAAGTCAGTATATCTCTTTAGCGGAATCAGAGAAAGTTCTTCGTACTTGGGGGTCAGCTTTTATACTAGGTGTCTCTCCAATTAAAATGCCTCCCAAGTGCAAAAGGTGTGAGATTGTTTCTAGGCAGAGTCCCAAGGTTGAATTCACAGGGATTAAAGCTTTAAAGAACCGAATCGTGATGTTTTTGCAATCAAAGTGAGGATGTTCTTATTTGGTAAAAACTTGGAAAGAACGATGGTGAAAAAGGATTAAAGAATGAAAACAAGCCCTCGACTATTGAGTCTGGCTCAATATGCATAGAAGTGAAAATGATATGGTTTAATTCTATTTTTTCTCAATTAGAACACTGTATCTACTTTGCTGAATCTTTTCGGGTACTTTCAATAATGCCTAAACTTGGTGGTTTCAAGAATGACCTTAAAAAAATTTTAATGTCTAAGAAAACTTTTGTCAAACACCTAGGCTACGGGTTCCCTTTCACAGATTGGTTTCACAAGAAGGGTTTGGACTTCTTGATTTCCTTCAAACACTATTTCGATCAAGGAAAAAAATGTCTGGATAATGTATATAATTCATGCATGCATAATATAATTTCTGAAAAAACCTCCATCGAGTTAAAGAATTCACCATTGCACATTGTCTCCACAAATTGCTCATCTTAGGTTGTAAACCTTCATAGAAAAAACTAATTATTCTCCAGTTTTTATACCCAGGGTGGATGCCAGCATTAAGCAAATCCTTGAATCTCTCCCAACATTGGTAAAAAGTTTCTATATCTTTTTGAACAAAACTCATGATTTGTCTTTTTAATGCATTAGTTCTGTGCATAAGAACTTTTTTTTTTAAAAAAAAAACTCAGTTTGCATTTCCTGCCATGTCCCTATGGATCTAGGCCTTAAGGAGTTCAACCAAGTTTTGGCTTTGTCCCTTAATGAGAATGGAAACAACTTAAGTCTAATCACCTCTTCAGTGCAAGTTCTATCCATGAATGTTGAACACACTTCCTCAAATTCTTTGATATGCAAGTGTGGGTTCTCAGACTCCATTCCATGGAAATGAGGTATCAGGAGAATCATGCCAGGTTTGAAGTTGAAGTTGTTTGCATTTAAGGGTTGAATGATGCATGAGGGTGAACTAGTTCTAACAGGTTGAATCCCTAAGGGTTTTGTTATGATTACCCACTCTTATCTCATCTTGCTCTTCTTTAGCCATGGTATTAGATTCATAAGAAGATGAATAAAATGAAAGGGATTCACAATCTGAGTATGTCACAGACTCTGTTTTGACCAAACGAGATGTGTGGTCTCGATTCCAAACAGACATACAATAACCCAAATGACTTCACTAACAGACACCAGAGATGTGCAACAGAAAGTAAACAATTGCTAGCAGCAGGTAAGAAAGAAAGGAAATGACAAGAAGATAAAATAAGAAAGAAGGAAAGAAAAAAATAATAATGTAAAAGATAGAATCAGATGTCACTAGAGTGTGAAGAGGTTCACAACTCAATAACACATCCTCACAGCAGCATTTGGTTTTTCTATAAATTGCCTTTAATTCCCGACAATGGCGCCAAAAACTTGTCTCTCCAATTAAAATGCCTCCCAAGGGCAGAAGGTGTGAGATTATTTCTAGGGAGAGTCCCAAGGCCGAATTCATAGGGATTAAAGCTTTAAAGAACTGAATCGTGATGTTTTTGCAATCAAAGTGAGGATGTTCTTATTTGCTAAAAACTTGGGAAAGAATGATGGTGAAAAAGGATTAAAGAATGAAAACAAGCCCTCGACTATTGAGTCTGGCTCAGTATGCACAGAAGTGAAAATGATATGATTTAATTTTTTTTTTTCAATTGGAACAATGTATCTACTCTGCTGAATCTTTTAGGATACTTTCAATAATGCCTAAACTTGGCGGTTTCAAGAAAGACCTTAAAAAAAATTTTAATGTCTAAGAAAACTTTTGTCAAACACCTAGGCTGCGGGTTCCCTTTCACAGATTGGTTTCACAAGAAGGGTTAGGACTTCTCGATTTCCTTCAAACACTATTTCTGTCAAGAACAAAGTGTTTGAATAATGTATATAATTCATGCGTGCACAATAGAATTTCTGAAATAACCTCCATCGAATTAATACCAAACTGTCGTTAAGTGTGCTAACAAAAACCAGGATCTTACACAATCCAAGAATCCACTATGCCCTTCAGTCGACGATGGATTAGTAAGCAAACCCTGAAAGCAGCATCATACAACAGATGGTAGAAAACTCTATGGATACCACTAGCTAAACACGATAGAAAATCACAAACCCTAGAAAGCACAACCGATTCAAAGGATTCCCAAACCTAGGTCAGGAAATTACTCACCCATAGTATATTTGAAAGCAATGAAAACAAAAACAAAACATAACAGACTAGGTTGGGAGAATGGAAATAACAGTATAAAAATCTCCAAAATCTGCACTGAAAAACTTGTATAGTCTCCTTGCTCTTCGAATCCTCCCCTTCTCATCCTTGCCCTCGTACCTTTCCTCCACTTCCTCTCCCGAATATTCCATGAGTGGTTGGTTATCCCCTCCTGTTCCGTGTGGTTCATCACTGGAGGCTAGCATTGGAAAGGAAAATAGAAGAGAGAGAGAGAGAGAGAGAGAGAGAGAGAGACTTAGAATAATTTTGAGATGTGCTGTTGTGTCCTTAAGTGTGAATTGAACAATAGAATACTCTTTTCATTTTAGTCATGCTTCAACCTTTCTAACTTTTATTTTAATGTATTAAACAAGCATGTAACATGTTTTTAATAAAAAATTTCCTCAACTTTATGCTTATTTAATACATTATTATCACTCTATCACAAAGTTTCTGGGTGGGGACAACTCATACCTGGCCTCGGGGTTCATGTCACTTCAACCGTTCACTTAGTCAGAATCTTTTAATGCGGTGTGGCTCCTAGGGCGGTGTCATTAATGCGGCGTATAGTTCGGGGAGTGGCGCCATTAATGAAGCATGACTCCCTGACTTACTTTACCCTGTGGACATTCCTTGTTAAGCCCCTTCATGCATGTTGTCAGGAGATTGACTTGCCTGTGTAGGTTCCCAAGAGTTAGGTGTCATCGGGGGGTGTCATGGCGACAAGTCCCATATGCCCCTACCGCATGCTTTTCCCATGTGTGAGCTGAGTACTTTGTAGAGGCCCACTGACTCCTTTTAGAGTAGGGTCGTTGGGCTTGATCGGGCTCTCCGACTCACTCTTCCAGAGATCCCTCATGGGCTTGTTATACGGGCCAATCCCCTCCCTACATATATAACGTTGGTTTGCATTATCTATTAATAATATTTAATTATGCTATATTTTATTATTTATTGTCTTTTGATTTGTGAAGAATATCTGAAGAAAAAAAATAAGAATCCTCGTTCTAATATTATAATTGTGAGAAACTTATAGAGAAAACCTGCAGATCGGTCGGGCTTATTATTTGGAGATAACAGCCCACCAATCAGGTGGTGACACGTAGGCAGTTATATGGATGAATTGCTGAGCTGAATATCTTCAGATTTGAAGCGGTTCCTCTTTGGTTTGCATCCCCCATATTCGTCCCGAAATCCCTAGACATTTCACTACCTCCTCCCTCTGGTTTTCCTCCCCTTAGTGGCAACTTCGCACGTTCCTCTTTGGTTTGCTAAAGAAAAACGACCAAAAGTCCAGAAAAAGCAACATGAGTCTTGAAATCTATCAGATTCTTAAGTTCAAAGATGAGGGAACAAAAAAAGATCATATAAACTAAAATAGAGAAAAAATAAAATGAAATTCCATAGCTTACCAGGTAACTAAAACATCTCATTCCAAGAACCCTTGTGTTTCTGCACCAATTGTGAAGGGTTGTGCATGGGACTCACTTGCACAGAACTCCGACTCCCATCACACTCTAAGCCCAAACCCAATTCCAAACCCAACCCCAACCCCAACCCCAAACCTAACCCCAACCTATCGTCTTTCTCACCCATTTTCTCTCTAATTTCTCCCATCAAAACAACGTCCAAACTCTCTCTCTCTAACAAAACCCACCAAGCTGCTCTGTTTTCTTCCAACAAATAACAGGCGTAGCGTTTGGATTCTGAGAAAGCAAAACCGAAAAGAAGGGTAGGAAAATTACTGAAACTTTGGCAGGGTGGTGTGAAGTCCACAGCTTCTCTTTCTCGCTCTTTCTGCAGTTGCAGTGGGAATAATGGATGGGATTCAGCCATGAACAACCGTTAGTTGCTGACTCTGCTATGGTGGGCAACGGACCAGTTGCGATGGAGTGGGGTGGTGGAACTGCGCTTGTGTAGTGCGCAGCGAACTCGTGGGCCGAAATCGGGAGAAACCGAGTTGGGCAAAATGGCCAAAGAGGACACTGGTGGCAGTTGCCTCCAGACGTGGTGGTGGACTGCTGGTGGTGGAGGTCTCCTTGGCGTGGAAGCACACGGTCGCGAATTCTAAAGGAAACACAAATGCGTATGCTGAGTTGAATCTTTTGCCCCTTTCTATCCCATGCGCACGAGTCTACCGTGAGATTACAACATTTGCTGAGGTGTTAAGAGCTAAGTGGAGGGCTGTTATACAAGAGTTATCGGACCGACCGCTTAGAAGCGGATCTCAAACTTATATCCAAAATTATGGTTTAATCTATATAATCAATATATGTCTAACAATTTACGTAAATGTTACGCTCAACTACTTGTGTATAGCCTAGCTCGTTTGGATGGTTATAATATTTCAGTATATTTATAAATAATAGTGAAATAGTTTGAGTTAAGATATTTTATTTGGTTTTGAGAAAATCTGAATAAAAATATCATAAAGTTAAAAAACTGTATGAATATAACTTTTCTTTTGAAATCTGAAAAAGTAATATTATTTTTTATATTTTGTTTAGAAGTTTAGAAAATTTGTAATGATTAGTGAAATATTTAAAGATTTAAAATTGAAAGTGTTTTATATTTTAATGATATTTGAAAAGGAAATATCAGATGATATTTGAGAATTCTTATGAACCCTAAGGCTCAGTTTGGATACCAGAGCCATCTTAATCCATCTAATCTCATATCATCTCATCATTACAATTTTCATAAATTCTCACATAAAATACAATAAACAATTCAACTTTTTCAAATCTCAAAACAATAATAATATTGTAAAAAAATATTTTAACAATATTTTATTCAACTTTCAACTTTCATCTAAAACTATCTCATCTCATCTCACTATCTAAACCCCACCTAATAGAAGGGATAAGGCTGAATTTCAATGGAGAAAGGGCCCATCCAACGCAACTTAACAATACTTCTATTTGTGAAGCAAATTTGGGAAAAATAGCCTCAACTGACATTTGGTTCTCCTCAGGACCCCATTTGTGAGGACATTGCACAGATAAGAGTTTTAGATGGATGAAAGGAGTGGTATCAATTCATACTTCATAATGTAGTTTCCTGAAATCAATTGGATGAATATATACTTGACGTAAATCTTATGGTGACTTGCTTCATGATTATTTACTCGGCTAAAAGTACTTGTAGATAAGGAATACAGTCTCATCACAATAACTAGAGATTTCATATTGGAGCTATTGTTATGTCACACAACCATCGAAGAGGAGAAGAAAAGGGGACATGTGAAATGAAGAAGAAATGAGAAGAGAAGGGTTCGAGAGAAGTCTGAAGGTTGGACGGTGGGTCATGGGCCAAGAAGAAATAAAGGGCTTAATGCATGGGCTGGGTTATGTTTTTGTTGTTTTAGTTGGGTCAGTGTAAATGGGCCTGTGAGCCCGGTTAGCTGCAGTGTCTTTTATTTTAAGATAAGTGACAGTCAGTGATTTAAGAGTAGTTTCCTTTCTGTTATAGAGTAGTGTTATATCATTGTAAGTCCTTAGACGGATTGGTTATTGAAAAATGCTATGAAGATTCCTTTTATCTCTCTATAATTCTCTCTCTCTACCTATTCACTTTTAGAGGAGCCTACCCTCGAAGTTCAGGCATTCCATTTCATCCTACATTTCCTTCCATTGTTCATCACAAATAAAATAGAGTGTTACAAGTGGTCTCAAGAGAAATCGATCCAAAAGTGACCAGAAATTACAAATTGTTTCAAATGGATGAGGGCACTCGTTTGAATCAATTACAGGAGGGTCTTACTTCCCTCAAACAGTCTACTGATTCTCAACTAAAAAATCTAGAAACCAAAATGTTGGCTCTCAAGAGGTAGTCAAATTCAGTGATGCAACAGTTGGCCACTTTAGTACAGTTGCAACGGAAGAAAAATGGTGAATCATCCTCAGGAGACACTAATCAGAAATTGGTACACGTTGAGCAGGGTGGGGAACCTCCTCCACGGTAGGTAAGGCTCGATTTCCCATCTTTTAATGGTCATGATCCCAATGGGTGGTCTACAAAACAAACCACTTTTTCTCTTATTACAACACCTTACCCCAACATAAACTAAGGCTAGCCTCCTTCCACATGGAGGGCCAAGTTTTAATTTGGTTCCAAGACCTTGAAGAATCAGGGGTTCTAAGAGATTGAGAGAGCTTCACTAAGGCTTTATTGGTGAGGTTTGGGCCATCATCTTACGATGACCCCATGGAGGCCCTATCAAGGCTGAAATAGACAGGGTCTATTAAGGATTACAAGTCCAAGTTTGAGTCACTTTCTAATAGACTACGAGGGCTGTCTGAGGGGTATAAGCTAAGTTGTTTCCTTAGCTGGCTAAGAGATGAGATAAGATTACCTGTGAGGATGTTCCATCCAAATAATTTGTTGACTGCATACAGCCTTGCTAAGATACAGGAGGAGAATGTGAGCCTTAGCAAAAAAAAGTCATAGTAGCCGAGACTTGGGTATTTTAAGAACACCCACTGCACCACCTGCAAACACAAATAGTAACATCAGAATGGGTCCTAAGGCCATTGTGCCTGTGCAGAAAATTAAACCTCAGCAGATGCAAGAGAGGCGAGAAAAAATCCTTTGTTATTACTGTGATTCCAAGTAGAATCCTGGGCATAAGTGTCAACAGCCCAAACTATTCTTAATTGAAGAAGTTGAGGAGGAACAAGGAGAGGTGTTAGTAGCACAAGAAGTGGATGAAGGTGATGAGCTTGTAGATATGACCAGCCAAAAACCACAACCAGAAATTTCTCTTAATGCCCTATTGGGGTCATTAAACCCAAAAACCATGAGAATTAAGGGGAGGTTGGGAAACCAAGAGATTGTGGTGTTGATTGATACTGACAGCACACACAATTATCTAGACCCCTCAATAGTTAAAAAAGGTGGGCTGAAAGTTATTCATGAAGAAAAAGTTAGGGTGAGGTTGGCCAATGGCCAACTTGTGGGCTGTGAAGGCAAGTGTACAACAGTAAGAATTAAAATGCAAGGGAAGGTATTCACCACAGATTCCTATGTGCTAGTATTGGTAGGATGTGACATGGTCTTGGGAGTGCAGTGGCTAAGGGAGTTAGGGCCTATATTGTGGAATTTTAAAGAATTAACTATGCAATTTCAGCTTAAGGGCCAAACAGTTTGCTTGCAGGGTCTATCCCCTTCTAATTTCATTGAGGAGGGAAACCTTAATAAGCATCATAAGTTGGAAAGGAAGGGAGTATTGTTGCACTTGATTGAAACTGGTGAAGAAGAACTTAATGGTAAAATTCTTAAGGTTGTACAGCAGCTACTGGGGCAGTATTAAGAAGTTTTTGGTGAACCAAAAGGCCTACCCCTAACCCGAGAACATGACCATGCAATTACCCTTTTGCCAAACACAAAATCAGTATCAGTAAGACCATACCAATACCCATATTTTCAGAAAGACGAAATTGAGAAGATCGTTAAGGAATTCTTAAATTCAGGGGTGGTAAGACCTAGCACCAGTCCCTACTCATCTCTTGTGTTACTTGTGAGGAAGGCGGATGGGCTGTGGCGGATGTGTGTAGATTATCGGGCCTTAAATAGTGTAACGGTGAATGATAAGTTTCTCATTCCCGTAGTGGAAGAGCTGCTGGATGAGCTTAATGGGTCTAAGTTTTTCTCTAAGCTTGACCTACGCTCGAGTTATCACCAAATAAGGGTAAAGGCAAAGGATATTTATAAGATGGCCTTTAGAACACATGAGGGACACTACGAGTTCCTTGTGATGCCTTTTTGGTTGACTAACGCACACTCTACTTTTCAGAGTTTAATGAATGGAATTTTTAAGCCCTATTTGAGAAAATTTCTGCTTGTATTTTTTTATGATATTTTGGTGTACAGCAGCTCACTGTAGGAGCATATAGAGCACGTAAGAGTGACTCTAGAGGTTTTAAAAAAACACAACTTATTGAAAAAAATGTCCAAGTGTCGATTTCCCACAATGGAAGTAGCTTATTTGGGACATGTTATCTCGGCGGATGGGGTTAAAGCAAACCCAGATAAACTCAAGGCAGTAGAAGACTGGCCTTTTCCCACCTTACTCAAGTCTCTAAGGGGGTTCCTCGGCCTTACGGGCTATTATAAAAGATTTATTAAAGGCTATGGCAGCCTTGCAGCTTCTTTAACTCAATTATTGAAGAGAGATCAATTTGTTTGGAATGAGGAGGCAAGAGAGGCATTTCAAGAGTAAAAAGGGGCAGTGACATGACCCCCAGTACTTATTCTCCTAGATTTTTCACTTCCTTTTATTATAGAGTGTGATGCTTCGGGAAGTGCCATTAGGGTTGTTCTTATGCAGAAAAATAGACCAATAGCCTTTTACAACAAGGCTTTGAAAAGAAGGGTGTTGGCCGTATCTACTTATGAGAATGAGTTGTATACTCTAGTGATGGCAGTGCAAAAGTGAAGGCCTTACTTGCTGGGCCAGCCATTTGTGGTGAGGACAGATCACCAAAGTCTCAAATATTTGCTAGAGCAAAAGGTGGGCACACCCATGCAAGAGAAATGTGTGTCTAAGCTAATGGGTTACGACCTCTTGGTAGAGTAAAATAAGGGAAAGGACAATGCAATGGCTGATGCATTGTCAAGAAAAGCTGATGGGAAAAGTGGTAAGGAAGAGGTGACACTAGCTACTATTTCCTTGTCAACCTTGGATTGGGTGGAGGAAATCAAACGTGAGTATGGTGGAGACCCTAAGGCGCATGAATTACTGTTGAAATCTCAAAAGGGTGAGTTACCAACTATGTATTCATTGAGGAATGGGCTGTTATTCTATAAAAATAAGCTGATAATTTCTGAAGATATTTAGGCAAAGGTTGTTACACCTACTGCATGCTAGCCCTATAGGAGGTCACTCGGGGTATGACAAGACCTTGCACAGGGTTAGAAGGGACTTCCACTGGCAGGAGATAAAGGCTTATGTTAAACATCTTATTAGAGGTTGTGACACTTGTCAAAGTGTCAAGGCTGACCAATCTAAGCCTAATGGGTTGCTGCAACCCCTTCCCATTCCTTCCTAACCTTGGTTACAAATCACTATGGATTTTATTGATGGGCTACCATTATCACAGGGTCAGAATTGTGTGTGAGTTGTGGTGGACAGACTTACAAAATATGCTCATTTCATTCCCCTAGCTCACCCCTTTACTGCAAAAATAGTGACCACTTTATTCATCTAGAATATCCTAAAACTACATGGCATGCCCCAATCAATTGTCTCTGATAGGGACATCACATTTACTAGCTTATTCTGGCAAGAGTTATTTAAGCTACAAGGGGTAGAATTAGCCTTTAGTACTGCTTATCACCCCCAAACAGATGGGCAGTTAGAAGCAGTTAATAAAACCCTAGAAAATTATTTAAGGTGCTTTGCAGGGGATAGACCGAGGGATTGGGCACATTGGGTGCCTCTAGCAGAATTTTGGTACAATACCAATCAACACGCATCCACTCAAGTAACCCCTTTGAGGCTCTATACGGCTACCCCCTCTTAAACTAATGAATTACACGCCTGGGTTAGCCAAAACAGAAGCTGTGGAGTCCAATTTAAGATCTAGAGAATAGATGTTGCAATTATTGAAGCATAATTTGCAAAAAGAACAAGAAACGCATGAAGAAATATGCTGATTTGAAAAGGAAAGAACAGATCTTTGAGATAGGTTAATGGGTATACCTCCATTTGAAACCATACCAGCAGACTTCAGTAGCACGCCACCGCAACCTCAAGCTGTCTCCACAGTTTTATGGGCCGTTCCAGATCACTCACCGTGCCGGAGAGGTAGCCTATAAGCTACAGTTACCCCCCAGTTCATCCATTCACCCCGTTTTCCACATTTCCCAGCTGAAAAGGTAAGTGGGTCAACAGGTTGTGGCAATTCCAACTCTTCCACTAGTAGATCCGTGAAGGATCATCAAACCAGAGCCTGAGAGAGTGCTGGACAAAAGGGTGTGCAAAGTCAAAAATCCTCCTCAAGCAAAGATCTTGGTTCAATGGCATGGCATGAGTGAGGATGACGCAACGTGGGAACCATACGCAGAGGTCAAACTCGCCTTCCCTCACTTTGTGGGCAAGGTGATCTAAAGAAGGGGGCTTTGTCACATAGCCATCGAAGAGGAGAAGAAAAGGGGACATGCGAAATGAAGAAGAAATGAGAAGAGAAGGGCTCGAGAGAAGTCTGAAGGTTGGACCGTGGGCCAAGAAGAAATAAAGGGCTTGATGCATTGTTGATAACGTGCATGGGCTAGGTTATGTTTCGGTTGTTTTAGTTGGGTTAGTGTAAATGGGCCTGTGAGCCCAGTTAGTTGTAGTGTCTTAGCCTGTCTTTTATTTTAAGATAAGTGGCTGTCAGTGATTTAAGAGTAGTTTCTTTTCTGGTATGGAGTAATGCTATATCATTGTAAGTCCTCAAACGGATTGGTTAAAATGCTATGAAGATTCCTTTTGTCTCTCTATAATTCTCTCTCTCTACCTACTCACTTTCTGGAGGAGCCTACCCTCAAAGTTCAGGCATTCCCTTTCATCCTACATTTCCTTCCATTGTTCATCACAAATACATCAGAGTGTTACATGTTAGATGCACATACCCACCTCCTATCTTCAATCTTTCTCTAGAGAAAGCTAACTTTGCCTTTGCTAAAGCTTCCATAGGTGGTGGACTCGCATGGTGTTTTCAAGTCGAAACCCTAGAGGCCCCTATTGTAGGCTTTCAAGAAGAAAGGTAATCATCATGGCAATCTGTGGATCGAGCAAACTAAAGAGTTGTTGAGTTTCCACAGCTTTGGATGGCAAAAAGGGATCTTGTTTTGTCAAAACAGGTTGTTTTAGGTGAATGGATGTTGTGTTATTAGGAAAATGTTGGATTTGAGAATTGATGATAGGGACATGGTTTTTTTGAAACAGGAAGAAGCTAATAAGGGTTAAGTTAGCATCCAATCTCTTTGCCGAATGAATAAAAAGGGTTCCTGTCATGATTTCTTCCAATTTTTTATGTCCCAATATCTTTATATTTCATGTTGAAGTCCATATTACTCACTAGCAACATTTAATACTGCATGATTTACATATTACGTCTATCACTCTTCCACTTGCAAAAAGTATTTAGGTTACAAAATAGTAAAAAATATTCATTCATTGGTGATTCGATGGATATGCTTAGGGGTAAAAACCGATAGTGTCAGTTTGGTTTCGATCCAAAACCGATGAGCAACCAACAAGTTTCATACATGGTTAAAATCGGCCGAAACTGGCCGGTTAAGGGGGAGAAAATCAGCATGCTTGGTTTCGGCATGATGCCAGTCGATTTGTCGGCGTCACGTCGTCGGTGGTGTGATGAGAGATAGTATCGAGAGAGAGAGAGAGATTGATGGCGCTATCACTATGTGAGCTAGGAGAGAAAGAGAGATGCACGACAAAGTCGCAGACGGTGCTGCTTGGGAGAGTAGAGAGAGTCTGAGAAAAATATGAATCGGGAGAAGGAGGAGGAGGGTGGGGGTATTAAACTCTAAATCCAAATGATGCCGTTTCACTTAGGATATATATAATACAGCGGAATGAAGGAATACGCTACTGAAAATGAAGGAAATCAAGAGTATGCACAATTAAAGGCAGGCGGTAGAACCGACCATATGCATGGATGCAATGCAAAATAAGATAAACAAGGGAGTGAAAATAAACATATTCATAATCATAAATTTTATTACAAAATTTATGGCACAAAATAGAAGGTAGAGGTATTTTCTCTTGATAGTTGAGAAGGTTTAGAAGGCAGAGGCTTACAAAGTTCTCTGAGCTTGGTAATGAAACTTCTGCCTAAAAATGAAATAAGGTTCCCCTTTTATAGAATAATGAGTTCCTGTTTACAAAAGGTTCCGTGAGCACAGCTGTCAGTTACTGTGTAATCACGAGTAAAAGTAGGCCCGTGAGTGAACATCGTTAGTACTGTTTAACCACGGGTGTCATTATTGTGTCTGGCGGCGGATGCTGCTTTTGGCACAAAACGACAAATCTGTAAAGGAGACCGGTCAGTGGGTCTTCTTTGAACTCAAGTAGTGGTCTGGACAAAAGGAGCCTGTTAGTGGGTCTTCTTTTGTCTGTTTTTAGCAATTATTCTTCTTCTGAGTAGAACCCAGAGTTACCGAAGACATTGCTGTATGAAGCCTCTGATGCAGTGTCTGAATCTTCATCTTCAGATTTGCTTTGAGACTTTGATAGTGATTCTTTGAGTATGTTGATTAAATCCTTCTTTTTAAGTCCATCAAAGATGTCAATTTTCTTTTTAGACTTGGAGGATTTTGAGGATGAACTGTCCTTTACTCCCCCGGATTTTGTTGGAGAAGTAGGGGCCTGAATTAGAGGATATTCAGGAGTATTGGATGGTCCAGCCATGATCTTTGGAAATTCTGTTTTATTCTGCAGGTTGGGTGCAGTAGTTGGAAAGTCCTTGATCATTAAATCAACAATTTTTTCTGAATTGGCGAATTTATCCCACCATTTTGTGAAATAAACTCGTGTCATAACATCACCTTGTTTTTCATAATTCCATTTGAAGATCCACGGGAGGTGGTATCTTTGATAGAAATGTAAAGTGTGGTGAAATTTTTTGGAGTGTTGATCCAAAGTTGGACCAACGATATTAGCAAAATGTTGGTAAGCTTGAAAAAGCTGACCAGGAAGATTCTCGGGAATTAATCCATATTGATTCCACCATTGAAGGAACCATAAAGGAAAACTTCCTTTGAATTTTGAGTCAAATCTTATGAACCAAGAGTGGTCCATATTTGGGGTCTGAAAAAACATGAAGCGTTTCCAGGCATCAATATAATCAAAATAAGAAAAATCAGTGTCTGAAGAAGCGAGTCTTTTGGTGGTAGATGGGTTTGATCCTCATTCTGCCTGAGTAATGACTCGATGAATGTAGGCACTGTGAAAAATGAGTTTATTGGTGTCAACCTTGTCATAAATAGGTTTGATCACCAAGGAATTGGTATGAATGAGAATACTGGAATAAAACTGGAGATTCTTGGAGGAATCTTTTGGAATCCAGTGGAAAAGAGGAGGAAAATAAGAAGAAGAAATTTTGAACACATCTGTATATATCGTGCTATTGGGCTCGATATGGAACAGATAGGAGGAAAAATTCTTTTTCAAATATTCAGATTTTCCTTTTGGGAGGAAAAACTGAGAGGTAACAATATTTTTGTTTTTTGACTCAATTGCTTTCGCATATGGGTCAAAAGTAGTAGTAACCGCAGACGAGAAAGTCTGTGGCTGGACAGGTTTGCCAAGTGGCTGGAACCTGTTTGCAATATCAAGTGCTGTAGATACAACACCTGTAACAGTGGATGATCCAGACTCATTCTTGATGAGTTTTATACTGGGTATTGGTGGTGATGGATGAACCTTTTTCTCTTTTCCTTTCTTCTTGCTGGCCATGATGGGGTTTCTGCAAGAATTCACGGGTAAGAAAATCAGGGATGGAATTTTGCGTGCCTTTGATGTATTCAATATCAAAATCAAAAACACTTAAAATAGCTTGCCATCGTGCAAAAATATGTTTTGATGCAATGTTTTTAACATCTTTTTCTAAAACAAATTTAGCACTCATGCAGTCAATCCTGACCAAAAATTTTTGGTTTAAAAGGTCAGATTGAAATTTTGAAATACATAGTACTATAGCTAAGATTTCTTTCTTAATAGTACTATATTTTTCTTGTGCAGAATTCCAGGTTCCTGAATGGAAACGAACAATTTGTTCAGAAGAACCTGGTGAAACACATTGTTTCAGAATGCTACCATAACCAATGTCTGAGGCATCTGTTTGAACAATTTTAAATGAATCAGAAGTAGAGATACCAAGGCACGGAAGAGTCTTGACATGTGCTTTGATCTTGCTTACTAAATTTGTATGGATTTCTGTCCAAGGAGGAGGATTAGAAATGAGTCGTTTGAACAAAGGACAACATTGTTTCCTCATATCCTTGTAGAAGTCAGAGACATAATTGAGAGATCCTAAGAACCTCTGCAATTGTTTTTTATCCAAAATGACATCAGGAAATTTGTCAGCAAATTCGATGGCTCTTTGGATGGGCTTGATTTTGCCTTCAGAGATATCATAACCAAGGAATCTAATCTTGGTTTGAAATAATTTAATTTTTGTTGCTGAAACAACAAGACCATTGAATCTAATGATGTCAAGAAACGATTGCAAGTGTTTCCAATGTTCATCAATAGATTTAGAAAAAACAAGAACATCGTCTATATAGACAATGGTAAAAAGGGAGAACGAATTGAAAATATCGTTCATGATATTTTGAAATTCACTGGGAGCGTTTTTAAGGCCGAAAGGCATCACGTTCCACTCGAAATGACCAAATGGGGTTACAAAAGCAGTCTTATACCTATCTGACTCGGCTATTTGGATTTGCCAAAAACCGGACTTAAGGTCAAATTTGGAGAAGACCACAGCATCACTCAACCTATGAATTAAGTCATTCTTATTGGGAATAGGGTACCTAATCCACTCTAAGACTTTATTCAAGGGTTTGTAATTGATAACTAGACGAGGGGTTCCACGTTCTAGTTCAGCACTCTTCTGGACATAAAATGCAGGACAGGACCAAGGGGACTTGCTGTCTCTGATAATGCCTTTATTCAGAAGATCTTGTATCTCCTTTTTACAATACTCCAAAGTCTTTCTGTTCATTTGAACAGAGGTGGCTTTTGTTGGAATATTGGTTTCATTAAAATCTTTAATGTATGGGAGACAAACTATGTGTTTCTTCCTATACCAAAAAGCATTGGGTAAATCAGAACAAACATCCGTTATCAAACGTTTGTTAAAAACATCAATTTTTGAAAGTAAAATGGTAGAGGATAATTATTCAGAAATCTTTTTGTATTTGATTTCCTGTTGGAGGAAATTCAAATGTTTTTGTTTGGCTAAAAACAAAGATTTCTTGCTCTTATCCGTATCAATCTCAAAACAAGAAGCAAAATGAAATTTAACCTTTTGACCAAAAGGATCGGTAGTGATACCATCTTTCTCAGTCATAAAGGGATATAAAGAAGAAATAAAAGGAATTCCCAAAATCACTTTGTCAGACATGTTTTTGACTAAAACAGAGGGAATTCGAAAACAAATATTATCCTGGCAAACATGAGCATTATTGAGCTCATAATTAATGGTCATCTTTGAGCCATTTGCCGAGAATAATCTTTCGGTAGATTTTTTGAAATATTTGCTAGGAATGAGTCCTTCTTGAATGCAATTCAAGTCTGATCCGGAATCAATCATAGCAATAACAGAAAATTGAAAGTCATGAGCAACAATAATATTAACACGTGTAAACCATTTAGGAGGAATGGTATGACGAATTAAACAGATCTGGTTGTCGGCAGGAAGATTCTGTTGACTGGAACCAGCCTCGGTCTGCTCATTGTCAGAAGGAATATCCTGATCAAGTTGTTTATCAATCTTGATTAATAGAAATTCTTGTCTTAAAACTTCGTTCTCAGATCTGAGGTTGTTTATTTCAGATTTGAGATCTGCAATTTCTTTTTTGACAGAATTTATTTCAAATTGTAAATCAGAAACAGAAATATCCTTGGGTTTTTTCTTTTGAAATCTTTCCAAGGTTTCTTGAAAATTAATCCTTTGGTTGGAAGTTTCTGGATCTTGACGAACCATCATCTTCTTTAGCTTAAGAAGGTATTCTTCTTTGAGCTCAGGATTAGTAATTTGTGAAATCAAGGTTAACAAGAGGTTCTCTTGTTCTTCAGCCTTAGATAAGACATTGATTGTTTTATCTGGAGGCTTACAACAAGTAGAATTGCAATTGCAACCTAGTTTTAAATCAGAAGGATTAGGAGTTGCAGGTTCAGAGTGATATTCTGAATCACTAGAACTGTACTCAAGCATCTCTGATGATGAAGACGATTCTATTTCTAGGAGTCGAAATAGTTCCTCTTTATCATGGTGATTGATATCCATCTGGTTAATCTTGTTTTTAAAAGTCTTGGCCTTCTTGGGACATTTATCAGCAAAGTGCCCAGTCTTGCCACATAAAAAATATTTTCCTGTAGAAACATCCTTTGAATCCCTTTTTCTGGAAAATGGTTTGGAAAAGGGTTTCTTATGAGATTTTCTGTAAAATTCATCACGGGGTTTTCTCCTGAAACCACCATGAGGTTTGACAATTTTGTGCTTTCTTCTAGATGCAATACTAGGAAGACCGAATTGTTCACAAAATGTGCCCATTTCGTATTTGGCCTTCTTACTATTTCTCATCTGTTCTCGAAGCATTTTTTGATCATGACACATACTAATGCCGAGTTTCTTAACAATACTGAAAATATCACCATAAGTGTAACTTTCATAGTTAAGAAGCCCAGAGGCATCTGTAAGTTCTTCCTTGACTTTATAAGCAAATAGTCGAGGTAATCCATCAATAAATTTCTCCTTCCAGTAAGGCTTCTGGCTATCATCACGAAGCATTACTTTGGAAATAAAAACATCTTGGTACCATCTATAATCAGACATCTGATGACATCTTAGATTATTCAACTGGTCACTGATGCGACTAGTTATATCGGATGGTGTTCCAATAAAATGTTTTAAAATAGTATAAATTAAGGTATTAACACCATCAGGATGTGCCATCCCGACAGCTTCATCAAAAATGGGTGTTCCATCTTCTTTGCGTTTTACCGCATGTTGGATGGTTTCCCTTGTATCATTGGTGAGGTACTTATCCCACCAATTTCTCAAAACACCAGTAAAACCTTGAGTTAAAATCTTGACAATATCTTGTTGTCTAATGTTATTGTTGATATAAGCATTTGCAACCATAGACATCTTACTCATGGTATTAATGATTTCTTGTTCAGAGAAACCATCAATATTCCATTCGTAAACTTTGTCAGCAGAATAAGAAGATTGGTTTTGAAAAACTTTTTCTTCAAATTGTATATCAGGTGGAGTAGGCCTGGAATACCAATTCTTCGTCAGACTCATTGGTTTGGGTCATTTTGAAGAAAATCTGGCAATCTCCAAATCTTGAAAATTCTTTTGAATTAAATCAATATCCCTATCTTCAGAAGATTCATCGCTAGATGATTCTTCCGAATTCTCTGTAGAACCTACTTCATTACCTTTACTGTTAAGAGTACTGGTTGAAGGTTGGTCTTTCTTTAGATCAGCAAGCATTTGGTCTATTTTATCTAGAGTTTTGGCCTGTGTATTTTGAAAATCTATTTTAGACCGTTCTTCTGGTAAAATAATCAAAGGTTTTTCAGTCTTTTTCTTTGCTTGATCTTTAGAGATATTTACAGGATATTCGTTTTTGAAAACTGGACTTGAAGTGAATACAGGTTTTTCAACATTTTCTTCAATCCGATCTAGTTGTTCTCCGATCGTATGAAGAGCAAGATTCGTAAAATTATTTTGAAAAATAATCTTTTTTGCTTCTGTCAGAATCTTGTCCTTGTCCGGATCTTTTGAACTGGTTTGAGCAACTTTAAAAGGAGTAGCAGGTACATGAGTACTTTTAAAAGGAATTAAAACAGTCTCTAATGGAGGATGAGTGGCCTGAACCACTGTATTTCCATCTTCCTTGACAAAATCATTCTTAACAACATTTAAAGTATTTTTAGAAACATAAGTGTTCTCAGCAAAGTCAAGAAGAGAAATATGCCTTTGGAGCCTATTCATTTCTTCCTTCCATTTGCGTTTAACACGTTGTTTCTCTGGATCAGAAAACTTTGCAAGGTAGGCTTTACGCCTTTGCTTGTTTTATGGTGCAGCAAAATCTTTTAAAAGAGAAGATAAATCAATTTCAAAAGGTCTATTCAAGACATTTAAGCTGTGATGAATAGGTGCAGGTGCAATAGGGGCTTGCATATCTGAAGCTGTTGGAGACATAGAAGAGTTATCTTCTTTGTCTACTTCATCATTTATGTTTTGATCTTTGGAAGATCCAGCACCCTGTGCAGTATAAAAAGCAGAAGTAACCTGAGAGGAGGTGGATAATCCTTTTAGTTTCAAAGCAGGTTTAACAGGTTGAACTGTTCGTACAGAATCTTCAAGGAATTGGTTGAGTTTAGAATCATCCCTTGGATTGTTCTGAACAGTATCATTAAAACTAGATCTGGAACCAGCAAAAGAATTTCTTCTTCTACTAAGGGCTTTAGGTCTATTAAAAGAAATTTTAACAGTT
The DNA here is from genome assembly GCA_961763995.1 of Juglans cinerea. Lineage (NCBI taxonomy): Eukaryota > Viridiplantae > Streptophyta > Magnoliopsida > Fagales > Juglandaceae > Juglans > Juglans cinerea. The sequence continues at coordinate 29,167,791 of CAUIVZ010000003.1, forward strand.
CCATTCAAATATTGTTGGATGATATCAACATTAGCATCTGGAACAATATTTCTTGGAGGCTTTGGAATCTCTTCTTCCAAAATCCATTCATTAGGAAGGGTTATATCTTCCCAATAAACTCTTTTTGGAATATTTATATCAACATCTGAAGAACTACTCTGGATCAGAAGAGTATGTTTTCCAGAAGGTTTTACAATAGCTTTCGGATCTAAATTCGTTCTTAAAAGACGATAATAAACCCTGAAAATTAAAGCAAGAGGTTTACTTCCTTCAAGCATTTGATATCCTGAAGTCAGTATATTCAAAATTAAACATTTTAAAATATGCTTATCAGTCAAAGCTAAAGATAAATTAGGAAAACAATCAAAATGAACAGGTCCTTCCGAAGGGAGGATTGAATCATTCCGAGAATGCTATCCTCAAACTTGAGGAATCGACCATCTCGTAAACAAAAAAGAACAGAGGCGTTGATGCCTAACCTTGTTAGGGGTTTTGCAGCAACTTGAACAGATGCTATATGTATATACTTGTATCCCTCAAGAATGTATTTATCAATATCATCTTTTTTAAAGAGATGATATTTGTCATGGGATCCAGATATACTATATGTTTGTTCGACTGTCCGAACATTCAAAGATTTTAAAAAAGTCTTTTTTAACCAAGTGGTTGAATAAAGAGAATTTGGATCAATCTCTGGGATCTTCTACGATCTCAGAGCAGGAGATAGCTCTTCTCCAAAAGAGCAATCTTCTTCATTAACAATATCAGTAGGCACAGCCGACCTGGAACTAACTGAGGAACTAGTCCTCCCCCACATTCTCTTTTGCCTGTCCTCCATCTATAAGGTGGACATTATTTTTCTTTCCTGGGAACTTACCGTTTGAGAGGTTACCCCAACTGAACCACTATCTGCCCAACTCGCCACCCTAGGCTTCTCAAGGGACTTACCTGGATTCAACTAAGCTATTCTGACCCGATCCTGAACACAGGGTAAGAGAAACAAGTTCGCACCGGATAGAAAGAAAACAAACAAGAGGAAATGCAAAGTGAAACGGCGTCATTTTACCTAAAATATAATATATATATATATATATATATTATATCGGCCAGTTAGATGGTTTGAACTTAGTTCAAACTGGGATTGAACCGGCCGACGTCGATTTCATCAATTTTCTACCGTCAGCTGACCAGTTTTCTACTAGTTTAGGCCGATTCTGGACTCCTATGGCTTGTTCGCGTTGACGACGGCCGATTTCATTGGTTTCTATACAGACCTAGATATGCTAGAATGAATAAGGGAACGACATTATGTCGTGTAGATACAATTAACCTTGTGGTAGTTGGAGTGTTGTTAATGTTAGAATAAAGAGACGAGGAGATGGTGCATGATATATACATGGACGGACGGGATTTATGAGGCTGAGGTAAGAGATTTGCATGTGGAATGTGTGCGTCCGACCAAGTTGGTTGCTGCTTTAAATATGGTGTGACATCTAACGTGGCTTAGCTGTTTTGTTGTGTATATAGCTATAAGACCGACGAGAATAGTCTGTTATTGAATTAGTTGTTACTTTGTTAATTGAAGGGAGAATTGTTAAGCATTAAGACTTGCGCAAATGCTCAGTTTGCCCCAGTTAAAAGGAGTTGGTATAGATTTCATGCAAAGTGTTGCCAAGGACGCTAGCTAGCCTCGAATTTAGATGGATCACTGCACATACATTCCAATACATAATCCAAAACCCCAAAAAGAAAGTAATAAAAAAAAATCAATATACATTCATATCTTTTAGTAGTAGAAAGTTGGCAGGGAGGAAATAGCCTCTACATTCCTAAAATGGTAAAATTTGATTTGCAAGAAAAATTTAGGGTGTGGACTCCCACACGAACTCGCAAATATAATTTTTCTTACCTTAGAACACTGAATATTAATTGATGAGCTATACTACTACATAATTGATCACTGAAGTGTATATTTTTCCTATCAAGATCCAAGAATAATCTTATTACAGATACAATATTATGTGTTTCAAAGGGGCAAGCTGTAGTGTTTCGAGCCCCATATCCCAAGAAGTATGTAGCGAATTATACATAATGATTTTCGCTCAAGAGAGCAGCACCATTCAGTGATCAGCAAACTGGAAACATGCCAATTAAACCCAGATTTTATGATGGATTCTGGACCAGCTTCGGATGAGTAGCAGCATAGATGGAAGAATTTACATCAGGTTTTAGATGGGACAGAAGATGCTGTACGTCTGGACGTAAATTTTCTGATGCTTTCGCACATAGAGCCAATACCTCAGGTCGAGGTTTGCTGTTAGCTTGCACAGGCCCTCCCTGCCCTTCATAATGGATAACATGATGGCTGTAAAATAACATTGGATAAGGAACATGTAAGAACTTTGAGGCAATAGAAATAATGGAATACCAACATTGTTCTGCAGGAGGATAAGTTTGAAGCACTAAAAACCTAACACTCACAGGAAGTCTATGAGATCTGCTATTTCTGATGCTTCTACAGGAGTTGATGTCTGTGAATTCCTTCCGAAGACATCAACCAGTATGCTTAAAAGTAAGGAGAGGGTCTGAAAGACATGCCAGAAAAATAAGCATTAGAAATCAAAACATTTTTCAATATACATGACACATTCTGAGAAACCCATTCATAGAAAATGGATTTCATGCTTGCACATCCTTGTCAGAAACAAAGATCAGATTCATACTTCTTTTATGCGCTGCCATTGGTAAAGGGAAATGATTAACAGAGAGAATGATTAGCAGGCCTAAACAATATGGAAACAATAAGTTCTGAAACCTAACTCCAATGTGCTTTAACGTTTCTATTTTTTTATTTTTTTATAAAAAACACTATCCAATTGCTCCAACATAATCTCATTTATTCATATTATGTCAAAATAATAGCAAATAAAAGAGATGCCGCATTGCTAAGGATGGAATGTTTATGGAACCACAATAAAGGGGAGCCAAAAAGAAAAAAATGTACTGTGGAATACAATAAAAGACAGGATGGCATTGCACAGCCAAGTTGATACACCAATGACAGGCATCCCCAATTTGAACAATACAACAAGAAAACGAATATAAGCAACAGGTCCCCTTAAAATTGACAAGCGGGAAGTCAATATAAATTTAGAGAATCTAATTTGATATTTTGATTTTCTCCTCATTCAAGTCAATCTGAATTAATGTGTTTAGCTTAGTTACTTTGCACAGGTAGTACAAGAGATTGCTGTGCTTTTCCTGAGTCAACACATCATGAATGTAATGGTTCCTGCACCCCCCCAATGCCCCGGCTGCTTACTTGTGTATGGATCCACTAGGTAGTACACCAAAAATTCCTTTCGGAAAGCCGTCGACAATAGAAATATAGTTTGACGAACCTCACCTCTACCTAGGCGATTTCAATGCAATTAACTGGCCATCAAAATGGGTGGCAATCCATTTTCCTCATCCTCTATGGGTGGCCTTAAAGAATTTTTTACTAGTTGTTAAAGCTGAGAAATAAAGGGCACGAAAGGTGTATGAAGAAAGGCCTCAATGGTAGGAAATTTCATTCATCATGCAGAGGAGAAATATTTTTCTACCTCTCGAATACAACAGATAACAAGGTATTTAAAGAGCTTTTACATCTCAGTAGAATATTCCAGTTAACAGAATTGGTTACAAGAATAATTCTAGAGTATTCTATTTGCCACCTAGGTCTACATCATTTGGTTGTGCAGCACCATCCTTGCTGGAGGCTTCGAGAATGTCCATTTTCTCATGCTCTGGTTTGATCTCCTTAACAGCCCCCCGCGAATCAAGCGGCACTATGCAGATAGTGAGGCTTGAGAGAAAGATATTAAACCGAGCTGTGGACAGTGGTTTAGTAAGGATATCTGCAAGCTGATCCTTGCTAGACACAAATGAAACTTGAAGAGCTTTAGCAGCCACCCGATCACGAATAAAGTGATAATCAAGTTCAACATGTTTGGTGCGAGAATGCATGACAGGTAACACATAGATAAGTTGCACCTAAATTATCATACCATAGAGTAGGTGGCTCAAAAAGAAAAATTCAAAACTCTTTCAACAGTGATTGCAACCATAAAATTTCACAAACCGTATTTGCAACAACTTTATACTCAGCCTCGGTGGAAGAGAAAGCAATAGTGGGCTGCTTTTTAGAGCCCCAAGAAATGAGATGGGATCCAAAGTAAATACAAAAGCCACCCGTAGACTTGCGATCATCAGGGCATCCAGCCCAGTCAGCATCGGAGTAGGCAGAGAGAGTGGGAGAGGATACTAATGAGAAATGAAGGCCAAAGTGTTGAGTGAGACGTAAATAACAAAGGATCCGTTTGACAGCTTGCCAGTGAGGGACACGAGGACAATGCATGAACTGACACACTTTATTAACAGAAAAGGATATGTCAGGTCGAGTAAAAGCCAGATATTGCAGGCTACCGACGACACTACGATATAACTGAGGGTCTTCAAAGGAAGGTCCATCCAGGGTAGTAAGCTTAATGGAAGAGGACATGGGGGTAGACACAAGTTTAGACTTATGCATGTTGGTCCGAATAAGTAAATCAGAAATATACTTGGATTGAGACAAGAATAAACCAGATGAATTACGACAGACTTCAATGCCTAAGAAAAAATGTAATGACCAGAGATCCTTAACAGGAAAATAAGCACGAAGTGCATCAATAAAATTTGAATCAATAGAGGCATTAGTTCCAATAACACTAATATCATCTACGTAAATTAAAACATAAATAACAATAGAGGCAGAGTGAAGAATGAAAAGTGAGGAATCTGATTTGGAACTTTGAAAACCAAGAGTCAACAGTCGATCACTCAGTTTTAACAACCAAGCCCTAGGGGCTTGTTAAAGTCCATAAATGGACTTTTTCAACTTACAGACATGAGTGGGGAGATCCGGATTGACGAAGCTAGGAGGTTGCTGCATGTAAACAGCTTCTTCGAGATCCCCATGAAAAAATGCATTTTGTATGTCCAGTTGATGCAGCGGCCAGTGAGAGGAAACAACATCAAGAGAGAGGAGGAGATGGAATGTGACTGGTTTTACAACCGGACTAAAGCTATTAGTGTAGTCCAAGTCGGCTTGCTGATGAAAACCCTTGGCCACAAGCCGTGCTTTGCGGCGTTCAAGGGAGCCATCAACAAGTCGTTTGGTTTTAAGAACCCATTTTGAACCCAAAATATTGAGATGAGAAGAGAATGGTACCAAATCCCAAGTTCAGTTGAGGATAAGAGCTTGAAACTCGACTTCCATGGTAGAGCACCACTCAGGGTACTTGGATGCCTCGGTGTATGACATGGGTTCTTCTGGAACTGAGGAGGACTGAGAAATCGTGAGAGAGAGAGATGGTTTAGAGGAAGGACAGGGGATAGTACCATTGGATCGATGGAGAGGAAAGGATTTGTGGGCTTTCAGACGGGTTACCATAGGGTGAGTTGGGAGGGGCCGAGAAGCTATATGGGGCCGTGGTTCATTGGAAAGGAGGGAAGGCGTGGAACCGAGTATGGGAGAAGAGGACATAGAGGAAGAAGAAGGGGATTCTTGGGGAGCAGAGATGGGCGAGGATGAAGAATGAAGGGGATCGGGTAAGGTTTGATGGGAGTTTAATGTGGGCTCAAGCGTAGATGGGGTGGCGAAGAGGGGCTTGAAGGAGAGAATGTGTTAGTGAGATCAACAAGTGGCCCACGAGAGATGGTACTAGGGGCTGTGTGAGATGAAGTGGACGAATTGGGCTAAGAAGCAAAGGGGAAGTGCAACTCGTCGAATTTGACATCCCTAGAGATATAAACACAGCCCGTAAGAAAGTGCAAGCAATTATAGCCCTTATGGTCAGGACTATCCCATAAAAACGCAGAGTTGAGACCTTAAGTCCAATTTGTGTTTATTAAAGGGGCATAAATTAGGCCAACAGGCTGAGCCAAAGGTACGGAAAAACTCGTAGTAAGGAGAATGGTGAAATAAACAGGCCAACAGCATTTCAAAAGGAGAGATGTTATTAAGGAGTGGAGTGGTTAATTAGAAAAACAACTGTTTGAAATGCTGCAGACCAATATTTGGAAGGAACAGAGGCATGGGCTAAAAGTGAAAGCCCAGTCTCAATAACATGGTGATGACGCCGTTCAATGCTTCCATTTTGAGCATGAGAATAAGGACACGTGATTCTATGATTAATTCCAAAGGATTTTAAAATGGAGGAGAGAGGACGAAATTCGCCTCCCCAATCTGATTGAACCGAAATAATGTTTGTTGAAAAGCAATTACTAACATAACGTAAAAAGGCAAGAAATACAGAGACATCAGATTTAGATTGAAGCGGAAAGAACCAAATGTATTTAGTGAAATCATCTACAATAGCAAGATAGTATCGTCAACCAAGTGTATACAACAGGTGCCGGCCCCTAGACATTAAGAAAAATAAGTTCAAATGGTTTATTAGATTGTGAAGGTGAAGGTGGGTGAGGAAGTGCATGTGATTTTGCTTGAGAGCAGGCAGAACAAGAGGATAAGGCTGTGCTGCTAGTCACTGGAAGCTGAAAATGTCGAAGTGTAAGGGAAGTAGTCCGAGGGGAAGGATGTCCAAGTTGGGAATGCCAAATTTGAAGAGTGGTACGTTCATCCATACAAGCCTACGGTGAGGTATTTTTGGAAGAGGCTGCAGCATCAGTGGGAAGAACATACAGTCCATTTTCAACGGTGCCCTGAAGAACCACCTCTTGGGTACGCAAATCCTTCACAAGAAAAAAGAGGCATGAAATTCGAAGTATACATAATTATCAATACAAAATTGACGGACGAACAACAAATTTCGAGAAATAGAGGGAACATGAAGGAGTTGGCGAAGAAGAAATTTGCCAGATGATGTAGGGAGGTGAGCTGAGCCAGTGTTGTGGATGGGGAGTGTAGAGCCATTACCGATACTAACGTGGTCAGGACCTTGATAGGCTGCAGAGTCTAAGTTGAGATTGGCAAAATCTGTAGTAAAATGGTTAGTAGTTGTAGAATCAGGAAACCATGCATTAGTGGGAATTGAGGGAGAGGGTAGAGTTGTCAAATTAACAGAATTGGTTACAAGAATAATTCTAGAGTATTCTATTTGCCACCTAGGTCTACATCATTCAGTTCTGCAGCACCATCCTTGCTGGAGGCTTCGAGAATGTCCATTTTCTCATGCTGTGCTTTGATCTCCTTAACACTAGTAATGGTCTAATGACCTAGGTTTCTCTGGCAACCCTTTACTTGGACAAACAAAAGATTGGGCTCAACAAATATTTGGGAATACCTTGATATGGGCTAAGCAAATGACCGCTGGTGTCTCCTTTTTCCTATGGCCACTGTCCTACACCTGCCTCTAATGTGATTGCCTCATACTATCCCCCTTGCTCTCCACGAATGAGGTATTTGCCCCCCCGCCTCATCTACTTAAATTTGAGGCTGTCAGGACTTAAGATACTCAAAGTTTCTATAATTCTGCACCCCACACTGTCTATAGAATCCTCTTTACCAATTGGAGAGGATTCTATGGAAGGAAATATTAACTGGGCTTTAACCTAATTGATCCCTACACCCACTGTTGGAAAGAGAACCTCATCCATTCCATTTTTATCCTCCAACTGCATCCAGCATCCTTCAAATCTGCCGTCCTCCTAATCCAACAAAAGATTCCTTAAATCTACCTCCCTGACCTCAAAGGCCTCTTCTCATTCAAATCAGTGTACAAATTCACATCTCAGGACCACTTGATGAATCTAACTGGCTATCTAAAAGAAAAAAAATTCCTTGCATGCCTCGAGCTCTGTGCATGGAAAATCTTGCTGGTGAGTGTTAAAAGTTGTGAGCACCACACGCACCACTCTACCATCAAGGAAGATATCCTATTGTGTCCCACATGAATACCTCTTTCTACATTGCATATATGTGAAAATTATTGGGAGGCTATTCCCAAGACTCCTCAACTAGCGTAGTTTACACTTTCTTTGATAAGAGGGGTGGGGGTACACACATCAGAATAGGGTCAAAGCTCTTCTGCATCCCACTGCACTTTTTGGTGTATCAAATGATGATTCTCACCCTTCCCTTTTCTCATTTTTGTAGAACTTACAAGTTTGGGTTGTGGATTATAAGACTCACTGTCCATGACTTACAACAGAAAAAGGAGTTGAATATTCCCTTACTTTGACCATCCAGCTTCAGTGCTAAGAAATGATGCATCAATCAGTCTTTTAATCCCAAATTTCCCGATCAAATATGAACGATCTGATCCAGTATTATTAGGGATGAAATATGGATAATTTTATTTTAAGAGCCGTTCAGGTTTAGTGGATGATTTTAGATGGTATTAGTGGGCCAATATTGATGGACGCCCAATTGAGGTTTATTGGATAATTTTGAATTAGCTATGGGCCCATAAATTATTATGGTGGATTATGGGATTTTATTGGGCTTAATAATTAGGTTAAAGCCCAGTTAATATATCTAGACCACGTAGACCCTATTTAATTGGTAATAGACCCAAGAATTAATTTAAAAGTCCAAAAATATTTATTGGACGAGTTGGGCATAGTTTGGACTCAAAACCAGGCTTGTTGGAATTTATTGAATGCTTGGCCATGAAACGGACCCAAACCCATGAGAACCAAGGCCCGGTTTGTTTATAAACACTAAGCCCATGAATGTCTTCATCTGCAAATACACTAGGGTTCACGACAACAGTAAATATATTATAAACATAAGTATATACATTCACGCACAGTCCAACCCCCTCATCCACGTAGAGAATTTCCAGGCGCTGCTAGGGTTGCCTTCAACCCACCTTTCTACCAAGCCTCACGTTGCTGCCGTCTCCACCAAAGCCCACACCCAGCCCCGTCGCACTCCTCACAGCAACAACCATTAGCCTCCGTCATCCAAGCCGCAGCACCTTGCCTGGTTCACCACACGCCAGCCTCGGTTTGGAGGAAAACTAGTCCAAGACCCACCGCTACAGCAACTGCAAGCCCCTCCACACTGCTTCCAACCTGCATCACCCAGCCCATAGACATCTGCGCCGTCCATAACTGCCAATCGCTGCGGAAATCAGCCCCACGCAATACCGTAAACAGCCAACAAAAGGCCCTGTTTTAGCCACCCAAAAACAGAGCACCTAAAATCAGCCACTGCACTTGCACTGCTGATGATGGAAGCTCCACCACAAACTGCCTGGCCGGCAGTCGGATGCAACCCAATGCACAGCACTACCGAGATTAATCCGTTTTCTACTGCGCTCGTTGCACCAGTGTTGAAGACCATGTAACACAAGCTCCTCCACCATTGGACCACCCTAACAGCCCTCGGTTTATCTCTCTCTCTCTCTCTCTCTCTCTCTCTCTCTCTGTCTCTCATTTTCGTGTTTTTGTCGCCCTCCCAACCACCTGTATGCTGGAGGTCACCCACTCAGCCATATCACATTCACCCTCCACTGCACTGTAAGCTCTCTACCTCTCTATCCCTTTGTTTGAGAAGCATTGTTAATTTGCATAACAACGCTAAAGTTTGCGAGGGGGAAAGTTCACGGGCTATATCTTAAGGTTTTGAGATGATTAACATTGCATTAGAGGTTGCTATGCTTTAGGATGAGCATTATGGTACTCGGGTGTTAATGACGATGTCATGGAGAAATTATTTTATGGTGACATGTTTGATGATGAAAATCAAGAGATCAAATGTTTGGGCTTGATAATATTTTTAGAGGTTAATCACATGATTATTTGGAGAAATTATATGCTAATCAAATTATTTGGGAAGTGACAATGCTTTAGGGTTATGATGATTTTAGGCTTTAAGAAAACATAGGCCCTTTAATGTATTTAGGGTTTTAATTACGAATTACATGTTTAATTAGAAATTTACATAAATTACTTGCCTATTTTATAGCTAAACAGCTTTGCCCTTAAAATATTGGATTGACGCTACGAGGCAAGTAGCATGATCATACCCTTACACCATTACACGTATGTACGATAAACGACACATCTTTTATAAAAATATTATGCATGTACGCCCTCCATTGGAAGCCCATTTTTTACATACCCAAGTCATGAAGGAAATGGTTTTCGACTACTATGATAAATTTATAAATGCCATGATTCCATGCATAGGTTTCATGTTAGTTGCATGACACATGTATCAAGATATTTTATGAAAAACCATGATTTTATGTGAAGAGTTATGAATCAAAATAATTATGGAAACCCAGAAGAGCTATGCATCAAAATATTTATGAAAAGTCATGGTTTTATGTGAAGAGCTATGCATCAAAATATTTATGAAAGGTTATGATTTTATGCGAGGAAACATGTATTACAACATATGAAAGATTACGATTTCATTTGAAATATATGATATGATAAAGCAAGATATGAGAAGAAAGTATGCATGTATGATTATAAAGTATGACTGTTAAGATACATAATGGCCTATGTTATGATATGAAGACGGTATCATATGTTTAAGGGGCATATTGCATTATCCGGATGTACATGCTGGTAATGCACCCAATGTTGTCTCCTTATGTATGGATTCCCAAACCCGCGGCCACGGGTGGAATTGGAATCTTTTAAGATTTGCTAACCCTAACTCACGGAGGTCAACAGTGGGTACCGGCCCATGTCAAGTGAAAGACAAGGCATTTCATGCACATATCAGGTTCATATTCATATTATTTACGTATGGAACTATGTGTATGCATGTTTTCCAGGAGGAAAATGATAGGGTTACTACCCTCCTACTACCCATTTACAACTCGTTTTGTATTTGATTTTTTTTTTAATTTTTATTTTACTTAATGGTTAAGGAAGTGACTATTAGTAAAATTATATATTTTTTTTAATTTTTTCTTAATGATTAAGGATGTTAAAAAAATATTTAAAAGAAAATGACAAAAAAACAAATACACTACAAGTAGTAAATGGGTATTAAAAGGGTAGTAACCCTATCACTACCCTTTCCAGGTACCCTTTTGTTTATATTATGTTTATTGTATGATGTGTATATTGAGTATTCGACTCATTTTTGTATGTTTTAACCACCCTAGGCAAAGATCTTTATGAGGATGGAGCTGCAAGATAGGACTTGGCCCACGGAGGCAAGGCAGAAGCCTAGATATTTTATGACATGCTCGATTTTATGAATTTCAGTTTAACAAGTTATTTCGTTAAGCCCATGAGGCTTGATTGATTTTAATAAGTGATTCCGCAGACTCTTGTATGTTTTCAGTATTTTAATAAAGAATGTCTTTATTTTTTATGAAATCTTTTGTACCTGGCGCTTCATTAAGAAAATTTTTATAGTCAAAGTTAGTTGCACACCGGTTCCCCTAGATTTTCTAAAAGTGACGTTATTCTTAACCCTAGGGGGACGGGGTGTTACAAAATATTTCTTAGAATATATTTTCCTGAAATCAACAATTCCAACCCATTTGTGTAAATGATATGCAAACGTCCTATATGAACAAGGTGTTAAACTTGAAAGTTTTCTATCTTTCAGTTACACTAATCTCACATGAGTCCTTGGATATTGTTTAAATCTTCAAAGGCTTTTCAATGATACACTTTCCTTCAACCTCTGGAGCTTCAGACTTTAAAAAGGTCACCAATTACAGTTACTATAGGCCCTCGATGCATTAAAGCATTTTCACATATGCTATATCCATAATGATACCTAGGAAGATGGAATCAAATCAAATTTAGTATGTAGAGCGTCTCTTTCCTGATTGGTATGACAAATTGCTATCGATTCAAAACTGTCACATTCATTCAATAATAGGACAATCTTTCACTGGAAAAGATCGATATAGATCACCACAGGTTCTAAACTCTCTGTGGTTAAGAAAACATCATGTTTTCATCCTTCATTGCTTCCTTGTCCAGATGCATTTCCCTGCCCTAATGGGGTAAAAGGTTTTATAACACTAATAGGGTGCACTTGGAAAAAGAAAGTGGGGCAGATAAATGACATACAGGAAGTAGGGAAAAGCAGGAGAAGACTAGAGAGGATGTTGAATTCAGGGAAGAATTCAGAAAGGAGTATCACTAGGATTTATTTTAACTCGAAATCAATGCATTTTGAGCTTGGCTTTTGAATTGGGTTTTGAGCAGACTCTCACGGGTAAGGCGCACATTACTCGATAGTATTGCTGCGCTCATCCTCCCTTGAGGAGGGGTTGAACACAAAACTCATAACTCGATCTCTACAACAAAGGATCATCGCTTCTCCCTACTCTACGGTAAGTTAGAGATTCAATAGAGGCTGGGAGAAACCTTCCTGTGAACTCCCTTAGGCTTCCCCTACGGTGGAAACACCACTTTTGGGGCCACTTCAAGGTCCCCCAAGTGTCCGCCAAGCGGGCTGGCGAAGCCCCATTTTCCGTCTTCCCCTGACGGAGGCAGCGAGGAGAGGCAAAAGAGAGATTTCTGTAGGGAGAGCGACGATCCTTTGTTTCAGAATGTGTATTAAACTAAAACAATCATGAAAACCACCGTCCCCCAAAAGGAGTAACCCTCAAAGTGCAAATTCACTGCTCAAGCAGCTTATACAACGAAATGAGTTCCATAGATTAGTGAAAAGGGTCTTTCTTCTACATTACATAGGAAACCTCAAACGTTTTAGTAAGAATTATATGCTTCATCAATATAAGGCCCTTAAAGTTCTATTGGTGTGTAAAGCATTGAGGTTTTAGTCAGAAATTTGGAGTGGATGCTGGCAGGATGAAACTTTCAAGCAGAGGCAGATACATGAATTTACCTTTCTTTTTTTTTTTATTTGGGGGGGGGGGGGGGGATATTCTAAATAACTATCTTTTTGTGTGTATATATAGGATTATCATAATGTATAATGTGCTTTGCATAATATTATAAACATAAATCAAACAAAAAATATCCATCAACATTTCAATCTAGGAATATGTAGTACATGTTTATTGTAGCAAAAAGATTACAAATTAGGGATAATAATACATTTGTTGTAAATGTTTTTATTTTATCGGTAAATACCATTTGTTGTAAATGTATAAAAAGAACAAAGGGGAAAATTCATATTTTAAAGAAATATTGGGAGGATAATGGGGATTTTTTTTTCAAGGGACGTATAATTATTTTTATACATTTATTAAAAAATTAAGGAGACAAATGAATTTCAAAATTTTTGTTTGGACCAGGGCCACCCCCTTTAAATCTGCAACTGGCTTCTAGATCCCTGGATATTCAAATCCATCCTAGTGGCTCTGATTTTTAGTTTTAACAACTCAAAATAAATGGTGCAAGAATTTGGTATAGTTTGGTAACGACCTAGAGAAGGCACTAGTGACATCTGTGCTATATCCCCAACAGACTAGCAATTTAAAGCTTCCTTATAATCACTTTATAAAGGCCAGTTTCAGCTAATATGTAGCCAATGTGGGACTTAGTAGTTTGTACTCATGAATACCTTTATAACCAACAAATTCTACATGGATCATTCATATTCTCAATGTTTTTTTGATTGGCACCGGGTGTCCGAGAACAACGTCCCGACTAATCCCAGGGGTGCATAGGCCCTCGTCAAGGAGTTTCCCGCAAGTGCACCTTGGTTAATTCAAGGGGAAAATCCCTCAGCCCAATGGCCCCTAGAGATTGTTTGCACCCAAGGAGATTTGAACCTTAGACCCGGGGGGAGCATACTCCCAAGCCCAATGCCATTACCACTTGAGCCAACCCCGAGGGGTTATTCATATTCTCAATGTGGGACAAGGTGTTGCAAACACCCTTAAATTCCTGACGTCCTCATTAGGGCCATGTCATACAATACTCCAATATCACATGCTTGGCCTTACAACCTAGCTCTGATACCATATATAACAACTTGCAGGAAGTGCTAGTCAGATCTGTGCTATAACCCCAAAATCACTAGAACTGTGGTGTGTTGTGGAGGAGAACTGTGGCATGAGAAAAAAATCACTAATGGTGTGTTGTTGCATTGGTTGACGTTTTCTTTGGTAGTATATGGTGTGTACAGGGCCCCAATGATCTTGGTTGGGTCGTTGGGGATTGCAGTGGTGAAAAATTGGTGGTGTTATGAGTTTTCTGGTGAATTTTATGGTGTTTACCGGTGTCTCTTGTGGTCTCCAGCAATCATAGTGGTTTTTGGGCAGTTCCCGTGGCCTTTGGAGACTGTAGATGTGGTTTCTAGCAACCTCCAGTGTTTTCTTTCCTGTTCGGATCATCCCAAGACATATTTGGTTCAAACTGATATCCATCGGAGCAACCCGCAAGTAGTGACTCATACTATCTGGTTAGTGTTGTTTCAGCTCATTTTCGGCCGGTTGTCTTCTGATTTGGTTGATTCCATTGATTTTTTCTGAAGTAATAGATATTTATTGATAGGCATAAAAGCACAACTCAAGTACACAAGGAGTATATTAGAGAAAAACCTATCTAGAAGGTGAGAAAAATACTAAACATACATGCAGATTCAGTACATGAAAGTTTACAGATACAGTCCAAAGGAAAAGGGTGTTGATAAAGAAAGTTTTTAGCTCCTTCGTCTCCACTCACGATCCTCGAAGGTTCTATTGTTTCTCTCATTCCAAATACAACGACATAGACAAATGTGGACCATCTTCCATATTGTTGCAATCTGCAGGCTGCTACCAAGGCTCCTAGCCTTCTTCCAGAGAAAAGAGCTCCGCAATAATTCTAGGCATTACCAAAGCCATTCCCACACGCCTGAAGAAATCATTCCACAATGTGCTTGCAATCATAATGAAGATGAAGACAATCAATGGACTCACTTCGCTTGCACATACAACACCAATCTATTACGAATTTCCCCAAGGGTAGCTGTCCAAGCATAAGCAGCTTCTCTGGATGGTATGCTGTTGTTGATTTTCTTATTTTTTGCAAGTACATATAAGATATTTCATTGTCTTGGCTGTCTCTAGTATTATTTTTGGCCAATCTGCTTCTATTTCAGCCAATTTGCTTCTATTTTGGCTAGTTGTCTACTTTCCGGCTGATATTTACTTGTTTCAGCTGGTTCCAGTAATTTTTTGGCGTTCTGTTATTGTGTTTCGGCTGTTCAGAGTGGGTTCAGAGTTTTTTTTTTTGAAAGAGAAGAAGGTCACATGTTCAATAGTGACTCCCTCCCAATTTTATTATAAGCCCTCACTTGTGGCGGAGGAATACCGTGGAAATAAAACAACATAATTAAACGAAGCCAACAACATAAATAAACCACTAGAAATTCTGGCCTAAAACTATACAGCCCCGCCTTGTCAATCCGAACAATACCCCTCACTAACGTAGGCAAATTTCTATCACCTACATAGGAAATTGACATCCCTTCCTCACCTTGTCTTGCAAGAAAATCTGCCACTTGATTCCCTTCCCGAAATTGATGACTCACCATGAAGTTAACACCATGTAGCTCAAGTAAATCGTTCCAAAAATCCCACAAATACCATATCAAACATCGGCCCTGAATGAGCCAATCCACAACCAATGTAGAGTCACTCTCAATAATCACATTGAACAAATTAAGCGATTTACACAAAACAATACCTTCTCTAATGGCTCTTAACTCAGCTTCATTATTGGTACCGAAACCAAAATGAGCAGAAAAAGCCCTTAGGACCCTGCCAAAAACATCCCTTATCACTCCCCCACCTCCGTTGTTCCCCAGGTTCCCAAGGCAACTCCCATCACAGTTTAATTTAACCCAGCCATCAGAGGGTCTTTTCCATACAACTAAACGATGTCTACGGATTTTTTGGACTGGCTGAGTCAAACCCAGATTGCAAAGAATTTGTCCATCATGCGAAGACAGAGGACCTGATGCCGCAAGATCACCTGCAATCATACGAACCCAATACTTCACCGAACACCAAACATTCTCAACTGAATCATGTACCCCTTCCATACGCGCCCTACACCTCCTTGTCCATAACTTCCAAGTTATCAAACATGGAAGAAGACCTATCAACATCCCTCTGAAAGTGGACCTTTTTGCACAATGAAACCATGCCGACATTCTCGCCCACCAAGTTGTCAACCGCACATGAGGAAGCCCCAGTTCTGAACTTGCTTTGTCCCATACACGGAGTGCAAACTCACCCCCACTTAATACATGATCAATGGATTCCACGCCTTTAACATTGCAGCAATCACAGCACGACGCCAACGAAACACCCCTGCTTTGCACCCTCTCATCCACCACTAAGGCTTGAAATCTAGCTTTCCAAACACACAGAGTTGTTCAATCTTGGTTTGAGGATTTATTTCAGTGCAGTGGATTTTTGCAGGTTATTTTTTTATTGATTGGTTAAGATAATTTTTAGCCAATTCAATCACTTTTAAGCCCTTTCAAGTGGTTTCTTGGTTGGTTTAGGTGGTTTCTCGATTGCTTCAAGTTATCGTTGATCTTGGTTGACCATTGTTGTTGGTACAAATTGTGGTTGTTGTTGTCTGTTGTTGGTTGTGGTTAATTATTCTTAGTGGTGTCAATCCCTGGAAACATGATCGCCATTGCTTCTTGTTGGTTGCCAAGATCCGATCAGCCTTGGTGTTTTGTGGCAATATAAAAACCCCAGTGTGCTTTTTCCGACTAGTTTTCAACCGGTAATAGAATTTTATGTTTGGTTCAGTGCACTATTTTGCTCATGTGTTTGTATCTGTCTCTTTGTATCTTGGGCTTAAAGTTGTCCCAGCAAGAGGGGAGTATTAAAGTATGCTTTTTTATTTTTCATTTTTGATGCTTTTCGTTTGCTTGTTTCTTCCAACCTGGGCTTATATGATATTTATGCTACAGCTTGAGGGGAAGTGTTATGAAGAATATACATTTCTAGTAAGGAAAGTATATGGGGGGATCTTTTGTAATAAATATTAGGTCAACTATGATCCCTATATAATAGAACGTTGACAAGAAGGAAGCATAACCTTCTTCCTCACCTTTTCTATGTGAACCCTATTCTTTACAAAGTACATGCTGTTTTCCAAGAAAGCCTTCAAATAAACAGTAGGAACAAATTACTCACTGTACCTTATTGAAGAGACTATGAGCATTGGCAAGTCTTGGGAGCAATGGGCCCATTATACGAAATGCTATTCTCAACATTGCGACTGATGTCACTGGTCTGAGATGCTTAATGATGACATGGGTCCCTTCTAGCCATTCCTGTGGGAGGTTACTGAAAAAAGAATGCAGAAGGGCAACCGTATTACCTGTAAAAGAATAACATGATCACACTTCCAGTCCGAAATGCATAATGTAGAAGATCATGCATGTAATTCCAAATAATAAAAGCAGAAAGGTTCGAATTGCAAAAATTGCCTTGAGTAGAAAAACAACATGGTTATGAATTACCTAAATTACCACCAAGTTTAGCTTTCTAAATAGCTTACATTTATCTATATATTTTCTTACATAATATTATTAAAGCTTTCTTTAAATGAACATGAAGGACCGTTCAACAAAAGAAAAAAATTCCGCCGAGAAAGAAAGTAATTCCTTTCTTGACAATTGTAAAATTCCTTCAGTTTCCTACCATTAATGATTGATGAGTAGCTTACACTAGAGCAAACTGGTAATGCCTCTACTGAACCTAGGATTTACATTTTGACATTGATGAATGGGTGGTGAAAGTCTTGCACGGTCTCTAGGATTCCTTGTCATAAAAAATGAATGGGCAATAAAAGTGAGGTAAGCAAAAAATAGCTAGTGGCAACTAGAAAGAGTGTAAAGAACAATATCTTGCCACAAATATTTGTAACCACGGCTCAAATACTGTAATTGGACTTGAATTCAGAAATTCCAGTTCTGAAGGCTCAATTCAACCCAATCAGACGTTACAAACAAAACACATAAAGGTTGATCATCATTAATCAGCAAAAGCCCGGAAATGACTGAAGATTACTCTCTTTGCATAAATTGAAAGAAGCTCTAGAAGACTAGAATTATGCAAGTAAAAGAAGCTTTAGCAACATTAAGAATTGTTTGGAACCCAGTCTCCAAATTACAGGACAGAACATACTAAGAGAAATTGCTGCACATAGATTAAAACACGCAATTACTTCAGGTTTACTTCCCAAGCAAGTAAGAATACCGGGGTGACTGAATGGATATTTCTCCATGGAGACCCTGCTGTGGTAGGCAAACATCAGGTGGAACTAATGCAACTGAGCAAGCCCCACACTGCTATCTTTTCACTTGAAACATTGGATATAAAAACAACTAAACAAGTTGAAAAATTTAAAGGTTTTTCCAACTACAATTATGGTTTTTCTAAAAAGGATTTTTGTTTAACATATCACAATGAAGACAATTCCTTTTTGGAGGTGATAATCGAGGATGAGTGCAGAATTGTACTTGAAATCCCACGTATATCTAGCACAGCATATAAAGTAAAATGGCTGTACTAATTGCTCTTAAGGATTGCAACTTAACAATTGACAGGATACTTATCCTATCGAAAGCCTCCAATTAATCACTAGTTATTTATCACATCACAAATTATTTAATGTCAGAAATCACCTGGGATTGACTAAATTACCTGATAACAAAGCTATCAGGGCCAAATGCAAAATCGTTTACAAAAACTAAGACTTGGAGCATTTTGAATATTGGAAATAACGTGAGATTTCATTTTCCAATGACCAATAAAAATAAATGAAATTCAAAAGAAAAAATCACAAAAGCTCATGCAAACAAACATACGTTGTTTATCAGTAACTAGCAATTATACAGTCATATACTAAGCATACCAATAGCCGTTGAAGTATTGTCTTGAGCAGCCCATGTTGGATCCAACAAAGCATAGCCAACAGCAGAGTCTAGTTCCCCCAATGACCTCTTCCCATCCGTGAGCCACCAACTCTCTTTTATTATACGTGATGCCTCCGCATAAAGTTGCAAGTGAAATTCAGGGGGGAGCTGAGCAAGTAGGAGACCACAAGCTTGTATCAGTAAGCAAGACAGTTGTTGGCATGTATAACCACTTCGAGAAACAATATTCGAGGTATTAATTCCTGAAACTAAAGGAGTTGATCTGCCTGCACTCAAGGAATCTGTGCTTCCCCCTGAAGGGGATGTAGGCAATACTGAAGATTGCCCAACACCATTGGGAGCTCCATGTAGACCATTGCTGGATTGAATTAGGGTTGGCTGTATATTGACGACTATCTGGACCAGCGAAGACACAATCTGAGATGCAGACACAGGGAGAGAGAGTAATTCTATAACAGCAGTTTCAAGAACAAGCTGAGTATAGGTGCCAGGATCCTGAATTTGATAGAATGACTTTTGGCCCTCAGAAGCATTTGCCAGCCCAGACTGAGAAGTTGCTGCAGTCTTATTATATGGAGTACGCCCTGAGGGATCACACATTGATCCAAATCTGGAGTTGTTATGTAGTGGAGGTATAACATTATTCACAAGTCCCAATAAGAGAGTAGCGAAATAGTCCATAGGTGGGCACATGACAGGATTTGATGAACTAATGAGCTGCGGGAAAGACTCTGAATAAGGTATCTGAAACAACAATGGAGGTCAATAAGATGGTGGCGGACTTAAATTTTGAAGGACCCAAATGAAATAGAAAGAATATCATTACCTTGCTGAGATCAAGTACATTCAATATCCCGACAATGAGCTTCCCAGGAAGATGACCATAGAAATATGCAAGTATGTCACGAACAAATGTAAATCTTAGGGGGTGGAAAGCAAGAAACGAGGAATACATGGCTAGAATTCTTTCAGCTGGATCCATGGCATCATTCTCAATAAGTCTATAAACAATTAAGGGCACAACTGGAAGTAAACGTGCTGCAACATCATCAAAGAATGTGGGATACCTGTGAAGCTTATTTGAAAAAATGTCAGTGAATATGCAATCATCAAGACAGATAAAAATGTAGCAAAATTATAAATAAACAATGTACCGTAAGACGCATTTAAAATAATACCATCACAGCCTAGTATAAATTAAACACCATGAAAAAATGATACAGATAGCTAAAGTATCATGGAAAGTGGAAGACAAGTTTAAAGAGTCATGCACAGTACATGTTACATGTTTGTGTTTTATAAGCATGAGTACATATGTTTTTCAAGGAAAACATATGTTCATATTATGTTTACTGTATGATGTGTTATTACTTAGTATTCGACTCATTTTTTTTGTTTTAAATGTTTTAACCTTCCTAGATCATGATTTATACGAGGTTTGAGCTATAGGACAGCACTTGGCCAGGGAGACAAGGCAGAGGCCTAGCTATTGATGTTTTAATTATTTTTTTTTAAGTTATTTTATTAGCACAAGACTTTGAAGAATTTTATCAAGTATTCCACAGACTCTCTTTTAATTTTTCAATATTTGATAAATTTTGTTTTGTTTTATTTCAAAGTATAGAATCTTTTAAACTTGGCTCTGAAGCAATGATTTTTAAAGAAGTTACTTGACAAATTGTTATTTACTACTCTGCTTTAAGAGCTTAAGTGCAGGGGATAGCAAGACTGGGTGGTGTGACTTGTGCATTACTTTGTTCGGGGATAGTGGCTTCAATTGGGTTCCCATTTTGGTTCTAGCGGTTCACGTGCTGGTCTAGGAGGTTGTAGTACAAATGGTGGCCACGATATTTGGGGCAATTGTTGTGAAGGCATTGAACCTCCCAGACAGACTTCTTGTCAGATCATATTCATAATTATCTGGACCCTTTTATCATTCTGGTCAGCTTTCAAATTCAGATATGATTACTATGCCAAGGGATGAATATTGAATATTTTCAGCTTGTCGACTAAGCGGGTCACTTCTTCATCCACCGCCACTCTTGCCCATTCAGGTATGAAACCAACATGTCTCCTCTAATCCACTTGCGAGCCATGGGTCCTCTGTTCAAGTGCCTCCTAATAAATAATTGGCTTGCCCAATAATTTATATGATTATCATTTCATTGAACATCCTCAAAGTGTTACTTTGATAACAGTTATCTAACCAAAGTTAAAGGTTTTGGAAACAGTCAGCTTACTCTTGATATAAGCTCATCATGTGTTCTACAAGGTTTTTTTTTTAATTAATTTATTTATTATTATTATTATTATAAGTATCATCATCTGTTCTACAAGTCCCCGGCTACTCTTTTAATTTAGTATCTATCGGAAAGATAACTAGAGCTCTTGAGCGTTGTTTTAGTTTGCATACCACTTTTGTGAATATGTAAGAGGATTGGAGCAAGGCAAGACCCAATCCATCAACTATATGAAATGTTGGTAAACAAGGCCATATTGTTGGGGGTCTGTATTTTTTTCATAAGTCGTTGGGGGTCTTTTACCTTGAATTTGTGTCTCTTCCTCCTTGTTCACAAATTTCATGGTTGTTTTTTCTGAAGTTGCAACTGGTCAGTTTTCTATCTTTCAAATATTTTGTAAAGAAACTAAAACTCAGGCTTGTAAGACCCAACGAAGGCCTAGCCACATCTGAGCCTATACTCCAGCTAGTCAATGTCATACTTGCAGCTCCAAGAATCAGTATAGATGGCTGGAACTTCTCCCTCCCAAGCAAATATGGGATCCCATTCACTATCTCCTATACACCATCAAGGGTATTACAATCTCCCTCTTTAAATCATTGATGTCCTCGTCAAGCCAATTCATCATTCTCAATAAGGAAGGCCCAAACTACAACTGAGCCTAACCTCCAAAAAGATTAGTCAAGGTTACAATCGGAGCCAATTGGAATCATTGTAAAGAGCTTGACCTTTTCCCTCCCAAGCAATGTGGGACCCCATTCCCCACCTTCCTATATACAATCTTGCATACAAGATTGGACAAAAAAAGGTAAGGAATTGAATCTTCTCCTTTTGCTTCCCATTTTAGTGAAAAAAGACGTTCATCAAACCTCAACTGTTTCACCCCCAAGATTATAATGTTGTACTTATTTGCTTGTATTCTAATTTTTCGTATGTCTTCATGTATTAGATGGTACAACCCCTCTGTTCTGTTTCGTTTTCCTTTTCCTATGCTGTCTAAAGCATTTGAATGTGTTTGGTTATAATAATCTATGTACTATGAAATGTGCATTTCTTGAATATTCTCAGACCCAAAAAGCCTATTGATGCTAGGCTTCTGCTCTTTAGCTACTTTTTCAGTGTTGATGCAACCTTCAATGAGTCTGCACCATATTTTCTAGATGTCAGTCCTACTAATTCTGATCTTTGGCCTCCTTTATAACCAATTCCATTTCCTGTCCCAAGTGTTTACCCTCACTCCAAATCTTGTTCCATCTTCCATCCTAGCTCCTTTGTCACTGCATGCTGTTGCACCCTAATAGGTTTACTCTTGTTGCTCAAGGCCAACCGCTACTGTAGTGCTACAAACTTCCATCCCAAACTAGTTGGAAGCTGAAGGGTTACAAGACTAGATTCCATGTATGCAGTTAGGGCTGAGAAAAAATCTGAAAATTTGGCTTCGAATCCAACTCCAACAAAACAGAGTTGGAGTAGGATTTTTTTTTTGTTTTTCGTTGGAGTAGGAGGTGTCACCAGACCACTCCTATATTGTACATATGTTATAAAAATATATATTTATCTATGTTACGGAGATATGATTTAGGGTCAATTATTGAATTTTTTGTAATACTTTCATTTCTAGATAAATACTTTCCTTCCTAGCTAGACTGTCAATTAGGATGTAAATACTTACCTTGTATAGCACATTAGGCGTTGGAAATCTGGCAACAATTGTGTAACCTCTCTTATATTGAAAGCAAACCCTCTGGAAAGGGCATTCATATCAATTTGACATGGTACCAGAGCTCCTACTCTAATATTCATCTCTTCGGTCTAAATCATTCGTGTGTGACAGGAGGAAAATTTTTTTTTCCTTTGTTTCTGCAAGATTTTCTTGCTTTTGGTTGTTCTCGGTTGAGGAGTCGAAGCTATCTATGGTTGTTCTCGGTTGTGGGTTCGACGTTTTTGGTGTTTGTGGTGTCTGTTGGCATTTGTTGGTTGTTCTCGGAGCTGTCTGTGGTGTCTGTCGACATTGTCTGTGGGTGGCAGTACGTTGGTTTTATAATGCATTGGAGGTGTGCTTGAAGGGGGAGGGTAAGGGTTTTTACACTGCACATAGGGAAGGGGACAGGGGCTATATTGCTCAACGTTGTATCAACTCGTGGGGAGAATACATGGCGTTGGTGGAGGTAGAGACTCATGTTTTGTGGCCCATGGCCAAGCCACTAGCCATGTGGGGACAAGGCTAGAGAACCCCAAAACAGCCTTAGGGGCATGCCATGGGGCCTGCCTTGACATGCCCAGGGTGCCCAAGGGGGCTGGTGACCAAACCAGCCCATTCAGCATGCAGCCCGCGCGCAGCCCAGCACGCGTGGCCGCACGCTCGCAGTGCGCAGCACGCCCAGCGCGCGCGCCCCGCACGCCTCGCGCGCGCAAGCCTCACCCACGCCCCGCGCGCGCAGCGTGCAGCAGTCCCGCGTGCACGCCCAGCGCGCGCGCAGCGCCCACGCCCAGCAGGCCCAGCGCCCAGGCAGCCTGCTTGGGCCATGCCAGCCTGCACACGCCCAGACCAGCCCAGGGCCCTGCCAGCCACACTCCATCAGCCAACCTAGCCCATCCATGCCATGGGTCAACTTGACCCATGCCAACTATGTTATTTTTCATTATTAATTTTTATTTAATTAATTATTTTCCAAGGGACCTATTGGGGGTTTCCAACTTGTAACTCTTATAAATAGGACCCTTAGGCTTTGCATTACTATCTTTTAAACCTTTGGCAAATTCCCTAAGTGGGTAGACTTGTTCTTGAGATCACCCATCGGTGCTAGGCACTTGGGCTTTTTGGGTACAATTCGTGAATCCCAAAGAGAGGATCACACCTTGCAATTCGTGAATAGGTGTGGTTTAATCTATCTATCTTGTTCTTGCAACTTGGTGCAATACGTGAATCCAAGTTGTGTTTATCAATTTATGAGTTATATTCAACTCGTGCAATTCATGAATCAAGTGTTGAATTTATCTTGTTCGTTCTTTTGATCATTTAAGTTCATGAGTATTGTTACTTTTGTTCTTAAGTGTTCTTCATTTTGTTCTTGGTGTTCTTCATAAGTTTGCTCTTCCAATCCATCCAAGCCACAAAAGTCGACCAACCAAGTGTTAGTCCACTTTCCATAAAGTGTTTGCTTCATCCTTGTTGCCCTAGCCGAAACACACTTTCCTACTTGGTCTAAAGTCCTATTCGGCCACTACTTGCCTTAGTGGGACTTGACCTAGCACACATCTTCCACTTACCATATTCGGCTACCCCATCACTTCCCCAAAACCTTAGGCGCCAACCCCATCATCTCACCCATTGACCAAGCCGCCCATCATCAATTCCCAACACCAAACCCTAAACACAAGTGGCGCCAACCCTAGTGTCTCATCTTACCATCTTTGTCACTTACCATAAATAGCATCATCATCCTCCATCAAACCCTAGCCGCCCACCTCAAGGCTCCATAAGGAAACCCATTCCTTTTAGGAGTCTTGCCTCCATCTTCCACATAAGCCCTAGCCAAGTCCTATAAAGAAACTCATTCCTTTTAGGAGTCTTAACTTCCTCCAACTCCAACTCCAATTCAAATTCAAATTCAAATCCCTAAACTCAAGGAATCACTCTTACCATATTCAAATTCAAATCCCAATTCAAATTCAAATCCCAACTCAAAATCCCTTAATTTAAGGAATTGCAAATCATCTTCAATTCCTTAAATCACTCTTCCTACAATCTCTCCAAGTCAACCATTGACTTGTCATCTTAATTCAAAATTCAAACTTCCCTCTCACTCAAAAATTCCTTCCATCTTACAAACTTTCCATAACCATTACCAAACCCTAGCCTCACTCTTCCAACTCATTCCCAAACTCTAGCATCATCCTAAACTCCAATCCTAAGCCATCTCTTGCCAATCTCGAAATCCACCCTAGCCACCTCATAAAACCCTAGCTACTCTTCACCATACATACCCTAACCACCATCCAAGTGACCCAAACATCAAGGGTAACCCTTAAGCCATTCTACCCTAGCCCACGACAACCCTAAGTGCTTCCATCCCAAACCCTAACCTCATCTCATCCATTCAACCATTGCCTCCATCATCTTGGCACCTCACTCAAGAACAAGGCCATCCTCCCACATTGATTTGCCTTAGCCTACACACTTAGCCTACCCAAATACACCATCATCCCATCACTCAAACACCATCCTTTGGTGGAAGGCCAAGCAAGTTGGCAAGATCACTCGGTCACCATCACCACCAAGACTAGCCGCGGACCCTTAGTGTTAGGGACAAGACCGGGGTCCCTAACAGTATTGTGGAGGGCTTCGTCAGAACTTCGTCTTCATAGCAGGGGACAGGGATAGAGTGGGTTGGAGAAAACTTGTGGTGGCGTTGAAGGAAGCTGGAAGTGGTGGTGGTTCAGGGCGATAGTTACCACTAGTCACGACTGTGCAGAACTCAAATTTTCAATCGTACAGTGATGTTTTGCGGGGTAGCAGAGAGGTGGAAAGGCCTCGAGACGTGAGTTGTGCAGAGAAAGTGGGTCTGGTAAGGCCCTGTCACTTCTTCGGGTAATGATCTGTTGCGGGATGGAGATGGCAGAGTTGCTGTTGTGCTGAAAGAAGAAAGCGCAATGAAGGCGCTATGTGAAATGGAGGAGCAGTTGGGAGAGTTAACAATTAAAGAGGCATGGCTAAAACGATGTGTTGAATTAAAAGGAATAATGGGATTGGGCCTGGGTCATGGACGGGATATTGAAGACCGATGGGCCAGGGAACACATAGGTAAGGGGAAGGGTAAAATAATAGGCCATGAAATTGGGCTTCAGCCCAATAAGACCCAAAAGAAATCTGGCCCTTTTTGGAGGAAGACGTGTAATCGTTTCCAAGAGGAGGAAGTTGGCCCATCGGGGGGTGGGGCCGAGCCGCCGCTTCCGGTGTTGCCACAGACAAAATCGCCGAAGGTGGTAGTCCCTACGGCGGAGGTGGTGGTGCAAGCAAATGTCTCGAAAATCGCACAGAAAGGTGTGACGGAGGCAGGCGACTCTCTGCCGATGTCTTTGGGGCCTGAAATTCATGCGAGGGAGGAGATGGGTTCATTCCTCACGAGTGGGTTGTTACAGGGGTCAACTACGGGGGATGCTCAAACCCCTTTGAGTTACGAACAAGTAAGGCAAGTACGGAACAGTTTCTCCCGCATGCTCAGACCCCAAAAAAGTGCGATAATACCGTCTTTTTTTATGCAAATGGCTCGGAGCTGACACAAAAAGGTACGATGGAGGCTAGCGGCACTTTTAAGAAGTCATTGAGGCTTGAAGGTCCTGCGATTGGGGAGAATACCTTCACTGGTTCAATCTTTACGGGTGGATTGCTACAGGAACCAATTTTGGGGGATGCTCAGACACTCTCGAGGATCGACAGTGATCAATCAGGTATGTCTCAAGTGGTTGATGGAGAAATTTTTGTTGGGCAGAAATCAAATCCAGACGCTAATGAAGTAGTTGGCTCAAATAGTGATGGAGAAGCAAGTTTAGAAGGAATTAATATGCAGTTGGTCATTTGTGAAGGGGAATGCATGGATAAAAGAGAGGCTGAACCATTACGAATGCTTCCTCCTAGCCCCAATTATGAGTTTATTCCTGATTGGGTTCTAAAGAGAGTGGAGGAATTGCAAGTTTGTGCTGGGGTGTCTTGTACAGGTTTTGAAGAGCAGTTTTGGGCTCTTATTATAGCCATTGAAGAGAGTAGATTGAAGTCGGCTACAAAGAGAAATAGGGAGCTTAAAAGACTACAATGCTCTATAAATTATGAGGGGAATGAGGGAAGTTGCAGTAGGGATAGAACGAAAGGGAGGGGTATGACCATTGTCCATGAAACCTAAGATTCTATCATGGAACGTGCGGGGGCTTAATGAGCGCAACAAGCGCCTCCGCATAAAAACCTTGTTGCGAATGTGGAAGGTGGATGTAGTGTGTCTTCAAGAAACAAAATTAAGATTTGTTGAGCGAAGTCTAATTCGTAGTTTATGGGGATGTCCTTATGTGGGCTGGTCATACTTGGTGTCGGAAGGAGCGTCTGGGGGGGTGCTTTTGATGTGGGATAAAAGAATTGTGGAGGTGGTGGAGGAGTGTGTTGGGACTTTCTCGGTGGCTTGTTTATTTAGAAATGTAATAGATGGGTAGTAATGGGCATTTGCAGGCATTTATGGGCCAAATCGACATAGAGAAAGGAGAAGGCTGTGGGAGGAGTTAGCGGGTGTATATTATCTATGGGATGTGCCGTGGTGTATGGGTGGGGATTTCAATATCATTCGTTTTCCAAGCGAGCGATTAGGGAATAATGGCCACTCAATAGCAATGGAAGAGTTCTCTGAGTTCATGTTTGACTTGAATCTTATGGATCTTCCCCTTGTTGGGGTTGAGTTTACATGGTCTAATAGTAGGGGGTGGTCGAGACTGGATAGGTTTCTTGTTTCTCCTTCTTGGGAAACCCACTATTCGGAACTGTATCAGAAGAGGCTAGCCCGGTGTTGCTTGGATCATTTTCCTATTATGTTAGATTATGGAGGCATTAATAGGGGTCGTCAGTATTTCAAGTTCGAAAATATGTGGTTAGCAGTGGATGGTTTTGCTGAGAAAGTTCGTTCCTGGTGGTCTTCTTATCAGTTCTCGAGTACTCCTAGCTTCATCCTCGCTGGAAAACTTAAGGCATTAAAGCAAGACTTAAGGAGGTGGAACATGGAAGTATTTGGCAATATTGATAATCAGAAAACTAGCCTATTAGAGGAGCTTCAGGACTTGGAGGAACAGGTGTTGAGGGGAAATGCCTCGGAAGAGGCACTACTGAGGAAGAGTCTCGTGGTGAATGAATTAGAGAGGGTCTTGTTGATGGAGGAAACATCGTGGCGCCAAAAATCCAGGGCTCTTTGGTTAAAAGAAGGGGATAAATGTACGAAGTTTTTTCATAGAGTGGCCAATTCTCATAGGCGTAACAACACTATTGAGTCCCTTAAGTCAGGTAATCAAGTTCTCTCTTCTCCTTTGATTTAGAGAACCATATTGTGAATTACTATGAGAATCTGCTCACGGAGCCGACTGGTTGGAGGCCAAAGCTCGATGGTTTGCCTTTTGAGTCCATTGACACGCAAAGTGCGAGCTGGTTGGAAAGACCTTTTGAAGAAGATGAGGTACAGAAGGTCATTAGTAGCATGGCCAAAGACAAAACACCTAGACCGGATGGGTTTTTGATGGGGTTTTTCCAACAATGTTGGGAGATAGTAAAATGTGATATGCAGGTCTTTTTTGAATTCCATGCTTTTCAAAAATTCGAAAAAATGCTTCAATGCGACGTTCATAGCCCTTGTTCCGAAGAAACAGGGAGTGTCGGAAGTCAAAAGATTTTCGTCCCATTAGTCTAGTGAGTGGGATCTATAAAATTATCTCCAAGGTGCTGGCTAATCGTTTAAGTGTGGTGATGGAGCAAATCATTTCGAAGTCTCAAAATGCCTTTGTGCGGGGGAGGCAGATACTTGATTCAGTTCTTATTGCCAATGAGTGTCTAGATCAGAGGTTAAAGGAAGGTAAATCAGAGGGAGGGCGACTCACTTTGATCAATAGCACTTTATCCAACCTACCAACTTATTTCCTATCCCTATTCCCGTTGCCGGCAGGGGTGGCGCATCGTATCGAGAAATTATTCCGGGAGTTCTTGTGGGGTGGTCTGGGGGAAGAAACCAAATTCCATCTTGCTAGTTGGAATAAAGTTTGCTCTCCAGTTTCGAGTGGTGGTTTAGGTGTGCGCAATTTGAGGACTTTCAATAAAGCGCTTTTGGGAAAGTGGTTATGAAGGTATCAAGAAGAAGGGGAGTCATTGTGGAAGGAAGTAGTAGTCTCTAGACATGGAGGTGCTTGGGGGGGATGGTGCACTTATGAAGTAAGGGGGGGGATGGTGTGGGTTTGTGGAGATATATAAGGGGGGGATGGCAGTGCTTTGAAAATAATGTTAGATTTGTAGTCGGTCAGGGCAGTTGCATCAAGTTTTGGCAGAATGTTTGGTGTGGAGAGCATTTTTAGGAGAGGGCCTTTCCAGCTCTATATAATATTGCGGCTAATAGGGAGGCTTCGATAGAGGATCTGTGGGTGATTGCCCAAGACTCTTATCAGTGGAATATTTTATCACTCGGGCTAATCATGATTGGGAGTTGTCTATTGTTTCAGAATTTTTTAGCGTGATTTACTCTTAAGAAAGATTAACGGCACAGGATGATAGGTTACAATGGAGGGGCAAGGAGAACAAGAAGTTCTCAGTCAAGACAGACTATAAAATTCTGGTATCACAAGATAATGAACATTTCCCGTGGAAAAGTATTTGGAGGTCACGCGTACCTTCCAAAGTGGCCTTTTTTGTGTGGACTGCGGCACTTGGAAAAATTCTAACCACAGATAATTTAAGAAAGAGGGGCCTCATAGTGATGGACTAGTGTTATTTGTGCAAAAAACATGGAGAATCAGTGGACCATCTACTATTGCATTGTGAGGTGACGAGAGAGTTGTGGAATGGGATATTTAGTAGGATGGATGTTGCATGGGTTATGCCGGCAAAGGTGGTTGACTTGCTTGCTTGTTGGAAGGGTCTACAAGGTTGTTCACAAGTAGTAGTAGCTTGGAAGATGTTCTAGAATGAGAGAGTAATTTGTAGGAATTATTCTCATTAAAATTCGAAATATAGGTACAAGGCAGTATATATAGATTACAACTGAAGAGAAAAAGGAAAGAATAAATTAAATACTAACTTCTAAGGAAACTAAATCTCCTAGAATATTCACACATTTACACCCAATATCTCCTAGAATACAGCAGAGTTGACTAGGCAGATTTTTGGAAACTTTCCAACACTCCCCCTCAAGCTGGTTTGAATATGTCTTCCATAGCCAGCTTGCCGATTAAGTTTTCAAATTGTTTCTTAGGCAGTCCTTTTGTAAGTATATCTGCTACTTGCTTAGCTGTAGAAATATAGGGCAAACAGATTACCCCACTATCTATTTTTTCCTTGATGAAATGCTTGTCCACCTCCACATGTTTTGTTCTGTCATGAAAAACTGGATTGTGAGCAATAGCTATTGCAGCTTTATTATCACAATACAGTTTCATTGGTAATGAACTAGTAACTTTCAACTCTTCTAGCAATCTTTTAATCCATAGTGCTTCACAAATTCCATGAGCAACAGCCCTAAACTCAGCCTCTGCACTACTCCTTGCCACCACATTTTGTTTCTTGCTGCGCCATGTTACTAAATTTCCTCCAACAAATGTGCAATAGCCAGAAGTTGATCTTCTATCAGTGACACTTCCAGCCCAATCTGCATCAGTGTATATTTCAACTTGTAAACTCCCATGACCTCCAAACAATAAGCCTTTACCTGGAGTCCCCTTTAGGTACCTTAGGATTTTGTATACAACATCAAAATGTTCAGGTCCTGGTGAGTGCATAAACAGGCTTACCACACTTGTTGCAAAAGCTATGTCAGGCCATGTGTGAGAGAGATACAAGAGTTTACCTACCAATCTTTGGTATTGTTCTCTATTGATTACTTCTTCAGGTTTAGCTGTTTGGAGTCTTAGATTAGGCTCTATAGGTGTTTCTGCAGCTTTACAACCTAAAAAACCTGTTTCTCCAAGTAAATCAAGAACATATTTTCGTTGGGAAACAAATATACCTTTCTTTGACCTTGCAAACTCCATGCCAAGAAAATATTTCAAGTTACCTAAGTCTTTGATTTCAAACTCCTTAGCAAGAATATTATTTAATCTATAAATTTCATTACTGTCATCCCCTGTCAGAATAATATCATCAACATAGACAATAAGTATAGCTACTTTGCCTCCACCAGTGTGTCTATAAAACATAGTGTGGTCAGCTTGACCTTGGCAGTAGCCATGACTCTTTGTTACCTTCCCAAAGCGTTCAAACCAATCTCTAGGAGATTGCTTAAGTCCATATAAAGACTTCCTCAATTTGCACACCTTCCCCTTGCTTTCTTTGCCTTCAAATCCTGGTGGTAGATCCATAAAAACTTCCTCCTCTAGGTCTCCATTTAAGAAGGCATTCTTCACATCTAATTGATACAAGGGCCAATTTGAATGGACTGCTAGGGATAGTAACACACGGATTGAGTTCATCTTGGCTACAGGAGCAAAAGTTTCCTGGTAGTCAATTCCATATGTTTGAGTGAACCCCTTTGCCACAAGTCTTGCTTTGTACCTCTCTATACTACCATCAGCCTTGAATTTGACTGTAAATACCCATTTACAGCCCACAGTCTTCTTCCCCTTTGGTAGATCACCAATTTCCCAAGTGCCATTAGCAATTAGTGCATTCATCTCTTCTTTAACAGCCAATCTCCATTCCGGGTGATCCAAGGCTTCCTGAATGGTTCTTGGAATAAACAAGTGAGAAATATTGGATGTAAAGGCCTTATGAGTATCAGAAAGTCTATGATAGGATAGATGTTTGGCAATAGGATGTGTGGTGCAGGTTCTAACTCCTTTCCTAAGGGCTATAGGTAAGTCTAGATCAGCAGAATTGTCTTTAAAAGGAGCAGCAGTGGAAGAGTTACCTGGTGTATTGGAAGGACCAACTTGTAAAGGTGATGATGATTGGCTTTGCTCCGGATTAGAAGAAGGATTTCTATTATTTTGACGATCTCTTCTTCTAGTATAAACACGAAGTTCAGATGAGGTAATATCTGGTAGTATTTCTCCCCCTGGTTGTGAATCACTTATGTCTTGTACAGGTAGACTAGGAATTCCATTATTTTCACTAGATAAATTTTCTGTTTCCTGACCTTTTAAAGGAGTATGGATGTTCATGTCAATGTCAATGAAAACATTAGGAAAAAGATTAGAAGTTTGCCAGAACTCATCTTCACTTTTCTCTTTCTCCCCCTGAAGATAGTTATGGCTAAAGTAAGGCTGTTTTTCAAGGAAAAAGACATCCATACTGATGTGAGTTTTCTTTGTAATAGGGTTAAAACATTTGTACCCTCTCTTATTAGGAGCATATCCGAGGAAAACACATTTTTCTGCCCTAGGGTCAAGTTTGGACCGAAGATGGGTTGGTATATGAACAAAAACAGTGCACCCAAAAACTTTTAGTAGTAAATCTGATGTTACTCGACAAGTAGGGAAAATGTCCTTTAGGCAGGCTAAAGGAGTGATGTATTTTAAAACACGAGTAGGCATCCTATTAATGAGATAACAGGCAGTCAAAATAGCATCACCCCATAAATATTTAGGAACATGCATAGAAAACATGAGGGCACGTGCAACCTCTAATAAATGACGATTTTTCCTCTCCGCAATACCATTTTATTGTGGGGTGTTACGACAAGTAGATTGATGTTGAACACCTTTTACTGACAAAAAAGTTCCTAAGCTTTTGTTAAAGAATTCAGTACCATTATCACTTCTAAGAATATTGATTTGTGTTTGGAACTGATTTTCAACTATATGATAAAAATCCTTGAATAATTTTTCAACTTCAGATTTATCACTCATCAAATACACCCAACGCAACCGTGTATGATCGTCAATAAATGTCACAAACCATTTTTTTCCAGATGCAGTAGTAATTTTAGAGGGACCCCAAACATCACTATGAATTAAATAAAAAGGTTTTGAAGCACAATAACCTTTTGATTGAAAAGTGTTCCGATGACTCTTAGATAAATGACAAGTATCACAATGAAGAGAGTTGCAATCAACAATTTTAAATAAGCTGGGAAACAGATGTTTTAGATAGAGAAAACTAGGATGTCCAAGTCTAAGGTGCCAAAGCATAATTTGTTCTCGTACAGGCATTGAACTAGTACTACTACTACTCAAACCCTGAGCTTGTTTAATGTTGAATAGGGTCTCATCAAAATAATAGAGTCCATCAATCATCCTAGCACTGCCAATCATCCTCCCCGAGAGTTGGTCCTGAAATTCACAATGGGAATCAAAGAATATGACACTGCAGTTAGAATCTCGTGAGAGTTTACTAACAGACAGCAAATTACAAGCAAGTTTAGGAACATGAAGGACAGATTTTAGTTCAATTTTGTCAGAGATTTGGACAGAACCTGTTCCTGCAATGGATGAGAAACTTCCATCTGCAATTCTGACTTTTTTATTACCAGGACAAGGGTAATAAGATTGAAAAAATTGTGAAGTACTAGTCATATGGTCGGATGCACCAGAATCAATAATCCATGGTGCAAGAGTTAAGCCACAAGAGTAGGTACTAGTGGTATCACCTGTTTGGGCCAAGGAACCAGTAGGAGGACCAGATGTAGGAGTGGATTTCAGCAATTGAAGAAGATGATCCACCTGCTCAGCACTTAGGAAATTAGCCTTTACTTCATTGACTCTAGGGGCTATATAGTTGCTGCCAGAGGTTCCAGATTTGCTGCTCTTCCAGTTTGCAGGCTTTCCATGGAGTTTCCAGCAAGTCTCTCTAGTGTGGCGTGGTTTATTGCAATAATCACACCATACCCGAGGCTTATCTTCAAACTTCCTTTGGTTAGAATAGGACCGCTGTGCAGAAATATTGGCAGTGGACAGATTTGTGCTAGTAGCACAATAAGGAGCAGGGTTGGCAGCAACTAAAGCAGAGTTCTCCACAGTTTCATCCTCCTTTTTTTTCATCATGACATTCCGACGACAATCTTCTCTTCGCACCTCAGAAAATACCTCTCCAAGTGGAGGTAATGGCTGTCTCCCTAGAATCCTTCCCCTAACTTCATCAAATTCATCATTAAGTCCAGCCAAGAATTAAAAAATTCTGGCATTCTCTACCATCTTCTTATTGTGATTGCAATCATGAGAATTTTTCCATTCATAATCATTGAATAAGTCTAAATCCTGCCAAAGTCCCTTAAGAACATTGAAATACCTGGTCACACTGCCTTCTCCTTGGTGAGTATTGCTGACTTTCTGCTGCAATTCATATATCTGAGAGTAATTTCCAAGGTCAGAATACATCTGACTAACATTGTCCCAGAGCTCCTTTGTAGTCGAATAGCACATGTAGTTGGCACTAATTTCTTCATCCATAGCATTCACAAGCCATGCCATCACCATGGAATTTTCTGCATCCCATATAACATAGGATGGGTCTGTTTTCTCGGGCTCCTTGGTTTCACTAGTCAAGTACCCTATCTTCCCTCTCCCTCGAATATACATCCTGACTGATTGTGACCAGCGTAGGAAGTTTGCCTCATTCAGTCGTATGTTTGTGATTTGGACAGAGTAGGGTTCAGAATGGGTAGGTTTTGGTTCTGGTTTGTTTTTGGATTTGGCCTCGTTTGAAGTATCAGCCATGGTAAAAGGCTTGACAGCAACAGAAAAGGAAGGCAAAGAAGAAGAAGGAAGAAAAAACAAGATATTAGGGGCTTATTTGAGCCGCCAGAGGGAATAGGGTTTTTAGATGAATCAGAAAAGGAACCTTGCTCTTGATACCATCTAGAATGAGAGAGTAATTTGTAGGAATTATTCTCATTAAAATTCGAAATATAGGTACAAGGCAGTATATATAGATTACAACTGAAGAGAAAAAGGAAAGAATAAAGTAGGAAAGACTAAATTAAATACTAACTTCTAAGGAAACTAAATCTCCTAGAATATTCACACATTTACACCCAATATCTCCTAGAATACAGCAGAGTTGACCAGGCAGATTTTTGGAAACTTTCCAACAATCCCGCTGTGCATTATGTGGTGCATTTGGATGGAAAGGAATGCACGCTGCTTTGAAGATAGGGAGCAATCGATGGAGGAGCTTCAGAATTGTTTTCTACACACTTTACTTTTATGGTTCTCAGCCATTGTTCTTAATGGAAACAGTGTACATGAGTTCTTAGCTCTAATTTAGTTTTTTAAGAATGTATTTAGGTATGTTCTATTGTATACTCCATGTGTACATAGGCCATGCCTAATTTCATTCATATTAATGAAAATTACTTTTTACTGATAAAAAAAAATCCAGGCAGGCTCTCCATCAGATGGATGGTATACCACTAGTATTGCACCTTTTTATAAAATGACTGGACATCTCAGTTTGAAAATCAACTTGCATGCATTTTTACAAAGTTTCTAGACCGAAACTACTTAAGCGTTCATTTGTTCATTCACTATTTCCAGATTATAGAATTCTCCCAATAGGACAAATATGCTACTCTTAGGCCCCGTTTGGATTGCAAGATAGTCTCGTCTCATCTCATTCTATCTCATCTCAACATCCAAACACCACAAACATAAACATTTTTCAATTTCAAATATTCAATTTTTTCATCTAATCATTATCGAATCATTACAAATTTCCCAAACTTCCAAACCAAACACAAAAAACAATTCAACTTTTTCAAATCTCAAAACAAAAATAATATTAAAAAAATAATATTCTAATAATATTTTAACTTTATAATATTTTTATTAAACTTTTTCTCTCTTTTCCCAGAACCCCATAAAACATCTTAAACCATTTCACTACTACTCACAAACTATTTCACTACTATTCACAAATTTCTCATCTCATCTCAACATCCAAACAAGGTCTTATAGTTCCAAGCCTCTATAAAAATAGTGGTTATACCCTATCTAAGGGCTCATTCCTTTTATGTTCTGAATCAGCATGAGCAATGTTGGTCATTCACTATCAATAAAGCAGGGATAACATTGAAAAGAATCCATCAAACGGTCAGTTTTGAGCGAAATAAATATAATTACCATAATTGAACATATAAATTGATTTTATTGATTCCATCTTATGTAAATTCCAACTAGTCAAGTTAATAGATGTCACCTGTCCTTCCATGAGAGATGATTCCCAAGAGCCTTCTGCAACTCAACTCGCTTGAACATCCCAGTGTAAAGCCAATGCTCTGGAGTTCCACGATTCATACAATATAGTTTCACTCTTTGTAGAAGCTCTTGCCTCTCAAGGAGATTAATCTGCAACAGAGATTTTACACCATGGCAAAACATTAAGACAAACACAACCGAAGCTGCTCAATATATGAGCCCCTGCATTAGTTTACAAAGAAAAGGATCTTTCATTCAACCCACAATGAGGTTTGTTCTAGTTAAAAACTTTCTATGAGAAGTCAAGTAACACAATGAAATCAAGTTTAAGGATTTTTCATTCAACCATCAATGAAGGGTTTGCTCAAGTTAAAAACTTTCTAGAAGTCAAGTAACACGATGAAAATCAAGCATATCTCTACAGCAACACTGAATGAAGATCAAGTTCAGTGAAAGCCAGTTGATTCTAGCATTAAGTGCTAGAAGCAAGTCTTACTTTTCTTTTCTCTCTCCTAACCACTTTTCTCTCCATACGCATGCGAAAAAATTTGTTTGCTTGATGATGATACGTTAAGTTTTGTGATGGGGTTCAAAAGAGAGATTGTGATAGAGTCAAAACTCTTCATACTTCACAGAGAGAGGGTGGAAAGGGGAGAGTAAATTATTGCTAGAACCAAAGATAGTGCAATGGCTTGGAAGTGCAGTGGAGGAATGCTTGAATGGGGAAAAGAAGGATTTTTATTCGGCAACTAGGGAAGGATATCTCAGTTTTCTAGCATAGAAGTGCTCAAATAGTCGAGGGCGATATATGGTGGTGGCAGAGTATTGTGAGGGAGGAAGGAGGAGTTTTCTGTTGGTACCTGAGGGTGAAGGAGGGAGGGGATGGAAGAGATTGAGGGAGGCTCTGGTGGATTATGCACTGGAAGGGAGAAGCAGGGACGGGTTACATGGAGGCACTCGGTCATACAAGGATGCTCTGGTGCAGGTGGCGCCGCTCCAGGTGCAAGGAGGTTTAAGGATAGAAAGCTCCATTGAGCCCCTCTGTTTGTACGTAACGTGGGCTATGGCAGGGAGTCTGGCAACAAGGGTGAAGGAGATGTGTGGCGTGCTCTAATGGACATGCAAGGTCAATTGAGGTAGCTGCAGAAGAAAATAGATGAAGTGCTGAGGAATGTTGGGACTAAAAAGGAAAAAGAAGGGGGAGAGGTTAGGGGAAAGGGGCCAGTTTTTGTTGAAAGGCCTTATGAGGCCCACGGGAAGAGGCTTAAGCTTCCTGAGGCCTATGGCTGGGCTGGGCCATCTGAGGCATTGAGGCCTTCGGAAGCCAGGGTTGGGCCTCACTATGGGCCTCAGCCCAAAACATATTATCGTAAGAAGGTCAGCCCAAGGGCTCCTTCCAGCGACGGGAGAGCAGCTCGCCCACCAGCCACCACGCCGTCGGTGGAGGTACAGCCAACGGCGACACAATCAGTCGGCAATGCCGGTGGGGGTCTCTGATGACGGCCAGCAGCGGCTGATCTTGCAGAAAAAGACTGGCGAACCCATATTGACTTCCCTGACACAATCAGGGGGTGGTGGTGGTGGTCTGAAGGTGCCGACGACAGCACAGAAGACGCCAGCGACGATGATGGTGGCCTCAGATGAAGGCCAACAGATGTTGAAGGGGCAGAACACGATTGGCGAGCCCAAAACAGCGTCCCCAACCCCTATGGAGGGGCAGAAACAGCCGTTAAGCTTAGTGGGTGAAAGCCCCACGTATGCGAACCCACCTGCACAGTTTTCTGATGAATCTAAGATGGATTGGGGGGGGGGGGGCTCGGATGGCTTGTCACATCCCGATAGTGAGCAAGCCTCTTTTTCTGATGTAGAACTTTCTGGGAGTCTTGCCTAGGCACTAAGTGGACAAATTTCATTGGTGGAGGAGACCCAAGGTATGCCGATGGATTGCAGGGGAGGTGATCCAGTCCCTCTGAGCTACATGCTGCCAGTTCATTATAATGTCTCAGATTGGGTATTTCAAAAGGTAAAAGAACTACAAAAATGTGTGGGGTTGAAGTGTGAAGGCTATGAGGATCAATTTATGGCTTTGCTTACAGCCATTGAAGTGGGGCATCGAAGTCGTAGAAAAGATGGATAAAAAATAGCGAGCTAAAAAGATTGACTTGGTCTATGAATTCTGTGGGTAGCTCCAGCAAGGGCAAGTTAAAAGGGAAGGGGCTAGCCTTCCCTCAATGAAACCAAAAATAGTATCGTGGAATGTTCGCGGACTCAATGAGGCTAATAAGCGTCTTCAAGTAAGAAACTTTTTTTGTGAGTGGAAAGCGGACACTGTTTGTTTACAAGAGACGAAGATGAAAACGATTGATGGGAAAATTGTGCAGAGTTTATGGAGTTGTGTTCACGTGGATTGGGTGTATATGGCCTCTATTGGGGCTTCATGAGGTGTATTGTTGATGTGGGATAGACGGGTGGTGGAGAAAATAGAGGACTTTATAGGGTTATACTTGGTGGCATGCTCCTGCAAAAGTGTATCAGATAACTTTTTGTGGGCTTTTGCAACTGTCTATGGTCCAAACTTGGATGACAATAGAAGATTATTGTGGGAAGAATTAGCTGGAGTATGTAGCTGGTGGGATCTCCCTTGGTGTATTGGGGGAGACTTTAATGTTATAAGATTTCCAAGCGAGTGTTCGGAGAATCGAAGAGTAAGGCAAGCAATGACTGAGTTCTCAGAGTGCATATTTGATCTGAACTTCGTGGATTTGCCTCTAGCAGGGGTTTCAGCCACATGGTTAACAATCAGACTTGGTCTCGTTTGGATCGTTTCTTAATATCACCAGAATGAGAAAGTCACTTTCCGGATGTATGGCAAAAACGAATGCCTCGTCTTTGCTCGGATCATTGGCCTATCATGCTTGATTGTGGTGGTATCCGAAGAAGGTGAAGGTATTTCAAATTTGAAAACATGTGGCTAAAATCAGAAGGCTTTGTAGAGAGGGTGAGACAATGGTGGTCCTCGTATCAGTTTCAGAGCACCCCTAGCTTCATCCTAGCTGGTAAATTGAAGGCACTAAAAAAAGATCTGAAGCTTTGGAATATGCAAACTTTTGGAGATATAGGGGAGCGCAAGAAAAGCAAGGTGATGGGATCCAGGAGCTCGAGAGATTACAAGAGACGCGGCCTCTTACACAGGACGAGCTAGCAAAAATGACAATGATGGCTGTGGAAAATGGTGTATCTCGGATGGAGAGGGCCTTTGAGGAGGTGGAGGTTTATGATGTAGTGAGGAAAATGGTTAAAGACAAGGCACCGGGGCCTGATGGTTTCTCTATGGATTTCTTTCAAACTAGTTGGGAAGTGATAAAAGAAGATCTTATGCGGGTGTTTCAAGAGCTATTCTTGGTGGGAAAATTTGAGAAAAGCTTTAACACCACTTTTCTTGCATTGATACCAAAGGTGGGGGGGCATGGAGGTTAAGGAGTTTCGGCCCATAAGCTTAGTGAATGGTGTTTATAAAATAATTTCCAAAGTGTTGGCGAATCGTCTAAGTGAGGTGTTGGGGAAGATCATTACAAAACCCAAAATGCTTTTGTAAAAGGGAGACAGATTCTTGATGTGGTTCTTATTACCAATGAATGCCTGGACAGTAGATTGAAGGCTGGCACAACAGGGATCATTTGCAAGCTAGACATGGAGAAGGCGTATGATCACGTTAACTAAGAGTTCCTTCTCTACCTTCTTCGGAGGTGTGGCTTTGGGGAGAGGTGGCGGTCGTGGATCTGTTAGTGCATATCAACTGGCGAAATTCTCAGTGTTGATAAATGGCAGTCCAACTGGTTTTTTTCATAGCACACGAGGCTTAAGACAAGGAGATCCATTGTCGCCATTGCTATTTGTTATTGTGATGGAGGCGCTTAGTAGGATGACTTCGGCATTGGCTACTAATGGTTTCGTGGATGATTTTTCGATCGGAACCGCGGAGAGGGGAACCATTAACATATCTTATTTGATGTTTGCAGATGATACACTTATCTTTTGTGAGGCTGATCAAAATCAGATTCGAGCACTGAAGGCCTTGCTCCTTTGTTTTGAAGCAGCATCCGGGTTGAAAGTGAACTTCGACAAATCAGAGATGGTGCCTATTGGAGGCGTTCTCAATCTACGACAGCTGGCCAACACGTTGGGGTGTAAGATAGCCTTACTTCCTATGACTTACCTGGGCCTTCAGTTGGGGGCACCTTTGAGAGCGTCTTTTATATGGGACATAGTAGTTGAGAAAGTAGAGCGGAGACTGGCGGGATGGAAAATGATTTATTTGTCAAAAGGTGGTAGGATTACATTGATTAAAAGTACTTTATCTAACCTATC
The DNA here is from genome assembly GCA_961763995.1 of Juglans cinerea. Lineage (NCBI taxonomy): Eukaryota > Viridiplantae > Streptophyta > Magnoliopsida > Fagales > Juglandaceae > Juglans > Juglans cinerea. The sequence continues at coordinate 29,208,096 of CAUIVZ010000003.1, forward strand.
ACCTTATTTTTTATCCTTGTTTCATATACCTGCAAGTGTGACGATTCGAATTGAGACTCCAAAGTGATTTCTTGTGGAGTGGAGTGGGAAAGGAGTTCAAGTTTCACCTAGTCAAGAGGGAGACGATATGCCGCCCTATTTCTAATGGTGGTTTGGGCATCAGAAGTATGTGGATCTTTAATCAGGCGTTACTTAGAAAGTGGTTGTGGAGATATCATAAGGAATCAGAAGCCCTGTGGAAATTGGTGATTGAGAGCAAATATGGAGATTTATGGGGGGGATGGTGCTCTAAGTAAGGGGGGCGTATGGAGTGGGTTTGTGGAAACACATTCGAAGAGGATGGGAGCCCTTAAGTAGACACACTAGACTTCTTCTGGGAGAGGGCTCAAGCATTAAATTTTGGAGAGATATTTGGTGCGGTAATAGTACTTTACAAGAGATATTCCCTTCACTGTTCAATATTGCTAGTGCTAAAGATGTATCAGTGGCGGAAGTTATGGAGATATCCGGGGGGTAGATCCATTGGAACATCACCTTTAGTAGGGCGGCACAAGACTGAGAAATGAGCAGCTTTGCAGATTTTTACAGCCTTTTGTACTCTATATTACCTAGCACTCAGCAGAAAGACTTAATGTGGTGGATACCCGATGGTAAAGGGGTATTCTCGATTCGCTCTTTTTATATGGCTCTCACACAAGAACCTCAAACTCAGTTTCCGTGGAGAAGGCTTTGGAGAGATAAGGCGCCTCCCAAAGCAGCTTTTTTTGTGTGGACAACCTCATTGGAGAAGATTCTCACAATCGACAACTTGAGGAAACGAAGGATAATCATTGAAGATTGGTGTTGCATGTGTAGAGAAGGGAGAGAGTTTGTAAACCATCTCCTAGTACATTGTGAGACCGCTCGGGTATTATGGAATGAGGTGTTCAGTAGATTAGACTTGTCTTGGGCTATGCCGGAGACAATGGTGGCAATGCTGGCCAGCTAGACAAATCTAGGAGGCATGCAACAAATTAAAGTTGTCTAGAAGATGATCCCTATATGCATTACGTGGTGTTTATGGCAGGAACGTAATGAAAGGACATTTGAAGACAAGGAGAGATCGCAGGAGGAGCTGAAAGTTTTTTTCTTTAGAACACTTTATACTTGGGCCATTGCTGTTGATTTCAATGGCATGGACCTACATGATTTTCTTGTCTATAATGTGCCTACATAGCTTAAGGCATGCTTTTGTTTTTACTGTTTAGAACTCTGTATATGGCTTTGCCTATTCTTTGATCAATAAAATTTGTTTACTTATCAAAAGAAAAAAAATACTTATCAAAAGAAAAAAAAAGTGCTAGAAGCAAAAAGTAATGGCAAATGGTTACATTAACATTACACCATAGAGATCATTCGCAGCATAAGAAAGGATAAATGAAAGTGCATACCACTATTCGCAAAGCATGGGGATCATCGTCACGGTCGATAAGTGCTAGAAGCAAAATATCCAAGGGAAGCAACTCATGGGTCCAGACAAAAAATGCAAGGTTTGCACAGACTTTTAATAAAAGGTCCTGAAAAATGAAAGACTGCATGAAAGACTGAATGCACAACATAGTAGGCATTGATATACATTGAAATTAAAAAAACAAAAACAAAAAACAAAACAAAACAAAACAAAAAAACCGAAAAAAACAAAAACTCAGCACAAGCTAGAAACCTGCAAGGGATGTCCATGCTGAAGTTCCATCTGAATATGATGTACTAGTACATCCACCATTGTGTAAATATTCTCTGTAACATCTTCTGGGGAAAACTCCCTCAGCACACGTGCCTGTTCTCCATGTCAGGAGAAGAAACATTTAACTCCCAAAAGATATGATTCAATAATTTCTCATGGGAGAGGACAAATGGGCATTAATATCATAAAAATATCTTTCCAGTATAAATGAAGTAGCACTCGGCATTAATACTATACAAGTAACAATTGCAATTAATGCTATATCAATATGTACAAATATCTTTCCAGTATCAGAGGAAAACTCATACCAAGTTTACACTGTTTATGTTCTCTGGGTGCCCATGCATCAGTATCCAAGCTCCAGCACAAAGATATCGTCGGTGCATGGGGAAACTGTGACTGATATAGGTTGTAACGTAAGAAGGATCAGCTGATGGTGAAAGAAGTTGTGTGCATTGGTTAATCACAGTTGTTTCTGCCTGCACAATGAACGAATGCTCTCACAAACTGGCAGATTTCTCAAGCTAAAAAAGCACATACTTTGCATCCCCAGTAGTTGAAAATCTTGAAGATCCACTGAAATATATATACTAGAGATTTAAATATTAATTTTGACCTTTTCTCTGGTCTCATGGGAATTTACTAAAATGTCTATTTTTTACTTCTTTTAACAGTGATGAAGAAGTTGCTGTAGTATACAAACAACAGTATGTCGGGATAAAACTTCATCTTCAACCCAGAGAAGAACAATAATTATGATGGGAAACTGGGACAGACCTATTGAGGCAGTGTGTCCCAATCAAAAGTCTAAGGAAATTGGAACAATAGTATCAATTGATAAATCTTTTCATTGGCCAGTAAACTACCATCAGCACCAAACAATTTAGGGCTGTCAATTGTGCATTGCCACATTTTAGTAAATTCTCTTGTGCTTTACTAAATACATGCATCTATGATATTTGATAGCCATATAAAATTAAAGTACATGGTTCAATCAAAACATACCAAAAAGGCTATGACCAAAAAAGCTCAAGAATTGTAGGAATGGACTTCTACGCTAACATAACCAATCAAATGTTAGTCAATCTAGAAAGCCAGCTTAAACTATTATATCGGGTTCAAAGCATTTACATCACATATGACAACATGTGGCGCCATGGTACGTAAATGATCCTCCATATCAGCTAAATACTTGACAATACTTGTTTACAACATTTTCTAAGTCTTCAACTGACTTTAATAATTTCTTTTTTAAAAACAATTACAAGGACTTGCCTTTTTGCACTTTAAGCTCACACAAAAAGCTACAAAAAATGCACTTTTGTAAATGCACTTCGGTTTTTGTAACCTTGGCTTTACACTTAAGCATGCTTTTACTAACATTGTTCAACACATGTCCCTTAACAAGCCACATGTGCCTCCACTTGTTTAAAAAATCATACGCATAAGAACTAAAAAAGCACTTAAAAAGTCACAAAATTTAAAATGTAATAAAATTAACTAATATACAAATAAACATAAAAATAAAAATAAAAACTCATAAAACCAAAACATAAAAACAAAAATATGAAAGAAAGCATAAAATTTCTTTTGAAATAATAACTTGGTCGTGTGGGGAGGGGTGGTGGACTGGAGGGAGGAACCACAGGAGTAAAAAGCTCAATTAAAAAGTACATGCAGTAATTTGACTTAATAAAAAACCACAGGGACCAGTCTTTTGGTTAACCCCATTTTATATTTGAAAACTGTTATTATGCTATAAGCCCCTTATTTGCACCTACGATATGAAATGTTATGGGGTTGAAGTTTTGCACATATTATATTAATGTTTTCATATGAAAGTTATGCAATTTATGAAGTCATAGTTTTTTTTTTTTTTGATAAGTTGAAGTCATGGTTATGCTTGTAATATTAATGTAATGAAAAGGCTTATATAATGGAAGTTACGAAAAAAGAAATAATGAATGAATACATGTTATGAATGCTATGTGTTGGCCATATGATGTCTTGTAACAATGAAAAGTTATGGGTGGGTGTGAAAGCCACACTGAAGGACTTTGAGAAGGAGTGATCCATGTGAGATATTTACATCCAACAGTATAACAGTACCCCTATGACCACGGGATGTGAGATCAGTGCACAACTTGCACATTAGGGTTAATCTGTGTAGCCATTAAGGCTGCTTTCATTACTAAATCCAGGGCTAAAATCTTTAACCATATGAGGTGCCATCCACTGAGCATACGACTCATTTTTGTTTTTCTATTTTAAATTCCCAAGTGAAGAGGATGGGGATGAGCAAGCAGGCCAGGACTAGTAGATGAGTCTCATGAGACCCTACCTTAGTCCAGAACTAGTAATAACCTTTTTACCATTTATTATAAATGAACTATGGTTGCAGGTATCTACTTTTATTGATTTCATATTACAATGTGCTATGTAGCATTCCTAACCCTACGGGATGGGGGTGTTACAGATAGCCATCAAGAGAAGGATGAGACGTCAATCAAAGAAGAGATTGGAGCAAAGGTCGCTGAAGATGCTGGTGCTAAGGCCACATGGCCTTGACATCAGTGTTTAATGCTTCTTTTTAAAGAATTGAAGAGCAGTGAAAGTGTAGTGTTGGATTCTTATTAACTAAAGTGTTTTCTATCTGAAAAATAAGGATAGGAAACTGGACATCTAAATGGGGGTTAGCTCCCAAATTTCACTTGTAGCATCATTACAGATCTTTGAGGGCATATTTCATACATTGTGGTATGAAGAGAAATCCATCATATTTACATAAGAAACGGCAGGATGAGAAAAGAGCTATCATAGTTCTAATTTTATACATGTATAAAAAATCTTCCTAATACGACAAGTCATAATATTTATATCCGGTAGTTGCGTCCAGACACTATTGACCTCAGACATAGAAAAGAAATTTTGATAGACAACAGATTTTGTTTATTTTTTCTTAAAAGAAAGAAAGGAATAAAGAAAAAAAACCTTCTGCCATGCTTGAATCTCCAGGCTCCTCTTATCCATCCGACCCATTAAGGCCTCACGTAGAACAGAAGGAAAGTACCGCAGTGTTTTTTCAGACCATGTATGTAGACTAGTCGCCATTATCTGGTCCACCATAGTTTGAAGGTAAAGCAGGTGATCTGCATCGGCAATTCCACGCGTTTTAATGGTTATGGCAAGAGTTATTATGGTGATCCGATTTAGGGTTTCTGTGAATTCTGTAGGACCCTTCAAAAAAATAGGAATCATACTTTAGTTGAATTCATCAAGGGGAATAAACCCACAGAGAGAGAGAGAGAGAGAATCAGTTTGGAGGCCACAGTATCCACCTTTCCTTCCCTTTTAACCGAGAAAAAATCTCTGAGTGAGAAAATAAGATTCATGCACAAGTTTTCAGCCAATCTAAATACACGATGATCTCCACGTTTCCCTTTTAGTGTAGAAATTATTTTTGTGACATCATACATCAAGGCTTTGCTTTTTCCTTCATACCTAGCCAAAACAATAAAAAATAAAAATTGAAAAGATGTCAAACTGAACAAATTAAGTTGCAGTATTTCAGTGACTATATACAAAGGGATTAAGCCATAGGATTTGAAGTCCCGGGACCCTAAGGGCATGTTTGAGCAACACCAAACATTCCTAAAATTTCTCATAACTTCATTTCCAAACATCACTCAAACACAAAATACTTCTCTATTTCAAATTTTAAACTGTTCATCTAATCATTACCTAATCATTACCTAATCATTACTCAAACACAAAAATCAATACAACTTTTTTTTTACAAGTAAAAAAAGTAATACAACTTTTACAAACTTCAAAACAAAAATTATATTAGAAAATTATATTCAAACAAATTTATAACTTTATCAATTCACTTTCACAAACTCTAATACAATACTTCATTTTTATTCAACTTTTTCTCTCTCATTTCCCAAAACCCAATAAAACATTTTCACTCAAACCATATCACTACTATTCACAAAATTTTGAGATACTTTATGCATCCAAACATGCCCTAAAACTCACTCAAATTTCGAAATACAGAGATCTAGAAGTACACAATATATTGATTACAAAAATTGTTATATCGAAAGATGGACCACAGTAAGTAATCACCTGTATAGTGGAAGCAAACGGTAGTTCAAAATTTCAAGCACCAATAGTGTTACCCCGGGCTTGCTCAATAAAGATGGGTTCCTCTGTGCCAAATTCTGCAGAAAGTGGTGCCTATGAGAGTTGTTAACACTGTAGAAATGATATATATGCATATGGGAATTACCACTCCCCCTCCCTTTTGTACCATTTGTACTGCAACGAGACAACTGTAGAATTTTATTTAATTTTAATTAAGAGCAAAATGTATCCCAAAAATTACTTGGACATTTCTTATGCATTATACATTTGTCTTTTGACACAAAGTTTCAGATATGAAGGTGTCAGCAGGGCTGCAGGCGAACTCACTATGGGTTTAAGTAGACATCAATCCCCTCTCTACACTGTATGAATTCATCAATACAGTGCTCAAGTTTTCATGAAAAACGAGAATAATAGCATAAGCAAGAAAGACAAAAATAAAAAAAAATTTTGAGGGAAAAGGAAATTTACGCTGAAGTGTGGACGGAATAATGAGTGAGGAGCAATGAGCAGCAATCTAGTATATGTTTCAACCATAGCAATGTTGGGCACACCCTGCATCAAGATATTGAATATAAATGTCTCGAGATAGCACAGAGTTTCTAGCGATTTCATGGAACCACATACCTGAATTAAATATGACTCGGCAATGAATCATGCAAATCAGTTATTAATATAATATCAAACAAAACACTTCATGCTAAGCAATCTCTTAACATTTGGGTTTAGAAAGAGAAAGAGACATGGATAAAGTGATTAGAAAGAGGATCGTTCCTCATTAACCCAAGCTGGGCCAAATAAATCCCAACCTATACAACTCAATGATATAAACATCTATGCAAACTGATCATCACACTTCACAAATGGCGCAGAAATATCTCCACTTAGTATATTCCCACGAATGAAGCGACCATCAACCCCATATACTTGCTTTTTTAGTAAAAAAATTAGAAGTAGAAGCTGTAAGAAGGGCAACCTGATTATTGCAAAATAACTAACTAGGAGCTGGAACCGGAAAAACAATCTCCTCAAAAAAATGGTGTGAAAATATCTTCACTCAACATCTTAACTCACCAAAGGCCTGAGCCACTACCCTGTACTAGGCTTCTTCACTAGATCATCTACTACCACTGGTTTCTAATTCTTGTACATTACCAAGCAGCCACCAAAAATCTATCAAGGGAGAGAATGCCAAATTAGCATTGGAAAAACCTTCCACTCTAAAATGCACATTTGGCATATCTTGCAGTCGAACCCAGAACTTGCTTGAGGTAGTGAATAATACAAGTGACAGTAATGTGAAACCCTAGGAGCTTCTAGGGAACTAACATACTACACAGAATAGATATGAGATAGCTGATCTAGTGATGTTACGATAATTCCACTTCCCACTAGTCGACAATATCTTCTAGGATCCCCATATAACTCTCCATCATCCTACTTGAGAGTTTATGGTTTAGATCTTTCAAAGCATCAATGGGTCGAGAAATACACTCAACCATAAGATAGCAATCAACCAAGACTAAACTAACTGAAGTTCCAAGATCCTTTTGCTCCATGAAGAAGAAACAACAGAAAACCAACTTGAACTGGCGAGTAAGCTTACTAAGGCAAAACCAGGTATGATTCAACAGGAGAAACTATGGAACCAAACAACAAAGACTTAAAATAAAATAAAAACATCCAAGACAAAGAAATCAGGTCGTTCCAAACCTATAAGTAAGATTCTAGGGAGTTTCAATTGATTAGTTTTTATATAGACATAGCTTATATATGGCTAGCGCTTTCCCTGGTCGTTATATATGGCATTATATAGGTTTGGAATGACCTGATTTGTATAGGTATGGCCCCATATTATGGAGACTCTAGGTTGGACGGTGGAGGCCACTGTTGGGGGTATTTCTTTCAGGTTTCTAGGTTGGTAATGCCATTAATGGATCTATTACCCTTTCGCACCTTCTATTTGCACATGACACTCATTTTTTGTGATGCAGACCGTGGTCAGATTCAAGCTTTAAGGGCTGTATTATTATGTTTTGAAGCTTTATCGGGCCTCAAGGTGAACCTTGGAAAGTCAGAGTTGGTTCTAGTGGGGGTGGTGCGTAACATCAATAGTTTGGTAAGTTTGTTGGGCTGTAAAACGGCTTCTTTACCTATGAAATACTTGGGCCTTCCATTGGGGGCGCCTTTTAAGGCTAGTGCTATTTGGGATGGGGTTGTTGAGAAAGTTGAGAAAAGGTTGGCTGGTTGGAAGCGGCTTCTAAAGGGGGCAAACTTACTCTTATTAAGAGTACCCTCTCCAATCTTCCCAATTATTTTCTTTCATTGTTTCCATTGCCTGCAGGGGTGGCCAACCGGTAGGGTTGTAATCGAGCCGAGCCGAGCCGGTCTTTGGCTTGTTGTGCTCGGCTCGACTCAAAATACTCGAGCTCAAGCCTGAGCTCGAGATTTTTTTTTATTCTTTGTTCGAGCTCGACTCGATAAGCTAAACTCTCAACTCGAACTCGAACTCGAACTCGAGCTCGTCCCACAACCGAGTTCGAGTCGAGCCAAGCTCGAGCTCGAGCTCGAACTGTTTATTTTTTTATTTTTTGAATAAGATTTAATAATTAATAAATTAAATAAATAAAAAATCTAATATTAAATTTATACAACTAACAAGTAGAACCTCTATTGAATTATAAAATTTTAAAAAATTTATAAATAATTAATATCTAACTAGTTGATATTTATCCAAAATAACAATATATTATATGCCTACATATATTATTAATATATACACTTAATATGATAGCATATATCTATTTCATATATGATTCCCACATACTAGTATATGAAATTATTAAATTTTATCGACTAATTATTCTACAAATTATAAAATATACTTATGAAGTATATTCACTATATAAACATAAGTAATTAGATTACATATTATATATTTAATTATAAAAGTGGTATGCTTATATTATTAGTTACTACATATATATGTGTGTTTATATATACATAGGTGTATGTATATATTTATCAATATATGAATGACTTTTTATCGAGTCGAGCTAACGAATCGACTCGAGTATAAACAGGCGAGCCTTAACGAACCTTAGCCGAATCGAGTCGAGTTTTGTCGGGTATGTGTCATTTACAATTCGAGCGGGTATCTGCTTTCACGAACGGGCTTTTTTTTTCACGAGTCGAGTTCGATTCGAGTTTAACAGAGCGAGTACCGAGCGGGCTATCGAACAAACTGGTTTATTTACAGCCCTACCAACCGGATTGAGAAGCTTGTTTCATGCTTTTTTATGGGGTGGTTGGGAGAAGAAACTAAATTTCATCTTGTTAGTTGGAATAAAGTTTTTTTTCTCCTATTTCGGTTGGAGGATTGTAAATTGAGGACCTTTAATAAGGCTTTATTGGGAAAGTGGCTATGGAGGTATCAATCAGAAGGAGAGTCACTTTGGAGGAAGGTCATTGATCGCGGAAGTATGGAAGTGCTTTGGGGGGGGGGGGGGGGGTGTTCTAATGAGTTCGGGGGTTTATGGTGTGGGTCTATGGAAGTTCATTAGAAAGGGTTGGGACAGTTTGGCTAGTCATGTCAGTTATGATGTTGGAGAGGGATCTAGGATCCTTTTATAGTTTGACATTTGGTATGGTGATCGGGCCCACAATAGTGTGTTTCCGGTTATTTTTCGATTGGCTTTTAATCGTTTTGCTGCAGTTTCTGATTTGTTTTGTTGTTCTAATACTTCAAACATTAATATAACTGGTCGCAGACCCACACCATGCAAGAATAATATAATATATTTAATTTAAAATCAGATATATAACTTTTTAAAACGTTATACTTCGAATGATTTTAAATGTTTGAATCTTAAAATCAAGAAAAATTTGAGGAACCCATCTTTATAAATCTATTTTTTTCTGCAATATCATTAGATAATGAAATTAATCATGCATCTAGACTTCTTCTGAAGTTTATTTTTCTCTTTAAAAGAAAGGGTTTAAAAATTTAAAAGACTGCTAATTTATAATGAAAATTAGTAACTTGACAAAATATATTGTTTTCCATTTAACAATTTCAATTTTAAATACAAATGTTTGATTTAGTTTGTTCATTTAATTAGTACTTAATTGAATATATTAGTTATTTTTCACTTAGCAATAGTAAAATTGGAGGGATGATGTGGCTTTATGGGATCATTTTTCATTTAATGATAATAAAATAAGATAGTGGATGGTGTGGCTTCATGAAAGTAAGGCATTTGCTTTTGAAAATTAAATTAGTATAGAGATGGGCATAAGAGATGCAAGTGCAAAGAGAGGTGGATGAGCAAGCCGCACAAGAGTACGAGTAACGGTGCGATCCACCAAAGATGAGTGTATTCACTAGCAGTCTAGCGGTGGTTCCTGTGACCACAGGTTGGGGAGCGGTGCACAACCTTACCACAGTCTCATTGTATGTAAAAGATTAGTCTGAATAGATAACAAATAAGATTTTCTACTACTCATCAAAAGAGAAAAAGTCTCTTAAACCAACAAAAATTAGAGTACCTGCCCAGAAAATAAAGTTTCTTCCATTTGATAGGCCAGCTTCGAGCATAGGTTCATGGAAAAGCCACATAATAATGACATTGGCAAAGGGCTTACTTCTCGCATAACCATTAACCTCTCATTTGACTGTAGATTTGGTCCTGGTAAGAATTCTGTAACTCCAGTAGACGAAAGCCAATTCATTACTGTTTCACAAGCAGGTTGTGCCATGGTGTAAGACACAACCCAGAACATCCCAATTGATCTATCATCCATATTCATGTAATCCATCATGCGATCCCCTGAAAAAAGTAGCAATGGATGTCACACACACCCCATGCTTTATTGAAGGGATAAAATAGGAGTATTGTAATTGCGCTTGTAATTATTATAATTATTTTTGAAGGTTTATCCCAGGGGCTTTAAAGAAGTAGAAGAAAAGTAGTAGAGTGCCTTGATTAAGGTGTAACAAGGCCCAAACCAGGTGGTAATAAGAAAAATCAATAGAAAACCATGAAAACCTACGAATCCTTGTATAACGATTCCTCTTGACCAATCCTTGTTGTATAATGATCTTATAAAAAATATTATTCTATGGAAGCCAAGTCTTTAAATCCTATTATTTCACCCCAGCCACAATTTCCCCTTACTGCAGCCTCCTTTCCACCCCCAAAACCCAAAGAATCTCCTAAAATCACAGCCATTCTCCTCTCCTAACAGAATTCCTATGTGCAGGCCTCCCTTTGGTCATTTACGTGAGTCTTTCAAGTTTAGACATCTAATAATCTAATAAATTTCTACATCTTTCTTGAATGGTTTTTGTCATGAAAATTAGTGCAACATCTAATTCTTTTACAAACTGAATAACCAACCGCTCTTGGCATTTTTCCTAGGGTTTTGATCCAAACCCTTTTAGGTTAAGTGAAGCTGATTGAGCTCGTGAAGCTAATGAGATAAGGTAAGTAGCATGATCATCCCTTATGTGTGTCCTAAACATTCTGTTCTTGCTTGAAAAGTGTTGTTAAATTATTATGCTATGTACAGCCCTTCATTGAAAGCCCCTTTTTATGTACCAAAGCTTTGATAACATGCAAGTTGTTAGCGAATCCCATGATGTATAATGAATGCTATGATATGATAAATGCAATGCAGTATTTTTTATGTCATTATGCCATGTACATGCTTAATATTAATGTCATATCAGCTCACATGTTATTGTACATGCCGTGAAGAAATCAGAACAAGATAAAATCAAAGCTATGTCAATGAATGTTTTAAGCATTAAATGGTGGCCATAAGGGATGCATGGTACTAATGGAGGACGTTTACAAGAAGGTGTGGTCCACCAAAGTTACGTTATGAGCAGTCTAGTGATTGTCCCCATGGAGACAGGCAACAGGATAGATGCACAACCTTACACACAAAGGGTTAACACGTGTTGGCAAGAAAGCAAAAGAGAGACGTGTTCAATGATCTATGCAGTGTACATGTTCGTCTATTCATTCATGGATATTATGAATACATTTTTCGTTTAGTCATTGTTTACTAATTGTTGGATATGATGAATATGGTGTTTGTTTAGTCATTTTTACAAATTATCGGATATGTGATACGTTGGTTGTTACATATGCCATGTAAGTATAAGTACTAACATTTTCCAAGTAAAACCTAAGTTAATTTATGTTTATTGTATGATGAAAGACATTTTCATTTACGTCCTTTATAATGTTTATGGGTTTGGGTTTTTACAAAAGATTATAACTTTATCATTTGGCAATAAATAAATGTTATCGTTGAGTTTCATGAATAAAGTTTCAAAATGTTTTGATGTTTATGGAATCTTCTTATGCCTGGCTCATGGAACTGTTTACGTTAGTGACATCCCAGTGTCGGTAAAAGTGCACTTAGGCAAAAAGGACCAAGGTTGAAGCGCCATACTTACCAAAAGTGAAGTGCATTTACAAAAGAGTGAGATTTTTGGCACTTTTTCTGTGAGCTTAAAGTGCAAAAAACTGTACTTGTATTTTTCTGAAAAATAAAAAAGAAAATTCAATTTAAGACCCAAAAAACAAATATTATATGTATTTGGTTGATATTGAAGATCATTTATGTATCATTGGCCATGTTCTCATAATTGATGCATATGCTTTGAACCAGATATAATAGTCCAAGTTGGCTTTCTAGCAGATTGACATTTGATTGCAAGTCAATACCTACAATTCTTGAAGTTTTTTGGTCATGGCCATTTTCGTATATTTTTATTCAACTATGTACTTTAATTTAATTATGGGTATCAAATATCATGTGTTTATTTAGTCAAGCATGAGAGAATTTATACAGAATGTCATGTTTAAATTTTCTGAAATAAGTTGATTACTTATTGTCATGCGGCATAACACTAATAAATTGAGTAAACTAGCTAATCATATTAACATCTGGCTTTCTTATTGCGTTTTATAGATTTTCTATTATTATTCATCATTTAAAAAGATGTGTGGTTTACAACTGTCAGGCCCGCGCTTTGCGCCCAGGCTCTAGACCGCATTTGCACTTAAGTGTGCCTAGCGCTTTCACCAACACTATGACATACTTAATCTTAAGACGGACAGGGTGTTACATAAAGATAATTCTGTACAAGCATTATGCAGCAGATCTGAATAATCATTATGTTCAGATCATGATATAGTCATAAGACATGGGCTCTTCTAAAGTCAGTAGGGGTATTTTTGACACTCGCTATCAGTACTTATGGGGTTACCATGATATGCATGTTTTTATATATGGTATTGGGTTGGGTGGTTGGTGCTCTAATGAAGTGAGAGGGGGGTACGGTGTGGGATTATGGAAGTATATAAGGAAGGGGTGGCCATGCTTTGCAAATCAAATTCGTTTTGTAGTTGGTGAGGGCAATCGAATCAGATTTTGGCGGGACGTGTGGTGTGGAGATCAGGCATTGGAAAGGGTTTTTCCGGCTCTATACCGTATTGCAGCTAATAGGGAGGCCTCAGTGGCGGACGTGCAGTTATTTTCTCATAGTACACACCAGTGGAATATTCTTTTTAATACGGATTTCCATCATTGGGAATTACCTAGTGTTTCAATTTTTTTCAGCTTATTATATTCCACGGAGACTCCTAGGGCACAGCGAGATAGCTTGAAGTGGAGGTCTAATAATCACAAGATATGTACAGTTAAGGCATATTATAGCATCTTGACAACACATCTTGACAATACTCCGTTCCCATGGAAGAATATTTGGAGATCTCGAGTGCCTCCTAAAGTAGCTTTTTCTGTTTGGAATGCTGCTCTAGGAAAGATATTGACCACGGACAATTTGAGGAAGAGAGGTTGTGTATTGGTGGATTGGTGCTACATGTGTAAGAAGAATGGAGAATCTGTGGACCATCTCTTATTACACTGTGAGGTATCAAGGGCATTGTGGGATGAGATCTTTCAAAAGATTGATGTTGCTTGGATTATGCCTATGAGGGTGGTAGATTTGTTGGGTTGTTGGACAAAGTTGCAAGGCTGTCACCATGTGGCAGCAGTGTGGAAGATGATTCCGTTGTGCATTATGTGGTGTATTTGGACAGAAAGGAATGCGCATTGCTTTGAAGATAAGGAACGCACAATGACCGAGTTGAAGAACTTTTTTCTCCACTCTAATGTGTTGGTTTTCCACTATTGTATTGCATGGGGACAATATTCAGGATTTCTTGTCGTCAATTTATTGTTTTTAGAATGTATTTAGGAGCAGTTATGTATACTTCCTGTGTACAATGGCTATATCTATTTCATTCATATATATAATATCTATCTTTTACTGATAAAAAAAAAAATGAAGAATCTGCATTACACCTATCTTAAATAGGAATAATTTACTTATAATAACTACATGAAAATCACTCTTAGCCCCCCCACCCCCAAAAAAAAAAAAACTAAATAAATCACTTTTAGAATTTTGGAAACTGAACAAGAAACGTCTCTTAATAACAAGAAGACTTGAGTCCCTTAGGTATAAGCACAGAGAGGTGATAGAAGTGTAAAGCCTCACTTGACAGCAGTATAGTTATGAGGCGAAGGGAGGGGATTAGTGACACTAGTATAGTTCCTTAAACAATGGGAGAAGTATCCTCCATATCCAGAGTAGCAGCTATGGTATGGTGACTGGTTATATTATAAATAAATTTAACATTTAAATACACAGCACAATCAATGACAGTGATACTTGGTTTCATCACCAGCCGTATCAGCATGGTCAAATAAACTAAATTCTGCAATAGTTATTGGAAGAGAATGTTTGGTTCACAATGACATTTCACAAAAATAAAGTCTCAAACTGATGTAGCTTGATGTGGTACATCAAATTGTAAAGCTATTTTTTCCCTAAATTAAATCTAATGTATCACATTTAGCCACATCAATTTGTGAGCTTTATTTTTGTGAAATCTCTTTATGAACCTAGCACTCCTCTTATTGGAATACCTTTACTCACTTGCCTCCACCATTCATCTATTTGCTTTCCCTTCTGAAGCTGCTCATTATTCAAATATTCCCTGGTGGAAGTGTTCAATGACCAAATACGCAAATTTTGGCAACTACTAATAAAGTCAAGAAGGATACTTTGAGGATTATTAGGATCAGAGCTTCTATCTTCTCTATGAAATGATAGAACTTTTCTGGTCGTCTCAACCTACCAGCAGAAACACAATAAGTTATCAACATGATGGATGTGTTCAACCAAAAGAATCATCAAACAAAATTTCTCAGAAACTAAAATTCCTAAAACATACAAATTTCTTGTGGATTACAACCTAAATTCGCTCAAAAGAATAGTTTAGCTAAACTGAACATTTAGTCAAGATAACAGAAGAATTAACAAAGATTTGATGATGCTGTGTTAGTGGTATAAGTGTAACAAAAAAGCCAAATCAATTTGGTCATTGACTGTTCAGTGTTCAGGTGCTAAAGAACAGCCAGCTGCATTCTTCCCTAGTTTATCTTACTGGCAGAAGCCCTAAGTGGGTTTTCATCAAATTGTAATTGTTTCCATATGATTTTAACGATATGGCAGTCCCTTCGTTAATAGGTTGTTGTCCATGCTTTTACAGCATCAAGAAAGTTGATGAGGGGAATTGATTTGGCCCTAAGAGTAGCCAATAGCCTTGGGTAAGAATCCACATCTAGAACCTTGAAACTCTTGTTTACAAGCACTAGAAACTTGTTTTCTTCGTTAAATACACTACACATATGTGGAATTAAATACCAATAATCCTTGAAACATCTTCCTATTAGCCAATTGCAGGAAAGAATTCCAGCAGCATACCAAGAATAGCAAGTTAATTTTTCTCACCCTATTCGACATATCAAAGGTTAAAAGCATGCGCACATGAATCATAAACTGACACACACAGCACGTAGCATGGTTTGATGGCAGAATTCTTGGCTCGAGAATCAGATTTATACATGTCATAGTTGCTGCCATTAAATGGACAGCTCAAAATCCACCTCCAAGGGAGATAATTTAGGACCAAAACACAGCCATACCTTGCAGGAAATTCCAGCAAGTGACCCCATTGAATGAAAGTTCCTTTCTTAGATAATGAGAGCTTGATTATGGATTGGCATGGTATTATGTGTATGGATTCATAGGGACTAAGAGAAATATTGATTGTTGCTAAAGCTAAGAGGTAAGAAACTATGGTCACACCCTTGGTTGCTCAATACATATCAATATGAGATGCTTCATTTTTGACACGTAAGAAATCATGAACATGTCTTTATTTCTTTAATATAAATATAATGCTCTTTACTCAAATGTTGTGTTGAATTACTATAATGTTAAGCCTATACTGTGATAGCCCTTTGGATGTACCCCTTTATTATGAAAGCATTTCAATACATATGGAGTTGTATGCATGCTTTCACTATGGGATGATGTACATATAGTAGTATTATTTTTTAAATGAATGAATGATAAAAAAAGAAAAGAACTAAAAATAAAACTGATCATATGATTGCATGCTATGTATGATGATGGATAACGGATGACAGATGACGGATGAAGGATTATTTATGATGGGGCAGATGGTAATGGCAGGAATGGCTCATTTGACATGCACCTCGTGATGTCCATCTGCTTTTGACTGGGTTCCACCCAAGGCCTTGAGCAGGAATCATAATCTTTAAGTTCGCCAACACTTGCACACAAGGTGTAATTGCATGTAATGATGGAATGAATAATATGTATGATATGTATGCAAGATGTCTAAGATATGCATGCTAGTTAAATGTTGAAATTTATTTAAGTTATGACAATATTTACTATGTGATGAGTTGCTTCCTGAGTATGACTCACCTTTTTTATTATTATTATTATTTTATGTTTTGACTGACTTTGTTGAAGAAGTGTTTGGTGATGAGTCCGTTGGCCAGGAGTGGAGATTAAGACAAGACTAGACTTAATTTATGTGAATATGGGGAATGTATTTATGTCTTTCTTATTGGTTATGGAAATCTTTATAAAAATGCACAAGACTATGGCTTTTAAATAAGTGCTACTAAGCAACTTTTAATTAATAAAGTTTCTGAATGTTTTAATGTTTATTAAATCTTTTATGCCCTGCTCATATAATTGTTTAAGTTAGTAGCATCCTTAATCTAGAGGAAGGGGGTGTAACAGAAAGTGGGAAGAATATCAGCACAGCAGAAAGGTAATGAATATTTACACTTAGGAAACAACCTTTCTCGCATCTGAATTCAGAGCATTCATCACAAGCTCAACCCTTAGAAGTTGTACAAGTAACCAAGTCACATGATTCGTTCTAAGAATGTGCTGATCACCCTCCATAACCCGTGAAACTAGCTTGTCCACAAAATCAACAAAGTCAATACACCCACTTTTCATAAGAAAAAAGAAGATATCTGAAAAGACAAGCCACTCCTGCCAGCAATTTATCTCTGCAAAAGCAAGAAAAAAAATCTCTTTAAGGTATTAGGTCACTAAATTTACTAATCCAAAAATTGCCCATAACTAGTGATCACACAAAGCCGCAACAAATAAATCGTGCATCTAACTAAAAACAGGATATGAACCTAACATAAAGGATGTCACTTGAAAAGAATAGGCTATTAGGATTAACATTAACAGTAAATTTTTCTTACCTGACTGTAACTAGTATCCCTCGTATGACTTAAGCAAGTGGGTGCCCACCAACAACCATGATTCATATTACTCTACCACAATTTTATTTAAACACACAAGATACCAACACTAACACTCTTGAAATAATTTGGACAAAAGAAACAAGAAAGTGAAAGACTTAGCATCAAAGAAATGCATTTTTATGATACAAAGAAAACAAAAAACTATGTCAGTAGAAGTTATTGAAGGAAGGTAATTTTGGGATTTAATGCTGGAATACATTTCTGTACAGAGAAATAAGGAAGAGATATTTGCCTGAATTCGTAAACTTCAAGAGTTCAACAATTCTATCAATTGTTGCCTCGCAGATCATTTCAGAAGTAAAAACAGCACCGGGAGTGGGCGCTTGGGGAGACCTATAGGAAGGAGCCACAAGAAGCACCCGCTTCCACCAATCAGGTGAAGGAGTACTGCGAAGAGCATGCCTTATGCAACGCAAAGCCCTCTCCCAGTCCAAACTTCCCTTCTGAATAGACATCGCAAGATCCTGTACCAATGAGAAGAAACTAATTTAGCCAATCAAAGCAGATGCTAATCCAAATCTAACTCCCACATATGCATGCAAACAGGAGCATAAATATGCATTAATGCACACATATATACCTATATCACAAGTGCATAATATATTTTTTCCACATGCACTAGGACTAGGTGTTTAAATGTATATACTCCATCTCCATCTGTACCAAAATTCACATGTGCATACTTTATTTTTTCTATATGCTAATCCAAATGTTTAATAAATAAAAATAAGGATGAATTCAAAGGCTTTGGATAAAGAGAATGTCCAAGCCACTCATGAGAACTGCAATGTTAATGTCTTAGAAGTAAATTTCTCTCTTTCTATGATAAATTGAATTAATAGGCTAAACATATTGCCATATTTCTCTTTAAACCTTTTATTATTGCATTTTATGGATTTTTTGTTATTATACATGATTTTTAAAAATGTGCGCTTTACTTCAATCAGGCACGGGCTTTCGCTTTGAGCCTGTAATCTAGATAGCATTTGCACTTAATCACCAACACTGCCCACAGCAGCACAATTCCTCTAGAAGCCCTATTGACCCTAAATAACACCAGTCCATATGCTGACAACCCTATGAGCTACAGACTACCACCCTTGTCATAACTTTCAATTTGATTTCTTGGAAGCACGCAACATCCACCTTCCACTCTTAAGTAAATTCCAAACCTTGAGTTTCTTCTCCCTTCCAAGTTTTGACTTGATGTGTGGTGTGGAGATCAAGCCTTGAAGGAAACCTATCCAGGTTTGTCGGTATCCCCTCTTGCAAGGAGACCCTAGTGGTTGAATTTCTCCAGGTTACTAATGAAAGACCATGGTGGAGTATCTCCTTCATCATACCGGTGCAAGACTAGGAAGTGGGATCTGTCACTTCACTCCAAAACCTCTTGTATTCACTAATAGCTTGTTTGGGAGGAAGGAAATGAATGGGATGGAATGGAAAAAATATATTTTCTCTAGAATATTCCCGTATTTCCCATCTTTGAGAGTCTAATTAGGAGGGAATAGAATGAACATCCCCTTGTTTGAAAGTTTAATTAAGAGGGAATGGAATGAGTGGAAGGAAATTCTCATTCACTCCATTTCCCTCATAATTTCAATTTTTCATTCCCTCCAAAACTGAGAGAAATAGGAGCAAATGGAATGAGGGTTAATAAAATATATTTTTTTTTATAAGTAAGAAGAAGTTATTAATCCACATAATTAGGCATGGCCCAAGTACATAGGAAGTATACAAAAGATGAACCTAATTACAAGCTAAGCACTGTGAAAAGCAGCATAAAAGTCATTAAAACTAATCTCATTCAATACAATAGCCGAAGCCCAGAGTAAGAATGTATGAAAGAAAAAGTCCCTAAACCCTCCCATCGAGCGTTCCCTATTATCAAAACAACTAACATTCCTTTCGTTCCTAGTACACCACATTAAACATAGAGGCACCATCTTCCAAACAGCCGAAGGTTAATAAAATATTAACCAAAGTCCCTATATTACACCATATATTTATTAAAATATTAAACTACCCATCTCTATCATTTTCTCTCGTAAATTATCCTTCAACTTTCTTCTCAGTTTCTCTCTACCCGTCCCTTTTATAATGAAAAAGATAATTGAAATAAGTCTCTAGTAATTTTTATTGTTTGGTTGCAAATGAATTGCATATTGAAATAATTAGCAAATGAAAATTATATTTGAAAGTCTATCTCTATAATTATTCAATGAAAATGATATTTAAAAGTTCATATAATAAAGTACAATTTATAAATTAGAAATGAAATTTAGGAAAAGGGCATAATAGTAATGTTGCCACAAAATACTCAATTACGTTCCTTTTCATTATATACTTCTAAACAATGTTATTTGCTTTCCATTCCTTTCCATTCTCTCCTTTTGAAGCATCCGTTCTCTTCCATTCTCTGCTTTTCATTCCATTCCTTTTCTTCACATTTATTTTAATCATTCCATTCCATTCATTTTCTTTCCTTTCTTTTATGTTCCATTCCATTCATTTATAAACTCTCAAACAAAGCCTAAGGCTATGGGAGTTCGTAAGGACAAAATTCGGTAGATCCATAGCATAAGACGACTATTTTAGGTCAAATAATTTTATCCTGTCCTATACCACCTGAATCTTTCCTTAGAAAAGTACTAGCAAAATAAGGCTCCCTCAATAGTGACATTCATTGCATACAAATGGCAACGAAGAAGATCTTGACAACAGATAATCCGACGACACGACATAATTGTTATAGATTGGTGTACATATTTTAGAAGCAAAAGTTTTGAGGTGGGTGATGGATCCAAAATAAAATTTTGGCACGACATATGTGGCGATAGGGCGCTCAAGAAAGCTTATCCAAAATTCCATAGTATAGCAAGAATGAAAGCAACCTCGATCGCTGATCTCTTAGTTCTATCCAGTGGTATTCCCCAATGGAATGTTACATTCTTCAAAGATGTCCAAGATTGGGAAGTTGACGCTTTCCCGGAGTTCTATGATCTAGGGTACTCTACTCATGTGATGGGGGAAATTGAAAATAAAATTTTTTGGTGCCCCTTTGAGGAAAGGAAGTTCACCGTCCACTCTTTCCACCAAGCCATAACTACACATAATGCAAATCCATTCCCATGGAAGAGCATTTGGAAGACAAAGGCACTCCTAAAAGCAATCTTTGTAAGGACGGCTTCCTTGGAGAAGATCCTCACACTACTAGACAACTTAAGGAAATACCAAATCATTTTCATGGATCAATGTTGTATGTGAAAAAAGAGTGGCGAGTCTGTTGATCATCTACCACTTCATTGTGAGATTGCCATGACCTTGTGGAACGAGTTCTTTACTCGCGTGGGATTAGCTTGGGTGATGTCAGGAAGGGTAATTGATCACCTAACTTCTTGGAGACATCTTCAAGACAACTCTCAGATTACAACAATATGGAAAAGGGTCCCAATATGCCTATGATGGAATATTTGGAGGAAGAGGAATGAAAGAAGCTTCAAAGATTTGAGAGTGGTCAATGGATGAGCTTAGAAATTTCTTCTTTAATAATTTACTCCAATGTTTGATAGTAATTGTTTTAAATGGCATGAACTTCTTGTATCACTAAACTAGCACGCATAGGCGATGCTCACGTATATGTCCCATATACGCTCTTGGCTATTCTTATGATCAATAAAACTTTGTTTACCGATAAAAGAAAATATTGGTGTTCATGTGCAAGAAGAGTGGGAAAATAATCAATTATTTGTCGCTTCACTTTGAAGTGGCTAGGGTGTTGGGGCAGCAATCTTCCAAAACCTTGGGATAGAATGGGTGATACCATTTCAAGTGAGGGAGCTAATGGCTGTTTGGGGAGGTATACAAGGTGGAGTCATGGGCATAGACGTCAAAAGGATGGCTCTTTTGTGCTTAATGTGGAGCATTGGAAGCAACGTACACTGAAACTTCAAAAATTGCAAAAGAACTTTGCTGAAGTTTCGAATTTTCATGCTTAGAACTTTGTAGATTGGGCCACAATCCATAGCAATTCCTGTTGCAAATCATTCATAGATTTTACTAGTTCTATCTTCCCTAACCTTCCTTAAATTAGATGTTTTCCTTTTAATACCACCTGTGGGTACATAGGTTGCGCCCAAGCACTTATCCATAATACACGGTATCTTGACTTATCTAAAAACCATTATGGTTCTTTTACCCCATTACCTAAAGGTGTCATATATTAAAATAATCATTTTTTAAGGTAAAGGTATTACATGAAGATGGTTATGTGAAGATGGAGACAAAAAAGCTTTTGACTTTATAAAAACTGAAACTGAATTAGGACAAAGGGAGTGTGCATAACTCAAATGAGAATTAAAATATCATTAAAAAGCAACTGAGTCAAAATATTATTAATATAAAACTCATGAAAAAACAAAAGAAAAATCCTTATGACCGAGTAGCATCATTTTTGCTTTTGTAAAAATACAGCATGTAATGCCCCAAGGGAGCCCAAGCCATATATGGGCCCATACTCCAAAAGGAATAGTCCATGGTTCAATTTTTTTATAAGTAAAAATTTATTGATATAGGTAGGCATAACCAAGTCCATTGGAAGTCAATGGTACAATTGGAGTCCCATTGGAATCATTATAAAGAGAAAGAACTCCCTCTCAAGTAATGTGGGGATCCCATACACCTGCTACACTCATAAGTCAGTATGGCATATCACATTCTCCACCCCTTAAATTCCAAACATTCTTGTCTAGCCATTCCATCATAGGTCGGGAAGGTTCAAGTGCCACATTTTTTGTTGGAATAGGTTGTGATACCATTTATAATACCCCAAGGGAAGGCTAAAGCCACATTTGAGCCCATACTTTGGAGAGGGTAGTTAACGGTACAATTGGAGTCCCATTGGAATCATTACTATTAGAGGGCACTATTGTAATAAGTATAACTCATGAGGGTATAATCATCAATTGTATGTTTAGTATATACAGTGAAACAGTAATGAATAAACAGTACGGTTTTGAACAAATGGTTTTCCCTCTCGTTTGTGTTCTCTCTATGCTTAACAACATGGCATCAGAGAGTGCTCTAGGTTGTTGCTATTCCATTTGATTTCACCTGTTTGTATGCATACATTAAAAAAGAAAAAAGAAAAGAAGAAAACCGACTATGTGATGGTTGTTTGATGGCAGTATTGCCATTGATTGTTAGTTGGTAGGGGCCGGTTGTGGTCGCTGGCCCTTTCTGTGGTGGTCGATGGTGTGGCAATGCCGCTGGGTGTGGCCAGAATGGATTTTTCCAGCGCAACACTTGGTTTTATGTTGTTTATGAAGTGCTCAGGCGTCGTCTCCGGAAGTGGCTGCAGGATTTGATCTCACCATTGTCTTATGTACCTTCAGTGACTTTCCTATCGTTGGAGGCCGCCGGTAGGGCCACCTATTGCCAGCAATGTCAAAGCTGAGGGAGTGTTTGGTTGCTGAGCTTAGCTATTCAGCCATGGGGTGAGGATGTCCTTAACCCGGAGTAAGTTTATGCTCCTATCTTGAATAGTGCTTATTTGATAACGAGAATAAGGTAATCCATAGCCCACTTATTCTCGTTTAAGATAAACAAATCCAGGTTTCAACCCAATTTCAAACCGGAACCGGTACATACCCAGTTCGGACCCAATATCGACCTGTTCATACCAATTCTGACCCGATACATACCGGTTCAAAGCCAATTCCAGCCGATACATATCGGTTTTGATCGATACAGACAGGTTCAAAGCCGATATAGACTGATTTGAAGCCAATACAAACCGGTACAAGCCGAAATCTGGTCATTCAAGTCCGTTGCTCATGTACTTCCCGCAAATTTTACATGATTTCAAAGGGATATTTGCAGTCCTAGGGTGTGCAAGCCTCACACACTCCCTTTGAAAAAAATAGGTAAATTTGGGACCCACATGAAAAAATTATTTTTTTAATGGTGGACCCCACTTTTTTTCAAAGGGAGTACGCAAGGCTTGCACACTCTAAGACTGTATCTAGCATTACTCTTTGTAAAATGATGTAATTCTTGGGACTTGTGATTGTCCCTTGAATTATTTATATGAAATGTTATGATCCATTTGGAAACTATTTTAGAGAGGCATTTTCTTATATTGTTACAAAAACATTCTAAAAAGTTTTGCGATTGTTTTTCATGTCTTACAATAACCTTTGGAGATCTTGGTAAGAATTTCATGAAATATTTTTCAAGAGGAGGAAACATTAAAAGAAAAGCTTAGAAAAAAATGAGAGTGGAGTATATCTCTGCCCCCTCTCCCAACAAGGAAGGAGAGAGATCCCCACAGTGGTTCACATAGTAAGCAAAATCTGCACCTCATGTCTACACACCATTGTGCGGGGTTATCTTCCCACGGTGGCCTCACAGAGGCAATAGGTGACCTACCCCCAAGGCAGCCACACGTGGGAAGGGAAGGGGGATGTGATAACCCGGACTTAGCCAAGTCCTCGCCTGTTACTTTCATTATTTTTGGCCTTAGTCCAATTAGAATTTAGCCCTATGGATAACCCCTAGGGGTTGGCTCAAGTGGTAAAGGCCTTTGGCTTGGGAGTATGCTCCCCCCAGGTCTAAGGTTCAAATCCCCTTGGGTGCAAACAATCTCTAAGGGCCATCGGACTAGGAGATTTTCTCCTTGAATTACCCGAGGAGCACTTGCGGGAAACTCATTGCCAAAGGCTTGTGCACCCCAGGGATTAGTCGGGACGTTGTTCCTGGACACCCGGTGCCAATAAAAAAAAAAGAATAAGTGAAGGAAAGACCATTTTCGGCCATAGGGGGAGAAGAACCACTTGGCACACATGCAAGAGGTAGCTTGAGTCTTCAAGAAGGGAAGAAGGCCAAGACATTTCGGTTTTTGGAGAAGCTACACGCCACTTGGCAACCATGTCATATCCCCCCACTAGGTTCACTGTATTTGGACCTAAAAGTGGAAGAAGGAAGTGAGAGAAAAGGATTTCGGGCATGGCAAGGGACTCACACGCCACTTGCCACATGGCATCCACGCATGAGCCCCTAGGGATTCTAGAATGATCTAATCATGATGAGGAACATCTAGGGTTTCGGCTATGAGGCTCCACACGCCCCTCCTTGTCCAAAAACATAGGTGCATTGAACCTAGATCATAAAAAGGTGGAAGAAGAATTAGGGTTTCAGCTAGGGCAAGGAATTGCCATTGGTCATCCATGCAAGAAGTGTCTCTAGACATTTCCAAGAGGAGCAATGATGAGGGAAGAAGAAGGGATGGATTTCGGCCAAGGCAAGAAGCAAGACGCCACATGGTGCCCATGCACAAAGGGACCATTCGGTTTCCACATCAAAAGTGATGATGGGAGAGAGAAAGAGTGGGAATTGAGGAAGGTATTTAAGGAGGCCATTAATGGAACCAGCACCCTACCCCCACCGAAGGCACACCAAAGGTCATTTTGTCCCATTTTCAGATTTTCTTCTCCTCTCCTCTCCCTCTATCTCGCCTACCTTAAGGAAAGAAAGCCAAACACTATTTTTCCTACCATCCAAACACCTTCATCGCACAAGCATAGGAGGAAAGCGGAGGAACTCGCGTTGGAGAGGTTTGCACGGTGAGAATCTTCAAACTTCTATCTCACTCTCTTCTCATGAACACACACGCACTTGCAAGGGTTTTTGGAGTGAAGAATTTTCGGCTTGAGAAAGTTAAGAGAATGGGTGTTATGGCCTTGTTGCGAGTTTTGTGAGATTAGTGGAGTATTTGGTTCAACCATATTCAAGCTTGTTGAGTATGGGTTGTCTAGGATTTTCTCAAGGAACCCGAATCATCAATGGCCAAATGAAAATGAAGGAACCGTTGTAGAGTTGGGCAACTTTCGGCCACCACTAGGGTTTCATGAAGATCTTCCTTCTAGTAAGACACAAGTTAGAAATCCTTCCACATCTTCAAGAACTTTCGGCCATAGAGTTGTTATACACACACTAGCAGGTTATTTTCACACAATGCAGGTAAGTAACTATTAGGGTTACAAGGATCAACTAGCACCGAATCATTACGGGATTCTACCGACTAAGGGGAGTACTAACACCATTCTGCCTAGGGTTTTCCCTCAAGGCATGAGTCTAAGAGGTTCAAGGCAAGGGAAGGGTCACGAAGTGAGAAAAGAAACCCTAGAACCGAATAGGGTTAAACCCTAGAACACAACACACGTTTTGTTTGAAGTATTGTTGATTTTGATAAGTCTAATGATTGAAACATACACTTTCAGCTTGCTTGATTGTCAGAAAATAATACTTTTGAAGCTTTGTAAGTTAGCATCTAACTTACTCCTGGACACTGTATTTATGTCATGTGTAAACTTTGCATTTTGTTGTTCAAATTGGATTATACAATTGTTACTTGTCACATGCTATGGTTTATATCTTATACGTGCATGCTATGTTCAAATGTTGCTTATTGATTCAAATAATATGTTTGAAGTTTTGAGAAATGGTGTATGCTTTGTTGAGCTTCCATGTGTTATACTCAAGTACACGTTTTTGCATGTTCTAATTCTTTCAAGCTGTAAATGTGATGCAGTCTTGATATATGGCATAAGTACATGACATTGTTGCATGAAAGTTACATGGTCACATGTCACATGTTTTCGGGTTGTGCATTGAAGAAATGGTTTTAACACGACCCCAAATGCGAGGGTGGGGGAATTCCTAGTGGAACTCCTCTGTCCACTCTGGAGTGCTTAAATTGGAATGGTAACGCCTAGGTTGACGAAGAATAGTCAACAGACTTTGAATGAGTTCTTTTTAAAGTATTCCGAAGCTAAGTAACACCTAACGCTAGTGGGTGTAACACATTGGAAATGCGGTGAAGGCAAATTACGAACTGTCGTATCATATGATCTCTGATGTACTCACACCCAGTCAAGAGGGCCATCAATGTGATGCGGAAACTAGCAGGGAGCCCACGGTGCATAGGGGAGCCGTGAGGTGAACACCCACATTGTTATATGGATTAATGGTTATAAGTGATTGATATAAATTAAAAAACGATTTTCTTACATGATTATTTGTCATTCTATTACATGATTACATGCTCAACGTTTTGAAAAGATCACGAATAAGAAAGAAATAAGTTTTTGGTCAAGTTCATGTCCATGCATTTATACTCATGGTTTGCCTATACATGCGTATATTATCTCCTTGTATGTTATCGGTTTAACTTGCTAAGATTTCTTGAAATCTTACTGTGGTAGTTTCCACTACATTCCCCCCGAAATGGTAGAAGTTATGAAAGGTCTAGGCAATAGTGATGGGGAAACGCAAGAGGGAAGGTCCCCCACAAACTAAGGAGGCCCCTAAAAGTCCAGAATGTTCTGCGGAGCCAACATTAGTAGAAAGACTAGAGTCAGCTAGGTCTAGGAGAAAACAATGGGGAAACGCAAGCACTTGGATTCCCCAAAGACTAAAAATGAGCTTAGCAAGGAAAACACTAGTAAGGGCGAGGGCAGTGTAGCCTCTAGCTCTCAGCATGTTGAGGGAGATAGTCTCGAAGACGCGGTCATTGACTTGACAAGGTTACTGGAGTGTATCAAGGAAGTTCAAGAACTATTGGATCCGATGAAACATTGTATTTGGAAAATTGAATAGCTTAGATGTCATCAATGACTTTTGATGGATTTTGAGAATGTGGTATCTAGGGTTGTGGTTTAAACCCTTTGTTTGTATTGGGAGATATTTTGAACAAATACTTTTGGGATTAATAGTTTTCTTTATTTGGTACCATACTTTAATTGCTCTATCTTATCTTTACTTAAATCTTTACTTAGATTTGAGCTTTATCCGCTGTGATTATTGCATACTACTAGAAACATGCTAGGTGAATTGCATGTTAACTGTCATGAACAAGGGGTGTGTAACCTTGAGTTGCATGTCCTGACGCCAGTCTTCGTCCAATCCCAAGCGAGGTCTGGGGGTGTCACAGGGGACCTCTCCCCACCACTACACTCGCAGCAGAGGGGGGATCTCTCCCTTCGCAGCAAAGAGGGATGGTGCGTGTAGTTGGGGTAGAGCTCCCTCGCCCACACACACTACAGGGGGTGATTCCCCCAATGCACAGTGTCAGAAGCCCAAGGGGAGATCCCAAACCTAATGTGGGTTATTTTCATTTTGTGGTAAAAAACAATTCAAGAAAGGTTTTTTTTAATGTTGTTTGGTATTTTGTGTGAGAACTATTTTCCTATGTCATATTGTAACAACTCGATCCAATAGTATTAGGGATGAAATGTGGAAAATTTAATGGGCCTTATTGGAATAGCCCACAAGCTATTAGATTTTTTTTATGGGCCATATTGGATAAGGTGCTAGTTATTATTCATTGGGATTTAGTTAGGCCTAAAGGCCCAAAATTTTATTTTAAAGTTGTTAAGGTTTGATGATTTTAGAGATTTTTTTTTTTTTTTATAAGTAAGAAGAATTTATTGATCCACATAATTAGGCCGTGCTAGGTATACAAGAAGTATACAAGAGATGAACCTAATTATAAAACAACGACCGTTCCGTTCGTTCCAAGTGCACCACATGAGACATAGAAGCACCATCTTCCATACAACCGCTATTTGACGATTGCCTTGAATACCTCTCCAACATGACAGTAAATCTACCACCCTCCTAGGCATGACCCAAGCAATATCAATCATGGTAAAGATTTCATCCCATGAAGCCTTAACCACGTCGCAATGAAGAAGAAGATGATCCGCCGATTCACCATTTCTTTTGCACATAAAGCACCAATTTGTTATAACAACACCGCGCTTTCTTAGCTTATCAGTAGTCAATATTTTTCCATGGGAGGCCAACCAGCCAAAGAAAGCAACCTTGACGGGAACATTACTCCTCCAAATGTTCTTCCAAGGGAAGACAATGGTAGAATGGATCGACATAACCTTATAAAAAGAGTTTACTGAGAAGTTCTTGTTCCCTGAATGAATCCAAAGCAACCTGTCCTCCCTTCCGACATTTAAATTCAGCACATATAATGCACTATAAAATTCTGTAATATCTCCCGTCTCCCAATCCTGGGCAACTCTAATGAACCTCACAGACCATTGAGGAGAACCAAAAGAAATGTCCATGTTATCAGCAACTGAGGCATCCTTGTCCAATGTAATCTTGTAAAGAGAGGAGAAGGCATTCATCAAGGCAACTTCGACACACCAAGTGTCGTACCAGAATCTGATTTGTGTTCCCCTTCCCACCTCAAATCTCAAATGGCTTCACGGGCCAATAAATTACTATAGGGGATTTTGAGATTTTCATTGGGCTAAATAATGGGACAAAAGCCCATTTAATATTTATGGATCCAAACTCACGAGGACTATGGCCCGAACTCCAAGCCCATGAAAGTCTTCAATTCAAAACACACCAGGATTACAACTCTATGATCCTCTTCACGCTAAAATTCCTTAAACCTACTGCCCTTATATATTTAAACCCATGCACGTAATCACTTTCCTTCCTCTAGCCTAGGGTTGCCGCACGCATACACCAACTCTCTCCACAGAAGATTTCCTCCCCAAGCCACTCAGCCTTCACGATTTCTTTCCCCCAGGGTACGACCAGAAAACTGGCAGCAAACATCCAAGTCCCAAGATACTGCCCAACGCCAGGCATTTCGTCAACCCACACACCAACAGTTTTGCCAACATCTCCGTCACCCAAGACCAGCAACACCTATACACCAAACGAAGCAACTCCCTCTATTATGAACGACCACGGAAACCAGACCCCGCACCCAAACCAACCTTCCCACACCCACATCACCACCACCGAGAGCCTCTGTTTTAGCCACCTCCTCCACACACAACCAATGCAGCCTCTGTTTTAAGCAAAGAAAAAACAGAGCACGGCCAAGGCATAACCACCCAACGCTCACCGGAGCTCATCCTCGAAGCCCACACCGGAACAAGCCTGAACCACCCAAAAACCACGCCCAGCAGACGTGAACCTTCTCCACCCGCGTAAGCTCTCTCCCTACCCCTCAACATCAAGCTCACTCTACCTCAGTTAATCTCTCTCTCCTAATTTTCTCTAGCCAGCACCTAGTGCCCAGTCTTTAGCCACCGAGAACCACCATCACACCCACACCTCTAGTCACTGCTCAACATCACCGGAAGCACACAGCCAAAGCTCCATTGCCCTCGGTAAGGCTACCCTCCCTTATATAACGTAAAACTTGTATGTGAAATAACTAGTGATGTGTTTTGGGCAAGATTACAAAAATACCCCTTTCCAAGTCAATGTTGACCATAGACTTTAGTATTTATGATTATTTCCTATGATAAAATCAAGAGAATTAGATGGTGGGGGTGGAGAATATTTTAGAGTTTAATCCATTAGTGAGAGAAAATAAGTGGATATCAATTACTTGGGAGGTGATGATATTTTAGAGTTATGACCATTTTTTATTTTATGTAAATATAGGAAATTTAATCATCTCGAGTTTAATTACGAATTACGTGATTTATTAGAGAATTTACGTAAGTTACATGTATTTGATAGGGGAAATCAGTTGCACCCCGAAAATATTAGATTAGTGCTACGAGGTAAGTAGCATGATCATACCCTCACACGTATGTACGGTAAACGACAAATCTTTATAAAAGTATTATGTAGGTACGCCTCCATTGAAAACCCCTTTTATGTACCCAAGTCATGATAAATTTATAAATGCCATGATTTTATGCATAAGTTTCACGTTAATTGCATGACACATGCATCAAGATATTTTATGAAAAGTCATGCATAATATTATGTGAGGAAACATATATCATGACATTTTATAAAAGAATACGATTTCATTTGAAATCTATAACATAATAAGGCATGATTTCACTTGAAATCTATGATATGACAAGATATAAAAAGAATGCAAGTATGTTTATGATGAAGTATGAATGATAAGATATGTAACGGCCTATGTTATGATATAAAGACGGTACCATATGTTATGGGCATATTGCATTGCCAGGTTGTACATGCTGGTAGTGCACCCAGTGTGTCTTCCTTATGTATGTATTCCACAACCCGCAGCATGGGCGGAATTGGAATCTACTTAGATTCGCTAACCCTAACTCACAGGGGTCAAATAGTGGGTGCCGACCTATGACAAGTGAAAGACAAGTTAATGCATTTCATGCACGGATCAGGTTCATATTTATGTTATTTACGTGCATAACTATAAGTATGCATGTTTGTCAAGAAACCTTTTGTTTATTATGTTTACTATATAATGTGTTGCTTATTGAGTATTCAACTCATTTTTATATGTTTTTATATTTTAACCTCCCCATGTGAGGATGTTTATGAGGATGGAGGGACAGGACTTGGCCTAGGGAGGCGAGGCAGATGCCTAGACAATTTATGTCATGCTAAGTTTTATGATTTCCAGTTTAATAAGTTATTTTGATAAGCACATGAGACTTTATTGATTTTAACTAAGTGCTTCTGCAAACTCTCTTTGGGATTTTAAGTATTTAATAAAGATTGACTTTATTTATTTAAGGAATCTTTTGTATCTGGCGCTTCGTTTAGAAGAAAAGTTTTTATGTCAGTTTAGTAGCAGACCGGTTCCCCGAGAATTCTAAAAATGACTTTATTGGGGAGCAGGGTGTTACACATATCCTCATTATGATTTCAAAGAAAAATTCTAACCTCTCCATGCAAGGGTTCTCCAAGTACGCTTGGGTAGGTGATCGGCGAATATCGTGCATTCGCTGTTGCTTCACCTGAAATACTGGGAGTTGTCTGAGACAGAACTCGATGAGTTCCAAAGGTAGGGCAATGAAGGTGTTGATCTAACATTTGCATGTGCATGGCCATCATATCTCGCCTTCTATGGATCTCCAAGATTAGTGTAAATAAGGCTTCGTCATCAGGTATGTTTTCTATAAACTGCAAGCCACTGCGCAGTAATTCATAATAGGGTACTCGGCATTTATCCTCTTCAACTAAAAGCCAAATCACATCCAAACAACTGTGCAGCCATTCAATAAGAGCCTTGTGTGGTCTCCAAGATTTTGCTCCATCAAATTCATCAATCCCCTGTTGTCTTTGATCCCAATTGACCAGCCAATTCAGCATGTGGTAGAAAATCTCAGCATGAGTCACTGGTTTTAAATCAAATTCAAGACCAGTTAAAATAATCTTGCAACACAGTTGCCGCAGACTGCTTATAGCATTGTCTCTTATTGATGAATTTATCCTTGCTGTAGGTTGTTGTCCATTACACAAAATATCAGATGATTTGACTGGTGACAAAGTTGCACAAGATGGTGGTTCAAGAGCACATTGAGCAGGGGACCCAATACCATGAACTGTAGTTAATGGAGATGCCGGATTTGAGGACTGAAAAGTAGAAGGATTCGGAATTGAGCTTGAAGGCGGCAGCATCCCAGTCTGTGGTAAACTTGTAGATGAAACAGCAGGCATTGCTTGACTCCCCACAGTCATCTCTGCAGACGAGACTGATGAAAGAAGAGATGGCAAAAGAGTATCCCAATTAATGAAACCTATAGTGCACAAGTTCCGTAAAGCAAAGAGAAGAAATTCAGCTCGTGGTGCATGACCACTACACTTCACAACCAGAGATATAAAAATAGATTCTGTCACAGAACGCAACTGATCTTGCTCCTGAAAGAAATAAAACAGTTCAGCACACATAAAGCACAAGGTATGGCTAAATAGACTCAAAACAAAGGAGAAGGAAAAAACAAGGACAAGAGACACAATGTGATTCTAAAATAATAATTTAAATCTTAAACTCACTGCAAACTGGCTCTGAAGTTGCTCAAAATCTATGAGGAACTGCTCATTGCGAGGAGGAAGTTCTCTGTTTAGCGCATGCACACGCTTCTGTGTCTTGTTCCTGAAGATTAGTTATTCAATAAAGATTTTTTTTCAGTAAACAAGAATTTTATTGATGATATAAAGATTAAAACTGGGAAAAGAGAGAGAAGTCCTACCAATGTCCAAAATTTATAATTCTTATCCTACCTACTCGAGGTTTGAAATTTGCATAGTTAGAGCAGAAAATGCTGACACCACAATTATGAGTAAGCATATGTTATGAATCAGTTTTTGTTTTTTCCTTTTTTTCCTAACTCTGCTATTCCTTTGCATCTAAATGTGTAAATTTATATCATAGTTCTGGGTAACTTTCAAGTCTTGTATAACTGAATCAAAACAGAAATTTGTATAGCTGACCTCAAATCTTTAAACAAGGACATGCCAACTCATCTAAGCTGGCCAAACAGATTACTGTGAAAACCCATAACAATGGAACTAAAAAAAGGACTAAAAACAAATACATTTTTTGTGAAAACCTGAGTGCACAGGAAGAATACAAAAGATACACCTAAACAGCAAAAGGAAAGATAACAAAATCCTGACAATTAGGTACAAACAAAAGTATAAGCGGCCGCCCAAAAGTTAAGGGCTTCAAGGAAAAAAAATTTAGGCATGTTTGCATTAAAGATTTTCTTGAGAATTTCAGAAATTGTTGAAAACATTTCTAAAATTGGGTTTTTATAGGGTATTGTGAAAGTGGTAAACGTATAAAAAAATGTTTGGATTGAGAAATGCATTGAAATATGTTTTACTAGAGTTTGAAAAGGTCATTGAGCCCAGTGAAAGTTGTTTAGTTCTTTCGTGATTTTTAAATCATGAAAGCTGATGCAAATGATGAGATGAAAAAAGTGTTTTGGAGATTAAAAAAAAAAAAATTGTTTGTGTAAAAGATGTTTGAACTAAAGATAATCTTTTTTAAAAATAAAAAAAAAAAATTGGGATTTTTTCTAAAATTTTGGTCTCATGCATGCCCATCTTTGCCATTGATTTCTCACAATATTCGAAGCTTCAATCATATTTTTCTCTCCAAATATATCATATCAAGTAAAACGGAATCAATTTTCCACAAAACTTCACATTGTGCCTACCATCTTTCTTTTTTTTTTGATAAGTAAACAAGTATTATTAATTCAAGAATGGGCAACAACTGCCAATTATAGAAGTCATTATGCCCTATCTACGTGGGCACATTAGAAACTAAGAAATCATGAAGTTCCATTCCATTAAAGTCCACAGCAATGGCCCAAGTACAGAGAGTCCTAAAAAAGATAACTTTTAGCTCCGCTGTAGATCTCTCTGTCTTCAAACGTCCGCTCATTGTGCTCCTGCCACAAGCACCACATGATACAAATAGAGATCATCTCCCAAACCGCTTTGATCTGTTGCACACCTCGAATGGAGGTCCAGCACGCCAATATTTCTACCACGGTTTCCGGCATAACCCACGCTAGGTCCATTCTTTTAAACACCTCATACCAGAGAGTCCTAGCCACCTCACAATGTAAAAGTAGATAATTCACCGACTCACCCCCACTTTTACACATACAACACCAGTCTGCAATGATTATCCTCCTCTTTCTCAGATTATCCGTAGTGAAAATCTTGCCTAAGGAAGCTGTCCACACAAAGAAAGAAGCTTTGGGAGGAGCCTTGTGCCTCCAAAGCCTTCTCCAAGGAAACTGTATCTCAGGTTCTTGTGTGAGACCTTATAAAAGGAACGAACAGTGAACACCCTCCCTGCAGGAATCCACCACAAACCATCTTCATGCTGAATATTCGGACAATAAGAATACAAAAGACTATAAAAATCTACAAAACTCCCCAACTCCCAGTCTTGTGCCGTCCAGTTGAAATTGATATTCCAGTGAGTACTCCCTCCCGAGATTCCCATAACCTCCGCCACTGTGGCATCTTTGTCACTTGCGATCAGGAAAAGTATAGGAAACAAATCTTGAAGAGTATTGTTGCCACACCAAGCATCCTTCCAAAATCTGAACCTGGACCCTGGACCCAACTGAATCCTAGTATGATGATGGAAGGCCTCCCACCCTCTTCTTATATATTTCCATAACCCCACTCCATAGGCGCCTCTAACTTCTCTAGTACACTAACCCTCCCCTAAACCACCATATTTGTTCTCGATCACAGTTTTCCATAAGGCTTCAGGTTTCTTGATATATCGCCACAACCATTTTCCAAATAACGTCCGATTAAACAACCTCAAATTCCTTATACCCAACCCGCCACTAGAGATAGGACGGCAGACCATCTCCCACTTGATTAGATGGAATTTAAATTCTTCTCCTAAACCACCCAACAGAAAATCTCTCTGTAGCTTCTCAAGTCGACCCGCCACACTTGCCGATATAGGGAATAAGGATAAGAAATAGGTGGGTAGATTAGAAAGTGTACTTCTGATCAACGTAATCCAACCCCCTTTCTACAAGTACATTATCTTCCATCCTGCCAGTCTCCTCTCTATTTTTTCGATCACCGTATCCCAAATCGAGCACGCCCTTGAAGTTATACCCAACGGGAGTCCCAGTACGTCATAGGAAGAGACGCTATCTTGCAACCCAATGTACCAGCCAACTCCCGGACATTTTGGACTCCCCCAATCGGCACCAACTCGAATTTATCATAGTTCACTTTTAAGCTAGACACTACTTCAAAACAAAGAAGCAATGCCTTCACAGCACGCAACCGATCTTGATTGGCCTCGCACATAATAAGCGTATCATCTGCAAACAACAAATGAGAAATAGTACTAATACCCCTACTCGAAGATCCAATCTGGAAACCACTTACAAAACCATTAGCCAACAAAGCCGAGATCATCCTGCTTAGTGCCTCCATAACAATAACAAAAAGTAAAGGAGATAACGGATCCCCTTGTCTCAAACCACGAGAACTCGGAAAGTAACCCTATAGGCTGCCATTGATCAACACAGAGAACCTTGCCGTGGATATACACCAGCTAATCCAAGACCTCCACCTTTCCCCAAAACCACACCTACCCAGAAGATATAGAAGAAAATCTCAATTAACATTATCATACGCCTTTTCCATATCTAACTTGCACATAATCCCTGAGCTGCCAGCCTTCAGTCTACTGTCCAGACACTCATTGGCAATTAGAACCGCATCAAGAATCTGTCTACCCTTTACAAATGCATTTTGAGGCTTAGTTACAATCTTCTCCAAAACCTCACCTAACCAATTAGCAAGCACTTTTGAAATAATCTTGTAGACTCCATTCACTAAGCTAATAGGCCGAAAATCCGTGATCTCAATAGCCCCCACCTTTTTAGGTATTAATGCAAGAAAGGTGGTGTTAAGACTTTTCTCAAATTTTCCAACCGAAAACAACTCCTGAAACACCTTCAATAGATCTTATTTTATCACCTCCCATCATTCTTGGAAGAAGCCCATAGAGAAACCATCAAGTCTGGGAGCCTTATCTTTTACCATATTCCTTACTACATCATACACATCTTCCTCCTCGAAAGCCCTTTCCATCCTAGCTACATCCCCCAACTCAATAGTGTCAAAAACCAACCCATCAAGAGTAGGCCTCCACCCCACCTGCTCAGTAAGGAGCTTCTCAAAGAAATCAACCCATGATCTTGAATAACCTCCTCTTCTCTACACTCCACCCCCTCAATTTTCAGCACCTCAATGTTATTATTTCTTCTATGCGAGTTTGCAATTCTATGGAAGAACTTCGTACTCCGATCCCCTTCCCTTAACCATAGTGCTCTTGACTTTTGTCGTCATGACATTTCTTCTTGTAAAATTAACCTCTCAAGATCTGCGACCAGCAAAGTTTTCTGTGTTTGCTCCTCCTCAGTAAGTGGCCTCCCCTCTTGGAGTCTTTCTAATTCCTAAATTTCCATCCACTTGTTCTTTTTGTTCTCCCATATGTTTCCAAAAGACTGTTGAAGGAGGCAACCACCCTTCGAAGCAATAGCTAATCAACAGATTCTCCACAATTTTTGTGCACACAACATCAATCAACAACCAACAAGTACCGCTTCCTTAGATTATACATATTGAGAATCTTCCCTAGAGTAGTTGTCCCAAAAAAGCAAGCTACATTTTGTTGGGGCTTAGTCCTCCAAATACACTTCAAAGGAAAGGAAGTGTCTCCAAATGTTTGCATAAGGCCAAGAGGTAATAAATGTGATCATACCCTTCTTGTTATTAATATCAACGAAATGTTCTTTTTGCGAAGTTATAGGAAATGTACATACTTCAATGATTATATGATGCACCTAGTGATGCCCATCCATGAGGAGGACTAGGTTCTTACTTGAAAGTCTCCGGAAGAACCAAAATCACAAGAATCGCTAACCCTCATACACAGAGGTAAGTGTGCTGGCCATCTATAGATTAAAGGAAACTATCCATATGCAATGCTCCAAAGGAGGGCCCAAGTCATATCTGGGTCTATACTCCAAAAGGAATAGTCAATGGTACAATTGGAGTCCCATTAAAATTATTATAAATAGCAAGAACTTCTCCCTCCCAAGCATTATGAGATCTCATACACCACCTAACCTAATCAGTTAGTACAAGGTACCACAATCCTCCCAAATAAATTCCCAACTCGTTGGGCCATTCCATCATAAGTGGCATGACTCAAGTCCTACACTTCTAGTTGAGATAAGCTTTGATATCATTTGTAATGCCCCAAGAAAGGGCCCAAGCCACATCTAGACCGATACTCCAAAAGGACTAGTCAATGATACAACTAAAGTCCCATTAGAGTCATTATAAACAATAAGAACTTCTCCCACCCAAGTAATGTGAGAAACCAGACAAAACCTATCCTCATCAGTCAGTATGGGGTATCATACTATATAGTATATGACTAAAGTTTCACCTAAAAGGTATTTTATAACTGAATCTATCTTATCATATTGTTCCTTGTATAATATAGTGACCCCAGGGGGTGGGCTCCAGTGGTAAAGGCCTTGGTCTTAGTAGGCTCCCTCCGAATCTGAATCTATCTTATCAAACAATTTCTAGGGGCCATCGGACTATGGGAAACTCCTTGCCAAGGTCTTGTGCACCCCCGAGATTAGTTGGGACTTTGTTCTCGGACACCCGGTGCCAATAAAAAAACTATAGTTGCTTTAGTATTCGATTCATATATGTGTTTATGTGTTAACCATCTAGGTGAGGAACAATGTGAGGATGAAGCTGCAGGACAAAACATGGCTCTGGGAGAAGCCTAGACTATTTATGAGAATTTCAATTTATGTTTTATGATAATTATTAAGTGATCAATGAATTAGCATAAGACTTGGAAAACTGTTTAATAAGTGCTACCTACGACTCTTTTATTTAATAAATTTTGGTTTTTTGCCTACCTAGCTTGCGGAAAAATCTTTCAAATCTTCGCTTAGAAGGGCCCACCAAATCCTATCTTCGCTGTAGGAATGTAAGTTATCCGCCACAAACACATCCTCCTTAAAATGAGCTATGCGCAATAACTCTGAAAAAGCTTCCATGAGAGTTTGATCTATACACCACACATCATGCAAAAAATGAATCGTGGAATCATCTTCCATTATCAAACTAGTAAAGCTACAGAATTCCTTCCACACCCACCCCATGAAGAACATATTTAGCATTCACTTTCATTTTATTTGCATGGAACCATAACGATTTCCCCAATAGGGCTCAATTGAACAAAAGTAGCTTTCCAACCCCAAAACCTCCTACAAACTATATTCATACAAGAAAAACCTCCTAAAGATATTGGTGAAAGAAAATTTGACCAATGAATCCAATGAAGCTTTGATTTCCTCTCCCAAACCATCCCACAATAAATCTCTAAGTAGATTTTTAAACGATAGGTAATGACAGCAGGTAGAGGAAAAAGAGACGTAAAAAAAGTGGATAAATTGAACAAAGTGCCATTAATCAATGTTAGTTGTGTACCCTTGTACAAGTACATCATCTTCCAACCAAACAACAGTGCTTCATCTTTTCATATTCTGAATAATATCATCCCAAAAAGTTTAGCCTTACGGGGAGCTTCTAAATGAAGACCAAGATAATTCAACGACAAGGACAAAACCCTTTAGTCAAGAATACCAGCCAAATCTTCATATTATATTCACAATAGGGAGCAATTTATATGCAGCTAGATTACCCTTAAGACCAGGCATTGCTTCAAAGCATAAAAATAAGTATCGTAACAAACAAAGACCGAAAGGACTTGCCTCAAAAAGATCTTGCTCTCTCAAGCCACGAGAACTATTGAAAAACCCCATAAGAGAGCTGTTCACAAAAACAAGGAAGCACACCAATAAAACACAATGTGCTATCCAATTATACAATTTCTCCCCAACTCCACATCTCCTTAACATATATAGCAAAAAGTCCCAATTAACACGATCATAGACCTCCTCTA
The DNA here is from genome assembly GCA_961763995.1 of Juglans cinerea. Lineage (NCBI taxonomy): Eukaryota > Viridiplantae > Streptophyta > Magnoliopsida > Fagales > Juglandaceae > Juglans > Juglans cinerea. The sequence continues at coordinate 29,247,059 of CAUIVZ010000003.1, forward strand.
CATTTAGGGCTGGTTTGGTTACACAAAACCAAACTATCTCATCTTATCTCATATGGTGGCAGAAACAATGGACACTAGCGGTTTGTCGTTGGTGCCTCATGTGGGGGAAGGTTTGGAGAGAGTGCAGTTGGGTACGATGACTGGAAATAATGGCGTTCCCTTGGTTTCTATCTCTCCGTTAAACGATATAGCGGGTTCACCATCAGATTGGGTTCTGAATAAAGTTAACGGACTTCAGCAAATCCTGGGGCTTTCATATGGAGAACAGGGAGAATATGAAGATCAATTTAAAGCTCTACTCACTGCAATTGAGGCGAGTCACGCGCTTGAAACCAAATCACATTTTAAGAAAAGCAAGGAGTTAAAGCGTCTTCTATGTTCAATCAACTACGATGCTAAGGGAGGTAGCTCAAGTCGAGGGAAGAATAAAGGGAGGGCATTGTGAAGACGATCTCGTTGTGGGGTGTTCAGGTAGAGGATTAGTTTTATGAAAACAAGGGGTTGGGGTTGGGGAGGTGTGTCCAATTCGGGCTTGGTGTATTTTGGGTAGGTTTCATGGGATTTTTGGGTCATTATAGGGCTCTCTTGTATGGGCTAGGTGTTTTCTTGTATACGTCTAGTGTACTTGGTTACTCCTATTGATTTATATATATAATATTTTTATTTATAAAAAAAAAATCCATTACAAATTTCTCAAACTCCCACACAAAATATAATAAATAACTTTCGAACCTGGGCAAGCTCTCATTCGCATGGAAGAGCATCTGGCAGACCAAAGCTCCTTCAAAAGCAGCTTTTTTTGTTTGGACAACAGCTTTGGACAAAATTCTCACCACAAATAATCTAAGGAGACGTTGATTAATGATATTGCGAGGTGGCCAGGACCTTGTGGGCTGATTTTGTTGATCATTTGTTTCTACATTGCGAGGTGGCCAGGACCTTGTGGGCTGATTTTTTTACAGGACTTGGTTTATCATGGGTCATGCCCGGCAGATTGGTGGACTTTCTAGCATGCTGGAGAGGCCTTCGAGGAAATACACAAGTTGCAGCAATATGGAAAATGGTCCCTATATGTATGTGTTGGTGTATTTGGCGGGAGCAAAATGATAGAAGTTTCGAAAACCAAAAGAGAACAATGGAGGAGCTGAAAGTTTTTTTCTTTAAAACATTGTTTTCTTGGGCAGGGGCTATTGTTTGTAATGTACTCAATGTCCATGACTTTCTTCTTTCAGTTGTACATTATAGATAGGTATTTCTCATACTTCTTGTGTACTTGGGCTTCGCCTATTATTATGAATAAAACTTCTTGATTACTTATCAAAAAAAACTTTTTCAAATTCTAAAATAAAAATCATAATAAAAAATAATATTAGAATAATATTTTCTTCAACTTTCAACAAAAAAACTCATCTCATCTCATATGAACTGCGTAATCAAATGAGGCCTTAATTTCCAAAGTAACTATGGCTCTTCTAACCTTATTTTGCGATCAAGACATTCATCGATAGTTAATATGGAATCAAGGATTTGTACCTCATATAAAAGCATTTGGAGATAATGTTTTCCAGCATCTCTTTCAGCCTATTAGCTAAAGCGCAGGCAATAATCTTATAAGCCCACTCACAAGACTAAGAGGCTGGAAATCACTGATATCGACAGCCTTATGGTTTTTTTTTTTTTTTTTTTGCCATAACAGTTTTTGCCATAACAGTTTTTTCTTGCTATCTATCACGTATGCCTTTTTTGCCCTATTTATTGAAAGGAGATATATTAAATAGAGAGCTCTTTGTAATACCCAGTACATTAATCACTCAATAAATATAAATTACTAAATAGGTGCCGATTGACTAACTTGAAAATCTAGATCTGCATCTTAAATATTATTTTGAAGCTAATAACATATATAATAATATATTGGAGTCAATCGGCACCTATTTAATAATATATTAAATCAAGTTAGTCAATCGGCACCTATTTAGTAGATTCAAGTTAGTCACCTTGTCTCATTATGCTTATTGCCAATGAATGCTTGGATACTAGATTCAAGTCAGGAGTGCCAGGGCTTTAGTGCAAGCTTGATATGGAGAAGGCCTATGATAGTCAATTGTAGATTCTTGCTTTTTGTGCTCGAGAGATATGGCTTTGGTATAAAATGGTGTTCTTGGATCAAACAATGTACTTCTACTGCTTGTTTCTCTATCTTGGTGAATGGCACACCAAAGGGCTTCTTTAAAAGCTCACGAGGCTTGAGACAAGGTAATCCTCTATCTTTGCTACTTTTTTATATTGCAATGGAAGCTTTTACCAAGATGATTTCAAGTGTCGTGGAAGGCAGACTCTTAGTGGGGAAGGCAAATATTGGCTCACTTAACATATTTCATCTATTATTTGTCGATGATACCCTAGTCTTTTGCGGGGCCAGCCATGATCAATTTCAAGCTTTGAGGGCTCTCCTTCTATACTTTGAAGCCGCTTCAGGATTGAAGGTGAACTTGGCTAAATCAGAAGTAGTCCCGATGGGGGATGTTCCAAAAGTGGAGAGCATGGCCTCCATTTTGGAATACAAGATATCTCAGCTGCCTATGAAATATATGGGCCTCCCTTTGGGTTCCCCATTTAAATCAAAATCCACTTGGAATGGTGTACTAGAAAAAATAAAGCAAAAATTGGCTAGTTGGAAGAGGATGTATTTATCCAGAAGTGGTAGGGCCAGTTACCCATATGATGGGGGGAATTGACGACAAGATTTTTTTGGTGCCCCTCTAAGAAAGGGGTGTTCACAATCCGCTCCTACCAAGCCATGACCACGCATAAAACAAATCCATTCCCATGGAAGAGTATTTGGAAGACAAATGCACCATGAAGGCAATTTTTTTGTATGGACGGCCTCCTTGGGGAAGATCGTTACTTTTTTTTTTTTATAAGAAAGATCCTAACACTAGACAACCTACAAAAATGCCACATCATAGTCATGGATTGGTGTTGTACGTGCAAAAAGAGTGGAGAGTTCGTCGATCATCTATTACTTCTTTGTAAAACTGCCACGACCTTATGGAATGAATTCTTTGCTCGGATCGGGCTAGCTTCTTGGATAGGCATTCAAGGTAACTCTCAAATTGCAACGGTATGTTGGATGTGAGGGAGAGGAATGAACGAAGCTTTGAAGATTGAGAACAGTCAATGGATGAGCTTAGAAACCTCTTTTTCAATATTTTACTCCATTGGTCGACGGTAATTGATTTTAATGGCATGAATTTTTATGGATTCCTTGTATCACTAAACTAGCATGCATAGGCAATGCTCTTATATGTCATGTATACTTAGGCCTTTGTCTATTTTATGATTAATAGAATTTTGTTTACTAATAAAAAAGAAGCTCAGAATGTTGAAGGTTGGAACTATGTGTTTGGTGCTTTGGGAAGAGATGGTCGAAAATTTGTACACAGTTACCCACGTATAAGAGCTCAAAATGGAGGTTGCCGGAAATGTGTTCGGTGCTCAGAAAGAAATGGTCAAAACTTTGTATTCTACATGGATTGCGCAAGTAGAATAGCTCGGAATGGAGAAATACTAGAATACAAATGCATACTAAAATAAAATAGCTCAATGCTCATGAAGAAATGGACATAACTTTGCACTCGGTATGAATTGCCAAGGTAGAATAAATCAGAACAGAGAAATACTCAGAGACAAAGGCATACTATTGTTCATACACCTAGAATAGTGTTTATCGTAGTTGCTCCTTAGCTAATATTCATGCAATTTATCTAGACTAATTTTTTATTTTATTGGTGACTACTTATTTATATTAAAAAAAATGTTATCTTTTACTAAGGGAAGGTTTGGATATTAAGTTGAGATGTTAAATAAAACATTGTTAGAATATTATTTTTTAATATTATTATTGTTTTGAGATTTGAAAAAGTTGAATTATTTATTGTATTTTGTGTGAAAATTTGATAAATTTGTAATGATTAGATGAGATGAGATGAGATGAGTTAATAGGTTTTTTGTATCCAAACCTCCCCTAAGATATTAGTAACAACAAAGCAAAGCTTTGAAATTGTAATTATTCATGCACATCTCATGGGTTTGCACCTAGTTTAGTTGAATTCTTGTACAATTTTTTTGCAATACAATTTCATTACTCCACTCACATTGAAGCAAAAGATGATCAACGTTTTTTCAACCCGTCTTACTGAAATGGAGGGCTATTCTGGATGAGCTCATGGTAGAAAGATTTTACTCAAAAGGTCCATCTTTTGCAAGGAATCTAGCCTATTGATCTTTAATCATTTCCTCTGCTTAGTTGTACTCAGTTTCGAACTAAGGAATAGTTTAGAACTCTTACGTTTGTGACTCTAGGCCCATTTGGCACCACAATTGTAGCAAAGCCATTTTTTTCCCTTCTTTCATCGGGATATATTTGTTTCACTTGAATTGTGGCCATTGATATACTCCTGAAAGACCCATTAAAGCATCCAATAAGTGTGGATCCCATGATTCCTGATTGTGGCCTTTGAGGTTATTCTACGTCCTTAGGGACAAAATTTGGATCATAATTTATTTTATAACTTTATTATGAAATCCATTGAATTATACAAGTGTTGGGATCAAGCCCTTTTAACCCAATTAAAAGAATTCGCTAATGTATTGGAGCTAATAACATTTACCAGTAAGTAATATATAGGAACTAGTAACTAATTCTAAAACCACTAACAAACTAATATGGACTTGGAAAGTGACTACAAAGTACAAATGGGTTCAATAGCCCATTACTTTCAAGCAAACAAATTGAGGGCACCACGTGATATGGCACATATGCGAGAACATACGTCTTCCAAGCAAATTACACAAGATAGCTTGTGGCTCCCAACAACCATTGCATTGCTCCTCAAGCCCGGCACATGCCCCCATCGGATTAAACCATCTGTTTCCATGATCTTCCAGGCATATGCCTTCCCTGTCTTCCCATGTCTACCACTCAAATTTGCTCAACATGCCTCCTCAACATTAATTATTTCTGATCCTTTCTCCGGCTTTTAGACCTTCTACAGCCTTCAGCTACCCCTTTTCTTTTCCTTAGTGCCCCCAGCTACCCGTAGTCTAGCCAGTTCTTCCCCAATTCCTAATTCCTAAAAGTTCCCAAAACTAGATAAAAATTAAAACCCTAATTCTGATCATTTACGGAGACAAAAGAGATGACCTTTGACTGACGGTGCCAAGGAGATCCTTACATTTTAAAGTTACGTTCAAACTAGAGAAACTAATCATATGAACCAAAAGAATAGAGCTATCCCGGGCGGAGAATTGTATAGAATTTCTCGTTTTACAGGAAGTGAATACAACTACAATTAAACAATGGTATATGCAAACTCAAGCGCTATGAGACGCATTCTATATGTGTATACTTACGGAGGTTCTCGACTAGAGTCTTCAGGTTTCTGGCGGCTACTTCTCTGCAATATAACGAACGAAATGTTAATTAATTATAAGATAAAATAAAGAAAATTGAACTTTAAGAAAAAAACAACAACAAAGTTGGGACAGGATGATTACTCCCAAGTAGAGGTCGAAGAGATCAACAATAGCGGCACGGGCTGGGTGGAACTGATAGGCCCGAGAAGCTGGAGCTGGAGTCGAAGCCGAAGCCGGAACGGGTCGCTGATGTTGGGTTTGATCCATTCCCTCATGCAGGATACTCAGGGGGACACCCGGAGGGCGACTAAAAGAACTGAGAAAGGTGAAAAGTGATTTGAAGGAAACGGTGGTGATGGAGTCGACAAGGAAGTCGGGCTGATCTTTCGGGGCTCCGAATTGATTTGGAGCAAAGAATTAGGGGTGATACACTGATACTGATACCCGCCCCCTATGGGGTGGGGCCACGCCGCCCCCACATATGCGGAGGGGGGATTTTTTTCCCCGGACCCCGGGGGTCCCCCGTCCACTGCCTGGGGTGCGGGGGTGCCCACCCGTCCGCACCCCGCATATGCTACTAGGCCTTTGGCCCAGTGCATTTTTCTGGGCCCTAAATGGCCCAGAATTGGTTTTTGGGCTCCTTTGAGCCCAGAATTCGTTTTGGGCCCATTATTTAGATTAAAAAAAATATAAATTTAAAAACAGAAAATAAATAATTTTTTTTTGATAAGTAGATATTAAGTTTCAACTATTAAATAATTAAGTAATATTCATCACTAAGGCAGTAAGACACTATGCTAAAATAAATAGTTTACAATTATACAAATTAAGAGAACTAATAAACTATTACACTATTACAAACTCTTCTAAAAAAAATAAATATTACAAATTGTATAATTAACTATTGTAGCAACATTACATTAATTGTAAATTAAGAAAATTGATTTTGGGGTGGAGCCGTAGTTGTGAGTTCATTGAGTTGTGTCGAATGTCGATTGCTGTGAGACTGAAATTCAATAAGTTAAAAATAAAAGTTAAAGTCAAAAAACCTGAAATATTAATAAGTTAAAATTAAAACAAACTAGAATTAAAAAGTTATAAAAATGAAATAAAGTTTTAAATGCAAAAAACAATTTGGGGAGAAATTATGCAAACCATGGCAATGGTGAGTCCAATACAAAGTCATACTGCATCGGAGGTAGCCGTAAACGCCGTCTCATGTATCACTATAAGTATTAAATTTGAAATCAAATTAATGAATACCAATTAAATGAAAATAAATAAATAAAAATAAGAAATTAGAATAAATACCAGATTTAGACTGATCATCACCCTCCTCCTCGACGTCGGCCTCCTCATACTCAAGAACATCCAGAACATGAATTGGACTTCCCTTGATCCAATTCTGCGTGCAAATCAAAGCCTCCACAGTGGCAGGAGCTAATGAACTCCGAAATGAATCTAATGCATGCCCTTCGGTGCTAAAGGCCGACTCTGAGGCTATTGTGCTAACAGGGATGGCCAAAAGTGTGTGGGTTATCTCTCCAAGGATGGGATACTTCACGGCATTCACCTTCCACCAACTTAATATATCGAAATCTCGTGAAAATGGTAAAATCTCTGCTGCTAAGTATCTGTCTATCTCTGACTGAGCCTCTACAGAAGTCCAGAGGAAGGGGGTCTGCTCATACCTCTCACCCCACTCCAATCTACGCCTTTTCCCAACCTCGACTTCAGGAAACTGTGAACCTGAGGCTGAGAGAGTAGATGTAGGTGCCGCAATATTACCACCCCGCAGGGTGGAAAACTCATCAAATAATCTAGTAAAGGTTTCCCGAACCCTTGCTGCAATAAGCTCCGCCCATACTTGTCCGTACGCAAGGCCCAATCCAAATATCATGCCATCCAACTTATACCTCGGGTTAAAGACGACAGCTACATATAACAAAATATTAGCCCTAGTTAAATCTCCCTAATACTTGTCGTACTTTGACCTCATAATCAATGCCATCTCCCGCAGCCTAATGTGACCACCCGCGACCATGTCATCTAATTCTTCTTTTACCCTACATATTTGCTGGCATACAACATTGGATGTAGGGTACAAAGTTCCGGATAGCCTCGTGGTGACATCGTAAAAAAGCCTCAAAAACTCTACAAAAATAGTTACAATTTCCCAATCATCAGCTACGGGTTTCCCCAATCCCCCGTGATCATCAAAATATTTTACATATTGGATGTCTTCGTCACCCAATAATGCAAATGCCAACCTATATTCTTGGGCCTCCTCCAACATCAGAAATGTTGAGTTCCATCGTGTAGGCATATCAGTACAAAGACCCTTCTTAGATGTTAGACCCGCAGATCTCGCAGCAACCTTGAATTTCTCCAACCTTGAAGGAGAAGATCTCACCCATCTCACAGCAGTCCTAACGCGAGCAATCGAGTCATGAAGATCTCTCAAACCATCACTGACAATCAGATTCAGAATATGTGCTGCACATCTCACATGCAGACACTCACCACCCATAAGTGTCTTATTTGCCTCTCTAAGATAAGTTTTCATATGTCCTAATGCAACATCGTTAGACGAGGCATTATCAACTGTGACTGTAACAACTCGGGTCAAACCCCACTCTTTTATTGAAGCCTCCAAGGCCTTCCCAACTGTCTCACCCTTATGATCGGTGATTTTACAAAATTTTATAATTTTCTTTTGTAATGTCCAATGGCAATCAATAAAATGCACAGTCAAAGACATATAATTAAAATTTTGGATCGATGTCCAAGTGTCAGTGGTGAGACAAACAAATTGATCCGTCAATTGACCCCTCAACTTCTCCTTTTCAATATAAAAATACTTTTTTACATCCTTTGCCACCGTGTGGCGAAAGGGAATATTAAACCTTGGTTCCAAGTAGTGAGAATACGCTTGGAACCCTTTCCCGCCAACAATTTGAAAAGGTAGCTCGTCCATTATGACCATACGAGCTAGATGTCTTCTACACTCATCGGGATCATACTTAGTATACCCCCTCAAACTTGCACCCCCACTAGTCCCATCTGCCATTTTTTTAAGTCCAACTTCTAGCCTAGATTGGCTTTTCTCTTGTAATGATCTTAATATTGGACTTTTTTTGCATTGCTCTTCTAAGTGTACCTTTAATTGTGAGGTGCCATGTTTCGTATAGTGGCATCCATAAATTTTCCCACAATGGTTACACTTGGCTTGGGGGTTACTTGAGTCACCACCCTCTAGTTTGGTGAAATGACTCCAAACTATTGAAACAGGTTTCTTGCTGGGTTTGGGGGCGGGGCAAGGTGTCGTAGGGCTAGGGGTAGGGGTATGAGTAGGAGGGGTAGGTGTAGGTGTAGGGGTAGGGGTAGGGGTAGGGGTGCCCTCAGCCTGGAAAAGAGAGCTCGCACTCGAATCCGCTGGCATATCCATAAACTAAAGCAAACAAGAAATCTGAAATAATAGAAAACATAACAACTATATAATGAACATAAAAGAAAAGTAGAATAAAAAAAAGTATCACACTATCACTTGACATTCATATATATATGTAAATATATATATTGTGTACTTTGGTTATAAATGTAATAAAGTATATTAACAACAAATACATTATATGTTGTTAATAAAGTATATTAACAAAACACAACATGAGGCAAGAAAATATGGATGTTTCCTTTATTTAAGTAAGGTAGAAAAGTCCACATCCAAAAAATTAAAAAATATTAACGAGAAATGAGAAATAAAAAAATAATATTGAATTTTGGACTTTTATCTTCTTCTTTTTTTCTTTTTTTTTTCTTTTTCTTTTTATAAACATATCTTTTGGGATATTGAGATGTATGCTTAATTATATATAGGCAATATCTATATGTATTCTTTTTATAAACATATCTTTTGAAACAAGCTAGAAAGTCTCCAATATTCTTTATCCGACCTAAAGTATAAATTAGTTAAATCATGTAGAGCAAAAATAAGCTTTTTAATTTCCTTATTCAGAAACTTTCATAAAATAACATCTAAAATCAAATATTACCTTTATTTTTAATATTTTATTTTTATGCATCATATATGGGTAGGGAAGAAATAAAATAACATCTAAAATAAAATATTACCTTTATTTTTATGCAATATCTAAAGAGCCTTGCTAGTTAAAATAAATTTTATAACCTATAACTTAAGTAAGAAAGTAGTAGTTGTGACACTACTATAAATTTTATATATGTATATATTACAAAATCTAAAATATTTTGTTTGCAAATTACTAGTGGGGTTATGAGTTATCTTGTCACCACTAAGTTGTATGATATATATTTTAGATTAATTTAAGTTGTATGAATCTTTAAATTAATTTAGGGGTTTCAATCTTTGAAACCCCTAAATTAATTTAAGGTTTCGGATTTGAGCCCTAAATTAATTTAGGAGTTTCAATCTTTGAATCCCCTAAATTAATTTAGGGTATTTCGAATACCCTAAATTAATTTAGGGGATTCAAAGATTGAAACTCCTAAATTAATTTAGGGTTTCGGATCGAAATACCCGAAATTAATTTAGGGGATTCAAAGATTGGAACCCCTAAATTAATTTAGGTCGAAACCCGAAATTAATTTAGGGTTTCGGATCGAAATACCCGAAATTAATTTAGGGGATTCAAAGATTGGAACCCCTAAATTAATTTTGAGTTTTGGATTTGAGCCCTAAATTAATTTAGGGGTTCCAATCTTTGAGTACCCTAAATTAATTTAGGGTTTCGGATTTGAGCCCTAAATTAATTTAGGGGTTCCAATCTTTGAATCCCCTAAATTAATTTAGGGTTTCGTATTTGAGCCCTAAATTAATTTAGGGGTTCCAATCCGAATTAATTAAAGTCTTAGACACAATCAAATCCAATCCAATCCGAAATAATTATAGAAATGAGAAAACAAACACAATTCACATGCATTATGTCACGGACTCAAAGTATATTTTAAACCAAAACACATGCACAATCTAAGCTCCACAGCACACAATTCACAAAAATCTCATCCTCCATCTCCGATAAACCCCATCCTTCCTCCAATCTCCATTAAAAATATAAATCACAAAAAAATAAAATAGGATAGGGTTTCTTACCTTCGGATCTTCGGTGACGGAGATGTAGAGAGAGGGACCGGATGCGCACGACGACGTTGAAGGAGACTCTGGTAGCTGGGTGCGGCGCCGGAAACTCAGAGAAAGGGACGAGCGGAGCTGGTGGGTCACTGGGAGGCAGAGACAGAGAGAAGTGAGAGTCTGAGAGTGAGCGAGGGAGGGAATCGGGGAGGGGGGATTTCATTTCTAATTAACCAGACATGAAACGACGTCGTTTCATGCATAGTCTTTTTTTTTTATTTACATATATGTGAACAGTACTTAGGCGGGGCGGGTGTCACCCCCATCCCGCACCTGCCCCCGGACAGAGCGCCAGATGTGGGGGCGGGTGGCCCCACCCCCGCATCTAGCAGACGGGGTGGTCCGCCCCGCCACACGGGTGCGGGGCGGAAGCGGGTTGGGGCAACGGGGGCGGGGCCCCGCTGCCCACCCCTACAAAGAATCGCCGAGTAGGGGTGTAAAAAAAAAATTAAAAAGATCAGTTGAATCAGTCCAGACCAAACCAAATCGAATCGATTTGTAAGCAATCTAATACAATATCGGTTCTTAAGAATTAAAATTGATTAGTCGGTGCAGTACCCATTTTTATATTTTAAAAATTATTTTAATCCTGATCCAACCGGTATATTTATTTATAATTTTTTATATTATATATATATATATATTATGTTAAATTACTAATTAATATAATATGAAACTCTAATCTTATCAAGTCTATTAATCTTATAATATAAAATTACTATAACATGTCATATAACATAAAATTAATTTTATAATTTTTAATATAATATTTAATATAACATATAAATTTTAATAAACATAAACATTAATATTAAGTTATTAATATAAACTAAATTTATATATCATTGATAAATATATTTTGGCATAATAAATTATAATGTATCCCTTATACCTTAAAAGTGGCTATAAGGGAATGAATAGTATTTAGTGATTGACACTTTTTTCTCCATTTTTTCCATTTATGCCCCTATCTTGCTTGGGCTTATTACGTTTTTATCCTTTTTGAAAAATCTGATTTTTTTCCTTTTTTTTTTTTTGCCGGTTTGTGTCAGTATGTCAGTCATATTGTGTTAGTATCTCATTTGTTTTCACAATCATTTTTATCGCATTTAATCTCATTTAATCATTACAACTTTTTCAAATTCTCACTCAAAATAAAATAAACAATTCAACCTTTTCAAATTCTAAAACAAAAATAATATTAAAAAAATATATTATAACAATATTTTATTCAACTTTCAACTTTTATCTCAACTCATCTACGAAAACAAACGAGGCAATGGGTCATCTGTGTTTTTGTTCATCCATGTGAATAGTCTATGTTTTGTGTGTTATGTCATTTTTACCCTTGTGTTATGTTCTTTGTGTCCGTTTAAGTGAGGGTTTATTTATCTTTTGGTGTAAATAGGTAAGATGTGGCAAAAACATTTTAAGCACATATATATTGCTTAAAAGGATGGCAATTCTGAAATTCCATATATATATATATATATCTTCACCAATAATATTATATCACGGCTTTAGATATAATTGATGTCTTTGCTTCAAAACAGGTATATGTTGTTCTTTTTAGTGAAAATTGAATTAATCCTAGAGTAGCACTACAACCACCGAAAAAGTGTCCCGAAAGTATGTCCTGATAAGTGCATTTTACTTTTTTATTTTTCTTTTCTTTTTTTTCATGTATTTTTTTAATCATCATAAACATTTTAAAAAAAATAAAAAATTCACAACATCATTAAAAAACATTTCCTTAATCACTAAGTTATAAAAAAAAAAAAAAAAAAAAAGGTTTGAGGACACACTTTTGGGACCCAACTTCGGTGGGTATAGCATTTCTGTTAATCCTAAATGTCATATGCCTATTTAAGCTATCTTTAGCTTTTACAACCATTGTCAGGTTGTTTTTCTGCTTCGATGCATTAAACTACTCACTAATCGGTTTTAAGTAAAAAATCATATTATTTTTGTCTTTTATGGACATTACTAATCGATTTCGACCGATAATTGTTTGTAATAAACCGGGATTGGGATTGATCTGATGAACCCAACTTTGGTCAGGTGGGCCCATGACGAGTATTTCAGACGAATCGGATCCAAGCTTTTTATGCACAGCCCTATTATGAACAATGGTTATTTTTGTGCTCGTTAGGGACAGAGTTGGAACTTCTTGTTTCAGGAGGCCGAATGGGTTTGAAATGTATGATACATTTCCTTATTTTGGATCTAGACATAAAAGAGCAAAGGTTAGTGACCTACGTTCTTGGGTGAAAAAAAAAAAGTAAAAAAAAGTAGCATTACAATACAAAGAACATAAAACATATATTTATATAAGCCAATCAAATCCAAATCTTTAAAATACATAAATACAAAATCAACCCACGTTTGAGGTTTTCCTTGTATTAAGTAATGTTAGAACATTATAACAACTTAACAGAATTGAAATTCATCATAAAATCTAAAAGCCAAGTGGGGCCCTTAGTTATTTCTCTAGGCTTTGTGAGAATTTTGTTGTTGCCCTTTGTTTCATTTTTTTTTTTTTTTTTTGTATGTTGTATTCATCTCATGTTAGGTTATGACTATTTGATTATATGGCCCAACCTGAACTTGAGTCATTTAATTTAAGCATGTCAGACTCTAAGATCTTAAAACAGCCCATATAAGTAACGTGTGACAAGGCATAGCTGACAACTTAATAATCAACTCTTATTACGTTAATCTGAACACGATCTATTTCAACTGATTTTATATAAATGAATTGATCAGCACAAAGTAGGGATGGGTATCATTCTTAGCAGTTCTGCTACGAACCACCGGCGCTGATTGACGTGGCATTTTGCCATGCCAGCATCTGTCAAAGATTTTTTTTAAAAAAATTGAGAAGCCAACTAAAACTCGGGAAAGAAGACATCTAAGAAGCCAACTGAAACTTGTTCTTCGAGTGAAACTCGGGAAGAAGTGTTTTGTGCATTCCATCTTTCATTTTTCATTGTTCTAGTGAAACTCGGTAAGAAGCATTTTGTTCTTTCTGTCTTTCATTTTTCGTCCTTCAAGTGAAACGCAGGAAGAAGACATCGGACTGAAACTTTCATTCACAAATGCCGAAACCCATTTCCACAAAAATGAAGAAGACCATTTGAGAAGAAAAATGCCCAAACCCATTTCGACTGCAAAGCATTTCGACGGAAATGAAGAAGACCATTAGAGAAGGAAACGCCCAAACCCATTTTCAAAAGAGCATTTCGACTCAGAAGAAAAATGAGGTTCCAAACCCATTTCTTCTCTCAACTTGCCTCTGCCTAATCTCGAAAATATTATAGATATAGATCTGCCTATTAGTTTCTCAAATGTTGGCTTTTTTTGTTTGTTGGACTTTAGTTCTAGCTGCATGCTCTAAGAACAATTTCGTTAGTTCGTATACGAGGCCACATGAAGTACATGTTCTTCTTATTTTGTCATCTATTTTTGTTACCTGCTGAAATTAATTTTTATAACCTCCAATAACAAAGATGTAGAAGCTTAGGATTCTAGATCAGTTCCTCCTAAGCTTGCTTTAATTTATTGGAAGCATATTGGTGTACTTCAATGAGCATATTTTGACTTTTGATACTCTAAGGGAGTCCATTTCTTGGTTGGATTGTTGTACGTCAATGAACATTCCATAGAAGACAAGCAATTTATACTTTTCAAGTAGAAAAGAAGTTTCCACGAGTATAAATTCAAAAAACTGTCAGGAACATAAAGGTGTTTGATAAGTGTTATTTTTATGTGATTTTTATCACTATTTTATTTATGAAAAGTGTCATTTTACCTTCAATATTATTGATTTTATTTTATTTCTACATATTTTTATTTATTTTCTTAGATTTGAAGGAATGAGAAGATTTCATGCAAAAGGAGAGCATTTTGGTACAAAAGAAGAGACTACGGATCCAGACCGATGAGAGGCATTGAGATCTAAAGGGAGCCGATGAGATTTAGGCGAGGAGCCTTGTCTCGTGGGCAGCAAAGAGATTTCTCTCGCCCAAAGGCGAGAAGACTTACCTCTCGATAGGTGACCTAAAGGCGCGAAGAATTGGTGACAAGGCTCTAGGCAGTTAGATTGGGTGACTAGTCTGAATGACCAACTTAAAAAACCAACATAAACAACATCGTGGGCAACAACTAGAAAATGGGAGAGGAGTCTTTCATCTCGGTCGGGAGTCTTTCCACTTGGTAGGCGATGAGAGAATCGTGTGGTCTTTGTGACCTACACGCCCGCCAGTTATATTCAGCGCACATGGCATCTACCCGGTAGGACCCTTCCGAGTTCCGTAATCAATCTATTGACGACCAAATCCTCCCGAACTCTGCAATTCAAACCACATATCACTGAATCTTCCATTTTAGATAATTCCGATAATTTTGAGATAATTTCCTTTTATGTTAATATCTATATTTAGAAACTATTTTCCAGATTTTTAGGCTAGATCGTAGCCGCATTTATTTTGTTTCCGAATTTGAGTTTTGACATATATTTAATCTCATCTTGTGGAATGAATAGGGAGTATGGGTTCTTAATCTTAGTTTTGAGTTTTAGAAAGTCTAAGTTTAGGTTTTGATAGTTCAGAGTTTATTATTTGAGTTTTTTTCAAGGAGATAGTTCTAGAGGAGCAGAGACGAGAGCCACATGCTTCATCAACTGACTCCAACGAAAAACATTAGTTTTATTCTTTTTCTTTTTAATTGCATTATGAACTAATTTTATTTTCTAGAGTTTTGATGTAGCATAGCATTGAACATACAATTTATATTCCAAGTTATTTTATTTCTAATATTTTCATGATTGAGTGTTTATTCTTTGTTCTTAATGCTTACAATTTTCTAACTAACTATTGTTCGATCTTTTGGATTGCAATGAGACCGAGAGGTAATTTGTGATTAAAACTCTTGGATTAAACACTATTAGTTGAGCGAAAGCAGAGATGCTTTACCGCGACTAGTGTGATTTTTAAGAAAAATCTAAAAAACTTAATGAGTCTCCAATTAGTTAAATTCACATAGAGATATGGAGTTATTAATTGGAGATGTTTTTGGTATTGTTCGAGAAAAAATTTTGAATAGTTAAGGGATTTTTATCATAAACTTGGGATAATTAGGATTCTATAACAAGGAAGAATAAGTTGTGTGGGATTTGGTAGGTGAAGTAAAATGCTTTAGATCTATTCTTATTATTTTTAAAATCTTAATTTTAATATTCTTTTCTTCAGTTTAATTTAGATAAACCATTCTTTAAATTTCGATTTTCCAAATAGTAATTAATTTAGTCAATTTAAATACTTAATAGCATAATTATTCTCTATGGGTTCGATAACCGTTTTCTTTAAAACACTTTACTACTTGTTACGATTCTATGCACTTGCAGATATACTTTTTCGCGAACAGTGTTATCTGAGATAGCAAACAAGAAGATAGTTGTTAAATAAACCAAATATGATATCAGTAGAACGTTTTTTTTTATCAATCAAACATGATACAAAAACTCTTAGTTGTGAAATTTGAGTAAATCACTTACACTCCAACTATAAAGCAAGCAAGCATGCTTTTGTAGTTGAGTGTATTCACATATATCATCAGATGAAAAGATAAAACCAACACACATGTTAGGTTGTCAAAAGTTAGAGACAAGAGTATCAATTCAGCTCACATGTCATAGATATGTGCCTCAACAATTGTGTGTTCCTTGTCAAGTTGCCCAAGAAATGTTGGCTTTGTTGTGAATGTCGACAGATGTTGAGCAAGATTTATGTGTCTCTAAAGCAATAATTTGCAGCAAATCAAATCAATTGGAAACGCCATTACTAGGGAGTTCATTTTGACCGCATTATATATGTGATATGATCATGTTCATTTCCAAATTACCTAAGAAACATTTAACTAGATGATTAATTAAGATTGTTGGCCAAGGATTTGGATCCCCTAGAGTTTCTGCCCAAACTTTAAGGCCTAGAATATATAGGAGAGATATATCATATTATAAAAAATCTCATTATTCAACTTTAATTTGAACAAAAACTTGAAAAAAATCTCATTCTTTTGGTCCTCATTTTGAAAACATTTATTTAACTTGAAGAAAGAGAAGAAGATGAAGATGATTTGATTTTGTAATATGTGATAGTATTTGATGGAATTCATTGAAGTCATTATACATTTAATTGTTGGCAGTGTTTGATGTACCCCATTTGATCTAGTTGATATTGGGATCGTGTAGATGGAGAAAGGGAAAGAACACGCATCTCCCCTAATACATCCTGTCTTAAGTCCATCAACCGAGGTATAGGAATATTGTTACAAATATTCAATATACATGTCGAGTTTGTCAATTTTTTTAAGTATAACATCATTGTGTTCGTTATTATTACTTTTTGGTTTTAGGACATACCAAGACCTATTTATTCAAACTTCCCAAACTACATGTATGGCTACCCACATGCATGTTTACCACATTTTCTGCCTGATCTAGATGTGAACCTATATCCAACCCACAACTAGGTGAGAAGTAAATTTCCATATATTGGTGCCTTAATTTTGTGTCAAAGTTAAGAGCATTTTTAATTTTTCTATATTTTACCAATTGACCATAATAATGCAAACTTAAAAGTAATTTTCATCAAAGTAGAAAATAAAATACATGATAAGTGGCCTTAAGGGTAAGAGAAAGGGTCACAATCACACATCTATGGCAACTTTACTGATTGATCTCGTAAACCATATGATTTTTACGTGCATTATGTAGAAGGGTAACCAATCTGACTTTTAGAAAGCCTATGCTCATCTTGTAGCTATAATGTAAATTTAATGTCTCATCTAATGGCAGAGCATATTGTTCTACCATAATAGTTAAGACACGAAGAATCCATCTTGAACTTATAAAGCTGTGGTAGATGACATGCACTATTGCCCACCCCTAATATATGAGAGTGAGAGAGAGAGAGAGCCTTATAAAGAATACGATATTCAACATAGTATAAAACCTTTAAAGCGGACAATGTTTCAAAGTTGCATCCATTCTTGAAAAATGTAGCAAGCATTTAAAGATATGGTTGAAGACAAAGTTTACATAATTGTGCATGTGAAATGAACCGTAATTCTGTAGCATTAGATATACGAGCTTAAACGTGCAAGTGGAATGCCACAACTGTAACCCTTCATCCCTTCTGCAAAAGGAAAACGTATGACTCTAAACAAAATTTATGTATTTTAGGAACTGATCATAATAACTTTAATTACTAATCAAACACAACAAAACATGGGCTTGACTACATAGATTTTCACCATTACATGAATCTTTCAAAAGAAAAGTGGTCAACTCTAGAAAAGTTTCTTATAAAAGTGGTCATCACAATAGAGTAAACATAAACTACAAAATTAATAAACAAACACTTGATCTAACAGACCACAAACTATAAAATTAGTCCAAATCTATAAACATACATAAAAATTTATAAATAAAATCTACAAACATACTAAACAAATAGTTTTCAAGACCTTTGCCACACAGGTTGTCCCAATCTTTAGCCCAAAGGCTGTCTGCAAGCATTGATGACCATCTACAAAAAAAAAACTAGGGTTAGAGGTAAGGAAATCGAAATGGATAATGAGTAATTTCTCAGATTAACATGGATAATCAGTAAATCTATGAATGTTAGAGGTAAGAAAATCGAAATCAAAATGGAGAATGAGTAATCGAAATCGAAACTAGGGTTTCGTTTTGGTGTGAAAAAAAAATGGGACTTAGGGTTAGGATTAACAAAGGTCGCTAGGCTTAGAGAAGAAGAAGGGACTTCGATGGTTACACGTGTTACGGAGAAAGGGACATACATGCTTAGAGAATTCCAGGAAAAAACAGATGAAGGTGAAGGGAGAAAGGAGAAAGGAGAAGGGGACGCACGGAAGGGGAAGGAGAAGGTCGTAAGGAGGAGAAGCTTGAGTGAAACAGTGTGTTTTCACTTTTAATGAAACACACCATTTCATTAAAGATGGAATCTCAAATGCCCACCAGCGATTTTCATCTCCCCGCCTGCTGCAAGCATGAAATGGTGGGATTTCTTCCCATAGACTTGCAAAACATTCTTGGAATGTGGAAGATATTACAGTCTAGTGGGATTCCTTCCCAGATGTTATTTCACAAGTTATTTGGACTGATCAAAATATGTAATGGTTTTGATTGGAATGAAATGTTTTGATATATAAAAAAAAAAAAAACTAACTTGTATATTTATTTTGAGCCAATTAATATAATTTCATATATAATTCAATATAAATACATAAATCATTCACAATAATTTCTTATATAATATTAGATTCACGATAAATTATTTTATAATTAATATCCAAACCATTAATACATAAAAAAAATTAGAGTTCGCCTATACACATGCCTTTACTTCTCCAACACCACACACGGGTGATGTGGCATTTTATTTAATTTTTTTTCAAGTAAAATGAACGTTTTACTAGATGTCATCTTCCTCCGCATGTCTCATTCGAAATACCCTCCCCTGTGTCGCTCCTCTCCAACGTTGCTCCTCTGCCCTCATTCGGCCAACTGTGCTTCGTTCTTCCCATCACCGTGTTGTGCCGCCGCCGCCGCCGCCGCCGCCGCCGACTGGCCAAACAAACTCCTAGGGAAGGAAACACATGGGTGGAACCTACAAATGTTGAGAAAATGTTGAGAAACCTGCAAAATGTTTAGAACCTGCAAAATGTTCAGAAAGAAAAAATGTTCAAAAATTGTAAAATGTTGAGAAAGGAACTTACAAAATGTTGAGAAATCGCCTAGGGAAAACAGAGGCTTGGTGGGTGCGGAGCCTTTTCTCACACAGCGGTGCAACGGATCTGAGCTAGGGAAAAGAGAGGCTTCGTGGGTGCAGGTTGAGAAATCGCCTAGGAAAAACAGAGGCTTTGTGGGTGCGTTTTTTATTTCTCTCACGGCGATGCAGCGAATTTGAGATAGGTGGGTGCGATTTTGGAAATGCCATTTTGGTGGGTTATGGACAGAGGGAAGTGAGGGAGACGGGGAGGAAAATCTCTGAAGGGATGACGGCTTGGTGGGTGCACGGCAATGCTGTTGAAGGTGAGATTTTGGGTGATTTTGGTCACGGACGGAGGGGAAGTGAGGGAGACGAACTCGGGAGGAATAAATCTGTGAAGGGATGAATCCCATCTCTGTGGGAAGTGTAAAACCGTGACGTGGCGACCAAACCGGGTTTGCCACGTCACGGTGTGTGGTGTTGGTAACTTCAACCGGCTTAGGAATAGATTTTTTTCAAAAAATTAATGTCTCAAAAAGGTAAAATTACATATTAACAATATATTAATAATAGTTTAGATATTAACTACTCAAATACTAATATTAATATTACATCCCAACAATAATAAAGACATATAAAGTCAAACATTTATAAAATTTGAAAACAGAGTTTATTCAGATTACACAAGTTGATTGCGGATTTTGCAGGTTGATCCACAAATGACGCATTTATTAATTATGTCGTACTAGGTCAATCCATTTTAATCCAAACTCGTTTATTTAGTACCATGTTGTATTGGGTTAAACATTAGTATAAAATATTATAATGTGTTAATATTTAATAACATGTAATACTATAGTATAATAATATAAAATTAGACACTAGCTAAATAGTAATTGTTGATAATCAATACTAACAATTAAATTTAGTGATTAAAAGATTATACAAACCATAAATAAAAAATTATGACTAAAACAAAGATTAAAATTGGTTTAGGTTTGATTTAGGGTTTAGGAAAAAAAAGGCCCAAAACAGGTTTTAAGAGCCCAATACACTACAGTGGTGCAGTCCAGGCCGCCCAAAAGGGCCAAAATAGATTCAAAATGACGTTGTTTGACTTTGTTTTGATCACAAAATACTACACTCAACATAAAATGACATTATTTTTAGAGGTTAAAATGGTGTTGTTTTACGTGGTTTTGACTTATTTTCCTTAAGGCTTTCCCCCTAACCTTCAGACTTCACAAAAACTTTCCTTGTCTCTAACCCTAGCCGCACAAACCTCAACCTCAGCCCGTGGTCGGCGTTCACCCAGCCCGTGATCGGCGTCGCGCCTCTCTACTTTCTTCTTTCGTCGCCTCTCTGTCTCTGTCTCTCTCTCTTACTAATGGAGAACAAGTAAGCCCCTCTATCTTCTCCTGTCACCTATCTCTCTCTCTCTTCTCTCATCGCCTCTCAGCTCTCTCTATCTCTCTCTTTTGTTTTGATATTTAATTTTCTTTGAAGATTTTCCAGGGTCTCGAGGCTAACAAAGCTGCAAGGTCTCTTTGAAATTTTTCCTGTCGCCTCCCTCTGTCTCTCTCTCAATATCACGAAATCAGAGTAAGTTTTTTTGAACTTATGCATTCTTTTTACTGATTTGATTTCAAAGTGCAAATGAAAAATGGAAAATGAATTGATCTATTTTGAAGTTCAGTGGATTAATCTATTGGTTTTGAATCATGTTGTGAATCATTGGTTGTGAATCTATGTAATTTTGTGTAAAATAATATTTTTGTGAATCTGTGTAATTTTGTGTAATTCTGGGTAGATGCCTTCATATGTGTAATTTTGTATAAAATCATATGGTTGTGAATCTGTGTACTTTTGTGTAATTATGGGTGGATGCCTTTCATGTGTAATTTTTTGTGTAAAATCATATGGTTATGAATCTGTCCGATGCCACAAATGTTGATTTTTGTTCCCATTTTATGCCATGACTTTGTTTGTGAATCTATAATGTGGTCAAAGCAATTGAATTTTTGTAACGATAAACACATTACTTTTTTGTTAACCAACATCTTTTGTGAAAACTTGCTTATAGTATTTTTTTTATTACAAAGTTTATAATTTGATCATGAAACTATTTTGCTTGTGTTATGTTGTGTTTTAGTTTTTATATCATGAATGTGAAAAGCACAAGCACACATGTAATTAGTTGTTAAAATCACGATTGAGGTTGTTTTTGTGGGGATGTTTTGAATGATAAACTTGAAGAAGTGGGGGCTTTAAAATAGCCCCAATTTGAATTAATACTTGAGCTAATATTTCTGATTTGTGTTTTGGGACTATTTTGGTGGAGATGTTTTGAATGATTAAACAGTGATTATACTTGTTTTTGAGCTATTTTTGTTTGTGTTGTGGTTTTGGGTTATTTATATATTAACATGATGCAAATGTTGGGGCTATTTTGAAAGATTAACTTAAAAGTAAATCACTAAAACAACCCCACCTATGGTTATTATAAATTTATAACAGCCCCAAGTTAAGTTAATATTTATTTGTCGTGTTTTGGAGGTCGTTTTCTTGATTTTGTCATTTTTTAATACTAATTTCTTATACTTTAACATCTTAATGCAGAATTAACTACCAATATGACAAGTTTACTACATGAACATGATTGAGATTTAAGGTGCATTTGTGAAATTGTATAACTGTTGTTTGCTCAATTTTGTTTCATTATTTTTTATAAATTTATGTTGGCCTATTTTATTTCCTTACTAACCTTGTCATCTTTTCTTCAAGCACAACTTGGAATGACACTTGGAATTTAGTTCATTTGTTGTTGTTGGGAATATATTTAATTTGATTGGCACAAAAAACTTATTTTGTTGTTGTTGGGTTTCTTTGTTGTTGGAATGAGAACATTATGATAGATGATGGATGTGGATGTGAATGATTTTGATGATATACGGGTTCGTTGGATGATTTGGGTGGTTGATTGTGTTTTTGTTCAACTTAGAATAGGAGGAAGGCTGCAATAATTATTTTTGTTTGTTGTTAGAATGAGAACAATTTTAGTTTTGGCCTGTATTAATTCTTGACTGAATGATTTAGGTTTTCTTTTTTTTTTTTTTTTTCTTTTTTTTTTTAAGTTTTGGCTTGTAAGCTGCAGTAAATTAATAGTGATTAGTTGTAGTCTTTATTATGTTTTTATTCTATACATTTTTCAGGTAGATCCTAGCATTTTTCATTTGTTCATAATTTAGTATTTTCGTAGATACTTGGTTGAAAGCAACACCAATTTTGAAATCCATTTTGTTTGGATGGTTTCTAACTTACCATTAAGACCATTCACTTTGTAGACTTGTAGTGGTCATTGACTTGTGTTTTTAGTAAAATTAAAGTAAATAACAGTGAATGATTTAGTTTTAGATTGTAATTGTTTAAAAATATTGAAATTTGAAAGTCCAAATATAGCTAAAAAAAAAAGCAAGCAAAAAAAAAAAAAACCCTCAAATCCAACTCCGCTCCGACAAGTCGAAGTTGGAGTCGGATCAGAGGATGCACATTTTGGAGTCGGAGGTAGGGCATGTCGACTCCGACTTGGTCAGTGCTTTGCCCTATTGCTATTCATCTCTCTCTCTCTCTCTCTCTCTCTCTCTCTCTCTCTCTCTCGGGATGTAATGGTCAGTATTTGAATATCTTTTAGAAATGAACTGGTATACACCGATTTTGAGAATTTAAGAATCGATTCCAAATCGATTCACCATCGAAACCGAAACTTCTGGTTTTTTCAGTTTCGATCTTTTTTTTTCGACTTTATGGATAAACAGAATCATACTCCATGTTATTATACTAGTGTTCAACTTATTTCACACTTGATTATGTATGTTAGTAATAATATGATGTTTATATATACTAAACTTTCAGTATATTTATATTATAGTATAAGTATATTATTTTATAATAATTAACACATACTAGTATAGTATTGAATTTAACTATAATCTATATAAATTCTAGACTTTTTATATGAGTATATATGATCAAATGTGTAAAAACTCTTAACACATAAAGAACATAATATATGAATTTAATAGTCATTGGACTAGGTTTCTAGAACCAACAAACATCACAACCTAAAAACAAAAATTGTTTTGTGTGTTACTGTTTCAACCTCAAAGAAAATGTATGTATCTCTTTAATAAAAATACTAACATGTTTTGGATAAACTTATAAAATGTATAAAAATGTGTTAACATTTCATTATATCAATATCTACCTCTAACTTTAACAAAAGATTTATCAAAACTTCAAATTTCACACCATCATCCAAACTGTCACCTAGCATGACTTCTGCATGTTTAGACCTAATCTTCACCAATAGATTTTACATAAAATATATCAATGGAAACTAGATTTAAAGAAAAACAAATCATATGAAGGAAGTTTCATGAGAATTGACTTACAAATGGTTGAAAAATTCAATGCAAGAACTATTGGAAAAACTATCTAAAACTCTCACCCGAGTTCTCTCCAAACAAGTGAATGAAAACCAAATAAGGAGTGAGGGAAATTCATGGGGAGTCCTTTATAGGAAGAGGGTGCTAATGTGGGATGGAAGAGTCACCAGAGTCCTCTATAGCTGGTTTTGCAGTCCAAAACCATGGTATCGGGTGCTGTTGCCAAGGAGGGTGGGATGGTTTTGGCTTGCTTTTTGGACTCCCAGCCATGCACTATTTGGTCCAACATGTCATCCATAGGATTGCCTTGGGTAGTGGGGGAAACTTCCTTAAGAATCTTTACATTGAACGTGGTTTTTTATGGGCCTAGCCGAACGGGCCTCAACTTAGTGTATAAATGGGGTTTGATTTTGGGTTTCGGTTTTGATCAAGCTCCATTTCAAACTTTCTTGGTCCAATGAAATTATCAAGGTATAAAAGAAAAAAGAGGGTGTAATAGCATGTATTTGAGTAGTTAATAGCATGTGAAAGTGATTTAACCAAGTGATTAATTACTTAACCAAAAACTGGTCATTTAGAATTTAAGAAACCATTTAGGGTTTCAATTTCCCTAATGGGTTTTGGGGTATCAATTAGATTTCAATGGTTTGAAATTTCACTAGGGTTGAAATTCTTTTTTGGTTGGCTACAAAGTGTTTGGCTAGATAAAATAGTGTTTGGCTTAGGTGGCATGATCACATGGCTTGATTTGCCTTTCATTCATTCATATGTTCATCTCATGATTCCTCCTTGTACCAAGTGTCCTAAATAATTCACCAAGTGTGTCTAC
The DNA here is from genome assembly GCA_961763995.1 of Juglans cinerea. Classification (NCBI taxonomy): domain Eukaryota; kingdom Viridiplantae; phylum Streptophyta; class Magnoliopsida; order Fagales; family Juglandaceae; genus Juglans; species Juglans cinerea. The sequence goes on from CAUIVZ010000003.1 coordinate 29,271,710, forward strand.
AATCATGCGAAGTATCCACTAAATACTCATCAAGGCTGTTTTGGAAAATTCATATAGCGATTTGATAATTGTTTGTATCGGGTGCCATATGGCAACATCTCGAGTGTTAACTACTCACCTGAAAAATTGCAAAAATTATTATTACACCATGAAATCCTAGATAATCATTGTAGCCTAATGGTGCAATTAGTTTCACAAAATTCGACTTCTAAGTGCTTTAATTAAATAAAAGGCACTCTTAGGTACTATTTATCCAGGAAACAAAAAACTTAATATTGCACCGTAAAATCTTAAATATTTATCCGAGACTAAGGGTGCAATTCATTTTTCCCACTTATACTCCTAAATGCCTTAAATAAATCAAAAGACAAATTTGTCACCATAGTAAGTCGAAAACCAACTATACTGACAGACTAAAACTTAATGGTCACTCGGTTCATGAAACATTTTTAGGATTTCACTATGTTCTTAAGTTCTAACTAAATTCATTGGATGAAATTTTTCTCAGGCTATTACATTCTTTCCTCCTAAAAAAAGATTTCATTCTCGAAATCTATGCGCATGCATAGTATAATTACAATAATACAAAAGGAGAATATAACACTCACCAAGTCTACTATCAATCGCTGGACATATAGTCGCTAGGCGATGCGGGTGGTGTTGAGTCAGGCTCCACTGAAGTGGTATGCTGTGGCAAATAGTATAACACACCGTCGTCGGAGTCATACACCATGTTGTCGTAATGTCCGGGTTAATATGTTGCTTGACCTCCTCATCATTACTGTTGGGAATGTGCCTTTGAATGAGTAGTCATCCTCGATGAGTGGACAACATTAATGATCTAGATGTGGTGGGCATGACAATGGCGACGGCGCACTCCTCAACTACACGGCTAGACTCAGCTTCGTTGCGTGACATCCTCGCTATTAAGCTCTCTCGATCCATCCAGGTGGTCGGGTGGAGGGACGGATAATGCTCATCATGAGGTAAGACCTTCATCTCATAGCCTACCCCATTCTTATCTATATCCATCATATGGGTGCGATGATATTCTAACCGATCTCCCTGCCAATAGGCAATGGTTTTCCTATCCAGTTCAATGAGTCGCCTCCTATGGTGTTTTCTTATGTCCCTCTACTTCAATAAGTCCTTCATTTACGACCATGACTAGTTCCTTCAATAGCATATCACGTCAAAGATCCTAAAGCAGACCATATAGTCTAAAATCTCTAATTCTACAAAGACATATTTTACAACAACCATGGTTCCTAATGATTATTTTTTCATAACTACAAAGAATTGTTCCTCTTCTTAGGTTGTACCTTGATATACATTGAAAATTTTTCATAGAGTTTTGATTGGTGAAAGTTGAGTTTAATGATGATAAGGTCTCGGTGGTGACAATTTTTATATTTGTGTAAAACTTTGAAAGTCTTGTGAAGTTTTTGGTGAAATAATAGGTAGATTCTGCTACGGTGAAGTGTTAACATGTTTATATGCAAGTTAAGATTGGATTCATAGCATGTTAGTATTTTTATAAAAGAGTTTCTCATGATTTCAAGGTGATAGAAACCGTATAGTTCAAAACAATTTCTATTTTGGATTATGTTGTGATTTTAGTTCTAGAAACTTGATCCTATGACTTTGATCTTTGTATATTATCTTCTTAAAGCTCTTATCTATGATTTAGGAGTTTATTTTTGAATATTTATAGTTTAGATCTTTGTTAGAATTATGTTGAACATGCAAAAGTTTGGCTTAAGCTCAATCTAGAGGCTCTCGAGTATGATGATGTGTTTGGATGAAATGTTTGCCATGTCATGCAAGCTTAATGCTTAGATCAAGTTAAAACTTGAATGTGAGGTGCATGGCTTTGTTATTTGAAGATTTATTGCATGAATATCTAGGATCTAGTCAATTTGTTTCAAGTCCAAAGCATGCTATATTCGGTTTTAGTGTTTTAGTGAAAGCCGATTGTGTTGAGATGTATTCTGTGATTTTTGTTTATTTATTCAAGCATTCTATCATATAGATTTGAATAATAAACATGTTATGAGAGTGTTTATGGACTTCTAGAGTCCTTGGAGTTGATTTGGAAAGTGTTAGACCAAGAACATCAAGGATTGGTTCATTTTGACCTAATTTTGATGTTTTGACATTTTCCTTGATATGATGAGTTTAAGCATTTATGAAATGTTTATTTTGATATTTTAGCATGATTTTAGAACTAAGTATGTGATTTTTGAGTGTTGGTAAAATCAGTTTATGCATGTTGGTATATTAGGAGGTCGAGTTGCAACAAAAATCAAGTCTTTGGCTTATAAGTGTTTCGGCCTAGTGATGTTTCTCATAGTTGTGATTTGTTTTGAATTTTTATGAGTTGATATTTAGATTTTGAAAAAATAAATTTAAAAATTTTGGAGTTCATATGCAAAATCCTTATTTTAGGGACAAAATTATAATTTTCCACAAGTAAAGTAGAGGGGTAACTTTGTAATTTTAGTCGTAAGTTAGTAAGTTTCAATTTTATAAGAGTTTAGTGAGATATTCTAATTTTAAAAAATATCTCATTTTAGTTCACGACTTTTTACGCTTCACTTTACATGCGTTACATATCTGTAAGTTAGCCTCTAACTTACTTTCGGTATATTTATGTATATACGAAGATAAGATTGCCATTGTTTTTATATTTATGTCACTTATACTTATTGAAATTGTTATAATATACCGAGGCACATCATCAGTTATTTATTACACGTATATTTGTTACACAAATGTCATGTCATTTATTATCATTACACGATTATATGTTACACGTTTATTATGTTAAATGTCACGAATGCCATGTCATTTGTTATACATTTGTCTGTTATACAAATGCCATGATATTTGTTACACGTTCATTTGTCACACAAATGCCATGTCATTTGCTATATGTTTATCTGTTGCATGCCATGTCATTTGTTACATGAGTATGTTATGAGTTAAGTCTAAGTCATGCATAGATCTTTTATTTTTATCACAACCTCAATTGTTAGGATGAAGAATTATCCTAGTACAACTTCTTTGTCCATGCTGGAGTGTTTAAATTAGTTTGTGGAATCCCTTGATTGATAAGGTAAAGTCAAAAGGTTTCGAATGAGACTAAGTAACTGTTTATCAGAAGTAACACTCCACTAACTCAGTGAGTATAAAATTAGCTTTACAAGAAGTATGGTATGATTTCCTTTACAAACAATATCAACCATCTAAGCAGTAAAATGGCTTAAAGATTGTTTTCTCAACTACTTGGCAATATGGAGCCGCCTAAAGTGGACATTGAACAAAAGGGCATGCTTGTATTACGAGTTTTCTTATATATAATGGAGGGTTTAGGAAATGGTAAATGGAGAGTCCTAGCTAGAATTAGGAGTTATTATAATGAAAAGTCTGATAATTCTAACTTTGAAGACTTTTGCAATAAATATGGAATACATAAAAAATCCTCTATACCTATCGCTCCCCAACAAATTAGAGTGATAGAGAGAAGAATATTGTCATTCAAAAGTTGGCTTGTATCATGATTCACAATAAAAATTAACCTACATATTTTTGTGGAGAAGCTATAAACACCACATGTCACATATTGAATAGGATTTAGCATAAGCTAGGTATATTTAAGATACCATATGAGTTGTGGAAGTAAAGAAGCCCACTTTTAAATACTTCAAGTCTTTGGAAGTAAATACTACATATTGAGATATAGAGAGAATTTGGCTGAGTTTGAGCAAAAGAATTATGAGGTCATCTTCCTAAACTATTGAGTCACTGAGTGAGAAAAGAAGATGCACATGACGAGATCAAGGAAATAGATGCTTAAAATGTAGACAAGAAACTCACAGCATTTCCTAATTAAGAATCTAATCCACCTAAAGAACCTTCATCTAGTGTTGAGCTACATCATTCCAAGGTTAACATTATTAGAAATTTAAATGGGGAGATGAGTTAAGAAGGAAGATGGCCAATCAATTAACTCACTTAAGTCATATTTCCCAGATTGAACCCAAAAAGGTAAAAAAGGCTCTATGTTATGTGAGCTTGATAAATCCCATGCATGAAGAGTTTTATCAATTTATTAGAATGATATATGGTATTTAGTGTTTAGAAATGAGGACTACAATGCCATTGGTACCCAGTGGATATTAAGGAATATCTAGTTTTATCAATATGTAGTATTGAGACATGAAGTTTATCAAGTAGATGCCAAGAGTATCTTTTTTAATGGAGTCCTTTAAGAAGAGGTATATGTTGAGCAACCCAACACTTTGTGGATCTTATGTACCCTAACCATAACTAAAGGTTGAAGAAAATCTTGTATGGTTTGAAACAAGCTCTTTAGAGCTTGGTATGAGAGGCTTACTACTTACCTATTAAAAGAAACATTTTCAAGAAGTGGAATAGATGGAACCCTATTCATCAGGAAAGTTTGACATCACTATATCCCAAATTTATGTAGGTTACATTGTGTTTGGCTCCTCCACTATTGCACTTGCTCATAACTTTTCGTTTCAAATGAAGAATTCATTTGAAATGAGCATGGTTGGTAAACTTACATTCTTTCTTGTTCTAGAGGTTAAACGATTAGATAATCGAATATTTATATTTCAATCAAAATATGCAAAAGACTTTGTTAATTAGTTTGGATTAGATGACAAGAGTCATTCTAGAACCCCATGATTACAAGTGTCAAATTTGCTATTGTTTTTGCGGGTAAGAGTCTATTGTATCTTATTGCTGGTAGACCTGACATTGCTTTTAGCGTTGTGAAATACGCTTGATTTCAAGTCAATTCCAAAGACTCCTATTTGACTGCTGTAAAACATATTATACGATATATCAATGGGACTGCAGAGTATGATATTATGTATACTAGAGATTTGAATGCTGGGCTAGCTGGCTATTCAGATGCAGATTGGACTAGTGACGCTGATGATAAGAAGATTACTGCGAGAGGGTATTTTTTATGTAGGCACAATCTCGTGGATCAGATTAATAAGAAGCAAAACCCAAAACTCTTGTTCACTACTAAATTATAATATATTGTTGCTGGAAGTTGTTCCCCCAGCTATTGCGTTCAACAACTTTGGATGAAACAAATGTTTGGTACCTATGGAATTGATCAAGGCACCCTGACTATGTATTGTGATAACATGAGTGCAATAAATATCTCTAAGAATCTTGTCTAACACTCTAGGACTATGCATATTGACATATGCTACCATTTTATTCATGAACTTAAGAAGACTCAAGTCATCTCTCTTAACTAATATTGTTTTTATTTTGAAATTTGAAGCAACTATATTATTTTTTGTGTTTTGTTTGAAAGTTTGGAAAAGTTGTGACGCCCCCAAATTTTGCTGGGATCTGGCAGATTCTGAAGTATCGGGACATGCAACACAAAGTTACCTATCCCCTTTCGTGACATATAAATATACAATGCACCTAATATGCATATAAACAATATGTAATATTTGCAGCAGATAATTTTTTTTTTTCTTTTAGCTATACACAAAGTACCAGAATGCTAATCCTAAACTTAACTACTTTGTCCATAACTATTCACATAAACCAAATTCACATAAACCATTCAAAGGAGTTAAACCATGCATTAACAAAAGTAGGGTCCCTACAACATGGACCCTCTCAAACTTCAAAACAGAAGTATTTAGTACATATTATAATATCTCAATCCTTATCCTATACTTCTCAAGATTTCTACAATCTCCTCCTAAAAGAGTGTTGTAATCAAATTACAGTTGCTTACTCTTTATATAATATTTGACTCAAGAATTCTCTTGTGAACTTAATGCATTATTATACTCGACGTTAATTTTTCGTAAACTAGTTATATATAGAGTAACAAAGTATCTAAAATAATATTTATAACACATAAAAGTATATACAACAAAAGAATATATGTAAGAATATATATTTACACATATTACGAGTATTATAACGAGTTCAAAATGAGCCGAGTTGAGTTTATATGAGTTTTGTTCATGAGCTTAAATCGAGTCGAGTTGAAATTATACGAGTTTGGCTCGTTTAATATTCAAACCAATATTAATGGTTGCGAATAACTCATTTATCAAATGAACCGAGTTTGAGCCGAATATATATGAACCGAGTTCAAACTATTCATGAGCGGTTTTGTTTGTTTGCAACCCTAGACTTACACCTCAGCTTGGTGGGAAGGGATGGTAATTGTTCCCTCCACTTTAAAAAAAATTATCAAAATAAATTTTTAATAACTATTTTCATTTTTGAAATTAACTTTTTACCATTATAATTCATTTGCTAAATATTTCTACTCATAGCATACATGTGACTTACAGATATCAAGTATTGAGTATTTATGGATGTTGACACGATGCTTCTTATAGTATTAAGTTTACTAACGCGAGAATAATAGGGAGATTAATTTAATGAAAATCCAAATAGTCAAATACTTAATGCAATAATTCAAACAATAAAATGTTTAATAATCTGCCACTACTTAAACAAATAACATAGAACTATTTTAGCAAACATTAAAATTGATTTACCTATCAAAAATCTGTTTGTAAATTGTTATGTGCATCACATCAATACTACTAAGAGCATCCCCATCCGGATGCCTAAAATTTTTCCTAAATTTTAGCTAAAAAAGACATTCCCTATAATTTTATCTTAAATTTTACTTATCTTAAAAAAACCTTCTACATCTCATTCCTTATCCTTTCTCTATTCTATTAAAATAATATTTTTCTATTCTTTTTTTATTACTTCTTTCTCTCACTTCCATTTCCATTTTTAACTACTAACTATTTTGTCTTATTCTCTTATTTTCAAAGATCACATTTTATAAATACTTATACGAATTTTTTTTTTAGATACAATATTATTTTTCAATTCAACATCGGTATTAAAAATAATAATTTTTTTAAATATGTGCATTTTCCTCGTATTGATGATAAAATATTTTACAAAATAGTACAACGGTAACTTTTTGAATTCGCCATGATTAGTACACATGTTTTGTCATTTATAGAACGGTAACTTTTTTTGTCTCTTCTCAAATGGTAACTTTTTTTGTCTTTTCCCTAACGGTAACTTTTTTCGTCTTTTCTCCAACGGTAACATTTTGTGTCTTATATGTAATAGTAATTTTTTCCTCTATAAATACGCATTCTGCTTGCATTCACATTCTCAACCAAATCGAAGTCTCATCTCCAACTCCTTTCATCAAATGGCTCGTTTTTTCTTTCGCAAATTGCTTACATACTTATCATCTGATGATGAGTTGGATGCTGTTATTAATGCCGAGGCTGATGGAGAGTTATCCAGACATCGTGGCAATCGCCAACGTCGTAAGTTTATTCAGCGTGATCATATTCAAGGGCATGAGCGCCTTTTCTGCGACTATTTTGCAGAGTATATCCTTCCAATCTATTTCGAAGGAGATTTCGGATGAGTCGTGCCCTATTTCTCCGTATTCTAAATGAGGTAGAGGCTTACGAGCCCTACTTCGTCCAGAGAAGAGATAATGCCGGAAGACTCGGTTTATCTTCTATGCAAAAGATAACCGCAGCACTTAGAATGCTGGCTTATGGGGTTACTGGAGATTTTATGGATGAATACATACGTATTGGAGAAAGCACAGCAATGGAGAGCCTCAAAACATTTTGCAAGACAATCGTAACTGTTTTTTCAGATGAATATTTACGGTCTCCAAATGCCAATGATATTACTCGATTGCTTGTGGTTGGTGAACAACGGGGATTCCCAGGAATGCTGGGAAACATTGATTGCATGCATTGGAAGTGAAAAAATTGTCCCGCCGCCTAGAAAGGTATGTACTCTGGCCACATCCGTGAACCAACTATTATTTTAGAAGCAGTTGCTTCATATGATCTCTGGATATGGCATGCAGTTTTTGGTATACCCGGTTCACATAACGATATTAATGTGCTAGAGAGATATTTTATTTTCACGGAACTTGCCCAAGGCAGTCAATTACACAATCAATGGCAACGACTACACTATGGGGTACTACCTTGCCGATGGTATTTATCCCAAGTGGCCAACGTTTGTGAAGATGATTCCATCAACCCAAGGGAATAAGAAGAAAAACTTTGCCACAACACAAGAATCTGCAAGAAAAGATGTCGAGCGTGCCTTCAGGGTACTTCAACAACGATTTGCAATCGTTCGTGGACCTTCCCGATTATTCAAAGTCAATGACCTAACAAATATAATGAAAATATGTGTTATTCTACATAACATGATCATTGAGGACGAGCGTGATGATAGTCAGGGTCTGAACATGGAGTACGATCAACTTGATGATGATATTCCAGAATTGTCGCGCAATCCAACAAATGAGTTTATGAACTTCATTCAGCGCCATCATGAAATTAGGGATAGCTCGACACATCATCAACTACAAGCAGATTTAATTGAACATCACTGGCAATTCCATTCTCAACAATAGAAGAGAAGGTTGTGTTGAAGTCTCTATTTTATCATTAGTAGCGACGGTGTATTTCAAGTTTCTAGAATTTTCATTCCAAAAAACATGTTTGGTTCAAGAAAATGCAGTTTAAGTTATTGTATTATTTTCATTATCTGTAATAGTTTAAGAATTTGTAATGTCGAGTTCTAATCAAGAAACATCTATCCATGGATGACTTAAATTTGACGATCATGTTTTCTATCTTCTTAATAAAACTTTGCAAACGTACAAATTATATAATACAATAAACGCAGAAAAGTGCCACAAACGAAGAAAAGTGCCACAAACGAGTGGTTCATAATATACATCACCTTTATGTGCTGAATAAATGTTTAGTTACAAAAAAAAAATGCCTCAATCTGAGGATGCATTGCGTCGCGCTAATATCTCTCTTTGAAGTTGCTGGAAATATACTTGCTGAACTTCATTTAACGTACTCACATCGAGCAACATTATGCGCTCCTCTCTCTCCAACCGGGCGATTTCCAATTTCTCTGCCTCCAACCTCAGTCTCTCATCCTCTTGTCTACTTTTATTTTCCTCCATTTCTCGTTCATATGCCATCTTCTCCACCTTGAGTCGGAAAAATTCTTTCTCCTGAGCACGTGACTCCTCTAGGAGAGTATACCTTTTCTTGCTGAGCTCCACAAGCTCTTCTGAGGCTCTGCCTTGGGCCTTACGTTTTCCTTTCTCAGCTTTTCTTCCTATTGGCCTATCCAATTCGATGACATCATTAGTTTCCAGATTCTCGCCCTCTGTACCACCCACTGAATAAATGGGTGAATTAGTTGCCACTACTGATGTACGCGAATATGTAGGGGACATCGTCGACCTTCGCTTTGTCCCGTCCTTTGTGCAACGCTGATTCTATTTCGGCTGGTCTTTCAATAGCTGCCAACAATGCTCGAACTGAAAGGCCATTTTCTCAAGCGATTGGTACATGACCTTCGCTTTGTCAAACTTCCAATTCAAAATGAGAATCAAATAATTAACCAACCCATTAAAGATAAAGGGAACATAACGCATATAAATAATAATAAAGTGGATGCTTATACCTTGTCTTGCTCAGTCATGCCACTTTGATTCAGCCCTTCAACTTGGGCGAGCTTAGCACAAAATTTGTTCGTCGCCTTTTGAATGGCAGACCACCGATGTATTAAGGACCCAACACTCCGCTCATTTGTACTTTCTTTATAATCATTGAAGTATTGACTAACTTTTTCCCAAAGTTGGGCGTGTTTTTGGTCCGTTCCTTGGATGGCATCAATGCTACTATTCAGCCATGCGGAGACAAGTAACTTGTCTTCTTCGGGGGTGAAGTTTGCACCCCTGGCTGATTTTCTTTGAGAGGTGGGAGGATCTACTTGGGGCGGGGGTGGAGAGTCATCCAAAGTCACGGGATGTTGTTCACCTTGACCAACATAAATGTGGTCAAGTTCAGGCTCCTGAGTCAGGAGGCTGGTGAAGAACATATTTCCATGCTCTCCTGAGTCCATCTCTAAAAATTTGTAAACATAAAACATGTGATACACATGTTAGAAAATTAAGAACTAAATTTGCAAGTGATTTTTGTAGCCGGCTCAGGAATCCTATGGCAACGTATGACGACACACTTGGCACCTTCCCTTGCATGGTTGCAACAACCGGTTGCCACTATTTATTGGCCATCCGGGTTACTATGCCATGGAGGTGTGTGCCAAAGTGTTCCATCACCATGTTCGGATTGTCTCATCATCACAGCCGAGGGGTTAAGACAACTCAGATCCAATAAAAAATTTAGTTTGAAAACGTGAAAATAAGAGCATTCCCATCCACTTCCCTAAACACTTGTGTGTTTTAAATGTGGCTCAGAATGGGTTACAAAATTTACATCATGTGTGACAGAGGAGCCCAACATCAAATAGCTGCAAAACCTTACCCAAACCCCACGTGCCTTTTGTGAAAACTATTACAAACTGCAGTATGATCATTCGGGTGAGGATTATCCCGCCATCTCAATGGGGCCCATTAACACTTATGAATTATCTCACTAAACTCCATCATCATAGCCTAACAGTAGACATGCAGCCCCCTCCCTCCCCCACAAGTAATAATTATTCATCAGTACTAAACACTGCAAAGGTCCCAATAGCACAGACAAATTCACAGCCAGGGGTTAGAGAAGGAAAATCCAATACTAAACAGCATGCAAAGTGCATAAGAACATAAAAACAGATTTTAACTTTGTCAGACCAACAGAGCTTAGTCCATGGGAACAATAATTAAAGAGATAACAGTAGCTCAAACCAGCAAACACATGCCATAAACAAAGATTAAATAACTGGTATGAGGTAGGATTAAATATTGAAGAAAGTATAAGCTAACAGAAAAAGGGAAAGTTTGTAATGCTAGTTGAAAGATCACATTCTACAAAATAAAGCATCTGATCACATTCTTGACAGATCACATATATGGCCTAGCATATATATGATGCACAAAGCACAATCAATAATCAGTTAATGTCATTAAAAATGGCTTTGTATGTGTGGTGATCAGAGGAGGACAGAGAGCACAAGGTGGCTTTGTATGGACATAAAACCTTCGTATGTGTTATTAAACCATTAAAGTTTAATAATACACAACATGTTTGTCTCCATTATATGGATTATGGGGGGCAAAAACAGCACAAACCAAACATATATAGCCATATGTACCCTAACATCGAACATAGTTTAAACATTATAGCATTATGTCCTGTTGTCCATCATTTTATTTGTGTTTCTCTATTGTTAAGTTGCTAATCATAATCAATACAAATTCCATGCCAAAGGTTGGGAACTCATCCTATTACGTTCAGGGTCCAATGGGAACATGCACTATAAAACTAAAAATGCAAAGGTAAAAACTTTTTGGTCATTGACAAAATACAAGTTATATAACAAGAAATATTCATTATAGTCAGGTAGTTTGACCTAAACTAATAATGTATCATGTTGAATTATAAATTCCTAAACACATACAAGTAATATTTTTCATAAAAAAACATTTAACAAAAATACTACAAACCAACAAGGGAGCTCAAAGCTGGTAATGACAGAATGACAGTAATAGTAATAAAAAAAAATAACACCATTTGATCAGGTCTCATTGGACAACATGACTAGCTTTGATGACAACCAACTGGATTATGGTAAATGATTCAAAGGGAAAAAGAGTCGGGACATACAAAAAATTCAGTGTTTTCATACGCACTCAGCTTCAGGAATTAATGGCCAAATGATGCACAACACTCCACACAAGCTCCACAAAGCACTAATTGTTCATTCAAACCGCAGAGCACCCAATAAAATGCAGTGTTTGTATATAGCAGCAAGTCGATTGATGAAATAGCACTAAGAAGTCGATAAATCCAGGAACTATGAAAATCATGGCAGATACATGCATTCTAAATCCAGTGAATATGGGTCACAGATCCATGAATATTCATACCCTAGAGTAGTAATTGAAATCTAGGGTTCTCGGATTTCAAGTGGCAAAACTGACAAATACAATAGTTTTTGTCAATAAAACTCGAAAATATATCAGATTCACCATGGAAAAAGGCTCAGTTTGTTCAATCTCTGCGAGAGAGGACAGAGTCCATCCATGGAGAGAAGAAGAGGGCGCGAGTTTCACAGAGAAGAGAAAACTTACATTCCTGTGGAGTCGATGAAGAGAAGACACCGTAAATGGTGGCAGACGGGGCGAGAGAGGGCCTCCTCCACGAACGAGGGCAATCGAGAGGAAGAGAGGAACACGCAGGACCAAGGGCAACAGATTTGGGGTTCGGGCAATTTGGGGATGTACAGTGGTTCCCCAAATATGGGGAACGACTGTAGATCCCCTAAAACAAATCCCTAATTTAGGGAATGGGATGGGAGGCGCCAAATGAAGTTTCCCTAAATTTCATCTCTAAATTTTAGAGATAATAGTGTTTTAGGCATCCGGATGGGGATGCTCTAACAGTCATGTATACGTTACTTGACTAACAATTAGCCCAATGATGAAGGGTGTGAGTGGTAAGGAGGATTTGTTCCTGAATGTTACACGGTAGTGGTGGATGGTGGTTGTTGCCGACTCACTTCGAGGGTGAGGGCCTCCTATGGAAAGAGAGAAAATAAAGGAAAAGAGAAATTGTATTGATTTTGTTTGATCTTTTGATAAAGACTCCTACTTGTTGCAGAGCTATATGCTCCTTTTGTAACTAATCTCCTAGGCTAAAGACAAAGTTACCACTACAGCATGTAATGAAAAAGACAGGCAAATAATAAGGAAAATGATTTACACACAACATTTTTCACAATACTTTACACAATTATGTTTTAAATGAGTGGTATTTTTGTAAAATATCTTATAAAAATAACATCATTTTATAAAAATATCTTCATTTTAGAACATTTGTTGTGCAATATTTTGTGCGTATATTATTACTCAAATAATAATATGCCATGCAAGTAAACGTAACAGACACATAAAAATGATAGACATCAAATAAGCCACTACTACTACGGGGCAAAGCCCCTTCGTTATTATTATCAACTACACTCAGCCCAGTTGCTCTTGCTCCTTGTAGTCAGCCCAGTTGCTCATGCTTCCTGTAGCCCACTATTCTGATCTTCGAGCCTAAGCCCCCAAGCCCACGACACTGCCTTACTTCTCGTTACTGCCTTACTCAGAACACACTTCACTTCCACTTCAACCCTCACCCCCTTCTCTGGCGGCGCCCTGGTTGCCTCCTTCGATGGCGGCTTTCCCTGTATAACACCGAACCACCTTTGCGATGCTGAGATCGGGCCACTAGAGGTGGCTTGGGGTGGGGGAGGGAGGTTGCTCCCTCCTCCCATGCACCTATTGGCACTGCACACGGTACTTTTTTATTTAATATATATATATATATATATATATATATATATATATTTGTGATTTTAGGGATGATAAACACATGAACCTCCCTAATTACCCTTCTAGACTCTCAATTGTGGCCGTCACTCTTCCAAACTTTAAGATTTGTAATGTACTCCCTTTATAGAAAATTTGACATAAGCACCATGGATAAAAAAAATCAAACAATTAGAAAAATTTAAAAATTTCAGTGGCCATTGAGGTCAATTCATTTTTCAAAGAGAAATGCTAAGTTTACACACAAATCTTATATAAGAAGATTAAACATTGACATGGCTTAGTCTAATATTTTAGATTTACTTCTTGACAAAAAAAAAAAAAAAAAGGTTTTATAATCTAATGAATTACATTAAACCACATCAGTGTGTAAATTTTATTTTGTAAAATTTCTATATAGATTAAGAATTTATTTTCATTAAATCTTGAAAAATTCTACTCAGCAGCCTACACTACAAATATGCTGAGGGAAAAAAATAAAAACATAATGTGTGATTTAAGGATGATGAATATAAAAACTCTTAAATCCTCCCTAGCCCCGTCATTTTATATCTTTTAATTTTTTGCACTCTCTTTTTGTTTCCTTTTATATTTTTTTAAGGTCTTTTTGTTTTTAAAGTTATTTATGTTTTTTTTTTCAATTTGTTTTGAAAATTGTTGGCTTTTGTTTTTAAAGTTTCTTTTTTCTATTTTTATTCCATTTTTTATGGTTTTGGTTATATTTAAATTTGCATGTAGTGATGTGGTAACTTCTCCTTTAGGATTTTAGTGGAAAACTGATGGAAGAACTATTTTGTAAAAGAGAAATAATATTTGCAATTGTGTAATGCGCAAACGCCATACAATCCATTTGAAAAAAGTAAATAAATACAGGACCCATTTGAAAAAAAATAATTTTTTAATAGTAGACCTTACTTTTTTTCAAAATGATTGTGCGGCGCTTGCGCACTCCACGACTGTATGTAGCATTACTCGAAACCCGAGGTCACAATTGTAATAATTTTTGTTTTTATAGCAAATTTGACAGAAATGGGAGGGACAAATATGACAACAACTTATGGGCATAACAACAAATTTAAATAATTTACCTAAGGATATTGTACAACTAATCTCAACAAACTCTCACTCTCTTAAGCACTTAAACTAAGGAGTGTCATAGATACAGAATGAAAGACCACAAGAGACAATACAGCCGTTTATGAATTTTAGTCTATCATTCCACATATAAATTGACAGTGGAGGTATTTGATTTCATAAAACACACAGTTGAATACATTCAAGTTTAAAGCTGTCAATGTTCTAAAGGCTCAACAGCAGTCTTGAAGAGAAGGATATAAACCTTGTCGATTGAAAAATACAAGAAGCCCCCTAAGGAATGTGTGACATATGAGCCAAAGCTAGTTCCTACGATGCAGTGCCAAGCTGGACCATATGAAGAGTCAAATTCCTGTCAAGTAACTAGAAAATATCATCAACTGTTGGCATATTAAGATTTTCAAAGAAGAAAAAAAATAGATGATTAATTCTAAAACATCATAGAAATTTTCTTGATCAATGGGAAGAGCTGGCAGCGATTTACCGGTAGCCTTACTGGATTCATAAAATTTTTTGCACACAGATGCACAAGGAGCAAATTCCTGGAAGTCATCCTTAGTATGTCTACTAGAATAGTTAGAGGCCTATCTCTCCTTGTTCCAGTCAAAATTCTTCTCAACAGCAATTTGTCCTATAAGCTGCTCCAAAGAGGTATAAAGTCGAATTTTTCAGCTTAGTTGCCATAAGCATCAGTCTTCTATTGCACAATCATACTATGATTTAAACATTATTATCTCCATGTATTCCATGTTATAGTCTGTGACACGCTTCTCAGTCCCACACGTCTATTTCATAAGGATTGGAAAAAAAATATAAAGATTAATTACATACACACATAATGCAGCTTCTCTCTCTTTTAATCAAGATGTCAAGTGCCCTTGCTAATGCTGTTAAGACAATCTTGAAAAGTGGTACTACAACAAAGAAGCAGCTCAAACATTGTCTACAAAATCCAATTATTTTATGAGATGCAGATTACGCTTCGGGAGGAAAAACCAAAATGATCAACCATTAAGCTTGAGTAGAAGATAGCCAACTGTTATTGACAACAACGTCCTTTTTTTTTTTGTTAGTAGGAATTTTATTCACATGCAGCAATTTAGGCGAGGCCCAAGTACAAGAAAAAACATCTAGTTAGGAAGAAGAGATAGATACAAGGAACTCATGAACATTAAGATCACTAAAATCTCTCACCATTGTCCAAAGAAATAACGTGTTGAGAATGTCCGGGTAATTGCTACCTGTACCATTAGCAAATAGGCCACTTAGTTCGGATCCACTCCAAGGCCACTCATTGTGAACTTAAGTTTTAAGGTCACCAACCTGCCCTGAGTCAAGGCTCATCTCATTCAACTAGATGAGAGAGGACACAAATTCACAAGTGGACCAACTATTATCAATGCTAAACCTGGTTATGGTTAGTCGGGGAGACTATACATCTTATATTGTACTTTAACATTCCTAAGATGGAATTTAAGTTCTCACACATTCATGCTACAAGAACAGTTCCCGATTTAAACAAAGAAAAGAAAAGAAAAGAAAAGAAAAGACAGGAATAGTTGTGTTCATTGAATTGTAGGTCACCGAATTATTAGATACCAACCCAATAACCTGAGACTTGCAGGACTATTGCCTGTTGGTATGATGTGTCCCAAGCTAAACAAAAGAGCTCCTTGCATTTACTTCAGTAAATCAAGCAACCATTTTCCTCTCTAAAGCAAAGCACAAGAAGCATGTTGTAACAACCAACCGTTCAGCTAACTTGAATTTTGGCCAATTTGTGTGTCTTGACTACATATCTTGTTTGAATTTTATCTCCAGCATAGGCTTACTAAGAAGAGCAGATCATGAACCCAAATGAATCGATACGACATAGGGTAAACTGGAGAGCTTGATCCAATCTTACTCAATAAGGCTACGGATCGTGAGATTGACAATGCTATTGCCCATTCAGCTGAAGACAGAAAGAATTTATATTTTGTAAAGTGATTCTGTGCTGAGATGCAAAATGGCATGATAGGTGTGAGAAACATAACCGTTGCACACAAGGACATATTAGCAAACAATAATATGCATGCCACAATTTCACAGAAAGTATAGAAGTTCTAGCTCAAAGCCCAACCACAAGCCAGTTTAGGTATCCTTCAATTTCAGAAACTACAAACTAGAGCAATATATCTGCTAAATCAGTAGATATAAATGTGTTCAAAGCAAGCTCCGATGTTCCTATTTCATTATTCTTTATTTTAATCTTGAAACTCTAAACGCTCGTTTGGATACTTGGAGTATCTCCGAATTCTATAAATAGTCGTGAAATGGTTTGAGTTCAGGTATTTTATTGGGTTTTGGGAAATGAGAGAGAAAAAGTTGAATAAAAATATTATAAAAGTTAAAAAATTATTTTAATATAATTTTGGTTTTGAAGTTTGTAAAAGTTGTAATGATTAGATAATGATTAGATAAAAAAAAAAAAGATTTGAAATTGAAATTTTTTTTGTATTTGAGTAATGTTTGGGAAGGAAGTTGTGAAAAATTTTAAGAAGTTTTGAGAATTTTCATCTCATCTCATATACCAAATGTACCCGATGACCACCTCACCAGTTGTCTAGCTGACAGAAAATGGAAAAAAAAGAAAAACATCGTACCAACTTCTCTTTTGTCACTTATGGCAACGCATCTATCTCTTGTTCTTGCTACATCTCTTGGCATGAAATAAGTCCTTTGCCTTGATAAAATTATAAGGTTGACTACCCCCATACAGTGTCTAGTTAGCAGCAAACAGTTCTTAGTTTAGCCAGAAAGGTCATGTTATGGTAACAAACGTTGCCTAATTATTTACATTTTAAGAGGCTGTACCAAGCTTATGCTCTCAGAACATGATCAACTAGGAATGAATCATGTCAGTAATTTAGACTCCCATAAATTCTACCAGAAATGATCAATGGTTTTAATATATTTGCATTCTACAATAATAACACAGCCAAAGTTCACTCCTGGAAATGTGGCTCTAACTCTTTCTTAAAAAAAAAAAAAACACAGACAAAGTTGCATCCTCAAGACGAAGTCAGATATTAAATTCAGAATAACACAAATAACATAATGGGCCACCTGCATTTTGGCTTACTCTAAAGGTTGAAATTCAGACAACCCATTTGAGCTTTTAGCCTAAAAAATGAAGATCATGATCATAACAAGTGAAATTTAAGGAGTTTATTTTTTCTTTTTGCTTGTAGCTTTTAATAAGAAGTAGCTAAGGAATTAATCTTGCTCAGTACTCTACTTATCTAAGTTTAACAGGCAAATCTAGTAAACAGTGTACAACTATGAGTGGGTTCATTCATGCTTTCAGCTTAATCCAGTAAACAGTTAGACCAAGGCACCAAGCTTATGTTACTTCATTCAATAACAAATTCTCTTAAAATAAAGTTACAATTAAACAATTGGAGTACTTCATTCTTCGCAATTAATATCGAAGAAAAACTCATTGAAGTTTACACTCAATCTAATGACCACAGAAGAAAGAAAAATGATTTTAAGCTCAAGCTCACGCAGTTTATCATTCGGATTTCGGACCATGATCTATACATAATGTTCTTACAAATCCTTAAGGTAAATAACCAAAATTAACAAAGCAGATGCAGAATCTAAACCGTCACCGACAAGTTCATCACCAGAGACTCCAGAAGGACTAAAACATTCGCAGCTCAATCTGAAACTACGAAGCAATTAGACCTTTTACACTCGATCACTTGATCAGCTTAATATAATCAACCGAAAACTAAGAATAAATATAAATCCGGCAACCTTAGAATTATAAATAAACATAAGAAGAGAAGATTAGACTATAAATAATTTATCAATTAAGAAATATCTTTAGTTTAAACCAAGAAAAATGACGGAGCACTTTCCATTACTCCGAATCTCCGATCATCCCAAATAAATATCCAACTGATCCACACAACCTTAAATTCCAACCCAAAATAGTAAAGTAAAAAAGAAAAAATCCACTTGAGCCAAGTAAAGTAGTATATTTTACCTTCTTAAGCGCGAGGGCGAGGCGTTTACTGTCAAGCTTGCCGGGCATGGAGTCGAGTTGGTCACGTGCGCAGCGAAAGGCACAGTTCTGCAAAGGAAGCGGCATGTCACAGGCTCTAACGCGCACGTTCAGGCGGTCATGCTGCTCTTGGTGCTCAATCGCTTTCTTCTTCTGTATCAAACCGTTGAGGAACTTGCTCCTCCTCTCCAGCTCCTCCTCTGCACCCTCCATTTCTTTCCTTTCACTGGTTCAGACCCTCATCACTCGGAGGACTAAGTCTCTAATCTCTTCAATCAGCGGCTATTATTTCAGTTTTTCATTTGTTCGAAAGGAAGCTTTAGCGAAGGGCAGAGAGAGAGAGAGAGAAAGGAAAAAGATGGGAGACTGCTGGAAAAGGAAACAAAGGTCTCGAATGTAATGTTGCGTTGGTCTCTCGCTTTTTCCTTTGTTTCTTTTCTTTTGATGCGGTCGTCGTTATTTTTGCGTATGGACGAGGTCGTTACCGCTGGGGTAACCGTATATAGCCAATAGGGGACAGAACAGGATTTCTCTCTGGTTTTTTTTTTTTTTTTTAATAATAAATACAACAACATTTTGTTTTATGAGTTCTTTCTGTTTATATAAGTTGAAGATACATCATTCATAATAATATTTAATTTACAAGAGATTTGATTTTTAAATTTAATTTACAAATTACATTATGAAAAATGATAGTTGAGCTTATAAAAGTAACTGATTGACTTTTGTATTTTATATTTTAGTTTTTTCACTTAATGGTTAAGAAAGTAAATATTAATGAATTGATAATTTTTTTTTCTATTTTTTAAAAATTTTAAAGATATAAAAAAATGACTAAAGAAAAAGAAAAAAAAAATAAATACATTTACACTTATCGGTTGAATTCTTCGATTGAATTATCGGTTCCTATAACACTACCCTTACATTATTTCAAAGCAACGAGGATGTATCTTCTACATCGATTTGCAAATATAACTTTTTTAATTTGATAAGATGAGAAGCTACGTACCAATGGGTCTAATACTTATTAGCATGACACTTATAAATAGAACTTTAAAACTAATAGAACTTTATTTATAAAAAAAAAAAAAAAAAAAATTGGCATACAAATAGAATGATTCACAAAATAATTATTAGACCTGTCTTAATAAAAAAAAAAAACTAAAAAGTAAATGGATGGGATGAACTTACCACAGTTAAATGAATTAATTTAATTAATTTATGTATCTAACAAGACACGTTTAATAGATTAACTCTAAACTCAAAATGAATAAACTTCATTATATTAAATATATAATTGTAATGTTTTCCTCTCTAACAGCCAAGGTTTTTTTAAGTAATTAGAAAAAGGGAGAAAAACAAAATAACAGCCTCTTGAATGAAATTGGGACAAATGAGTGTTTTATTACAATTTATTATTTTATTATTATTTTTTACTATTTATTATTATTTAATATTTTATCATTACTTTTTATTATTATTCACAAAATATCTGAAATCATCTCATTATTCAAATACAACCTAAATCTCTCTCAAGGAAGTAAAGAGGAGAATTTTTTCTGAAATCTACTCACTCCACAGGACTCATAGGCTGTATTTGACTGGGAAGCATACTTCAATTCATCTCAAACTCTTTGATGAGATTTATTATTATTTTAATTTTTTTTGTAAAAAAGTTAAAATTCAATCTATTTTATCCACTAACCTTTGTGAATACTGCAACAGTGCAACGCAAGGATAGGAATCATAGGATTCCGCACTCGAGGGCAACTTTTTTTGTGACAGACCAGGTAGCGGGTCCAAGGTCCTTCTACTTGGTACAATTATTTTTGTGAGTAATTCTATATATAATTATAAAATATATAATTATCATGTAATTATTTTGAAAAAAATTAATATCTATTATTAAAAAATTAATTTTTTTTTATGTAAGTTTCATATTTTATTCATTTTTTTTAAAAGATTACGGAATTTATAATTATAAATATATTTTCTCTATTTTTTTTATAGGGAGTAAATTAGACTGGACATACAGTGAATTTTACTGGGCCAAATTGTACCGAGTGCGCCTTTTATTTCTATGTATTTAGTAAAGATAAATAAACGATAAAAGTTAAAAAAATATTATTAGAATATAATTTTTTAATATTATTATTATTATTTTAAAATTAAAAAAAATTAAATTAAATTTTGAAAAGTTAAATTATTTATTATATTTTATATAAAAATTTAAAAAAATTATAATAATAAGATTAGATGAGATGTTGCCAATCCTGCCCTAACTGAAAATCAACCCAACAAAGGCGAAGATAAAAGAAAGAAAGAAAGAAAAGGGTCAAATGCAGTCTAGTGATATATATTCGGGCATTGGTAAAAGTCAAGCGCAATCCAGACTCTTCATCAATACTTTATTCTCTTGCATATTTAAAAGCTCTAGTTGAGATAATTAGAGTTGTTTATGCAATTTCCGATGCTAGTTACTCAGTCCTCAACTCGTTGAGTGAGCCTCTAATGAAAAAAACAAGGCTTATAGGGAGGCGAGCTCGTCTTTTCAAACCCCTAGGGATTGGACCTTGAATGTGGGGTTATGATTCTATGAAGGGAAATGCTATATCTCCCGCCGGGAGCTCCCGCTTGGAGCTCCCGCGGGAGATTAATGTATTTTTTATGTGTTTTTTTTAAAATTATTTTTTATATAGATTTTTTTAATAATTTTAAATATTTTTAAAAAATAAAAAAATTCAAAATATTATTAAAAAATACTTTCTTAATCACGAAGTAAAATAAAAAATTATAAATTTTTTTTTTATTTTACTTCGTGATTAAGAAAGTATATTTTAATGAATTTTTTTTACTTTCTAATTAAGGAAGTATTTTTAATGATGTTCTAAATTTATTTTATTTTTTTAAAAATATTTTTTATAATTTTTTATTTTACTTCATGATTAAGAAAGTATTTTTTTAATATATATTTTTTTACTTTCTGATTAAGAAAATATTTTCTAAATGATGTTTTAAATTTATTTTATTTTTTAAAAATATTTTAAAATAATAAAAAATTTATATAAAAAATTACTTAAACAAAACACATATAAAATAACACTACACCCCAGCGGGAGCTCCCAGCGGGAGCCCCCAGCGGGGCTGTAGCATCACCCTTCTATGAAACTCACCTACCCAATAATAACAATCAAAGGACATTCAAAATGGGATATTTTTTATGAAATCATAATATTCTTAGAATAAAGCTAGTTTACCTCTTCAATTTGTTCATTCTATTTGACCGTTAGTCAAAAATATATATATTTTTTATTTAGTAATTAAGAAAGTAATTTTAAGTGTACTAGTGTATTTTTTTTTTAAATATTTAAATATATTAAAAAATATGAAAAAAAAAATCACAAGACGATACGCCCAGCGATAAGAGTGGGGCAGAGTAGCCCCACTCATACTCTTATAGGATCGTGGGTTAATTCATGAATATTCAATTATATAAATTAATGGAATCCGATTAGTTAGATTAAACGTGTCAAACTTTCAAATCTTAATTCAATCTATTTAGATAACGGTTCGTGTTGTGTCACACATATTGACCAGTTTAATAATTAATTAGAAAGAAATTAACACAACACAATCCATTTAAACTCGTTTCATGTAAATGTGTTAAACTAACACGCATAATTCATTTGATATGATTAATATAATTTCATATAAAATTTAAAATCTATATTTATTAGTAGTAACAATATTTTAAAAAATATATATCAATATTTTTTTAAAATCTTAACATATAATAAAATCAATATTACAAACCATACAATAACAAATATGAGTATAAGTCTAGAATTACAATCTCAACAATAAAAACATAAGCATATTGAGAAATATCAATATTACAACTTAACAATAATAAAATTTTAGTTTTAAAATAAAATATAAACAGGTCAAAACGGGTTGATTACGTATTAAGGGAGTTGACCAGTTAATAAATAGTGTCTTAATGGGTCAACCTATTTTGATCCGAACATGTTAACATCAAACTCAAACACGCTAATTTAGTATCGTATTCGTGTTAAATTCATAAATCGTGTCATATATAGCCACTCCTTACTTATAAATTTTCACTCTTTACATCTCCACCAAATTATTGTAGATAGGGCTGTAATTGAGCCGAGCTGGTCTTTGGCTTGCCGAGCTCGGCTAGACTCAAAATACTCGAGCTCGAGCCCGAGCCCGAGCCCGAGCCCGAGCCCGAGCTTGAGATTTTTTTTTATTTTTCGTTCGAGCTCGGCTCGATAAGCTAAACGCTCAACTCGAGCTCGAGCTCGTCCCACAAACGAGTTCGAGTCGAGCCGAGCTCGAGCTCGAGCTCGAACTGTGTATTTTTTTAATAAGATTTAATAATTAATAAAATAAATAAATAAATAAAAATCTAATATTGAGTTTATACAACTAACAAGTAGAACCTCTATTGAATTATAAAATTTTAAAAAATTTATAAATAATTAATATCTAACTAGTTTATATTTATTCAAAATAGCAATATATTATATGCCTACATATATTATTAATACATACACTTAATATGATATCATATATCTATTTAATAAATGGTTCTCATAAACTAGTATATAAAATTATTAAATTTTATCTACTAATTATTATACAAATTATAAAATATACCTATGAAGTATATATTCACTATATAGAGATAAGTAATTAGATTACATATTATATATTTAATTATAAAAGTGATATGCTTATATTATTAGTTACTACATATATATGTGTGTGTATATATACATATATGTATGTATATATTTATTAATATATGAATGAATCTTAATCGAGTCGGGCTAACGAGTCGACTCGAGCATAAACGAGCGAGCCTTAACGAGTCTTAGCCGAGTCGAGTCGAGTTTTGTCGGGTATGTGTTATTTACAATTCGAGCGGGTATCTGCTTTAACGAACGAGTTTTTTTTTTTCACGAGTCGAGTTTGATTCGAGTTTAACTGAGCGAGTACCGAGCGGGCTATCGAGTAGACTAATTCATTTACTGTCCTAATTGTAGGAACAGGAAGCCCGTTAACACCGAGTTGGCAAGTTAAGCTGGGTAGAGTTGGCAAGGGCTTTTGTGTAGGCGAGTAAAAAGCAACGGAGCTGAAGGAAAGGAGAGAGAGAGAGAAGTGATTGTGGGGACTAATTTAATTAGTGCCATTCCTCAAAAGCGAGTCTAAACTTTGAGACAAACGAACGGAAATTACGGATAAAGAGGATGTCGGTCCCGATAGACATCATTATTTTGAAAGTTGGTCGAGTGTTTTTATCCCTCCACTTCCTCCATGTATTGATCATTCCAAATTATGCACCAGAAGATATGAGTTGGCAATGGGGATAATGGCTTTCTTCATTTCGTTGTGTTTATTTAGCAAAAAAATAGAATATTTTAATCATCTCATATAATGTTGACAAGTGATATTATTAAAATATGTCATATTTAAATCAAATGGATACTCGTAAGTCGTAACTCTCCATTTCATTTCTTATTCCTGTTGTCAACTCTATATTATCTTGCTTTTAAGAGCATTAACATTAGATTATGTATCTATATATGCATTTATATATTTGTATAATATGATCTTAAATTAGACTGTATTAAATTATGTATATAAAATTTTTTACATAGTTATGAATAATATTTCTATAAATTTAAAGATGCACTGTTTACTCATAAAATCGTATTTTATTACTTTTTTCTCTCTCCTCCCCCTCTCTCTCTCCACCAACTGATAGAATTTTAGGAACAAAAATTTTAGTGAATGCTAAATGATAGAGTTTGCAGTGGTGCTAATTGTAAAATATAAAAAAAATAAATTAGGAAAAAAATAGATAATATTAAATGTGTTTTGGTTATCTGTTTTGGTGCTATTCTCATAACCATAATTGTAGGGGGAGAAATCCACCAATAAAGCTTAAGAGTTTATTTGGCAACACAACTGTTTTAAAGTATTCTCATATATTTCATTCTCAAACATCACTCAAACACAAAATATTTTCAATTTTAAAATTTTAACTTTTTTATCAAATCATTACAACTTTTCAAAACTTTCAAACAAAATACAAAATATAATACTAATTTTTAAATTTTAAAACAATAATAATATTAAAAAATTATATTCAAATAAATTTTATCTTTACAATATTTTTATTCAATTTTTTTCTCACATTTTTTAAAATTTAATAAAATATCTTAAATCAAACTATTTTATTACTATTCGTAAATATAAAAATATTCTAAACATCCAAATGCGTTGTCAATCAAATCGAGGCCTAAATACCACATAAATGTTGAGAGCCATGAATGCTTGCCACAGGGTGCTAGCCATGGAGTGTTCTCGCCAAAGTCAGGTTGCATTTAGATGTTGAATTGAACTGAGTTGAGTTGAGTTCTTTATAAATAGTAGTAAGTTGAGTAGGTGGAATGAGTTATGTGTGACCCATCTAAAATGAGTTTAGATATGTTTGGATGTTAAGATGAGTTTAGTACTATTTATGAAAAATTGAAAAAGATTGTGGGTCTCACTTATAAATATGTGTTGAATTGAAAAAGATTGTGGGTCCCACGTGTAAGAAAGTTTTAAGTTGAGATGATTTTAATAATTTGAAACTCAGCTTAAAATTAAACTGAACTGAATTGAATTGATCGCATCTGAGTCTTGCAACCAAACGGGACGGTGCTGCCATGAGAAATGCTTTCCAAAGGAAGTTATCAATCCCAGAAGTGCTCTTTAGAATCTACAAGAGAACTGATTTGGTTCTTAAAGTGTTAGAATTAGGACCAGCCAGCAGGCCTTACTGAGTTGTAGCTAGGTGGAGGAAGAAGGAGCCCTAAAATTTTGCCAAGGAGTCAGAAAACTGCACTAGCAATAACCAACACGTAAGCTCCATAGCACATATAAACATATAACAACGAAAGCATCCCTGTATAATTTTCTTTCGTCAGCACTCAATAGAAAAGTAATAATAATGTCCTCACATCAAAACTTCAACTTTGAGTATAGTTTTAATGGAATCTTCCTATATTTGAACTTGAAGTCTCCTGACCCACAAATAATTACAACTTACCACATTAAATAAGATTTCGTAACTTATACAGCCAATTTGGACAAAACCCAACAAAATAAAGATCACTAGCATACTGTGTTTGGTTGTAAAACCGTCATAGGCACAATAAGTACCACTCGTTTCACTATATTGAAACCAAGTAAAAAAAAAAAAAAATGCTAGTATGATTTTTAAATGTGTCTGCCAAATGTGTCAACTCATATATTTTATTTATTTTTATTTTTTTAATGGTTAAGGAAGTGATTATTAGTAAATTTATATATATTTTTTATTTTTTTCTTAATGATTAAGGATATTTAAAAAGTGCTTAAAAGAAAAAGAAAAAAAAACCATTTGCACTAGTGTGCATATTTAGGGTGCACATTTGATGTGCACTCTAGCATTGTCCTAAAAAAAACCCATTGGAGGGACCTTTATAGTCTTTCATAAGGAACATACCCAGTTTGGAGGCCCAACCCAATGGATTGCGAGAATGAGGTCGTTGAGTAGATCTCAGAGGCCAATACGACTTCATTCGATAACTGCCAAATATAACAGAACATATAGTTAATCCCAGATTTGGGATAAACCCTACATCTCCAGGATGATTATCACTTCAAATGAATAAGGTGATAAGGGCAACGAGAAGATTAGATTCGACGGGATAATTATCCTTGGTATTAATCTACTATACCTATATATATAGTTAGAAGGTGATCGATGGGTGCAGATAACTACTCATTGAATCATAATATTAGTGGTAACTCATTCCACGTATCACTAATTTAGGCATCGAAGGTGCCTCAGGCACGCTCGACCACCATCTTTATTTGTTGCAGGTAGAGGGCTTTGGTGGATTGTGGAACAAGTCCTTAATAGTAGCATCGTCTGTGGGATACTGGAGGTGTCGTTTCAGTTTCTCATTGGACTCTAGCGTGATTTCCACATGCCAACCACCACGCACTCTCAAGTGATCCGTGACACAAAGACAGTAAACATGGAGGCACGACTTGCAGGAACCGAGGAGAAACTACCGAGGGTTATGGAAACAATGGAGGACTTATGACGGGAGAATGAAGAGTTGAAACGTTGAACTTAACGAAGCCACGTTACCGAGCCATAAAGAGCAAGGAGAAAGGGAAGCACAAAGCAATGGATAAAAAAAATGCAAAAGAATTGGAAAAGAAAAGATTGCACGACGAGTTACATAGTCTCGTCGATAAATACGAAGAGCTGGCAAAAAAGATAGGGGGATATTCCTCAGTCGAACAGTTGATAAACCGCATGGACCTACCCTATAGTGCGAAAGTGATGGCTATGCCGCTTCCATAGAAATTCAAGTTACCACAAATCGAGATGTGCAATGGATCTCGGGACCTAGTTGATCATCTAGATAACTTTAAAGCACACATGATTTTTCCAGAGAGATAGCTTGCCGAGCTTTCCCATTAATATTAAAGGGTGTGGCGAGAGGCTGGTTACACGGTGTATAGACTGATGAGATCAGTGCCATTTCTTCCAATTAAAGTGAACTATCATCTCGACAAGTTTGTCCAAATTTACATAGGAGAGATTGTAAGGTTACACGGTGTGCCAGTAACTATCGTTTCAGATAGAGATCCACTTTTTACCTCACAATTTTGGAGTAAGTTGCAACGAGCTTTAAGTATGAAATTAACTTTTAGTAAAATATTCCCCTCGCAGACAGATGGACAGTCTGAGAGAACTATCCAAATCTTAGAGAAGGAAATGCTGCTGCAAACTAGTTAGCAAGACTGGGTGCAAGGGAAGGAAATGTGGAATGGAGCTCCATGCGAGATCTGCCTCCTTTGTTGCGGGGATTAATCAGAGTAGATAAATGGGGACTTCCTTCTATTCGGTGCAAGAGTCACGGTTAATGTTTTTAACGTTGAGGTGTATTGATTTATTTCTTTTACAACTTACTTTGGTCAGTTAGTGGATTGTATGGGTTTGTTCATCTTATTTTTTTAATTGGTTTTGATATTTGGGATGGTTTGTTTGGTAATTTTGTAAATCCCAAGTGTCATGTTTGTTACCACGGTATTCCTCCACCATAAGTGAGGGCAATTAATAAAATTGGGGTAACATTATCTTCTCTAAAAAAAAAAAAAAGAGTTGGACTAACCATCTACCTTAAGTGGAGTTTGCTTATAATAATAGTTACCAGGCAAGCATTGGTATGGCGCTTTATGAGACTCTTTATGGGAGGAAATGTAGATCTCCTCTTTGTCGGGACGAGGTTGGTGAAAGAAAGATTTTAGGGCCCGAGATTGTAGAACGGATTTGTGAAAAGATAGGATTAATTCAGAACCGGTTGCAAACGGCTCAAAGTAGACAAAAAAGTTATGTGGACAAACGTAGGAAAATATTAGAATTTGAGGTTAGAGATAAAGTATTTCTACGAGTTGCGCCAATGAAGGGTATTATGAGATTTGATAAGTAAGAAAATTTGAGTCCCCATTATGTAGGACCGTTTGAAATTTTGGAAAAAGTCGGTCAAGTTGCTTATCAAGTTGCATTACCTCCTACACTTTCTAGAATACATAAATGTTTTTCTTGTCTCCATGCTACGAAAATATGTATCTAATCCTTTGCACATATTGCATTATGAACCATTGGAAATCCAAGAAGATTTGTCATATGAAGTAACCCCAATTCAAATTGTGAATTCCAAAAAGCAAGTGTTATGCTCTAAAATAATAAGATTTGTAAAAGTTCTTTAGAGAAATCAAACTTTACGAGAAGCATCATGGGAACGAGAGGATGAAATGTAAATCAAATACCCTCAGTTATTTTCTATGAATAATATATCAAATTTTAGGAGCTAAATTTCTAGGGGGGAAGATTGTAATAACCCAACCCACACCTAAAAGGCCCAGCGCACACATAAGGAGGCCTAGTCCCCTCTCAGATTCTCTCTCACGAAAAAATCCCTCCTCCCACATCTCGTCTCTCTCTCTCTCTCACACATTAATCCACCCTACCTATCTCTCTCAATCCTCCATATATCTCTACCCTCTTAAGACCCACTCTTTCTTTCCCTGATTCTCTCAACCCCCATCATCCCTCTCTCCCTCCCCACTTCTCTCTCTCTCTCTCTCTCTAACCCTTCATATATATATTATTTTTATTTTTTTGCTCTCTTTCTCTCTCTAAACCGTACATAGTTGTATATATTCTCTCTCTCTGTTGGTAACCTCTACCCATAGCCATTGCTTCTTATTGTTTTATCACCACTAATGACAATATTAGATAAATTTCCATCCCTCATAAATAGTACATTTAATGAATTTTATATATGAAATTTGGTAAGATTGGTGTTGTAAATTGTTGAGAGTATACTTAGTTGATTATGTTGTTAGGGTGTATTGAATATGAATTCAATATTCAAGTGTTAGTGGTGAGTATTAACTTGAATTAATCCAGGTTTATGTCACTGTTATATGGTTGAGTGTAGACCTTATTTACGTTGAGATAATAAGGGGATAGAGGCTTGTGTACGTGCTATCCGGTAGCGTATTTGCAACCTAGATATTTGGAGTCTATCAATTTTGGAGGATAATCTTCTATAACAAGTCTAAATTCAAGTTATTAAGGATTGTATGAAATTGTAGAGTTAAGTGAAATCATTTTTAAAGTAGAAGTTGACGGACTATAATGGCCTTGAAATAGGTTTTGAGTGAGCGCTGTCAAAGGAATATCGTGACTATTTTGACTAAAAATCGAGGTAAGTGGCTCTTTAATGGGTTTTTAATTAAAAAAAAACTGTTGGTTTTGTTTGGAATTGTGCACTTGGGCATTATATTTCAAAGTTGTGTAAACTTTGAATTTGTGCACATTCTTATGCTGTTTTGGCTCTGCTTGTGAGATTTGTGCAAATTTTGTAATTGTTGGAATGTTTGAAAAATGAAATGTGGCTTTTTAAATTTGAAAATTAAATATGAGCATGCTATTTATTCTTGAGCCCATGATATGAATGTCTCTGTGACATGTTTGATGTCCCTTGTGGGTGATATCTTCTTGGTATATTGGTGATTTCCCTATTATCATGTGACCTTGAATATAATATTTGGCTGAATATGTTGGTTGAGATAAAATTATATTGCTCACATTATTTATTTGGGAATTTATTCACTCTCTTATAGTCAAGAAAATTGACAAATCCCACACCCCCATTAAATTGCTACTTACTGAGTACGTGGTAGCTCACCACTTCATTTCACATATTTTTCAGAGTTGTAGAAAGTTCATTTCTTTGAAGTGATAGCTTTTGAGCCAAAGACTCTAGAGTGGACTTGCTTAGTCACTTGAGATTGGAAGTTTTGGGAATTGATGATTTGTTGCATGAAGATGGTTTTGGTTTTACAGAGAGCTCTCTTATGGTTATATTTTAGTTATTTTACAATTTATGTTGGAGTATCTGTATTATAATTATTTAGAATTTAATGGTTCAAGCCGAACTTGTGAATGAATCTTTGAGAATCATTGTATTATAGTTCTGAATAGTTTGGAGGTTGTGTATTCGATATATATTTGTAAACAGGGAGAGAGTTTTAATAATATAGGCGGAACTTTGTCCGTTTACGGTTTTGGGTTTGGGGTGTTACACTTTCTCCTTCTTGCTATTTGATGGTTAAGAGATACGCCGCAGGCTTTCTCTGTCGTTTGCTAGCCATGAGTTGTGTTAAGAATTGCTTAGCTAATTCCTCGAAACTATCGATTGATCCTGGTTGTAGCACCCCAAACCAGCTTCTCACTGCGCCCTTCAATGTCAATGGGAAGGCCTTGCACGCCACCTCTCCGGGGAACTCGTGGAGGGTCATATGTGCCCTGAAGTTTTCCAATTGGTCGACCGGGTCCTGTGACCCAACGTACAACTATATCTATAGAAATTTAAATTTTGGTGGAAGCAGGACGAACATTACCTCTAGACTATAAGGTAAGTAAGTCTATGCGATTAAGCAGTTGGTCGATTGAGGATGATCCTCCCATCCTTCTAGCCATCTCTTCATATTTGTTGAAAAGGCTGCGCAATTGATCATGTAGTTTCTTCTTCCTCTTCCTTGGCGTTCGTTCCACATGCACTGTGAGCTTCTCCCTCCGGTTGTTCGTTGTGGTCAGGTTCGGCTCCCTTACTGTAGACTAGATTTTTTTGTTTTAGGCTTTCGTTCCTTGTTGGAGGGTCTCCATCGCCCCACTCATCTTCTTTAATTATTCTTTCATCCTTATAAGCCGCGCCTCCATATTTGTGGAGGTGGTGACCTGGTCCCGGGTAGTTTGGGAGCATGTTATTGTAGGCATGCATAAACCTTGTTGATAGGTGCTTAAGAAGTTTATATCTCAATCCCACAGACGACGCCAATTGTTGATGATGTTTTTCATTGCCTGTTAGTCTCGTTCAATGCCTTGCAGAAAGGAACAACGGGGGAGGGGTCTCAGTGTGCTAGACGCACCTCCGATGTCTAAGTTAGGAAATAATAAATATTACTAAGTAAAAAAGGAGGATCTCCAGATTGTACTTGGATCCATCAGCATAGGTCCCTTATATAGGGGTGAATTGCTGCTTGATAAGGATATTTAATTTTCTCCCAAATCTCGGTATCTTGATTGCCAGATTCTCGGGATATGATAGCAGAAGGAAAGGGTTAACATATCGTGAACTTTTATTTCGAATATCTTACTGTTTCCTCAAGGGTAGATATCTTTTATTAGAGTTAGGGCAGGTTTGGGGTGAGATGAGAATTTTGTGTTTTGTTTTAGTGTTTAAAATATTATATTTTAGTATTATTATTATTTTGAGATTTGAAAAAGTTGAATTGAGATTTGAAAAAGTTGAATTGTTTATTATATTTTGTATGGGGATTTGAAAAAAAGTATAATGATGAGATGAGATGAGATGAGAATTTTGTGTCTCATCTCACCCCCAAACCTGCCTTAGTTACCATAGTGATCTGATTAGGGGCGATATGATCTTGTGGTAGTGAGTATACAATGTTCCTGCATGTTTCAAGACCAGGAAAATTTGTCAAATGATCTAGGCCTCCTGCAGTTGGATAAAGCTTAATTGCGATGGTAGTTATCGTGGTAACCCGAGAAATACGGGAGGTGGTGGTATAATTAGAGATAGTAATGGCATGGTGAAAGGGGCTTTCTCAACTCATTACGGAGATAGCACTAGTAATGGTGTGGAATTGAAGGCTATTGTGGAAGGTATTCGACTGTGTAAAATGCTTCAAATGGTTAATATTATTATTGAAAGTGACTCAAGAATTGTTGTCGATTGGATCCGAAAGGGGAGGTGCATGTTGTGGTATCTCTGGGATTTTTGGGAAGAATTATGTAGGGAGTTGAGGGGGCTGAATTACATGGTTGCACATCAATTCCGTGAAGCAAACTATGCCACGGATTTTTTAGCACGAGAAGGAGAAATGGAGAAAAATGAAATATACGATAGCATTCAAAGATTCCCTCGAATTTTAAAAGGCATCGTCCGGATTGACTATTTGGGATTTCCTTTGTTTCGTTTTTAATTGTTTATAGCTTTGTTTATATCTATTTATGGTTTTTTATTAGTTTGTTGGTTTTGGTTTTATCTAAGCTTGTTTAGATTTTATTGCATTCCATTGGTTTTATTCTTATAGGTTTGTTTAGATCGGTGTTTATTTGTTTTTCTTGCTTGGTTTGGTTGGTTTGTATTTGGAAGGTTTTTAGTTCGTTATTTGTAAACTCTTAGATGTTTGGTTTGTAATCACGGTATTCCTCCGTCATACGTGAGGGCATTTTAATAAACTTGGGACGGGATTACTAGACATGTGGCTACCGGCTCTTCGTTAAAAAAAATGTTCCTGCATGTTCCTTGGCCCGTGTGGCCTATTATACGGGCATTTTACTTCGTATCATTGGGCCTGTTGACCAGGGATTTATCAGTAATTTTATATACAATCGTGAAGTACGTAATCGCTTTGAAAAAGAGTGAGGTTTACTATTAAAAAATTAATTTTTTTCACATAGGTTCCATGTTTTATTCAATTTTTTAAAGCGATTACGCTGCAGTTGTACAATTCATAATTATAAATATCTTTTCTCTTAAATGATCCTCTAGTCCCAAATTTCCATAGCAGCATCCAAGAAAAGGAAAATAGTTATAATATTTGCTTCAATGCTATTCCGCAACAAGGATAGTTAATATAAGTATCATTTTGATCGGTCCACGTGGTATCGACAACGTACTTTGGAGTAAAATAGAAGAAGGCCAATAATAATTAAGTGGTTGCATATGCCCTTAATTAGCACTTAGAAAAACAGCGAGAAATTTAATCGACTAGTGTGATTTGGATAGTCGGATAAAATAAGATAGTTTTAAATAGAAGTTAAAAGTTAAATAGAGATGAGATGAAATAGTTTTAGATAAAAGTTGAATAAAATATTATTTAGAATATTATTTTTTAATATTATTATTGTTTTGAGATTTAAAAAAGTTAAATTATTTATTATATTTTGTGTGAAAATTTAAAAAATTTGTAATGATTAGATAAAATGAGATTAAACACTTTTACTATCCAAACGGAGCATAAATATAATAGCTCCCACAAAGAATGCAAAAATATGTAGAGTCAAGACAAGCTTTTCTTGCGTAGAAAGGGCAAAAAAAAAAATACTCTTTTCTTGTTTTTTTTATTTATTTATTATAATAATGTTAGATATAATTTTAGAGTATATAGAAGACCCGCATATTCATTTAAAAAAAAAAAAAGTAGGCCGATTACCATTAAAAATAATTTCTTTATATGAACCGCAAATTTATCTTTTTTGTTTTTTGTTTTTTGTTTTTTTAAATATACGAGACTTAGAACTGCAAATTACTCAAATATTATAAGAAACTTTATTGGAATTAATATTTTGTAATCTCGAAAATGAATTAGTCCATTTGAGACATGTGCAAGTGTGGTCCACGACGACTTTGAAAAACAAAAAAAAAAAAAATCTGGTCCACCACTTTCTTACTCTGCAAAGAAGTAGGCGTGCTCATAAATATTCTAATTTCTCTAATCAACTTTGCAACAAATGACAAAAGAACATGAGCATGCCGCGTGGAGCATGAAAACAAGTCAAACATCATCTCTCATTCTGTGTTCCTTATTCAAAGGACTAAACCAAAAAAAACAAAACAGAAGGAAGACGACCAGAAGAACAAATTATTCAAGACGCATACTATCATTTTCCAAATTATAACTATACGTAGCACTTCTCGTAATTCAAACCAACGTTTAGATATATACATTAATATATTGTTGAAATAAACATGAACTCAGTAGAGTTGGAAATGATGATTATTCCCCAAGATGATCGAAACAAATAACCCAACTCCGTAGAGTAAGTACTACACATGACTCATGCCTTAAGTTGTAGTTTTGAATTTTCATAGAGGAAATTAAAATCCACCATAGATTATCTTCGATGCACGCTATCGGCTCATGCCTGCTTCCGCCATCGGAGCCTTCATTGCCGCGGTGACCCCGCGATTACGTTGCTCCACGTTTCCATGCCAGCCTACCCATGCAATTTCAGATCAGAAAAAGTACCAAGACTATTGAATTAGGCCATTTGGGTCCTCAAAAAATCCGTTTTCTAAAAGTTACTCTTTCTAAAACTTTTAACAGATCGAAATTAATATTATGGAAGAAGAAGAAGATATATATATATAGAGTCAAGGGTGCTGCGTTTTTTTTTATACCGATGGTCATGTCGAAA
The DNA here is from genome assembly GCA_961763995.1 of Juglans cinerea. NCBI lineage: Eukaryota > Viridiplantae > Streptophyta > Magnoliopsida > Fagales > Juglandaceae > Juglans > Juglans cinerea. Next base: position 29,306,186 of record CAUIVZ010000003.1, read on the forward strand.
CCACGGGTTTTGAGCTCACGATGCTCTTGGCACAAAGCACACTGCTCACAGAAGCAATGAACCAAGCAATCTCCGCAGGGGGTCTCCCGCAGCAGGTACTGTTGCCTCATCTTCGACCTGTAAAAGCATGAGTACAGGCTTGGACAGCAAATCACGCAGCAGATTAGTGCGTACAAAGCTCCATTCGCTCCACAAGCTGTAACATAATTAATGGCCACCGCAACATCTTAGCAATCAATCGGAGTGATCATCACAGAAATTCAGTCTTCTTTTAAACGACTATACTTACATGTTGATCCTTTATCCACAATCTCTGCAATTTGTCCAAAAGTAATGCAGGGGCACCAGAAGGTCACGCAACCTGTGAAAAAATGAATTATTATCCTTGAAGAAAAGTAGGACTCGTATAAGAAAAATGAAAAAAAAAAAAGTCAAAACCCTCAAAACCAACCCTCGAATAACACAGCGAGGCATCTCGACATGTTCTTGCAAGCCGAGCTAAGTAGCGCAGGCTTGTGATCGATCCGGCTGGGGCTCTACCTAGTTCCTGGTTCCTGGCTAGAAGCCGGCGGCGAGTCTTTCCGGTGGAGAGGGGAAGGAGAGTGTCTTTTAAAAATAACTATAACATGACCCGAAAGCAGAAAGACAAAAGAAAAAGTTCTTACAAGTTTTTTTTTCTGTGAAACAGTCACAGAGGCCGGAGGACCAAGGGACCCGAACTCTAGACTGAACACGAAACACAGCAGGCTTGAAACTGGAAGAGTCATCATATTGTTGGCTGTCGGAGCTGACTGGATTACCAGTACTAGTCGTGGTGTCCTCCACGAATATATGCTGCTCGTCGGAGTACTCCCGATCATAACCTTCTGGGTTTGATGATGAATACATGATAAGTGAAAAATACTAACAGATGTGATCAGGGCGGAAATGAAGCAGATTTAATTACAGGAGATAGGAGGAAGAAATTTGGATAAGAAAGACTCCTTCGTGGTGGGCATATAAAAGGACCATATTATCTTTTTTTTGAGCAAGGAATGGTTCGTGCTTTCAGTTCAAGTCCCGAAGTCATTGGTCAAGCAGCTGCTGATTGAGTCAATCGGCCGTTTAGGACACTTAATTAGACGTGGCAAATCTGGATTCACTCGAGGAAAGAAAAACACATTTATAAATGAAAAATCATAAGAGAAATGATAAGCTTGTTTATAATTATTTTACAACTTTATTTAAAACGAACAGTAATTATGTAAAATAGTTAATTTATACAGTTTTAGAGTTGGAAAATCCTCATTTTAAAAAAATGATTTATACTGTTTTAGAATTGGAAAATCCTCCTTTTAAAAAATTGATAAATTTAAGATTATTATAAAAAAAATTATTTTAATAGTAAGTCCAACTTTGTTTCAATGAAAACAGATAAAAGTTTACGTAATCTAAAACTTTATATAACATTACTCTGCAACTTTTTCTCCAACTGAACTTCCATTTCATCAACAAATATAATAAGATTATATTCAAGATCATCAGGAAATTACAAGAGTTGCAGAAGCACGGCGGAACCAGGAAAGTGAAAGTGGGGTGGGGTACGTACTACGTAGGATTATGAAATACCTTTTTGGGGAGGGCAATATTTTGTTAGAGAAGACTGAAGTCATGCAATATAAAATTCTTAGGGCCGGCTAAGAATCTCCTGTTGGCGTGGGTTGTCAATAGGAAACAGGGTGGAGATTCGAGAAATTGTGGGATGACTTTGATTTTAAAATCCCTTCTTTGAAGGGTCAACCGTTAAGGGTGTATTTAGTCCGATTTGTTTTGGTTTTGGATAAATTTTAAGACCGATTGGTATATACCAGTTTTACATTTTTAAGAACCGATACCGTACTAGTTACCCTCATAAACTGATAATTCTAGTTTTACCGGTTCCGATCTCATTCCGTTCGGTTTTCCAGTTTTGACCAAGTGCCAATTTTTCATAAACAAATATGTTATAAAAAAAGTTGCTATAAAAAAATCTGCTGTATAAAAAATTCTGTTGTATAAAAAATCTGCTATAAAAAACTATTATAAAAATAGAAAGTGAAAATTTGCTGTAAAAAAAAATCTGCGATAAATAAAACTGCTATAAAAACAGAAAAATGAAAATCTGCAATAAAAAAAATCTGCTATAACTATACTATAACTCTTATAATATATTATACTATATGTTAACGTCATGTTTCGGATGCCTTTGGGCCAGCTTCCGGCAACTCAGGTTTTCAGAACTTGGGCTTGCAAAAGATAGAGAATGAAACAACTAGGAGATGGCGGCTTTGGGGCTGGGTAATCTCCGATGCCAAAGTTAGTAAATTCTCTTGAAAGTTTGTTAATAAGTGAGTGAGTTTAGGGATTAGAGAGAGTTTCTCGTATCTGAAACTTACTATTTATACCATAAGTCTGGAGAGGGGAAACAGATTATGTCTGTCCCAACGTAGTTCGTGCCCTTCATACTGTTCCTTTTGTCAGAATCATTTAATGCAATATGGATCTGCGACAGCACCATTAATGTGGCGTGTAGCTTGGGTAGTGGTGCCATTAATGCGGTGTGGTTCCCTAGCCTTGCCTTTATTCTTTGTAAGCCATCGATGTTCTCATGTCAGCGAATCGAGGGTTCTCTGTATTTCCCACTATGTTTCGTACGAGTTCCTAGGTTCAGAACGTGGCCGAACGATGTCAGACGGGTCTGTCCCGTTAGTCACTTGATCCCTTTTCCTAGCAAACACCTTGCTTTATGGGTGGTCTTGGGTCCTTGTGGCCGTGTATTGGGCCGAAGTCCAGTGGGCTTTATGAAGTGGGAAAAATTCCCTTACAGTTATCCTGCCAATTCCTCTCAGTCCGATAGAAATTCTTCCTTTATTCTCTTAGTCCTTGTACTGCAAGATTACTCGGTCTCTTTTATTCTAAATTGTGCAACAGTTGGTCTCTAGCTTTTATGATTGCACTGTGACAATTTTGTTCCGCATTGAATGGCGTTCCTTTGGTCCCCTCATCATGACCTCGTGTCAGGCGGCTATTTATTTCCCACATCGTATCACCGGATACGCTCTGTTGAAATCACGGCGATCGAGGGATTCTGGTGCTTTGGGGGACACGTGGGGTTATATTGCATCGGGAGGTCAACCGTCATTCTTGTCTATATAAAGCCCCTTCCTCCCCTGTGGTACTCCACTTTACTTATTTTCTCTTCTACTTTGTTCTCTGCGTTTCTTTCCCATTTTTAGACTCCTTCATTCGCATCGTTTTCTTCTAGTTTCCCTCTTAAATTCCTTTATTTTCCTTCTGCTTACCAATGGCCTTGAAGAAATCTTCGCATCCTTCTGGAATGGTTGGGCCCTCCGATGATGCACAAGCTACTGGTAGCCAGGGTAGCATCGTTCTGGAAGAGTTCGCTAGCTTTTCATGGCGATTGGTGGTGTCCCCTGCCGAACTAGAGTTGTTGAAGGAGACCTATAAGGTTCTTCGAAGATGGAGTTCATGGTGCCCTCTCCTACCGAAGGGGCGGTAGATTTCGAGGGCTTCGGCACCAAGGTCGCGGTGTACCCTGCTATGTTCCCCTGTGGCCTTAGGCTACCCTTCTGTTAGCCAGTGCAAGAAGTATTAGCATTCTTTGAGCTAGTGCCCGCTCAGCTTCCTCCCAATGCGTGGAGGATTCTTGTTTCATGCTGCATCATTTGGCGTTGCGCATTGGAAGAGGCTAGGTCCAATTTCCCGGACCTCATAGCACACGAATTCTTCCTCACCCACAACATTTTGAGTAAAGGTCGGAATATCTATGGCTTCCAGCTAGCCTAGGAGTTGGTCCGACTGGAGGCGCGACATACCATTGTGAAGGGGTATAGTCGGCGGTTCTTCTTTTTGTCGAGTGATGGATGGGAGCTTCCTGTTGGGTAGACCATTAAGCTCCCGTTTCCCCCCGTCTTTGCCATATGGGGCACCTTGGATGGGGACAAGGGCAGTCGCCCTAGCCCGACCTCTAAGGAGGCACTCAGGCTCAAGGTCGTTCGAGCTTGGGTGGAAGCGCATCTGGACGACGTTTATTTGGAGGCTCTATTGGCTGAGGACAACCTTAGTCAGTATCTGGTTCCCCAGCCAATTTGCGTTCCGATGTAGACTTCCTAATAAGGCCTGTCACGTTGCACGCTCGTAGTCACTCCCCCAGCCTGCTGGTGGAGGGGAAAGGAAAAAGGCCCCGAAGGATCTCCCCCGTCAGATCTGATTCTGACAATGTTCCCATTCCTCCTGGGGCCCCTTCTGTAATGGCACTCGTTATCCGGCCCGAATCGCCGGCACCTAAGAAAATAGCGACGATAGCGGATCTTCCTTACTTCGTGTCGTTGGTTCAAGGCGCGGTTGCCAAAACTGCTCCGGTGGTCGAAGTCGTCTCCTCCAATGATGTCGAAGTGGCGGGGGCTGCTATTTTGGCCGAGGAGGCGACAACGCCTATGGTTCCTGACGGGGTGGATGGCGAGGAGTTCGTGGATGAGGTTCGGACAAACTTTCGGCCGATGGCTTCGGTGGGCCGCGCTAATCGTATTTGCAAGATGGATGGCAGACTCAAGAGGATATTTGCGGGGGTAAGATCTTTATTTACAAACTCACTAGACTCTTTATTTGTTTCCTTTCTTGATCTTGATTCGGACTTTTGTGGCAGGGGCTGGAGCATCTTGCAGTCTTCATCATGGATGGCCGGGAGGAGGTGATGAGCAAGAACTGGGCACTTCGTTCACTTGACGCGTGTGATGGAGATCTCTGCCTGCCACTTCCACTGGAATATGAATTGATTAAGCTCCGGTTCGCCACATTCTTACCACTTTCTATCGTACCTAGCTAACTTTGGCTGTATGTTGTTGTGATGAGCCACCTTACGATGTTTCTTGCTCTTTGTTGCTTTACGGCATTTATGTTGTAACTTTTCCTTTGTAACACTGCAGACTTATGTTGTAACTTGTTCTTTATAACTCTGCAGCTTTATGTTGTAACTTGCTCTTTATAACTATGCGGCTTTATGTTGTAACTTGCTCTTTATAACTATGCAGCTTTTTGTTGTAACTTGCTCTTTATAACTATGCGGTTTTATGTTGTAACTTGTTATGATTAATGATATCGCCTTATATTTTGTTGTGGTCGACTATTTTTCTTTGCACATTCTTTTTCGTCGTTTTCTTTTGTCTTCTTTTCTCTCTCTTTTTTGGTGGCCGGGCTTGGGGGATTTGCCGCAGAAATGATAGGATTTCTGACTACCCTGCTAGCCGTCCGTTCATCCGTTCGCACTGTGTTCGTTTGCCCTTGTCGGGTAGTCATCCTCTTGGGACCTCCATGCGATTTTACTTGATGATGCCTTCCCAACTTTCTGTCATGCTCAGCTGGCTTTAGTTGTGTATCATTGCACTTAGTCGTTTTATGATCTACCTTGTTCTTTGTAATTCTGTGGCATCGTGTTGCGGGGTTTTGGCTGCAAGGATTCGCCATACAGGGCCTTACGGTCCACCCCGCTAGTGTCCGGCTTGCGCCTGATGACCCTGTTGGCCGACGACTTTCCTGTTCGTACTGCTTTCGTTCGCCTTTGTTGTGTAGTCATTCTCCTTAGGCCTTAGTGACCTTTTTTTTTTACGAGGCCAACATTTCTCCGCATTCTCCTTGTGCCGATTTCCTCTTTTCGTTGTCCACCTTTTGGTTGGGCTTTACCCCGCCCAATTCTTTTATCATTTCACTTTTCGTCGTTGTGCTTTACTTGGGCATGTAGTCGTCTCCGTGCCTTTCTCGCGTAGTTGGGTGAGTAGGCTGGGCCGCTCTTGGCCACGATGATGGTGGAGATTTATCATTTGGGTAGCTGTGGGGCTGATCCCTTTCTCCCCCATGGGGAGACAAGGTGGCCTCGGACTCGGCTTGCCTCATTGGTTCGCGGGGAGGTAAACTATCTAGGCAGTTTGGAACCTTACCCATCTTCCTCCATTAGCATTGATCTATTCTTTGGGTAGCCGTGAGACTGATCCAGCTCTCCGCTGCGGGGAGACAAGGCGGCCTCGGGCATGGCTTTCCTCCTTGGTTCGCTAGGAGGTAAGCTGTCCGGGCAGTTTGGAACTGTACCCGCCTTCCTCCATTAGCATTCTGTATTTGATTTCTGATCGGAAGATAAGGATGCTATCACTATTTTGCTCTTAAGGGAATGAGTTAATTTTGCAAACCTAGGCCTCCCGGCCCATGTTGTACTGTGGTTGTCATTTTTTGCCACGTCGCTGATGTCCGTGTTATTGACGTCCATGCTTTTCGCTGCAGTATTCGGGCGGTCAATAGACTCGGCCCGCACTCCATTGGGGAGAGATCAGAATGCCTCATGCCAAACCACCTCTTTGTTTCTCGGGGAGGTGATTTGGAGAGCGATGTGGCGGGTCTGCTGCTTCACCGCGGTGGGGGCCAGGGTAAGTATTCGAGCAGCCTCGGGGCTGAACCTGCTCTCCTTCGCAGGAGGGGCAAGGCAGCCTTTGGCTCATCCCGTCCATTTGTTCATTGCGGGAAATAGGTTGTTCGGGGAGTCTGTATCTGGACCCGATCCTATTTGTTGACACTGTAGGAAATGGTAAGTTTTAGTCAGGTTGGCGTTGATCCCACAGTTTGTCGTAGTAGAGGTTTGGGTAAGTTATTCAGGTAGCGGTGGGGATGAACCTGCTCTTCGTTGCGGGAGGGACAATGCAACCTTTACACCTACCTTTTCTTATGGTATCCCGCATGGAGGTAAGCCGTTTGGGCAGTCTGTTATTGGACCTGCTCCCACCTGTTGATGCTTATGAGGAAGGTAAAATTATTTTTCTTCGGGTAGCTGAGGACTGACCCACATTCTGCCGAGGGAGGGATAAGACAACTTTTAGGCCTACCTTTCCCTCTAGTGCCCTGCGGGGGAGGTATTTATGAGAACGATGTGGCTGGTCAGCTCCTTCGTTGTGATAGGGGTCGGGGTAAGTTATTCGGGCCGCTGGAGGGATGGTCCCGCTCTCCTAGACGAGGAGGTTGAGCCACCTTCTCACCTTTCATCCTTCGTGGGGAGGTAAGTTGTTCGGGCAGTTTGGAACTGGACCCGCTTCTGCCTGTTGACATCGCAGGGAATGGTAAGTTTTCAGGCTGGCGCTGATCCCACACTTCGTCGTAGCGGAGATCAGGGTAAGTTATTCGAGTAGCCGTGGGGATGAACTCGCTCTCCGCTGCCGGAGGGACAAGGCAACCTTTAGGCCTACCTTTCCCTATGGTATCCCATAGGGAGGTAAGCCGTTTGAGTAGTTTGTTACTGAACCTATTCCCGCCTATTGATGCTTATGAAGAAGGTAAATTTTTTTTTTTCTACGAGTGGCCAAGGGCTGACCTGCACTCCTCCGCGAGAGGGGTAGAGCAGCCTTAGGCATTACACTTGCCCCTTTCGCCTCGCGGGGAGGTAAGTTGCTTATGTAGATTTCGTTAATTTTGCTGATGTAGATCACATTGATGGAGTTGACTTTGCTGATGGAGACGATTTTATTAGCAGAAAGAGTTCATTGGTGGGTCACGTTATGTTTATGAAATTTTCCATTGAAATACAACACTTCTTTTATTAGGGCTTGTAGCGTATGCACGAAAATACATAAATTTTCAACAATTAATTATCTTAGCAATAAAATTTTTGTAGATATTCAGCGTTCCGTTCCAGGGATGTGGCAGTTCATTCCCTTGAGAGTCTCGGAGCCGGTAGGAGCCTGGGCGGTTTGTGGAATGACCACGTAGGGGCCCTCCCATCGGGGGCCTAATTTTCCTTTGCCCCACGTGGTTGTTCCTGTCTCATTGAGTACGAGATCCCTGACCTTTAATGTTTTCAGGCGCACCCGCTTGTTGGAGCATCTCTCGACCCTTCTTTTGTTGGCCGCGGTTTTTATTTCGGCTTCCAATCCGACTTCTTCCAGCAAATCAAGCTGTTCCTCCAGCCGCCTATCATTGGATTCTTGCTCGAAGTGCTGAACTCTGTAGGTGGGGATTCCGATCTTTACTGGCGGCATCGCCTCGTGGCCATAAGTGAGGGTAAAAGGAGTTTCCCCAGTCGGCATTTTCACTATGACCCGGTAGGCCCACAAGACAGCGGGGAGTTCTTCTGCCATGCCCTCTTTTTGTCGTCAAGTCGCTTCTTGAGCATTCCCATCAGCATTTTGTTGGTTGCCTCCACCTTCCTGTTGGACTGGGGGTGTCCTGGGACGAATATCGGAAGTCAATCCTCAATTCCCGGCACCAATTACGATAATGATCAGAATCAAATTGTCTCCCGTTATCTATGATAGTGTGCGGGATGCCAAACCTACAAACCACCGTCTTCCATAGGAACCGCGTAATATTGTTCATCGTGATGGTTGCTAAGGCCTCGGCCTCAACCCACTTGGTGAAATAGTCACAGCTACTACAACAAATTTTACTCCGCCTTTACTAGGGGAAGTGGACAGACCAGGTCGATTCCCCATTGGGCGAAAGGCCAAGGCGACGTGATTGACTGTTGCTGCGTGCATGGGGCTGTCTTAGCCCAGGCATGGGCTTAGGCGTTGGTTGTTGCTGCGCATGCTGCTGTGGTGCGCACTGAGGCACTTCATGGCATGACTATGGCGTTGTCATGCCTAGGCCATGGCTAACCTTGCTGGGTGCCTGTGGGGTTGTCATGGCATAGGCCATGGGACTGTCAAGGCTTGCCAGCAGCAGTGTCAAGACATGGCTTGTGGGGTTAGCGGTAGTGTCAAGGCATGGCTCGTGGGGCTGTCAAGGCATGTCAGCGGCAGTATCAAAGCATGGCCCGTGGGCCTGTCAAGACTTGTCATGGCATCGTTGGCAGCTTGGTCGTGGGCCATTTTCCTTGGGGTCTTGACAGAGTGCTACGTGGCGATATCCTGACTATTCACCCAAAAATTGAAAAAATTAATATTGCATTATAAAATCTTAAATAATCATACGAGTCTAGCGGTATAATTCGTTCTGCAAAATTTGTCTCCTAAGTGTCTCGATTAAATCAAAAGGCACTCCCAAATACCTTTTATCCGAAAAGTGGGAAACGTATTATTGCACCGTAAAATCTTAAATATTTATTTAAGATTAATGGTGCAATTAGTTTCATCAACTTATATTCCTAACTACCTCAAAGAAATAAAAAGGCAACTTTGTCATCATAGCAGGTCTGAATCCGACCCTATGATAGATTAAAACCTATTCGATCGCTCGATTCGTGATATCTTTTACGATTTTTCATGAAGAAGAATAGGCAAGTCTAGCTTGTGCTCACATTGCTTTAGTAGCCTCCTCTCATTCTGAATAATGACAGAAGAGTTATTGTCCCATTTTCCTTGGGCATTGAGTCTATGTTGAACGATTTTGTCTTCGGTATCGTTTGTTTTCAGAGATGAGTTGAGATTAAAGTTAAAAGTTGAATACAATATTGTTAGAATATATTTTTTTTAATATTATTTTTCTTTTGGAATTTGAAAAAGTTGAATTGTTTATTTTATTTTGTGTGACAATTTGAGACAGTTGTAATGATGAGATAAGATGAGATGAGTTGAGAAGAATTGTGAAAACAAACGAGGTCGAAACTCTATGCCCAACCATAAGTAGTTTTTGTGGTGTTGTATGTTTAGGCCCGTAACCAACCCGCTTGTAAGCCTTTTTTATTGAGAGAAGTGTTAAATTCACAAATATATTTAATAAAAATAAAGTTACAAATTGACGTAGTTTCATGTGACCTGTTAGATCTATTTTTTAATAAAATAAATTTTATAATCTCATATAATACATTAACCTCCATCATTTTACAAATTTACCATAAAGTATTTTTATAAATAAAATATTTCTCTTTAGAATCTAATTTAATTAAGTGATGTGAATGATGATTGATATCTATACAAACTTTTAGAGAGAGAACCTTCAACTTCTCTCTAAAAACTCCCCCAATCCGAAACTAGCTTGAGGGGGGTGGGAGATTTGGCTCCTCCCCCTCACTTCCCTTCTGCCCATATTTTTAGTCTGTGTTTTATTTTTATTTTTGTGTGTTTTTTTTTTAAGTCTAATAAAGGAGGAACACTTTACGGTGATCCCAATCTCAACATTATTTTCATCTCTGTTCTTCTTTTAGCGGGATGATGACCTTTTCCTTCATCCTCTCTCTTTGACCATCGAATAGTTAGGTGATGACCCGCTTGCGTGGTGGACCAAGAAGCATTCACGCCAGTCTGGAATGGGTGGGCCACCTGCGTCGTGGTGGACGACAGAGCTTCAGTGTGCCATCTGGGGCAAGAGATGGGCAAGAGGTGGGCGAAGCCGGTGCTAGTGCAGAGGAGGTGGGCGGTGGACGCAAAAGAGAAGCCGGTGCTCGTGCGTAGGAGGAGGGGAAAATCGAAGCCGGTGCTCGTGCAGAGGAGGTGGGCTATGGACGCATAAGAGAGGGGGTCATGCAGAAGAGCTTAGGGCAAAGGAGGAAGACGCAGATGGGGAGGGGGGGTGGGCGGACGCAGGAAGAAGCAAGACAAAAAAAAAAAAAAGAGGAAGGGGGGCGGCAGGCAAAGAAAGTGATGAAGCCCTAAGCTCCCACTTGCAAATTGGCAGGGCCCATGTGTTTCTTTTTCTTTTTATGTATTTGCAGTTTTTGTTGTTTTGTTTTAGGTAAAAATAAAAAGAAATAGACTATTGGACTTGATGTCCATAGCAGCAGAGTCCCGTTTCTCCTTTGGGAAGAGGCAGAGAGATAGTACTCCTCCTCCTTGGGAGGACGGAGGGTGATAGTACTTCTCTTCTTTTGGAAGAGAGGTCGTTTAGTTCTATTTTTACAGAGCACTCTTCTCTCAGACAAACTTGAATGCTTGTTAGGAGAGAGTTTATAGAAGTTAAGACAATGTCTGTCACAAAGAAATTTGTGTGCGGGGTGCCATAGAGCAGATACGTAGTTTGGCTTGTAGTCCAATTTTTTCCTATATTGATAAATCATAGTTGTAACTTCGATTTCATTGAATGAAATGAAGTCTATTTTAATTAAAAAAAATCTAATGTATCGGGAAAAAAAATTTACACACCCTAGTGGAATATTCTCCGTGTTTTGAAACAAATTAACCTCGTTTATATGAAGCATACGGATAAGGGAGTGCCTCGAGAATGACTTGACGAGCCACATGTCTCATTTTCTTCTACAACATATGTTGGGAGTTGGGACCACTGGCGTTAAAATATTGCATATACAACTATGATGGAAAAAGCTATGTCCACCGCTCCAACATCCCGCTCCCAGCTCCCGCTTGACGTGGCTGCAACATGAATAACTTAAAAAATTAAAAACCAAATAACAATCTCATTTTCGATCTTCTCTCTTGTTGAATAAAGTTCTGTGATCGTTCGTCTTCTTCAAGTGTGAACCTAAAACTAGATCTGCTTCTTCAAGCAAAAACCGATTCCTTGTAAAATCCATCGTTGTTGAATAAAGTTGTGGTCGTTCGTCTTCTCAAGCAAAAATCGAAAACCGACGATGCCCAGTCTGTGGTCGTCCATCTTCTTCAAACAAAAACCCAGTCTGTGGTCATTCATTTTTTGTGCTTCGTTTTCTATGCTAGGAGGATTTTGTCTTCTAGGGAGTACTGGGACATGAGTTGATTTTTTTTTTTTTTATTCTCAATGAGCATCTGAATAATTTTCCCAACTAACCTGGGAAAGATGATCATTGTAAAGGAAAAAGCTTCGCCCGGTCATTTGACACTTTTTTGTTTTTTGGTACAAAAGATAGAAATGCAAATCAATAAAAACCTACACAAATTCGCCTATTCTTTGCCGTGCGGAAATGAGGGGCTGTCGATGCTACTAGTGCAGAAATGTTTTCGGATTCTAGATGACGGGGTAGGGCAGATGGAATGCCGGAAATGGAATCCTTTGCCGCACGGACTTGATGCCGATGTTGAACCTGTCTGAAGGAGGAGGCAACGGAAATGAGAGGCAGGGCAGGCTGTCGAGGTTGGGGTTAGCAGAGATGCATATTTTGAAATGAACATGATCTCCCTTTCTTTTTTATCTCCTATCTTTTTCTTCGTTTTATTTTTAATTAAATAAACAGAGGCTGCAATGTGGCATGCACATCAAGCGGGAACTAAGAGCGGGAGGAACGAGCGGGGGCTATAGAACTGTCCAACTATGATTAACATTTCAAATTCAGTGCCCATGTTATGGAACCTTGATTTGACCATTTATAGTCCCCGTTTTACTCTTCGCTTAGTCTTTCATCTACTCAACAATTAAACTACTTCAATTTAATCCATTCATACCATTCTACTTTTACATCCCTTTACAACATGTAATTAATTATTCTTTTAATTTTTCAAGTAAACGTGACAGAAAATATGCAAGACATGTGGTTTAGAAAAATATTTATTCAAATTTTTGTTCGAAACTTGAGGGTTTTAAGAAAAAGAGTAACACATGAAGTGAATCCTACATATATTACTCATTTAATGTTGCTCAAAATATTTATACATAAACAACAATAAATACCATATCATTTCATGTTAGGCCTACAACCCGACCCACCGAAACCAGTTTTGGGGCCGACCCAATCCGACCCGCAAATATTTAGGATCGACACAAAACCGATCCAACCCTCAAACATGCGGGTCAGGTCAAAAATTTAGAACCGACATTTCACCTCTTTCCTTTTTCCCTTCTCCCTTTTCTAGCCATCGACAAAGTACCACCACTAACTTGTCTGTGATGAAGCGAAGAAAAAGCCAGACCAACAATATCTACAACGTCAAAAAACGATGGTCAATGATAAAACCAAGAAGAAACAAAATCTGCAGCATAAAAAATCGTTTGTCAATGATGAATCGAAGAAGCTAGAGCGTCAAGAAATGCCGATGGACAGAGTGGGGTCGAAACTGAGAGCCCAAAAGTGGACTCGTCTGGCATGTGCAGAAATGGTCCTTTGCTGTAGAGACCTGAAACCAAAAAGGAGGGCTTTTTGGTTGTTTTAATGTCTCGAAATGCGTTTCCCTAAAAAAGCCTTCCTTTTTGGTTTCAGGACTCTATAGCAAAGGACCATTTCTGGTGCATCCTCAGAGAACTGTTGATACTCAAATCAGGCAAGAAAAGTCGAGAGTTAAGCAAAAGAGTGTGCAGATGGAGAAGTACTGCCGAGTGAGAGTGTGTTGATTTGGACGCAAGGTGGAGCACTAGAGAAGCAACCGAGGTTTAATCTAGTTGCAGATCAGATTTAGTTCTCAAGTTACAGATCAAATTTGGAGAAATACGGCGACGACAAACGGATTTGGTTATCAAGTTGCAAATCAGATTTTCGCTGCAGTGGTTTGAGAAGAAATGAGATGTTTTCGGTGATTGATTTCGACAGGTATTGGGATGTTTAAACCCGTATGAGATTTAGACTCGATGAACCCGTATAAAGTCTGGTGGGCCATGTCGGATATCACGGACGAATCGGATTTAGGGTCTTTTATGCACAACCCTATTTCATGTGTCACTCTTACTTCCATTTGAACAAAGAAAACACTATAGACATAAAGGGATCCCACACACTGATGTGGCACACTGAGTATGCCACATTTCCTTTTTTTTTCCTTACTTTTTTTCCTCCTCCCGTGTGAGTCCCCTCCCCTCCCCTCCTCCCCCTTTCCCTCTCTGTCTGTGAGATTGCCGTGCACGAGAGCTCCCATCCCCCACCCGGACGGTGCCGCTTGGAACGCTGGCGAATTCTGTCGGTCTTGAGGTGATCCCCGACCACCATGGCGGTGACGGAATGGTGGAGACGGGCGGAGACAAAGAGGGAAAGGGGGAGGAGGGGAGGGGAGGGGACTCACACGGGAGAGGCGCTGCCGTGAATGGGACGGTTCCGCTTGGATCGCCGGCAGCTTCTGCCAGCCTTGAGGTGGTCTCCGACCACTATGGCGGCCAAGGAGAGGGCGGAGATAGGTAGAGAAAGAGGGAGGAGGGGGAGGGGAGACGCACAGGAAGGGGGGAAAAAAGAAAAAAAAAGTAGGGAGACGTGGCACACTGTGAGTGTGCCACATCAGTGTGTGAGATCCCTTTGTGTCTGTAGCAGCCCTCTTTGAACAATAACTTAAAATAACCTTATCCCTCGAACTTGCATTTTTTTACTATTCAACAATACAACCATATGTTCCATACTAGCTAGAGGCTCATCTCTCGTCCTAGTTCCACAAGCGGAGCCATTGCAACTTCCTGATTTTGTCTCTCCAGATTCCCTTCCCATCCTACTTCGATAAGTGCTGTTTAAATACTTCACCGATAGACATGTCGTAGCCGCGGTTCTTGAGCTCACGATATTCTTGACACAAAGCACATGTCTCACAGGAGAAGAACTGCACCAAACAGTCCCCACAAGGGCTTTCAGCCAACTTATATTGCCGCCTAAGTTTGGAGCGGTAGGCGCTTAATTGAGAACATGCATCTCTGATAATATAATGGTTGCTTTCGAGGTTCTTCTTTCTATAAGAACTAATTAAACAAAAAGGGAAAGTGTGAAGTATGACTTTAAAACTTGATATTTCAAAAGCTTATGATATGGTCGAATGGAACTATTTGGAGGCTATAATGGTTAAGCTTGGTTTTGAGCATAAATTTATTTCTTTGGTGATGATGTGTGTGAAGTTAATGAAGTATTCAGTCCTAGTGAATGAGACTCCTACTGGTGAGATTGTTCCAAGTTGTGGATTGAGGTAGGGAGATCCCCTATCTCCCTACTTATTCATAATTTGTGCTGAAGGTTTGACTTCTCTAATTAATATGGCAGAGTTTAAGGGTCTGATTAAGGGTGAGAGTGTTGCTAGGGGGAGCCCAAGAATTAGTCATCTGCTTTTTGCATATGACTGTGTCTTATTTTGCAGAGCAAGGAGTTCAGATTGGGCTAATTTACAACATCTCTTAAGGACATATGAAATAGCATCTGGTCAGAAGTTAAACAGGAACAAGACTTTAGTATTTTTCAGTACAAATACAGCTGCAAGTTTTAAGCAACAGATTGTGAATGAAGTAGGAGCAGTAGCATGTGGGAGCTATGAAAGGTATTTGGGATTGCCATCTATGATTGGTAAATCAAAGTATAATTCCTTTAGATGCATTAAAGATCGTATATGGAGCAGAATTTCTTGTTGGAAGAACAATTTTTTAACTACTGCTGGTAAGGAAATTTTAATAAAGCTGTTTTGCAAGCCATTCCAACCTACAATGAATTTTTTCAAGCTTCCCAAGAGGCTTTGTCACGAAATTTCTGCCATGTTGGCCAACTTCTGGAGGGGGAAAAAGAATAGGAGAGGGGTGCATTGGAAAAATTGGAGTTTTATGGGAAAGGCTAAGAATTGGGGCGGGATGGGATTTAGAGATTTGGAAGATTTCAATTTAGCACTGCTTGCAAGAAACAGTTGGAGATTTCTGCAGAATCCAGATTCTTTAGCTGCGAAGGTCTTTAAAAGTAAATATTTCAGCAAATAGAGTATTCTTGATGCAAAGTTAGGTAGTTCCCCATCATACAACATTTGGATGGCTATGGAAGTGTTAAAAGAAGGCTTAATTTGGCGTGTTGGTAAAGCCAAACAGATTAGCATATGGGGACACAAGTGGTTGCCAAAGCCCTCAAGTTTCAGTGTTCAATCTCCAATTTCATCTCTTGGAGTTGAGGCAAAAGTTTCTGATCTTATTGAAGAGGAGGTTCATCAATGGAAGGAAGAGACTATCCGAGCTCATTTTCATGAAGAAGAGGCTGCAATACTCTGTAATCTACCAATCAGTATCAGAAGGGGGGAAGATAAACTGATCAGGAGGGGAAATTTTCTGTTCGAAGTGCTTATTATATGTTGCAAGAGAGAAGAAGGAGGAACAAGGGAAAGTGCTCAAACAGGAAAAATGTAGATGAAAATTGGAGAAAAATTTGGAATTTGCATGTCCCAAATGTGGTTAAGCAGTTTCTGTGGAGATCAAACAATGATGCTTTGCCTACTAAAGCATCTTTGTGTAAGAGGCAAATTTGTGAGATTCTAAATGCTCGATATGTGGCAACGCTGAAGAGACTATTATGCATGTGTTATGGCAATGTCCTGCAACTAATGATGTTTGGACTGAATCTGGTATGTTCTGCAGAAATGGACAGTCACTGGAAGTAATTTTCTGGATCTATGGGATAAGCTGTGCCAGCCATCTAAATAAAGAAAAGTTGGAGGAAACTTCTTCAATCTTGAGGGGTATTTGGCATAGAAAGAATAAGTATCTATTTGATAACCTGTTTCTTAATCCTTCACAGGTAGTCAAAGGTGCTTTATTACAGCTAAAGGAATATAAAGAAGCTCAAGAAAGGAATGGTGGGAGATTAGTTGCTGAAGGAGGAGAAGGAACAGACCTACAGAGGTGGAGGAAGCCAGCAGAAGGGATTTTCAAAGCAAATCTTGATGTTGCTATTGATGATCAAAAGAAGCTTGTTGGACTGGGAGTAATCATCAGAGACTGGGAAGGCCAGATTGTGGCAGCATGTAGTGATCAAGTGCAGCTAGAATCAGATTCTGCAATAGCTGAGAGTTTGGCTTTGAGGAAAGCTGTACAACTGTGTTCTGATTTAGGCCTGAATAAGGTGCAATTTGAAGGAGATGCTCTAGTAATTGTGAATGCTGTAAACAAAGATGATGAACTTTGGACCTAGCATGGGCAAGTGCTAGAGGATGTCAAAGACAGCAGAGCACAACTGTCTACTTTGAGAGAGATCTCTGGAACAATAATAATCTAAGACGTGGAAAACGAGCGAGTGATCAGTGTGAACGACTAAAATTCTACTTTAATTGAGTGAGCACTCTCAATAGTTTATGTATTCTATCCTTTAAAATATATCATCAAAATTTATTTTTTTAATTTTATATATTAATTTTTATAATATATCATACATCAGTTTATTTATTTTTTCTTATATCATTTAAATGTTATATTATTTAATAATTTATTGAAAAAATAGTATAAGGAGAGAGAAACTATTGTGAAAGACAAAGTACATGAAAAGGAAAAAAAAAACATTTTAACATTTGTGTATAGTTCAAGCTACATGTAACTAAACACTATAACAAAATAGAAAATAGATTTGAAAATACATGATCCATAAGAGATCGTACAGGTTTGTGATACTTTTCTTCAAATTTTACGTAAAAATGGATTTTACAAAACCTATTGGAGTGCTCATGTGTTGCTTAGTTACTTCATCCATGTTGATATGGCGTGAAAATCAAGAGGATTCCGAGCCGAATCTGTTTAGTTTTGTTTACCTTTCATCTGTTTGGCCCAATTCTAATCCCAAAGAATGAAATTTATCGAGCCCACTGAACTGGGACGTGTGCGCAAAGAAAGGAGGCCTGGTGAGTGGCCCAAATGTAACGTTCTAATCTTGGGTGAGTCATAGTTATTTATTCTCATTTAAAATCGAATCTTACAATATAAATATAAATTCTAATTTCTCAATTACACATAGATCTCAATGATTTAAACCAACTATTACAAAATAATTAACTAAACACATCACAAAGTCTTAATAAAAATGTCAACCTCTCAACGTACCACGCCATCAGACCACGACAACTTTATTGAATAACATTCTCCAATAACAATGGCATTCTTTTGTGCTTAATTGACTATTATTAAATAATCTCATCCATGCTTCATAATCTTGGTTCTCAACTGAAGCATTCAAATACATCTGAAAATATTGTAGAGATAAGGGGTGAGTTATAAACATGAGCCTTTTCAGAGTTCATAATGCAGTAACAAATCATTTCAATTTCAATATACAGATCTAAAAATGTGTTATCAGAATATCAGAGCAACATTTCAAACTGTTCATATTAAAAAACCAACTGTCCATGTTAAAAAGCGAACCAACTGTTCATTATAAAAAACCAACTGTTCATATTCAAAAACCTTTTGGCATAATATGACTGAACATCATCATCTTATCATATCATAACAGAGACCATGTTTAACTCATGTGGTAGGGTTGTGCTATCTCGACAGCCAAATCAGACAATATTAGAATGTGAATATTTCCTTTATTCATTCTTGAAGCCCAATGTGTGCACACAGAAAAGACCACGTAGGAAAATCACTTGTTTCCAAAGTGGGTGCACCCAGAACAGATATCTTGGTACCAACCATGTAACAAAACCAAAACCATCGGATCAGAACTAGAAACAAAATCAAAACATAATTAGAATGTCATGCCAAAGGTTTTTCAAATGCCACATCATATCAAAACAGAGTACTGAACATATTCATATCATTTTCATAATGTCAAAAACATATTCCGAGCATCTTTATATAATCTGAATAGATTTAGATTTGGAGCATCTTCATATAACTAGCACAACATTTTAGATTTTAGATTCGCTCTTTTTTCACAATTCAGAAATAGAATGTTAAACTTTTTGCTCATGTCTACACTAGTCATGTAAGAAAATATTTTCTCTTTTTTACAGATTTCATGAGTAATGCAAAACACATAACTGAGGTTATTTTCACATTTCTTTTTCAAAACATAACATGCAGTTTTTTTACAAATCAATTTCAGTTCATTTTCTTTTTATGCAAAGTCTAGTATAGAAATTTCGCTTACCTGGACTTTGTAACTTTTCTGAATCTTTCACAAATGTGCCGAATGAATATCAATCGTCACCTATACGGAATACTAAACGTTACTAAATTTCTAAAGGATTTGCTAAAATTCTCCATTTACTTAAATTCAAACTATGGAAATAGCTTTAATAATTATTTAGTTATCAGAAATTTAATAAATACTATCATTATTAAATATATTTTTAACTTATTATAATATAATTTTATCAAATATTTCAAAACAAGTTAAATTCATTTTGAAAATTAACTTAATTATATTTAAAACTCATATGTTTATAAACTATTATTGAAATCATAATTTAATACTACTAACATATAATGTAGTAGGAAATCGTAAATTTTTTAAACAATTGTAGTTCATAAAATATCCTTAATCATACTTCTATTAAAAATCATTTTAAACTACTAATGATGTCTAATTTAAAACTATCAAAGATTTATTTCACATAATAGGCTTAAAGTGTTTAAAATAAAAGATTAAATATTTACAATTTACTACCAAAATCTAATTGTAAAATTCATACAAAATAATATAATTAAAGCCTTTAAATATTTTCTGTGAAGTCAAGTTTATGGGCTAATATATTTATCTGAGTAAAATTATGCCTAATTTTAAAATACTAAACACAACTTAAATTAAAATAATTTATTAGTTTCTTAATACAATAAAATAAAGCCCATTTAAAATCTCTAACACAGTTTCTATAAAGTACAACATACCCAATTTAAACACCAAGCTCACATGAAGTCAGCCATTTAAAATGTTCTAAAAATTTCTGAATTATAATAAACTCAAACCCAACCCAATTTTAAAAACAAGCACATTTTAAAACTAATCCCAGCCCACAAAACTCAGCCTATTGTATGGGCGTTTTGGGAAACATCATAAATGGGCATGGGCATCTTGATAATTAGATTTACCATTGTAGATGCCAGGATTACATCTCATTTGAGAAAAACAGACGTGAGAGAGAGAGAGAGTTTTACCATGGGAACAACCGAGCGGCAATGGCAATGGCAATGGCCGTGGCTATGGGAGGAGCACCGGCCTTGTTCTTCTAGCGAGGAAGTCCATGAGTGGTGGTTCGTAGAGTTGGGTGTCACGGCTGGTGAGGCTTGCGTCGTGGGATGAGGTGGTCACGGGGAGGGTGTGGGGGCAACGAAGGGGAGCTCGGTGGTGTATAGATAGTGAGGGACCTGGGATGACTTCTGGTGCTGCGTGGAGGTCTTGTCGTGGATGGTGTAACTCACGGTGTGGATGAGGGGTGGTTGTCCGAGATGCATGCTTGTTGCTATGTTTTGGGTTGTATAAAACAGGGGTTTGTCTAAAACAGGGGTTTGTGCATGAGTTGGGCCGTGTGCCTGGATTGTTTTCATGGTGGTTCCGGCGTGAGGCAGCGCCTTGCGGGGTGGCTTCCATGGTTTGCTCGTCCATGGAGGAGGTATGGTGCCTTGCTGGGTAGTGCATGGCTTTGTCGTTGGGTTGGCGAATGTGGGAGGAGCATGCGGTTTGGAGCAGCGGCGGAACGAGGTGGCTCTGGGTAGCGATGGAAGGGAAGAATCACAATGGGGTGCTTCATGGTGGAGATTGCAACGTGCTATGGTGGCTTTCGACATGTGCTGCCCGGTAGCTTTGGGGAGAGAGAGAATCAGTGGGGGTGAGGGATTAATTGAAAAGACGTGGGGAAGGTGATAGCGGGGAGGAGAGAAAATGGACGGGGGTGGAGGAAACTGTCGTGGTCGGAAGGAAAGAGAGGGAAGAAGATTTTACCAAATGATGCCGTTTTTGCTCCTTAGAGCATTGGCCATTGCCAAGTCTAAAATTTGACTAGAATCTTAATTTTTAGCTATAATATCAATTTTTGACTAGGTGAATCCACATTGGACTAGCCATTATAAAGTTAAAATAATAATATTATATTATATATATATATTTTTTTTTGCAAATACAATTTATATATTTCTTAGATCTTCATGCTTTGTAGAAATAATGTGTCTACTCTATCAATAAGTAGAAATAATGTGCATGCCATGTATGTTTTACCATTCAAAGAGAGAGGGAAGTGATGAAATAATTAAATATTGATTTCCATTGTGAATAGTAGCTAGCCATATTTGGAGAAGACTTAAGATTTACTATTCATCAAGTCTTAAGCTTTGGACCATTGGCTAGTCCAATGTAGAGGCTTTTTCTTACATCTAGCTAAAGTTTAGACTTGCATTGACATTTGGCTAGTCCATTGCCAATGCTCTTAGCTATTGGGTTCTTCTTGGGCTTGGGTCTAAAACAGGCCGATTGCTGCACCAATGGGTCCTTTGGGGCCGGGGGGTAAACCTGCAGGGAAAAAGCAATGGCCCTCTTACTCTTGAGGGATCCCTATCATGAAAAGCTCGCCGACTGGCCAGAAGAGGAACCTGTTTTTGTTAGGCATGACTCATTAGGAATTTCAGGAGGGATGTTATATTAAGGAGAGGTTTGGATTCAGAGATGAGTTGAGATAGTTTGTGAATAGTAAAATAAAAGTTGAATTATTTATTATATTTGGTGTGGGAATTTGGAAAAGTTGTTTTGAGATTTAAAAAAATTGAATTGTTTATTATATTTTGTGTGAGAATTTAAAAAAGTTGTAATGATTATTTGAGATGAGTTGACGTGTGTTTTGAATCCAAATCTCTTCTAAATATACTGAAGCGCACCCATTCAATAGGTATGCCCATGTCAAGCTGGGTTGATCATAAGGCCGAGATGAGTTATCGCATTAAATACAAAGGCATGCTTCCTCAGGTGAGGTGCCGCTGTTTGGCTGTTATACTATTGGAGTTTAGTGAATAATAATGAAATGGTTTGAATGAAAATATTTTATTGAGTTTAAGAAAATGAGAGAGAAAAAATTGAATAAAAATATATTTTAAAATATGTAATGTATTGGAGTTTGTGGAAATGAATAGATAAAATTAGAAAAATGTTCGAATGTAATTTTCCAATATTTTTTATTTTGAAGTTTGTAAAAGTTGTATTATTTTTTTTATTTGAGTAATGATTATATAGTGATTAGATAAAAAAATAATTTGAAACTGAAAAATGTTTTATGTTTGAAAAATAATTCTCAAACATGTTAGGAATTCATATAATATCTGAATACCCTTTGGAGTCCTAGGCCACTTCAATGACAAACTGACGGCCTTGTCCTGCTCCTTGTACATGCTTTGACACGATACTCCCCTATGAGATTTGATCATTGAGTGAAGCTGAGTGATGTCCTCCTCGTACATTATCTGCCCCCATGCAATAGGCTGAAGCCCAAGCGGCCTGTACAGTGCCCCTTCCGTTGTCGCCAATAATCATTTTCCATGTAATCTGCATCGTACTTGTCTTCATGGAGTCCCAGAGTAAATCGAATTTCTTTATTGGGAGTAGGACTGGGACAATGATGTCGGATCACCTTCGGATCATTCCCATTCTTGTCTTGCTTGAATACAAAATGTACCCCACATTTTTTCAAAACCTCTTTTGCTGATTGTAACGCAATTTGTGCACTCGAAGCACAGCGGAACCATTCTAAATGAAAACTCCAAGTGATTCAACTGATCATCATTCTCTGACATGAGCTCAGCGAAGTTGATCAAGTCATAACGTGGAGAATAAATCAGCAACACATGGTCTGGATTCATATGATTTGAATCGTCTCTGGGCTTTACAAACTCTTAAAGTTTTGCAAGAGAGCACGTATTCAAATTCAAAATCGGGTGACACTCCAGCCTCCGGTCTTAAAACACAACCATCAACAAAGCCTTCAAACTTGACAAATGAATGTGAGGGACCTTGGAAGCATATGGAACTCTCCGTAGTATGACAAAACCATTCTGGTAAATCGCCTCCAGGAACTACAAACTAAATCCCAGATTCTCCACAAAACCTCTATATATAACGAAAGAATCATCATTGTGAGTTTGTATAATTTTTTGTGAGTGTGTGTGTGTGTGTGTGAGAGAGAGAGACCTCAATCGACTCTAAATTATCAATCAACGATCTGTCACCACTAGCATTCATTTGTTGAAGTCCCATGCAATTCTCCAATTCAAGGACTTGCAACCAAGTAAATTTGTTGATACATGCAGGAAGGCTGACGAAATTGTTTCGTGATAGTCTCAATTCTTTTAGTGGTAAAGCCATTAATACTCTTGAGAAAATCTACTTGAGATAGATCGCTGTTTTGCAGGCTCAATTCTTCTAAAGTTGGAAACTCATAGGGAGTACACATGAGCTATTGTCGAAAAGGCTTGAACCTTGCTTTTTTATCAGATTTGACGAATTATGCCAGCTTAGACGTGATGAAAACTTACCATTCCTCGATCACAATTCCTGAACCTTTACAAGGTTTGAACAACCGTCAAGATTGTGATGCCTCCAAATTCCGCTTGGGATTGGGATTGAACTGACATTTGAAGCATCGAGACATGCAACGCAAGGTTACCTGCCCCCATTCATGACATATATGATGCAATGTTCCTAACATGCATCTAGCATTATGCAATATTCATAGTGGATAATTTTTTTTTTCTGTAACAATACTATGCACCAAACTGAAAATATCCAAAATACTTAAAACATACTTCATGCAAAAGGACCTACTAAACAGTTGAGATCATAACGCTAGTCCAAAATGATTGATCAAAAGAGTACTGGAGATGCAACTCCATAGTACAAGTATTAATTTAAGTTAACTACTATATTAACATTGACGTCGCACCACCGCTCAGTCGACCGTGTCTAGTTGGTCAAATCCCGGTTCTCCTCCGGTTCCTGTAACAAGATCTACCATTCAGGGGGAATGGTAGTTGAGACTACCATAGTAAGATTTGATTACAAATCTCAGCAAGTTAACAGAAATCCTCCACACAGATTAATGATGCATGCATGACAGTAAAAGTATGAATGCATAATCAAAGTCATAAGTAATCATAGCATAACTTGACATACAATATAACATAACTGACATAACTTAAACTGAAGCTTGAACTGAACTTGACTTGCTTAAACGAAACTGGACTTAAACTGAGACTTGACTTGACATGAACTTGATCTGAGACTTGACTTAACATGACCTTGATCTGAGACTTGGTGAAAGTTGTATGTGTTTTCTTGGAAAGTTCCTTTCATGAAAGTTGTTCCTTTTTGAGTCTAGTTTATGCGGATACCTTATTTGTTCCATTTGGAGATCATTGGTCGGTCAAACATTGTTTAAACCCCAGAAAGGTCATTTTAGGCTATAAACTGGAGAGTGAGTTATATTTTGGAGTTTGTGACCAAGCTAGTGAATAGATTGGTCTGAAATTTTTATGGAGTAGTATTAGCATGTGTATGTGATTATTGGTTGATGATTTGTTGCATGATCAAAAGTTTTGGTGAAAGATTTTCTTAGATCTAGAAGCTTAGAAACTAGAAGAGGAAAAACAGTTTCTGTTTTGAGAAAGTTTAAATCTTTTATGGTCTAATCTTATTTCAATGGTTTTGATATTTTTATTTGAGGATCCTAAGCCTCTTATATACATGTTAGAATGTTGTTTTGAGGATATTTGATTTTAGTTTCAAAGACATGAAATTTTATGCAAGGAGATATTTGGTTAGGCCAAAGTGATGATGTTCTTGGCTAAATTCATGTTTTGGTTGTTTTGTAACCATGTGACCTTGAGTTTAAAGCTTAGATCTATTTTAGGACACATTGTTAAACCATGTGATGTTTTGGTTTGAAGATCACATCTTTTAAAGTCATGGATCAAGAGGTTGATCAAAACAAGTTAGAAACAAAAATATGTTTTTGAACTTAGAAGAAAAACCAAAATGTTCAAGTATGATTTTAGTGATTTTGAAGACTTTTGTTCATGATTCAAAACATGATTATTCTTAGGAATAGGTTATGAGTATATTAGAAGAAAATTTTTGGTTTAATCATGAGTTTTGAAATTTGAAAGAATTGCAACAAAAATTAAGGGAAATAGCCTATGTAAGTTTCGGCCCTATAGAGTTTTAATGGTTGTGCTTAGTTTCAAATTTTTCTGAATTGATATTTCAGTTTAGGACAAAATTTACATGAGGTATGTAAATTTTGGTGATTTTTAGAGTTAGGGGTAAAATGATCATTTTTCCACATGTAGAGGGTAAAATGGTCATTTTACTCAGTTGATATTTTTCCATATTTGTAATTGTTAGTGATGAAGTTCTGACTTTTAGAAATCACTACTTTCAGCTCCTCGTGATCGTGCTTGAGTTTTGTCTAGAAACGTGAAAACCGAGGTAAGTTAGCTTTTAACTTACTAGTAGTTTACTGTGTATGAGTGATAAGTAAAAGAACTACAATGTATGTATGTATGTTATCATATGTGCCATGCCAAGTCATTACATGTTCATATGTTACACGTAATTTATTCTGTCACGAATTATTCAATATCCACTGTTGCAAGTATGTGATGTTAAGCTGCCTGAGAGTGTCTTTTGTGTTTTATCAAGGAAAAGTGCAAAGGAGAAATGACTTTCATGCGAAGTGGGCTGGAGAGCTTCTTACTCAAATTATGGAAGATGATAAGGCTAAAATAAAGTTTGAGTGTTGGTCTTTTCTACCCAATTCAATATACAAAAAATCAAATCAAGATATTTTCTCAAGGTTGAGTGTAGAATTGAAAGAGTGAGGTGACCTTTTAGCTTTTTACTTCAAGAACCTTCTAGGCTCTTCTTTTGGAAATATCTGGCCAGCCAAGTGGAGGTGCAAAACTTAGCCAAGAAGCAATGCTAATGTGGTCAAATTCGTAGGCCTTAATGAGCCTAAACCGAATGGGCCAAAATTTTGGAGTTTTAAGAGGGTTTGGGTTGCTATCAAGCTCAAATCTAATATCTCTTGGGAAAATCAATTTTCCAAGGTTAACAAGGTTGGATAATGATGTTCTAACACAAATTTGAAGGATTAATAGTATGTAGAAGTAATTTGATCAAGCGATTAAACACAATGCTAGAAATTGATTCATTTAGGTTTTGGAGGTCAACTTTATGGTTTGGATAAAACCGTTTAGGATTTCGATTTCAACCATACTTTTGGGTTCTCAATTGGATTCCAACCATATAGGATTTCACTAGGGTGGAAATACTCTTTGGTTTGGCACAATTTGATTGGTCGGATGGAATAGAGTTTTTGCTTAGGTGGCATGATCTCACACATTGATTCCTTCAAATCCATCAAACGTTCCTCATGGTGCCAAGTGTCTAGTACTATTCACTATGTGTGGCTAAGATCTTGCCAAGTGTCCAAATAAAACTTCTCTAATTTAGTTTGGACATTCCACACTGTGATTTTGAAAATACTGCACTTGGTTCGCTTACTGAGGTTACTATTCACTTTGAAAAAGTGAATAATAAACTTAGTACTGCAAATCCTAAATATTTATATTTACATACAGTGAAAATCGTTTAGTGAGATTCAACCCCGAAGTGTCCCTAAAATTAATTTCATAGTTTCAAACATGTATTTTGTCCGAAAACATGAAAATAGGTTATTGCTCCATAAAATCCTAAATAATCAACTGAGTCTAATAGCGCAGACCATAACGCATCTAACACTTCTAACTACCTCAAATAATTAAAATCTTTCTTCTGGCATCACAATGAGTGATAACACTGACTATGTTGACAGACTAAAATCTATGCAATTGGTCGATTCTTGAAAACTTATGGAATTTTGACAAGATTCCTAAAACCAATATTTCTAGCGGGCTGTTACAAAGATTACATGTCAACTTAGAAATTCTGCTTGGGAGATCTCTGAGGTTCTTGTAGTAACTTAGTCTTATCTCTTGAAGGCCAATGAGATATTTAACTGATGAATGTAGTTCTTTTATAGCAGTCCTGCTTAAAACAAGTACTTTTGATAAATGAGGCATTTCGCCTGCAATATTTGGAAATTTCTCGAGTCTTGCGCATCCACCAAGAAAAAGGCTTTCAAGACATGGCAACTTGATGTTGCTTGGAAGTCGTTAGATGTAACACCAGTTCCAGCACCAAGCCCAAGCTAATCGTAGGTTCTATAAAATTTCTCTTTTGGGTTAACATGTATGAAAAGTCTATTTGGAATTTAACGAGTAATTTTGGAATAGGCTGCAGGTTCAAAATTTATTTTGGCAGAGTATACATTTTATTAGACTTGATAATTGGATTAAAATCTTTTAATGGACCAAGTGGAAATTGGCCGAAAGATTTATAGGATAAGTCGTATTGTTTTTAGATGCTGAGTTGGGGCCCATAACTCATGAAAAAAGGCGAAACCTTGTGTACCCAAAACCCAATCTCGTGAGAACCTAGAGATCAGTTTCCATGCCACGCACGTTTCCACGCCCATGCACGTCTCCAATGCACGTTTCACCCTCCCCTTTCCTTCTCTAGGGTTTTCAGATCACCTATATATATGGAACATGTATTGCTCTCCTGCATATATAAACTGCCCGAGCCTTGTTGTTGCCGCCAGCCACTGGCCAGAACTTACCTTGTTGCACCTCCACAAGCCACCAGTCCCACGTTGCAGTTGACCCAAAACCCTTTGCCGCAGTACCTGTACAGGCCACAATTTTGCCGTTTTCCTCTCAGTAAGCCCACACTCGAACCTTCCCCCACCATCTCTGTTCGTCCCTCTTTCCCCCACGTTAGCTCTCTCTCTCTCTCTCTCATCACTTTCTCTCTTTCTCTTAGTGCCGTGCCGCCGTGCTTGCCACCGTCGAGTCCAACTCAACTACCCATGTTACATTGCCTTCTCATGCGCGGTAAGCCCCATGCGAATCTTGTACCCAGAACTCCTACCCCTTCTAAAATGGAGATGGGTAGTGGGCCATAAGTCCACGAGGTCAAGATGGAAGCCAATCTTAATATATTTGGTCTATTGGGGTTTGATTTGATATTAGGAATGGACTAGTTATCCAAACACTATGCCAAGATAGCTTGTCGGGGCAAGGAGATTGTGTTTGACTCACCTGAAGTTGGTAGGATTTTTTATATGGGAGGAACTGTAAAGGCTATTCTATCATTAATCTCAGCTTTGCAAGTTAAGAATTGCATTACTGACAGTGCTATAACTTATTTGGCTCTAGTAGTTGAGGAGTTTGGTAGGGATAAGGAAATTCAGGGGGATACCTATAGTTGAGGATTTTCCTAAGGTATTGACAGACGATTTACCGGGGTTACCCCCAATAGGGAAACTGAGTTCATTATAGAGTTGGAAATTGCCACAACTCCCATTCATAAAATACCATACTGTATGACCCCATCAGAATTAAAGGAGTTGAAAGGTTCAGATAGAGGAAATTTTGGAGAAAGGATTTATTCATCTTAGTTCTTCACCATGGGGTGCACCAGTATTATTCGTAAAGAAGAAAGACGAGTCAATGAGGATGTGTATTGACTATAGGGAATTGAACAAGGTAACAATAAAGAACAAGTATCCGTTACCACTATCAATGACCAATTAGATCAGTTGCAAGGAGCGTCGGTATTCTCGAAAATAGATTCAAGGTCGAGATACCATCGCCTTAAGATTAGGGAGCAGGATATCCCTAAGAAGGACTTTCAAACACTATATGGGCACTACGAGTTCTTAGTGATGCCCTTGGGATTAACCAAATCTCCTGCCACATTCATGGATATGACGAACATAGTATTTAGACCCTATTTGGATAGGTTGTTGTCATATTCATTGACAACATACTAGCTCTCTCTACTTTAACACTTCGTTCACTGCTGGCCCGGAGTAAGACATGCCACCTTAATGCACTAGCCAGTTAGAAGGATTTGAATTATTACTGAATTGGCCTTCGAGATGTAAGGAATGAAAGCAGGCAACATGAGTATGCTACTTCCTGTGAGAATGCATTCTAAATGGCTACTGAATAACCTACTAAGAAACACCTTAGCTTCGTGCTAGAAAGATTAAAGGAACATAGGTTGTATGCCAAGTTTAGCAAGTATGAATTTTGGCTCAAGAAAGTAAAACTTTTAGGGCATGTGAATTGGCAACGCCCTACTAATGTACATGAGATCTGGAGGTTTCTAGGTCTGGCTTGATATTATCAAATGTTTGTGGAAGGACTTTCCAAACTTTCAGGGCCGCTCACTACCCTAACCAAAAAGAATGTCAAGTAGGTTTGGACAGAGAAGTGTGACCAAAGTTTGCTGGAGCTTAAGAAAAGGTTGAACACCGCACTAGCATTAGCATTACCAGAACCTCATAAGCCTTATGTGGTTTACAGCGATGCATCTAAATCAGGACTTGGATGCGTGCTTATGCAAGAAAGATGAATTGTCGCCTACGCTTCTGTCGATTAAAGAACAACGGGCATAATTACCCACCCACAACTTAGAACTAGCTGTCGTGATTTTTGCCTTGAAGATATGGAGGCATTATTTGTATGGTAATACTTGAGAGATATTCACTAACCATAAGAGCCTTAAGTATTTGTTCAGCCAGAAGAATCTGAGGCAAAGGAGATGGTTAGAAACGTTTAGTGACTACCAGTGTGAGATTAAATATCATTTTGGTAAAGCTAACGTCTTGACTGATGCGTTAAATCGTAAAACAAAAACGGAAGGTACTTCAGAACCCACCCCAGAAATGGAGTCTCTTCGGAATAGCAAGAGAAACTTGATAATTGGAACTCTCCATCAAGATGCAACCCTTGCTGTAGTACAAGAGATCATACCATTAGAAGGGAAGAGATAAAGGAGCGTAAGATGGAAGATAACAAATTGTTAGAGATCAGATGGAGGGTGGAAAGAAAGGAAGGGCCAGAAGGATTCAAGATCGGAGAATATAGCTTATTGTACTTCAAGGATCGAAATGAAATCCCAACTTATACTGAGGTTAAGGACAAGATATTGAAGGAAGCGAATCCAACTTCGTACAAAAATGTACCGGGATTTGAAGCAGCAATTTTGGTGGCAAGGCATGAAAAGGAACTTAGGAACCAGAAAATTCCTTTGGTAAAGGTACTCTGGCAAAATATCGATGTCCAAAAATGTGACCAACTGCTCCTTTTTTTCTTGATTGGTCACGAGTCTCGCCTTTGCATTTTAAATGTTGAAGTTGTGTTTTAAATTTAACAGATGATTTTTAAAGCGAGCCGAGTATTTTAAAATCCTCGAAATACTTTCAAGGTCTAAAATTATTTTAAATGGGGTTAGTATTATTGAAGCAAGCCCATATTTCAAGTAAGCCTCTTTGTATTTTGGAGCCATAGAAATAATATAGTTTTAGAAAATCATTTTATTCAAATGATTTTATTTCTTTAAGAGTGTTATTTAATATTCATTATTTTATTTTAGGTTAAAAACTCTTCTTATCTAGATGATTTTATTTCTCTTAAAAATATTTAGTAAACTTTATTATTTTATTTTATGATGAAATAATATTATTTTAGATCAATAAAACAAAGTCTATTTTAAATTTAGTCCCATTGCATTTCTATTTCATCTTCCTATTATTTAGTTAGTTTATTTTTCCATGTTTAATCTCTACCGTTGGATCTAGGTTAGGAACCCTAAGATGTAAGGCTAGGATCACTTGTCAAAAACCCTAATTTCTCTTCTCTCTCTCTCTCTCTCTCTCTCTCTCTCTCTCTCTCTCTCTCTCTCTCTCTCTCTCCCAACACTAGCTCTGTCCCCCTTCCTCCCCAATCTCTACTCCTCTCGTCTGCCGTTGGCAGCACCCCCTCTGCGAGCATGTCGTCGCCGGCCAACCACCCTCTCCTCTCTCTCAACCCCTCACTCTCTCTCAGCTTCTCCCTCCTGATCTCTCTTTACTCTCCCTTGGGTTCCTTCACCGCCCACTGCCGCAGCAGCTCCACTCAGATCTCGGCACCGCACCGCCATGGGCCACTGGTCCACTCCGTGGTGCCACCACACACCCAAACCTCCCCCTCCGCATCTCACTCCCTTTGCTTTTTTGTTCCTCTCTCGGTATTTGAACTAGCGCTGCCTTGACCTACAAGCACCACCATTAGTCATTGTGGTTTCTTCCCCAACAGAACCTTCCTCTTGACTGGCTCCCCTTCTCAGATCTTCTCTCTCTCTCTCTCTCTCTCTCTCTCTCTCTCTGTCTGTCTCTGTCTTACTGTCTATCCCCGTCTCTATTTCTCGCCATCATCCAACGCCACCACAATCTCCTCCACCACCAACTATCATGAAGAATCGACAGCGATGCCTTAAGCCTTTAAGCCCTAATACCTCCCTCTGCAAAGCCCTTCCACGCCACCTCCACCTTCCTCCCTCTCCTCTCTCGTAACTAACCTCTCTCTGGCTCTCTCTCACCATTGTCCACGGCCAAACGACCACAGCGCAAACCTTAGCAAGGTAGTCCAACCACCATTGCAACCCACTCATAACTGCCAAACCCTAGCTCCAGCCACCAAGGACTACCATAGTCCTCTACTCCTTAGCCCATCACCATCATCCATGGGTAGCCTCCACCGTAGCCCCATCACTGCCCCTGCACTGTAAACAGAACACCAAACCTCCATGCTCAACCACCCGAGTCAGTAGGAACACCCATAGTCACGACAGTAACCACCAAGCCTCAAACCAGTCCTTCTAGCACATCTGAGGCCACCACTACGAGACCAAGTCGAATGGCAAGTGACACAACAATTTCAGCCCCCAATTTATGGTATATTTTCCATCCCTTACCTTTAGAACTATTGTGTTTGTGGAGCTTAATTGATGTTGTGGAATGTGTTGTGTGGTGCACTATGTATTGTGAATATGTGGTGTTGTGATCTGTGAATTGTGAATGGAGTAGTTTGTGATGTGGATGTGTAGTTGAAGTGATGGGCATTATTGTGTAGTTGTGATGTAATTGGTGATATGGCGGTATGTTCTAAAGACGAGATTAAATGTGAAGTTTATGATGTGGTTGCATGTCGTGTGAAGTGTCGGGATAAGCGATGTAGTTCAGATGTGTGGTGTGAAATGATGTGTTGGTTGGGATTGTAATGGCTACTTGGAAGCTTGTAAAAGCAAGTGGGTGTTTGGGTAGACTATATGTTGATCTTAGGTGATAAAGGAGTAGGGTACATGTATGAATTAGTTGGATGCATGTATTAGATTGATTTACCATATGTAATGGATAGTTTGTCTTAAGCATGAGTACACGATGTTTAAGCCTCAAGGTTGGTTTGAATTTGTGTATTATGCTTGGTTTGGATTATGATGAAGTGTTGGTAAGATTATGTATGGAGGAAGGGATGTATGTATTGATTAGGATTGAGATGTATAACTTGGTTGGTTCAAGTTATGCATCGAAATGGATGGTTTGGCAGGAAGAGTGTGATGAAAGTGATAATATATCTTAACCTTTAAAGTGAATCAAAGAGGTTCCCTTTAAAGGATAAGGACTTGAAGTAGAATGCTATGTGTTGGGAATGTGACCTTAAGTGGGTATCAAGCTACGGGTGTGAGAATTTAGAGAAGGGTGATAAAGGAAAGTATGAATGATGGAATTAGATAGTAGAATATGTCTAAATGAAGGAAGTCTAAGTCAATGGTAGTTTTATGCATTTCTAAGTTGTAGTTGCTTATGTACTTGAGAAAAAGGAATGATGTAAAGTTATGTATGCATGTAGGTTGTCATCTGACACGCATATGAATGGACGTCATGAAATGAATATAGCATGGAGTCCAGGTAAGTATTATGTTCATACTCTTATAGAGTTCTAAATGATATGAAATGAAAATGAAAACTTTTATGAAAAATATTCTTTTATACAATGAATGAAATGAAATGATGTTTTATGAAAGTATGCTAAGTTTTAATGTTTAAAGGTTACGTATGTAAAGTTATTCTTTGGCAGCCCCTATTTATGCACCCAAAGTAATAGTTCTATACATGTGAATGGATGTTATATGTAGTATCTATTGTCTTTATTTTCTATGAAATGAAATATTGAGGTTTATGCTTGATGCTAAGAAATGATATTTAAATGATGCAACGAAAGTGTATTTAAATGACGTTATGAAAATATACTTAAATGAGGCTATGAAATGAATTTTAAATGATGCTATGAAAATATGTTTAATGGATGCTATGAAATGGTGTTTAAATGATGATGTTTAAGCTTATGATTTGAAATTATGTTTATGAAATGAAATGGAATGATGAATGAAAGAAATGAAAAGGAAAGGACTGAAATGAATGAATGAAAGGAAAGGAAAGGAAAGGAAATGAATGAATGTGAATGTTTGAAAATACATAACGACCATGACTGAATGAATGAATGGTGGTAACAATGGACTGGGTAGATTGCAATGCCGGGTAAGTAGTAATGGTAGTGCACCCAGAGCTACCCCCTGATTGAAAGGGATTTCCAACCTGTGATCACAGGCAGTCTCCGGGTCCAAAAGACCGCTAACCACAACACATGGGGTGTAATCGTGTGTACTGGCCAGAGGAAAAGTGAAAAAGAGTAATTGAATGTATGAATGATTTAGTTTTTTTATGAATGAATTTATAAGGAGTGAGAAATGTTTTATGAGAAATGAAAACCTTTTTAAAGAAAAATCTTACCTTGTAATGTTTTCAAAGGAAGTGAATACTTTATGTAAAGTATGTAGATGAATGTCAAATGAATGAATGAAAACCTATGTTAGTATATTTTTACAGTATGAAGTAATGCTTATTGAGTGTTTGACTCATTTTATTTTTATGTATATCCCTCCCATTCTCAGGAACAAAATGAGTAAGAAACGTCGGGACATACATGGCCAAAGGGAAGAGTGACAGAAGCCTAGGCACGCTTTATGTAATGTATGAAAGTAGATTTTTGGAAAATGACTTTTTAATTTAATTTAATGATTTTTGCTGTAAACTCTCTATTAATTTATAGAGTATGCTTTAATTTTAAATATATAATCTTTTATATCCTAGGAAGGAAAGGAAAAAGTTTTAAAAAGTTATGTAATTCCCGTATCATTTCCTTAAATTATTTTCTAAAGTCCTACCATAAGGACAAACAGTACAAAGAAGCCACTTGGGAAAAAAGAGGATGGAATGAAAGCCAAGTACACTTATTTGTTTGGGTTGTAACATGTTTTTCATTGCATCATTCTCCTTGACATTCGCATACATGCATGTAATCATGGCATCCAATCAATGGAAAGCATTTGAAATATTAATCTTTCTACATGTGCATAATTCGATCCCTTTTATCTGTTCTTTCAGTTTGATATGGCATGAACCAAGAGAGTTGCAACGATTTGCTCTATCTCCTAGGCAGGTGAGGAGACAGAGGGAGGAACGTAGGAGGAGAGAATTGGACAATTTTGCTGCCTCATATTGGCAACAAAGAGAGAAGTTGGAGTATCATAGGACACGTGCTGGATCATGATGGGTAGGGAAATATAAGGATGAGAAGGGCATTACCATATGAGGAACGTCAACCACCCTCAGACCTGATCATTTGGGCAAGTGAAACACGAACCCATTGGCTTAGACGCCAAAAGGAGAGATGTCTAAAGCCCAAAACTCTCTACCAAACCAACCACCCTTTTTATGATCAACTAGAATCAAGCCATGTAATCGAGCTATGACAAGCAACTCGAGAGCCACTGATTCCCAAAATTCCTTCCCCAGAAATCTCAGAGTCATCTGATTCCTTTATTCACCGCAGTCGATATCAAGAGGAAGGATTACTAGAAATTGAGGATGAGGCAACACAACAATGGAGAGAGTTAGCAAAGCAGGTCAACATGTACTACGACCCATATTAGGATGACCTTTAATACTTTACCTAGGATGAAGTCTCTGAGGATGAGGATGTTGACCCACTCACCATCAACTCTTCATCTAGCTCAAAACCATAGATTCTTTGGTAAGCTCTCTCTCTCTCTCTCTCTCTCTCTCTCTCTATATATATATATATATATACACACACACACACACACACACACACAATTGTGTGTATTTTTGTTATATGCTAACTTATACCTCAATTTCAAAGGAAGAAATCTTCTTTTAAGGCGGGGAGGATGTAACACCCCGCTTAAAACACCTTAGAACTTGATAATAGTAACCCATGACCCTAGTCAAGTGGAAGTTATGATCCTTAAGAAGAGGAAACATTTGGATCATGAGTTGGCAAAATCACTTACAGCATTGGTTTAGTTAGTATTTCTAGAGAATTCTAGAGCATTGTTAGTTTTTGAAACTAGGTGCCAAGAGACCAATTGTAGGGTGACAAGTGGCATGTTGGAGACTTGTTAGCTTGATGGGCTAAGTAGCTTGGTTAAAATATTAGATGGATTTGAAGAAGGCCCAAGAGTTGGTTAAAATAAGGGTCCAAGCTTAAAAAGATAGAGGGCCAAGGATAGACCCAATACTATAGGCCCAACAAAGTAAGGCCCAAGACTATAGGCCCAACTTAGTAAGACCCAAGACTAAGGCCCAACTTAGTGAGCTATTGAGGCCCAAGGAAAGGCCAAATAAAATCTAGACATGGCCCCAAGAAAAGCCCATTTCAAGGCCCACATAAAGGATTAAATCTTTGGAAATATGTTGCCCAATGGATTTCTCATCACTATTGCAGATAGGACAAACTACCATCAAGCAAATCATTTTCTCTCTCTTGCAACCCTCCCACATGCCCCTAGGGTGTATTCTTCAACTATGGTTAGCCTTATTTAAGTTTATATTTCCAAAACCCCTCATCATTGCCATGAATAGCATCATGACTTGCCAAGTTTCTTCTAGCTCTCTTCTTCATGATTTGTTATTTTTTATTTTCGTCTTTCCCTATTGTTTTGTCTCAATTTTATGCAACCCTAGAATAGTAGATCAAATCCAGCCCATGTCATGTTCAGAAAAGGCATGTCAATGCCATTGAAACTCACCAATCGATGCACTAAGTGCAACCGATGCACTCCTAGAATAAGACATTGAAATTTGGGCCTTTCAACAACTTTCTTAAGAAGTTTTCCGCAATTGATTCAGCCTTTATCTTGTCACCTAAACCTGAAAAACATAGACCTATTGTGGAGCCAAGACCAACTCCCATAATTACTCCAAATAGGAAACTATTCCACTTAGGAGGTGAAGAATGCTAGTCGAACTCTCCAATGGTTTTCAAAATATTTTATGTAGCAAACTCAGCCTTCTTCACATGCCCTTAGCATCATCTCTAGCTCTAGAATCATTTCATAAAATCACCATCATGACACCCCAAGATCTTGCCCAAACAATGATTAAAATTGATGGACACCTTGGTGGTAGACCATATGCTCATTTTGGCTAAACCTATGCCCATTCAACCCTCTCTTCATTTTCTCCTCAAGCTAAACTAAATGGCAACCATTCATGCCTCAATACTCACTTGGAAAAGCTACTCAAATGTTGTTTACTATGACGACCCCATATTTTCGCTTGGGATTTGGCGGAGCCTGAAGAGTTGGGACATGCGACACAAGGTTATATGCCCCCATTCATTATAAATAAAGATGCAATGGACTAGCTGACATCTAAATAATATGTAATATTTACAACAGATAATTTTTTTCTTTGAACAATGCTACGTACCAGATAAAATATATCCCAAATTAACATAAGTATACTTCATAAAAGTCACATGATAACTGATATCCAAAGGTTACAATGCTTTGTCCATAATATATGCAACATTACTAGTACTCGATACAGAGCTCCTCATGTACATAATCAAACAAATATTATAACTAATAGGCTAGCCTAAGGAATAGCTCACACAACTCAACCAGGATAGCCACAATCCTATCTTCAAATTGGAGCATCGAAGCGATGAGCTCCTCGTCGTCGCCTCATGCCTAATCGACCTCGTCCAGGATATCCTCTGCCGATTCTCCAAGTCCTGACACATGATCTACCAATCTGGGGGGAATGGTAGTTGAGACTACCAATTAAGATTTTATTACAAATCTCAACAAGTTAACAACTAACTTAAACTAATAGTATATAAATGCATGCGTGAAAGTAAAAGACATGAATGCCGACGTGTACATAAATGATCGTGACATAACTTGGCAAATAACATGACATGTGCTGACATAACATTAACTGACATGAACTGAGCTTGAAACTAGATTGATCATGAAATAAACATGACGTGAACTAAAACTGAGCATGAACTGAATATGAAATTGAACATGAATTGAAGGTGCAACTGAACATGAACTGAACGTGAAACTGAACATTAAATGAACGTGCAACTGAACATGAATTGAACTATATTCTTGCCTCATGGGGGGTTATCACAATGTCATTGTCTCATGGAATTGCCATGCTGTTCTTGTCTCATGAGGTTTTCATGATAGTGTAGTTTTGTCTCATAGGGTTACCATGGTAGCGTAGTCTTGTCTCATGGGATTATCATGATAATGTAGTCTTGTCTCATGGAGTTACCATTATAGTGTAGTCTTATCTCATAGGGTTTTCATGATAGTGTAGTCTTGTCTCATAGGGTTACCACAATGTTTCAAAATAATAATGACTTGAACAATAGCTTGATTGTACGTGACTAGACTTGAAAAATAATGTAACGCCCCGGTCCTACATGGGGTCGGAGAGTTACATCTTATCACTTAAACTCACATTTTAACAATATATTTATAGACTCCAAATTGCCAATATCATATAAAAATTTTGATTCAAACTAATTTCCTCAATTTAATCAATCTCCCAAAATGTCAAGTCATCAGTACACAACAAAATTTCTTAATAAAACTCATCAATACTCATACAAACTTTCTATGCTTAATCCACTATGCTTAAATCATCTCATCCATACTTCAATATCTTGATCCTCAGCAGAAATATCCATATTATCTGAAAAATATTGTGGAGATAAGGGGTGAGTTATCAACAACTCAGTAAGCAAAGAACATATACTAATATGTAAACATGAGCATTTACAAAGTACATAATGCATAACAAAATATTTTCATTTTCAGAATGTAGAATCATAACATGTTTACATACTAGTATGGGTGAACATGTTTCCAAAGTGGCTGCACCTAAAATAGAAAATTTGGTACTAAACCGAGCAGAGGCCACATTTTTACACCCGTGGTAAGGTCAGAACAAAACGAAAACAGAATACAAAAAATAAGCTCATGTCTACACCAATCATGGCAAAAAATACTTTCTTCTTATACAGAATTTCATGAGTAATGGAGAACAAATAACTGTGGTTGTTTAAAATTTCTTTTTATAAGAAAACATGCATATTTTTCCCAAATCGGCCTTAGTTCATTTTATTTTATGCAAAATCTACCATAGGAACCCTGCTTATCTGGACTTCTTAGTCTTTTAGAAAATTTTCTCAACCATGCCAAACAATTATTAATCGTCACCTATAAAATAGTCACGTAACTCCCGTAAATTTTCAATTGAACACGTATTTTCAATATTTAAACCTAACATGCTAAATTGACCTATTTTATATCCTCAAAATCTAAAATTCTCATAATCCTAAAATACCATCACTTCCCACAATTCATCGATATCCACTTAATTTCTTTGACTGAGACATTAAATTCTAACTTATTTACCATTGAAGTGTAACTATAAAATCTAATACTAGATAATATAATTATAATAAAATCTATTAAGGTAGAAAAGTGAAATTTCATTTTAAAAAAATAGACCTAATACAAACCCACCTAAAGGCAGGGTATTTTAGGAAAAACTATAAAATGCAATGGGCTAAAGTTGAACTTTTACAAATACAATTTCTAAAACTAAAACCATAAGAGGAACATATCACTAGATCAGAGGCTTACGAAAAGGGCATGTAGCGTGAGTCATGGGTTCGACCATGGACCTCCAGCGTGGGTGAGAGGCGGTAGATGTTCTGGCTGGCAGAGCACAAAATGAGAGAGAGAGAGAGAGAGAGAGAGAGAGAGAGAGAGAGATGATGAGAGAACACGGTGAGAGAATGGGGGAGAGACGGAGAGGAGAAGCAACCAATGGCTGTGGGCTTACCGAGTGGAACAATAATGTGGGTGACGATAGGTGCTCGGCGACACTTTTTGCGCAGGAGATGACGACGTGGAGGGCTGATGAAGTCGCAGAGTTCACTGTGCCGTGGCTAGTATCACCTAACGTAATAAGCTTGCTCTGTTTTGAGTTGCAAAAATAGGGGTGTTTCGGTGCAACATCTGCTGGGAGATTGCATGGTGCACAGTGGGGCTCTAGCTTCGGTGATGGTCATTGATGGTAGAGGGAGGGCTATGGAGTAGTATGCTAGGCCTTGGGTAGGCAGCTTTCTTGAGGTGGAGGTGGTGGTGCTACGGGATGACAAAGAACTGGGCGGTGGCTGGCGACAGCTACGTGGAGGTGAAGTGGGTAGGTGGTGCACGACTGGAGTGTTGAACTCTTAAGGAGTTTGGGTGGCTGAGGTTTCGTGCATGGACTGAGCAGAGGCTACCTTAAGGTGGTGCAATGGCAACCCTAGTCTAGAGGAAGAAGATGAATACGGGATCTAACTTGTACATGTTCTATATATGAAAAATGCTACTTGCAACCATCCTGGGGAACCCCCACGGCAAATGCAATGACATCGTTTCTGTTCCCTCGAAGACAGAAGGGGCTCTGGTGGCCTCCTTTCCCATTTCGCCCCCATCCTCATGAAAACTACTCTTTTCATTGTCTTCGTCTTCATCTTCTACATCCCCACGAAGCCCCATTGTCTTCTCCACGAAGTCACCGCCCCACGAAGCCATAGCCCGCCACAGCCCAGTCTTCGTCTTCTACATAGTCATTGGATTTTGATTCTAATGGGTATTTTTCGCAATTTTTCTGCTTGCATTATATGGCTGACTGAAGTGGGTTTTTCCAAAAATACATGATACACTTACTCTATTCTACAACAACCATTTTGGGTTTGGGAGCACTCACAACCAGCCATCATCAATGAACAGTGATTTATCTGGAAAGATAAAAAAAGAAACAATAGAAATACGTTGAAAATGAGTTCGGGAAAAATCTAGGAAATGGGTTTGGCAAAAATCTGGATATGGGTTTGGAAAACAAATTAGGAAATGGGTTTGTATGTGGAAAGCTTTACATGATGGGTTGCTAGTGGATGATCGAGTTCGTCAAGCCGGCATTCCTATAGTGTCAAGGTGCAACTGTTGTATTGAAGGGGCATACGAAGATAAAAATCACGTTCTTTGGACAGGTGAATTTGCAGAAAAAATTTGGGATTTATGTGCTATAAATCTTGGAATGCTGAGAATGGTGGGTCGTTCATGGCATGAAAAAGTTGAGAGCTGGTATAGGAGGGCCCGACAGTCATCGGTTTGTGGTCAATTGTTGGGAATTTTTCCATCGATTATCTCTTGGAGACTTTGGTGGAGACGCTGTAAAGCAAGAATGGAAGGAATTATGGAGTTAGTGCATTCGGTTTGGTGTTCTATCAAACACTGGGTGGCATGGGCTGCATCGAAGTTAAAAGATGACAAGATTCTTAGTCGATGTGATAAACAGGTAATTCGAAGTTTAAATTTGCCTATTAAATCGGTTCAACAACAACCGATTAAATTGATAAAATGGATGTATCCGACTGATGGTTGTATTCGACTGATAGTTGTTTTAAATTGAATGTGGATGGTAGCTCTCTTGCAAATCCTGGTCTTCAGGTGCAGGAGGGGTGATTAGAAATTCAAGTGGGGAGATGGTATGTGCTTTTGCAAAATTGACTGGTCATAGTACTAACAGTTTTGCCGAAGTTGTCTTCGATATGTTTGTTCATTGGGTTTGATAAATGTTGAGATTGAATTAGATTCTATGCTTGTGATAAAATGGTTGAATGCGAAAAGATGTGGGATTTGGTATATGGAGGAATATTGGGATGAAATTCAAAGAAGACTAGAGGGTCTTTGGGTCCCGTTCTCGTATTCGTTTCGAGAGACTAATGCAGTAGCAGATGATTTAGCGCGAAGAGGTGCAAAAGGTTCCAACGAAGTGTGGTACTTAGTTTCAGATCTTCCTTTGCAAGCTAGAGGATTAATTAGATTGGATAGGGGGGTTTTCCTTATATTAGGAAAAAATTGTAAATGATTTGTATAAGGGGCGCGAATTTCTTTATTTTTTAGCAATGTTCTTTGGGAAGGGATGGCATAGTTTGTTACCACGGTTTTTGCCTCTGCCATAAGTGAGGTGTTTTTTTTTTTAATTTTAAGAAGGCTGAACCTTCTCAAAAAGAGAAAGAAAAAAAACTACAGGGAGTTAAAGAGATTAGTTGCAAAGAGCACATATATTCTCAAAGATAAACCTATGGTGAAGGTTTCATGAACTCCGGATCAAAGAGTCACACATTCAGAAGACAACTTTTCAAATGCGGTATGAGCATTGTGAGTTCCTTGTCATGCTATTTGTCTTTACTAGGTATGAGCATTTGCCTTGCTTCAGTTTGGGTAGGTTGTGGCTTTGGTGTTGGGCTTCCATGATGTAGTAATGCAGCTTGCAAATAGAGAGTGTCTGGATGTGCAACTATGGTTGTGGAATGGGCGTTTCGTTGGTTGCTGCAACCAAGAAGAATCGAGAGATATTGGTGAGAGGTAGAGATGTAAAGTGGCAAACTTAGGTTGAAGAAAAGGATGTAATGCTAGGGTGGTTATTTGTGCATGGGACTTTGGAGGGTCAGTTTTTTGAGATCTAAGTAGGGTAAATGGGATCTCTATCTTCGACCTTTTTGTTGGGTTTTTAATGGTCTTCTTGGAAGTTAAACATAAGTCGGGCTATTTTAATGGTTCTAATTGAACTCTTGGGCTTGGGTGGCATGAGCATACAAAACCTTGCATTCTTTTTTGAAGCTATTAATCAATCAACCCCAAGGAACGCTGATCAACCAACTCATTTTGTGAATTTGAAAGTTGTTTCACTTTCTGAATTTATTATATGCATTGATGCCATCTAGTTTCTCCATAGGGAAATAACAAAGGTAAATAGTATTGCACTATATGGCCAAAGCCAATATGGCTTAAGACAATAATGTCACAATCTTGATGGCCTGGAAAACATCTTCCTTTTCTCATACCACCGCCACTTGAGAAGTCAGGTGTTACGATCCCACATCGACTAAGTATGTGATTGGTTGATGGTTTATAAGCTCCTAGTGGGTTCATAACAAATGGTATCAGAGCCACCCCACATCTAGGGCCATGTTGTGATGGTTGCAATCGTGCGGCACGGGGGTGATGCCGACGTGGCAGTGTTCGCCCGGAGCTAGGAAAAGACCTAGCACACAGCCAGCCCGTGTGAGCGCCAGGACCGTCGTGGACATCGGCTGCAGAGCGTGGTGGTTGATACGATCCCACATCGACTAAGTATGGAATTTGTCGATGGTTTATAAGCCCCTAGACACCCTTCCCTTGTAAGCTAGTTTTCAAGGGTGAGTTCTACCTAGTGGGTTGATAACATCAGGGGAGCATTATAAACTCACTGGTTTAACACAACACTCGTTCTGATTATCTTGCTCTGGATGAAAGGGTTTAATTTGTCAATACCTAACACCCAATCTTAGATCTATTGTTCTGTATCATATAAATATAATTGTAAATAATTAGTCAACCAACCATGTACCTGTACCATGATCTATAGGATCTTGTCATAGATCACGACAATAGAGATCATTGAAAACTTGCTACTATAAGTTTGAACATAGGTCAAAACTCAATAAGTTCTGTATGCGCTATTGTGAACAAATAAAAAAGTGTTAGAAATATTTTCAAAATAATATATATTATATTTATTATTAATAATATGTTGGGATTTGTTTTTTGAAGTTATGAATTATTTTGGAAGGGAGAAATTAAGGAAAGTTTAAAAGCTATTGCTTATGGTTATAATAGTTTTGGTCTGTATCACAACTCTAATTAGATACTTGGCTTGGTGGTATAGAACACTTGAATTAATCAAGTGGGTAAGGGTTTGAAACACACTAAGGTACCATTTTAAGGTTTATTGTGGAAAATGGGCTGGGAA
This sequence comes from Juglans cinerea, assembly GCA_961763995.1. NCBI lineage: Eukaryota > Viridiplantae > Streptophyta > Magnoliopsida > Fagales > Juglandaceae > Juglans > Juglans cinerea. The sequence goes on from CAUIVZ010000003.1 coordinate 29,348,908, forward strand.
CACAGTCAGCCCATGCATTTGGGCGTGTAGCCCAACAGTGCAAGGCACAGTAGCTCACCGGCCTGATCAGTGCGTGCGGCGCAAGGCTTTTGGCACATAGGTGCTTGCAAATAAAATGCAAAAGGCACACTAGTTGGGAGTCAAACTTGGGCAAGCCGGATTGAGGGAAGCAACGTGACCACTGGACTGGGTCTAACAATTGTGTCACTTGGTAACATGCAGGATAAATATACATGTTCATATCAGATTACAAAAGAATGAAAAGTCATATCATTTGGCCCTCTATAAATAGACCCATTGGCCTACGAATTGGAGAATGACAGATAAAAAAGGCAATTTTGAAATTCTCTCTCTCAAAAGTTTTTTTTTTATTTCTTTAAAACTTGTCATTATGATCTGTTCATTCTGTAAAAAAAAGATTTATAATCTCTTGGTTGACTAGTAAAATCTAAGGGTATTCAAGACCTAATTTCGTGTTTGCATAACGCAGTTAGACAAATAAACTTGTTCTGGATTTCATTGTATGTTAGAGGCAAATTCCTTTGTAATCTGTGTGCATACCGTTATTGGTGGGGGCGAATATTGTCTTAAGGAAAACGATATTGTAACGCGCCTTGAAGTAAACTTCTCTCACTATTTTTTGTTTTGCAACCCCTTTTGCACCAACAATCTTAAGACAATATTTGATTATTAATGGCGCATAGTTTGAGAGAGTTTGCTTCAGATTTTGTAAAACTCGAACTCTTTGATGGAGCCAATTTTTGACGCTGGCAAAAGAAGATGCACTTTCTCCTAGCCAGTCTCAAAGTGGTGTATGTTCTAATCACTCCAAGGTTGTCTGCAAATGAAGACGAGACAATCGCTCAAAATCAGGCAAGAATGAAATGGGAACAAGATGACTACAATTGTAAGGGACATATTTGCAATGCAATGTTTGACACATTACGTGTACGAGAACAAAGCAACTACCGAAGATCTATGGGACGCACTTGAGGTTAAGTATCTTTTAGAAGATATTACAAGTAAGAGATTTCTGGGTACAAAATTTTTCAGTTATACCATGGTAGATTCTAGGCCTGTTGTTGAACAATTCAATGAGATTATGCATATTGTTAATCAATTCTCTCAACATGAGATGAAAATGGATGAATCCATATCAGTTTCATCCATTATTGATAAACTTTCTCAATCATGGAAAACTATAAAACATAGAAGATAGGAAATGTCTTTAGAAGAATTAGGCCAATATCTTCGTATAGAAGAAGAGATTAGGCTTAGAGACATTAACGAAGAGGGTCACTCTTTGACTTCCAATATGCACATGGTAGAGGAAGGAAAGACCTACAAAACACAATGAATTCGGATATGAAAACCAGAAGAGAAAGACTAATTTTGGAAGAAAGCAAAGTCACTTCCAAAATGAAAATCAGAAGAATCTGGGAGTAAATTGATTCTATTGTGGCAAACTAGGTCATTAAAAAAGAGTGTCATTTTCTTAAAAAGAAAAGACATGACTCTAGTTCTAGGGAGAATTTTGAGGCTATGATCTCTGAGATCAACACTCTTGAAGGAGATAATTCCTGGTGGATTGACTCAAGAGCAAAAAGGCATGTCTGTAAAGATAGGACCTTGTTCAAGAGGTATTAGCCAATGGAAGATAGCTATGTTTTGTACATGGGAAACTCATCCACTATCGTAGTTAAAGGCAAAGGGACAATAAAAATGGAGTTTACCTCCAGAAAAGTTCTTACTCTAAATGATGTGTATTATGTACCAGAAGTTAGGAAGAATCTTGTATCTGGTAGCCTACATAATAAGTATGAGTTTAAATTGATTTTTGAGTTAAATAAATTTGTACTAACCAAAAAATGGTAATTTCGTGGGGAAGGGATATGTCAGTGAAGGCATGTTCAAACTTGATATTAATAATTAAGTTAATATTTTACTTAATTTATATGATTTGTGGCATTTTTGTTTAGAACACACTAATGCTAGAAGCCTAGAAATGATATGATGATTTACTTTATGAATATGAATGCAAACAAATAATAAAATTTGACTTCTATATATGATTTTTCTATATATTGCTATGTTTATATAATGCATTCAAAGAATGAAGTTAATTGAATAGTTGTACAAAACATTTTATGGTATTTGAGAAATATCATGTATTATGGTATTGAGTACAACGAGTTTCCATCAGTTATAGAAGGAGGTATCCTTCAGTTGTAGAAGGAATATAGATGCTAGTTGAGAATTGAGCATGATGATCAAATCAACCAATGTGTGGATATTTATCAAATCAATCAAAGAAGCAAGCATGCATAACTTACTCAACCATGACGACTAAGTTTATAGCATTGACTTCTTGTAGCAAAGAAACAGACTGGCTAAGAAATATTGATAGAGATCTCGGATTTGGCCAAAAGTTAATGCCACTAATATCTTTGCATTGTGACAGTCAAACTATACTGTCGTAGGCCTAAGCCATATATATAATGGCAAGTCTAGACACATTAAGGCAATTACTCACAGATAGAGAGAAATTATTAATGGTGGGAGATTGTTGAAAATATTTTCAAAATAATATATATTATATTTATTATTAATAATATTTTGGGATTTCTTTTGGAAGTTATGAATTATTTTGGAAAGAGAGAAATTAAAGAAATTTTATAAGCTATTTCTTATGGTTATAATATTGTTGGTCTGCAATACAAGTCAATTAGATACTTAGCTTAGTGGTATAGAACACCTGAGTTGATCAAGTGGGTAAAGGTTCGAAATACAATAAGGCAAAGGAACCTTTTTAAGGTTTATTGTGCATAATCGGCTGGGAACAGAATCGGCCCATGCATCTGGTCGTGCGGCTAAGCAACGCAAGGCACAATACTCAGTAGTTCGCCAGCCCAAGGGGTTTGGCACACAGGTGCTTGTAAATAAAATAAAAAATGTGCACTGGTTGGGAGTTGAACTTGGGCAAGCCGGATGAAGGGAAGCAACGTGACCATTCGATTGGGTCCAACAATTGTGTCACTTGGTAACAGGTAGGATAAATATACATGTTCGTATCTAGATTATAGAAAAATGAAAAGTTACAACTTTTCATTCAAATCCTTCGGCCCTCTATAAATAGATCCATTGGCCTACGAATTGGAGAATGACAGATAAAAAAAAGGCAATTTCGAAATTCTCTCTCTCAAAGTTTTTCATTTCTTCAAAACTTGTTCTTAGGATTTGCTCATTCTGCAAAAAATAGAATTATAATCTCTTAGTTGAATTGTAAAATCTAAGGGTATTCAGATTCTAATTTCATGTGTGCTTAACGCAGTTAGATAAATAGACTTGTTCTAAGCTTTATTGTATCTTGGAGGCAAATTCGTTTGTAACTCATGTGCATATCGTTATTGGTGGAGGTGAATATTGTCTTTAAGGAAAGCGACATTGTAACGTGCCTTTAAACAAATTTTTCTCTCAATATTTTTTGTTTTGCAACCCCTTTTGCACCAACAAAAAGTTCACATGAGGGCTCATTAGAGATAAGGGAAAACTTATTACTACAATAGAAACTTTTACTTTGATGATGGAACGTACCCTTTCCACGAGCAAACTTGCACATTGGGACATGGGCAGTTAATTGTTTGGCTCCATCGAGATCACATTAAGAATGGATCTAAGATTTGAAGATTTTTGTTGCCCGACTGTTGCAACATAGCGAATGCCCCAAAATCTAATTTCACTCAGTCAAAATAAAAGCAAACTAAAATGTACAATTCATATAAGATACTCATTGAAGCAAACAGTTTTCATACCATCTAAATTTCGACAATCAACCCCAAGAAGGCGACCTGAGCTAGTTGGATGCCCCCCCTTGCCAAGTGGTAATTTAGTCCCATATATATATGTATATTATACTTTCTTGTTTTAAACCAATAGAGTATGTATATCTATATAAAATATATAAGCCAATTGAATCCAAAACTATGAAAAATATAAATATGAAATCAACCCATATCTAATAAGACTAGTATAAGTATCAGTAAAAATTTCAATAATACTAAAATTCATTTGAAAACTTTAAGAGGCACACATAATAGACCGTCAAGTCATACCATAAGCTAGTAGGATGAGTTTTGTTTTGTGCGTAGTTAACAAGTACTTATATACAAATATATTTACGTCTAAACCTTTTTGTTTAAAAATTAAGTACTTGAAAAACCATGGGGCGTTGGCCGCCCCCCCGCCCCCCGGGTTACGTCCCTGCCCATTAAGTCAATTTTGCACATTTTTCTAAAACAGGGTAGTGGTAATTTGTAGGACTGTTATCTAGTGCCGGGTTTCATCTCGGCCCGGTTCAAAACTTGCATTGCACTACTCGAGCCAGGTGCAGTTATGATACCCGGGGTTCTGGGTTTTATAAATAAAAACAAAATAATATCGTTTTGGTTTAAAACGATGTCTTTTTGCTTAAACCAAAACGACGTTGTTTGAGGCTTAATGCTCAAGTCTTCAGGCTTTCGACCTACTTTCTCCCCCCATAATTCCTCATTCCACTCTCTCTGCTTTTGTGCCGACTGAAATTTCACGTAAAATCCTAGCCTTCAAGCTTCCACCGCAGTCTCTCTCTCGCGGTCGGCCTTTGGATATATACTAAATGCATTTTATGGTTCTTTGTTTATGGTTCTTCTCACCATTCCTCCCACTCCCCCCACAAATTCTATTTTCCTCCATCCCTCGCTCTCTCTCTGTCTCTCCCCCCTCTCTCTCTTTGTATCTAAAAACCCAAACACAAGTATCGCATAGTGACCTGCATGACCAGGCCGATTGCCCCACCACTTCAACCCTTCGGTTCCTCCACCAAAGCCTATGCCCAATCCCGTCACACTTTTCACGGTAACACCACCGTGAGCCTCACCACCACCACAATAGCCCTTCTACTCCTTATCAATTATCACCATCATGCAAAGCACCTAAACGGTAAGCCCAACTCGAGTTGTGTCACGTTCCGTATCGCCATTACACCACCATGGGCTAGCCTCACTGTCATGCCAATTGCTGGTTTGATTCCCCCCCGGCCCTTGGCACAGAACGTAAACAAGAGAGAGAAAGCTACTACTCAAGACCACAACTGCCACGGTTCATCCTCCACACCACATCACCATGCACCCAATCCAACTGCAAACAACCTAGAATGACAACCTCTACTTAGCGTAGCCCAGCCTTGAACAACCATGAAAACATCCTATGCGCAACATAATATCCCGATAGTAATTCAACGGATGAAGTTCTTTAGGCTTTAGGAACCTCGTGAAAACCTGAATTTTCACGAATAAATCAATTGGGTAGGTTTTAACCTGTCAGCATAGACAGTTTTGCTACTCTATGGTGCCAGAAATGCGATTTTACTTATTTTAGGTACTTAGACGCGCTAGAATGACAAATGGTCTAAGGCATTAGACTCAAAGGAATATTTAGGATTCTCTGGCACAATAAAACAATTTATGATTTCAGGAATAACACTTGTTCGAAAATGTGTTTTGGGTTTTTCAAGGTACTTCAGAGTTGAATCTTGAAAAACGATTTGCACTTTGAGGTTAGTATGATTATTTAGAATTTTACAGTGCAAAATTTATTTTTCATTTTTTCGGAGTGAATAGTAGCCTCGATGTTAGCACCTAGATGAGTGTTTTCAAAATCATAGTGTGGAATGTCCAAATTAGGTTAGAGAAGTTTTATTTGGACCCTAGGCAATATCATACCCACACTTGGTAAATAGTGTTGGACATTTGAGACCAAGAAGAACCATGAGATGGAAATGTGAGGGAAATGAAGTTTTGTGATCATGCCACCTAAGCAGAACCCTATTCCATCCAATCGTACAATTTGTGCCAAAGCAGAAAGGGTTTCAACCCTAGAGAAACCCTAAACACTTGAAGTTCAATTGAAACCCCAAACTCTTAGAGAAAACTGAACCCTCAAATGATTTTCCCAAACCCCAAAGTCTGCCTCCAAACCCTAAATGAACTCGATTTTAGTTTAGTGTTTAATCACTTAATTAAATCACTTCCACATGCTATTAACCACTCAAATTCATGTTATTATACCCTTATTTATTCTTTTAAACCTTCATAATTTTATTCGTCTAAGAAAAATTGAAGTTAGGCTTGATAGCATCCACACCCCAACAAAACCCCATTGAAACCCTAAATGGAAGCCCATTCGATTAAGGCCCATTAAGGCCAAAGAAATTGAGCCGCCAAAGTAGGGTTTTGGAGGAAGTTTCCACCCTACCATGGAAGTCCTTTCACTTCCCAAAGCAGCCCCAAACAGTAATTGATGGGAAGGCCAAGAGCCACCTCACCCCTCCCTTTCACATGGCAGATGCTGGCATAAAACCATGGGTAGGTTTTGCCCCTAGTTTTGGCTAACACCCCATCACACAATGTGTCTTTCACACACCTCCCATCACCCATCTAGATGTTTAAGAGTCTTCCATGTCCATTCCCCTTGCATTTGGTCACTTTCCAACCATTTTCTTGGAGAGAAAACGAGAAGACCTCTCAGACATTTTTCTAGCTTACATTGCTCGACCTTTTTTAAGTTGTTGCAAGTGTTTTCGCAAAAACTACTCTTCAAAAAAGCCGTTGATATGTTTTGTGGTAATTTTAGTGGTCATTTGATGGGTAAAAAGTTGGATTAAGCATGTAGAGGTCATTCTAAGAGATAGTTTGGACAATGTGTGATGTTTTGATGATTTTGACCAAGTTATTGGCAAGATCTTGGTCTGATTGTTTTATGGAGTACCTCTAACATGCTAATATATAAGTTTGACGAAGATTCGTTGCATGTTATAAGGTTTTGATGAGATTTTTTCTTAGGTCTAAAAAGTTGAAAAATAGAAGGTTGAAAACAGATTCTGTTTTGACTAAGCTTAAATCTTTTGTTTAGAAAGCATGCTCCAATGGATTTAATATTCACATATGAATTTTATACATCAAAGGTTCGGATGGGTCTTATATTTGAAGTTTTCAGGTAGATCTACGTTTTGATGCATATTTTGTCGTGTGATCTTAGATTTGATGCTTAGATCTATTCTCGGACTTAATTATTAACCATATGATGTTGTTCATTTGTGACTTGTGATTTGTTTGATGGTATGTTTCGGATCTAGTGGTTTGATCGAAACCAAACCATATAGATTGCAGTTTTGGTGAAAGTGTGATGGCTAAATGTTTTGAGTTGGATTTTGTGACTTTTGTAGTTTTGGCTTGATGGTTCAAATTATGATAGTTCTTAGGAATGTGTTATGAAGGTATGAAGAGTATGTTATTGAACTTTTGGAGTTCTTGGAGTTGTTGTGAAAAGAGATAAAATCTTGAACATCAAGGGTTGTGCTTAAGGTTAAAAAACTTGAAGTTTTGTGTCGAAGAAATTGTGATTTTTATGATGTGATTTTTTTGTTGTTGTTTTAGTATGTTATTTGAGCATAGGATATGATTTGTATGTTGCAATATTTTAGTTTAAGCATGAGAAATGAGATTTGATGGAATTGCAACCAAAATGAAGGGTTTTGGCCTATGCATGTTTGGCCTAGTTGTGATGTGTTTTAAATTTAAGTAATTAGATATTAGGATTTAGGACAAAATTTATATGAGGAATGTAAATTATGGTGAGTTTTAAAATTAGGATGTGAAATCGTTAAGTTAGGGGTAAAATGATCATTTTTCCACATGTAGAGGGGTAAAATGGTTATTTTATTCTAAGTTGGTATTTTTATATTTCTAAACTTTTAGTGAGGAGTTTCTAACGTTTAGAAATCTCTCCTTACAGCTTTCCATATTTTGCGCGTTTAATTCGTCATGCAACGATCAATGTAAGTTAGCTTCTAATTTACTGTTAGATTATTGTGTATGTGTGTTGGTAAGAGAACATATGTTCATTTTCTTATTTTCTTACCTATGCAATATCACTACATGTTTATTTGTTATACATTTTATTCTGTCATGAAATGTTTATCTGTTATGCATTTTATTATATAACAAAATGCTTATCTATTACACATTTTATTTTGTCATGAAATGTTTATCTGTTACATGTTATACCATGTCATGAAATGTTTGTCTGTTTCATGTTATAACATGTCATTCATCATACATACATGTCACGTTACGTTACGTAAGGTCAATTGTCCTTTCGTTTCATGTCACATAATGTCTCGAGTACCGAGTGTGTCTCGAAAATACTTTTTCCATGTCAAGTCAAGTCTGTTTATATATATCATGACCCTAAGTGTTAGGATCAGGTAATATCCTATTGGAACTCTTTTGTTCACGCTGGAATGTCTAAATGAGTGTGAAATTTTCTGGGTTGACAAGGTAAAGATCAACAGGCTTCAAATGGAGCCTAATTAACTGGTCACATTAGTGAAGTTAGAAAATAACACCAATGGTGCCTTCCACACTTTCTATTTCATGTTATAAGTACTCGTGTTAGTGCAGATACCTATCACGGGATACACACTTTATGTTTTTCATAGTAGGTGCAGATACTTGTAAACTGATACGTATGTTAATGTACTCACAACTAGTGCAGATACCCGTGTTGTGATATGGTTATCGGCAGGAACACACGGCTCAAGGGGAACCGTGTAGCACCCATATGATCACTTTTGTTAATCATGCTTTATTATTGAACAAGATTCCAAGTTCATGTACTTCACGTTCATGGTATTTAACATTCATTTCAAGTTCAATTCATGTTTAGTTTTAGTTCAATTCATGTTCAGTCTCAGTTCAGTTCACGTTTAGTTCAAGTTCAATTCATGTTCAGTTTCACGTTCAGTTTTATGTCATGTTTGTATCACGTCAGTTCAAGTTATGTCAGCACATGTCATGTTATTTGTCAAGTCACATTATGCTTATTTATGATTACATTTTGCATTCATGCTTCTAGTGTCATACATGCATTTTTAAACTGTTAGTTTAAGTTGTTTGTTAACTTGTTACGATTTATAATCAAATCTCACCGTGGTAGTCTCAACTACCATTCCTCCTAAAATGGTAGACCATGTGACATGGATCAATGGAACCAAACTAAACCAGGCTAAGATTGGCATGGCCAGAACCGAGTAGTGCTGATATTACTTTAGGCGAAAAGACCTTTATTTTAGGCAAGCCGTAATAGAGCACCCACTGCACCCTTAAACCACCCAGCAAGGCGTTACCTCACGTTGGAACCACCAGAGTCAGCCTCTCACCACTATGCTCAGCTACTATCATGTACGTCCTAAGTGACCCCGCCATATGTCCTCCCGTAGGTCCCCCATTGCAAACTTTCTCCCTCCACTTCGTTGTTCTCAGCTGAGACCAAGGTGCCATTGTCTCTCGCAGGATTCCACCACACAGAAGAAACCACCAAGATTGGCAATTCAATCCAACCACCCAGATTCGCCGTCGCACCTCCCTCCTCCCTCGGTGAGTGTCACACAGTCTCTCCCTCTCTCACGCACCTCCCTTTGTGTTCCAGAGAGTTCCTACTCCTTTAAATTGGAGATAAGCCTTAGGCCGCAAGCTCCTTAGGTCAAGTTAACAGTGCCTTCTTAATACTTTTAAGTGTGCTTGCTCTCACATGGGCTTATTCTTATTTAAAACAAAAGAATTGTTTTTAGTATTTAATGTTGGTCTAGGCTTGATGTAAATTGGGCTTGTGTTTGAGTTGAGTTTTCATGAGAAGTATCGATGTATGAAAGGTTAGACTATGTTAGGAAAATTGACAGAACATCGGGAAATTAAGTTGGACACATGAACACTAGATTTATGACATTAATGTCAATATTATGGAGTTACTATGATTTTAGAAATTAATCGTGAAATTATTTGGAGAAATTATATGAAAATCAAAGTATTTGGGGAGTGATGATTTCTTTTTTTTTTGGTTATGATTATAGGCTAAATGAAGTCTGGGTTATTTAAGTATTTAGGGTTTTACTGAGAAAGCACGTGCTTAATTAGATAATTACATACTATTGGAAATTTATGTAAGTTATGTGTCTATTTTGTAGGTAACGATTGATATTCGTTCGGTAGTGTTATGAAAAAATTTAGAACAATTATAAAGTCTAGGATTAGGAGGCGCACCAGAGGTTGACCGACTGGAGACGGTCGATTAGACGGCGACGGCATGACACAGAGCTCATAGCCTCAATGCTCCGATTTATCGTTAGTATTATGGCATCCTTGACTGAGTTGCGTGAACTACTCAAAGGATTAGCCTAAGAGTTGCTTTAGTTTCTGCTTGTACTTGAGGAGCTCGATATTTAGTACTCTTATGATTACAGACCTTTTGGACTCGTGTTGTAATCATGGTATGGATTATGTTTTAAGTATTTGAGATATCTTTAATTTGGTGTATAGTATTGCTAAAAAAAAAATTATTTGCTACAAATATTATATATTGTTATATGCATGCTCAGTTCATTGCATATTAATTTTTCATGAACAAGGGCAGGTAACCTTGGGTTGCATGTCCTGACGCTTCACATGTTCGTCCAATCCCAAGCGGAATCCTAGGGCGTCACATGCATGTATGGACAGATTTACCATATATAATGGATAGTCTATCTTAAGTATGAGTATACAATGTTTAAGTCTCAAAGTTGGCTTAAAGTTGTATATTATACTTGGTTTGGATTATGATGAAGTGTTGGTTAATTATGCATGAATGGAGGAAGGGGGTGATGGAGTTGATGGGATTGTGCCTGATCCTTTAAAGTTTCGTGCTTCACTTTAAGGTATAAGAACATGAAGTTGAATATCATTTATTGGAAGTGTGACTTGAATGGGCTTAAGTGAAGGAAGTCTAACTCAACGGTAGTTTCATGTAAATTCTGAGTTTAAGTTGCTTACGCAGTTGAAAAGAAAATGAAGTTAAGTTATGAATGCATGTAAGTTGCCATCTAACACACATATGAATGGCTTGCATGAAATGAAAATGGCCTGGAGTCCAGGTAAATATTATGTTCATACTCTTTTAGAGTTTTCTAATGATATGAAAATGGAAAGCTTTTATGAAAAATGTTCTTTTTATGCAATGAAGGAAAATGAAATGATGATGTTTATGACCGAGGCTATGAAAGGTGTTTAAATTAGGGGTGCTACCCGCATGGTGCGGGGCGGGGGCACCCCCTCCCCGCCCCCCGCCCCGCACCATGCGGGTGATGGGGGTTTTTCCCCCGCCCCGGTGCCGGGGGTCGGGGGAAAAACCCCCATCCGCCCCGCCCCCTGCTATTATATTAAAAAAAAAAATTTTTGGTCTAAAAATATTTTTTTAGACCAAAATTATAATATAATTTAAATAATAAATTAAAATTTATAAATATGAAAAAATTTAAACTCATTAGAGTTAGATTTTGGATTGATTTGGCCTCCTAGGCCAATCTTTATATAGGAGGCCAAGGCAATACAATAGTCATCCAAAACAATCCAATGACTTGAATATAATTTTATGTCTTTTATAAATTGTGTATATCTATATACAATATATTTATTTAATATATATAAATAATTTTTTTTTTAATGTGGGGCTGGGGCGGAGGCAGGGCGGGGCCCCGCTGGGGTCATCCCGCCCCCCGCCCCCGCTATGCCCTCTTTATGCGGGGCGGGGCGGAAGCCGGGCGGGGCAGCGGGGGCGGGGGCAGGGCCCCGCTGGCCACCCCTAGTTTAAATGACACTATGAAATGATGTTTAAATGATGCTATGAAACGATATTTAAAGGATGCTATGAAATGATATTTATTGATGATATTTATGCTTATGCTATGAAGTGATGTTTATGTAATGTAATGGAATGATGAATGAAAGCAAATGACTGAAGTAAATGACTGAAAGGAAATGAAATGAATGAATGATTTAATATATAAAGCTACGTAACGGCCATGACTAAATGAATGATGGTACTAATGGGCATGGTAGATTGCAATGCCGGGTAAATAGTATTAGTAGTGCACCCAGTACTGCCCCCTGACTGAAAATGGTTCACAACTTGTGACCACGAGCGGAATCCGGGTCCAGAAGACCGCTAATCCTAACACACGGGGCGTAACAGTGTGTACCGACTAGAGAAAAAGTTATAAGAGTAATTGAATATATAAATGATTTAGTTTCTTTATGAATGAGTGTACAAGGTGTGGGAAATTTTTTAGCAAGAAGGAAAAGCTTTTTAAAGAAAAATTCCACCTTGTAATGTTTTAAAAGGAAATAAATGCTTTATGTAAATTATGTAGAGGAATGATAAATGCATTAATGAAAACCTATATTAAAATATTTTTACTGTATGAAGTAATGCTTACTGAGTATTTGACTTATTTTATTTTAATGTATGTCCCTCCCCCTCCCAAGAAAAAAAGAGAATGAAGTGTTAGGACAGATATGACCCAAGGGAAGGGTGACAAAAGCCTAAGCATGTTTATGTAATGTATGAAAGAATATTTTGTAAAAGGACTATATATTTTAATTAAATGAATTTCGCTGCAAACTCTCTTTTAAATTTATAGAATAGGTTCTTTTTAACTATGAAATCTTTTATATTCTCGGAAGAAAAAGAAAAAGTTTTAAAAATTTTAATAATTCTCGTTTCATTTTTTAAAATTATTTATTGAAGTTCCACGACAAGTACAAGTGTTACAACATTATTGCATATTAGTACTTCTAACCGTATAATGTATTCATTATACCATTCTAATTGTAATTTCTCTCTAGAAAAGGGCCAGATCAAGCATCTTATGCATTGACAATAACGAAAGGGTGTAATCCCCTCACTTCATGAATAGTAATACAAAATTGATAGTCAAGCAATTAGAGTCATGTGCAGGTGGGACCATAAAATAAATAGTTTTAAAGAAATAAACAATAATAAATGTAGATATAAACAATAAAAGTGAATGTTTTCAACTTTTAATTAGTTGAGTTTTTTAAGTGAATTTAGGATTGTTCATCTAGGTTCCAGCCCAGAAATTCAGGTATATTCGAACCAAAACTAGGGTTTTAAAATAGGGCAGGAACCCTGATTAAAACCGGTTTTTAAAAACCCGGATCCTGGCTTCCGAGTTGCACCCTTTTTTTTTTAAATCAAAGCATACATGTTATGAATATCTTTTCATTAGAAAAATGTTAATACAATATTCAAACTCTATTTATTTAATTTTTTAAAACAAAGCCTACATGTTCCTTGACCACCAATAAAAAGTCATGTGGAGAAGAGAGTAAAAAAAAAAACCATAAAATAGATGATTCATTGGACATAATATGCATTTTTCTTTTGAGTTTCTGTACATTTAGTTGCTAGAATGGAACACAAAAAATAGGAAACATCAAAACATTCAACTGGAAAAAAAAAAAAAAAAAAAAACCCAAACCGAGTGTACTAGAACCTGGGTTCCGAATCGGGAAAAAAAACCCAGCCTAGATGAACGAGTTTAAGTGAATTAACTAATCACATGTATATTTATAAAGGGCTGAAGAATGACTAGCTAGGCTTACAAATATAATTATAGAAATCAATTTATAATAAATCTATATGTATAATTTTATATATATTATAGATCAAAAAATGATTTTTTAAAATAAATATCCCGTATCATATGAAACTATATTAATTTCTATATTTTTATTATTATTTTACTTGGTTGATTGAGGAGAATTTTCTGCCAACTAGCTATAATTGTTTTTTTTCTCTCAAGAAAAGCATAACATAGATTAATATAAGTGGTTATAAAGATACAAGATTCAATGGGGTGGGAGTCCCCAACAATCATTCCAAAGCAAGCAAAAGCAACACCAGAACATAAAAATAAATAAAAAAAAGTAGGTTCTCAAGTCAATCTCTTGACTCTAACCCATTTTTCACAAAGGGGAAGCCGCCTTAAAGCAATTATAATATAGTCTGATAAACAAACTATAACACTACGACTAAAAGCAGCAATTGAGAGGAGTATGTTGCATTTTGTTGGTCTGGTCCGGCTGAAGGAGACTTTCACGACTATTTTATCTTGATCATTGGTTAGGGAAAGCAGAAATATAGGGGAATAGCAACCTGAAGATGAACCGATACACCGGCAGAGGACCGTCACTAGCGGTGGTGGCACGTGCGGGTCATGCGCCACACTAGGGAAGCGGTGAACACTCAGATGTAAGAGATCTGAAACCTCTGACCCCAATGGTGCCGCGCGTGGTGGTAGAAGACTCTTCCTGGAGCGGCGGCGCGTGGGTCTCACAGCACCACTCGTTTGGACAATTTGCTCCTTCCGTCCGACAGATCGGCAGCTGGGGAGTTCGATGGTGGGGTGCGTGGCAGTCATAAAAGGTCGGAAAGTAGCAGATCAGAGCATCTTAGTGCTATCGCCGGAAACCAAGAAAAAAAACCAGAAAAAAACTGATAAACATGGCAGACAATGGCTAGACAAGCGGAGGGAGGGAGGGAAGCCCTCCCCTTGGCCGGAAAGGCTGAGATCGCTGGCTGCTTGGGTAGAAAGAAAATGGTCTGGAGAGAGAAAATGAAACGGCTTTTACTAGCTATAATTGTTTAAGTGGCTAAAATTTTAAGCAAACGTACAAACACAATCAACTAAAATTGAATTAATTAACATGATCAGCTTCTACATTAATTGCACAGCAGCTTCTACACTTTTATTAATTGTCACATTGCAATTAGCATCGGCGTTCATGCTGATGATCTTAGTCGTAGCGGTCTGTTCACAACGCACAAGCCGAATGAATGCTTTGCATGCATGATCTCTCTTATTGACTCGCGCGATTCAATAGAGATAATACTTGTATTCAGAACGATATGATATTACAGCACTACAAATTGCATTATCTATCTATACGTCGTACAAGAGGAGTATTATTACACGTATTAGAAGTGCCAATAACTGGCTAATTATTATTGTAGGATATATATATTGGGCCGGCTCAATGGTAAGGCCATTTAGGCTATTGCCTAGGGCCCCACTTTATGTAAGGCCCCTAAATATAAAAATGAAGTATTTTTCTTTTAATTTTTTTTTTGAAAAAATCCATTTAATTAAATAAAATTTTAAATAACTTTTTATAGTTTTCAATGTGTGCAAGGTCCCATTATACTAAATTTAATATTTAATACAATGAATTTTTTTTATTATTTAATACAATGAATTTTTTTTTTAAGTAATACAATGAATTATTTATATTTTAAATAATTTTTTTAAGATCTTGCTAAATTATTGAGGCACAAAATCTACATTGAGGCTTCATTTTAAGTTGCTGTAAATATAAATTCACAAAAACTGTATTTAAAAATTTTAAATAAAATCTCATTTTATTGAAAATTTTGAAAATATTTCATAAAATAATTTATATTTTATTGTATTATAATTACGAATGATTCATTTAAATTTCATCTTAGGCCTCAATTTGTATTGAGCTGTCTTATTTTTCTGCGTACGAGATAGCATACGTATGACGTCAGAGTTACTATTAAACATATCATGCTATAGCGTTCTCTTATCACTTGCCAATTAAACTTATTTTCATTAAAAGTACCGTCTTCTGCAGTACTAGCGCTTCATTCCTCCTTCCACAACTGGTGTTGAGTTTCAGATGAAGACATGAATCAAGCTTGAAAATGGAACTTGAGATGGAGCAGAGAGACTTGGAAACTGAGAGAAATGCCTTTTATGCAAACCGACTGAATGAATAATTACAAATGAGGGCTCTGTATTTATATACAAGTACCATAAGGAAAAGAACTAATTAACTGACTAACTAACTCTCTTCTTCTTTCATTTTAACATGTGCTGCTTTAGACTTCAATTCCATTTGTTCAATCTTGAATGCTATGCTCCAACACCCCCCCTCAAGATGAACATGTATATTAATGATGTTCATCTTGCATAAAATATGGTGAAATGGGAAATAACCAAGGGGTTTTGTTAGTATATCTGCTAGCTGCAATCTTGAAGGAATGTGAAATAACTTGATGACTTTTTGCTGCAGTTTTTCTCTGATGAGATGACAGTCTATTTCTATGTGTTTTATCCTCTCATGCTGAACATGGTTTGTTGCTATTAATAAGGCTGCTTTGCTGTCTGTATAAAGCATAGTTGGATGCTGATGATTAATGCCTAAGTCTTGCAAGGCATAAAGAATCCATTGGATTTCACATGCTGTTGATGCAATGGCCCTGTACTCTGCTTCTGCAGATGACTTACTTATTGTGGTCTGCTTCTTACTTTGCCATGAAACCAGTGAGTTGCCTAGGAAAATAGCAAACCCTGTTACACTTTTTCGAGTGTCAATGCACCCTGCCCAGAGACTATCTGAAAAAGCCTTTAATTGCAATTCTGATGATGAGGGAAAAAATAATCCATGTCCTGATGTTGCCTTCAGATATCTAAGAACTCGAGTGGCTGCTTGATAATGACTGACTGCTGGCTTTGCAAGGAATTGACTTAAAACCTGAATTGAATAGGCAAGGTTAAGTCTAGTGATGGTTAAATATAGCAATCTTCCAATCATTCTTCTGTAAGCTGATGGATCATCATACAAGGCAGAATCTGTTCCAGTGAGCTTAAGGGTGGACTCCATTGGAAATGTAGCAGGCTTGGCTGCAAGTACCCCTGCATCTTAAAGTATATCAAGAGCATATTTCCTTTGACATATTGAGATTCCATTCTTGGACCTTCCCACTTCCAATCCGAGGAAATATTTGAGTTCTCCCAAGTCTTTAATTGTGAACTTGTCATGTAAAAAATCCTTAAGTAATTGAATTTCTATCAAACTGTCACTACCAATAGAACATCATCTACATAAACCAGTATAGTTATGAAAGATGATTCAGACCTCTTGATGAACAAGGAAGAATCTGAATTGCCTTGGACAAAACCATATTGAAGCAAGACCTTTGACAGTTTTTCAAACCATTGTCTTCTTGCTTGTTTTAAGCCATAAAGACTTTTAAGAAGTTTGCAAACTTTGTTTTCTCCCTTTGCAGCCATACCAGGAGGTAAGTCCATATAAACTTCCTCATGTAAGTCACCATGTAAAAATGCATTATTTACATCTAGTTCGTGAAGATGCCAATTTCTAATGGCAGCTATGGCTAGGATCAACCGTATGGAAGTAACCTTTGCTACTGGAGAAAAAGTGTCGAAAAAATTCAAGCCCTCTTGTTGAGTGTAGCCTTTAGCTACCAACCTCTCCTTTTGTCTCTCTATAGTTCCATCCGCTCTATATTTAATTCGAAATACCCACTTGCAGCCTATGGTCTATTTGTCTTTAGGGAGAGTAACAAGTTCCCAAGTCTTATTTAACTCTAAGGCATTTATTTCATTTTGCATAGCAACTTGCCATTCAGGTATTTGGACAGCTTGTTTAAAGGTTTTGGGTTCTTGAGAGGTTGAAATTGATGCTAAAAAGGCTATATGAGATGAAGACAGTCTACTTGCAGATATAAAGTCAGAGATGAGATAGAGAATACCTTTGTTATGAGGACAATCAACATGAGGAGAAGAAGAGATTGCATTTGTAATATTTTGGACATAACCACAAAAATAATCCTGCAAGTATATAGGTGTTTGTTTAATTCTTGATGACCTTCTGAGCTGCTGAGAATGATTAACATTTTGAGGATGTTGATCATCAGATGATTCAGTATTTAAAACTAATTCAATGGAAGAAGAGTTTGGTTCTGGCATAGCATTTCGAGCATTTGTTTCAACCAGTGTTTCAGTGTTTGTCATTTGTTTAATCTGTGGATTTGGTTCACTGGAAGATGGATTTGAAAGATTTTTAGAAGAATGAAAAGAAAATTCTGAAGCTAAAGTATATGGTGGAAATAAAAGGGAATTAGCTTCAGAATTAGATGGGAGAGCTTTAAAAGGAAAATTGTTTTCATAGAATATTACATTTCTTGAAATGAGTATTATGTTTGTGTTTAGATCTAGCAATATATATCCTTTGATATCAGGAGGATAACCTAAGAACAAGCACTTTAAAGCTCTTGAATCAAATTTATGTCTGTGATTTAAAAGTGTTGATGCAAAGCAAAGATATCTGAATACTTTTAGACGAGAAAGATTAAGAGCTTTATGGAATAGCATTTCGAAAAGGTGTTTTATTTTTAAGGAGAGGAGTAGGTATTCTGTTTATGATGTGTGCTGCTGTCAACACACAATCACTCCAAAAAGTTAAAGGGATGTTTGCTTGAAACATTAGGGCTCTAGTAGTGTTTAATAGGTGTTGATGTTTGCTCTCCACAACACCATTTTGCTGTGGAGTTTCCATACAACTCCTTTGGTGTATTATGTCATTATCATGATAGAATTGATTAAGAAGAAATTTAGACCCATTTTCTTACCTTATAATTTCGACAGAAACACTAAATTGTGTTTCCACCATTTTACAGAACATTTTTAAGATGGAGGAAACTTCTAACTTTGCTTTGAGCATATATACCCAAACACAAAGTGTGAAATCATCAACTATTGTAAGGAAAAATCTGAAACCAGAATAAGACAACACCAAAAGGGCCCCATATATCACAATGTATCAAATCAAACATATTATTTGAATTTGTCTGGGAAACAGGGAAAGAAAGCTTTCTTTGCTTTGCAATGTGACATGTATCACAAACATTATTTGAATCAAGAGATATGGAAGGTTCTAATTGTCTAAGAAAAGGTAATCTTGAATCAGAAATATGACCCAGTCTGTTATGCCAAATATCTAAATGACTTTGTGTAATAGCTGAAGCAAAAGGTAAAGAATTAAACTGATTTTTGTTGCAGATAGTAGCTTGTTTGAAGTGGTAAAGTCCATGTTTTTCATTAGCAATCCCAATCATCCTCTTTGCTGATTGATCCTGTAAAAGGTAGTAAGAGTCATGGTTCTCCAATCTTATTACCTCTCAAGTGCAAGAGGTGTTGTGTTGATGTGTAGTGAAAGTCCCAAGGTCGATTTCACAAGGATTAAGACAACTTATACTTCAGAACTAAAAATAAAATAAATGGAGGTTGTATCTATCTAAGAACACCCTCTTGGCCACTGTGTTGACCAAGGGGCAATTCTTTAATAGAGTTGCTCTCTTCCCAGATGCTCTAAAATTCAATAGGTGTGAAGTAAGATTGGCCTACTCCTCTATCAAATCAAATCACTAAAGAAAATGAAATAAACTTGTGTCGAATAGACTAAAGCATATTAAATGAACAAACAAGAAATTTGATTAACTGGAAAAAATAAACCTAAGTCTCGGGCAACCTTCTCACAGTGAATAATCTAAAGAATTTCATTATCCCCAAAACTTCTTCAAATGTAATTCCAGTCAAGGGTAAAACATTTGGATAATGGATATAATGTACGCACAGCAAGGAAAATAATAAAATATATTCTTAATAAATCTCTATCATCCCAGTTTCGGTTAACACATTCAGAGAAATGGGGATTTCACCTTTCAAGCATCTAACGTGCTCTCAATCAACGAAATATCAAAAAAAGGGTGAAAAAAACCCCAAACCATGACTTGATTTGGGAATGATAAACAAACTTAAGGAAAAAAAAAATCACCACAATCTGGGAATTGAAACCCTGAAAAAATATAAACACTGCTCGACGGTTTCCCTTGACTTAGGGTTTAGAATTTACTCCCCCTTCATCTCAGGATTGCCAAGTTCAACCAAAATAAAAATGAACAACATTCCTAAAGAAAACTCAAGAAAGAAAATAAAACCCTAAACTTTTTCCTCTTTTTCTCCCGTACCAAAAACCACCACCTTCTGATTCCCCTTCCTTTGCCTTTTATCCTCACTCTTCCCATCCTTTGCCGCACCCTCAATTGAATCCTCTCCAATTCCATCTGGTTCCTTCTAGAGTGTAGAACCTGTTAGCACAACACAGAGAGTTAGGACTCGAGTAATAGAGTAGCTGAAAATATCCTAAGTGTAGTGCGAAGGTGTAATGGGTATCTTGAGTGCAAAATGACCATATTACCCCTTTATCCTTTCTTATTAACTTCGAACTGCCCCTTTAGTAAAAAGTGATGTGTAAGTGAGTATTTGTAGTGATTTTCAGGTCAAAAGTCTTAACTTAAATACTCACATATAATAGCTTAAGCACTTCATTTTTCACTACCTCTTTCATCGTGGGATTAAGTCTCCTTTGCATTTCCCTAGTGGTCTGGCATCCTCTTCCAAATAAGTCTTATGGGTACAAACCAAAGGGTTGATACCCTTAATGTCTGCCAAAGTCCATCCTATGGCCTTTTTGTGTTTGGTTAGGACCTCTAATAATTTTCCCTCTTGACTTTCAGTTAAGTGAGAAGAGATTACCACTGGAAAAGTATGGTAAGGTCCCAAAAATGCATATTTCAGCTAGGCTGGTAAAGGCTTGAGATCCAAGGACGAGGTTTGCTCTTCTGAAGGTTTCAGTGTTGTTGCCACTTTGGGCAGCTGTTCAAACTTGAGCTTCCACTGTAATTCAACTGGGTTTCTTGCAATTGATGTAGAGAACTGTTCATTAGTTATGTCATTTGAATCATTAATATCTTCTAACTCAATTAATGAATCAATGGGTTGATAAGACAATGGGCAAATCTCTGAAATAATGTTGTCCAACAAGTTCACTTCCTGTGCTTCTTCCACTTCTTGGGGTTGCCTGCATATATTAAAGATATTTAGTTCCAAGGTCATGTTCCCAAAACTTAGTTTAAGCACACCACTTCTATTTATTAGAGCATTAGAAGTGGCCAAAAATGGCCTTCCCAAAATTACAGGTGCTTGAAACAGAGAGTTTGTTGATATTTCATGTCAAGAACAATAAAGTCTACTGGGTAATAAAACTTATCAACCTGCACTAAAACATCCTCCACTACCCCTCTAGGTATTTTAATTGACCTGTCAGCTAGTTGTAAGGTAATGGAGGTAGATTTCAACTCCCCTAGGCCAAGTTTTTCATAAACACAGTAGGGTAACAGATTTACACTAGACCCCAAATCAAGTAATGCATGCCCAATTTTTGAATTTCCAATCATGCAAGCAATAGTGGGTGAACCTGGGTCCTTATACTTAGGAGGGGTGTTGCTTTGTATGACTGCATTGACTTGTTCAGTGAGGAAGGCTTTCTTTTTCACATTCAGTTTTCTCTTAATGGTGCACAAGTCTTTAAAAGATTTTGCATAAGTGGGAATTTGTTGAATAGCATCTAACAATGGTATATTTATTCTCACTTGCTTAAAAACTTCAAAAATTTCAGCATGATTCTTATCTTTGTGCACAGGGGTTAACCTTGTAGGAAAAGGCACAGGTGGTCGCCAGTTGTTCACCTCAAGTTCAACATGCATAGGGTTAGAGTCCTTACCAATGATGGCTAGGTCAAGAGTGGGATTTACCAGAATTCTTCCACTTCTCAACACTTGATGAACCTGCCCCCGAGGGTTAGGTTGTGGTTGAACAGGGAACTTTCCCGTCTCCTGGGTGCTCAAGGTTGTGGACAATGTCCTCAAGGTTCCTCCTCTGCCCATAAGTTGCTGCAGCAGGATATTGAGATGATCCTGATGCTGCTGCATGTGGGTTTAGTGCATATTGAGATGGGCCAGGTGCATGATTGGGGGGTTGAGCTAATTGCTCATTCCTCTAGCTCAGATTTGGGTGGTTTCTCCAAGAGGGATTGTACGTGTTGGAAAAAGGACCTGGAAAAGATTTAGAAATAAAATTAACAGGGTTAGATTGATCTAGAAGAACTTCCTTAATGGAATTGTAGGGCAGTCACTAGTGACATGCCCTATTTCTTCACATATATTGCATTTTCTGGGATTTTCTGAATAACTTGAACTTCCATTTACTTTGTATCTATGGTTTCCAACTTCTTAGAAAGTATAGACACTCTAGAATGCAAATCATCCACCTCTCTCAAGTTATATTTCCCCCCTCCAATTATTTTTAAAGGTTCAGTTCTATCATACACATCTGAAACATCCCATGACTGGGCATTTTCAGACAGGTAATCAAAATACTCGAAGGCCTCCTCTTGTTGTTTATTAAAGAACTCTCCATTGTATATTGTCTATACGAATTGTCTCATCTTAGGTTGTAAACCCTCATAGAAAAAACTTATTATCCTCCAGTTTTCATACCCATGATGAAGACAAGCGTTGAGTAAGTCCTTGAACCTCTCACAACGCTGATAAAAGGTTTCAGTGTCTTTTTGGGAAAAATTCATGATCTGCCTCTTCAGTGCATTGGTTCTGTGCATAGGAAATAATTTTTTAAAAAACTCAGTCTGCATCTCTTGCCATGTTCCTATGGATCTAGGCCTCAAAGAATTTAGCCAGGTCTTGGCTTTGTCTTTTAATGAAAAGGGAAATAGCTTGAATCTGATTACTTCTTCAATACAAGTTCGATCCATAAAAGCTGAACAAACTTCCTCAAATTCTTTGATGTGCAAATATGGGTTCTCAGACTCCATACCATGGAAATGAGGTATAAGGGGTATCATGCCAAGTTTAAAACTAAAATTATTCGCATTAAGAGGTTGTATAATGCATGAGGATGAGCTAGTCCTAGCAGGTTGCAAATAATCTTTGAGAGTCCTGTTATGATTTCCCACTCTCCTCTCATCTTGTTCTTCTTCAGTCACGATACTAAGGCTCTCAGAGGATGACTCGAATGAAAGTGAATCACATTCAGAGTGTGTCACAGGTTCTGTTCTAACTAATCTAGAGGAATAGTCTCTACTCCAAGCAGCCATACACAACCCAACCAAAACCCTTCAACAACTCCAAGATTGGTGAGGATTGTGGCAGCAATATACTGCTCACAATCGAAGTTTGTTATGCAACTATCACTCAAAATTAACACAAAACATAGAACAAGCAAATGATAAAGAAAATGTAGGGTTAGATATCACCAAAGTGTGAAGAGGTTCACACTTAGTCTCCCCTTATTTCTGCCTTGTTGTGTCAGTCCTGTAAATTGTCATTAATCCCCGGCAATGGCACCAAAAACTTCTTCAAATGTTATTCCAGTCAAGGGTAAAACATTTGGATAATGGATATAATGTACGCACATCAAGGGAAATAATAAAAGATATTCTCAATAAATCTCTATCATCCCAGTTTCGGTTAACACATTCAAAGAAATGGGATTTCACCAACGTGCTCTCAATCAACGAAAGATTAAAAAAAAAGGGTGAAAAGAACCCCAAACCTTGACTTGATTTGGGAATGATAAAAAAATTTAAGGAAAAACAAATCACCACAATCTGGGAATCGAAACCCTTAAAAAATATAAACACTGCTCGACGGTTTCCCTTGACTTAGGGTTCAGAATTTACTCCCCCTTCATCTCAGGATTCCCAAGTTCAACCAAAATAAAAATGAACAACATTCCTAAAGAAAACTCAAGAAAGAAAATAAAACCCTAAAATTTTTCCTCTTTTTCTCCCATACCAAAAACCACCACATTCTGATTTCCCTTCCTTTGCCTTTTATCCTCACTCTTCCCATCCTTTGTCGCGCCCTTTACTGAATCCTTTCCAATTCCATCCGGTTCCTTCTAGAGTGTAAAACCTGTTAGCACAACGCAAAGAGTTAGGATTCGAGTAATAGAGCAGCTGAAAATATCCTATGCAAAGGTGTAATGGGTATCTTGAGTGTAAAATGACCATATTACCCCTTTATCCTTTCTTATTAACTTCGGACTGCCCCTTTAGTAAAAAATGATGTGTAAGTGAGTATTTATAGTGATTTTCAGGTCAATAGTCTTAACTTAAATACTCACTTACTACAATTTTTCCACCTAATCAAGTCAAAGAAGGAAAGAGAGATATTAGCATCTTTGGTTAGTTTTGAAACGGAAAGCAAATTGAAAGAAAAGCTAGGAACACATAACACATTATTTAAAGATAGTGTGTCAAAAAGACAAATGGTACCAATGTAGTTGGCAGGAACTGAATGACCATTAGGTAGGTTAATGAGAGTATTAATTGGTTTAGGTGTAAAGGAATACAGAATAGGTGAACAAATCATATGATCTGTTGCACCAATATCTAATATCTATGAAATTTCATGCCCTAAGACTGAAGAAACAGAAAAACAGGAAAAGTTTAGAAGGTTACAAAGAAGTGAGAAGTGGCAAGATTCACAGCTGGTGTGGGATTTGTTTGAGTGGGTATAGTATTTGAATTAACAAGTGCTATAAGTTTGTTAAAATCCTCATGAGTTAAAGAAAACGTTTGGTTCTCGTTACTGTTGGAAGTGTAGACCTCTTCATTAGAAATGGCTGCATTTGCAGTAGGTGGATGGCGCTTTCCTTTAGGTCCAGTCCAACCAAGGGGATAGCCATGCAATTGAAAACATTTCTCCACAATGTGTCCATTGTATCCATAGTGAGTACAGTACAGAGAGGATTTCTTATGCTTGTCTTTCGAGAATTTAGGCTGCTGATTAGTTTGCTTGACCAATAAAGCATGAATTTCATGTTCAACAGAGTTATGCAATAGTCGTTGACTTTCTTCTTGAATCAGTAAGGAAAATACTTTTGCCATGCTTGGCAATGGCGAACACAAAAGTAATTGATTCCTAATTGAAGCATAAGAGTCGTTTAAACCAACCAAGAATTTTAAGACATAGTCAGACTGTTGTCTCATTAACAAAAAATCAAACAGGTTGCAGGTACATGAGACCATCTTCCCGCAGCTACAAGTTGGAAATGGTCTGTAATTGATATATTCATCCTATAGTGTCTTCAACGAACTGAAATACTCAGTGATCGTCAAAGAACCTTAAGTAATGGAACTTAGAGATTTTTCAAGATGAAAAACTCTAGGACCATCACTTCTCAAATATCTGGTTTTCAATTCATTCCATAGATCGACAGCAGAGGCAACATAAAGCAGGCTATTTCTTATTTCTTTCGATATAGAGTTCATTAGCCAATAAAGTACCAAATTATTGGCTCGCAACCAAGCAGTGTGAAGAACGCGTTGATCTGTAGGAGGAGCAAGAATCGATCCATCGATGAATGCGACTTTGTTCTTGACTTTTAACGCAATGGTAATCGATCGACTCCACGCGATGTAATTATCACCAGCAAAAATTCCAGAAACAAGCAGCGCACCAGGATTATCACTTGGATGCAAATAGTACGGACTAGAAGAATCATCCGAAGGATTTCGACGATAAGTAGAGGAGTGAAAAGAGAGATCATCATCAGAAGAGCTCATTTCTGGAAATTTCCAATAAATGTAAGAGATAATTTCTGGAGATTACAAAGATTTCAGAGCAAAAAAACTTTGTAATCGTAACAAGAATGTAAAGTTGCGGAAGCAGAGAATGTTCTCAATCTGATACCATGTTAAGTTTCAGATGAAGACATGAATCAAGCTTGAAAATGGAACTCGAGATGGAGCAGAGAGACTTGGAAACTGAGAGAAATGCCTTTTATGCAAATTGACTGAATGAATAATTACAAAGGAGGGCTCTGTATTTATATACAAGTAAAAGAAGGAAATAACCTAATTAACTGACTAACTAACTCTCTTCTTCTTTTATTTTAACACGTGCTGCTTTAGACTTCAATTCCTTTTGTTCAATCTTGGATGCTATGCTCCAACAACTGGAGCCATAGCCAGTCCTTGATTGTACTTGTGCGAGTTCCCATCCCATCTGATATATATATATATATATATTATGCATATTCAACATGAACAAAATTATGCGTGTTATATATATTACATATGTGATGATTTGTACAAGTTCTAAATAAACCAATCTCATATAATTTTTTTTTTTTGTAAAAAAATAGATTCCAATATGAAAAAGTATAAAAAAAATATGTTCTATTTTAGTGGAGCGTCTTTCTTTTTTACAAAAAAAATTACACGAGACTTGTTTAGTTTGAACTTGTACTTTGCAATTAGCATTACTCATATAATATATTCTGTTTATGTTAGAAAGATATTAATTTACCGGCAGACACATCGAATCCCTGGTTTTGGAGTTCACGATCGATACTCTTGACACAAGGCACAATACCCGCAGAAATAATGAACCCAACAATCCCCACAAAGGCTTTTCTCCAACATATAGAGTTTTCAAGTTTAGTACGGTATGTGCACGAGTACAAAGTACAAACAACCAAAACCAGTTAAACTCTGGTGGAGGAAATATAGCAAGCCATTTCCACCGCAAGCTGACGAAAATTAACACAAATTAAAGCTACATACATCGTAGAATATACATACATATATATATATATATAAACACAAATATATATATATATATGTATTTATATGTATATATGTGCTTTTATCCTTCTTACAGGAGGATCCTTTGTCTACAATTTCGGAGATCCGCCTGAAAGCAACGCATGGACACCAAAATGTCAAGCAACCTGTGACAGAAGTACGTAGCTTTAGTTTTAAACCCCCCCACTTTCTCCATTAATCACTGTAAACGAGCATTTCTCTATGGATCTTCGCAGTATATAACAAGGTGAAGAAACGAAAGGCATTAACATTATTTAACACAGAATATTAATTATAACCTGTCTAAGGAACGAAAGAGATTAGGAATTTACAGCTATGCATGTCAGAGCATGAGTCAAAAAGACCAGTTGACCAACGAACTTCACTTGTCGGTCGCGACCATGGTGGGCAGGCACTGGAACGCTGGCCATTTTAGAGCTAGCAGTCTTGTCTCGGTGCCGTCGAGTCTTTACAGATGTGTGTAGGTGTGTATATCAATATAATATATAACAAAGCAAAGAAATGGGAGAAAGCTAGAGAAGAGAGCTCTGCTATAAGAGAGTTGGTTTTTGGGCTCTGCTATATATAAGAGGAAGGAGAAGATGGTGAGGAACGCATACATGGTAATATGAGCAAAGTCTTTGTCTGTTTATACATGTTTCTTTGTCTCTTTATTCATTCATCCAATCTACGATCGAAGGGCGAGATTCTTCATTTATTCAACTGTAAAATTGCTAAGAATTGTGAATTGAAAGACGGAAAAAGAATTGGAAACCAGAAGATATGGAAGAGAGAACTTTGCTTCTTCTCATTAGTCGAATGAAAAATGACTTGATGATTGTTAAACTATACAAAGTAACCTATTTATAATCTTGAGATACAATCAAGTAGGTTATTATGAGGCTACTTAACTTAACTGTCAAACTGGATTAGGAATTAATAAAGTCCCTTGTTTGGCTTCTCGGGATTTCCTTTCCAATTCCTTGATATGGTTTTCTATATTCCAACACTCCCCACCCCTCAAGATGAAAATGAATGTTTAACATTCCCATCTTCCGAATAAGGTAATGAAAATTCAGAGATCCGAGTGGCTTAGTGAGGATATCTGCTATCTGATGCTTTGAAGGAATATGGATGATGTTGATGAGACCCTCTTGTAACTTCTCTCGAACAAGGTGACAATCAAGTTGAATATGTTTGGTTCTTTCATGGTGGACATGATTAGAAGCAATTGCAGCTGCTAGCTTACTGTCTGTATAAAGCAAAGCAGCTTGAGTGTGTTGGATGTTTAGATCAGTTAGAAGGTATACCAACTGTAAAACCCGGACCCAGTCAAGCCCGATTTTTATATATTTTTGGGCTTATGTGTAAGAAAAAGCCCAAGACCCAAGCCCCATCCAAAACGCAAGCCTTGAAAATCCCTTTAGTCTCCATGCCTTGCATGCCATGCACCTGTTTTCTCCTCATGCACGTCTTTCTTGCATTGTTCTCCCTTTGTTCCTTCCTAGGGTTTTCTTTTTGTTTTACTATATATATATTGCGCTACACATTTCACGCACACTGCACAGCCCTCTTGCCGTTGTAATTCCCAAGCTAGGCTCTTCACAGTAGCCCATCCTTTTTCCTCACCCACACAATTTCACTCCCACACACGTCTCCCTCATTTCTCAAGGGTTTCTCCAACGCCAATATATATATATATATATATATATATATATATATATACGTACCTGCATGTTAGTTTACCAAGCCTATAGCTACCGCAAAAACTCCCACGACAATCTCCACCCACGCACGCACAGAAGTAGCTCCATCCACAAACCATCATCCACCACAAGCCGCCACCCTCGACAACCTCCATGCAGTATCGTCGTTGTCTCTACACCTCCACACCCACGGCGTTAGACCTCGTTTGCAGCCTAGTTGCACGACCTCACCATCTCAAAAGCCCACGCCCGTATGCGCTCAACCGAATGGAAACCACCCCCATGCGAGTCTCCCCCTGCACGACGGAAGCCTCTGGCCTTGGCCCAGCCCCTTGTGAAACCGTAAGCCACCGTGCCCAGCCACACGAAGCCGCAGCCCAATGCCTCCCTTAGCCTCCGTTGCAAACCACAAAATCCCCTTGTTTTTGCTCCCCGAAACAGAGTCATGCACAACCCCCCATCCTCCACGCCATCGCCTCCCTAAAAGCCTAGCCTCCACTTTCTCAACCCCCTGATCAACCCCTGCATGACTTTCACCACCGCAAGCCTCCACCGGAAACAACCTGGCCCAGCTAGAGCAAATACGTTCGTGCTGCTCTCGCTCTCTCTCTTCGTTATCTATCTCACCGTGTTGTTCTCTCTCTCTCTCAGTGCTCCGCCAAGTTCACCACCTTCCACCACATCCAGCGACGCACACCTTCCCTCACGGTAAGTCCTCCATTACTCTCCAAGCACAATGATGCTGCCTAGTGTAAGAGTTTAGTTTCCGTAAACTTCAGTAGGTTTAGTAAATATCTTGAGTTATAATTACAGTTTTACCCTTTTAGCCAATTGTTTCATGAACAAGTGTTTTCGATCGGACATGTCTTTCCATGAGGCTACGTCGTTTTCAATAAATATTTTAGTATTCTATACGGGTTTTTGGCTCACGTTATAGTACAAAATTATATTAGTTGATATTAATGTTTTGGTCGGAGTTATTAAGTGGAAAAATGATTATTTTAGAAAGCGATGATTTATATTTTAAGGTTATGAGGATTTTTAGGTATTGAAGGATTAAAATAGGTTATTTTAGAAGCTTATGATTAAATATCGAAATATGTGATTAATTGAAAATTTACGAGAATTACGTGATTATTTTATAGGTGACGATTAATAATTGTTCGGCATTTTGAGGAAATTCTCGAACAGCTAAGAGGTCCAGTTAAGCGGGGTTCCTATGCTAGACTTTGCGTTAAAATAAAATGAGCTGGGGTTGATTTTTGGAAAATATACATATTTGGTTATGAAAATAAAATTGAACTACCTCAGTTATTTGTTCTGCATTACTCATGACATTCTGTTTAAGAAGAAAGTATTTTTGTCATGACTGGTGTAGACATGAGTTTATTTTTGACATTCTGTTTCTGAACTTTGAAAAAGAGAGCGAATATGAAATTTGTGCATAAATTATGTTATGATATGATTTTGTTCTGTTCTGAAGATTTTCTGTACTCTGATATGATCTGATGTGATTTCTGAAAAACCTCTGGCATAACATTCTGTTTCTATTTTTGTTCCGTTCTGACCTTACCACAGGTGTAAAACTGTGGCCTCTGTTCGGGTTGGTACCAACTTTTCTGTTTCTAGTACATCCACTTTGGAAACAAAGTGGTTTTCTGCGTGGTCTTTCCTATATGCACACTCGGGGCTTCGAGAATGAATAAGGGGAAGATTCACATTCTGTTTCTGCTCGGTTAGCTACCGGGGTTTGCACAACCCTACCACGGGGGTTAAACATGGTATTTGTTCTGATATGATAAGGTAAGATGTGATGTTTCAGTTTATGCTATGCCAAAGGGATTTTGATTATGAATATTTTTGAACTTTCGCTCTGATATTTTTGATAACATGCTCTGACGCTGCATTTTGAAAACAATATTCTGATTCTGTATTCTAAAAGAAAATATTTTTGTTCTGCATTCTGAACTCTGTAAATGCTCATGTTTACACACTCGTATATGTCCTCTGCTTACTAAGTTGTTGATAACTCACCCCTTATCTCCATATATTTTTCAGATAATTTTGATGGTTCAGCTGGAGAACAAGAGTATGAAGTTTTAGCAAGGTGTGATGATCATAGTGGAATAAGTGCCTGAGGGTACAAGTGCTTATTTTAGAGTCGTAGTTAGTAAACTGATTTATTTTTCGGGTATTTTGATTTGATGAGTTAAGGATATTTTCGAGTTTTTG
The DNA here is from genome assembly GCA_961763995.1 of Juglans cinerea. Classification (NCBI taxonomy): domain Eukaryota; kingdom Viridiplantae; phylum Streptophyta; class Magnoliopsida; order Fagales; family Juglandaceae; genus Juglans; species Juglans cinerea. Next base: position 29,379,116 of record CAUIVZ010000003.1, read on the forward strand.
GAGAATTTCTAATTTATGTTAGTGAGAATTTCTTTATTGTTCCCATGGAGGAACTTAGATATTTGGATCGATTAAATGGATTAATATTTTATGGAATTTTTTGGATTTTATAGTTGTGTTATTTAAGTTGATATTAGGTATTAAGAGCTAACTCTCCGGACCTCCGGGAATGGGGCGTTACACTAACCATTGGAGCTCACATGTAGTAGAGGCTAAAGCTCTATATTCTGATTCAGTAGAGGACCTACTTACTGTAGGTTGTTTCTTTGATTTCCATGAGATGAGTGAGTCACCAATAAAAACTGTAAAGCCTGTGATACTTCTCCTTGAGTTGAGACAGCCCCCCCCCCCCCCCCAATCACTATTTGAGTATGCCTTCAAATGCAATGGTGATGCTGCAGCCAAGAAAATAACTTGTCCAGGTGTGGCTTTAATGTACCTAAGTACTCTTTTAGCTGCTTGAAGATGTAATGTACTAGGATTAGCCATGAATTAACTCAAAGCTTGGACTGAGTATGCCAGATCAGGTCTGGTAATAGTTAGATATAGAAGTCGACCTACAAGCCTCCTTTAGGCAGCAGCATCAGTTAAGAGTGGAAAGGAATCATGTGCACTCAATTTGAGGTTTGATTCCATGGGGAATGCCACTGGTTTGGAAGTAGAAAATCCACTATCTTGTAGTATATCGAGAGCATACTTCCTTTGACATAAGGCAATACCTTTCTTTGATCTTACTACCTCAATACCCAAAAATTATTTGAATTCACCCAAATCTTTAATTGTGAATGAATCATGCAAATACTTTTTGACAATAGCAATCTGCTCAAGGTTATTGGATGCTAAGATCACATCATCAACATAGATTAATAAAACCATGAAACTGTTTGAAGTCTGCTTAGTGAAGAGTGAAGAGTCTGATTTGCCTTGAATGAAACCAAACTGGATTAATGAGGCTGACAGTTTTGAGAACCATTGTCTTGAAGCCTGTTTTAATCCATACAAACTCTTTTTAAGTTTGCAAACTCGTGGATCATTAGGAGAAGCAAAACCAGGTGGTAACTGCATATAAACTTCCTCATTTAATTCTCCATGCAAAAAGACATTATTTACATCAAGTTGATGTAAATACCAACCTTTTATTGCTGCCACAGCTAATAGCACTCTAACTGTTGTCATTTTAGCTACAGGAGAGTAGGTATCAAAAAAATCTAGTCCGTCTTGCTGAGTATATCCCTTAGCTGCTAATCTAGCTTTGTATCTCTCAACACTACCATCAGCTTTGAACTTAACACGATAAACCCATTTACATCCTATGGCATTTTTGTTTGGAGGTAAGATAGCAAGATCCCAAGTTTTGTTAATTTCAAGGGCTTTTATTTCTTCTGCCATAGCATGCTTCCATTCAGGTTGAGAGATGGCTTGTTTAAAGGTTTTGGGTTCAGATATTGTAGAAACAGCAAATACAAAGATTTTGTTATTATGAGACAATTTGGAATGAGAAAGAAAGGAAAAGATTGAGTAAGGCTAACAAGAAGAACAATTAGGAGATGATTGTGCAGCTGAATGTTTGTGAGTCAGGTTGCCACAATAGTAATCCTGCAAATGAGTGGGAGGATGTCTATTCCTTTCAGACCTTCTTAGATTTGTAGAGTCAGTATGTGAGGTATTAGAATCAATTATGACAAAATCTATGACATCAGAATTGTGAGAAGAATTATCTGGTGATGTATTTGATACTATATGTTCATATACTTGAGGAAAGTTTGGAAAGACATAAGGTGTATGATCACTATTAGGAACAGATGGAAAAACTGATTCATAGAAAGTAACATTTCTGGATATAAATGTTTTTAGAGTATTTAAGTCTAGAACTTTGTATCCTTTAATGTTAGGTGGATAGCCTAGGAAAACACATTTGACAACTCTAGGATGGAATTTACTTCGATGATTGGTAAGAGTATTTGCAAAGCATAAGCAACCAAATACTTTGAAGTAATTGTAGTTTGATATATTTTGAAATAGCAGAAAGTATGGTGTTTGATTATTAAGACTCAATGAAGGAGTTCTATTGATTATGTGTGTGGAAGTTAACACACAGTCAGACCTGTATGTTAAGGGTAATTTTGATTGAAATAAGAGAGCTCTTGCAACATTGAGTAGATGTTGATGCTTTTTTTCAACTCTACCATTCTGTTGAGGAGTTTTTACACAAGATGATTGGTGTATGATGCCATATTTTTTTATAGAAATCTGGCATATTGAACTCTTGACCATTGTCAGTCCGAATGGTTTGAACTTGTGTATTGAATTGATTTTGAACATAGGAAATGAAATTGTTAATCAGAACTCAAGTATCTGATTTAGATTTCATAAGATATAACCAAGTAAATCTTGAATAATCATCCACAACAGTAAGAAAATAGGAATATCCAGAATAAGATATTATGGAAAAGGGGCCTCAAATGTCAAAGTGCACCAACTGAAAGGCTTTATTAGATTGAGTAGTTGATACAGAAAAAGGAAGTTTCTTTTGCTTGGCTAATGGACATACTTCACATATATGATTCTTTGAAGATGTTATAGAAGAATCAAATGAATTGATGAATTTTATTCTAGAATTTGGAAGATGTCCTAACCTAAGATGCCATATATCAGAAATGGCATTACAAGCTTTAGCAGAATTTGAAATAGAAGGTAAACTGATTGGATTAGACTTCTCAATTTTTGTAGCAAAAAGTATGTGTTGTAAGTGGTATTGTCACAACCTCGCCCCGGGAAGGGTGAGATCGCGACGTACGTGCCTGTCATTTTCTTTCATTCTTTCATCTTCTTTTTTTTTTCCTTCTTTTCTTTTCTTTTTCTAATAACATGCGATCGGCATGGACATGACACATGTGCACTCTAAATTTTTAATTTAATAAAGGGAACACCTGATGGATATTCTATTTGAACACTCATCCATAAAAGACTCTCAGAGTCCATACGTTCATAAAAACATAACCTATCATCCATAAATATAAATGTTCTAGTTAGGGAATATCATAAGCTTCTGCCTCTCCCTCTGTAGCAATGCCTTGCTCCCCAGCTTTTTCATCATTACCTGGACGTTTAAAACATTTAAAATAAAAGTGAGTCGAATACTCAGTAAGTAGTACACCATGTAGTGAACATACAAGGCATCTATTCTTTTCTTTTGAAAACATGCATACATAAACATTTTGCTAATTCTTGACAATGCTTTTGTGCATAACAGTTTAAAGAATAAGCCGTACTTTCATGCATAAACATTTAAGAAATAACTATACTTTCATGTATAAACATTTTAAGAAATAACCATACTTTCATGTTTCACTTTCATTGGCCGGTACACACTATTACGCCCCGTATGTTGGGGTTAGCGGTTTTCTTTTGGACCTGGATTCTGCTCGTGGCCACAGGTTGGGAATCCCTTTTCAGTCAGGTGGCAGCACTGGGTGCACTACCAATATTACTTACCCGGCATTGCAATCTACCCATTCCTTTGGTACCATTTTCATTCATATGGCCGTTACATATTTTCATACATTAAAACATTAATTCATTCAGTCCTTTCTTTCATTCATTCATGTCAGTTCTTTCAGTCCATCTCATTTAACAATTCATTCATGGAAAATGTCATTTAAAAGCATGAACTTAACATCATCTTTTCATTTAACAGTGCATTCATGAAGAAACATCATTTTTAAAGCATGAGTTTAAACATCATTTTTCATGGCATCCATAAAGCGTTAGTTCATAGGGACAACTTAACATCAGTTCATAGGGATATTTTAAAACACTTTCTTCGCATCATTGAAAGTATCAGTTCATAAGGGCATTTTAAAACTCGTTTAAAGCATCACTTGAAACATAAGGCATGAGACATTCATTACCTTTCCTTTGCAATCAAAACATTTTCATCATCTTTCTTACTTTGATGCACATGCATTTTCATGAAAAATATACATTTTCATGCTATTCTACATATAGGAATAATCAATAAGTTTATTGAGAGGCAGCTTTGCTATTCTACCATCATCAATATAGATCCTATTCCAATAAATAGCATAAGCGTGTTAATACTCATACAATATTCTTTAGCCCTCCCTTTAAAAGAGAAAGCCACGAGATTACAATCTAACGTCCCTTCTATGCTTAGCATTAACCCAAATGACTACTCCTCACCCCGACTTACAAGAGAAATAACTTAAATATTAAGATATGCTAGCTGTCCATGGAAATGCTATTTTAAAGGCTTACATGAAGGTAGTTAAAAATTCATAGGCTTCAACAAGGTCTCTTTGGTTCAAGCTCACTTTGGGTTATGGACATTAGGAGATAAAATCTGGAAATTCTCAACAATTGGCTTTGAAATAGATTTAGGCATCTCAAGTAGGCTAAACAAGCTTAGGGAACATGCCCTTTAATCAACTTGTAGTCACTCATTATAAAAAGGTTAGCACATCAATATTTTGGACTCTTGGGTTAGGTAGAATTTAACCAAACGAGGAACAACATAAATGGGCTATTTTTATGACATGACATGGACTTAGGAATACTTGGACAGCTTTGCATATCATAATACCTCATGCACAATTAATCCCTTATATCTAAACTAACTAAGCTATAACCTATTCACATAAGCAATATATTAAATAGTTTAGATAAAACCTCCCATTAAAATTAAAGTAGTATAAAGTATGGCAAGTCACCCATTAAGAAACTTTAAAACTTTTAAATACTTAAACTTATGATTTACTCACTTAATACCTTTCAAAAGCAAGATATAAAATTATAGGACCAAGCAAAACCTTTGAACCAAACCTCTAGCATTCTAAAAATAGATTACCACCCAAACCTCAACGCAAGGCACATGATACCAACATATATAATTTAAAATCACTATAATCATTGCCTATAATTAAACCAAGTTTAATAACAACAAAACATTTTCGAAATATAGGCAAATACATAGCAAAACAACTATAATACCATTCGGTTTTGGCCAAAAACAGGGCATACATATTTATTTGCAATATAAGAAATTAAACATATCAAGGCACAAGCTAAAACAACTTAATGGGCTTCCAAAATCAAAATAAATAAGTCAAATTAGGATTTTTACCTTAAGCTCTTAGCCCCTTCCAAAACACAAGTGGAAGACCAAATAGAGGAACAACCGTGTGGATGAAGAACAACACGATATCACTGTTTTAAACCCCAAAATCGAAACATAAAAAATCATCAAAAGAAAACTCACTTGATCAATCATGGCTAACTTCGAAATTCACAAGGGAGAAGGATTAAAGGTACTCTTACCATGCTAGTTTCCTCTTGCGAAGAAGGAAAAGTGGATACTTGGCTTGAGATTGGAAGAAGAATGGAGGGGGAGGGAATGGGACGTAGACACACGGGTGAGGGCTTGAGAAATTTTTCTCTTTGTTTGCCTTACTTAGAACCGACGGATGCAAGAAAGAAAAAGAAATTTATTGGCTTACTTAAGAAGTTTACGAGACCAAGGAAAACAAAGAAAAGAATTAGTGGCTTGTCTTAGAAGCCTAATACGGGTGAAAAGGGGAAGAAAAGTCAAAGGGATTTAGTTGCTTATCTTAGAAAGGAAGATGGGATTTTATTCCTTTCTTGGGTGTTGACCAACGGGTAGGAATAAGATGCTTTAGGATTAGTTTTGTCTTTTTCTTTTCTCCTTTGTATGGCTTTCACCGTAAGCTTAAGGAGGGATAAGGAATTTTGGTCTTTGTTTCCTCCTTCCATCACAAGGAAGCAAGTGTATGGTGGAGATCTATCCACCTCAAGGATGCTTTTCACTTACCAATCCAATGGTAGAGAATAATTGGGTCATTTCTTAAATAAATAAAATTAAAGGGCTTAAGGGAAAATATTTCAAAGTCTAAAAATAATACCCTTGATTTATTTTAATAAATCATATTTTAAAAAAAATAAAGCATACTCATCTTAAAATAAAATAATTAAAAGTAATAAAAATCTTTATCTCAAAATATTTAACTTAAAAAATTAATAAAATGACGTAAGGACCTACGTAGTAGGACTCGGGTATTACAGGTATAAATCTGACTTGACTTCAGCAAGCCCAATCATCTTCCATTTGTTGAGATCCTGCAAAACAAATTTGGATTCGAAGAAGAACAAACCAAGTGGGTTATCTTTTGTCAATCTTGAAGCCGAAATAAGATTGATATTGAATGCAGGAACATAAAGTGCATTATACAGTGTTATATCAGGTGAAAAAATGACATTTCCAGTAAATATAACTGGAACAAATTGGCCATTTGGAAGGTGGACTTTGTAAGATTCAGTGGGCATTTTTATGGAGGTAAAAAGATTAGGACAGCAGATCATATGATCTGTTGCCCCGGTATCTAAAATCCAAGTAAAGGTTTTCTTTGAATTAGATGTTGTATTATAGATTGGAGAAATACCTGAAGTTGTTGCAATATTAGCAAATGGAGTGGAGTTGATGTTTGAATTGGACAAGCTATTGGCAAGAGTAATTAAATTTTGAATTTGCTCTTGAGAGAAAATAGTATTAGGATTACTTGCATCTTGCTCCAAATATGAAACATTGTTTGCAATAGGTAATCGTGAAGCTCGATTTCCAGATTGAGCAGAAATGGATCTTTTGCCTCGAGGACCCTTCCAGCCAGGGGGATAGCCAATGAGTTGGAAGCACTTATCTACTAAGTGACCAGAATATCCACAGTAGGAACATATTGCATCTGTTTTGCCTCTTGGTTTCTGAAACTTGGTAACATTTGTTGAATTTTGCCTCTGAGGTTGTGTAGCAAACATGGCATGTGAGTCAAGAGAAATACCAACAGTATTTGATAATGACCATTGGCTTTCTTCTTGCAGTAACAGAGAAAAGACCTTGCTCATTGAAGGTAATGGAGATTGAAGCAGCAGTTGACTACGAAATGCTAAATAAGTATCATGCAGACCAACCAATAATTTCATTACATAATCAGCTTGTTGGAGCTCAAATAGATTCTTCAAAATTTCACAAGAACATCTTTCAAGATTTCCACAACGGCAAATTGGAATTGGGCGATAGCTGATGTATTCATCCCATAGTGTTTTGAACTCACTGAATATTTCAGTGACAAACTTTGATGCTTGAGAAATATAGTTACGTGATTTTTCCAACGTGAAAACTCTAGGACCATCACTACGAAGATATCGAATCTTGAGTTCCTCCCAAATCTCGAAGGCACTTGTGAAGTAAAGAAGGCTTCCACGAATTTCTTTGGAGATCAAATTCATTAGCCAGGACAAAACCAGGTTGTTTGCCCTAAGCCAAGCAACTCGAAGTGTTTGATTCTCAAAAGATGGTTGAAATAAGCTGCCATCAATAAATGCAATCTCTTTCTTCACTGTAAGTGCAATGGAAATAGAGCGACTCCATGCTACATAATTCTCTCCAGTGAAGATTTCAGAGACCAACAAAGCACCTGGATTATCAGATGGATGCAAGAAATAAAAGCTTGAAGAATCATCAGAAGGATTCGTTCTTGGAGTAGAAGAACTTAAAGAATTTTAGATAGGAGGATCAGAATTAGAATTAGATTCTGCCATAAATGCAAATAGAGGAATCAAAGTTACAGCGGAAACTTTATACACGATGATACCATGTAAAATTGCTAAGAATTGTGAATTGAAAGACGGAAAAAGAATTGGAAACCAGAAGATATGGAAGAGAGAACTTTGCTTCTTCTCATTAGACGAATGAAAAATGACTTGAGGATTGTTAAACTCTAAAAAGTAACCTATTTATAATCTTGAGATACAATCAAGTAGGTTATTCTGAGGCTAACTAACTTAACTGTCAAACTGGATTAGGAATTAATAAAGTCCCTTGTTTGGCTTCTCGGGATTTCCTTTCCAATTCCTTGATATGGTTTTCTATATTCCAACATAAACAGAGCTTGTCCCTTTCTTTTAATGAAAAATGTTACACGAAAGTGATTTGCCATTTTTATTCCTCTATCATAATGTTTAAATATGTGTATTTAAATAAATAAATAATAAATAATAAATAATAAATCAAATATTAATTAGATAGAAAATGTATGATGTAAGATTTTCTTACAGTATTTTTATTTTTTTTGTAAGCTACATTCAATAATTTTTGCTGCATGCAAGCAAAACCTCAAACGAAAAAAGATATATACTCAATTTGTTTATACACGCAAAAGACTTTAGTTATAAATGTGACGGCCCCAAACATTTATTTATATTAATAATAATATACAAAAGACTTTAGGCATAAATGTGATGACCCCAAACCCCCACTTGGGATGTAAAGAGACTTGGAGCGTCGGGACATCCAACACAAGGTTACATATCCCGCAACATTACTCCGTCAGGCTTTCGCCCATTGCAAAACATTCCCCACTGCTACCTCCCGTAGGAGTCTGGGTCATGTCTTAGTCCCAGTGTGGCTGATCATCCTGTCAGACTAGCTATTAATCATCGCCTTGGTAAGCTATTGCCTCACCAACTAGCTAATCAGACGCGAGCCCCTCCTCAGGCGGATTCCTCCTTTTGCTCCTCAGCCTATAGGGTATTAGCAATCATTTCCAGTTGTTGTTACCCTCCCAAGGGCAGGTTCTTATGTGTTACTCACCAGTCTGCCACTGGAAACGTTCATGACAGTTAATATGCAATGCATCATAGTATGCAACAAGTAATATGCAATAATTGCAGTGAAAAATAGGGTGACTTATAAAAATTTATGCCAGAATGAACTAAATATCCCAATAATATTAATAACCATAAGTTCAAACTTAAGGATATCATTCCCTTAATACAAAATACTTAATCCAAGTTTCATGGTTAAATCAACTAGTTCATATGCTCTAAAGAATGAAGAGTCAATGCTTATGAGTATCAAAATTATATCTAGTATTTGCTCAAGGTCTGGCTCCTCTTCAACCATATGTATCTAGCGGTCCATCATGTTCATCCTCTACGGGTACTAACACAACTTCTATCATTCTGGGGGGGAATGATAGTGAGTCCACAAGGGTAAGATTTACTTGAAATATCAGTAAGTCAAACAACCAACTTGCATAGAGATGAGATATGCATGATTGATGATAAACATGAGATGCATGCAATAATATGCAGAAAAAAAAATGTATTTGTCTCCCATCCAAGTCCTCAACATTTCTCAAAAAAACTTTAATGCACATTTCTTTCAGAAAATATTTTTCACTTTCTCGTTTAAAAAACATGATATTTCAAAAGAGAACATTTCATACCTCATTAAGTTCAAGAATATAACATTTCTTTGTTATTAAGGCCATCATTAACATACATATGGTAGCAATACGGTTCCTCATATGCATCGTGAGCATCTACCGGTGACCGTAGCACAACTTATGTTGACGCTACATCTTTGTTTGCAGACATCCTTCTCAATGCATTGGTATCATAACATATCATCATCATAACTGGAGAAGACATCCCGATCGGTTAGCCCTTAAAATGGACCTTGGCCCTTATCAAACAACCCATATCATGACCGAGAGGTCCAGCCCAGCACAACGAGAGCCCAGCCCATGGCCAATAACGACTGGATAAGTCAATACCGATGAGATAGCTATCTAGTCAATGGCAAAAGATGGAGGAAGTTATTATTCAAATTTACTAAGAGATGAATCATCATCTCTAAATTTGAATTCATATAAAGGATAACCACTATCGAGGGAATAAAGATAACTCATAGAGCTCTATATAAAGAAAAAATCCAGGTAAGTAAGGGGATGGAATTATTGTTATTATTGTTATTATCTTCAAATTACTGACCCCCGTGCACTCTACACTTTGGTTGTAGGTGATCGTGAGGTGGTGGCGGTGAAACACATCCATAACAATAACATATGTAACCACCATCATTAGGTGCCATATACAATTTCGCTCCAGCATTCTTTAAAAAGAATCCATTTGAAGCCCGTTGACAGTTCTTTATCAACCCAGGGATTATCATACCATTTTTACTCACTCCTGAGTGGACAGAGGAGTTCCACTATCATAATTCCCTATCTTAACCTTTGGGGTCGTGACAAATTTCATTTTCATGATATGCTTAAAAAAATGTATTTCATGACATGTACATATGTAGAAAGTTTTCAGATGAAAATGACATTTATATGCAATATGTTAAAAATGGTGAAAATCTCACATGTTATGTAAACAAGTAATCAAATGCTCAATGATGTATCATACGATATTTCATACTTAAAATGACATTTAATACGAATGTGGCATTTATATAAAAATCATAACTAAATTATTTAAGAGTAAGTTAGAAGCTAATTTACAAACTTCTCGAGTTTAGAGAATCAAAGTGTCTGTAATCAAAGTTATACCAATTTAGGATTTGAACCTTTAAAGAAGATGTTCATAATCAAAGGGTTCAAAGATTCAGTATTTACAAAAATGCCTCTATACATAGCAAAATTCTATACTTAGCAAAATTTCTACTAAGGCCCTAAATTTTCACTATTTGTATTTGGGTCCCAAAATTCACCAAACTTCACAAATCTCGTATTTCCTATATTCTAAAATCATCTATACCCTTATAATTGTAAGAATCAAAGTGAAACTATGAAAATTACACTCAACCTGTGGCATGCATTTTACTAAAGTGTAGATGTGATTTCAACTATTCAACCTCTATGGATGTATGTGTAATCAAATTCATCAAGTGCCAATAGTAACTATAACCTTAGGGACAAACTAAAAACTTAGGCATAAGATCATACAAGTTCATCTCAACACTTAAACATGGCTTCAAGACCTTAATACTCACTAAACCATCTATTAAGCATATGCATGATGTTTTCTAGCTTTCCTTACCCAAAGATGTTTCAAAACTTAGTTAAATCAAGCATTTGCATTCTCATCCCAATCACAAGCCTTTTCTAAATTCACATTATTCAAGCTTAGGTAAAATAATCAAAACTTCCATAAGTTAAGCATAACCTAATTAAAACCGATGCATGTTACATGATCAACACAAGATAGAATTAAAGCCTATTATGACATGCTTCCAACCTCAAAATTAAACCTTCAAAATTCATTCCAATACATTAATGAATCATATAAAATCATATCAAGCCATGCCATGGCTAAAACATTTGACCCAAAGTAATTTATTCCATCAAAACAGCAAATATGACCCAGTTTGGCATTAACATGCTAAACCTTAATCAAAATCGATCAAAATCTCATTCCCATGCCATAAATTAAAGCCTAACATGTCATTCTAACACTTAACAAAAGATAGGGCAATATTAATTACAGAAATTGTGGCTCTTAAAGCTCCCAAAACAACTTCACTCAAGAACTCTCAAGAACTTCACTTAGTTTCACTCTATTGCTCACTAACGAGGAGAAATGCTCTCAAAACTCAAGAGAAGGCTTAGGGGAGAGGTGTGAAGAAATGAGGAAGTAAGGGAGGTATTTATAGGCTTCAAGAGGGGAGGGTGACGTTGGCCTTAGATGAAGATGAGGCTTTGAATTGGAGGAGGTGGGAGGTGGAGTGCTTGAGTGCAAAATGCCAAGGGTGACATCAATTGGTTCAGTTCAATAGTGGTCTAAAGTGTTATAATTCATCATGGAAGAAGCTAGAAGATGTCCATAATTGCAGGGGTTGCTTGATGCAGATTTTTGAAACAAAAATCCACAAGACAAGCCAGTCAAGGCCAACGGTTTTGGGTTTCCTTCAAAGCTGTCTAGATTTTGATCCCTCTTTTGTCTCATCCTCTTGGTCTATATTGGGGGCATTTTCTGTACCGTCCCAGTTCCGGATGGGGTCGGAGAGTTACTACCTTTTACTTAAAATTATATGTCACTGTTTTAACTCAACTACTCCAATTAATTAACTAGTAACACCACAATTTTTTAATATAAACGTCAACGTCTCAACATACCACGTCATCAGACCACAACACATTTATTGAATAAAACTCTCCAATAACCATGACATCCTTTTGTGCTTAATCCACTATGCTCACATATCCTTATCCATACTTTCTATTGTTAATCCTTAGTTGAAACATCCAAAATATCTGAAAATATTGGAGAGATAAGGGGTGAGTTATCAACAACTCAGTAAGTAGAGAACATATACTAGTATGTAAACATGAGCCTTTTCACAGAGTTTAGAATGTAAAATAAAACATTTTATTTTCAAAATGCAGATACAAAAACATGTTATCAGAATATCAGAGCGACAGTTCAAAATTTTCATATTCAAAAATGTCATTTGGAAAAACATGACTAAACATCATCGTCTTATTATATCATATCATAACATATCTTATCATATCATAACATATCATATCATATCATATCATATCAAAACATCATACCAGAACAGAGACCATGTCTACCCCCCCTCGACCGTGGTAGGGTTGTGCATTCTGCGAAAAGCCAAGCAGAACATAAATCACCATTATATAAAAGTGATTGCACTTAGAACAGAGACCACTATTATATCTCATGGCAGGGTAGATGCCAATATTATATCTCATGGTAGGGCCAGAGGTCAATATTATATCCCGTGATAAGGCCAGATGTCAATATTATATCCCGTGATAGGCCCAGTGGTCACTATTATGTCCCATGACAAAATCAAATGTCACTATTATATCCCGTGACAGGGCCATAGGTCACTATTATCACCCATGACAGGGCCAAAGGCAACAATTATCACATGTGGCAAGGCTATATATCAGAGCAAAACAGAATCAGTATCATCGGATCATGACCAAAAACAGAATCAGATATAGAATCAAAAAGTCATGCCAAAGGTTTTCAGATGCCATATCATATCACAACAGAGTACTGAACAATATCATAGCATTTTCACATATTCAAAACAGATTCAAAGTATCTTCACATAACATGTACAAGTTTTCAGATTTCATATTCACTCTTTTTGCATAGTCAGAAACAAAATGTCAAAACTTTGCTCATGTCTACACCAGTTATATTAGAAAATACTTTCCTCTTTCATACAGATTTAATGAGTAATGCAGAACAAATAACTGAGGTTGGTTCAAATTTCTTTTTATAACAAAATATGTATATTTTTTCCAAATCAACCTCAGTTCATTTTTTTTATGCAAAGTTTAGCATCGAAACCCAGCTTATCTGGACATTTTAGCTTTTCAAAAACTTTTATGCAACAGTGCTGAACAAATATTAATCATCACCTATAAAATAGTCACGTAACTTCCGTAAATTTTCAATTGAACACGTATTTTGATACTTAAACTTGAAATGCTAAATTGACATATTTTTCCTAAAATTCTAAAATCTCGTAATCCTAAAGTATCGTTACTTCCCAAATTCATCGATATTCACTTAACCTAATTCTAACTCAATCACAAGTCTATTTAAAAAAATAAAATCCAAACCCACACAAGATACTCTTGGTGTTTTGTAAGAATTACAAACCGACTCAATATCTTACCAAGACCCACTTGAAACTAATTAAAACAATATGCCATGACTTCCAACTAAAGGGTAAAGAGGTAATTAATATAAAAAAAAAGAATTAGAATCCTTCATTGGGAATACACGTGATAATGAGGGCATTTAGGTAATTATGTAATATATAACTTGGTTGGTTCAAGTTATGCATCGGAAGTGATCATGGTTAGATAGGAAGAGTACGATGAAGGTGATAGTGTGTCTTAACTTTAAAGTGAATCATAGAGGTTCACTTTAAAGTATAAGAACATGAACTAGAATTCTTGTGTTTGGAAAGGTGACATCAAGTGGGTCCCAAGCTATGGGTTTGAGAATTTAGGAAAGGTGATAAAGGAAAGTATAGAAAATGGAATTAGATAGCAGAGTGTGTCTAAGTTAAGGAAGTCCTAGTGAAGAGAAGTTTATGTATTTTCTAAGTTTAGTTACTTATGCACTTGAAAAGGGAATGGCGTTAAGGTTATGTATGCATGTAGGTTGTCATCTGACATGCATATGAATGGACTGCATAAAATGTAAATAGCATGGAGTCTAAGTAAGTATTATGTTCATACTTTTATAGAGTTTTCTAAATGATATGAAATGAAAATGAAAAGCTTTTATGAAAAATGTTCTTTTATGCATTAAAAGAGAATAAAATGATGTTTTATAAAAGTATGCTAAGTATTAATGTTTAAAGGTCTATGTATGTAATGGCCTTCTTTGGCAGCCCTTGTTTATGCACCCCAAGTAATAGTTGTATGCATGTGAATTGATGTTATATGTAGTAGATATTGTCTTTATTTTCATGAAATGAAATGTTAGGGTTTATATTGATGCTTTGAAATGATGTTTAAATGATGCGATGAAAGTGTTTTTAAATGATGCTATGAACTAATGTTTAAATGAGGCTATGAAATGAGTTTTAAATGATGCTATCAATGGATGTTTAATAGATGCTATGAAATGATGTTTATGACGATGTTTAAGCCTATGCTTTAAAATGATGTTTACTGATGATATCTATCCTTATGCTTTTAAATGATGTTTATGAAATGAAATGGATTGATGAATGAAAAAGGAAATGACTGAAATGATTGAAATGAAGGAAAGGAAAGGAAATTAATGAATCTTTTCATGTATGAAAATACATAACGGCCGTGACTAAATGAATGAATGATGGTACCAATAGACTGGGCAGATTGCAATGCTAGGTAAATTGTACTGGTAGTGCACCCAGTCTAATACTCAGGTCATAACTTGGCCTAGCCTTAAAAAATTAAAAAAAATTAAAAAAAATAAGAAAGAAAGAAAGAAGGAATTACTTGTCCCTTTGGTGAACAACAGCGTTTAGGTAAGGAGAAAAAATATTTGCAACCGTGAATTGTGCAACCGCCGCGTAATCGTTTTGAAAAAAGTGATAAAAACATGGGACCCACATAAAAAAATTAAATTTTTAATAGTGGACCCCACTCATTTTCAAAGCGATTACACGGCGTTTACGCATTTCACGGTTGTATGCAGAATTACTCTTAGGTAAGGGATCTTTTTCATTTCATTTTTTTTACGCTCCCTTTCTTTTACAGTTGCCTCTTCTGAATCCCTCTCCCCCATTTTTCTCCCTCACCTAGTCCCACCTCCCCACGCCTCTATAGTTGGTTTTCCCCCTCTAAGTTCTCTATCAACAAACTCTCTCCATCCATGTATTTCATGCTCTCGGTTTTCTCTCTCTCGGAGTCTCTCCCGTTTGCTGCAAACCACCAGTCAGTCACCATGATCTATAAGAACATGCTTCACCACCGTAAACCAAACCATGCACACAGCCACCCTCCCAGCCCCTTCACGTCACAGCCATGCACCATGGTGGGAAACAAGCACCCCCACTGCCCAGCCCCTCAAGAAACTGCTACCACATTGTCCGTTGCCATAAAGGTAATGCCATTCCTGTTTTCCCTACTCAAAACAGAGCAACAAGCAAGGACGTGATACTACACTCGACCACCACACAGCCAACCTCCTCCATTCGACAACCACGCAGCCACCGTGATACTCCCGACGCACCACCTAGAACAACCATTCCCAACTTGGTGCCACCGTGAGCCACCATCACGCGATATCTCCACCCCTCTCGATAACGCAACTCTCCCTCTTTCTACGTCATTCTCTCTCTTCCTCATGGTGCATTGTCGTCATGCTCCACCATAGACCTCAACTCAGCCACCAATGATCCCCTCGCTACCTCCCTCACGGTGAGTTTCCTCTCTCCCCACGCCGTGTTCTCTCATTCTCTCTCGGAGTCTCTCTCATCACAATATCTCTCTCTTCCACAATGACCTGTCGCCGCTCCCAACCACACCGCCATAGACATCCACCCAGGCCACCGCTACACATAGCTCTCGGTAAGCATACGCCTTCCCTACCAGTGGAGTCCATTTCATGGTGGGGGATGGGACCAAGGGTAATGTGTACTCATGCATGTTAGCCTTAACTTGGGGTAATTACATTGTTACCCTTAATTTTAAGGTGGGCGTTGATGACTTGGCTAGTTTTGGGCTTATTTGTATTTTGGAGTGGGCTTTTGTTAATAGGATTAGGTTTAATATCTTTTTCAAATGGGCTCTATTTTATTTCATAATAGTCTTGAAATTTTTATGTTTTGTTTACAGAAATTATTCAAGTGATTTTAAATTGTTATTAAGTAAAGATTTTTGCAAACTTATTTTCAAAAGCAAACGGTAACTGTGCAATTTTATTTTAAACACTTATATGATCTAGTTTATTTTTGTTAAATAAATTTTTTGTTTATTTAAAATATCTTGATATAATTATATTATCTAGTATTAAATTTTATAGTTTGTTTTCAATAGTAAATAAGTTAGAATTTAATATCTTAGTCGAAAAAATTAAGTGGGTATTGATGGATTTGGGAAATGATGGTATTTTAGGGTTATGAGAATTTTAGGTATTGAGGAATTAAAATAGGTTAATTTTAGAATTTCAGGTTTAAATATCGAAATACGTGTTTGACTGGAAATTTACGAAAATTACATGATTATTTTATAGGTGACGAGTAAATTTTGTTAGGCATTATTGAGAAAATTTTCTAAAAAACTAAAAGTCCAAGTAAGTGGGGTTCCTATGCTAGGCTTGAAATGTTTAGACTGAGGTTGACTTTCTAAAAATTTTGCATGTTTTGTTATGAAATGAGAACTTGGAAAAAACAATCTCGGTCTTTTATTTGCATTACTAATGAAATCTATATGTAAAAGGAAAAATGTTTTATGACATACATTGTGTAGACATGAGCTTTATTTTGTCATGTTGTATATGAAATGTGAAAAAGAACGATATTGAAAATCTGAAAATTTGTGCATTGATTTATAAAGATGCATACGCTTTGTACTCTGTTTTATTTTTATATGGCATCTGAAAACCTTTGACATAGTGTACTAGTTTTGTATCTGACTCAGATTCTGCTTTGCTCTGATATGCTCTGCCCTGTTTGAGTTGGTACCAACTACTCTGTTTCTGAGTGCACCCACTTTGGAAACAATATGGTTTTATGTGGTCTTTTCTTTATGTACACTCGGGACTCCGAGAATAATAAGGGGAAGATTCACCTCTGTCTGTGCCCGATTTGGCCATCAGGGATAACACAACCCTATCACAGAAGTTAAACATGATCTCTACTTTGTGAAATACTCTGTTTTGATGTGATGATGATGCTCAATTTCGTTATGCCAAAGTACTCTGGGTATTATGTGTCTTAAAACCATCGCTCTGTTAAGTTTGAAAATATGTCTTATTTTGCATGCTAATTTGAAAGATAATTGTGTTCTGCATACTGTACTCTATAAATGCTCATGTTTGCACCCTGGTATATGTTCTCTGCTTACTGAGTTGTTGATAACTCACCCTTTATCTTTATAATATTTTTTAGATGATTTAGACTATACGCTTAGTTATCAGGAATAGAAGTTTGGGCAAGATTGGCTGGTTGTAGGAAGTCGAGTACCTAAGGGTACTTTCATTATTAGAGAGTAGGGGTGTAAATTCAAACCGGAAAAACGGTCCAGACCGGACCGATTTTACCTATTTTGAACTTGTCCGATCCGGGACTGGTTCTTAGAATGTGAAAACCGGGCGGTTCCAGTCCGGTTCCGGTTTTAGGATTTTTCGGACCGGACCGGTTGATAAAAAATATTTATAAAAAAGTAATATTTGTATTATTGTATATATAAGTTTTATATATTATGTATAATTATAAATTTTTATGTGAAATTTTTATATATAATTATATATATTCATATATGAAATAATTTCTTATTATAATTTATAAATTATTACATAAAATGTTAATACTAAATTACTAAAAGTTTATAACTAATACTAATATATAACTTATAACTATACCAATAGTCTAATATTTATACTATTATATAGTCTAATATATTAATAAAAGTATAAAACAGTTTTTTTTAAATAATATTTTTTTTATAAACAAATTTTTAAGGAGGGTAACCGATGCGTAATTGGTTTTGGAAAATACAAAACCGGTACATATCGGTTCGGTCCTAGATTTTGTCCAAAACTAGACCGAACTGGACCCGTTACACCCCTATTAGAGAGTTATCTTATGAATAGTTGGATTTTAGTGTGTGAAATTTGATGTATGGAGACTTACAAATTTCTGGTTTTATATTATGATTAATTATGGAAGACCTTGTAAAGGAATTTATGTGCTTGAACTCAATGGTTACATTTATGTTTTGTGTGGGAACAGGTAGAGATGTGATTTGCATTATAAGAGATTGGTTGAATTTTATGTTTATGGAGTATTTAGAAATATCACTTGTATTGTGAATATATAATTTTAAGTAATAAGAAGTACCTCTCCAACCCATTTGGGACCGGGCATTACACCCAGTGTTGCCCCTGATTGAAAGGGATTCCCAACCTGTAGTCATGGGCAGAATCCGGGTCCAAAAGACCGCTAACCCCCAACACACGAGGCATAACAGTGTATACCGGATAGGGGAAAAGTAATAAAGTTAAATTGAATGTTGTGTAATCATTTTGCTCTTCATTAAGGATGTACAAGGTGTGGAAAATATTTTATGAGAAAAGAAAACCCCATCTTGTAATGTTTTCAAAGGAAATAAATATTTTATGTAAAGTATGTAGATGAATGTCAAATGCATGAATGAAAACCTAAGTTAGTAAATTTTTACAATATAAAATAATGCTTACTAAGTATTCGACTCACTTTAATTTTTATGTATGTCCCTCCCCCTCTCAGGGACAAAAGGAGGAAGAAGCGTCAGGACAGACATGGCCCAAGGGAAGTGTGACAGAAGCCTAGACAGGTTTTTATAGAGTATATTTTAATTTAAAACATAGAATCTTTTATATCCTGTGAAGGAAAGGGAAATTTTTTTAAAAGGGTCAGTAATTCCCGTCTCATTTTCTAAAATTATTTTCTAAAGTCCCACTACAAGGACGAGCATTCAAAACCTATTAATGCGGCTCATCAGTTTTCCTTTTAAATTTCCCCCCCATTTTCGAGGTTTTGGTGCTTGTCGCCCCTCTTTTGCCCTCGATTTGTTATGGGCTTTGGTTTCGGATGGGTGCTTCTTGTTTTCTGTTTGCTTTTAAGAATTGCGATAGTCCCATGTTTTGCCCCTTTTCAGCTTCGGCCTATTAAGTTTTGCTACACAACCTCCACCACACTCCACACTCCACACGTTTTTAAATTTTTAAATTTTTTAATATTTTTTTTTGAGTTTATTTTTTTAAAATTATTTCAAATTTTCTATTCATTATTTATATAATAAATATTTGATAAAAGAAAAAAATAATAAAAAAAAATGTGGAGTGGAGTGTAAAGTGTGAGGAGTTTGTGAAGATTCATTGATTCTCTTCCATTTCTCTCTAATTTTGCTTACTCTTTTTGAAGGAAAGTCCTTTCTATGTCTTTCTTCGGCTAAAAGCCCAGAGAGGCTCAGTGCACTAGAAATTTCAATAAAATTATGTTTTTGTCTTTCTTCGGCTCTTAACATTAGAGGTCGGTTTATACGGTTTGGAATCTACACCGGGCCGACTCGTGGGTTAAGGCGATATACGCAGTTGCCTAAGGCTCCTAACCATATGAGGTACCAAATATAAAATTCAACATTTTTCTTTTGAAAAAAAAAATGATACACAAGATAACAAAAAAGCAACATTGATGCAAGATAGGTGCAAGGCACTGAATTTTTAATACGTGTCATTAATTATTCATAGGGACAGCTGTATTGATACCATTTGTGCATAAATACAGCCCTTTTGATTTCTTACATTGATGATTGGGGGTACGGTTAGAATCTTTCGCAACTCACAATAATGGAGGGGGGAGGGGGGAGGGTGACACCTTTGCACACCACTAAAAGTCTAAAAGCTTCTCCTTTTCCTCACATTCCTTTCTTCTTTTCTGTTTTTCGGTGGAGAAATCAAGGATGGGATGAAAAGAATGCAAGCAGGCCCACCAGAGGCGCATTGATGTATGTTGTGGGCTCGGACTCTTGAAAGAAGGGCCTAGAGTCAGGAAAGGCATCTGAGCTATTGGGCCCACCCACCACGGCTCCAACCAGCTGATTGGGGTTGGGATTTGGACTTAGGAAATATCGAGAACCCGCTTTGCAACCAATGTGGGCAGGGTGAGCCCCAACTGAAGGTAGTGAGCTGGCCCTATGGTGTATCCTCTGTGGGTAACGTGCGCCATATCCAACCATGTACGACATTCCCAGTGGATTATCTCCAAGAATGTAGTCAACCTGGTAGGGAAGAAGGGAAGGGAAGGACCCAATTCAAATTATCAAAATCACCCCATTATTTTTCCAAATTCCAAAATAAGACACCTAATTAGTGGTTTGCCCCGGGGATCAAGCTATTCAATCCGAGGACCATCTCTTATATAATGATAGATACTGTTCATGTATATATATATATATATATATCAGACAAACCTAGCCGTTGATTTTGTCTGAAGTAGAGATGGTCCACCCTGATTAAAAGCTGAACCTGGATAGGAGGGCCCACCAATCTTATCACAGTGGCCTATGAAGTTTACCTGACGTTTAGCCAGTCGTTTGAGCAGAGCAGAGGAGGCTGATGTCTCGCCACATGGTACAATCTTATTGGCATGGCTTAGATAATTAGAATAAGCCAGAAGCAGGAAAGACAATGACGTTACATGCTGCATGTTACTCCCTCCAGCCTTGAAGATCAGCCCACCTTTCCGATTAAAAAGGCAAAAAACAGAATGTGGTATAAGAAGATTGATTAATACTGAAAAATATCATCTTACTTGTATTTATTTTACTGTATTGATATTATTTCTATTCTATTTATAGGTAATGCCATGAACCTAATAAGATAAAAATAGATTCGAATTAATATCTGACAAAAACTCATTCATTATCTATAGAAAAAATGGGCATTTATTAATCTAACGCAAAAGGTATTGCAGAGCCGCAAAAATATGCACCCAAGAGAATGACACATGCATGGAACGCACAAAAGCTACCAGACCAGTCTGTCCAATGAACCATTGCGCAAGACTTTTGGTATGAAGGGCACGTTATTCTTTTGGATTATTGTAAGGTGACAGTGATTCACGTGATTTTCTGCTCAATGATAAGGTGTGATTGAGCTATCATTTTTCAAAAGGATCATCTTTAAGAAACAGGGAAGTGGAGAAAGACAAAAATACCTGGGGAATATTGGACTTGAGGATGAGAAATTCCAGGCAATAAAGAACAAATAAATTCATCTGCATTTTGCTGGAAGGACTTGAAATAATCTGCCCTTCCCCTCAATACTTCCTGATCATATAAATCATTTGATAAAAAAAAAACTAGTTAGCTGTCGTGGTCTGCCCATGTATAGTTTCAATTGCGAAACCATATACAACTCTGGTTCATGCCGTAAATTATCTTCGATTTTTTCTCTCGAAACATGCAAAAATGCATGTACATACTGAGTAGATTGGCAAAT
This sequence comes from Juglans cinerea, assembly GCA_961763995.1. Classification (NCBI taxonomy): domain Eukaryota; kingdom Viridiplantae; phylum Streptophyta; class Magnoliopsida; order Fagales; family Juglandaceae; genus Juglans; species Juglans cinerea. Next base: position 29,400,686 of record CAUIVZ010000003.1, read on the forward strand.
TACTATTTTCCCCATGAATATATATATGTGTGTGTGTGTGGATATGTATCCGATAATAGTGAAAAGCCCTAAACAGCAAGTCGCAATCGTGAAGAATAATGACTCAGTATGGGATTAACCATCGTTCCAGCCTTTATGCACATGCATGCAGCAGTAACTTACTCATTTGGGGACCCACAAAGGAGCCAGCTGATCTATGGATGAGTTTACCTAGACTTTGAGGTAACCACCCCCAGCCAGCCCCTCAGTCAGGCTTTGGCATAACTTTAATATTGATCGACGGGACAACACACAAATGCACAAAAGCAATGGAAAAGCATCATAACAGTTCAGAAGGAATTTAAAAAAAAAAAAAAAGAACAAAAGTTAACACCATGAGACACTACCCCAAATTAAATATTTCTCCATCATATAAGACGGTAACCTACATATCCAAAGAAAACAACACAAAGTACATGACAGTACTGCTAGCTAGGCTCTCCCCCATTATTGTAAAACCAAACTTGAATTCCATATTAATTACATTGGCAAGAAAACAGAAAGCAAGTCACATGAAAGCCAAATTCTGTACCAGAGATTTCCATGTGCTATCATCAAATTCATACGACTTTTATCTATTACGATCTTGACTATTGCATCAGCAAAAAAGAAAATACTTTTAAACTTTTAATATATTCCATTTTATTCATCCCCATCAGAGTAGAGGGCTCCACCAAAATGTGGGGACCCTTAACAGGGAGACCCTTTTGGAAGTTGAATGATCACAAAGCCAAGCCATAGGCATAGGAATTAAGCCGCTTTTAGAAATCAATCACCACCACACACTTTTCCAAAAAAAATATATTAGTATATATACATACTGCCATAGTCCTCTCTTTATATAATTTTGGTTAGTATATATATTAAGCATAAATACGGTTGGAAAGGTTAGGTTTGGGTAGTGAGATATTTTTAAGTATTATAATAAAAAATAATAAATAATATTGAGATATTATGATAATTCCTCCCCAGTACCCAAATTAGGCCTTAAGCTGCTTCAATTCGTTCAAACAAGATGGGTTGGACCCCACTAAGGTGACAACAGCTAACTATATCATGTAAGATACGCATTCCACACCACGTGATACACATCCATTGCATTAAAAATAGGGTTAAAGAGCGAAAAAGAAAAAAAACCCATATATCAAACAGGAACATAGGACACTACAGGGAGAATAAAAAACATTAAAGCCCGACAAAAAAACTTTTGACAAGTGCCAAGACATATTCGTGTATTAACTTCATATTATGAAGTTCCCAAGATTAATTAATTCAAGGAATTAGGGTTACCTTGGAAATAAGCACATTAATCCCAGCATGCTTGTTATCCCAACCAAACTCGTTGATGGTATCCCCAGCTCTCAATATCACCTCGTTCTTCGCTATGTACTCTCTGTATTCGCGCCTCCTCGAGGCCTTGTGCAACCACACTGCTGCCCAAAGCAACTCGTCCTACAAAACAACAGCAACAACACCATTCAGTAAAACCAGCAACTTTTACGACGATCCAACGGCTGAGACTCGTAAACAAATCCCCCCCGCCCCCTCTCCCCACCTGGTAACCGTTGACGTCGCAGTAAAAAGGGCATACTGCAGAGTGCAGGCTCGAGCTGTACGCACCCCGGTGTCTGTCAGCAAACTCGAACACCTGCGTTGTAACCGTTACATACAAAATGGGACGAATAAGAAAATTAATAAATAAAAATTACCCAACTTTAAAAAAAAAGGGTGATTCAGTGCGTGAAAGGGACGTACCCTAACGGCACGATTGAGAAGCAATCTGGAGTAAGAGGGGTCACGTGATCTGAACACAATGGACGCAGCGGCCAGGGCAGCGGCGGTTTCTCCCGCAACGTCAGAGCCCGGGTGGGCCCTGTCGATCTTATACACCGTACGAAGCGTATCCATGTCCTCTGGTCTCTCCCAGCAGTTGTGATCTGAGTAGGCGTCACCCACCTGCACGTAAACGACGTCCGGTACCGCCGTTGCCTTCAAGAGGTAATCCGTCCCCCACTTCACGGCCCTGACGGCGTTCCTCAGCTCCGGCCCCATTGTCCTCCCAAAGTCTATAACACTCCAGGACAGCATCGTCGTGGTAAATGCCATTGGGAACCCGAACTTAATGTTGTCCCCGGCGTCGTAGTATCCGCCGGTTAAGTCCACCTGCAAAAGTATGCAATGCAGGTACAGCGCCGGTGTTTTTAGGACGAGCTAAACGAAGAAAAAGAGGAATATTAAAGGTGTGTGAGAATGTAGGTTGTGAAGTATACCCCAGCGGTGGCCCCGTCGTGCAACGCGGAGTTCCTGCGCCATGGGACACGTTGATCTGGCGGAAGCTTCCCCGATCGTTGGCCCTCGAAGAAGAGGATGCTTTTCCTGAGGGCGTCGTGGTAGTCGTGGCGGCCGGCGATTGAACGGAGAGGAAGTAGCAAGAGGAGGAGGGTGAGGAAGCCAAGTGCGGTAACATAGCCCGGGAAAGAGAGTGCACTTCGCGCCATTTCTTGCTGGTTGAGCATGAAGAAGCGAAACCGTCGAGGTTCTTTATACTGGAAAGTGTCATTGGATTCCAGAGCTGGGACCAATCAGTGCCCGCCACGCGGACAGACATGACTGGATGATTGTTCGGATTCCGATACAAAACACGCTTGACCGGGTCTTCTCGGGTCTTGACCGATGGTTGGGTCGGTCAACCCGACCCATTATCGCATTTGGATATTAAGAGGGTCGGTGGGACAAACCGAAGAATAAAGAGGGAAGAGAGGTGATCCACCGTTGTACCGTTGTATTGACGGTGGACACGTGGATGAGTTTGGGGCGGTATGGATCCACAAAGGACGAGGAGCAAGAGAACAAATATGCCCCGGAGGTATCCTGATTGGGTGGGAATGATTCAGAAGCGTTAGATATATTGACCGTTTTCTAGCGGGTTTATTATACAGTTATTTTTTTTTTCTTTTGATTTTTGAATTTAGATTAAAAATTCCAGAATATGACCTTCTTGCATAATATGAAAGAAAATAAATTCATTCAATCAATATAATTATGTAATTTAATTAAAAATAAATTTAACTTTATAAATATCCACTCAAAGAATAAAAAGTGGTCAATTTTTTTAAAATTGAATTTATTTTTAATTAAATTACATAATTATGTTAATTAATTAAATTTATTTTCTTTTAAATTATACAAAATATCACGTTGTAGGACTTTTGGCCCTTTTGGGGGAGAACTGAGAAGGCATGTGACTTTGTGCTGGGTGGTTGGACGTATTTAAAAAAATAAAAATAGACATAATTTTAGGTTTTATAGGTAGATTCTATGGCTAAAATCAAGTGTACACTTAGATCGTGTGGTCCTTCCTGCTTTGGATAATATCAACCGTCCTGTGGCCGATGTTATGTAATCCGACCCATTTTGAGGATACGTTAGGTTTGCTGCAGATTCCGCTGTTTGTCCCAAGGCCCAAACCTTACTCGATTGTGAAATCTTTCAATTTGGTGGTGATATTTAAAGATGAGTAATGTTAGATACAGTCTCCACTTAGGACATGCAGTCTTTAAATAGAGACTACAAATATAATTTCTCTTTAAAAATAGATACAGAGTAATATTAGTCTTATAAAAACGATATTAAATATTAAATATGAATAATGTTATATATAGTTTCAAAATATATAAATCTCCCTCGCTTATTAGAAGAAAGTGATATCTATTATTAAAAGATAGATCTTTTTATATTGATTCGAGATGTGTCTGACATTTTTCAAAAAAAGGCGCAAGATTTGTACACTTTAGACTATAGAATTTAGAAATCATTTTCTATTAAATATTAGTGTTATACTTTGCAAAGGTGAACTAGCTCTTTCTTAATATTAAAACAAGTACTCTAAAGTCACAAGAAATAAAGAAAATACTCTCAAGAAATTATGAAATTAAATAAACCCAAAAAGACTGAATAATATTCAATGCAAAACCCATGTTATTATGTATAATTAGAACCAAACTAGAAGTCTAAATTTACTACATTTCTAAATTTTGTAAAGAGAAATTATATTTACAGTCTTAAAGTGTGCAAGTTTCATACACCCCCTTTAAAAAATGTGGATAAATATAAAACTCATGAGAAAAATCATATTTTTAATGGTAAATCTCACTTCTTTTAATAATTATGTTCATTATTTTTACATCATACATCTATTTTAATTTTTATCTTTTTATATTTTTTTTCTTAGTAAGTATATGGTGTAGAAATTATGAATAGAAGAATTCAATTAATTTAATAAAAATAAAAAATAAAATTAAAATAGGTGTTGTGTATTGTATAGAAGGTTGTGCAGATGCAAAACCAGTTCTTTTTCTTCTTCCATTCCTTATTGCCACTTTTAATCCTTCTTCCTCAAATCCTGTCAATACAATCATCTACGCTAGAATTCGAATCCAAAGCTTCTTATCCAAAATCAATTTTGAATTGTAGATTCATCTTTATTCCTGTCGTTTTTCTTCTTTTTTTTCTTCTTCTTAGCTTCTTCTGATGATTGGTTTGGGTGAAAAGGACAAGTTACCGCTATCTGACAACTAAACTTCTAAAGAAATTGGTTGTTTAATGCCCTCTTTGCCTGGAGCAAAAGAAAAAAACACTACTACCAATAGGAAAGGGCAAATGGAAAGAAGTTTCATCCTTCAGATACAAATGGAACTTATTTTTAAGGCAATTCCTTGCATTTGTAATCTTATAGAAGGTGAGATATATGGACATTAATCATGCTTTTCACTACACATGCATTTAGAAAAGTGATTTTTTAAAAGATATATGTGAATTTGGTCACGGTTGCAATATTACTCAGGGCCCTAATCATATCACTATATGCCATGTAATTAAAATTGTCTATGATCAATTTTAATTGATATGATATTCTATGATAGGATGTAAGTACCACGTGTTCGTACTCTGCGATTACATAACCAAACTCAGCAGAACTCAGCTAAGTTCAGTATAATTTTAAGCTGAGTCTAACATCCAAACACTCAACTCTCAAATTACTAAACTCATCCCAACTCAAAACCTTATTACACGTGAGACCCATAACTTTTTTCAACTTAAAACATCTTTATACGTGAGATACCCACAGCCTTTTTTAATTTCTCATAAAAAAATACTAAACTCATCTTAACATCCAAGCACACTTTAAACTCAGTTTAGATGGGCCCCACATAACTTATTTTACTACTCAATTCACTACAATTCATAAAGAACTCAGCTCAACATCTAAACGCAGCAACTTAATTTAGTTGGATTAATGCCAACTTAATTAATAATTTACTAATTACCCTATTAAGAAGTATTTATATTTTCAAAACAAGCATGTAATTAGCAAGCATGACATATTTTTACATAAAAGTAATTACCTAAGAAATTTTACCTCATCTATATCTTGGAAGTATCTAATAACTAGTCTTTTTTTTTTTTTTAATATAAAAAACGAACACTTTTATTCATCAATCCAAACATTACAAAGATAAATCAACCCAAATAGCTTGAGATATACAATCTGGAGTCTAATCTAGAGTCTTGATTTGTTGAACAGTGCTACCCCACAGTGTTGATGAACGTCCATCCTTGGTCAGTTCTTCTTTTACAAGCAGTGCATCACTTTCAATTTGTAAATCAGCAAGGCCTAAGGGAATGCACAATTGCAACCCTCTCAATAATCCTTAAATAATTATAAAAGTTAAAAAGCATGTACAGTACTCCATTAGGTGGTGTTTGATGAATCATTAGTGCTGTGAGACATTATAATTAGCAAGAGATGCCCTCATCTATTTGCTAACGTGATAGCAGTTAATCTTCAATTATTTCTAGCCGATTACGGTACATCATAAAAGATCATGCACTCGATCGTTAATTAGTCAAAATCCTTTAATTATTTCCAACTGATTTTCACTCATCATCACAAATACTAGACATCTCTTTAATCATATCTGCTGCTAACATGCAAGATTGTTATCCCCCTCGATCCCCTCTCCCCTTCTCTCAGCTCCTTTCTTTCTTTCTTTCTTTCTTGGTAGAAAACAACACCCAGCTGAAAGATTGTCACCTGAACAATACAAAAAGAGTAGCAACCCCACCGAAAGATTCAGGGCTTGAATAACATGAACACTCTCTTAATTAACTGGGTCCTGAGTGGCAAAGCTATTATGTTAGGATGCCTCAGAGTGCAGGCCTCTTCTTAGGGCCCATACGTCAATTGTCTTTTATATAAATGACAATGCTAGGATGCACGTTAAGGACTCATTTGGATAGTGTTTGAAACAAGACAAGATAAAATAATTTTAAATTAGTTGAATAAAATATTATTATTATTTTTAAATTTGAAAAAGTTGAATTATTTATTATATTTTATATAAAAATTTGAAAAAATTGTAATGATGAGATAAGATAGGTTGAAAGTGTTTCTGTATATAAACGAGCCTAAATGTGCACTTTAAATATACATACTAGTGTAAATGATTTTATTTATTTATTTTTTTAAGTATTTTTTAAACATTTTTAATCATTAGAAAAAATAAAAATATATATGAATTTATTAACAGTCACTTTCTTAATCATTAAAAAAATAAAAAAATAAAAATATATGCATGAATATATTTGATAAATATATTTGAAAGTCATAAATATATTTGAAAGTCATACTATCAACTTCCATACATAGAATGATACTAGTTGCCCGTGCTTGCCTGAGTCGGCTCAGACGCGGGCATGTTGTAGTCTTGTAGATTTATGCTAGGCTCGATATATGCCTATCCGATAAATCTAAGGATATAATATAAAAAAAATTATAATTTATTTTTTTATAATTAAAATTTTTGAAACAATTAATAATTTAATATTTTACTGGATTTGAAGTTCAAACTAATCTTGACTTTACACTATATTTCATTTAAACATCTAATCTACATGTAATAATAAGAGACACTGATATGTACTTTTGAGGTCATGGACAGAATTTGTGAACATGAAATATTTTACTACAAACAAATTTCATAAAAAAACAAAAATTTACAAATCAATGTAGTTTGACGTGATATATTAGATTGTAAAATTATTTTTATTTTAAATTATATCTAATTTATTATATAATACCATGTCTTATAATTTATTTATTTATTTTTTTACAACTGCACTTCTCTCGACTTTTTGAGTCTTTGTGAACATTCTTTCACTCCGCCACCGAATTTTGATAGATTATCTGAAAGAAAAATTCTTCTTCACAACCTACTATTGGTGTAAGCCCCAGAACACCTAACGTGCTGGGTTGAAAAAAAAATATGTGAGTTGTGTGGAGAGTACGGCTTATCTCAAGCACATCTCTATCCGAAAACATGGGTTCAAACACTGAGGCAAAGCGCACCAAATTATCCCAATGTACGGAGGACATGATGCCAAAGCTTAAGACGAGGAAACCATTTTTCTTGTGCTCTGATCGAAAACTTTATCAAATCTCACTTTTTCTTTTCTTTTTTTTTATTTTTTCTTTTTTTTTCTCTGTTTTTATGGGATATGTAGTTAATTTTCGTTTAACGTGCACTTTTAGTTTCAAGGCAAATTAGAAGTCTTATATCCACTTAAAAACTAACCAGGGCTTTGAGGGGTCGTTTGGTTATGCAGTTCAGATAAGATAAGATAAGATAAGATAAGATAAGATATTTTGTTAAAGTTGAATAAAATATTATTATAATATAATTTTTATTTAGAGATTTAAAAAAATTGAATTGTTTATTATATTTTATGTAAAAATTTAAAAAAATTGTAATGATTATATAAGATAAATGAAATAAAATAATTTGATTTTATATAACGTAGTACTTAAATGCCTTATTACAGGGGAAGAAAAAGTTAAAAAGTAATTATAGATATAATTTTAAAATGTGCGAGCGATGCAAATTCACTTCAAAAAATAGTGCAGCCCACCTTTAAAATGTTTTTAAGGTGGATTACAGATTTGTTTGCTTTTTTTTTAAAAAAAAAAGTAAATTAAATGGTAAATTTATATATCTTAAAACCATATAAATTATTGAGTAATACTATATGCAATCGTAAAAGTCGCAAGTATCGTGCAGTCACTTTGAAAAAGAGTGGAGTCCATTATTAAAAAAATATTATTTTTTAATGTGAGTCTCATATTTATTTACTTTTTTAAAAAATGATTGTACCATACTTGAGTACTCACAATTACAACTATCATTTCTCTAAATTATTTTCCAAAATTAAGTATACAGCTGCATGGATCGTACTGTTATATCATGGATCCAAATTGACGAGGAAACCTGGGCAAAAACAATGCTACCTAAAACGCATACATGCATTGAGATGACATCGTTTCACTTTCATTTGTGCCATATATAAAGGCAAATCTAGTAACAGTTCCAACCGAAAAAAAGAAAAAAGAAAAAAAAGCCATTTGCGGTGGACATTTTCCCTAAGTCACGGAGTCGGGTTTGCCTATTTCTTTTCTTTGACAATGATGTTGTACTGTCGGACATTTTTTTCTCTGGAGGCCCCGAGCTGGGAACGTACACACCTTTTCACGCCAAATAAAGCTTAACCGTTGTGATCTTTGAAGTTGTGTATACTTTGAAAAACGTAATCTTTAAACACAGAAATCTAGCCCCCTTGTTTCCTATCCAAAAGAATATTTTTACAAAGCTTTTACGCAAAAGTAATATTATATACATGTGTGAAATGCGTAAATATTATGTAGTCATTTTAAAAAATGCGTAAGATTTATTATTAAAAAATTAATTTTTTTTATGTAAATTTTATATTTATTTATCTTTTTTTAAAAGGACTATACAACATTTACTCATTCACGACTATAAATATCATTTTTCTTTTATCTAAAGATAATACTTCCGTACTTATCGTTCTTGTCCACACATGAGTGCACACACTCCACACAGCAAAACTGTTTTGAGTTTTGTTCTGATCGATCGAGTTAATTGAGCAAGTCACGCCGATAAATCCGTTTAATCGAATATCATGAGCTGGCTGCTTCCACTTATTAGTTCTTTAGAATCTTATTAGATGTTTGCATGTTTTTTTTTTTAAATGTTCTTTGCGTTCACCGACCAGCTAGCTAGATAGGCTTAGAATGAGATAAATTTGAACAGTAGTAAAATAGTTTGAGTTAAAATATTTTATTAGATTTTAAAAAATGAGAGAAAAAATTGAATAAAAATAATATAAAGTTAAAATATTATTAGAGTATAATTCTTTTAATATAATATAAATTTTGTTTTGAGATTTGAAAAAGTTAATTTTTTTTTATTTGTTTTGTTTGGAAATTTAGAAAATTTATAATGATTAACTAAAAATTAAATGAAAAAATTAAAATTTTGAAATTTAAAAGTGTTTGTATTTGAATGATGTTTAGAAAAGAAATGAGATGAATAAGATGAAACGATCTCTATTCCCAAACAATCCCGAACTGAAAACTCAGAAGTGGCTAAGAAGGTTTAACTTCCACTCATTTCATCAACAATTAAACTAAACATATATTAGCCGACTTCGGAAGCATTGCGATATGAAACTGTCCTTAAGTTTGTTGTAACGTATATAAGGAATAAACTACAGAAAATATATATGGTTGGTCTCTTTGAGGGGGGCGTCTCCAAAGACGATAGGCCAGAGAAAAAAGTTAGGGTTTTTTATATTCAATTCTAGATGACTCCTACGGAGTGTTCCTCGGTACAAATATCACCACTGTGTCTCTTTCTAAATAAGGCCCTGGCCGAAGGCAAACACTGGCCTAACAATAGAGACCCAACTAAAAGAAATAAACCGAAGGCTCGACTACTACTGGACCGGCCCTTACATAACCCAAAACATAACATAATCCAGATGTTGGCCCACGAAGGAAAACTCATCCGAAGACTAAATACAAAAGGTAAGTAATCCAAAGTGTTAATTGCACTTTGTTCCCTCCAACTATCACCCAATTCATAATATACCCCCAAAACTATTGATTGCATCAAAGTGGACCCTCTTACTTTCAAAACGTCCTAATCCCCCCTTCCGTCTACAATGAACGTTAAATCGAACGGAAGACTCACCCACGTGCTTCTTACATGCTAATCCTTCAATGTAAAGACAAAATCACCCCTCACTCCATCGGTTTTCATTTTCTCAAACTGAACTTTATATCGGAAAATCTCCAAATCCAAAATTCGAAAACCATTGACCATCGATCAATTATTGTTCGCATTGGTGTTTCGTTCGTCTTCACACCAATATGAGTGGCTTCATCAAACATTTTCGTTCGTCTTCATCAAGTTGGTATCTGTCTTCTTCGCGTAGTGGGTGTCGTAGAGGTGAGTCTATCTCGAAATAACTCCATCTTTGCCTTCATCGAATTTGTATGTTTTTGGTGTGAAACTGAGTAATTTGGAATGTCAAATGTTCTGGTTTTGAGGATGTCCGTGTCCAATATTGCACGTGGGTGGGTCCAATGTTGTATGTTTCCTAATATGACGCTAGTGCATTGCTAAGTGGCGTTAGTTGTGCCAGTTTGAGAACACAATAACATGGGGGTATTGTTGTTGTCTTTGTTGTCGGGTTGTGACAGAGGATCACAGAGGTGGTCCCTCACATAGGAAAAGGCACAAATTTATCTGTTTGGTCCGATATTTTACTTTTGTTTACTTTATAGGCGGCATAATAGGAAATATGTTGGGGGTAAGACTGATGTGTACCATGAACCATATGATGAGGATCATCTATCATGGATTGAGATACATACGATTGTGACCAAGTATGGTTACCATCCAGGTGACCTAGTCTACTATAGACACCCTGTCTTGGGGATGCACAATGGTCTTACATCTAACCATGATGTGCTGTCTATGGTGGCTCAACAAATGGCTCATTTGTATCTTGTGTCTCATTCTCGAACTTTAATGCACCAGTCTTCTTTGCATGATCATCACGTCAAAGAGGATGTGAGTGAGGATGAGGAGAAAGCAGAAGCACGTCGCCTTGGACTTAATAATCCATTTTGGAAAGAAGTGTTGAGTAGTGAGAATGAGTTGTATGACATTGATGTCAACACAATGAGAACATCGAGGTCAAAGCCTGCACAACCAAGAAGCAAAGGTGTTGAGTCTCAAGTGACAGTTGATAATAAAGAGCCACAATCTTCCTCAGATGCTGAGGATGAGGAGGATGAAGGGAGGAGTCAAGACAGAAGTGGTCCAAGGTGGTCAGAGGAGGATGACATAGGTATAAAATACTATTCTATTTTCTTATTTATTATTTTAGTGTTCATTTCTCAGAAACTGCTAAACAGTGTTTGCTTTCACAATTAGCAAGTAACTTATCTGATATGACACCAAGTGACGTCCTTCAATCTCCTGTATATAGTAGCGATGAAGGACATCGTGATTTTAAGTTCCCTGAGTTTCAAACTGTTGACTTGGAGAAGCCAAAAATATCTGTTGGAATGAAGTTTGGATCTACAACACAGTTTAAAAAGATAATAAGGAGGTTAAAGCTAAATATAGGTAAGCCTATAAAGTTTGTAAAGAATGATGGGGATATTGTTACTGTTGTTTGCAATACCCCTAAATGTCCTTACCGGGTTTATGGGTCATGGATTAGAGGGCAACAAACTTTCTAGATAAAGTCTATGAATCCAAGACACGATTGTAGTAGGAGTTATAAGAACCCCATTGTCACATCATCTTGGATTGTAGATAAGATGATGCCAATGTTTATAAGCCAATCTAATGTGCCTATCAATGCACTTGTTGATAAGATTAAGAAGAAGTGAGGAGTGGAAGTTCCTAAAATGAAGTTGTATCGTGCTCGACCGAAGGCTCAGTTTACCATATTTGGCAGCCATAGAGAATAGTATGCAAATGTATTGGACTATTGTGAGATCCTGAAAGAAAGGAACCAATGTAGTTATTTGTTAGTTAGGGTGGAACAAATAGCTCCTGAGTTACCTCCTATTTTTCAAAGGATGTACGTAGGATTTACAACCTGTAGAGAGGGTTTTAAGGCTGGTTGTAGACCATTGATTGGTTTGGAAGGTTGTTTCTTAAAAGGACCATTTAAGGGGCAACTCCTATGTGCTGTTGGTAGGGATGCAAATGATAACATGTACCCCATTGCCATGGCCATTGTGGAGGCAGAGTTAAAAGATAGTTGGGGATGGTTTATTGAGATACTTATATCCAATCTTGGACAACAACCTGAAGGCGGGTGGACATTTATCAATGACAGACAAAAGGTAATTTTGTAAATCTTTCAATATATTCTATTAACTAAAACCTATTAAATGAGCCACTCATCAAATATTTTTTGTAAGGTTTAAAGCCAGTAATCGAGGAGTTGGTGCCTTACAATGACACCCATATATGCGTCAGGTATTTATATGCCAATTTTTGAGATACTGGCCACAGGGGTGTGGCTTTGAGGGAGAAACTGTGGCAGGCAGCCACAACATATACCAAGAGGGACTTTGAGAGAGCTATGGAGGAACTGAAAGCCCTCAGTCAGCCTGCATATGACTACCTGAAGGTCATAGACCCATCACAATGGTCTAGAGCATGGTTTAACACATTTTCAAAGTCTGACATGGTAGTGAATAATCTCAGTGAATGTTTCAACGCGTATATTCTGCAAGTACGGGATAAACCAATTGTGACTATGGTGGAGACCATATGGAAGAAACTGATGGGACGGTATCAGTTGAAAAGGGAAGTAATTGGTAAATGGGAGAATACAATCACACCTCGGATAGTTGTGAAGCTTGAACTTATGCATGACCTATCCATCTATTGTACTCCAACGTATGCAGGATGTGATCAGTTTGAAGTTAACAATACTGGTAGGCAATATGTGGTTGATTTGGAAAAGAGGACCTGCTCATGTTTGAGATGAGACATGACAGGTATTCAATGCCCGCATGCATACACATGTATTCTGTATTCTGACCAAGACTCTAATGGATATGTGTACCATTACTATAGCGTGGAGATGTGGAGGGTAGCATACAAGCCTTTAATTTACCCTATGCCTAGTGAGGATCAGATACGAGAAGCCCACTGCTCCTGAGGTTAGGAATAGGGGTGTAAACTCAAACCGGAAAATCGGTTTGGACCGGACCGGACCGGTTTTATCGGTTTTAAACTGGTCCGGTCCGAAACCGGTTTTTAAAATGTAAAAACTGGCCGATTCCGGTCCGGGATTTTTTGGACCGAACCGGACCGGACCGGTTGATTAAAAAAATAAAAAATAATATTTTTATATATAAGTTTTATATATAATGTATAATTATAAATTTTTATGTGAAATTTTTATATATAATATATATAATTATATATATTCATATATGAAATAATTTCTTATTATAATTTATAAATTATTACATAAAATGTTAATACTAAATCACTAAAAATTTATAACTAATACTAATATATAACTTATAACTATACCAATAGTCTAATATAAATACTATTATATAATCTAATATATTAAAAAAAGTATAAAACAGTTTTTTTTAAATCATTTTTTTTTATAAACAAATTTTTAATGACAAATTGTGAAACTTACATTTTAAAAAACCGGAAAACCAGACCGGATCGGAAATCGGTAAAACCAAAAGTACCGATTTAGGAGGGTAACCGGTGCGTAATCAGTTTTGAAAAATACAAAACCGATACATACCGGTTCGGTCCTAGATTTTATCCAAAATCGGACCGGTTACACCCCTAGTTAGGAAACAACCCGGGAGGCCAAAGAAATATCGAAGAAGAAATGAGGACGATCAAAGAGCAAAAAAGTTGAGAAAAACTGGTGTGCATATGACCTGTTCGAGATGTAATCAAGTTAGTCACAACAGAAGAAAATGCCCGTGTGGGAACACAGGCACACCCACCCTCACTTCTACAGCAGAATTTCAAACTCCTTCATTTCCAGATTACTTCTTCCTTTTTTACTATACAGTATTCATTTACATATTGCTTGAAAATGTTGAGAATGTTAATTTACATTTAAATGTGGTACTAGGTCATTTCACAACCTCCAATGTCAGAGTCTTCACAGCCAACAACCCAATCTATGCAAACTGAGCACGCTCCACCGTCGTCGCCTTCGCAGGCAACATGGCAAACAAGTACAACAGTGCAGACTGCCCTGTCAAAGACTTCGCAGGTAGCATGGTAAACAAGTCAGGCAGGCCAAACTAATCAACAGCAAGCCAATGTGGGTCGTGTAAAGAAGTTGGCCAAACGACCACCCAAGAGGCGGTCTGCAAGACTTGGGGGCCACCACTCACAGACTAGTACACGTAGACCTGTGTTAGTGGACTTAGACGTCGATACAAGCAATCCAGCACAAGGAATGCTGTGTTCTTGGGGCAATACTGGAAGGGGAGGCATGCAATTCAGAGTTGGTCAACTGCCACCCAACACCCAAGTGCCTCCTGCCATGGCTAATGCATCAGTGCCACCCAACACCCAAGTGCCTCCAGCCAAGGCTAATGCATCAGTGTAGAAAGGGAAGGGTGTAGAGTTATCTTCATGTGTGGAGAGGATGAACGAAGATAAAAGGGGGAAACAGAAACGACCAAACTGGCAATATTGACTTGCAATTGTAATGGTGTAGTTAGGGTTTAATGACATTATTGTTATTGGAAAACTTTTGTTGTAATGGTTCATAGTTTACATTTTTGGTTTTATGGTGTTATGGTGACATTCCAATTGAGGGATTTTGATATGTAGGGTGACATTATTATTAATCATTATCAACACAGTAAGTTGTTGCAACAAAATTCGCTTCATAACCAAATTATATGCATCAAGTGATGTCCAATACAACAATCAAATTCAAAACAACAACCACAGTCAATACACATCCAAAAAATTACATTAACCAATTCTACGCTATCATCAAGTAATGGCAACCTTCATCAGCATTATGGGACATTTTCATACAGATAACAACAATGACCATAACAATCACAATGACACCACATCATATGTAGTTATTGTATTTCTTGCATAAATTTTTAGATTTTTCCTTCTCCTTATACAAAAACTCTTGGATACGCTTCATGCACTCCCTCTCCATTACTAAGTTAGCCTCCAATTCCGTAGATTTTTCTTTCAACTTATTGCATAACTCTTGGATATGCTCCATGTGCTCCCTCTCCATCACTAAGTTAGCCTCCAATTCGAATTCCAAAATCTTGAACTTACGACTCCGTATCCGGAGTCTATCATGTAGCTGGCCAACGACATATCCACACGTGGAGCAAAAACCATCATCTACCCAATCAAAAAATGTACAAAACCTGTCTCCACCCCCATGTTGACAACCAGGAGTCCAATATGGGCATCTCCATAACGTTGTTTTGTAGTTATCATCCGTAGTTGACACTCTCAGACGTGCCCGCAGATTGCAACGGCAAAATGTGCCATCTAGTGGTGCTTTACCACCCCAGCTTGTGTTAGATGAACCAGTGGACATCTTTTACAACATGCTGAAATATGTCAGGATTATGAGTGCAAAAAGGAAACAGTCGAAAAAGAGGTTGATGAGCCAAAAACTTTATGCTCTATAGAATTGAATCGCTATTATTCTTTACAGTCTATTGCAGCTTTAAACAAAAGGAGAAAAGAATCCTAACAAACTAAACTGGAACATTGTCTAAGCATGATACCGAATCAATATCATGACAAATAAACTGGAACATTGTTGAGCTACAATGTACAATCATTTATAGCATTCTTGAGCTACAATAAACTCAAATAATTTTTTCACCTAACAACGTACAATCATTTATAGCATTCTTGAGCTACATCAAGGCGGGAGATTTGTTGTCAATACAAGTAATGGATTTATTGCAATGGAGAAATCACTCAGGTACCTGCGATGGAGAAAGCAGTTTGAATTAGAGCTCTACCAAAAAAACTCCTCTGCAGTGGAATCGCCAACAGCTCGAAGGGGATGTCGACGTCGTGGTCGGCAGCTCACATTGTGGTCAGCAGTTTTGCTAGGGTTCTTCGTCGCCCACCTTCTCTACAGTCTACCTCAGCTTATTTCTCCATCGTGCCCAATGGCTTCAAGCTAGACGTTTTTCACTTTGAAACGAAACCGTTTTTGGGCATTAATAAAACGAGTCGTTTTGGCCATGGAGTTTGAGGATTTTCGGATATAAAGTTCAGTTTGGGGAAATGGAAGCCGATGGAGTGAGGGGTGATTTTGTCTTTGCATTGAAGGATTAGCATGTGAGAAGCACGTGGGTGAGTCTTCCGTTCGATTTAACGCTCATTGTAGACAGAAGGGGGGATTGGGACGTTTTGAAAGTAAGAGGGTCCACTTTGATGCAATCAATAGTTTCAGGGGCATATTGTGAATTGGGTGATAGTTGGAGGAGGCAAAGTGTAATTAACCCTAATCCAAATGTTGTCATGCCTTCCTGTTCCTGTAGCAACCCTAGACTCCCAAAACAAAGTCTCAACCTTGGCTTGTTACATTGCTCCCTCCTTTAAAACACCTTCCTCACATGGTGAGGGAAGGCATCCTTCGGCCATGAATAGATCCCCATTTAGCATCTTCCTTCAATTGCCCCTGCCACTTCACCAATAG
This sequence comes from Juglans cinerea, assembly GCA_961763995.1. Lineage (NCBI taxonomy): Eukaryota > Viridiplantae > Streptophyta > Magnoliopsida > Fagales > Juglandaceae > Juglans > Juglans cinerea. The sequence continues at coordinate 29,417,375 of CAUIVZ010000003.1, forward strand.
CTCAACCTGAGCACTGTTCCTAGCCTTCACCATGCGACGGCTCAACACTGTTCGAGCTAAGGATGGAGGATTCGCTGACCATTGACTGGTGGCAGCGCTGGAACCATAGTAATGTTTTTTTTTTTTTTCCGACCTTCCTCTTAAGTTGTGAGATGTGGAATGTTGGGTGAATCCAAGAGCCTTCCAGTAGATTTAGCCGATAAGCAACCTCCCATATTTTTTGTAAAACTCGGAAAGGCCTAAAAAATCTTGGTGCCAATTTAAGATTCATCCGATGTACCATAGAAGTCTATCTATAAAGTTGTAATTTGATAATTACCCACTCCCCAGTCTCGAATTCCTACTCCTTCCTATTAAGATCAACATTCATTTTCATTCGGTTTTGTGCTTTTGCGGGTTCTCCTTCAGCAGCTAAGAAATTTGGTCTTAGGATCTCAGATTGCTTTCCAATGGCTCCAGCTTTGCAGTGCCTGGTATGTAACTCACAAACCTTGGTGGTTGATATCTATATAATGCCTCGAATGGTGTGAGTCCAATAGATAGATGGAGAGTCGTGTTGTACCACCACTCTACCAGTGGTAGCCATAGAACCCAGTCACTTGGTTTGTCCCCAGTAAAACACCTTAGGTAGTTTTCAAGGGTCTTGTTCACAGCCTCAGATTGCTCCATCGCTCTAAAGATGATAGGCTATGCTTAGGGACATTTTTACTCCCTGCAATGTAAATAACTCCTGTAAAAAATGACTTGTGAAAGTGCCATCTCTGCCTGAAACAATAGATAGAGGTAAGCCATGCAACTTCAAATATGTCTGAGGAAGAGCTTGGCTATATCCTTGGTAGTATAAGGGTGTTTAAAGGCTGTGAAGTAACTGAATTTGCTGAGTTTTTCCACTACCACCAAGACAATATTAAATCCCTTAGACCCGGACAGCCCCTCTATGAAGTCCATGGTTGGGAAGTTTGACGCCTCCAGATTCTTCTTGGGATCAGACAGACTTTGAAGATGCAATGCAACTAGCATGCATATAACAGTCTATAGTATACACAGTGGATACTTTTTTTCTTTGAATAAATAACAATGTACCAGAATCTATATCCCAAAATATATCATGATTCATAACAGAATAATAAGTGTAATGATACAAAACTTGTCTGACATTACTATAACATAAATAAGTATTGGAGATAGCACTCCATAAGTACAATACTAAAAAACGTATAACTACTAAGCTAACTCCTTGAGCCGCTCGCGCAACTCGGCTTAGATAGCCATATTCCTATATAAAAACTGGAGGAATGATGTAACAATCTCCTTGTCATTGTGTCGAGGCCTAATCGGCCACATCCAGTCGATTCTCAACTGGCTCTCTAGGTCCTGACACATAGCTTGCCTGTAACACCCCACTCCCCATGGTTAAGAATAAAGCCACTTTTAAAAATTCTCTAGAAGCCAGAGTGCTACTATTGACCTTGACTTAAAAATAGTTATTTTATTTTGAAGGAAGCGCCAAATACAAAGATTCTATAAATAAAATAATTCTTTATTAAAATAATGAGATCATAAGAGAGAATACGTAGAAGCATTTATTATAATTTCTCAAAATATGTACCATAAATTCATAACTTAAAATCTCTGTACATGATCTAAGCCACTGTCACGCCTCCCTGGACTAAGTCCCGTCGTACAGCTTTTCGTTCATAAATATTTCTACGTGGAAAGGTTTAAAAACATAAAAAATAAAGTAAAATGAGTTGATGACTCAGTAAAAAACTAATCATAACATAAACATACTTAATATAAGGTTTTTATAAAATATTTCATGCTGAGAACTTAAAATCATGACTGTTCATACGTATGCTATGACATGCATGACTTATCTTGGCTTATCTAACATATCTTACTTATCATAGTGGCCCACACACTTAACCCTGTGTGACACTTGCCAAGCTATGAAGTATGAGATCTCAACATCTAGTAAGGCTGTTGTAGCCCCTACCCATTCCACAACAACCATGGTCTGACATTTCCTTGATTTTATTGATGGGCTGCCTGTCTCTAAGGGTTTTAGTGTAATATTTGTGGACGTGGACCGTTTCTCTAAATATGCCCATTTTGTAACCTTGGCTCATCCATACACTACCCAGGTTGTTGCAGAAGAATTATGAAGCATGTCTTTAAGCTTCATGGGTTCCCTAGGTCTGTGGTGTCAGTTAGGGACCTAATCTTTTTAGGTTCATTTTGGAAGGCCTCATTTCACTCTCAGGGTTCCTCATTAGACTTCAGCTCAACCTACCATTCTCAAACGGATGACCAAATCCAAGGTATGGTCACATTGGCTTACATTGGCTTAAGTGGTGGTATAACATTACCTACCACACTACCACTAAAATGACCCCTTTTGAAGCTGTCTACGGCTACCCACTCCCAACTCTCTTGTCCTACGTTCCTGGAACTAGCACTAATGAGGTAGCAAATTAGTTGTTACGCAACAGGGGTCAAATCATTCAGCTATTGAAACACAACTTAACTAAAGCTAACAAAAAAATGAAACATTACACTCATATGCAGAGAACATACAAGGAATTCGAAAAAGATGATTGGGTTTACATGAAATTACAACCATACAAACAGAACACAATGGCATTGAGACACAATATGAAGCTGGCCCCTAGGACTATGGGCCTTTTCAAATCGAAGGAAAAATTGGTAAGGTAGCTTACCCATTGAAGTTACTTGAGTCCTCTAGGATCTACCCGATGTTTCACAGATTCAAGTCTTCCCTTCTCTTCCGCAGACAGACCAAATGCGGGAAGTGCAACCGGAACCGGAACAGATCTTGGAATGCCATATGAAGAGACCCAGCGGTGACAAAAATCCTAGAGACATGAGGAATAAGACAGAGGTGAAGTGGAGAAGTGGAGACCAGATACTACGAAGTGAAGTGAAGATGATATCTCGAACTAGAAATGGTGTCGCAATAAAATGGTGAAGCACAACATTTTGGTTAAACAAAACAGAGCATTGGAGGGACTTGAGGTCTGATGCTGGGGAGGAAAGATACGCAGCATGTTAATTAAGTGTGGAAGTCTGTAGTGGGTTTCTTTTTGTAATATGCAGCTTTTGGGATTAAAAACACCAAATGGTGCGTCTAGCTTACTGTGAGTTTTCTTCTACTTTTTATGGGTCAGTTTATCAGTGTTAGAGTCTGTTATAGAGTCTGTAGCAGAAGGCCTCGAATATATAGGGAGAGGCAGAATCAAAGTAGAAGCATATGGAAAGTTTATTGAATAGTCTGAACGTATGGAGGTTTATGGATTCCCTCGAATAATCCTATTATCAATACAACCTTGTGAATCATTGAGTCTTTTCCAGAAACACTTCTCAACCACTCTATTATTCCTCATTTGTAGTCCCAGCTTACATTTCCACTCAACCATCTGATTACATTCAACTCCCAGAACAATAACCTAACAAAGTGATTGAGTTAGACTTGTCTTATGGAGTCTTTTCTCTATACGTGTCTTATCTCTTTTTGGCCTTTTCTCTAGGCTTAATTCTTAGCCTTATCTTTGAGCTTGATTATTGGTTGTTAACTTTATATCCAACAATGACTTCAAATTATTAAAAACTATATGTTATTTTCACTTAATTATCAATAATTTGATCTTACATCAAGAAATGATAGTTTAAAAGGATAATGAATTATATTTGACGTGCACAAAATAATAGACTAAAAAACATGATAACCCTTTAATTAAAAATAAAAAGATGCAAAAGGGTAATCATATAATACATAAAAAACCAAAATATAAAAACAGGCTTAAAAATAAACACAAAATTATAAAAAAAAAAGCACATATATATATATATATAAACTATATAAGGGTGAAGGTTATGGACCTTATGGTCGGGGATTGAGGCCCATGCATGAGCGCAAGGGGAGGGTCCAGATGGAGGAACAAGAGTCTATTTTCTCAACTTTCATGCATTGAACATAATATATCTAGAAGATGTGGATTGAGGAGCCACATATTTCAATGGGAATGGGAAGCACCAATATGTATACGCCCATACGTTAAAGCAACGTGCGAAAGGTGCACGCACGCACGCACGCTTCACTGTAGTGTACTAGTGGGTAAGTGGAAAGGAGAGAGTACTCTCAAACTTCCCTAAGCGACCGCCCAAAAATGGCCTTTTGACAAAAAAAGAAAGAAGTTGGACGGCTAAGCAAGCAAAAATTAGCATTCACGCCGGCCCCATCATTCCATTATTCCATTGCACTAACCCCAAACATGGCCCCGCGCGCACTGCACACCCACCTTCTAAATTTAAATTATTTAGTCTTCTTCCGTGCGAGGCTATCTCTTGTATAGGCATTTTACAGCCGTTCATGATCATGATTGCTAGCACTAACCCTTCAGCAGCTGACGTAGATAGCCTTTGAGTTCCTCCGTCCACGCACAAACTAGCAGCCGCATTCATAGCCCGCCCGCCGCCCCTCCTCTTGCACGCCTCATTTTACCTATATATGTACTTAAATTCACACTAGGGTGGAACTTAGGTGCATGCCACGTGGATAGATAACTTATATTATTGCATACTAAACTCGGTTGAAAAAATTGTTTAAATAATTCAATTAATTGAATGAGAAATAATCACAACAACAAATAAATGAGAATTACTATCTCCAAATATGAATAATACTATATATAATTTTGGAGTGCGCAAGTATCGTACAGTCGTTTTAAAAAATAGTAGAGTTTATTATTAAAAAATTAATTTTTTTTTTCATGTGAGTCTCGTATTTATTATTTTTTTAAAAAATAATTATGCGACATTTACATACATACGACGACATTATTAAAAACATAAGAGACAACACGGACAGAAATGTACCAACTTTATATTTATTAAAAAATTAATGATGTGTCCTCAAGAAGTTCCCTTCCGCTTCAGCTATATATATTATAATTGACCTCTCGTTAAAAAATGACAAAAGTTGTCATGTTCAATGACTGCATCGTTCATAACTTGGGCATCTAGGCCGGACCACTCTTTTTGTTTTTCTTATACCACACAGAAAAATACTACTTTTAACAATTAGTACGAGAGCCACCTCTCTTGGCCTGCATCCGTCCTTTTTGTCTCTACAAACTTGACGCACTACCTTCATCCACCAACATTTGGGTTGTTTTTTTAATCTCAAATTATATCCTCACCTAAATCCTTACACTAGTAAAGGATTGCATCAAAATTGGAGTAAGAATACAAAAATGAATGGGATGAAAGGCCTCAGCCAAACTTCATTTGAATAGACACTGTAAATAGATAAAATAAAAAATAGGTAATTCATCCAACAAATTAGATCTAGGCATATCTCTCTCGATTTAGGCCCCGTTTAGAATTTGAAATGAATTGAGATCAACTCAGTTCAATCTAATTTTAAACTGAATCTAACATCCAAACACCCAACTCTCAAATCACTAAACTCATCTCAACTCAAAACCTATTTATACGTGAGACTCACAATCTTTTTCAATTCAACACATATTTACATACGGGACCCACAACCTTTTTCAATTTTGCATAAATACATCTAAATTCATCTTCAGATCCAAATACATCTAAACTCATTTTAGGTGGACTTCACAAAACTCACTTCAGCATCTTACCTCATTACTATTCATAAAAAACGCAATCCATCTCAACTCATCTCAAATCTACTATTAGTCGAGGAGGGTCTCGCTCTAATAACTGATTGCATATAACCCAATTTGTGAACTATTTAGGATGCTTTTAATTTCAAGTCACAATCTGGGGGGAAAAAGGGAGCTGACTACATTCATCTGCTGTTCTTGTGTTAATGATGGAAAATTTCAATCTCATCTTCTTCTAAACTACTGGTTAGAGAAAGTAGGAATATAGTTGAATAGCTATAATCGAAATTTCTAGATTATGACCACGACAACGCATCAAGGACGCTTGTAGTGGTGCCAGGATGTGGGATCACAAGCCAACAACAATGTGACATGATAATTAGGCAAATTTAAAACAGATCTAGAATTAAGAAATCAAATCGTGCTGCACATACGGTGTAGCAACCCCAAAAAAAGAATTCAATCGGTGAATTTCTTTAAACCTTATAAAACGTAGTGAAATTTTGAAAAGATCTTACAAATCTAGCGATCGATTAGGATTTAGTCCATTAGTGTAATCAGATCTCGAACCACTATACAAAATTGCCTTTTCTTTTAATAAGACACTTATGAGTATAAGTTTACGAAACGAATTGCATCATTAGATTCGTTTGAATATTTAGGATTTTACGGTACAATAATACGTTTTCAGTTTTCTGGATGAATAGTGAATCAGAGTGCCTTTATATTTAATTAAGGTAATTAGGAGTCGAATTTTGCAAAATGAATTGTACCATTAGACTCATATGATTATTTAGGATTATGGTGCAATAAAAAGTTTCAAGATTTTTTAGTGAATGGTAATAGTACCTAGGATAACGCTACATGGCAACCAGTTCAAACAGCTTTCAAATCGCCATATAAAATGTCTAAATCCACTTAGAATCGCTAGGATTATTTTTTGGGTGGATACATGGCACAATCCTCTCATATAAATAGTGATTGGATGCTTGTTACATGGAGATTGAAGTATGATGAAATGAAGGGTAAATTAAACCATGTGATCATTCCACCTATGCCAAACATAATCCTGTCCAACCAAAACACTATTTGATCAACCAAAACAGGGTTTCAACCCTAATGAAATCTCAAACCATTGGAATCCAACCGAAACCTTAAATCCCATGTGATGGCCAAAACCCTAAACTTGGTTTCCAAATCCTAAACCACCCGATTTTGATTAAGTGTTTAATCACTTGATTAAATCAACTTCACATGCTATTAACCACTTACATATACACCATTACACCCTCACCCACTCTTGTACATCTTGGTATTTATATTTGACCAATAAACGTTTGATTTAAGTCAAACCCTAACCAAAACCCCATCCATACCCCAAAATGACCAACTCGGTTAGACCCATCTTTGGCCCACCGAAACCACCACCTAGTCTAAGCTTCTTCCTCCCAAGGCCAAGCTATGGCTGACATGCCACTTAATGACTAACCTCAAATAGTGACTTGATGGAAATAAAAAAAAAAGCTACAAGACCACTAGCCATCCACTCGGCCGGGTTTGTGACAAAAAATCCATGGCCTGTCTAGCCCATGGTTTCACCTTCTTTTTGGCTGCCAAACTCCCATCACTTGGTCATTTAGCCACCCTAATGTCAACCCCTCTCATTTAGTCTCTAGCCCTTGCTTTTTTCCTCCACACTTAAGCATATTTCATCCTTTTTTTAGAGAGAAATCGAGAGAGAGCTAGAGACAATTTTCTAGGTAGTTTATGTGTCCTCATTTCCATCTCCTTGTGAGTATTTCCTTTGGCTCAATATTCTTATAGTTTACTCTATATTGAATCTAATTTATGTGGATATATGTTGGTGAATGTTTCTTGGAGATTTGAATGTTGAAAGTTTAGTTTGATGATGCAAAGGTCTATTATATTCATAGCATGTTAGTATTTTTTTTTTAAAAGAGATTTGCATATTTTCTTAAAGGTAGAAACTGGATGACTCAAAACAGTTTCTGTTTTGATGACGTTGTGATTTTTGGTTCTAAGAACTTGATCTAATGGCTTTGATCTTCTTATATGATGTTCTTGAGGAATTGATTTATGTTTTAAGAGTTTATTTTTGAAGAGTTATGGTTTAAATCTTTGTTGGAAGAATGTTTTATATGCAAAACTTTGTTTAGGACTCAAACTAGAAGCTCTCGAGTCTGGTATTATGTTTTGATGAAATGTTTGCCATGTGATGCTAGATTTAATATTCAGATAAAGTAAGAATTTAAATGTGAGATATATGGTTGTATTTCTTGAAGATTTATTTAATAACAATTAAGGATCTAGTGATTTGGTTTCAAGTTTAAAGCATACTATACTCGATTTTGAAGTTTTCATATAAACAGATTGTGTAGGTTTTATTTTTGTGATTTTGGTTGTTTAATCAAGGAAGATATCACTTAGGCTTTAATGATGAATATGTTAGGAGAGTTATTTATGGACTTTTGGAGTCCTTGGAGTTGATTTGAAAGTATTAGACCAAAAAAAATCAAGGGTTGGTTCTATTTAACCTAAACTTGGTGCTTTGGCATTTTTCTTTGAGGTACTGAGTTTGAGTTTTCATGACATGTGAGTTTTGAATTCTAAGTATGATTTTAGAACCTAGGATGTGATTTCTGAGTGTTGCAAAAGTCGGTTTAAACATGTTAGTTTGATGGTTGGTCAAATTGTAACAAAAATAAAGTTTTTGGCCTATAAGTGGATCGGCCTAAGCATGATTGGCATAGTGTTTTTTTGTTTTCAATTTTTCTAAGTTGATATTTAGATCTAGGAAAAAAATTATATGAGAAATATAAATTTCGGTAAGTTTTGGAGTTCATTTGCAAAATCTTTATTTTAGAGGAAAAATTGTAATTTTTCCCAAGTAGATGGATAACTTTGCAATTTTAAGCCCTAAATTAGTCAGTTCTAGTTTTATAAGTATTTAGTGAGATGTTCTAACCTTAGAAAATATCTCGCTCCAGTCCTCGCACTTTTACGCTCACTTTATGTTATGCTATAACACTGTATGTTAATTTCTAACTGACTCTTGATATATTTACGTATGTACGGTGGTAAGGCTATTGTGGTTTATATTCATGTTACTTATGCTTATTGCAATTGTTATAATATACCCTACTATGTCATCAATTATCTGTTACACGAATGCCATGTTATCTGTTACACGAATGCCATGTTATTTGTTACATGAATGCCATGTTATCTATTATACGTTTATTTGTTACATGAATGCCATATTATCTGTCACACATTTATCTATCACAAGTCATGACTGCCTTGTCATCTATTACATGCCACAAAGGCCACGTCTTCATTTCTGTTACGTGATTTTCTATTACCTGTCATGAATGATATATCATAAGCATTTAGTATTTCATGAAATATTTCTATGTTATGCATGAGTCTTTTATGTTATCACGACCTCAAGTGCATAAGCTTATGTCATGAAATATTTTGAATCAAGTATGAAATATTTATCAAGTTACATTACATTATGGTCAAGGAGATGCGATTTGTTGAGTACTACGGTGAAGGCACATGAGTTGCCGAGTACTACTGTAAAGGGCATACATCTTCCCTACTATAAAGGGTACTAAGTGTGAGGGCGAGTGAGCTGCCTGAGTACTCCTATTCTCAGTTAGAATTTCATGAATTCAGTTTACACGAGCAAGCATGCCATGTTCATGTCAAGTAAAGTTATTTTCAATCATGTCATGTTTATGTCAAGTCATGCCATGTTCAAGTCAAGTTATGTCATGTTCATGTATAGCCATGTTAATTTTAAGTTATTTCATGCATGCTCAAGTTCATATCATGATGCATATATGTCATATTACTGTCATACATGCCTATTCATACTGGTTGTAGCTTAGGAGCTTTACTTGTTGAGATTTTATAAATCTTACTGTGATAGTCCCAACTACCATTCCACCATGAATGGTAGGAGTTGTGCCATGGCCCGATGGAGCACCGTGTCCCAAATTGGATGACGTCGAGTAGATCGAGGAGAAGCCTCAAGTACTTCAGTTTTTTAATGTGGTTCGACATTGATAATTGAGTTGCGTGAGCAACTTGGCGTATATACTAGATATCTTTTAGGCTGTAACTAAGGCGTTCCAACTCCAATACATTGTTTGTTTTTAGTTTAAAGACTGGATGGACTAATGATGTTACTTTTAAGTATGCTTATATGAGTTAGACGTAAGAATATTTCAGGATTAGTATTCTCGTACATTGTGTATTGCTCAAAGAAAAAAAATTATTCGTTACGAATACTGCATATTGTTATATGTATGCTAGGTGTACTGTATCAGCTTTTACTATCATGAACGGGGTATATGACCTTGTATTACATGTCCTGATATTTCAAACTTCATCAAATTCCAAGTGAAAACACCCCAGAGATAAAATGTGAAATCACCACTTGCCCTTTTGGTCTTTAATAACCAAACACCCCATTCATCTCAAATCCAAGGCTAGCTCCACGAATTGCCTCCTCGGAACTAATTTTCTACAATTTGTTTTTAAATAAATCTCCAACAACCAACACTCCAAACCCAAGAATCAAAGTTGTTGACCTGTCGAATTTCTATGTCTAATTGTCGGGCGAAAACTATCGAACATGGTAATTAGTACTGATTATATATAGTGCAGTGAGCTACTTGAGAGAGAGAGAGAGAGAGAGAGTTCTTATAATAATGAAAGTTCCGGACGAGTGAATATCTGTAAATCATAAGTAAACTCAGATAACGTTTTTTTATATGCAGATGGTCATGATCATCACTCCCACGTCGAAGTAGGAGTACTACTGGCCGTATGAAAAACTGCTCCTACGAATATTAATTGTTGCAGCCATGAAGGAATTAAAGAACCCGGCCCACGTATGTTTGGAGCGTTAATTAATTGCCTTTTTATTACAGGACTTTCAGTGACTGCAATATTAATTCTATCATTTTATTTTGTTATATCTTTCATTAGACACATTAATTGAACGTTTAAGATATTCATTTTTTCTTTTTTTATCTATTTTGTTATCAAATGCTATAGTACCCGGACCGGTATTGGAAAAAAAAAAAATACTAATTGCTTACAAAAGTAGCATGATTGACAGACTTGATTACATCATTTTGTCATGCCTTTGTTTTCACGTAGAGTGTGTGAACAAAATCAATTTTTTCTTTTTTTAAAAAATGATACGGTCCAATATATATATATATATATATATATATATATTTACGCGCGCGCGAGTGATGCTAAGCTGCCGCCCAGCAATGACGGCTGGTCGTGCCGCCTAGCATACATTTGATTTTTTATTTTTTTTTTCTTTTTCTTTTCATATATTTTTAAAATATTTAAATTTTTTAAAAAATAAAAAAATATATTCATATAATAAAAGTCACTTCTTTAATTATTAAATAAAAAAATTTAAAAAAAAAATTTAAATACATACATAAACTGTTAAAATAAAAAGATAAACAAATGAATCATACTATTATATATATAGAAATATATATATATATATCGTCCCACGCATGTGACATATGTAATGAGTGGCTGTCAACCACATCTTGGCCGACTAAATAAGTCAGGGAAATGCCCGTTTGTTGTCAGTTTTCCGTTGGATTTGAAGGTGTAAAGTGAACAGCTCATTAATATTCAATCAAGAATAAACATGTATAATCAAGAAATGGCACAACTAATTAATGGTCATGATTGGCTGTCGTACTGGAGGCGGTTGGAGCACTTCATTGGTTAGATGGATTTGAAACGACAAGTTAATATGTACGCAATTCATAAGATATAGGAAGGAGTGAGTGCGTGGCCATAATCAACGCGTGTAAAGTGGAAGTTACGACCAGATTTTTAGGATTGTTGATCGCAAATAAGTCATTTGCACTAAAATGACTTTTTATAACAATATATATATATATATATATATATATATATATATATATATATCTTCTTGTACATAAAAGAACCTATCGACTGATGATCAGGAATGAACAGTAATAAACAGTGTACACTTTCGTCTTTCACTTATGTTCTTGATCTGTACAACCCCACAATAAGCATAGACCAAACTCACCGTAGGATGATCATTAACTCACCGTAAATCATTTTAATTCTACAAAATCACAAAACGTACAAATTCACAAAATCAGAAAATGGAAGAGGTAGAGGCTCGGCTGGGCATGGAGGAGCAGGGAGGTGTCGTGGAAGGCCGGTGGTGGCGTCGTGGGCTGTAGGCACCGAATTTAGGGCGTTGTGGTGGTGTGGTGGCGTGGGATTGGCTAATGGCAGTGCTACGGGGAGAAACTCGTGCATGTAGAGGCGCCGTGTGGGTGGGGCTACGGAGGAGCTACGGGTGGTGGGTTCTATTGAAGTGGCCCAAAGCATGAGGGGAACTCGGTAGTGGTGCTTGGTGGAGCTGAGGCTAAGCCGCAGTGGCGCAAGTGTAAAGAACCCGTGCGTTGAGACTCATTTCGAATTGCTCGCGTGCGGCTAAGGGAGGAACTGTCAAGGGGCTTCGATATTGGGGTTTGGTCGCCGGTGTGAGGGGAAGCCGGTGAGGTGGCCGATGAGGTGGTTGGTGATGCACGGTGGTGCACGGTGGCTCTGGGCTACTTGAGGGAGGAGAAAGGGAAAGTGAGGGGAAAAAGAAAGTTTTGGAGATTTAAATCCCAACCCTTCATCTTAAGTCTCTAGATTTGATCTAACGGTATAAATTTAAACACTGATTTAAACTAATTTAAAATATATAATTAAAATATAAATAGCATATCATACATAAACTATCAAATTTAATTTATAAAATACTAATATTTCATCATTAAATAAATGATGAAATCTTACTAAATATTTTTAAGAAATTAAAGCCATATAAATAATTAGAACTTTAACATAATTTAAATATGATAATATTCTTATTTAACTAAATTAGGCAAAGGTCCCTTGAACGTCACTCTATTACTAGTATATATATAGTCCAATTATGAAGATAAATTTGGCCTTCAAAATTATAGCTAAAAAGCTAGAAAAAGAAAATCTAGGAATGCAAGAAAAAAGTCGAAAAATGAAAGAAGCTACCAATACTAGGGATCAGTTCCGACGATATGGGGATGAGGATAGGCCAGGGTGCACCTCCCATCTCTAAGAGAGCATCTCTATCCGGATTCCTATATCACTATTATTCCTAAATTATAGGAAATAATTTAGGGAAAAGCTCAAAAACCCCCTCTCATCCCATTCCCTATTTTAAGATTTTGGTTTAGGGGATGAACAGTAGTTCCCTAAATATAAGGAACCACTATTCATCCCCTAAATCATCTTTTATTAATATTTTATTCTAATAAATAAAATACATTCTTCTTCTAATCAATTACATTTTCTCTTATACCCATATTTATTATAGTTTTAAATAATAATTTTAAAAATAATTTAAATAATTACAAAAAATATAAAAATAATAATTTTAAAAATATTATCAAACCTGTAAAAAAATAATTTAAATTTTTGTTTAAAATATTCACTATAGTAATAGTTCAAAACATAAGAAAAAATATTAAGTAGTTAAATTTGTAAATGGAAGTGAGAGAAAAAAAGAATAAAAAAAAATAGAAGAATATTATTTTAATAGAATTGAAAAAGGATAGGGAATGAGATGTAGAAGATTTTTGAAAGATAGGTAAAATTTAGGGAAAACTTATAGGAAGTGTCCTTTTTAGCTAAATTATAGAGAATTTTATAGGGAACCCAATGTGAATGCTCTAAGGTGACTGTTTTGACTGTTCAAGCTATGCATGTAGGGATGGGCCGGGGATTTGGGACTATACGAGCATGTCAATTTAGGTCTTATTTGGATAGTGAGATGAGACGAGATTATTTGTGAATAATAATGAAATAATTTGGGCTAATATATTTTATGGAGATTTGAGAAATGAGATAAAAAAAAGTTGAATAAAGATATTATAAAGTTAAAATATTATTTTTATTCTAAAATTTGAAAAAGTTAAATTTATTTTTTGTATTTTGTTTTGAAATTTAAAAAAGTTGTAATGATTATGTAATAATTATATGAAAAAAATGAAAATTTGAAAATTTTAAATTGAAAAGTGTTTGTATTTATGATGTTTGGATATTAAGATGAAATAATATGAAATGAGTTGATTTGTGAGGACTTTACTATCCAAATCAGGCCTTAGTGTTTTAATTTTTTTCTTTTTTTTTTTAAGAAAAAAAATCAAGACCGACTCCAGCTTCTCTCGGAAAGCTGGGCATGATTGACATCCATGCTCAAGATCAAGGGTGTTGATTGTTCAACGAAGGGAAAAAAAAAAAAACCAGAGAGTATTCATTTTATTCTGGAGGTCAAGAGGGTGTCTCTTCTCCCCTAACCAAACGGCTAATTTCCTCTTCCCATTTCCCAATTTTTATTCTGCATAAATAGAGGATTTGATCATGGAATGAATTTTGAAATAAGCAAACAAGAGAGAACTAACAATCCAAGTACTTCTGATCATTTAGTCAAACCACTTTAAATCCTAATTATATGTGTAATTTCCATTTATCTTACACTTTTACTTATTCATCGTCTAAAATCTCATCAATGGCCAATTCTTTAACATGATATTTGTTTTTTTGATACATTTAGAGAGGGGGGTTTCGAACCCAAGATCTTCATTTTAAAGATTGTAGGTTATGCTAATCAGACCGCATGTCTTTGGCTTTGTCGACATGATATTTAAGAAAGTTCATAGCATGTATATAGATACATATATATATATATATATATATATATATTTATCTTGAGGTATATTTATCCCACGTCCGATAAAAAGGGAATGTTTCACCTTAGCTAATTATTATCACACACAGACACGTGGACACATACACACTCTCCATCTCTTCTTCCAACCATCAATTTCAAGTACTCCCTTAACTACTCCTTTTTGATATTCACTTCCACTATATGCAATAAAAGCATGGTCTTAAGTTCACATGTCAAACTAACCACAGAAAGAGGATGGTGGGAAACCGAAACAAGTGACTTTTTGCAGAGATGGGAATTAAGAATCCACTAAATTTTAGCGGACCACATTAGTAACTGGAATATTATCCCTAGTACATATAATAATGCTGAAAGTCGAGGGACATGGGAACACTGCAGTATTGGTGGCAACCTTGCTATTTCGTGTACAAACAATGGGTTAATATGTCTATGGGGATCCAAGATTGGAGCCTACATAAACCCCCCCACCACAAACCAAATTAACATTGGCACTCGCACCAATTCCAAAAAGAAACCCAGAGACCAAGAGAATCATGACAACCCAACCGCCACGGTTTCTCTTCCTCTCCCTCATCTGCTTAGCAACATTGCTCTTCGGGCTGCGGCCAATTCCAGCCGTCGGTGACACCGGGCCCGTAACCACAACCAACGCCACGGATTTCATCCGCAACAGCTGCGGAACAACCTTGTACCCGGACCTGTGCTACACCTCGCTGTCCCGCTACGCCAATGCCATACAGCAAAACCCGGCCCAGCTGGCCAAAGTCGCCATAGGCGTGAGCCTCGCAAAGGCCCGGCGCATTGCCTCATACGTCTCCAACGTCTCCCGCCATTCCGACAACGGCGCCGACCCGCTAACGGTTTCCGTCCTCCATGATTGCTTCACCAACTTCGGCGACGCCGTGGACGAGATGCGTGGCTCGCTGCAGCAGATGCGGCAGCTGGGAGCCGCCGGAGCGGAGTCGTTCAGGTTCCAGATGGGCAACGTGCAGACGTGGATGAGCGCGGCGCTGACGGACGAGGAAACTTGCACGGACGGGTTCGAGGACGTCAAGGATGGTCCGGTGAAGACGGACATGTGTGGTCGGGTGGCGAAGGTGAAGAAGTTCACGAGCAACGCGCTTGCTTTGGTGAACAGTTATGTCGCCAAGGGGATCCCTTGATCATGTATCAGCCATGTAGATAGAATATTAGTGTGAAATTAATCATGTTTTACGTCGTTGGAGTGATCAGCTAGCGAAAGCTATTATCATCATGTGCATATTTGGGCATTGATTTGTGATGTGTATTCACCTGGATAAGATTTCTTTTAGATTTCTGGTTCAAATACTTAAGAGATAGACAAAATTAAACCATAGATCGTGTCTATTTCTATCCGAGATAGAAAATATTTTAATAAACAAATTATAAAAAGTGATTGAAAGAAAGATCAGCCGGAGAAGCATTTGTTTTTATTTCCATTTATATGTTTGTTTTACCTGATCAAAATCGGTATCCAACGTCTCTAATTACATATATATGTATGATCTCAGCTTTGATCTCCATCATGTGTACACCATATATACCAGACTCTACTCTGAATGAATTTTACAAGTGAAAATCTTGTCCTTCATTTGGATATTGTGATCTTCTCATGAATTTACCTGTTTGTAATGCATTTCGGTATCATAAACAACCGTTTTCTGAACAGTCCACTTTTCTATTACTGTACTCCAGTGTCGTCCGTGATGGCATGTCATTTGGACTGTGTTTCACATCTAGATTTGTCTTACTCAAGATTTGCATCGTAAAGTGCTAAAGTTTCGAGTCTCCGACCCGTCTCTGTCTAAATGCTCGTTTGGTGTGAGAGGTTTGAGCCCACTTTTATAGTTTTATATATATATATATATATATATATATATATATGCATTAGTGTAACAGTACTAATATTCTAATGTTCATTGATCAGTGGTTGTTACAGCTACCTCTCTTTCTTCTGATCTAAATTTCAAATAACTTGAAACATATGAAAAACCAGCTATTTAATTAATAGTGAAATAATTATTAATATTAGTTTTTAGCAGACAACATAAAAACTTAGCATTATGATTGTTAATGATACTCCTAACAAAATCATCACCTGATTTTAAGGACCCTTATCAATCTTGACCAACCACGATTCAGGCCTCATAGTAAGGCGGGGATTGTGTATGATATTGTTCTGATAATTAATTATTGCAGATATCTTTCCCATTTCCTTCAGTTATGATGTCTCCCGGCCCTTTTCAATGTGGTTTCATTTCAAGGATAAAGCAGCAAAATTCATAGGAATTCATAGGATATAATTAGTCATGTTACGAACCAGCTTGCTTTAGATCTACGACCTTGCTTTAAACAGCATTTCCACTGATGATCTTATGAGTTATTTTCCTTTTTTTCTTTTACGTCTAATCGAGATAGTTGTGTACCACACTGTGTCGTTTCAATCTGATATAACCAATTAATCGTGATCATCCACTTTTAAACCTAAGCATTAGTTTATATATACATATATATATATATATACATACACGTACTCTATCTTTCTATACCTGTCAAAATGTAGAAAGAGAAATATTACATTTTATAATTAATTCTATTATTTTTAATGATCACGTCGATTGCATGATATCACACCTTTTGTAATTGCTTGTTATTCACCACTTAAACACTTTTTCTATGCCATAAACTTGTACATAGGACTCTTCATCCGGGTCGGATTTTTTTTCGGCCCAGTCTGAAATCCAGAAAACAAAATTCCTGTTTCGGGTTCTAGTCCGAACTTGGGTTGCAAAACTCGGGTACAGTACTCGGTCCAGGTACCAGGTTTAAAATCCGGAACATGGGTCTATAACAAGGAACCCGGTTTTTATATATATACATATATATAATATTTTTTAAGTTTTGATGTTTGGACTTTAAATGCTTATGTGACCCAGAGAGGACTACAAAGGCTTTCCCAGTAAAGCAAGCTGCATAATAAAAACACAAAAAGCAAGTTCCAGAGAGAGAGAGAGAGAGTTAGAAGTTGAGGATAAGACATCGCTAGAGAGAGAAAGCATGCCTGATATGAGTGAATGTTAGAGTGATACCTCGCTCTCACACATGAGGAAGGGTTGCAATTTGAGAAGAAAGACAGTGAGCTGCTAAGCAACAGTTCTATGTCTAAAAAAACAAACTTCTCCAAAGCCACATCATATGCCTGCACCAGATTTCAGATTCAAAACAAATAAATATATCAAAATCAAAATCAAATAACAAAAAGCATTCAAACATTCAAACTAAGAGAAAAAAAGGGGTTCCGGGTATTAAATCTGAGTTTTGGATTCATCTGGGTTTCGGCCCGGGTCTGAACAGGGCAAAACCATTCTGCGTTCTGGTTCGGGTTTGAAACCCGGATTTCAGTTCGGGTATACTAGGGTTCCCGGTCCTGAACCTGGATGAACAGTCCTACTAGTTGTAGGCAAACTCATGAATTTCACCTCCCAAACTAGGAAGAATCCCCGTAGTTATTGGCATCAATGTTTTGAATACTGTACCGGAAGCCGTACCGGTTAAGGCACTGGAACGAAATATTTCGATACCGGTACCGTTTCGTGTACTGTTTTGGAATAGTCGATATATGAATAAATTATATATATAAATATATATATATAAATTATATTCTAAAATAATAGTTTATATATGAATAAATTATATATAACTACACATATATATAAATTATAAATAGTCTAATCTGAATTGGAGGTAAAAAAATAAGCTTATAGTATGAAAAAATGAAAAAAAAAAAATTGAAGGTCGAAATATAAACCGGTACAGACTGAAATTGAGGCCGGTACGACCGGTACCGGCCGGTACGACCGGTACCGGCCGGTACGAAATATAGATGATATATGTACCGGCCCAGCAGCTGGTACGGCTGAAAATTTCAACCGTACCGACCAATACAATACAAAATTGAAAACAATGATTGGAGTCGATCGCAAATAAATTTATACTAACCTAATCTTGGCAACGCATTATTGAACTAAATTAATTTGTGGCGCATTATCCCACGCTTTTGCTCTGAGCAAGTGTTGCCTATGTTTATCATTTTTCTTATAATAATAGTAGGGTGTACATGTGTAATTGGTAAAGTATTAATATTTTACGTTCGAGGTCATATATGTGTCAGAAAAGCGCATAAAAAGCATGGTTTCTTGGCACTTTCCTAGGGGTTTGTAGTTGTACTTGGCCTTACTAAATAACATTTGTGTCATTTCCACTTCTTAACGAAGGGTGATGGTGTAACAACTTGAACGAGCTAGCGTTAGTTAGTCACATGTATGGCTATACTAATAAAAATTATCATCGTAATGCCCGATCCCGGAGGTCCAGGGGTTAGCTCATGTCACCTTTCATCATTTCTCATAACACAATTATATATTTTAAAGACTCTATAAAATATTAATTTATTTATTCAACACAAATATATATGTTTCTCCACATGAATACCAAATAAATACCTCAACATAACAAACTAAAATCTCCATAAAGACTCGGAAATATCAATTTCACAAAATACCCAAAAATAAGAGAAAATAATAAATCTACTAAAATTGACGCTCCAATAATTATTTATACGTACCTTTCGGCACTTATTCCTCTATGATCAAAATCTTGCTAGTACTTCATATTCTTGATTTCCAGCTGAACTATCAAAATTATCTGAAAAATATTGTGAAAATAAAGGGTGAGTTATCAACAACTCAGTAACCAGAAAATATATACTAGTATGTAAACACGAGCATTTACAAAGTTCAGAATGCAGAACAAAATATTTTTAGTTTCAGAATGTAGAATCATAACATGTTATAAAAAATATTAGCGGGCAGGTTTGGGGGATGTGATGAGAATTTTGTGTTTTGTTTTGTGTTTAAAATATTATGTTTTAATATTATTATTGTTTTGGAATTTGAAAAAGGTGTATTGGGATTTGAAAAAGTTGAATTGTTTATTATATTTTATATGAGGATTTGAAAAAGGTGTAATGATGAGATGAGATGAGAATTTTTTGTTTTGTCTTGTGCCCCAAACCTGCCCTTAAAGTTCAAAATATTCTTATTAAAAAAACCTTTGGCATAGCAAAAATGAAACATCATATCAGAACAGAATTTCATGTTTAACCCCCGTGGTAAAGTTGTGAAAATCCTGACGGCCAACCGAGCAGAAACAGAATGTGAAATCTTCTCTTTATTATTCTTGGAGCCCTGAGTGTGCACATAGGAAAGATTGTGCAGAAAACCACTTTATTTCTAAAGTGGGTGTACTAGAAACAGAAAAGTTGGTACCAACCCGAATAGAGGTAACATTTTTACACCCGTGGTAAGGTCAGAACATAATAGAAACATAATGTCACTTCAGAGGTTTTTAGAGATCACATCATATCATATTAGAGTACAAAACATATTCAAAACACAACGGAATACCAATAATTGTCACATAATTATGCTCAAATCTTCATATTCGCTCTTTTTGCACAATTCAAAAAAGGAATACCAAAAATAGCTCATGTCTACACCAATTATGAAAGAAAATATTTTTCTCTACTGAAACGAAATTTCGTGCGAATGCAGATAAAATGACCAAGGTTGTTTTCAAGTTTTCTTTTCATAACAAAATACGCACATTTTTCATAAAATCAACATTGGTCTAGTCTTTTTATGTAAAGTTTAGCATAGGAACCTCGCTTACCTCTACCTTTTAACTTCTCTAAATTTTTATCAAGACTGTGTGAAACGAATATCAATCGTCACCTATAAAATAGACACGTAACTTATTTAAATCCTTAATTAAACACACATTTTGATATTTAAGCCCGAAATAATAAAATGACCTACTTTTCCTAAAAAAATCTAAAATTCTGGTAATTCTAAAATGTCATCACTTCTCAATTTCATCGATATCCACTTAATTTCTCCGACTAATACATTAACGCTAATTTATTTCTATAAAATAAAGTTTGTAGACTAACATGAAGTAAAATAAGTCCAACTTAAACATAGTTTTAGAAATAACTAATTTAAGTGTGGCACCCACAACCCCCACGCGTGATCTGGTAGGATTCGCGACACCAAGGTGCTGGCCAATCGGTTCACACCCCCCCAACGCAGTGTGCAAGTGTGTGTGCACATGCAATATGTGTACAGTTATAAATGCTACGAAAAATAATAAGGCAGTCCAAAATCTAAATACCAGAAAATTTAAATACAACCCACAAGGAAGTCCTCCATGGCTATTAAAGTCATCCAGCTGAATAAAATAAATGAAAAGACCAATCAACTATGATGGGGATAAATCCCAGGTTATCACTCCTCATGTGGGGTCGGTCCTCCATGCTCATATCCTTCTTCTGCATCAAAGTCTACGGTTTCATGAAACGGAACTACAGGTAACCACATATCAACCACCAAGAAATACACATATCAACCACCAAGAAATACAAACAATGGAAACAAACAACCACACGCACACGACAAGCATAAAAAGATATTCCAAAATTTACTTTTGCTTTCCCTTTACTAGAAGAATTTACAGATAACCCATTCACACCAAAATCGCATTTTATACCCAGAAAAGATTCATTTTGATATGGTATGCACCATCGTCTCCCCTAGAGACCATCCACACACTCTGGCTCCCTTCGTCATACCACTGGTAACGACCGTGCATGTGACTTCGTAACGAGCAATGCCCAGCTCCACACCCAGTGCATATGTTTCTAGGCATCCTCTAACCTGCACCAGCAGAGAGGCCGCAGAGTTGGCACAAGAGCGTTACCGTCTCGTCCGATCTCGTTGTCGACTGATGCAACTCAGGATGAATCACTCAGTTTTACATGCTCCCGATTGACCAGAGGAGCTCCATTGAGATAATGCCCCATCTCGGCTTGGGGTCGTGATACGCACATACCCACAAAATTCAATTAGTCTTTGGGCACCAAAAACAAAGTTTCCAAATTTTACAGTACAGACATAGAGTAGAGCACAATTAATATGATAAAGAGAAATAATGACAATTAAAAAAAGAGTAATTCTATATATCAGCCTACACTCTGCACACACCATGCATTCAATTTTTTTTTTTTAACTCAATACACTAAATGTGTTGAGTGTGTGATAAATAGTAGGCTGATGTAAATATTTTTTCTTAAAAAAATGCAAATGTGTGGACAGACAATTATTGGATGACATGATAGTAAATACATCAACCAATGGCAAAACAACATAGATTCATAGTTTCACAAGTCACAACTACACGCGATTCCCAATGCTTCAGCCGACCCTCGTCTGGCATTTCCAACACCAACTACCGTATTATATCCCAATGCTAAACATGACCCTCGGCCACTAAACCAATCACAACCAGACTGCAGCAAAACATAGTTTAACTATTTTCCAATGTTAGTATTCCAGGGGTCAGTATAGGGTTTTACTTACTACATGGAAGAGCAAATTTCTGGATGATCAAGCGTGCTGATGTGGTGGCGTTTGGATGCAGCGGAGGGTGGTGGTAGGTGGCGGCTCTGAACTCTAAAGGGGAGATTTAGGCACAAGTTGGGTGGATATGAGATGTGGGTTGAGGCTGAGTAGAGGGAAGAGGGTGTGGGAGTGGTCGGACGACCACCAACTAGCTCCTAAGAGCGGCGGACTATGGCGAAACCATAGGAAAGAGACAGAGCGAGAGTAGAAAGAATCCGAGAGAGATAAAAGAGAGAACTAACGGATGGAGATCAAGATCGAGAGCCCGCCATGGCTACCGTTGGGCAGCGGGCAACCGGCAATAGAGGATCTATGAGAGAGACAGAGGGAGAATAGCTAGAAAGAAAGTGAAATCGAAGGAGGAATCGTGGAACAAAGATAAATATGGACGAATTACTAGTAGCTGCGTGCTCGCAGGGGAATGCTCTGTTAGGGACCCCGGTCTTGTCCCTAACACTAAGGGTCCACGGCTAGTCTTGGTGGTGATGGTGACCGAGTGATCTTGCCAACTTGCTTGGCCTTCCACCAAAGGATGGTGTTTGAGTGATGGGATGATGGTGTATTTGGGTAGGCTATGTGTTTAGGCTAAGGCAAATCAATATGGGAGGATGACCTTGTTCTTGAGTGAGGTGCCAAGATGATGGAGGCAATGGTTGAATGGATGAAATGAGGTTAGGGCTTGGGATGGAAGCACTTAGGGTTGTCGAGGGCTAGGGTAGAATGGCTTAGGATTATGGGTGTTTGATGCAATGGGAATGGCTTAAGGGTTACCCTTAATGTTTGGGCCACTTGGTTGGTGATTAGGGTAGGAATGGTGAAGTGTAGCTAGGGTTTAATGAGGTGGCTAGGGTGGATTTCGAGATTGGCAAAAGATGGCTTAGGATTGGAGTTTAGGATGATGCTAGGGTTTGGGAATGAGTTGGAAGAGTGAGGCTAGGGTTTGGTTGGCTTGGGAATGGTTATGGAAAGTTTGTAAGATGGAAGGAATCTTTGAGTGAGAGGGAAGTTTGAATTTTGAATTAAGATGACAAGTCAATAGTTGACTTGGAGAGATTGTAGGAAGAGTGATTTAAGGAATTGAAGATGATTTGCAATTCCTTAAATTAAGGGATTTGAATTTGAATTTTGAATTGGAGTTGGAGGAAGTCAAGACTCCTAAAAGGAATGAGTTTCCTTATAGGACTTGGCTAGAGCTTATGTGGAAGATGGAGGCAAGACTCCTAAAAGGAATGGGTTTCCTTATGGAGCCTTGAGGTGGGCGGCTAGGGTTTGATGGAGGATGATGAGGCTATTTTTGGTAAGTGACAAAGATGGTAAGATGAACACTAGGGTTGACGCCACTTGTGTTTAGGGTTTGGTGTTGGGAAAAGATGTTGGGCGGCTAGGGTTTAGGATAGGATGGATGAAGGGCAAATATGGGAAGGTGAACTTATATGGAAAGTAGGGCAACACTAGGGTTAGGCGAATGGTGTAGGTGGGAGTGGGGCTATGTAGGTTTCGGCTAGGGCAAAGTGAATGGAGGGAACACCTTAGGGAATGTTGACAAACTTATGGAAATGATGACAAACACTATGGTGGTCGAGTATGTGGAATGGAATGGATTGGATGAGCAAACTTATGAAGAACACCAAAAACAAGATGAAGAACACTTAAGAACAAAATCAATAATACTCACGAACTTAAATGATCAAAAGAACAAACAAGATAAATTCAACATTTATTCATGAATTGCACAAGAGTTGAATATAACTCATAAATTGATAAACACAACTTGGATTCACGAATTGCACCAAGTTGCAAGAACAAGATAGATAGATTGAACCACACCTATTCACGAATTGCAAGGTGTGATTCTCTCTTAGGGGATTCACGAATTGCACCCCAAAGAGCCCAAGTGCTTAGCACCGATGGATGATCTCAAGAACAAGTCTACCCACTTAGGGAATTTGCCAAAGGTTCAAAAGATAGTAATGCAAAGCCTAAGGGTCCTATTTATAAGAGTTACAAGTTGGAAACCCCCAATAGGTCCATTGGAAAATAAATAATTAAATAAAAATTAATAATTAAAAATAACATAGTTGGCATGGGTCAAGTTGACCCATGGCATGGATGAGGCCATGGATGGGCTAGGTTGGCTGATGGAGTGTGGCTGGCAGGGCCCTGGGCTGGTCTGGGCGTGTGCAGGTTGGCATGGCCCAGGCAGGCTGCCTGGGCGCTGGGGCGCTGGGGCACTGGGCCTGCTAAGGCGCGCGCGCACGGGCGTCCAGGTGTGGGCGCTGCGTGGGCGCTGGGCTGCGCGCTGGGCGTGCAGGCTGCATGCTGAATGGGCTGGTTTGGTCACCAGCCCCCTTGGGCACCCTGGGCATGTCAAGGCAGCCCCATGGCATGCCCCTAAGGCTGTTTTGGAGTTCTCTAGCCTTGTCCCCACATGGCTAGTGGCTTGGCCATGGGCCACAAAACATGGGTCTCTACCATGCTCACCCTAGTCGACGTCGAAAGGGCGTGACATGATGAGGTGGTAGCATGCGGCTAAGGTTTTCATACCAGAGTGGGTTTTCGTGTTTGGAGATAGTGTGAGATACGAATGAGAAGTGAGGGAGAGGGGGTTAGTAGATGCTTACCGATGAGGTGTGGGGTCAGGGCGTGGTGGACGGCGGCCATAACTTGCTGGATCGACAACGAACAAAGTGAAGGAGAGTGTGCGAGAGAGCAATCGGAGGGGGGATGGGCTGTGAAGCTTGCTGATGGTGGAAGGACTAAGTTGGCTGTGCATGACGCGACTAGATGTCTGGTGAGGGGAGCGGCGACGGTGTGAGGGACAGAGAAGAGTTGGGGGGGGGGGGGGCTTGGTCTTCGAAAGAGAGGGAGAGAAGAAGAAAATGGGAAAAAGGAAGAAGGCCTAACATTAGGGCTTGATGGTCTGGGCTTATGGGCCTAGGCTTTGGGCTGGGCTTCACATCATGTCCATTAAAACTCAAGTTAAATTTGAATATGCCCATCTACAACAAAAAGTCCATAAGAGTTCAGCCAATCAAAAAAATATAAGGGTCATCTTGGTCAGTGCACTAAAACAAATACTCCAACCTTTATAAGATAGCTATACGGCAAAATGGTTTTTAAGGGCAATCTTGTAAAATGTTTTTGATAAGGATATAATAATGTATAAATTAAGCATGTTAATTGAGCAAATAGATAAATAAAATACCTGTTACATGCTTATTTATACATTAATTTGAAGAAAAGGGTACTAAAATCATGGTCAAGAAAAAATTAGAAATTTACATTTATTTTAAGTGAATGGACGTTTACAACTTGTGCACCCGTGTGATAGAATCAGAACTCTATAGGATTCTACTCTAAATCTAACCCATTTCCTCCCTTCTGCCTCATACCCGTACACCATCACAAATCACATTGGAGCAAGGAAACAGCAGGCAACAACAACTACAAGGGAAGGAAGGGAATATTCGGTGGTCCAAGCAGTAAGGTTGGTTACACATGCAACAAAGAATGCGAGGAACAAGCATAAAAGGAGGAGAGGAGAGGAAGGTTAAGGCAGATCATTTTTGGGCCATAAATTGGGAAAACAGAAGGCAGGTTTTGAGTGTTCATCCATTTTTTTTAAATCTTGGTTTCTATGTTCCAATAGAAAATGCCTTTTCACTACTTTATGCTCGAGTAATCCTTCATACCTAAGCTCGTAGATACTTTGATTGGGCTGTGTTTTGATTGGGTTCAATTTCTGATTCATTTGAATTTATGTATCTAAGGATTTGCAAACAATCTTTACATGAGTTTAAATTAGGTTTTTCTTGGTTGATCTCTGATTCATTGTTGACAAAAAGGCACAATGGATGCTTAGATTGTACTATTAACCTACTTTGGTGAGGTCTGATTCAATTAGATTGTTTATTAATTCAGTAGAGGCTTTAGTATCATTTGGGGACTAAAATATATTTACAAATCATCCGAGCACTTGTTTCTTGGCTGAAATTGTGTTTGAAGCAATTGGGGAAAATCGAACCCATTTTGAAACCAACCCATGAAAAAGAAATCCATAGCTTAGGCGTTCGATTAATTGTTTCTTAGATACAAAAACTAGCATATAGATTAATTTACATACATAGTTGCTGTTTTGAAGTTTAAATATTCCAAGAAATTTTGAGTGAGCAGTTTGAGAGAGGCAAAGTAATTTTTTATCGAGATAAATCACTTCCTTGCATACATACACATCCCTCTGAGTTCTTTTTAGAATTAGATCAGGCCATTACATCTTATAGTTCCACAACTAATTCCTATATACTCTTTTACTAAAAAAGCATCCTCACATTGTTTGCATTGGAATCATTTTCTCTGGTCACCATAGTCCTTGTAAAATTGACCATGGCACTCTCCCTTGAAAAAAATTGGACACCTTCTACACTTGGGAGGCAGATAAAAAGGAGAGACAATTTTATAACAAGTGGGTAAAAGTCAAATACTAGGAACAAGTTCTTGATGAACTACACATATTGAGAGAGAGACTGTGTTAGACTCACCTAGAATAGCAATGAAGCGGCGACAAGGTGGTTGGAGTGGCGGCAAATCACTGTGGGAGGGAGAGAGCGAAAACTGTTATGGTGGGGAGAGAGAGAAAGAGGAAGAAAGAGTGTGAAAGTGATGAGAGAAACGGAGAAGACACCGTCTGAGGGGTCGTCTGAGGGGAGAGGGGGGGGGGGAGAAATCGAGCGTGGGTTTACTGGAGTGGTACGGGGGGTGACACGGCCTATGGTTTCTGTAGCTCATTTGAGTGGTTCACGCTTGTTCCATCATGGGCTTTCAGGCTGAGCAATTGGGTTGTAGTGGAGGAGTTGGTTATATTTCCATGTGGTGAAACAGAGCACGGTGGAGGCTGGGTGTGGGCTGGTGGTGCAGGGGTAGCGTTGTGGAGGAGTTTGGGTGTTGCACCAAGGCTGAGTAGTGGGAGGAGGTTGCAATGTGGTGTCTGGAGCCGCTAAACATGGGTTGCTGGACTTCACGTAGGGGCAAACGTTCTCAATGGTAACAACTTGTTGTTGCGGCTGAGGTCGTTAGATGTGGGTGGTGGCGCACGATGGGGCTTTGGTGATGGTAGTTCATGGTGGAGAGAGGGGCTAGAATTCAACAGTGGCTATGAAGAGCTATGGCTGCTGTTCCATGCGACGAAGACTAAGGGAAGGAGACGACAACTATGTGAAGAAGGGGTTTTACGGAAACTTAAGGCTGTGGCAATCCTCGCTTGGAAAAATACGAAGATGCATGTTACGTGTTTATATATATTTATATATGCCCTGCTGTGAACCCTATTTGGGGTGGTGATGTACATGGCGTGGAAACAGTGAGGAGACGTGCATGGTGTGGATTATGATATTTAATTCTTACTTACGAGGAGACGTGCATGGTGTGGATTATGATATTTAATTCTTACTTACGAGGAGACGTGCATGGTGTGGATTATGATATTTAATTCTTACTTATGTTTTTTATTGGCCCATTTGAGATATTTCGGCCCACGTCATGGGTGGTGTAAAGACTTAATAAATGGGTTGACCCAGTTAGTGTAGTCCAAATAACCTCTTTGGTTTAACCGTATTTTCATGGGTCGAGTATTTAACCAACACTAATGGGTCTCGACTCAACTTCTAAAATAATCTGACTTGTCACATAAATGTTTTAGGGAAATTCCCACTTGGTCCATTAAAAACATTTAACCTAATATTAAGCCCAATAAAATTCATAATCTGTCAAAATAAATTTTGGGCTTGTAGCCTGTTCTAAAATTACTTGTTAACTCTCAAGTGGTTTTTTATACATATTAATCCAAATAAAATTTTTTGAACGCGAGACTCGTGCTGGGCAGGTGTTACAATCATGGTTATCATTAGAGCATCTTGAAATTATTATAACAAGAAGCTGAATTTTCTGCTCCCAGAAAATCATGTGATGATCACATCATATATATTTATATATATATACACACATATATACACACATGTATATTCAGTACTACTCGGAACAGTTAATTTCCACACTTCTATATAAATTGACACTGACGACATTTGTAATGATCATTCTAAGGAAAATGTAAATCACATGATTTGTTTGTATATATAATACTCGAAAAATTAATTAAATTTTCAAATCAAATTCCTTGGAATCATTGTCAAACATGAAAATTACTGTCTGATCATCAGCCATAGATCGATGTGGGGTATTATGTCTGATCATGAGCCAATGCTGAGAATGAGAGCAAATATATGAATATGATCTCAGGGTAACATTGACCACAAACTAGTGCAGTAAATGATCATTTTATTACCATCTTCGAAGAGTACTGATGCGACTGGCCGGCTAGTACTCCTCAGTCCTCCACACAGAGCTTATAATTGTTTTGTTTAACTAAATTAGGTTTAACATGATCTCGAGTGACATCAATCAGTACTTATCTCTTCAAGCTCCTCATGTATTCATGTCACATGGTGATTTACTGTGTTGAAACTAACCCTAGCGATCAAGGCGGGGAATCCATCGACCTGAAAGCAGTCATGAGGTGTACTCATCATTAATGACGTTTCAACCACATTTGGGAATCGCACATGGTTAAACAAGTGACAGACAGGGAGAGTATGTACGAGAGAGCGAAAGGAGCAGAAGGTTAGGACGGAGGAGTATTTGGCTGCTTCTTTATTAAATTTTGGATTTAGCTTAGACAACACAAAACTGCATGTGAAACGAAACGACTAGAAGCTTTGAAGGAGTGTGACATAATGGCAAAATATGGGTAAAGGACACACGACACGAGAGTTCTGTTGATGACCCAAACAGCGCTAAGCCAAGCTATCTTTCTGGTCACGGGATGCAAAAATTATCATGTATATTTATGGGTCCCCATGTTAAGAAACTCCTTCGTGACAAAAGGAAAGGGGATGGTTTTTGTTTCTGAATGGCCATATAATTGGACTGGGCGGGGAATAGGAAATGACGGCTTCAAGATCAGCCAATGTGATCACCAACCAATAATAAAAGCTTTTGGATTTGGCCCCTGCCAACGTCATATTCAACATCTCTCTCCAATAATAAGAAATCTCGTGCATTTAAAAAATCAAGATGCATGAAGACAAAAGGTTCAAATGAATTAAGATCGATCGAACGTCACAAAATGCTGTATATGCAGGAATTGGGTTGGGATCACAACTGAAGAGAGAGAGATATATATACAGAAGTAGTCTAGACACTTGTAGATTTTAAATTGAATATTCATGATTTTTTAAACTATATTTCAATGAATATCGCGCGCTTTAAAAAGTTAATAATTCCTATTTTCACTTTCCTAAAACAATATAATCTCTTAAGTTTCACCAGAAGGATGGGTGTTAAAGATCAGCCCGAGCAAGGGGATATCTAGGATATGTAGTAGAAAGCCCGTGGGCTAGACTCGGAATAGTATTGTCATTTATGTCTTTCATGAAGTTTTAACTTGTCCCGTCTTGCAAGACATTTTATGATACTTGGTGTTTATGAATTTGCATGGTTATGCCAGTTGAACATTAATGCTATTGTGGTGATATCTTTAAGCCTGTGTTTGGCATCTTGAAACTGATTCAACCCATCTCAAACCAATTATTGATGGGACGCACTACTTTTTCAACTTCCTATAAAAAAGTTAAATCCATTTCAACATACTTCATACATTCAAATATATATATATATATATATATATATATATTAACATATTTACATTTAAACACTTCTCAATGAGATTCACAAAATATTACTATTCACATATCAACTCAGATCACCTGAGATCAGCTCAACATCCAAACGCAACCACATTAATGACTTGTTGTACATATTTTGGTATGTTGATATTTTTTCGTTGTATTTAGCTTTATAACTTATAAACATGCTAGACACACGTCTATTTTCTTCGTCGCGAGTGCATGTTTAACCCAAATTGATTATTTGTGGCCAGCTATTTCCTGTGAAAATAATTATTTTTTGTTAAAATAAGTCTATTTTCGTCATAAATAGCAATTCTCGTCACAAATGGTCGTTTTTTTTATAGTGAATTAAAGTTGCATGTTAAACATTATGACAACCCTTTCTTTTAGATAATGGGAAGTCAGGATGTCACATTAGCATTTTGTTGAAACTAGAGGACGACTCCCTTATTCAGGGAATCGTGATGACCAAAGGCGTTACTTATGGGCACCACTATCAACCTTTTGATGAAAGTTGAGGTCAAATTTTTAGAGAAATATTGTAGCCATTGGACCCCAACTGGCTAATAACAACAATCCTTGAGGTAGTACTCATATATACATCGAAATTTTTATTACATCCGACTTTTGTGAATTCATAAATAAAAATCCTTGATTTTGGTAGCAGTCGGTTACTGGATCATAAAGCATAACCAACTTCTTTTTTTTTAATTTAGAATACCCAATCAACATGTCACGTCAAGAAAAAGTATTATATAATTGAAACCCATTAAAATATAATATAAAAACATAAAAGTAAAAATTACTATTTTTTATGTGCGACTCTGCACACAACCATAAGCATCTACTACTAGATATGGACGAGCTGGAATAGAGATGGTTAGTAAGGTATAGGCGAAACTGAGCAGCTTAACCCTTTGGATGGATCAGATTAAAAACACCCAAACTGATGAGGGACCGAAGGAAGATAGTGGAGGTGGTTAAGGAAGAGAAGGGACCGGAATTCAAGGAGATAGGGGATGGTGTCCTATGGTATGGTAACCGACTGTGTGCCTAACAAGAAGGAGATTCAAGAATTAATCTTAAGAGAGGCGCACCGATCCATGTATTCAGTTCACCCAGGAAGTGACAAGATGTATCGAGACATGCGATAATATGTTCTGGTGGAACGGTATGAAACGGGATGTAGTGGCCTATGCAGCTCAATGCTTGACTTGTCAACAGGTTAAGGTTGAGCACCAAAGGCCTTTAGAAACACCATAGCCACTCCCAATTCGAGGACAGACTTGGGACGAGATCGGGATGAATTTCATGCCAAGTTTTTCGAAAGAACTTGGAGGACAAGATTCGACATGGGTGATCGTGGATAGACTAGCAAAGTCAACCCACTTCATTCCCATTCAATTGACGTATCCGGTGGAGAAATTGGCAGACCTTTATGTCAACGAAATCGTTGAACTTCACGGGCCCCATCCAAAATAGTATCAGACATAGATGCTCGTCTAACTTAGCATTTTGGAGAAGTGTACAGAAGGAGTTAAGAACGGAACTGACGTACAACACAACTTTCCATTCTCAGATAGACGATCAGTTGGAGAGGACTATTAAGGTTTTAGAAGACATGCTCTGAGCATGTGCTTTATATTTTAGAGGAGTTGGGCTAAGTACTTACCAGTATTCGAGTTTGCATACAACAATAGCAACCGAGAGAGCATCGTAGCAGTGCCATATGAGGTATTATATGTGTGGCGCCCTTGGTAACTTACTTGACGAGGTACCATAGTGGCCAAAGTGTTAGCCGGTCGGTGACACCCCAATCATTCCTAGGAAAAGCTTGTGTTCATACAGTAAGCACACACTACAACAAATGTGGGTTTTTCCCACGAATTTTTTTTCCAAGACACGCGATCGTAATAGTAGGTTGATGACATGAAAACTGTTCGTGAAAACAAATATACACCTTTTACCACAAGATCACATCAGCTAGTAAAACTTTGTGGGAAAACAATTTTTTGCCACGAAATAAATGCTTTTTGCGGCGATTAAAAGTCGCTGCAAATAAACTTACAGAAATATTTGCCTCTTCGTGAGTACTTACAGAAATAAACTTAAGTTCTTGCGGCGAAGATTTATTAAATTTTACGGCGATTAATTATCGCCGCAAAGAATTTTAAGATGAAAAATTGAAAACCCATTTCCCCCCCACCCCCCGTATTCATTTCTTCCCCAACCCGATGCTCTTCTCCATTGCGTCGTCCCCCCAAGTTGAAAATCCACAACCTACCTCCCAACCAGGCCACGCTGCCGGTGTCGACGTAAAAGGACCTCGCACTCATCCCGCTCAGACTATCCGTTGGTGCCGCACACTCGTCCCGCTGACTCTGTCTAGCCAATGAGTCTCTGCCCCACAGTCGCACCACCGCCGTCTGGTAAGCTCTCTCCCTCTCTCAATTTCATCTTTCATGCCTTAAAATTTAAATTTCTTGTGGTGGGTTGAGATTTGGAGTTTGATTTTACATATGGTTCGGATTTTGTATTTGAATTTTGGGTAGTTAAAAATTAGGGTTTATGGCTTCTGTTACAAGAAGAGGATTGGAGGTGAGTCGACTCGATTTTTCTTAGAAAACATCATAAAAGAAAGTATATAAACACAAATGAATAGCAGGGAGAGATAGAGAGACCGAGCAATAGAGGAAAAAGCAAACACAACCTTTAGCCAACCAAATCAAAGGTAGACCTTTCTTTGTGATCGACGAGAGCTTTCAAGCTTTAGGAAAACTAAGAGAAAAGATCCTCAGATACAGAGAAATGGGAGAGAGATAGGTTAGATTGAAGACTTTTTCAAAAGGGCCAAGCTTACAGCAAAAGGCATATTATTATAGAAAACCACTGGTAAAAGGCAATGGACCAACATAGTCTTTTTGCTAAAAATATTGAATTTATCCTTAAAAGTTTACATAAAACTTCCTTCATGGAATCGGTGTTTGGCATCCATTTCACCTCCAGAGCAGTTGCCTTTGCTCAAGCCCTTATTCTGATTAGTGGGCTATAGTTACTGTTGCATATTAGTTACTCTTCTATATAGTTACTGTTGCACATTAGTTACATATATGTAGTATATCTATAGTTATTGTTGCTTCTAATGTCTTCTATGTAGAATCTCCAAAAAAGTTTGTTGGTGACGGGGACAGGTGAGCCACTTTTAAAACTTTGAACTTTGATATTATTGGTGTTGTTGTTCATAATATATACCTGCAGTGGTACTACAATCTTTCTGTGTATGATTTTGTATTGTTGCTATATGAAATACGTTTTTTGTCAAACTCTTCTTGTTTTCACTTTCCTTGCTTGATAGATGGTTATAATTATAATCATAAACTATTATTGCAGTTTATGTCAAGGCTTTTTTAAGGACATTGAAAAATGGTTATAACATTAGTAGCGGTTGCAAATATACCTACACCCTTCACTCATTGTGCTAGAACTCTTGAGGCCTCATCTTGAAGTCTATTTGGACAACCACTGGGAAGCTATGGTCAGTATTAAACCTTCTCAGACTGGTTATTTTGGTCATATGTAATTTATCTATATTCTCTTACACTTGGGTTGCTTATCTTTTCACACTTTTGAAATTATCTTTATCCATATGCTGAAAACAGATTGATCATAGTTGTCACTTGGGGAGCTTTGGGTTGGAATTGGCCTTTATGTGACTTGGATGTACTCATGTCTATCCTACTCATCTTAAATAATATGTAACTTTTGTATAGTTATTACTTGATGTTTTGTTACACTATTAATGTATTGGGTATGGATGAAACTTGTAAAAACAAATTAGTGTTTTGAATGGATTGTATGTTGATCTTATAAAGCTTGAATGCATTGTATGGTTATGGTTTGGTGGAGCCATGAATTGTAACTTATAAAGTTTTGTGGTTGTGTGGTGTATATGTATAAGATCAACAGGGCAGTTTCCTCTCTTGGGTTCTCATTAGAAGTGTGTTATGTATTGATGGAATGGAGTGGCTTCACTCACTACAACAAATATGGACCGAGGTATGGCAGACCTTTATGTTTCCATTGTTCCCAGTTCTCCTTACCTATAATTTGTTTGAAAATCTTAAGCTATTATGCCTCTTTCACCTTTAGTATGTGTTGATGATTATATGTGTATGTTCCTTTAGTTGAAAAGTTGGTTAGATTTTACTTAAGTACAATGGTTTATAGATTGGAATTTATTTAATGGCCATGAGGTCCAAGAATTGGACATATTTGAATATGTTGAGTGTATTATGCGTGAACAATGGATTGTGTGATGGATTTAGGTTGGGCTAAACAAAGTGATAAATGAATTAAAATTTCTTTGGGCAGCAAACATGCTGTATGTTTTTGGTATAACCTCTATTTCCATATCTCTTAGATTAATAAGCACACTTGATTAAATGATCTTGTATTTGAATGCTTGGATATAGGCAAGTTGTGTTATATTGGGTTGGAATTGATTTGAGCCATGAATGAAACTTATAAATCCTTATGATTGTGTTTGGGGTTGGTGTATAAATAAAATTCAAGATTTATGCATTGAATGTGTTGGTTTCAATGAACCAAGAAAAATAATGTGCAGGTTGAGAATTGTGTGGAGCCATGAATGAATCTTATTAAAATTTTAAAATTTGTAATTGTGTTGGATTGATGTAGATGGGCAGTAAATATGTTAGTAAGTTTTATAATTGATAAATTGAGTATGTGTATGGGCGGCAAATATGTTAGATTTTACTTAATGCAATGATTTATGGATTTGAATTTACATGAGGAACTTGAAGTCCAAGAATTGGACAGATTTGATTATGTTGAGTGTGCTATGCATGAATAATGGATTGTGTGATAGGGCTTAGTTTAGGAAACTTATGCATTTTTTTATTGATTAATTAAATTAAAGGTAGTTTAATTATAAATAAATTTTAATTAAATGTAGTTATTTGGGTTAGTTATAATCTGTCATTGGTTCGGATATAATAATTATAGCCTCTATTAGACTATTTGTTATGATTATTTTTGGCTCAGACTTTTTTTTTATTTGACTATTTTTTTTTTCTGAAATCTCTTAGCATTTGCCGCGAATGAAACTCGTGCAAATACTTTTTCTTTGCCAGAAGTAATTATTTCCCACGATAAAATTTCTTCATAAATAAGTATTTTTGACGAAATACTTTGTGGAAAATATATATTTCCGCCATCTAGTACTATTTGTCACAAAATTTTGTATGTTTTCTCCGCCATTAATGTCGTGGAGAAAAATAATTTTTTGTCATGAATTAAACTTTTGGTGGAAAAGTTTAACTTCTCCGCCATCTAGTACTTCACCAGTTATATGCCACCAAGCTGCCACGGACCAATTTGGTGAGAAAAACTTTTTGTCACCAAGTAAATATCTTTTCTGACCATAGTTCCTCTTGGCAAAAAGTAATATATGTTGTAGTGTAATGCTAAATAAACTAGAGATGTATATAAATAAAAGACCTTTACTAATAGTAATATCCGTAAGTCACTATTACTTCATCTCAAACAGTATTGTACACTGTCATTAATTCATCCCGTACGTCAAAATATAACGAACCAAAAAGTGTTTGTTGCCTAACTAAAATAAACATCTTATAATACAACTTATTCACTAATTGGAGACAGGACTTTGTTGCTACTCTTTGGTTTGGGCTGCTCTTTTTTCCTTGGAATAAATCTCTTGGACTAAATCTGCATCAAGATCTACAGCTCCGATGAATGTGACCGCAGGTGGGACGACCACGGTGACATTTCTAAGAAATTCCAGTAAGTTAAAACCCATTACAATATTAATAACAAGAGACAATGACAATGAGTATGCATGCACCAATTTCTGTAAATAAATCTGAGAACACACATAGTTATGCATGGTGAGGAATCACCCTCTTTCAAAACACATGTATTCTTAGTTATGGAAAGGAATCACCAACTGAGCAAATCATAAGTATATAAGCATAGCGAGGAATCACCTTATGAGAAAATCACATATTTGCACATTCATTATCATGGTG
This sequence comes from Juglans cinerea, assembly GCA_961763995.1. Taxonomy (NCBI): domain Eukaryota; kingdom Viridiplantae; phylum Streptophyta; class Magnoliopsida; order Fagales; family Juglandaceae; genus Juglans; species Juglans cinerea. Next base: position 29,453,213 of record CAUIVZ010000003.1, read on the forward strand.
AGGAATAACTCCACACAAACACCTTAGTGCAATCGGATGCCCTTCAATGAATGCCATTGGTTTCTAGTCAAACTTATGTATAATTTTTGAAACAAACTCAACCCCTCTCAAGAATCAAATCTAGGATTTCAAAACACTATAGGGACAAGAGACGCGCCTTCCTACACAGTCAAAATAGAAACAGTACACCTAAAGTTCAGCTGAGTACCATCATGAGCTACACCATTCAACAAACAAAATCAATCTTATTCCCATGTCATAAACTTTGTCTCCAATCTTGGATTAGAGTTCCAAGATTTTGACTTGACCCACACATGTCTTACTTGGTCATAAAGATTAAAGGAAGGTGCAAGAAGCCAAATTGGTCTTCTCGGTCGATGCACATCTCTTCCACCCTCTTCCATTTCTTTCACAAGTTTAAGCCAAGTGTCCCTTACCTTCATCTCTCTCATTCACAAGAAATGAATACCTCTGCACCTCCATGGACCCTTAGAGCTGAATTGGTTAGGAAACAAGTGGTATTAGGTGATGGTTTTGGTTTGAGAGGACATTTTACAGAGTTAGCCAATTCTTTTGGAAACATGAACACCTCTGAAAAATCTGAAGCCCACACCCCACCCACACTCAGAGAGGTCTTCAACCATAGGGAGACAAAGAGGTTCTTCTAGCTGCACATGAGAAAACAAAATGAAATACAACTATAACACCCTAGCCGATTACATCAAGATGAGTTTTCCTTCTCAATTTCAGACAAGGCGTGTGATGCTTAGCTTCTTAAAATAATTTTCTTCTTCTCATGATCCCTATAAATAGCACCCTTCATCCCCCACTTTTGTCCATGCCACTTTCAAGAGTATATGAGTATTGTGTGAGAGAACCTCCATAAACACTAGTTAAGAGAGAAATTGAGTACCTTTGCAAAGGGGTTAGTATTGAGTGACCTCTAAAGCTTCGGATTGATAAGTGATTTTGCCAAGACTATTTATTGAAAGATGGGTAACATGTTAAGTTTGATTTGTGATATAAAAGTGAGTTTTGGGTTGAATTTGGTAATGATAAATCATTGGAAAGCTTACTTAGTGCAGATTTGATATTTGGTTGGTTAATCATGTATTAGACTTCGAATATGATCATGACATGTTTAGATATATAATGCCCGTCCTTGTGGTGGGACTTGAGAAAACGGTTTTAGAAAATGAGATGGGAATTACTGCATTTTTCTAACTTTTCCCTTCCCTTCCCAAGATATAAAAGATTCGACCTTTAGAATTTAAAACTTGCATTTACAAATCTAAGAAAGAGTTTTGCAGTGAAAGTCATTAAACTAAAATATAAGTTCTTTTACAAAAATAAGATTTCATATATTACACAAAAGACCTGGGCTTCCATCACCTTTTCCTTGGGTTGTGTCTGTCCTGACGCTTCGTCCTCATTTCATTCCTGTGTGGGGCACACATAAAAACAAAATGAGTCGAATATTCAGTAAGCATTGCTTCATACTTGTAAAAATATACTAACGTAAGTTTCATTCGTGCATTCCACATTCATAAGGTATATGTTTGCTATGAAGGACCTAGTATCGAATACAGGTAATAATATTAGCAAAAGAACATTCTTCCGTGCCTTAGTGATCAGAAGGTGCCGAGTGGAAGGGCCGTCGCTCAACGGATAAAAGTTACTCTAGGGATAACAAGCTTAAATTAAACATTTTCTTTTCTTTGAAAACATTACAAGGTAGGGTTTTTCTTTTAAAAATATTTTCATTCCTCAAAACATTCCCCACCTTGTAGATTCCTTCACAAAACTAAAACGTTTCATACATCCAATTATTCTTATCACTTTTCCTCTGGTCGGTACACACCGTTATGCCCCGTGTGTTGGGGTTAGCGATCTTTTGGGCCCGATTCTACCCATGGCAGCGGGTTGGGAATCCCTCAATCAGGGGGCAGCACTGGGTGCACTACCAGTACTACTTACCCGGTATTGCAATATGCCAAGTCCTTTGGTACCATCATTCATCAGTCATGGCCGTTACGTAGTTTCATACATTAAAACATTCATTTCTTTTCAGTCATTTCCTTTCATTCATTCCTTTCATTTTCATTAGTTCATTTCATTTCATAAAACATTCTTTTATAATCATAAAGCATAAAACCTCATCATTCATTTCATGGAATATACATACAATACATACTACAAATAGTATCTATTCACATGCATACAACTATTCTTGGGGTGCATAAAAATGGGTTGCCAAAGAAGGCCATTACATGCGTATACTTGAACATTTATACCTTAGCATAGATTCATAAAGTCTTTTCATTCTAGTAAGAGCCGGTTTCTTGTAAAACTATTACGGCCAAAGATTTAGCCCATGGAATCTAGAGTCAAATCTTTTTGATTAGGGTTTCATGGCCACCGCCGTTGGCCTTATGGCTTCGGCCTCGGCATCAGGTCCTCTCTAGTGATCTTTTGCGGATATGGTACTTGATCCTCCACAACCTCTCCTTGAGGTGAAGGTCCCTCTTCGGGTGCCACAGATGGTGGAGGGAGAAGTCTGGATTTGCTAGGGAAAGTTGTGAAATTGATGGCGTTTCTTATAGGCCTTTCACTGGTCTATTGATTATCATGAGGAACAAGAACCTATTAGGGTACCTGTGTGGTTAAACTTACTGGGTTTGCCACTGAATTTTTATCGTGAGGATCTCTTGAGAAATATGACGTTGCCAATTGGGAGGTTTCTTAAGAGAGATAATTCTACCAGATGCGCGACTAGGACGGATGGGGCCCGCGTTTGGGTGGAGATGGATGTATCGAAAGATCCACTCAAGGCAATATAGATTGGTACCCCTCATCATCCTCTCAGCTTTTATCAAGAAGTGGAATTTGAGACTCTCCCTGTATATTGTCTACATTGTAAAGTGTAGGGTCATAATGACCTAACGTGCAAATGGAAATTGAAGCAGAAAAAAGAAGCTGTTAAACAGGGGAAGAAAGATGGGGGATTCACTAGAATCTGGGTACAGAAGCAACAAAGAAATTTCATATGTTTTTCAGTTAGGAGAATCCAGTAAACATGGGAATTTGGGTCCTCAAGATGCTGAGTGTAATACTCGGGCCATCAACGAACATGCTCCGACAGGTAACGCTACTGACGTGTAGACAGGCTTGCTGTCATTGAACCTATTCTCACAAAGCCGTTTGTGATGAATTTGGAGCCAGTGGCTTCTCCGGGAGGTTTGAGACAGGAAATAGATGTACAGATTGGAAGGCAGGGTATGGAAGATTCAGTGGAGGAGGCCCCGGGTGAAGTAACTTATCTGGAAAACGGGGAGATCTCACCGCAACAATTTGAGGGAAGTATGTTCATGTTCCATAGCCCAAGAGTTATTGGGGCAGTACAGTCTGACTGTGTCGATGGTCAAACAGGTGGGACTGATCTCCCTGTAGGAGAGGCAGATCAGTTTGTAGAGGTTGACACTTGCTCGGAGAACGAAACTGATGGTGAAATGGAGCATTTGGAAAAAAACAAAGTGGTGGTTTCTGATTATGATATTGTGAAAGAAACTGATGATAAGTGAAAAGCAATGAAGGAGAGAAGTTCTAACAGGGTGGTTCGTAAGCCCTCTAAATTGAATATTTGATCATGCCTTTTATTTATTGGAATGCTAGAGGCTAAGGGACCTCAAGAAGGAGAATAAAGTTGTTAATAAAGAAGTACAAGCCCAAAGTTGTTGCAATTGCTGAACCCATGTTGCAGGAGTCCCGCTTGGTTTTAAGGGAGGAAAAATTGGGATTTGAGAATTGTCTATCAAACGATGCTGCGGGTGGTAAGCTTTGGATTTTTTGGAATCAAGCTGTCAACCTCTCGGTATTATGGAAGATTAATTTGTTTCCGTTAAGATTAATTATAATCTGCAAGAATTTTTATTGATAGTTGTGTATGCGAAATGTTCTTACATGGGAAGACATGGATTGTGAGATTCAGTAGCTAATTCAAGGTACTCCTAGTTGCCTTGGATTGTGGCTGGTGACTTTAACATTATTCGTATGGACCAAGAGAGAAGGGGGGTCGTCCACGCTTAGCTCTGGCTATGGAAGAGTTCAATGAGTGGATAGAAGCTAATGGTCTTGTGGAGATGCCTTTCTCTTGGAATTTGTTATCTTGGTGTAATGGTCACTATGGTATGTCTAGACAATGGGCGAGGTTGGATAGGGTCTTGATGAACATTAATTTTTTAAATGAGTTCTCTGAGGCAATAGTGACTTACTTAGCCAGATATTCTTCTGATCATTCTTCCATGGCTATAAAGTTAGAGAGGGATAATATTCGGTATGGCTTCCCATCTTTAAAATTTTAACAAATGTGGGTATCTCATGAGCTGTTCTTTGAGTGTGTTATGAGGTCCTGGCAAGTAGATCTGGGGTAGGAGGTTGGAGAACTGGTGAAGCTTATATAGCAGGAGAATAGCTGATCAAGCGGACATTTGGTAGAACTGAGCGTCAGATAGCTGATCTTGAGTTTCATATTGAAGGTTTAGAGACGTCATTGCAGGAGAATTATTCGGTGGAAATTGAGGATGACCTTATCGCATCTAAGGTAGAATTATCAATGTGGAATGAGAGAGAGCAAGTGCGTTTGTCCCAAATGGCTAAGCAGCAATGGATAACTAAAGGGGAGGTAACTTCAGAATTTTATCATGCTGTTTCTAGAAGGAAAAATCAAGAGATTCTATCAATGTCTTTACAAGATGGTTCTGTTCTTTCCACTCCCGAGGATATACATAATGGAGATGTCCAATACTTTCATTCTTTCCTTTTTGAAAATGGTAGTAGTTGTGCATTGCATGATTTTTCTGGGTTGGTGCAGCCTATTGTCTCAGAACTTGAGAACGAGGGGTTGTGTAGCCTCCCTTCAGCCCAGGAAATTTTTAAAGCTCTGCATTCCATTCCAGTGGATAGTAGTCCTGGCCCTGTTGGGTTTGGCGCAGGATTCTATAAGTCATGTTGGCATATAGTGGGTCCGGATGTTATTGAGGCAGCTATGGAATTTTTTTAATGGGATTCCATTACCACAGTTTTATAATGCAACATTTTTGGTGCTTATTCCTAAAGTAAGCAATCCTACAAGCTTTGAGAAATTCAGGCCGATCAGTCTATGCTCCGTCTTCTATAAGATTTGCTCAAAAATTTTGGTGAATCGACTTTCGCCTATTCTCAATAAGATTATATCTCTGGAACAAGGTGCGCTCATTACAGGTCATAGCATATGTGAAAATATTAGCTTGACTCAAGAATTAATTCATGAATCCACAAGCCATGTCACGGAGGGAATATTGTGTTGAAATTTGACATGGCGAAAGCTTATGATAGTGTGTCTTGGGATTTCTTGCTGAATCTGTTGAAGGCCTTTGATTTCTCTGATTTTTTTTCCTGGATTATACGGCAATGTATATTGTCATTGTGGTATTCTATTGTGCTTAATGGAATACCTAAAGGTTTCTTTAAAGGAGGAAGAGGCTTGCTCCAAGGGGATCCAATTTCGCCTTATCTATTCATTTTGATGGAAGAGGTCTTCACCAGGTTGATAAAGAAGCAGGTTGAATTAGGAGAGATTGTTCCTTTTTCTCATCCAAGAGGTACTCTTGTAATTTCACATCTCCTTTACGCGGATGATATTGTTTTGTTTTCAAATGGAGGAAAGGCGTCGTTGAGGGCAATTTCAAATGTCTTCAAAGTATATGAAGCGTGGTCAGGTCAGGTTGTAAGTAAGAGTAAGTCCTCCATTTATTTCTCTAAACATATTTCAGCATCTCGAAAAAGAAGCCTGCTTAGAATCTTGGGATTCTCGGAAGGAAACTTTCCTTTTGTGTACTTGGGAGCTCCGATTGTTTCAAGGAGATTATTGGTTTGGCATTTTGATTTTATAATTCAAAAGGTCCAAGCAAGGCTAGAAGGTTGGAAGGCAAAAATGCTATTAAGCGGGACTAGGCTGTTGCTTATTAAACATGTTATCCAAAGTATGTCGATTCACTTGTTTTTGGTGTTGAACACTCTGAAACTGGTCATTAATAAACTTCATTCCATAATGAGCACCTTTTTTTGGGGTAGCATTGATGGCAAGCCACAAAGGAAATGGTACGCATGGAGGGAGACGTGCAAACCAGTATCTGAAGGAGGCTTGGGCATCCAGAATTTATATGAAGTCCAAAGTCTTTACACATGAAATTGGCCTGAAATTTGCTATCTCAATCATCTCTTTGGGCAATTTTTTTTTCAAAAAAATATGTAGCAGGTATGCATATAACAGAAATTGATTCGAATAAAGGAATGAATTTTTGGAGAATGATTGTGAGATGTATTCCTTTGGTTTTGGAAAAGTCAAGATGGAAGGTTAGAGATGGTAAGATCTCATTTTGGAGGGATAATTGGTCGGGTTTGGGTTCTCTGGTTTCTACGCAAGCAATTTCTGAATTGTTGGAGCTGCAGTTGGAGGCATGTAAGGATGAAAGAGGATGGAATAAAGAGCTGTTTTCCAGGTTGTTGGGTAATGAGCAAGCTGCAGAGATTGTTGAGAGGCTTGGCAGAGTTAAACCTGTTGTTGATGCCCTCATTTGGCTCCTGAATAGTAATGGTAAGTTCTCAACTAGTAGTGCACTGGAGTGCATTCAAACTCGGGTTCCAGTGTTTGCATGGGTAAAGTGGATTTGGCATCCGGCATTACTAAAGAAAATCTCAGTTACAATGTGGAGGGCTTGGTATAACTGTTTACCAGTTGATGAGGAGGTTCGACGATTGAATATCCCCATGGTATCAAAATGCAACTGCTGCTTAACTGGGCAAGAGGAAAATATTGATCATATATTAGCTAAAGGAGAGCTGGCTAAACAGGTTTGGGCGAGATTTGTTTCAGTAGTTGGCTTGCCTTCTTTGCAGGGAAAGCCATGGAGGGAGAGAGTTGAGTTCTTTGACAGAAGGGTGAAGATGTCTGTTAAGGGGGGTCAACTGATTGGTATCTTGCCTACCATAATTTCTTGGAGATTGTGGTGGAGAAGATGTCAAGAAAGAATGAAGGATAGAAGAATTTCTCTTGATTCAGTAATTGTTGCGATTAAATTTTGTCTGGTTTGGGTGGCCTTGAAAGTTAAGGAGTCTAAGAGAATAAGTGCATGCGATGAAACCATGTTGAGGAATTTGCAAATTCCTTTTAAATCTCCTCCTAATAACAGAGTAAAATTTGTTCAATGGAGGAGACCGGCAGTAGACTTCATGAAATTAAATATTGATGTATGCTCTATGGGGAATCCGGGTGAGGCTGGTGCTGGTGGGGTGATACGGAGCTCTAATGGTAAATTTATTTGTGGCTTTGCTAATTTCCTGGTTGAACAGACCAATAATGCTGCAGAGGTGCTAAGTATCTTGCATGGCCTTCGAACTGTGAATCTAATGGGGTTTAGAAAGGTGGAAATAGAAATAGACTCAAAACTGGTGGTGGAATGGTTGAAGAAGAAACGTTGTAGTTTATGGTATTTGGAGGATTTTTGGTAAGAGATTATGCAGAGATTGGAGGGGATTCAATTCTCTATTAATCATATTTTTAGAGAATCCAATGCCGTTGCGGATGTTTTAGCAAAAATGGGTGCTAAAGGTTTGAATAAGTTATGGGTTGGTAAGGATGGGATTCCAGCTTCAGTCAAAGGTTTAGTTAAACTTGACATAGGAAGTGTTCCTTATATTCGTGTTTGTTCATAATGATTCTTGTAATTTTCTTCATTGGTTGTCTTTGATTACTTTAGGGGAAATAAGTGTTCGATGGGTTTAGTTTTTTTGTTTTTTTTTATTTGTAAGTCCCCAGCATTGATGAATTGTGTATATGGTATTCCTTAGCCATAAGTAAGGACTCATTAATAAAGTTGGGCGGGGATTACTCATGGACATGTGATCACTCACTCACTCACTCACTCACTCACTCTCTCTCTTTTTAAAAGAAAGTCTTTTCATTTGATGAAAACATTTCCCTTTCTTTCATTTCACAAAAGAAACTTTTCTCATAAAAGCATTTATTTCCTTTTCATAAATAAAAAATTTATTTTTCATTTTCATATCGTTAGAAAACTCTAGAACAGCATGAACGTAATACTTACCTGGACTCCATGCTATGCACATTTCATCTGATCTATTCATGTACATGTCAGATGGCAACCTACATGCATTCACAACCTTTCATCATTTCCTTTTCATTTACAAGAACACTAAAAGTAAAACTTGCATAATAAAACAATGAATAAATATAGATAGAAGTCACTGTTGGGAGTAACCATTTTGCACACATGATGTGGCATCATAGAGACCACACATCTCCCAAGTCTAAAAAAAAGAAGTAGAGAACTAGAAGTAGCCATGTAGTGAGTGCAAAGTGTGCACTGCTACAGTGGCTTCTCTCTAGCATTACTCTAAAACAATCCCTAACTCTTAGTCCATTCTCTCCCTCATGGCTTTATTCTTAATTTGGTTCTTTACTTAGACTTCTCCCTCTTAGACCAGTCATTGTCCAAATAACCTCCATTATCTATTTACTTCCATACCCCTCCATAAGATTCCTAATTATACAAACTTACACCTCTAGGTATTCAAAATATCTATATCATTTCACTTACACATGTCATCATCCAATCTTTGAAGTATAACCCTTGCCATACATCTTAAGCCTCACTAATAATCTGAAATCTTGACTTTATTTTTTGACTAATAAAGTGAGCTTCCATGCTTATCTTTAATCTCAAACTACTATTCACGAGCCTACAACATAATTCCACTTCACCATAAAACCCAACTGCAGTCACAATACCAACTCTTAAACAAATCTTTCCCCCGTACCTAATCCAATCCACATTAACCCACGTCCCAGTTCACTTCCTCACATCCAAATGGATAACACAAGCCAATGAAGCATACCAATACAATCCACCAAACACACAAGTGAGATCCACAAAACATACATGTGTCATACCCCTTTATCACCTAAGATCAACATATAATCCATTTAGATCAACAATCGCCATCCATACAAAATACATTCGAGATATACAAACTTGTCCATTTAGAAACCAACATCATCATCATGCCTTTTAACTCACTAACACTCCATCGTTAAATCCCAACACTCCAAAAGATCCATCTCCATCCCAACTCCGCGCATTCACGTCAATCATCCCAAAATAATTCAACTAGGTAGCATAATCCACAATCAAGCATAGCCATGTAAATTACAAGCCACTCACATCCTCACATCCAAAGCAAATGAACCCAAGATCAAACTTAAAATCTGTCCATACCATTTGTATGTCTACACCACATACTTACAAAGCTTTATACGTTACAAATCATCACTCCACAAAACTACAACCATATATCAATTCAATAATTAGTAATAATTCACCTTATCCCATTCAATCATAACAAATACTAACAATTTGCTGCCCACATACATCATTCCAACAAAATATGAATATTCTACCCAACACTTGGGCTCCACGCAAAACTACGACACAACAAAATAGTCATAGAAACTCCGTATTACATCAATATGCATAAAATCAATCCACCCAACCTTCACAAATATTTAACTGAGTTAAAAAGCCTCTTAGTAATACACATATATATTCCCGAGTCACCATCCAACATACATATAAATTAACCCATTATCCATTTAGACACAATATACCATAACAAACCCAAAAACACATACAAACTCCATAGCCCATTTAAGCTTCGTAGAAAACAACCTAACACGACACACATATTCCAAAACCTCCATACTTCATTTACAACTCCATTACAATCCCAACCACCCCACTTCTTCTAAGTCCACCACAATCATCACAACCATTATACACATCAAATCTGCCAATAATACAACACAACACCAACATCCATACAAAATACATAGACATTATTCTCATGGAGACATAAGGATATAACGTATACAATAGATAAGAGGCTGAGATAGGCGTGCACTGGTGGTGCCGATTTCTACTGCCGTGGAGGGCTGACCATGGATGGTAGCGCTAGGGCTGCTTGGTGTGGCAATACACGGTGGAGAGAGAAATGGGGTGTACTATTGTGGGCTACGGGTACGACGGTGGCTCGAGGTGGCTTATGGGCTTTTCGTGCGGTGGTTCGTGGCGGCAAAGCCGTGTGATGTAGGGAGAAGAGGGAGTTAGAGACCTTGGGTAGGCTAAGGTACAGTGGTGGCGTGGGGTGCGACCAGGATCAACTTAACTTCTCAGTGTGGCTGTACGACGGCAGCTCAAGAGGAGATGCGGTGATTCACGGAGTCGTATAGGGATCTTTTGAGATCAGAGAGAGAGAGAGAGAGAGAGAGAGAGAGAGATGTGGAGCTGCTGGGCCGGTGGATGGAGGTGGCTTGACCTGGGAGAAGGCCCACAGTGGCTCGTGGTGGTGCTGGGAGAGCACGGCGACGGTACTAGGCACGGAAAAAAAAGAATGAGAGAGAGAGGGGCTTCGAGGCATGGCTTCGAGGAGGAGTTACGGGAGAGAAGGGGTGGTGGGAGGTGGAGGGGATGGCCGGTGACGTCGTTAGGGGCTGGGTCGAGGAAGAGGGGTGAAGGAGAAGTGGGATCAGGGAGAGAGAGGGGCGGCTAGAGGGGGAAGAGAGAGAGGGGGAGGGGAAAAATGAAGGAATTAGGATTTCCTTGGAGGGATTTAATCCTAGCCGTACAACTTAGGGTTCCTAATTTTGATCTAAGGGTGGAGATTAATACTGAACTAAAAGACCAATAAAAACAAAAAGTAGAAATAATTGCAAGGAAAATACACTGAGTTTTAAAATCAGCTTTTATTCCTGATCTAAAAATAATAATCTTTATCATAAAATAAAATAAGGAAGTTTACTAAATATTTTTAAGAGAAATAAAACCATCTAAATAAATAGAGTTTTTAACATAAAATAAGTTAAAGAATATTCAATAACACTCTTAAAGAACTAAAATCATTTAAATAAAATAATTTGCTAAAACTATATATTATTTTTAGGGCTCCAAAAATATAAAGAGGCTTATTTTCAAAATTGGGCTTGGTTCAATAACATTAAAAATACCTCGTTTAAAATAATTCTGGACATTTAAAATATTTCGAATACTTTAAAACACTGGGCTCCATTTAAAAATTATCTACCAATTTAAAACACAGCTTTAGAATTTACAATGCAAATGCAAGACTCGTGACCAATCGAGAGAAAATGAACGGTTGGTCACAAGATATGAATGATAAGCTTAACTAAGGTCTTGGGCTAATAACTAAGAGTTGATATTTGAGGAAAAACCACATGCCATGTTGAGTTTTAAGTTGATATCTTGGATTGATCATCAAACATGTTTAAGTTTTTACTTAGTTGAAGCTTATCTTGTGAGATTTTGGTTAGGTTTCTCAAAGCATGGTTAGAGGCATGTTCTTAGTACGATTAGAAATTGGAATATATGATTCCTTAAAGCTCTTAGTGTTCATATACAAAGTATAAGCCATAAACCTCATAAGTAGTCTTGCGTTTGTGAAATGATCTTCGTTATGATAGTAGTTAAGTTATATGATGATGATAAAGGATATAAATCTAAGGTAATAGATCGATAACAAGCTTTGTTTTGATGATTGATTTAAGTAATAGATCTCGGCTATAGGCTTGGATCACATATGAAAGGGATATGTTGATATGCATGCCACGGGTTGAGTAGATTTCTCATAGTTAGAGTACGATTCTAAAGCTTTCTCATGGTATATGTGAAGTTTGTGAATTGTGATGAAGCTTTGGAATCAAAATGCAAATGATAAAAGCTTTAGGTGATATACGTGATTTTGGGTAATGTGGGGACAAATTTGCTAATTTGGGTTTTTTGATAGTAAACTTTGTAATGTCTAACTTTTAGAATATCTCTTGTTTGATAGCTCTGATGACTTAGTATAACTAAAGTTGTACTACAGTCATCGGTAGATACTTAGGGTGCAAATGAGGAGCCGCGATGTTACCATATAATAATGATGCTGATAAGAGAAATTAGATGTTTTGAAAAGATGAAGTATGAAATGTTCTCCATAAGAAAATGTGCATCAAAGTTTTTTGAAAGATGTTGAAGAATCTAGATGGGAGACAAATATAGTTTTTCTACATCTCATATAAGCATCACATGTTTATTATCTATCATGCTCAAATTATCTTTGTGTATGTTGTTTGTTAACTTACTAATATTTCAAGGAATCTCACTATGGTAGTTCAAACTACCATTCTCCCGGAATGGTAGAAGCTGTGACAAGACCAGAAGATGGTGAACCCTAACCCCTAGCTAAGGGATTGAGGATGAACCTGACCCTGACCACAAGCTGGAGTTGATAGTGTCTTTCCTGGAGATGGTCCAGTGCATCAGGAGATGCTTTGTTTTGAAACCTGCTATGAACCTAGTTTGTAATAAGGAGATGTGTTCTCCATAAAAATGTTGAACTATTTCCTTACTACTTGGACACCTACTAAGTAAGGCATTTGCTATGTTTAATTAAAAGTTGGGATGTTTTAGTTCGTTATGGTACACAAATTCTACAAGTCACCTTTATGCTATGAATTATTGCATATGGATAGAAACATGCTAGAATGCATTGCATACTATCTGTCATGAACGAGGGTGTGTAGCCTTGTATTATATGTCCTAATGCTCCAAGCCTCCATTCCATACCAAGTGGAGTTTTCGGGCTTCACATTGATGTTCTTCTACCTCCTGATATGCTTGAATGAGAGACCTTCGATCTCAACCGTCCATTTTTTCTTTAGACTAGAATAATTATAGAGACTGAATTACTAATTGGACAAGGTGTGCACATTACTGCAGCTTGCCTTGGGTCCAATCCTGCAATCCTTCCCTTAGTAAGGGTATCCCACATGGCAGTAGACCATACATTTGAGGTCAGACAATATGGCTTGTAGGTCCGCACGTAGTCTGTCTTTCCCTAGGCTTACTCCATACTTGACATCCCTAATGGAGCATGGGCCTTTGGCATGACACTTCCTGCCCTTCTAACCACCTCAGTGTTATGTTGGAGAGCTCCCATCTTTGCATTGATCTTGTCCTCACCCGTTCCTCGCCTTTGTGCGGTTAGCACATCATTTACTCGCCTATGTCGAGCGAACTATCCTTCGTCATCCTTTGTTGTCCTGCATTTGCCAAGCTTTCTACAACGTGCTGCTTGCTGATAAGTGTGATTTTTATTACTTTTTTATTTATGAAAAGTGTCAGTTTTCCTTCAATTCTATTGATTTTATATTATTTCTCTATATTTCTCTTTATTTTTTTGGATTTGAAGGAATGAGAAGATTTAGTGCGAAAAGAGAACATTTTGGTACAAAAGAAGAGACTACGGATCCAGACCGACGAGAGGCGACGAGATCTGAAGAGAGCCGAGGAGATTTAGGCGAGGAGATCCAAGGGCGATTAGAATTGGCGACGAGAGTTAGGCGATGAGCGAGATATTTTACCTTCTAGGCGAGAAGACTTGGCTATAAGGTTCCGGGCAGTTAGATTGGGCGACCAGTCTAAATGACCTATTTAAAAGACAACCTAAACGATATCGTGGGCAATAACTAGCCAAGGCAAGCAGCTTTATCGTTCGATAGGTTGGCGAGAGCAGTTTTTCATCTCAGTCAAAAACCTTACATCTTGGTCATTGGGAGAGGAGACCAGTTATATTCAGTACACACAACATCTCCCCCGTGTGACCCTTCCGAGTTCTGCAATCAATCTGTTGACCACCAAGTCTTTTCGAACTCCGCAAATCAAGCTACATATTACTGAATCTTCCATTTTAGATAATCCCGTTATTCTTGGGATAGTTTTCTTTTATGTTAATATTTATCTTTATAAACTATTTTTCAAAACTTTAGGCTAGATTGTAGCCACATTTGTCTTGTTTTTGGATTTAAATTTTGACATCTATTTAATCCCAACTTGTGGGATGAATAGAGAGAGTCCGAGTTCTTAGAGTCCAATAGTCCATAGATTATTCTTTAAGTTTCTTTCAAGGAGGCGGATCTGGGGAGCAGACGCAAGAGCTGCATGCTTCATCAACCGACTCCAACGAAGAACACTAGTTTTATTCTTTTTCTTTTCAGTTTCATTATGAACTAATTTTATTTTCTAGAGCTTTGATTTAATCTAGCCTTGAACACACAATTTATATTCTGAGTTATTTTATTCTCAATATTTCCATGATTGAGTGTTTATTCCTTGTTCTTAATGCTTGCAATTTTCTAGCTAATTATTGTTCTATCTATTGAATTGCAATGAGATCAAGAGGTGATTTGTGATTAGAGCTCTACGATTAAGCACCAATAGTTGAGCGAAAGTAGAGATACTTTACTGAGATTAGTATGATTTTTAAGAAAAATCCAAAGAACTTAATGAATCTCCAATTAATTAAATTCACATAGAGATATGAAGTTATTAATTGAAGATATTTTTAGTATTGTTCGAGAGAAAATATTGAATAGTTAAGAAATGTTTGTCATCAACTTGGGATAATTGAAATTCTATAACAAGGAAGAATAAATTGTGTGAGATTCGCTAGGTGAAATCAAACGCTCTAAATCTATTCTTATTATCTTTAAAATTTTAATTTTAATGCTCTTTTCTTCAGTTTAATTTAGATAATCTATCTTTAAATTTTGGTTTTCTAAATAGTAATTAATTTAGTAAATTTCAGTACTCAATAGCGTAATTAATCTCTGTGGGTTCGACATCCGTTTTCTTTAATACACATTACTACTTGTTACGATTCTGTGCACTTGTAGATATTTTAAGTACAACACTTGCCTTTCTTCTTGATTGGCTGCATGTTGCCCGCCCTGTTGCCTCCTTGTCCCCAATATTTTTCCTGTAGTAGAGGATCTGTTCCCTCGTTTCAGTGCGGTCCTCACATCTTCCCCTCCTTAACAAGAGGTTTCTTGTGGACTATCCCTTGCTATTGAATTGCAAGAAATGCGCCTGAGGAGGTGTGGTGCCTCGTCCCTTAGTAAAGGGTCTGACGAGGGTTCATGTTACAAAGGGTGCCTACCAGTTGGCAACACCCCAGATCAAGATCGGGAATAGGTGTACAAACTTTTACAAGTGCATGTGTAAGCAAAATAGACATGTATTCGTACGTCACAACAGATTAAGTAAAGGTTTAGTTATAGACTAAATGCTATTTGTACCAGAGGTCTAAACCATAAATAGGTTCATTCATTAACACAAATATCCATATGTCATGGTCACATCCCAAATAATATTACACAGTTCTATCCATTCATTGCCAACGTTTAGTTACAACAAACCAAACATGATTTGTCGCCTGACTAAGTAGTACACCTTCCAAAAATATAAACAACTATTAATGGAGACAGGCTTCCATTACTGTTGCTTTGGTGGGTTTGGTCCTTCTTCCTTGGGGTCCTTTCTTGGGACTACGTCTGCATCAAAGTGTATGGTTCCAATATAACAAATCTAAAGATGTAATGCACGATTTCATATAAAAGATTTGTGAACACATATATTTGTGTGGCGAGGAATCACCCTCTAGGCAAAAATACATGCATTGATAGTTATGGAACCATCATATGAATAAAAGATGAATATATAAGTATGATGAGGATTCACCCATTGAGGAATTCTTCTTTGTGCAAATCTCAAGTAAACATATTTATCATAGAGGCGAGGAACCACCATCTTCTTAAGCACATAAAACTCATCATATAAATCCCACAGGGAAAATCACTACACTGTTTAATTTGGGGACTCACCCCCACCCAGTCAACGTGTGAGCTAACTTGCATGTTTCAAATCATCCATCACATACACTGAGATATATTGGATTGGCCTAGGGATCTATTCTAGCCGGTCAACGGACTCGAACACATCACACATGATACGCATGGGGAATCTCTCAAGCCCTCTATCAAGTGAGGCCAAAAGGAAAGCATTCCACCCAGATCATCACAAGGGCCCCATTCATTCGTATGAAACACGTGTCAACGTGTCGTAGGAATGATGTTTTGATGATTTTGACCAAGTTGTTGATGATTTTGATGTTGTAGGATATTTTGGTAATTTTGACCAAGTTATTGGCAAGATCTTGGTCAGATATTTTTATGGAGTATAGTTAACATGCTTATATGAAAGTTTGAGGAAGATTTGTTGCATGTTATAAGCTTTTGATGAAAGATTTACATAGATAAAAATAGTTGAAAGCTGGAAGGAGTAAAATAGTTTCGGTTTTATGTAAGCTTGGATTTTTTGATGAGAAAACATGACCCAATGGCTTTGATATTTTTATAAGACGATCCTAAGACTTTGATTTACATGTTAGGATGTTAGATTAAGGATTCTTGGTGTTTTTCTTGAAGATATGCTTTTTTATAAATGAAAAGATTCGGTTAGGTCATAGATTTGAGGTTTCTGCATAGATCTATGTTTTGGTTTAATTTTGGTCATGTGATCTTGAGTTTAATGCTTGAACATACTCTAGGACATGATTTTAAACCATATGATGTTGTTGGTTTATGATTATTTTCATGAAATTTCTTAGATCAAGTGTTTTGATAAAAACCAAGCCTTGAGGAAATCAGTTTTGGTGAAAGTGTTAAGGCTAAGTACTTCAAAATGGATTTTTGTAATTTTTGTGGCTTTTACTTGACAATTCAAAGCATGATATTTCTTATGAGTATGTTCTGAATATATTGGAAGTATGTTTTTGAACTTTTGGAGTTCTTGGAGTTGTTTTTAAACGAGACCAAACCTTGAGAATCAAAGGTTATGTTTATAGTTAAAAAGCTTGGAACTTTGTATAAAACAGGTTTGTGATTTTGTGAAGTGAGTTTTTTTGTTGTTCTAGTATGATATTTGAAGATAGGATATGACTATCTATGTTGCAATATTTTGGTTTAAGCATGAGAAATGAGGTTTGATAGAATTGCAACAAAAATCAAGAGATTTGGCCTTTGAGTGATTCGGCCTTGGTATGTTTGATATATTTGTGATGTGTTTTAATTTCCTCCAATTAGATATTTGGATTTAGGATGAAATTGGCATGAGGAATGTAAATGTTGGTGAGTTTTGGAGTTAGGATGTAAAATCCTTAAGTTAGGGGTAAAATGGTAATTTTACTCTAAGATAGTATTTTCATGTTTCTAAAATATTAATGATAAAGTTCCTAACGTGTAGAAATTATTACTTATAGTTTCTTGTGTTTCGTGCATTTTTACTCCGTAACGCGACGTTCACTGTAAGTTAGTTTTTAACTTATTGTCAAATTATTGTGTATGTGTGTTTGTAAGGAAACAAGTGGTTATGTTCTTACGTCATCATATGTGCTGTGCTATGCCATGTCACTTCATGTATGCTTGTTACATATTTTATCATGTCACGAAAAATATCTCTATTACACACTTTACTATGTCACGAGATGTATATCTATTATGCATTATATTATATCATGAAATGTATATCTGTTACCTATTATACTATGTCACAAAATATTTATCTGTTACACATTATAATATTTCATGGAATATTTATGTATTACACATTATGCCATGTCATGAAATATTCATCTGTTACATGTTATATCATGTCAAGAAATATTATTTGTTACACATTAAACCATGTCACGAATTGTTCATCTGTTTTACATTATGCCATGTCATTCATTTCACGTACCTGTCACATTACGTTACATTACGTCACGTCAAGTCTTGAGTACAGAGTATGTCTCGAAAACATTATTTTCTCAATCAGTCATGCCTAGGATACACATGATGTAATCACTATAATTGTCCGAGTATCTCTCTTTATAATTTCTGCGAGGTACTTTTGATGTAATCATTCTGATTATTAGCATACCTCTACTCAAATGCTCCTGGAATAATCATTCTGATTATCAGAGTATTACTAAGTACTCCTGGCGTAATCATTCTGATTATTATGGTATCTAATTTAAAGTACTCATGGCATAATCATTTTGATTATCTTAGTACATTTGACGAAATATGTTGGGCGGAATCATTATGATTGTTGACTGTTCCTGACGAAACAATTGGCGAAATCATTTTGATTGTCAGAATTCATTTTAGTTTGAAATTCAGTTTCATGTTCAGTTTTATGTCCAATTCAAGTTCAATTTCATGATCATTTCATGTTCAGTTTCACATTTAGTTTCATGTCCAATTTATGTTGAGCTTCATGTTCAGTCTCATGTTTAGTTTCACGTTCACGTTCAGTTTTAGTTCATGTTATTTCACGTTTATCTTTATGTCATGCTTTATTTCATGTCAGTTCAGTTCAAGTCTTGTCAACACATGTCTCAGTTCGGTTCACGTTCAGTTGAAGTTCAACTCATGTTTAGTTTCATGTTCAGTGTTATGTCATATTTTTTCCACATTCGTTCAGTTCATTTCATGCCAGTTCAAGTCATGTCAATACATTTCATACTATTTGTCAAGTCACGTCAAGTTTACTCATGTTTATATTTTGCATTATTGCTTTTACTATCATGCATACATATTTAAACTGTCACTTTAATTTGTTTGTTAACTTACTGAGATTTGTAATTAAATCTCACCATGGTAGTCTCAACTACCATTCCTCTAAGAATGGTAGACAATGTGTTAGGATCAGGAGGTGCAACAGAGGTTGACTGACTGGAGACGATCGATTAGACGGGAACGGCACTACGTAGAGCTCATGGCCTCAATGCTCTAATTTATTGTTAGTGTTATGGCATCCTTGACTGAGTTGTGCGAGCTACTCAATGGATTAGCCTAGTAGTTGCTTTAGTTCCTGCTTGTACTTAAGGAGCTCGGTCTCCAGTACTTGTATGATTATAGAACTTTTGGACTTATGCTGTAATCTTGAACATCTATCACATTCAGTTTACGAATTATGTTTCAATGTTTTGGGATATATCTTATTTGGTGTATAGTATTGCTCAAGAAAAAAATTATTCACTACGAATATTGCATATTGCTAGATGCATGCTAGGTGCATTGCATCTTTATTTGTCATAAATGGACAGGTAACCTTGTATTACATGTCCCGACGCTTCAGAGTCTGTTTGATCCCAATCAGAATTTGGGGGCATCACAAGTAAAATCCCAAACCATTGAGATCCAATTGAAATCCCAAATATACCCTAAGTTGAGGCCCATTCGGTTAGGCCCATAAAAAAACACCTCAAATGCAAATATTCTTGAGTAAACCACCCAAGGCAGTCTTATGGCTGACATGTCAGCCCAAATAGTGCTTGGATGGGAGGCCAAAAAGCCACCCAAAACCACCCAAAACCACCCACCCTCTTGGCTGCAGTAACCCGATATCGTGGGTTGAGTATTCCACGGTTTTGCCCACTATTTTTGGTTACAAAACCCCCCATCAAGAGGTCACTTACTATCCCATGGAAGTCCTATCTCCTTATAAAGGATGCCCCATGCATTTCCTTTACCCTTTGGTCATTTTTCATTCACTTGTTTGGAGAGAACTCGAGTGAGAGCTTCAAATAGTTTTCCTAGCAATTCTTGCATTACATTTTCTAACCCTTTTTAAGTCAATTCTCATGAAACGACTTGGATGTGTTTTGTTCCTTTTTGAGTCTAGTTTCCATTGATTTATTTTGGGTACTTTTTCCTAGAGTATTGGTTGGTAAAAATCTTGTTTGAACATGCAAAGGTCACGTTGGGCGATAGTTTGGATGATGTTTTGATGAAGGTTTTCTTAAAGGTAGGGGGAGATCTTGATATGATGAAATGATAACACATTTCAAAGCATGTTAGCATTTTTATCAAGGATTTATATCGCATTTTCTTTGAAGTTGAAACCAGAACACACAAAACAGTTTCTGTTTTGAGATTGTGATATTTGTTGGTTCTAGAAGCCTAGTCCAATGGCTATAAAATTCATAGAGAATGTTCTTAATGCTTTCATTTATGTGTTAATAGTTTTTTTTAGGAGAGTTGGTTTAAAGATTTGTTGGAAGCATGCTTTACATGCAAAGTTTTGATTAGAACTAAAAGTTGGAGCTTTCGGTTTGATGGTTTTGTTTTTATAAGATTCTTTCCATGTGATGCTAAAAACTTGTTCGAGCTTTTTTTTTTCCATTAACAAACTTCATTAATGAAACTCAGCCTTACAAGTGATTGCCAGTCCAGAGGACTTGAGAAATTACATCAGGGAAAGATCCCCACCACAAGCTAATATCATTAACATTCCAAGCAAATCTAGCAAGCCTATGTGCTGCTACATTACCCATACAACTCACAGCTTCTGAACCTTGTCATCAGCTTCATAGTATCCTTTATAACATTGTCTAGCATTGACATGGAAGGATCCACCAGCTGCAACACCATCACCATAAGCAAGGAATCACTTTCAGTAACAAAATGAGTAATCCCCAAATGAACACTCAACTGAAGACCCCTAAGGATAGCTAGCCTCTCAATATGAGCTGGGTCACTAACTTCCCGTCCTTTCTTGTTAGCTGTCATAAGCACCTTCTCAATGCAATCTCAAAGGATGGCCCCAATACCTGCACTGTGATGGTTTAGAAAGATGGCCCCATCCACATTTCAGTTTTGAACACCCCTGGAGGGGGATGCTCCCAATGGCAATGGTGCTTAACCTGCTTCAATGGTTTACCTTTCAACGCCTTGTAATTATTCTAGACAACAAGAGCATGTCCTAGTACTTGTTAAGGAGATAGACACTATCTTCAAAGCTTAACAGGTTCCTTCTATACCAGAAGCTCCAAGACATAAGGAAAAACAGGTAAAACTCTTCCCTGCTTCCTTGCACACAAAGATGGTCTTCAATCTCCCTAAACTTATTGCAGTTGCCTACTGATCTAACAATAGGCAGATATTTGTTTCAGCAGGCTTGAAGATTAGAGCAGTATCATAGTGCATGGGCCACATCTTCTACCTCATTCCTACAGAATTGAAAGGTTTCCTCATTCGGTATCTTTCTCCTCTTGAAATTATGCTTGGTTGGTAGGTTCTCTTTACATGCTTTCCGAGCAAAAATCTTGATTTTACTAGAGAGTGTCATATATTATATCCTTTTTCATAGTGCCTTATGGGATTTAGATGTTGAGCTCTCACCCTCCATACTATTCTTCTTGGCTTTTCTGAATAACCTGTAAGCACTTCTCACACTAAATTTTCCACTAACTTCAGGGGCCCAAATTAATAAATTATTAGTAGCATAAGAGCCAAGAATCAGCTTCAATATCTCACCAGTTGGTATGAGGGTCAATAAGGCTGTCCACAGTGGCATTGTGATCAGTGATCTCCTTTTCTTTCATACTATCTGCTAACCTCATGTGGCCACGGATCCAATAGTCTTTCCATACATTTATTGATTTGCCATTGCCCACTCTCTATCTGCACCCGAAAGCCATACTCTTCATGACTTCCCATATTCCCATCCATACAAACGATGGATTATTACTCAATTTTGACTATAAGAACTGGCCCTTAGGAAAGTACTTAGCCTTAAAGATTTTGTGCAATAGAGAAGAAGTCTCTTGCATGATCCTCCACCCCTACTCAGCAAGGAGAGCCTCATTAAAAGTTCTAAGATCCTTGAAGACCATACCCTCATCGTACTTAGACTCATACATCTTTGCCCAGCTTGCCCAATGAGTTTTATGCTCTTCTTTCTTCTATCCCCTCCAAAATCTAGCCATCATATGCTCAAGCTCCTAACATAAGCTACTAGGAAGCTTAAAGCAACTCATCGAGTAAGTGGGAATGGAGAGAGCCACAACCTTAATAAGAACTTCTTTACCCCCTGAGAAAGCATTTTCTTCTTCCATCTTTGAAGTTTTTGCCACACTTTATGCTTAATGTCAGAAAATACCTTTGTCTTTGCTCTACCAACCAAAAGAGGCAGACTTAACTACTTTTCATACTACAGAAACTGATGTACACACCAGAAAGACATTAGCTCTTTATGTTTCATAGGCTCAACATTCCTGCTAAAATCCATAGCAATCTTTTCTCTATTAACTTTCTAACCTGAAGCCTCTTCATATCTACCATGCAAAAGTTGGATGTAGATGTTTTCTTCCATGTTTGCCTTACAAAAACGGAAACTATCATCAACAAAGAGAAGATGGTTTACACATGGAGCCCCTCTACATATCTTGATCCCAGACAACTGCATCTCAGCTTCAGCTTGGTGGAGTAGAGAAATCAGACCTTCTGTGCACAACAAGGGGTCCCCTTGTCTTATACCCCATGAGGTAATGATTGGTCCCTTAGGCTCACCATTAATCAACACTGAGAAGGTGATAGATTTTATACACATCATCACAAGATCAATCCATTTTGCCTGGAACCCCATCTTGTTCATAATAGTCTCTAAGTAATTCCACTCAATGCAGTCATAGGCTTTGCTCATGTCTAGCTTAAAGGACATGTAACCATCTTTTCCTACTCTCTTATTCCTCAAAAAGTGTATCCCTTTGTAAGCCATCATGAAATTATTAGTAATAAGGCGTCCTGGTACAAAAGCACTTTGGGAACAAGATATTATAATATCAAGAATAAGTTTGAGCCTATTAGCTAACACCTTAGAAATCAACTTATAAACAATATTACACAAGCTGATAGGCCTAAACTTAGTTATTTTTTCAGGCTTCCTTTTCTTTGGGATCAAGGTAACAGAAGTATGATTAAGAGATGAGGGAGGCATACCATGTTGCAAAGTCTGAAGCATAGTAGAGCAGACAAAATCACCAACAATATGCCAATATTGTTGGAAGAAAATGGGAGACATCCCATCAGGGCCAGGGGACTAAGTGTGGTGCATCTGATCAAGTGCAACTTTGACTTCATCCTTTATGAACTCTTTGAGCAATTCCTTATTCATATAAGCCGTGACCCTCCCATTCAATCCATCAAAGAAGTCCATTTTGCCAGGCTAATTGGAAGAGGTAAATAAGGATTGAAAGTAATTTAAAATTACTTTATCCCTCTCCTCCTCAAACTGCCACACCCCATGCTCATCCTTTAGGCATTTAATCTAATTCTCACTTCTCCTTTGGGATGCCTTGTGGTGGAATAATTTAGTATTCTTGCATGAAAGTCAAGGATCTAGAATATCTTGAGATGGTTCTATTTGACTTAGAACTTGATGTTTTTGGCAATGTGTTGCTATAATGAGTCTAGATTTTTGTTGTATGTATATATTGATATCTTAGCATGATTTTAGAACCTAGGATGTGATGTTTGTGTGTTACAAAAATCGATTTGAAGCATGTTAGATGGATGTTTGGTCTATATGCAACAACCACCTTGTTTTTGTCCTATAGGTGAATCGGCCCAAGCATGGTTTGTTTAGTTGTGATTTTTTTAAAATCTTTCTGATTGCATATTTGAATTTAGGACAAAAGTTACATGAGGAGTGTAAATTTCAAAAGGATTTGGAGTTAGTATGCAAAAAAAAGCTTTATTTTAAGAGCAAAATTATAATTTCCCACATGTAGAGGGGCAACTTTGCAGTTTAGCCTTAAGTTAGTAAGTCTTTATGTTTGTTTGAGTCTTAGTGAGATATTTTAACTTTCAAAAAATATCTCATTTCATTTCACGTCTATTTTCGTACGTTACGCTACAATCACTGTAAGTTAGCCTTTAACTTACTCCCAGTGTATTTTTGTATATATGGTGGTAAGCCCATAAATGTCATTTTCTTGTCACTTATGATTATTATAAATGTTCTAATATGTCATGCCATGTAAATTATTTCAAGTACATGCTTATATGTTCCATGCCATGTTATGCCAATGTCATCTTTTACACGTTCCTTATTACACGTCGTGCTATGTTCCATGCATAGAGTATATCACAAAAATTATTTTCAAGTTAGTGGAGTCTTTTATTTTATCACGACCCCAAGTGCTAGGATGGGGTATTGTCCTAATGAAACTTTATTTTCCATGCTGGAGTGTTTAAACTAGTGTGGAATTCCCTTAGTTGACAAAGTATCGTTAATAGGCTTTGAATGTGACCTAAGTAACTGGTTGTTGGAGCGAAATCAGGCAACCAATGCTGGTGGTGCTAACCTCATATTTATCAGTTTTTTAATTAGTTCAGTTATCATGACGTACTCACAGTTGGTGCAGATACCTGTGATGTGATGTAGTATTGGCAGAAGCACACGGCTCAAGGGGCCTGTGTAGCATTCACATGTTCATGTTTAATTAACCATGTTTATGTTGAATAAGATTCTAAGTTCATGTTTAGTTCATGTCAGTTTTCATTTCATGTCACATTCATAAAAGATCATGTCATGCCAAGATCTGGAGAACCATCTGAGGACAGGTTGGATGAGGTTGACAAAGCCCCAACGCGATGTCAAGGAGATTTTGGTTTCCGTTCTCCAGTTTATAGATAGGACTTTAGCTATCTTATTCAAGTTGCACGAGCGGCACAGTGAGTTAGCACAACAGTTATGTTATTCAGTATTGTACTTATGGAGCGCTGTCTCCAGTACTTATTTATATTACAGTCATAATGGACAAGTTTTGTAACAGCACAATTATCAATCTGTTATGAAGTTATGAAGCATGTTATAATTTGGGATATAGTTCTGGTACAATATTGTTTTTAAAAAAAAAACAAATTATCCGCTGCGAATACTACATACTCTTAGATGCATGCTTGGTGTATTACATTTTTAATTGTCATGAACAGGAGCATGTAATCTTGTGCCGTATATCCGGATGCTTCAGAGTCCGTTCAATCCTAAGTGGAATTTGTGGCCGTCATAAAAAAGTTACAGAATATGCAAGGCTAAATCTCACAGCATACGCACAACATTTACCCTACATTCCCAATATTGTCTTAGAAGCTAACATACCTCAACAATATTTAAGAATACTATGGTGGTGCTGATTTTTCTCCCTTCGTTGCTCATTTTGAAGTCACTTGCTGTCTTTGATGACTCTAACTCCAAAGAAACGCCAATGCTTACGATCTAAAATGTGAGATTTTCTCCCTTGTCCAATCCCTTTTATAGGGAGAAAATGTCAGGTGTCCTGCTGACATACTTTTGACTCCAGAATGCTTGAATAAGAACCTTTCAGTCTCAGTCATTGATCTATAGGATAATAGAGGCAGACTGACGAGATAAGGCATGCACTTTCCTGCGGCTTTTCTTTAGTCCAGTCTGTAGTCCCTCCTTGAATAAGGGTCACCCATATGAAATTGGACCATGCCTCTAGGTTTAGACTTACTCCAAATGTGACTTTTTAGGTAGATTATTGGTCTTTGCGCACGACAGTATTGCCTTATGAGCATTTCCATGTTATCCCTGAAAGCCCTTACGTATGGGTCTTGCTAGTGATCATGCCAAATAAGCCAAACATTATTTCATCCAACCATCCAATTTCTGTCAAACCAAAGAGGGTTTCAACCCTAGTGAAATCCTAAACACTTTGAATCCAATTGAAACCCCAAAATCTTAGTGTAAACCGAAACCCCAAATGGTGCCCAAACCCCAAAAGTTTGCCTCTAAACCCTAATTGAACTCGATTTAGGTTAGTATTTAATCACTTGATTAATCACTTGCACATGCTATTAACCCCTCAAATTCATGTTATTATATAATTATTTATTCTTTCAAAATTCATCGTTTTATTGGGACAAGAAAAATTCGATTTGGGCTTGATAGTAACCCGAACCCCAAACAAACCCTATTGAAACCCTAAATAGAAGCCCATTCGGTTATGGCCCATTACGGCCCACGAAATTGAGCCACCAAGGTAAGGCTTGTGGAGGTAGTTTCTCCCTTGCCATGGTAGTCCTTTTACTACCCAAGTCAACCCTAAATAGTGGTTGATGGTAAGCCTGAATGCCACCTCACCACCACCATTCACATGGATGCTTCCTTGGTTGAAAACCATGCACTGTTGCCCACGGGTCTTACCACAGGCTTTAGCAAAAGCCCCAACATCCAAAATGTCTTTCACACATTGCCTATCACCTTTCTAGATGCTTAAGTGTCGAATTTCTCCATTCCCTTTACATTTGTTTACTTTGAAGCCTTTTCTTGGAGAGAAAACCAGAGGTGCTCTCGGACAATTTTTTTGGCTTAACTTGCTCGACTTGTTTGAAGTTGTTGTAAGTGTTTTCTCACAAAGTAACATTCATATAAATTGTTCTCTTCAAGTCTTGTTTTTGTTGGCATGTCTTGTGTTAAGTTTAATGGTCATTTATGTGTGAAACGTTGGTTTTAAGTATGAAAAGGTCATTCTGGATGATAGCCTGGACTATGTGTGATTCTTTGATTTTTTTATGGTTTTCTTGACAAGATATTGGCATGATAATTTTATAGTTTATAGTTAACATGCTAATATGTAAGTTGGATTATGATTCGTTGCATATTTTAAGTTTTTTATGAGAGTTTTGCATAGAGCTAAAAAGTTGAAAACTGAGAGTATGAAAACAGATTCTGCTTTGAATCAGCTTAGGTGTTTTTGTGGTGAAAGCATGCTCCAATGGCTTTGATATTCACATATGATGTTCCTAGGACTTTGATCTACATGTTAGGATATTATTGTGAGGATTTGTGGTGTTGATTGTAAAGATATGAATTTGTATGCATGGAAGGGTCTGGATAGGTCTTGTATTTGAGGTTGTCGGGTAGATCTATGTTTTTATGCAATATTTGCCATGTAATCTTAGGTTTGATGCTTATATTTGTTTTAGGACTTGAATATGAACCGCATGATATTATTTATTGATGATTTACTTCATGGAAGTTTTGGATCTAATGATTTGATCAAAACCAAACCACATAGCTTTCAGTTTTAGGGAAAGGGTGGAAACCAATTGTGTTAAGTGTGATTTTGTGACTTTTTGTGGTTTTGGTTGATGATTCAAAGCATGATAGTTGTTAATAATGTGTTATGAATGTATTGAGAGTATGTTATTGGACTTTTGGAGTTATTAGAGTTGTGTTGAAAAGGGATAAAACCTTGAACATCAAGAATTGTGCTTAAGATGATATACGTGAAGTTTTGTATTAAAGCAATTTATGATTTTTGTGATGAATGTTTTGTTAGTTGTTTTAGTATGTTAATTTGATCATAGGATATGATTTTTGTATGTTGTGTATTTCGGTTTAAGTATGAGAAATGAGGTTTGAAAGAGTTATAATAAAAATTAAGAGATTTGGCCTTTACATATTTTGGCCTATGCATGTTTGACTTAGTTGTGATGTGTCTTAAATTTTTCTAGTTAGGTATTTTGTATTAGGACAAAATTTACATGATGAATGTAAATTCTTAAATTATGGGTAAAATAATCATTTTCTCATATGTATAGAGGTAAAATGATCATTTTACTCTAAGTCAATATTTTTTTCTCTCCTTAAAGTTTTCCATTAATTCACCCACTTTATTTGTTACGCTACGGCTACGCTAACTGTAAGTTAGCCTCTAAGTTACTTCCAGGATAATGGTGTATGTACAGTGAATTCATGTTTATTATACTTATTAAAAACATCATATTATGTCATGCTATGATTTATCTCAAGTGCATGTTTATGTATATGTAAGTTAGCTTCTAACTTACTGTCAGAATATTGCTATCTGTGTTGGTAAGAAAATAGTTGTTCATGTTCTTATGTTCTTATATATGCCATGCTATGCCATGTCACTACATGTATGTTTGTTACATATTTTATCATGTCATGAAACGTATCTCTGTTACACACTTTACTATGTCATGAAATGTATATCTATTATACATTATATTATGTCATGAAATGTGTATCTGTTACACATTATACAATGTCACGGAATGTTTATCTATTATGCATTATGCCATTAATGAAATGTTCATCTGTTATATGTTATGTCATGTCACGAAATGTTATTTGTTATACGTTATTGTATGTCACAAAAGGTTCATCTATTTTACGTTATGACATGTCATTCATTTAATGTACATGTCACGTTACATTACGCTAGGTCATTTGTCCTTTCATTTCATGTCACGTTATGTCTCGAGTACAGAGTGTGTCTCGAAAATAATTTTTCACGTCATGTCATATCTTAAGTATCTCCATTGATAATTCAAACAAGGTACTTCTAGCGTGATCAATCTGATTGCTCGAATACCTCTACTCAAATGCTCATGACGTAATCATTCTCATTTATAATACTATTGGCATAATCATTTTGATTGTTTGGGTATCCCATTTAAAAGAGTCCTGACGTAATCATTCAGATTGTTAGGGTATATCATTTACAATACTTCTAGAGTAGTCATTCTGATTGTCTACTATTCCCGACGAAACATCTAGCGAAATCATTCTAATTGTTAGAGTTTCATACTTAGTTCATGTTCAGTTCACGTTTAGTTTTAGTTTAGTTTTAGTTTAGTTTTAGTTCAGTTTTAGTTCAGTTCATATTTAATTCACTTTCAATTCATGTTATTTCACGTTCAGTTCAAGTCATGTTATGTCATGTTCAGTTTCGGGTTTCATCAGTTCAATTCATGTTAATACATGTCATTCTATTTGTCAAGTCACATCAAGTTACTCATGTTCAAGTTTTGCATTCATGCTTTTACAATCATGCATGTATCTTTACACTAACGGTTTAAGTTATTTGTTCACTTGCTAAGATTTGCAATCAAGTCTCACCGTGGTAGTTTCAACTACCATTTCACGATCATTAGATACCGCAGACGATGGATTGGAGGTGGTTGACTAGACAATGACTAGATGATGCGGAGCTCATCTATTCAATGTTCCATTTTATCGATAGTATTATGACGTCCTTGACCTAGTTGCGAGCTACTCGATGGATTAGCCTAGTAGTTACCTTAGTTTTTGCATGTACTTAGGGTGCTCTATCTCCAGTACTTTTATGGTTATAGATCTTTTGGACTTACATTGTAACTTGAACATCTATTATCTTCAGTTTATAAAATATGTTATACGTTAGGGATATATCGTGTCTAGTACATAGTATTGCTCAAAGAAAAAGAATTATCCGTTGCGAATATTGCATTCCATTCAGATGCATGCTAGGTGCATTGCATCTTTATTTATTATGAATGGGGGTAGGTAAACTTGTATTGCATATCCTCACGCTTCAGAGTCTGTCGGATCCCAAGAGGAATCTAGGGGTGTCACAACAAATCCTTTGTTTCACCATGTGTTGAGGTGTATAAGCTTGGCCTTCCACATACTGCTGCTCGCTCTATTGGACTAGCTAGGGGTGTACACTGATGGTCTCAGTGTCGGTTTTGGCACCAAACCGAGACCCATTGACGTCTGCCATGAGAGCTCAGCACCGGCCGAAACTGCTCTATTGGGGAGAGAAAATTGATATTATTGGTCTCGACACGGCGCGGTTCGATTCTTCGGTCTACCGTCGCCGTGTCTGTGATGAAGGAGGAATGTCGCGTCCATTGTCGAGTGAGAGTAGAAGCTTAGGGTTTAGGGTTGCAAAGGAAGAAGAAGAAGAGGGGGGGTTAATGAAACCTAATTCAGAACGGCGCCCTTTGGTTTAAAGACAAAAAACACCGTTCTATATGTTTTTTTTAACTTCCACTTGGAAAAATGACGCCGCTTCACTCATTTAAGTGTAACGACGCCCTTTTAGGTACATATATTAAAGAAAAGAAAGGATCGGCCGATTCAGCGGTTTCCTAGTGGTTCAAACTAGCGCCGAACCGTCGACGTCAGTTTTCCCTCAAATCCTTTCGCCCGCAGACCGGTTCTTCACCAATTTCGGCCGGTCCGCATCGGAGACGGTCGATCCGGCCGGTTCCTGTATAGCCCTAGGACTAGCTGCACTTTGCAAGCCCCCACTATCTTGTTTTCCATCTTTGCAAGGAAAGGTTCTCTTCTTCGCCTTCCACTTGCCCTTAGAAATTGGACTGTCCCCATGCACTGGTGCGGTCCTCACAGTTGGGGTGTCCTTAATCCTTCTCTGTTGATGCCAGTCAGGGTGGTAGCATACTCAATCTTTCCACCCTTATCCCCTAATCATTTGTTTCATCCCCTTGTATTCTTTGTTTGTTTCTTCTATAGCATCCACGTCGGTTGCCCTCTCATGTTTTAGGTCCTCCGCAAGATTTGGAGTCATGAGAGATCAGTGAGGCCTCACTTCTATCTTCCTCTTGGCAATCTTATTCACGGATCGTTCGTCTCACACCACATGGTCTCACAGCATCAGGGCCTTGCCCCTCGATGATCCTCTTCGTCCCATCATCTTGCATTTGAAAACTCAGAGGCATAAGATTTTGTTTTATTCTGATTTATGGCCTTGTCATAGGATATAATAATGGCCCCTGGCCCCACCATGGGACATAATAGTGGTCTCTAGCCCTGCAATGAGATATAATTGTGGCCTCTAACCCAGCCACGGGATATAATAGTGGCCTACAACCCAACTATGACACCCCCTGATTCTGTTTGGGATCAGACATACACGAAGCTCGGGACATGCAACACAAGGTTACTTGCCCCCGTTCATAACAATTAAAGATGCAATGTACCTAGAATCCATCTAGCATTATGCAATATTCATAGTGGAAATTTTTTTTCTTTGAGCAATACATAAAATACTAGAACGCTAATTTGAAACTTAAGCACTTATCCATAACTATTCACATATACCAAATTCACATAAACCATTTAGAGACTAGTTTAAACCATGTATGAACAAAAGTAGGATCTCTACAATATGGGCCCTCTCAAACCTCAAAAGAGAAGTACATAGTACATATTAGAATATCTTAGTCTTCATCTTGTACTTTCCAGAAGTCCTACGATCTCCTCCAAAATTCCTGTGATATCCTTCTCTAGCTGTAGAGTAATATGAACAAAAGTAGGATCCCTACAATATGGGCCCTTTCAAACTCAAAAGAGAGAAGTACTCAGTACGTATTAGAATATCTTAGTCTTCATCTTGTACTTTCCAAAAATCCTACCATTTCCTCCAAAATTCCTATGATATCCTTCTCTAGCAGTATAGTAATATTCATGTAACAGCCTATCGGTCGAAAGCGATTGCCTATAGTAAAATCAGTACTACTCGATTCTGGCCTTGCCAACCTTAGCCTGGTCCAGTTTAGTTCCATCGATCCCTTTCACAATACTTACCATTCCCGGGAATGGTAGTTGAGATTACCACAGTGAGATTTGACTACAAATCTCAGCAAGTTAACAGGAAACTTTAACATACAGTTTATGGATGCATGTATGGCAGTGAATGCATGAATGCATAATCATAATCATAATCATAAATAACCGTGACGTGACTGGACAAATAACATGACATGTACTGACATGACTTGAACTGACACGAAAAGAATTGAACTGAAGTGAAACGAACATGACATAAAGCTGAATGTGAAACTGAAAATGAATTGAACTTGAATTGAATGAGAACTAATTGAAATTGAACATGAACTGAACTGAAACTGAACATGAATTGAATTGAACGTTAAATAACATGAATATGAACGTGAAATACATGAACTTGAAATTTTGTTCAATAATTAAGTATGATTAATAAAAGTGACTATATTGGAACCAATTATAGTATGAGAAGTACTACAACTTTAAAAAGATTTCACAAAAATAAATTTATAAATTTATATAATAAAAATAGTTTTACAATCTAACATATTATATCAAATCACGTCAGTTAGAATTTTATAATTTTTTTTGTAATTAAAATATTTTTCTCACCGTACAGTGAATCAAAGCAAGCATGGCAGAAAATTCTAATCCTATGGAATTGTCGTGAATGGCCGGCATAATGCTACTTGTATACACGTGGGGAGACATCCACATTTGAATTTTGAAACATCGATTTTAAAAACAAAAAGTTATGGGACGGAGAATTATAGCAGTTTTCACTATTCATGGACTACTAGTGGCGCACAAAAGCATCAAATATTTATTGGCCCACTTCAATGACCTCATCAATCTAAATTTCCATTTTTCCATGACTCAAAGGGGGCAGGCACATGGGTGACATTCAAAAAGAGAAATCATACTTATAGTTCTAAAGTGTTTAAAAATGAGTAAATTTGAGATCTATATAAATTTTTTTTCATAGTGGCCCTTACTTTTTTTTCAAATAAAATATGCAGAAACTGCACACTTTAGGCCGATATATACCCATCCAAAAAAGAGAAAGCATAGTAAGGATTGCACATGGCACTACAACAAAACATGGTTTTTGGGACAGAAATTTTCATTCGAAAAAACTACTATTTGGTCCCAAAAAATTTTTTGGGATGAAATTTGAATTTTGTCCACAAAATACTTTTTGAGACAAAATTGAACAAAATTGTTTGATAGCGTTCGAACTATAAGATGTTTTAGGTAGATTAAATTGCGTCCTAGATAGACAGTCAATGGATCAAATCTTCTTCTTTGACAATAAAAATATGTTCGAACACATTGGGTTAAGGTTGTCGATCGAAAGCAAATCGTTCAATTATATTGATACGGAGAAACGTTCAACCGTTAAATTCAGTGTTCGACCATACACTATGTTCGAAGGCATTCCATTGTGTGTTCAATCGAATTTCTATACGTTCGAATGCATTACTAGTACAAGACGTTCAAACATTCGATATAGTCTTTCAATGTGATGTGATGTTCGATGTAGTCAAAAACCATTCGAACGGCAATTACTAATTACGTTTGAATGTGATCTAAACCCATTCAAATGGTTAGATTGACTTCATGTTTGAACGGTTGTTGGACGTTCGAACAATAAGATTTTATTTTTACCCAATAATGAAAAACCAAATGCACATACTTAATATCTAAAAACATACATTAGAATTTGATCAATACACATAAAAAGTAGTCTCATAACTGCAAAATAACGCTAGTGTGATTATCATACAAAAACAATTGTCAAATATTTATAAAATCAGCTGGTCTGAGGTCTGAATTGTTGCATAATATTTGTATTTGGAGTTGCATCTCTCTCCTGAACTCCTCTTGTTGTTTCAATCGCTTCTTCATATCTGCTTATTGGATGATGAGGACGAGTTACAAGGCTTGACGCAACGATCCAAACCCCTATAATATCCTTAACATGTACCAAGAACTTTTGTAAAAATTTCAACATCACTTGTTGATAAATTTTGATCAGAAGCATATTCAGCACTCAAGACAATCATTTTTTCTTACATATAAGAAAATGAATAATATTTCCACAAATATACAAATATGTTTAATTAAAATAGATAATAATACTTATATAATTTTAGCGGGCGTCGGGATGAGTCCACTCTCCATGACGATCAACAATATGTGATGCATCTATTTTTCTTTTCTTACTTTGTTGTGTGGACACTCAATCTTTTGTTAAATTAAAATCGTCCTATCCTTTTCTAAACTAATTATTGATCTTTATTCTATATATTCTTTAGCTGCTATATTTTAATATAAATTAAATATTTATCCATAATTAATTAAGGTATTGTTTTGACATCAAATTAAAAAAAAAATTATTATGGTCCTGTTCGAACATATTGTGTATGCCTTTGAATGCATTTTCCACTCCCGCCAAAGATTTGTTCATCTATCCCGCAATATTTGTAGGTTGAATAAAATATTAATCTTTCAAATGGGTATTAGTACCTGTCCAAACACTTATATTATTTAAAACAACTTCTTCTATATCAAAACCTATCTGGAGAGGACATCCCGACCAGTTAGCCCTTAAGGTGGACCTGGTCCTTACTTGTGACCAAAGCCTGTATCATTACCGAGAGGCCCAGCCTAGTACCAAGGGAACCCAACCCATGGCCAATACTGACTGGAAAACTATCTTGATAGTGGCAAAAGATAAAAGAGGTTATCATTCAAATTTGCTAAAAGATGAATCCTCATCTCTAAATTTGAATTCAAATAAAGGATAATCACTATCCGGTAAGAGAACAAAAATAATTCATGGAGCTCTATATAAAGGAAAAACCCAGGTAAGTAAAAGGACCGAATTATTGTTATTATTATTATTATCTGCAAATCACTGACTTAGGCATCAGAGGCGTTCTTTTGAACCCCCGTGCTTTCTACTCTTTGGTTGCAGGTGGTGGCGGTGAAACACGTCCATAACAGTTGGCGCCGTCTGTAGGATTTGTTAAGTCTCACACTTTACGTGCTTTTCACATGCTCATCACTACTCAGTCTCAGGCAACTAGAGATCAGGGAGAAACTTCACAAAACATGGAGGAGAAACTTGTGGAAATGAAAGAGATGATAAATAAACTTTCCACAGAGGTGGATGGACTGTGTAAGAAAAATGAGACTCTCAAGTCACAAAATGGGCCGTCAGAAGAGGATGCTACACCCAATCAGGCCGACAGGGTAGAGATGGAGGTAAATAGTGCAGGAAAAGGCTATTGAGAGAACGAGGAAGCGAAGAAGTTACACCACGACATGCATAGCTTGATGGATAAATATGAGGAGATGGCCAAGAAGATAGGAACGTGTTCTTCGGTCAATCAGTTGCTGTCCAGCACAAATCTACCATTTTCTACGAAAATCATGATGATGCCTCTGCCCGCAAAATTTAAAGTCTCGTCGATGGACCTATACGATGGCTCGAAAGATCCTGTGGAGCACCTTGAGACTTTGAAAGCCCATATGACACTTCACGGGTTCCCAGGGGAAATTGCGTGTAGATCTTTCCTTTTGACTCTAAAGGGATCGGCGAGAGGGTGGTTTGGTGCACTACAACCAAACTCCATTGAAAGTTTTGAAGAACTGGGCTGACTGTTCTTTATGCAATTCATGGCGAGTAGAAAGCGCAGAAGACCCACCACATGTTGATTATCAAGCAGCAGGAGGATAAAAGTTTGAACGCATATTTGACACGTTTCAATAAAGAAAAAACGACGACCGATGACCAAGATGAGAAAATCATGCTAGCATCACTGTTGGGAGGTGTTTGGCCAAGGAACCCTTTCATGGACGAGCTGGCCCTAAAAACCCCTTCCACCTTACAGGAGTTCATGGACAGGGGCTGATAATTTTGTTAATGCTGAAGACACCTTCATCACCTTAACCACCCAACCAAAAAGAAGGAGTGAACAGGAACCGAAAAGAGGACAGAGGAAAGACTGAGATTGAGGTCAAAAGGTGAAGAGAGACCAACAGGAGTCAAGGCGGGATGGTAATTTAAGAAGGCATAGTGGCGGTTATGTACACTATTCAGAAAAAGCAAAGGAAGAAGAACCAATCAACGATAACAAACGGCAAACCGAGAAGTACTACACTTATCACAAAACAAGGGGACACAAAACTGAGGACTGCTAAACTTGAAATGAAAAGTAGAAGAAATGAGGATCAATGGAGAGTTGGAACGACTGATCGTCCAGAACATCAACCCCCAAGGCAAACAGCCATGAGTACAAGTATCCCCCCCAATATCTTTTGACGAGGAAGATTGTCAAGGGGTTGTATATCCCCATGATAATTCATTGGTGGTAACAATGTTGGTGGTAAATTTTACCACCAGGAGGATATTGATTGACAATGGAAGTTCGACGGATATCTTGTTCTGGGATGCTTTCAGGAAAATGGGAATTGGCGAAGAACAGTTGAAACCAGCACCAACTACGTTGAAAGGGTTCACTGGAGATGCAGTACAACCAATGGGGTCCATTACGTTACCAATATCTGTAGACACAGACCCTTATGTCGCCACGGCGATGACTGAGTTTTAAGTAGTGAGAACTCGGTCGGCATATAATGCGATCATTGGGTGACCCACGTTGAATGCATTAAAGGTCATTACATCGACCTATCATCTAAAAATGAAGTTCCCAATAGGCGAGGTATGCGGACCAAGAGGAATAGGCGAAGTGCGCAGCGAGCAGGTTTTAGCCATAGAATGTTATGTGCAGGAACTCAAACAAGGGCAAGTAGAGGTCAATATCGTGGATACTGAAGAACGGACGATCCTCCTGCTAGGACCACAGGTAATGGCAACGGAGTTAGAGACTAGAGATGAAGATGCCCTGAAGCATGGGGAGGCAGATGAACCTTTAGAACTGGTCACCCTTGAGCAGAATCATCCTGAAAGCCATGTGAAGATCGGGACAAAATTGGCACAGGAAGAGAGACAGCAACTAATAGATTTTCTTCTAGACCATAAAGACGTATTTGCATGGAGTCACAAAGATATACCAAGGGTAGGCGAGGAAGTCAGCAAACACGAGCCAAACGTAGACCCAAAGGTTCGCCCAGTAAAACAAAAGAAGAGAAACTTCAGTACAGAGAAGTACGAAGCAATCGCAGAGGAGGTGGATCGATTATCAACAGCTGGATTCATCAAAGCAGCACAGTATCCAGAGTGGCTGTCTAACATGGTATTGGTGAAAAAGTCCAACGGGAAGTGGCGAATGTGTGTGGATTTCACTGACCTCAACAAGTCTTGCCCGAAAGACAATTTCCCATAACCAATGATAGATCTGATAGTAGACACAATAACGAGGCATAAAATGTTAAACTTTATGAATACCTACTCGGGATATAATCAAATTAGGATGAAGAAGGCTAATAAGGAGAAAACCGCTTTTATAACTGATCGAGGATTATACTGCTATAAGGTGATGCCTTTCGGTTTGAAGAACGCTGGGGCAACCTACCAAAGGTTGGTGAACAAAATGTTTAAAGACCAGATCGGAAGAAGCATGGAAGTGTACGTCAATGATCTACTAGTAAAAAGCAGGGAGTTTGACCAACACATAGAAGACCTTAGGGAGGCTTTTCAGGTTTTACGTCAGTACCAAATGAAGCTCAACTCAACGAAATGCACATTGAGAGGGTAGCCGAGAAAATTCCTCAGTTTTATGGTGTTAGAGAGAGGAATCGAAGCACATCCCGAGAAACTTAGAGGAATAATAGAGATGAAGTCACCCACGAACTTGAACGAAGTATAGAAACTGCAGCCAAAATCGTAGCTCTGAACAGGTTTGTATCCCGATCAATGGATAAATGTCTTCCTTTCTTTCAGGGGCTTAAGAAAGCATGAGAGTGGCATGTCAAGTGCGAGGAATCATTTACTCAGTTCAAAGAGTATTTGGTTAAGCCACCATTGCCCAGTCACACCAAGCTAGGAGAGCCATTGTCGTTGTACTTAGCAGTAACTCTAGACGCAGTGTCTGCTGCGTTGGTACTAGAGGAGGGGAATGAGCAAAAGCCGATGTATTACGTAAGTAGGGCGTTAAGAGGAGCAGAGGCCAGGTTTCCAAAGGTTGAGTTGGTTGCCTTCACTGTAGTAGTAGCAGCAAGGTGATTACAGCCTTATTTCCAAGCTAATCCAATAAAGGTAATTACTTTGTTGCCTCTACAAAAGGTGTTGCAGAAACCAGACACCTCAGGACGATTGGTCAATTGAATTAGGTGAGTACAACATCAGCTACATACCAAAAAGCGTTGTGAAAGGACAGATACTAGTCGATTTTGTAGCAGAATTTTCAAATTTTAGAGAAGAAGTCCATAAACCACCTGAGAAGAATCCATGGCAAGAGTATGTAGATGGATCAGCCTGCCGAGCAAGTGGAGGAGTTGGTGTGTACGTAGCAACAAGTGATGGGAAACAGTCGTACCATGTGGTACGATTGGAGTTCAAAGTGACAAACAACAAAGCTGAATATGAAGCAGTACTCGCCAGTGTGGCGATCATGAGGGTATTAGGAGGCCAAGAAGTCGAGATGAAAGCCGAATCACAAGTGGTAGTCGAGCAAACCACAAGGGCGTATTTGGCGAGAGGATCCGAGCTAATAAAATACCTTCACCAAGTTCAGGAGCAAAGCAAAGGTCTCAAATACTTTTGAATCGAGAAGATACCTCGAGGAGACAACTCCAAGGCTGACCGATTGGCGCGCGCATCCGCAACAAAGTAAGAAGAAACTCTACCATGGAAGGTTGATTTACGAACGATGGCTAGACCAGTGATAGGAGAGGAAAGTTTGCACATCGGGGAGAATACGCAAGGATGGGGTAATGATATAAAAAAGTATTTGGAGACAGGTGATCTTCCCGCATCTCGATAAGCGACGAGAAAGTTAAAAAGCAGGGCGACCAGGTTTACCATAATTGACGGAGTGCTTTGCATGAGGGGTTTCTCAAACCCATTGTTGCGATGCGTAACAGAAGAGAAAGCTGAGTACATGATGAAGGAAGTACAAAAGGGTATTTACGGAAGTCTCTCAGGAGGACGATCACTCGCCGCAAAGATTGTAAGGGCAGGGTACTATTGGCTAAATGCATTCAAAGATGCTAAGGAGTTCGTGAAAAAGTGTCCAGTGCTAGATTCATGCACCAATCACAAGTGCACCCCCTGAAGAGTTGCAGTCCAAAACGTCCCCATGGTCATACGCCCAATGGGAAGTTGACTTGTTAGGCCCAATGCTCCCTAGCAAAGGAAGAACCAAGTTCATTATCGTAGCTGTCAACTACTTTACAAAGTGGGCAGAAGGTGAGGCAATGGCTACAATAACAACTCAAAGTGTGACAAAGTTCCTATGGAAGGCAGTAGTGCGCAGGTTCGGGATACCTCAGTGTATTATTTCTGATAATGGAAGATAATTCGACTCCGAACATTTTCGTTAATGGTGTGTGGAACTTGGAATCAAGGTCAAGTACTCTTCCACAGGCCATTCCCAGGCAAACAGACTATTGGAAGCAACTAATAAAACCATCAAGGGGATACTGAAAAAGAAGATAGGCGACAGAAAGGGGCTATGGGTCGACAAGCTCCCAGAAATTTTGTGGGTTTACAGAACGACAACAAAAACCTCAACAATCCAAACACCTTTCGCCCTAGCCTATGGGAGTGAGGCGATGGCACCAGTAGTGGTCGGGTTACCAAGCTATAGAAGGAAAAATTTTGATCCAAAAGCAAATGTAGCAGGGTTAGAAGAAAGCCTAGACCTATTAGGGGAGATAAGGGCAGATGCAGAAGTCAGAGTTGCAGCTTCTAAGAGGAAATTAGAGCAATACTTCAACAAGCGAATGAGGATCAGATCTTTCAAAGCAGGCGACTTATTGCTGAAGGAAACCGGCGTTTCCTCGAGAGAAGAAGGGAAATTAGGCCCTCGATGGGAAGGCCCTTACGTTGTAGTGGCAAGCCACAGACCGGGAGCTTACCACCTCAAGGATGCTACAGGATGTCAGCTACCTCACCATGGAATGCAGAGCACCTACGAAGGTACTATGTTTAAGGGAAAAATATGTAGTTTTCTTTTATTTCATTTGTAGATTTACGTATGAATATCATTTTCAATAAATGCTGGCACATTTTGTCCACCTTTTCATTGGTTTTGTTTTTTTTTCAATAAATAACCAAGACTTGAAGAAAAAAAAGGAAAGGATGACGTGATCGAGGAATCTCCCACTAGCCTAATAAAAACTTAAAGGTTAAAGCGGTCGAGGAAACCTCTCGTTAACGCCTTCCTGCCAACAGGGGACGTGGTCAAGGAACACTCCCAGGAAAGTAATACTTACAAGGTTAAAACGGTCAAGGAAATCTCTCGTTAAC
Source organism: Juglans cinerea (assembly GCA_961763995.1). Classification (NCBI taxonomy): domain Eukaryota; kingdom Viridiplantae; phylum Streptophyta; class Magnoliopsida; order Fagales; family Juglandaceae; genus Juglans; species Juglans cinerea. The sequence goes on from CAUIVZ010000003.1 coordinate 29,492,840, forward strand.
ACCTTCTCGCCAGAAGGCGATGTGGTCGAGGAACTCTCCCACGAGCCTAAATACTTCAAGGTAAAAGCAGTCGAGGAAGTCTCCCGTTAACACCTTCTCGCCAGAAGGCGACGTGGTCGAGGAACTCTCCCACGAGCCTAAAAACTTAAAGGTTAAAATGGTCGAGAAAATCTCCCGTTAACACCTTCTCGCCAGAAGGCGACGTGGTTGAGGATCTCTCCCACGAACCTAAAAACTTAAATGTTAAAACGGTCGAGAAAATCTCGTGTTAAACACATTCGCGCCATAAGGTGACGTGGTCGAGGAACTCTCCCACGAGCCTAAAAATTTAAAGGTTAGAACGGTCGAGGAAATCTCCCGTTAACATCATCTCGCTAGGAGACGACATGGTCGAGGAACTCTCCCACGAGCCTAAATACTTAAAGGTAAAAACGGTCGAGGAAATCACCCATTAACATCTTCTCGCAAGAAGGCAACGTGGTTGAAGAACTCTCCCACGAGTCCAAAAATTTAAAGGTTAAAACGGTCGAGGAAATCTTCCGTTAACACATTCTCACCAGCAGGCGACGTGGTCAAGGAACCCTCCCACTAGCCCAAAAGGGTTAAAGAGATCAAGAAAATCTCCCACCAATAGGTGACATAACACTCGAAAATTGTAAACAACATAAAACTAATACATAAGGTATGAATAACATGAGTTGATATCATGATGCAGGTCACCCAAAAGCAGCAATGAATACTTCACAAGCAACAAGCAAAGTTCAAAGGCCTTAAAACGGCTTACAAAAGTCAAATATATATATAAAAAAAATAGCTTTCGAAGTTCAGTTATGCACAAAGCTTAAAAAACAAATCCCGATGAGGATATGAAAACTACGAGCTAAACAAACATCAGGATGGGCGGTGAAAAGCGTCAGGCATCTCATCCTGACTTCTCATCCTGACCAAGGGAGTCACAGAAATGAAGGGCAACCTCACTAGCCTGAATAGACTTCCATTCCAAAGTATGCAGATTCGTTGTGGGTTCCCAAAGAAGAAGCTCACAGAGCTGTTTTACACTCAACTTAAAACCTATACCCCAAGCTCGTAATCGAATCTTAGGGGCAGCAGCCAATCGATGCTCCATGATAGAAATCGTTTTCTTGGCAAATTTAACAACTTCGTCAAGCCGAAGATATTGACGATCATTGTCTTGCCCTTCACCTCAGCTAAGTTTTTCTCGGCTTCAGTTTTCATCCCTTCAGCCGCCCCCATATTTATAAGTAGCTCTCTTTGTTCATCTCCAAGAGAGGCCAGGCGAGAAGCACATTCGGACTTGGACTTGGCTAATCCTTCAATCACTAATTTCGCAAGGTCAAAGTCAGTGGTGAAGCCATCCCGCTCTTTCAAGGCACGCTCCACCTGAACAACCAACTCATCTCGTTCCGTCTTAAGTTGTCCCTCTCCTGCACAACTCCCTCTGCTTGGTTTAGGCGAGTGGCAAGGTCATCCCGTTCTTTCCCAATTGCTGCCACCTCTTGCTCTTCAATCCCTAGGTTCATTTGACCTCCTCTCCCTTTTTGTTGATTCCCGTCTCCTAGGGCTCTTACTTTTTTTGTGCTCATTCTTTCGTTTGCTTGTTCGCTGTGGGGGGTGAGGGGGGGTGATGTTCTGGGCGATCAATCATTCCAACTCGCCATTGTTCCTCATTTCTTCTACCTTTCGTTTCAAGTTGTAGCAGTCCTCGGTTCTGTGTCCCCTTGTTTTGTGATGAGTGCAGTACTTCTCGGTTTGCCGTTCGATATCGTTGATTGGTTCTTCTTCCTTTGTTTTTTCTAAATAGTGTACATAACCGCAACTATGCCTTCTTAAATTACCATCCCGCCTTGACTCCTGTTGGTGTCTCTTCACCTTTTGACCTCCATCTCGGTCTTTCCTCTGTCCTCCTTTCAGTTCCCGTTCACTCATTCTTTCTGGTTGGGTGGTTAAGGCAATCAAGGTGTCTTTAGCATTAACAAAATCATCAGCCCTATCCATGAACACCCAAAAGGTGGAAGGGGTTTTTCGGGCCAGCTCGGCCATAAAAGGGCTCATTGGCCAAACACCTCCCAACAGTGCTGCTAGCTTGATTTTCTCATCTTGGTCATCGGTCATCATTTTTTCTTTATTGAAGCGTGTCAAATATGCTTTCAAACTTTCATCCTCCCGCTGCTTGACAGTCAACAAGTATGCAACGGGTCTTCTGGGATTTCTACTCGCCATGAATTGGGTCAAGAACTGTCGACCCAGTTCTTCAAAACTTTCTATGGCGTTTGGCTGTAATGCACCAAACCACCCTCTCACCGATCCCTTTAGAGTCAAAGGGAAAGCTTTACACGCAATTTCCCATGGGAGCCCGTGGAGTGTCATATGGGCTTTGAAAGTCTCAAGGTGCTCCACGGGATCTTTCGAGCCATCGTATAGGTCTATCGATGGGAAATTAAATTTTGCGAGAAGAGGAATCGTCATGATTTCTGTAGAAAATGGTAGATTTGTGCTAGACAACAACTAATCGACCGAAGAGGATGCTCCTATCTTCTTGGCCATCTCCTCATATTTATCCATCAAGCTACGCACGTTGTGGTGCAATTTCTTCACTTCTTCGTTCTCCTGATGACCTTTTCCGGCACTATTTGCCTCCATCTCTAACCTGTCGGCCTGACTGGGTGTAGCATCCTCTCTTGACAGCCCATTTCGTGACTTGAGAGTCTCATTTTCCTTACACAATGCATCCACCTCTGTGGAAAGTTTCTTTATCATCTATTCCATTTCCGCAAGTTTCTCCTCCATGTTTTGTGAGGTTTATCCCTGATCTCTAGTTGCCTGAGACTGAGTAGTGATGGGCATGTGAAAAGCACGTAAAGTGTGAGACTTAACAAATCCTACAGACAGCGCTAACTGTTATGGATGTGTTTAACCGCCACTACCTTACGATCACCTGCAACCAAAGAGTAGAAAGCACGGGGGTTCGGAGGAATGCCTCTGATGCCTAGGTCAGTGATTTGAAGATGATAATAATAATAACAATAATTTGGTCCTTTTACTTACTCGCTTTTTTCCTTTATATAGAGCTCCATGAGTTATCTTTATTCTCTTATCAGATACTGATTATCCTTTATTTGAATTCAAATTTAGAGATGAGGATTCATCTTTTAGCAAATTTGAATGATAACCTCTTTTATCTTTTGCCACCGACTAGATAGTTATCAGTCTGTATTGGCCATGGGCTGGATTCCCTTGGTACTGGGCTGGGCCTCTCGGTAATGATACAGGGTTTGGTCACAAGTAAGGGGCCAAGTCCACCTTAGGGGCTCACTGGTCGAGATGCCCTCTCCAGATAGACTTTGATGTAGAAGAAGTTATTTCAAATAATATAAGCGTTTGGACAGGTACTAATACCCATTCGAACGATTAATATTTTGTTCGACTTGCAAATATTGCGGGATAGATGAACAAGAGGACCCGAGTAGTTTTTGGCCTTCCCCACCTCACCAATTTCATCCTGGCGGGATACAGCCTGATCAGTCTCGAGATTCTCCTCAGGAGTTGTCAAAGATGGCTCACCACTTCCTTGAGGAGAAACACTGAACGATGGTGAAGGAATCAAAACCCTGCTGCCACTAACGAGGGAGAGGGCTGGAAACACGAAAGGCAAAATCTGAGTAACCCCACCCGAAGTCGTCTAGGCAAGGGCAAACTAGGCGCTGCAATTGACTCTTCAACACTCCCTTCTTCGCCCCTCCAACCGAGGTAGATCCGAAGGAACGTCAGAAGGTACAAAAACGATTGGCAGGGGCGAGGTTAGTAGACGCATAGCAGCTTCAAAGGGCGAGAAGCTCACAGAAGTAGAAGGGCGTGCTGTAAGGAGGACGAAATTCAAAATAAGAATATCCTCTTCCACTGGAGTATTATCACCTTGCTGCTGGGAATCATCAATCGGATCCGTCGAAGGCTGCGCAGTAGTTTCGGCGGCCGCCTTCGCGGCGATTATACTGTCGAGATCTTCCTCAGCCTGCAACATGATGTCATCCAGAGAAAGTGGTGGTGGATCCATAGAGGCGGACATAACACTCAGTTTCTCCCAAGAAGTAGCCAACTTGGTGCTCCCACCTTCCTGGGCGGTTGTTTTACTCGGCAACTCCTGAGAAGATCTCAACTTGACATTACAGACGGCCGGAAGTGAGGCCCCACTCTTTTTTTTGGGGGGAGGTACCGATTTTGTACCTCTGCCCGCCGCCAATGGAAGTAAAGAACCACTTTTGGATGAAATACACTCATCTGAACGAGGCAAGATATGAGCCTTTTTAACATTTTATTTGCTTCTTGTCGCCTTCGCCAGGAAATTTCTTCTTTTTCAAATCGCCCACCGGCGGGGGGGCAAAAACTCAAGCCATGACACGTGGGCCCGATTGGGGACCATCAGGAACTTCTCAATATTACTAGGGGTTAGAAGCACATCCGGGAGGCACAATTTGGGATGAGATTGAACCCAAGACTCCACCAGCCTAACACGGGGAGAAAGAATCACTTCATAGTCATCCCCATCAGGGACAGGGGACCATCATGCCCTTATAGAGAATTCCTTATTAAGAGCCTCATCGACGGGGAATTCCCAACCAAAGCCAGTCACATGGAAAAATTTGTTAGTCCAATCCTTCACATGCGAATACTTACGTTCTAAGTCAACCAAGGCCTGACGGGCTCTAAAACTATAAAGATTCCCATCCAAACACCTAAAACCATGAATGAAGAAAAATTCACGATGGTTAGGTCTGGGTATTCATCGCCCACAGGTTTTAGGACCCGTCGCCACAAAACACAACAAGCCATCAAAATTCTCCAGGCATTAGGCACCAGCTGAGTCAGAGCAAGTCCTAAGACGTCTAACACATCGCGAACTGGGCGCACAAAGGGCAATCGAAGCCCCATGGTAAACATAGCAAAATAGAGGACAACAGAGACAGCCATACCTTTGGCATCAATGGCTTTCTGGTTGGGAGTAGGAACCTTCAACTTGACAAAATCAGGAATGTTGAAGTTATTTCAGGCATTCTCCAGTTCACGCGAAGTGATAGTTGAGGACCAACGAGAACCCACAAAAATGGAAGTCGGGGGAGCAACAACAATTCGGGGAAGGGAGTCGTGGGGTGAAGAAGAGTCCGAAGCAGCAACTACCGCCTTACCCTTAGAAGAAGAGGAAGCCATAGAAGGATGAAGGAAGTCGCAAGAAAAGAAAGAGGCAAGAACTCAGAGAAGAAGTGAAAGAACTTAGAGAAGGGAAATGTAAGAACTCGAAAAAAAGAAGAGGACAAGAAAACGTGAATAAGACAGAAGACCAAAAGAAGATGTAAACTGAGCATTAAATAGGAGTTGAAATGAAATGACGGTTGACGTGCCCGATGGGAGGAAAGGAAACGACGTACTGACATGCCTCAAAGAAAGAAACGATACCTAGAATCAAGTCCCATCACGCCATGCGCAATGAGACTTCGTAGGGTAACTGTAGAGGGCATCCCGACCTGTTAGCCCCTAAGGTGTACCTGGGCCATTACTTATCCTGCCAAACTTTCATTCATCATCATGGCCTTAATAACCATTCTTGTTAAGCTTTGAAGTTCTTTCTGAGTAGAAAGTGAGTTTGGCCAAATCCGAGTTGGTTCTTGTTGGTGGTGTTTCTAATGTGGATGGTATGGCTAGCATATTGGGATGCAAGTTTCCCTCTTTGCTCATGAAGTACTTTGGCCTATGGGTGCCTCATTCAAGGCCAAGTCTATTTTGGATGCATAGGATGATTGAGCAGTTTGGCCTATTCATTTGTTGTTGCTGCAAGTGCAGAAGCAATGTTTGTTGATTTAGGTCACTTCTCTGTACATGCCATACAGATTTATTTCTGCACTACATTAAATCATTTTTTCCTTTGAGAATAAATTCATGTATTTGCTTTACAAGAGGCTCCTTATAAATAATCCATACTATTTATCCATATTGCCTTTACTTGTGTGGCATTTCCTTGTCTTCTTCTTGCTTACAGAGGCGAAACTGCTTATCTGATGAAATACCCAAATCCTGTAGAAAGAACATTCTATGACTTTGTGCCAAGTAACACCTTTTATTGATGTGGCTGCTTACATATGTCAAACTGACCTAATATTTCATGTTATACTTAGGAAAAATGTGTTTAGATTAAGCACTCATATTGACACTTCCTGTTCCCGGATCTTGTGAACAAATAGATGCTTTATTCTAGCCAGTTTTCGTGATTCTGACCCTTGCTGCCATGATTGCCAGCCAAGCAATGATATCTACTACTGTTTCATGTGTGAAACAGTCTATGGCTCATGGATGCTTCCCGAGGCTGAAGATAATTCACACCTCGAGACGAAAAATGGGTCAAATTTACTTCCCCGTAATGAATTGGTTTTCAATGATCATGTGTATAGCTGTCATTGCCATCTTTCAGAGCACTACAGATATTGCCAATGCATATGGTTAAGTATCTTCCTCTTGTTCTTCTTCTTGGAAGTGTCTCTTAGGAGAATACTATCTTAATGTTTACCGGATGGTTATCTTGTAAAAATAAGCCGCGTATTGTGTTAAAAATTATGCTAATGAAATTCAATTTGTTCTTGCAGGCATAGCTGAAAGTGGTGTCATGATTGTGAGCATTACCTTGGTGACACTTGTAATGCTTCTAATCTGGTAGACCAACCTGCTATTGATTTTGTGCTTCCCACTTGTGCAATTGCTTTTTGGAGCAAGAACATATAATATGGATGTGTATTATATTTTTTTATGTATTCTATTTTTGTGCTTTTTTTTATTTTTTGAAAAACCTTTCCCACTTGTAATGCCTTTGAATGCATTTTCCACTCCTGCCAAAGATTTGTTCATCAATCCCACAATATTTGCAGGTCGAACAAAATATTAATCGTTCGAACATGTATTAGCTTATATTATTTGAAACAACTTCTTCTATATCAAAACCTATTAATCGAAAAAAATACAAAGCGCTAGAACAAAAACTCATTCGCGTTTGAACATTTAAGTAAATCGCTCGAGCGGTAAGTTAATTTCCTGCTAATTTATTAACTTATCTTGCCAAGTTTTCGTTCGACCGTAACTAATATCCATTTAAATTTTTATTTCTTTTACGAATGAACGATTTAGTAAACGTTCAAACGGTAAACAACTTTTGTCATTATTTTGGAACGAAATTTGAATTTGGTCGCTAAAACCCTTTTTTTGAGACAATTTTTATTTGGTCCCAAAACAATCGTCCTAAATTTTGTTGTTGTTGTAGTGTGGCGTACTGCCACTCGGTAACCGTTGCTGAGGTCTATAATCTAGTGGGACCATTGTTTTAAATTTTGTTCTGTTCTTATGTATTATCCAGTACATTATTGCTTCTAGTTCCGTTCGCTCTAAATTTCGGCCTGTTTCAGTCCGTTTCGGCCATTTCGACCAAAATTGGCATTCTGGGTCCAATTCCTTTTCGGACTATTCTAATGGTAGTTTTTTAATTTTCTTATGCTTGGATGATATTTTCGTAAATTCAAAATCTATATGATATTTAATTAATTATAGAATATAAAAGATATTTATATAATTTTAATTTTTTTGTAACTTTAAATATGACCCCTCATTCTCTTTATAAATCGTCAATTCTTTCATATGTATATGCACATACATGATAAACACTTACATATACATATGTTTATTGCACTAGTTGTTAGTTTATATATACATAGATATATATATATATATACACAATATATAGTTAATCCCGAAATAGTACATCAGAACGCAACGATATCGTAATATTCCATTCCACTACTTAAACAAGAATGACCACCGGAACAAAATTTAAAACATTGAGTGAGACCCCGCTCCACCGTCCAACTTTCCATCAACTTTACAGTCCAGGCTACCAAATTATATAGTCACATTTGAAAAAGTTTATCTTTTTAAAGTAATTGTTGAAATTACTTTAAATATGTGAAATTTACCGATAAAAAAATATATTCTTTCCAACGATTATATTCAATATATATTCAAATTAGTTCCCAAAGTTTTATACTTGTAAGAAGTCCTCAAATATCTGAAATTTACGGATAAAAAAATATATTATTTCCAACGATTATATTCAATATATAGCCGAAACTTATAAGTACTTAGAATTCTTAATTTTTTTAGAGTCTTGCCAGGTACAAGCGGTTTGGTGCGCCAAACTACGTACCAATACTCAAATGGTTTTTTTTATTAAAAAAAATAAAAAATAAATTATTGAGAGAAGAAGAATGTTCTCTGTCTCACGAAAATCATTTCCGTATTCAATTAACACCGTTTTATTAAACGGGTGTCATACATATTAGCATCGATGCGCGGTTTGGTGTGTGAACTCACTTGCAAAAAAACTTTTTCATTTTTTTAAGTTGGAGCTGGATGTGGCCGGGGGGATGTAGTCCTTAGATGAGTGAGATGATACTACGTACCAAAGAGGTTTCCCTTTAAATATATTATCATATAAGAAATAATAATTTATGCAAGTTAATTTACGATGTACAAATCCAAATTCACTGATAGGAAAGTAGTATGGTGGAAGGGGCGGGTTGAAGGCTAGGCAACTTAAGCGCCTGCCAAAGGCCCCCTAACACTAGAAGGCCTCATATATTTATTATTATGGTGACGCAATTTATCCATAGGAAAGAAAAAATGTGTACAACTTTGAAAGGACGGCATTTATATGTAGTCTCATACATGCGGCCTTCTCCATACGCAACTTATCTAAATATAAGTAGCCTTGCAAAAGTTGTTTCATTCACGAGTACAAAGCTTGATCAAGAACGCCAACTCGATCCCTTCTCCGTTTATACACCAAGCTGTTCTACAAAATGTCTCTTCTAGTTTCAGCGATTCCTACTCAAACCATGAGCCCAATTGATTATTTGTGAAAGCCTATATATATATATATATATATATATATATATATATTCAAATGCTTATAGTCTTCAAATGTATATTATCTATCATCTTTCTGCTGTACGTAGGAGATTACCTCTGAGACCTTAGAGGAAGTTCAAAGGCTGAAGGAAAAAGTGCAGAGCATGCTGATGGCTCCCGTCGATAACATATCACAAAAGCTGCAGCTGTTTGATGCCATCCAACGGTTAGGCGTGTCTTACCATTTTGAAAGTGAGATTGATAACATACTCCAACAAATTCACATCAATGATGATGTAATGCCCCGACCTCGGAGGTCTAGGGAGTTAACTCCTGTCACATAATAATCAACTTCCACAATGCTAATAAATATATTCCAAAATCCAATATATATACTTCCAAAGGCTCCAAATCAAACATGGATACCTCAAATTCATTTAACTAACCATATCCACATATCAGAATCTCAATACCATAAACCAGATGAAATAGATCTGCATCTCCACATGTCTCAATTAACGTAGTAAAATGAAATAGGGTTTATATAAGTCTCCACAATCATCTAAACATAATAAAATTTATCTTCTGAATAAATAAATCTACCAATAGCACTAGTACCTTAAGGTACTCAACTACTATCACTACAACAGATTTTGACTATTGTGACAGACCAAACTATCACAAAAACTTTTTTGTGACGGTTTGAGACCGTCACCACAACCGTCACCTAAAAGGTGTCATATAATGTTTTTTGTGACGGTTTACTATTCCACCATCACAAAAGGTCTTCTGTGAGATGTAACGTCTGAAAGTGATTTTTTTTCTTACAGTTAAAATCCATTATAGAAAGTAACATTCGCACGTATTAACCGACGTTCAAAAGTTAACCCGACCGATTAACATTCGAATGTAAAAAATTAGACATTCGTTGTTTTTGCTTCACACAAATGATATTTACGTTCGAACGTAACAACATTTGAACATTATCTCAGAGACATTTGAATGTAGCATTTGGATCTTAAAGGAGAAGTGTTCGAACGCAAAATTTTTAATGTTCGGATGTTGGTTTGTCGTTTGCATGTATCTATTCTAATCTTTCGAACGTTTAGATCGTTTGTGCGTTGAAATGTGCGAACGTAGTGTTGTACGTTGAAACGTTTTGTTGGAATTCAGTGGTATTTTGTTCGAACGTTGATTCAAATGTGAAGACATGTTCGAATGTTTGTTCTTTACATGCGAACGTTATGATCAGAAATAGTAATTTCATAAAATTATATTGCATACAAATTATTTCATATAAGACCATAAATAGAACAACTAATAATGTCTTATAGAGTTTCAAAAATAGACAATAAAAGTTTCTAATATTGATAATGATAATGATATATTAATTATTTCTTCTTCTTTCCTCTCTCACCGCGATCTAGCTAAAGTGACATAACACGTTCCATCTGGACCATCGTCTCCCTCTATATTTGCTCTTGGTCTTCAATGCATATTCACTTATTGTGGTCTCTTTGTTACTCCCTTCTAAATCAGACTGTTGCAATAAAAGAGACTCCAACTCCTGCTGTCTCAACTTCATCTACTCAATTTCTTGGCATGCCGCATCTAAATCTTTAGTAAGATTATTAACTTCTGAAATCAAGGTCAGGGTAGATGAACTGACATGCTTGAAAGAGCGTCACAAACCTCTTACCAAACCAGATTTAGTCCCGAGCACTTACGTAAATATGTCTATGTCACTATAAGAGGATTCCTCAGAGGCTAATTGGATCTCTATCCTTTCTCCCTACAATTACAACAAAAACATACAATAAGTAACATATTAAAAGAAATGAGGAATCAAACCTAATATGAATTCACATGTTACATAATTTATTCACAGAAAATAACATCACTTACATAATTATCTTTAACGAAAGGATCAACCCACTTACTGGGCTCATCACGTTTCTAATAAATCCACATTAGTAATTTTAAAAAATAATATTAGTACTTCAATAAAAAAAATATGATAAAAATAAGTGAGAATTAATAAGTTATTAATTACCATTTTATCGACAATATGTTGGAATGACCTTGAACTGGCGCGATGGTGGATTGTCAAAGCCGTTCTATTCTATACATTGATAGAACTTAAGTGTTGTAGGAGAAATTAACAATGTTAAATATAATATATGTAACCAATATAGATGTAAATAACTTATAGGAAATAAATCTAAAATAGCTGATAATCTGGACTTGCGAAAAGATCACAACACTTCATTCAATTGTCTAACTTCATTTTTTGAAAGGGGACTGAATAGTCTCTTCCAACGTCTTGAATTTCTTGAAATGGTCATGACATTGTCTCTTGTAACGCCGAAGTAATGTAGCTATCAACTCATTCACAGTTCGTACAACCTCGCTACGACCAAAATTGAGATTGAATTCATCCTAATAAGAGAACTGCTTAAAAAATACGAAATCAAAACATTTCTAAAAAAATTTCCATTCGTATATAAACTCACCAGTACATGACTCTGAATGTGATCCTTCACCTCATTCGGAACATCTCTCCATGGTCGCACATAAAATGGGATATAAACTCGGACGTGTACCGACAAAGGAGGAAAGTGATGTTGCACTATCATTCACTCCTCCAGTAAAGTTATCATAAATATTGACCTTGATTTTTCCGTGCTTTCTATTTCTTTTTATAGTTAGGCCATGTGTTAAGCCACGTTTACGACGTGACAATGCATCAGCTAATATTTTTTAAATTATTAAATACAGTCCCCAAAGTATTGAAATATAAGTAATTATCAACAAAATTTCCTTATTGGCAGGTGTCGACTGGTTGTCTGTCTCCCGTTTATTAACTAGTTCAGGAGCGGAGTCCTCTTTAATCTAATAATGTGTAAATGTTCTACAGTACATGCGAACATATTGAGAGTGTGTGCGAATGTATATTTTACATTCGAACCTACATTTGTGACTTTCACACGTATGATCGTTCATATTCTTGAGCGGCACATAAGTGCGAACATTATTTGGAATGTGTTTGAATGTAAAACCTTTTAGTTGCCAGAACGGTTAGAAACATTTGAACTAATAGTTATGTACTTTCGAACGTATTAATAAATATGTTCAAGTGCTTCCTCACGTGCGAACGTATTTGTTTTTACATTCGAATGTAATAATTTTAAGTTTATTTTATTAATATCGTGCGAACATATATTTGGTTTAATTCGAACATGTGTTTTAGCCATCACGTTCGAACGTAACTCATCTTATATTGGAATGCTTATTCTAGAGGAAATTAACGTGCGAACATAACAACTAAAATGTTTGCGTGTCTTAACGTCTGAACGTGATATTTTACGTTCGAACGTGATATTTTACGTTCGAACGTGTTCCTAAAATAATTTAGATTACAGTACATAATACGCATGATAGTACTAATATTGCTCAAATTTTTTTCTTTCTTTCAGGATATGGCTCATCTTCTGACAACTAGGAAAAGGGGAAGGGAAGAACAAGCCAAGACACGTCTCAAATTGGGGCTCTAACAATGATGTTTGAACGAGAAGTCATGATCAACTAGTTCCACGAACTCATATGGGAGCAAAAGAGCGTTTGAGACATGTTCGTTTGGGAGTTTTATATGAGGATGTGTTTCATGCCTCAAGATGCATCCTCTCACATCGTGATAGTACGCAGCGTTCAGTTTGAGGTCTCGACGGATGTCATTGCCGAGTTGACCAGTCAAAGGGTGAAGATATTAATGAGGAAGATGACGACCGAGATGAGGATTTCTACATCCTCACTGGGAGAGACCGAAAGCAGCTTGATAGGAAGGACTCCTTCAGCCAGGTACAGCTCCTCCCTTTTTTTTGCATGTTACAACTTACATGTGACACATAAGGCCACATTTAGCCGGACTCGTGCACAGTTCCTTATACAAGTAGCACATGGAGAGCCCATCGACTTGCCACTTCGTATTTTTTAGAAGATTCGTTACAAAGCGAGCATCGTCTCCACGGACAACCTCCCATATAGAGTCCTCATTACCAAGCTATAACTAGCCCGGAGGGTGCAACCCCAAGTAGAGGAGTGGATGACAGAGCAAATGAGCCTCATCGACACGACCACACACCGTCAGAGCATTGGACAGGGGAAGGCGCATGCTCGATGTCAGCCTAGCCTTGTACCAGATCTTATTCCTCCTACCCAATCTGGGCCGTTATTGCTCACCATATTGGGAGTAGTACTCAACCACCGATTGGTACATCTATGAGAGATGCACGCCCTGCTTGGGTTGATGTGATGGTCTCAAGTATTACTGCACACATCGACCGACAGATCACATCAGTAGAGCAGATTGTCACCAATGTTGTCCATTGGATAGATATCCTAAACGCAAAGGTCAACACATTGACTGCCGATTTTAATAAATATGTAAACAATTCATACTAAGTATTTTTCACTTTTATCATGTTGTTTACAAAATTTTAGCATATTTTGTACTTTATTTTTATTATATGTAATGAATAATATTATTTAATATATCTACTATTTTTGAATTTCAATTCTCAATCTTTTTTAATTTGAAATATCCAACTTTAATATTAAATCAATTAACATTCGAACATGAATCACTAACGTTCGAACGTTGGCGCCAAAAATTTCCACGTTCGCACGTAAATAGTCTCAACGTTCGAATGTTCAGGGCACGTTCTAACGTGAATATGTATACGTTCGAATGTAATGCAATTTCTCAGCTGCCTTCAATGATGGTTTCCGCAAACCATCACAAAAAATGCTTTTTCGTGAAGGTTTGGGCACTGCCACAATTTCAAACCGTCACAAGAACTCATTTATATTGTAGTGTATCCTCAGTTAATCTCGCCCATGTACTTTACTACTAATCCTCAGCTGAACCATCAAAGCCATCTGAAATATTGTGAAGATAAATGGGCGAGTTATCAACAACATAGTAAGCAAGGAACATATACTAGTATGTAAACATAAGCATTTACAAAATCCAGAATGCAGATCATACATTTACTTTTAGAATGCATAATCAAAATATTTATTTTCATGATGCATAAAGAAAACATGTTATCAAAAATATTACAGCGAAACTTTCATAAACATTCTTATTCAAAAATAAAATCCCTTTTGGCATATTATAAACTGAGATCTCATCTTCCTATCATATTAGAGCGACAAATACCATGTTTAACCTCTGTGGTAGGATTATAAACCATCATTATACCCGTGGCTGGGCCGTATACCATGTTTAACCCCCGTGGTAGGATTATAAATCACCATTATACCCGTGGCGGGGCCATATGCCACTATATACCCATGGTGGGGCGGTATGCCACTATTATACCCATAACGGGGCCGTATACCACTATTATACTCGTGATAGGGTCGTCTACCATGTTTAACCCTCGTGGTAGGGTTATAAACTACCATTATACTCGTGGTGGGACCGTATACTACTATTATACCCATGGCAGGGCCTTAATGGAAACAGAACAGAAGCAACATCAAAACCAGATTATAATCAGATACAGAATTAGAAATTCATGCCAAGGTTTTCAGATACTAAATCATATCAAAACAGAGTACTGAACAAAACCAAATCATTCCACTTATTCAAAAACAGCTTCGGAACATCTTCGCATCACATGCACAAATTTTCATAAATTTCATATTTGTTCTTTTTGCATAGTTCAGAAAACAGAATGCTAAAAATAAGCACATGTCTACATCAGCTATGACAAAAAATACTTCATTCTTATATAGATTTCATGAGTTTGTAAAACATTTATCTGTGGTTGTTTTCATGTTTCTTTTAAAAACAAACATGCATATTTTCAAATCAACCTCAGTCATTTTCTTTAATGTAAATACTAGTATAAGAACCCCGCTTACTTGACTTTCGTGTATTATCTATGTCTTAAGTCCGCACTCCAACCGCATCACAGTAACCTAAATAAAAGTTTAATTACTTGTAAGTTAAACGTTAGTCCCCACACAAAAACTTATTAATAAGATTTGCACAAGCTTACACCATCATAACACGAGCCTCTAGCTAGTTTAGTTTATAAGCCAACCAAACAACAATATCTCTTCATTAACCAGCACATAACATTTCACAGTCACTCCCTACATTTCACAAACAACCACACCTGCTAAAATTCAGTCTCAAGGATCCACACAACTCTCCATAGTACAAATACAACCAACCCATCATGATCAATCCAAATAACAGTTATATAGTAACCTGGCCGGCCACATATCTCAACCCAAACCATCATGATCATAAACCCAACAACCCCTTTTTAACCTAGCAAACCACAACAATTCACATATACTTCCAATACAGCCAGCCTATAATTTACAACAACCAAATAACTATCATTCATTAAAAATTCCAGTAACCATAATTTATTTATATTGCACGAGTAACAAAATACCAGCAATGAGTTTAACATTCGGAATATCTTAACTATGCTTGTGTGTGTGAATCGTGGAAATAAAGAGTGGAACAACCCTGTCGGGGAGCGTTAGCGATGTCCTGTGATATAAATTAGTGACGTTAAAATAAATTCAAGCACTGGGTCATGTAAAACAAGGACTAATATTGAACAAGGCATTACGTTGCCGCACTTTGAAATGAGATCATGCAATACCACTTTCTATTGATCACAGTGGCAACACTACTAATTGAGACGATGAACCTGAACTTTAGAGCAAGTGAGAACAAATGAGAGACGTAATGACGAGAGAAAATAGAATGCGTAAGGGAGATGAAGTTACCACTGTTCAGTAAAGGAAATTCAGCGCGGAAACTAAACGGAAACGAGGGTTTGAGAAAAGGGGCCAATGAACTAGCAATAAACAATCCTGCACAGCATACTCTGTGACAATATTCGTGAGTGAAAAATTGAAGTGGATGTGTGATTAGAGACAGAGAGTGAGTGAGTGAGTCTTACCGACATTCTACACTATTACTATAGGAGGGTTTGACGGCAATAGAATACACTGAGACAAAAGGGTGTCGTACGGCTATTCGATTTGCAAGGGAAAAATTAAAATAAACCCAATTAAAAATAAACATAAAATCAGATACCAAAGTTTTAGGAGGAATAATGAACATAGAGGGAGAGAGAAACATGGGCTTACCGGTGTGCGGAGGATCCACTTGCAACGACGTGAGCTGCTGCGATAGCACGTCACGGTTTGGAGGAGTGATCTGTGAAGGAGTTCGTGAGTGAAAATCAGAGTAGGAGTGCGTGTAAGAGTGAAAATAGAGAGAAAATGAGAGAGAGAGTTATCGTGATCCACACACTACTCCGGCGATCTAAGTCTGGGAAAGCCACGAAGACACAGCACCCAAAACACACGAAAGTCTCAAGAAATGCGAGGGGTGAGTGTGGTTGGTTGAGAGATATTTGAAAGTGAGGAAAGAAAGGGAACTGCAAAGACGTGGGGGAGAGAAATGAAACTGATGGAGAGAACAAATCGGGGGAAGAAGAAATCGAATGGAAAGGGAAGGAGGCTTACCGAACGACGCCATTTTTGGGGTCTTCAGGGGCTGGGTTTTCGTGGGCCTGGGCCTGGGTTGCGGGCTTGGCCTTGGGCCCGAGTATTACAGATGACGACACAAGAGACTCTCATGATGACTTCTACACTGTTTCTCTCCGTTTACACTTACTGAGGCAGCAGGGTTATAACACTCCGAGTACTAAATAGTGTTGAGAAATAATCTCACATTATTTATGGATAAAGTGTTAGATATGTTTATAAGGAATGAATAATTTTTCTTGTAAAACCAATTTTTCAAGATGAGTTAGGCCATAAATGTTTTCATGGTATCAGAGTTTACCATAGTATGAATGGGCCGAGGCTCACACTACTTATATCATGACAAAGATCAGGAAGAATACTGGCCTGCACGTGAGGGAGGGTGTTGAGGAATAATTCCACATTGACTGTGGACAAGATCTTGGCCATATTTATAAGGAATGAGCAATCATCTCTTGTAGAACCGGTTTTTCAATATATATGAGTTAGGCCGTGAATTCATTTCAAGTAGTACTCATTAGACAATTAAAATTAAAATAGAGTAGTGATAAACACACAATAATAATTTAAAATTTTAGTTAAAAATTGATTGAGGAATGCTACAATAATTCATAAAATTCACAAAAAATTAAAATTAAAATTAAAAACTATGGTGCGTACGTACCGACCTTTCCAGTTTGAAGAACATTAAAAAATGGATGGCAACTTGATGAGTGCTTCTTCAAAATGCTTATTCTGCACTGTATTATTTCTCATGGAAAATATATATTTGGTATTGTTTTGTTTATGGAATCTTCAGCTCCACAGATATACGTGTGCTCACGTGTTTAATTTTAGCAAGTTCAAGGACAGTGAAGGGAACTTCAAGGAATCAATTATTCACGATGTGCGAGCGAGGTATTTTAAGCTTGTATGAAGCTTCGCATATGAGGGTGCATGGAGAAGATATACTTGATGAACCACTTCATCATTTTACCACAATGCAACTCGAGTCGATGGTGAGTAATTTAAACCCTTGTACGTACATGTTGCTGCAGAAGTGCGTCGTGCCTTAAAGCGGCCTCTTCGAAAATGGTTGCCAAGGTTAGATCAGGCGAGACATTATTTTTCTGCCTACCCAGAAACTGCTTCATTTAATGAAGTTCTGCTCAAGTTCGCTAAGTTGGATTTTAACATACTACAACGACAACATGACCAGAAGGAAGTTTCCGAGCTCTCGAGGTAATTAAGGTCATCCAGACATACTATCGCACTTCATTATATAATATATACATGATGTTGGTGTTAAATTTGTATATGGACATATGGCAAAATTTGATGTCAATTTCCGTTGCCATTTTTGCTTGTAAGGTGGTGGAAAGAATATTTAGGGGTCCCTGAAAAATCCAAATCCAATTAAACACAAAAGCTTTAGGGAATAAAATCACTAGTTTCAAATGTTAAGGTTGTGACTAGGCCTGAGCAGAAAATCGAGTGGCCCGATCCGTTCGTGATATCCGACTTGACCTGAACGAAAAAAGACGGTTTTAATAATTGCTCGGGTTCGACCCGTACAACCAGGTGACCTGCCTTATAAAATCTGTAGATAAACCTTTGCCCCCTTCACAGAGTCTGAGTCCCCACTTCTCTACAGACTTTACCTTATCGCCTAGGCTCTCCTTGAGCTTCAAGAAGTTGAGTCAAACGTCGGATCCCTCTGGTGGAACCACGAGATCATCTTCATAACCGCCGTCGGCAACCCAATCGATGGCCATGGCATCTTCAATAATCGTTGAAGCCCATTCCTCGGCATCATAGAGAACTGAAAGCTCGTAGGCTTTCTTGAGAAGCCCATTCCTCATCTTTTCTTTTCTTTTCTTTTTTTTCCTTGTTTTAGCATTCTTCTCTCTTTTCTTTTTTCTTTTTTTGTTTTTCGAGAATTACCGTTCTTCTCCTGAGTAGAAATCAATCCTCCCTTTCCAGGGTGTGTAGAAGTACTATGTACCATCATAACCAAATTTATGAAAAACAATAGAAAGTTGGATTCAGAAAAACTAGAGAGAGAGAGAGTTGTGTAACTCTTCTATATAATGAATTCCAAAAGCGTTTGCTTTACTCAATGGTGGTAGCCTCTCCTTCTTTAGTCCCTCTCCTCTTCTTTTCTAGAGTCTCAGAGAGCATGGCTTGAAGGAAAAGAAAGGTTGCAAACGGAGTATGGGTTTGGGGGGTGAGAGTGTGAGGGAAAATGACGACTGAGGACGGAGTTGGACAGTGATGGATTGAACATGTTTTATCGTATTTGAATTTGAAGAGAAGAAAAAAAAACACGGGTTGACCCAATAAAAAATATGCTTGTCGGGTCGATTCCGTGTAACGCATCCAAAAACACGGGTCGGTTTGGGTCGGGCTCAAATCTTGAACGGTTTGCTCAGGTTGCACCCCTAGTTGTGACAATAGAAAATAATTCAATTACAAGATATATGAGTTTTTGGAATGAAATTTTTTTATTCTCTACATATATCTTTATCTATTGTATAAGTAGCTATTTAACTTCATTAAATGGAAATTCTTGTTTTCCGTTAACATTTTGTTAAATCCACGTTAACTTGCTACGGCAGCTTCGAGAACAGTGATTTTCTCGTCTTTATGTGTATAATCTGTATTAGTTGTGTCTTTTCTTTTCTCTTTCAAGCTTTTTTGTTGTGTCTTTTATTTGGGATGAGATGGAATTGCGTCAGTCAGTTTTTTATTTTTCAAATCTTTATCCATTGACTGTGATGTTATTTAATCTGTCATACTGCTTTGCCGATTCTGATACACTGTCATTTTAAGTTTTGATGCAGTGAAACTGTTTTTTATGTTTTGTCTTTTAGCGTCTTGTGTCTTTTCTATCTTTCTATTCTCTTCTTTTGGGTCTGTTTATACGAGGTGTTTTTGGTCTTTTAATTCAACTGTGTTAGGTGTCGGCAACTTTAGTCATATATTTGTCTAAATGATTTTATTTGTTTGTGTCATCTCCCTCAAATTCTCTCTCATTGTCGGCTCTCTCCCTCCCGAGTTCTCTCTCAATTCAGACCCTCTCTCTTTTCTCTTTTCTCTCTTCTATGCGTCTTCTCTCTTCTTTTGGTTCTTCAAATTTGTTTTTTAGTGTTGGGTTTATTTTGTCCTTTCATTTCGTTGAAGTTGATTTTTTTGCTTGTCTGATGTGCATGTTTTCATCTTCAGGTTTGTGGTGTTCGATTTGTATTGATCGACTGCGTCTTCAGTTTCGTGGGGATCCAGATTTGACTGGTTTTGACAACCTCAAAGCTATGATTGAGGTCGTGGATCTCAAAAGGAGGAACTACAGGCTCTCAAGTTTTTTCATGCCATTGCACCTGGTTTGAGGATTGTAGATGGGTTTTGGTCTCCAGATTTCTTAACAAAATAGATTGATTTTTTTTTTTTTTTTGCTTTGCATACAGTGGTTGATATCCAAGATTTGATTTCACTTCGTGTTCGTCTCTGCCTCTTCTCTCTTCAGGTTTGGTTTTTTTGTTCTTTCGTTTTTTGTTTTCGCTACAGAGGGTTAAAACACTAAGTTATTTTTTTTCTTCTTTCTTTCTTTTCTCTTCTCCCACCTTTCTCCTTTACGCCGCAACCCACCCCGAGCCCTATCTCCCTCTCTGCAACCGATGTATAGACCACGTCGTCAGCAACAGAGCCGTCGGCAAGCTCTGCACCATGCCGAGTCACCCCAGATCTAACATTTCTCTTCTCGATCTCCTCCACCGCAGATTAGAAGCGGAGGATTCGGACCCACTGCAGGTCAGCACTCAAATCCACCATGAATCTCACGTTCGTTGCTTTCTCATGAGCAATTGTTTTTTTGTACAGTATATTGGTGTGACTCTTTCAAAGTGAGAAGATGTTTTGGCCACTCAATAAGAGGGTTGGAAGGCAGGGTTATCGGTTATAGGTTTTTCTCATTTATCACAAATCTATTGAATGTGAGGCCCTGAAAAAAATGTGTGTCGTATTATTTGGTTTGAGTTTTTTCTTGCTCAGTCTTCGTTCGGGTGAGCTGTGAGCTGTGAGCATGGACCCCCTTGGTGTCGGCAGCAATGCATGGGAAGATTTTTTGCATGCATAAGCTTCCTCAAGCAGGAGCGAATGTATGTTGCTTCTTATTTTAGTTATGAGAACTTTCTCGGTAAATCTTCTTACTTGAGCATCAAAATAAATCGGTATTGATCATGAGTTTTGTGTGAAATTTACTATATATTGATGTTTGATTCTCTACATCGAAGAACCTGCTTGCATTATGCTGCTTACTATGGCCATTCATATTGCCTGAAAGCTATTCTTTCCGCTGCTCATTCCACCCCTATTTCAGATTCTTGGTTTGTCTCTTCCACCCTCTGTCTGTCTGTCATTCTCTGCATCTCTAAATGATTTGACTGATTTTGCTATATTTAAACGGCGACAGAGACGGGACTATAACCAACAGGACTACAGACGAAATTGCAGACAAAAGGCTGGTGGTAGAAAGCCAAGTCTCACGCTGGGCAGAAAAAAATAAAAAAGAAATGCATTTGCATGGGATTTCATTTGATGGAGGCAAGACGACGTGCAGCTGGGAAGAAGAAAAAGAAAATTCTTTCGGTGGAGAAGCCATTCATGCGGGACCCAATTCAAAGCTTTTAAGACAATTTACGTAAACAAAGGAGGAAAACCCGGAAGGAATAAAAAACTCCCAATTTATTTGGCTTTAACGCGCCAGAGTTTGTTTTTCTTCTTCGCTTTTGGACATAAGACGGAAATGGAGCATTATTTCTTGTTTTTTTTTTCATTCTAGACATGGGACATGATCAACACGCATGTATATTAATTTATTTTTGTTTTTGGTGGTGGACACTCAACAGGTGAAAGAATAATATATAGATAATTAAAACGCGTACGACATTTCACTATTGCTAGCTTCCTGCATTTTATTAATTACTCGGAGAGGAAAGAATAATATATAGATAATTAAAAAAAAGAATATATATATACAATTGAAACGTGACCAATAATTTCACTCTTTTAAATAATAAATGTCTACTCTATCACCTAACATATGAGCAAAATTGGAGTCGAAGAAGACGGTCATGATCTCAATTAGCTGATAACTTTAAAAACAACTCAAAATCTCTGGACGAGCATCAAAGAATGGTTTGTAATGAAAATTAAGAGACTCATATAGTTAGCATAGCCCTAGAAGTAGGAGTAGTGTAATTGAGTTTTTCCCTTAGTCTTATTTTCCTTCGCGAGTGTTCTTTTCAACTGTGTATGTAAAGTCCAAAATGAAAAGCAACTAGGCGATATTATCGTTACTCTTATTTTTAGGCCTTCTGTTTCCTTGATATCCGTCCACTCTCTCCTCTGGTGGCTTTTTCTACATAAATTTGTCTGTCCAATTTAGTATGGATCAGAATGCGCCACTTTGGACAAATTCCACCCAAGCAACATATTATTATATCTACCTACATAGACAGCATGCCCCATTAAAAAAGGCCATCTGCATGGTTGGAAATCAATTGCAATTTATGAGAACTTACTCATTATAATTTGGATGGTTGTCAATGGTGGAGTTCATTCGGAATTATTACTTGTTGACACCTATACATGAGATTCTTAGGTATTCCAACTCCTACCATAGCTACAATCCAGCCGTTGAAGCTCATTGAAGATGAGAAAGTACTCCAAAATAAAAGGCAACTGGGTCCTAGATATTAGAATATTCAAGTGTTAATATATATATATATATATATATTAATTTTTAATTTCTTTTTATAAAAAACTGTCTTTGTGAAATTGATCAATTGTTTGAATCGAGATATTCGATTGATCTACTTTTATTTTTTGGGTCACGCGATCAAGCGTTAAAAAAAGATCACAAGATGCAAGTAAAATTAAGGAAAAAAAACATAAAGCCCATGAGTCCTGCTATACAACCTCTCACTATTCCCCCAACTTCTGCACACCAGCCTGCGTGGCTTTTCTCTCTCTTTTTTTTTTTTTGGCATAAAGAGGATTTGGCATTACTGAAGAAAAAACATAAAGAAATAAAAAAAATCTATGCCATTCTCGGTTCACCAGTTCATGTGTCCGTTTGGGTAATAAAAAATCATCATTATCATTATGTCAGCAGTCAGTCTGTTGGCCAGTTCATTATTTGTCTGGGTAATCCAAATTGCACTTTCCCTGCACAGTAAAGTTAAATATATGTTAAAGAATTTTTTAAAGGAAAAATCGAACTTCTTTATTTTTTCATTAATGGTTTTTTTTTTTTTGGTTTTTTGGTTTTATTATTTTTAAATTGGGTTTTGCCGGTTGTGTCAGTATAAATTTACATATTTTCTTTCACTTTTCCAATGTATTCTTTTAATATTTTTAAATATTTAACAAAATTTTAAAAGGTCACAAAACCATTAAAAAATATTTTTAATCACTGTATCAAAAAAACACGTACTTGGGATCCCCAATCGGGACCCCTATGGGTTTAGCGTTACTCAAGAAAAAAAAAAACTCCATGCATGTCTCAGTTCGCCGGTCCATCAGTCTGTCTGGTAATGATGGATCAAATTATTATCCACAAATATTTATTAAAACTTACCTTTTTTTTCCTATGCATCAAATTATTGATTGAAATCTATTTTATTTTTATAAAAAATATATTATTTCTTCAAAATAGAACTAGGCAATGCACGTTGCTCCTACACTAGTATAAATATATATATATATATATATATATATATATTGTCTAAAATAATTTCTTCTTTTGCCTTCTTTATTTTCACTCATTTTGTTTTTCCTGACTAAAGAAAAGATGGATTATTTACTCAAGCAAATATATATGTTCTCCTTATTGATTCAATTGGCCAGAAACGTAGATTTCACTCACCAATTTAATTTATCAATATTTAGGGAAATTGTTATGCAATTCCCCAAAAAATTAATGTAATATGGTAAGAGTCAGCTTGGAGGCCTAGTTACGTTACCTCTTCGATGAACGCAAGGAAGACCTCATCACTACAAGTGATTTGAGTACGTACGTATTTGGGATGAAATCTTAATTTCAATCCAAAAGGTGCAAGCAATTATTAGATTATCGTTCAAACGGATACAAAACGATCATTTGTTTGGGGTGAAACATATCATGCTAAAAAGAAAACTCATTCGAACATATGCTAATCCATTCAGACATTATGATATTTTATATCCAGACGGTGGAATATATAATGGTTCGAACGATAGTTGTAGCGGGAAGTTATATACAATTTTGGCAATGCAGTTTGATAAGCTATTCAAACGCTAACTATACATTCAAATAAATCTTATAACCGTTCGAAGACTCTTTTTTGTTCGAACAGTGATGAACATTTCAATAAAATATATTTTAGAAATTTATTCAATGCCATTGATAAAATTTGAAGAATAAGCATTAAGTTTACTGTTTTTTCTATCAAAAAACATGAAAAACCTGCAAGAAGGGCCACTTGGCGCCCATGGATAGGAATTAAATCTCTTAGATTTCCAAGGTGCCCAATAATGAGGGAGAAATAGAGAGTTATTTAGCCTTGGCAAGAGGATGCCACATGGCATCCATGCATGTGTGTCTCTTTGATTTTCGAGTGAGACAATGACGAGGGAGAGAGAGGGATACTTGGCCTTGACAAAAAGATGACACTTGACATCCATGCATGTGTGTCCCTTAGGTTTCCAAGAGAGCCATTGATGAAGGAAGAGAGAGAGGTTTTGGTGGTTGTAAGAAGAGGTCCACTTGGCGTCCATGCAAGAAGGATTTTGGTGAGTATTGTGAAGAGACAATAATGGTATGGTAGTAAGGGGAACTCGACAAAGGCAAGAGGATGCTACTTGGCATCCATGCATGAGATTGCTTGGGGACTTTTAGTATTATGGAGTAGAGTGATGATAGGAGAGAGGAAGCATAGGCAATCACAAAGGGTATTTAAACCCTAGCCATTAATGGCCGACGCGATAGCTAGAGAGGGGGGAAACATAACAGTCATTCTTGCCCATTCTTTGATTCTCTCCTCCTCTCTTTCTCACCCACCTCTCGAGAAACTTCTATCATTTTCCTTTCATCCAAACACTGTCACCTTTCTGAGCCCTTCCGTGTTATCTAGAAAAGTTCCCATGTCTAGGTTGGTCTGTCCTTGACCGTTGCTCATCCTAGGTGAGTAATCCCTTCTCGCCTTGGGGGGGTAACTCTTGTCTCGTCTGAGTTCACTAGCCTCTTCAGCTCCTCACCTTTATAGTAGGTGACTTTTCTAGCTCTCCTACCATGGTCAAGACACTCATCTCTAACTCGCTCTGGGACATGGCAGTCAAGCCTCCTACAAGGTGTTTGCTCACCTAGATTTTGGACTAGCTGCACTCTGCATCTCCCGTTGTCACTTCCTTAGACCACTAGAGTATTTTCCATCTTTTGCCTTCCACTCAACTCTAAGAATGGTCTGTCCCCTTTCGCGCCAAGTGGTTCCTCAGAGGGTCAATGCTGCAAGGAGTCTCGGTAATGTTAACTGATGGGCTTGGTCCATGCTCAACGAGTTCCCTGGTGTTCAAGTGTATGCTGGAATTTGGGAGTGACAGAGAAGGCAATGATGCACTCTATTGCTTTGAGAAGCTTGGCCAAGGAGAGACGGGCTCCCCAAGTGGGCTTGGTCCACTAGTCTACCACTTGTGAGTGTCCCACACATGGTGATAAATTCCTGACACAAGTTGTGCATGGTTAGGTGGAAAATGAGTCTATGATTCTTCTTCCAACGATGTCGTATTTTCATTCATGAGAGCATTTGGTCAGATTGTGTCACTCTCGAGCACTCACAAAGCTCTTTCGGGTACTCACTCAGTGTAACACCAGCACAGTCGCCTAGCCACCGTGAACCCCTACAGCAGTCCTCTCATCACTGATAGTTAGTCTCCCTCCCCTCCATGAACCATGAATAACCCAAAGCCACCCTTTGTACAATTCCGAACTCCCTCCAACCCTCCATCTTAGCTCTCTCGGTTTGACGTTCATTCGCCAACTGTACATCGGCTTCCCTCACAACTCACGCACCACCCTTCCCACCTCTTGGTAAGTCTCCCTCTATGTGAGACACTCCCTATCTCTCATGCCTTTCAACATGTTACGAGTTCATAAGAGTTAGCGAACTAGCTCATGGGTTTGGTGTTATTCATACTTGGTAAGTAAAATGGTGGTCATGTGTTTGCGGGTTGACGTACTTTTATGAAGTTGAGGTGATTTTAGGGTTATGATGATTTAGATGTTATGGAAAAATAGGTTATTAGTATTGCGGGATTTAATGACGAAGTACATGTTTAATTAGAAATTTACGTAAGTTACTTGCCTATTTTATAAGCAATCAGCTTCGCTCCAAAAACATTGGATTAATGCTGGAGGTAAGTAGCATGATTAAACATTTCATGTATGTATGATAAATTTTATAAAATTATTATGTATTTATGTCCTACTTTAGAAACCCCTTTTTACGTACTAGGTTTTGACATGATAAAAGTGAGTTTCAATATTATATTAATGTGTTACATGCATCATGATATTTTTTTTTTTAAGAAGAGTTGGTAGCCACACATCTAGTGACCCAGTCCCAAGTTTATTAATATGTCCTCACTTATGGCGGAGGAAAACCGTGGTAACAAGCCAAACACTTGGGATTTACAAAAAAAAAAAAAAAAAAAAAAAAAAAAAACCCCATAAAACCATCCCAAGCATCATAATCCAAATAAACCAAAACTAAACGTATAAACTAAACAAATAAACCAAAACCACCAAGCCTATTGTAAATAAGCCAGCAACAAACCAAAACTATACTCTGAGATTAGGAAGACCAATTTTGTCCATCCTAACCATACCTCTCAAATGTCGCGGAAAAACATCTCCTTCCTCATATCTACAATTTAAGCCAGCTTCCCCTTGCCGAGCCAAAAAATCCGCAACTTGGTTAGCTTCCCTATAAATATGTTTAATAGAGAAAAGTATTCCATGAAGTTCCTTATTTACCTCTTCCCAAAACTCCCAAAGGTACCACACCGTACAGTTACCAGAATTGACCCAATCAACTATTACTTTGGAATCACATTCAATTTTCACATTAATGAAACCCATTTCTTTACATAACTTCACTCCCACAAGCAAGGCCCAAAGTCGCCTCATTATTAGTACCCTGACCAAAAAAACCAGAAAAAACACCTTTTACCTTCCCATGGCCATCTCGGATGACACCTCCTCCCCCACAAGACCCCGGATTACCCTTACAACTCCCATCAACATTCTGTTTTACCCTTTGAAGACTGGGCTTAGTCCACCGTACAATACGTTGTCTATGGGTATGCGTCTGCACCATAGGAATATCCAAATCAGCAAGAACATGTGCATCACTAGTCGAAACAGAGTCTACTTTGGCATGTTCAGCCATCAACATTCGAAGTCAATATTTAATAGACAACCAGACACCTTCAACAGACTCCAAGAGTCCTTCCATAAGCGCCTTGCACCTCCGTTGCCAAAGTCTATACGAAATAATCGTAATCGTGGGCAATAAACCAATCAGTAGCCCATTTTGAGATGACTTCTTCACTATTGAAAACCAAGTGGAAATTCGCCCCCACCATGTACCTGTAGTCATCATGGGCATCCCCATTACCAGTTCTGCATGAGCCCAAACTTGAGACGCAAACTCACCCAAGCACAACACGTGCTAAAGTCTCACATTGCCAATTCGTGCAACAATCACATCTAGACGCCAAATTGATACCACATTTGAGCACTTTATCGTCCACAGGAAGACAATTAAACCTCGTCCTCTGATTAAGCTGAATTATTGTATATTTTATACATTTAAAACCAATATAATTTATTTATTTCATTACATTATTATTAGTTTTAGATGAAAAATGGTTAAGATGAATAAATTCGAGTTGTGATTTAAATTGATTAATAGCATGATTTATGCTTAATTTTATAACTTGTGATTTAATTGGACAATGTTCATTCACATGTACAATATATTTTTGATATTCTATTATTCTTATTTTATTTTATTTCTAATTTCTGTTATTTTATTTCTAATTTCTAATTTAAATGACTTTCAAGTGGGCAAGATGTTGGAACAACATCAGAATTTTCAACGAGTGTAGGACTCTTCAAATAAGAATAATCATGGAGTTTGAGAGTAATACGGATCAGAGTCCAAAATGCGTTAGGAGACAGAATGGATACACTTTAGTATTTTAATCATACCTTTCCGCTCAAATATCGGATTGATACGATTCTTAATGCGTTGGAAAGCTATCTTAAAGGGTTACAAAGTTGTCTCTGATAAGGATTTTCAAATTCGAAATCCTGAAGCGCGTACGTGGCTGCCAAGTTGAGTCCTAAAATTTAAGTGATTTTGTATGCGGGAATATGAAGACATTTGGGTTTCTTCCTACCCTATTTAAGCATATCATTAGCACAAAATTGAAGACTTTTGGAGAGCAGCGCCGCACATTTGAAAAACTCTTCCTGGGTCCAATTGCCGCTCCAGCTGCCTCCTCCATTGCCTACTACCTTCATCTCTATTTATTTGGCTTGCTCTTTTTATTCCCTATTTTTTATTTAATTTCAATTTAAAGTTTATGGAATATTTTTGAGATATTTGGCTTAGACTTTTGGGCACATTATTTTCTGTTTATTTACTTGGTGTTATTTATTTTTCTCGCTTCTTTAAGCTTTCATTGAATAGTGATTACAATTGCTATGGATTAATTTTGAGAATTTGTGATTTGAATACAAGGATGAATTCTATAATCTTGATTTTGGGGCTTTTCAATTTTCAATTCATATTTTGTCAATTACTTTCTAATCTAGTTTAATTCTTAGATTAGTTTTATTAATCTCTCAGTTCCATTGCATATTAGATCGATCAAACCTTAATTAGGACTTAAATAATTTCTGCTTTATTGTTCAATTTTCAGATTAAATAAGATTGTTTAGTCTAGTTGATTTTCTTTATTGTTAATTTCAATTTGTTAGTTTTTTTTACATTTCATTTCGACACTCAAAAATCCAAAAATATGAATCTAGTCCATGACTAGTGCCCTTTTCATTCTTGTTGCACTCTTCCATCCATTGCACATGCCATCATTTTTATTTTCTCTTTGTAAATATTTTCACCATTTTAAACGAGTTTGATTTTAAGTAACTTTCCCTGAGGAGACGATCTAAGAATTTATTCCTAATTATTACGCTACATCCTCCTGCACTTGGGATAGCCTTTGTGCTACTCAAAAAAAAAAAAAAAAAGGAAAAAGGAAAAAAAAATTGCATTAATGTGATGTGCATTGATACACATATGATTGACACACACTCTATTTCTAGTATTTCGTAAAATCTGAGCATCTTGGTGGAGTAGTTGAGCAAAATCATTTTGTGAAGATTTATTTTCAAGCTTAAGCAAAGAGCATGATTTTTTATGCATCATATTTTGTTGATGTGTAGCTTGAAACACCGGGATGCTATACTTATTGAGATGAGACTTGATAAGATTTTTGTAGAACGAAGGGCAAATTTTGAAGGATATTTTACACATGCTTACGCTTGTAGTGTTCCTTATTTACCGTTCATTGATTTAACACAGGAGAAGTAAACTGCAGGACTACTGAGCCATGCTTCAAAACGAAAAAAAAAAAAGAAAGAAAAAAAATAGAAAAGAAAAGAAGAAAAAGAAAAAAAAAATAGAGATTTTAAAAGAATAGAAAAAAAATAGATAAAGGCGGCTTAGGGAGATTTCCTAAGTAAAGGGTTAGAAACAGTTACCCAAGACTTTGGGGGTTGAGTATTCAACCTTTAAAAACAGAGCTGGCGTGAAAACTGCTAGTCCCTTGGGCTTTGAAGTAGTTAAAATCAGCAATGATTAATCTTAAGGTTGAAAAATCGTATGACAAATCATGGCTAGTATTGAGGAACACACAACCAGTTTAGCTCCATACACACATTTGAGTTCTGAGACATTTGCCTCAATTCTATGTGAAAGATTGTTGAGATAGTCTTGGTGGGTATAGCCCCTGGGGGTTGAGTAGTAATGTGTCACTTTTGTGAGAATTCAGAATTGTGTTTGATTGTTTCTGTTTGAATTTTGATCTCTATGTAATATTCATCTAAATTAATTTTCACTATTTTGCTCAAGAATTAGCAAAACGCTAGTTGGGGGGTATGATTCCACATACATACATATATATTTTTTTTGTAAGAGCTTATGCTAGATCTACCCCATTTCAGGAAACTTTGCATGTTTTAGTCGAATTACATCCCATGCACTAGCTGTAGAGAAAACACCATCCGAAGTTGGCTTCCAAATGAGAACATCCGTCCCTTCTCTATGTGCAGGTAAACTACAAAAAATCTCCCCCATAGTCTCCACTCCAACCAACTCCTCTAATTGCTCTACGTCCCAGCCATTCATGTTCTAGCACTCTTGTATTTTAAGGAGAGGATTTGCAATTGCTGATTCACGCAAATAGAGTGGCCCTGAATCAAGCCATTTATCATACCAAAAGGACACTCGTCCTTCTCTCACCCTCCAACTAATATTATCACAAACATCCGGCATTACTCTCATTATCGACCTCCAGAACCTCAAACAAGCTAGTGAATTTTGTGCAAGCAGTAAGTGACCACGTTTCACATACTTCGCTTTGAAAAAGCGAGTCCAGAGATTATCCACATCCAACAAACGCCATGCAGATTTCATATGCAAAGATCGTTGCACATCCCCCAAACTCTATAAGACCCAAACCCCCTTCCACAATCGGCACACACATTTTGTTCCAAGAGAACCATTTCTTCTTAGCCTTACCATCCACATCTCCCCAAAAAAAAGTAGATAAGATTGCGTTTATCTTCCTCAACATGACCCTCATAACATCAAGTACCGCTAACAAATACGTTGCCATACACGAGAGAACATGCTTCAAAAGAACTAATCGACCCCCTTTAGAAAGCAACTTAAATTTCCACCCCGCCACCTTATTACGAAGTTTTTGTATAAGAGGCTCAAGAGTTCTGGCATTAAGACGACCAGAGACTAGAGGAACCCCTAGATATGTCACAGGAAAATTCCCTTCAACAAAACCGGAACACCTCAACAACGCACGCCTACGCACCAAATTAATATGCTTGGAAAAATAAATAGCAGATTTTTCCTTGCTAATTTGTTGCCCAGACCAATTTTCATAAAACTCCAAAGTTCTCAACAAAATCCGAAACGACCGTATATCACCATTTGAAAAAATTAGAAGATCATCGCATAGTGTAAATGGGAAATCAAAGGTGCTCCAATCAGATGATAAAACTTACCAATGCTACCTCCATAAATTTCCGATTCAAAAGTCGAGAGAGGACTTCTTCCATAATAATAAAAAGGTAAGGCGAGAGAGGATCCTTCTCGCAGGCCTCTAGTAGGTTGAAAAAAACTTGTATAAGTACCATTCAACATAATAGAATTCCACGGAGATTGAATGCATTCCGCAATCAACCTGCAAAATTGACCATTAAAACCAAAACCAGCAAAAACCTCCAACAGAAACAACCAATGGACTCTATCATAAGCCTTCGCCATGTCAATCTTCATCATAATATTCCCTCCATTATTTTTTCTATGCATCGAATGGACCATCTCCTTGCCAAGCGTAATATTTTCAAAAATACTACGCCCTAGGATGAAAGCTCCCTGCTCTTGCGAAATCAGCTTAGGCAACAAATTTGTCAATCTTTGAACCAAAATCTTAGAAAAAATTTTATAGGCCACCGAACACAGACTGATGGGTCGAAACTTGTCAAAGCTTCTTGGGTCCAGGACTTTTGGAATCAAAACAATGTAAGAAGAGGAATAAAACCACAGCAAAGAAGCCCCATTAAAAAACTCTCTCATCGCTTCCACCACGTCATCCTTCACTATCTCCCAACAAGCCATATAAAAACCAGACCCAAAGCCATTCGGGCCCGGCGAACTGTGTTTTGGAATAGAAAACATTGCTAGCCGAACCTCTTCCACCGAAGGGACATCACAAAGCCGACTATTATCCTCTTCCAATATCAAAGGCTGTATTAAATATGCTAACTCCGGCTGATGCAAATTTGGCTTCAACGTTAAAAAAATTTTAAAGTAGTCTAGAGCCCTCTGATGAATCTCCTCCGGTGTTGATAATGTTGTCCCATCCGCAAGGTGCATGGACGACACAACAGAGGCCTTCCATCTTTGGTTAACTGAGGCATGAAAAACCCTGGAATTTTGCTCCCCTTCTTGAAGCCATTTTCGCTTTGCTTTTTGTGCCCATCTACTTTCTTCCAAAATCATGATATGTTTTCATTTATGATTCGATAAGCTATGTCATTATGTTGTTTACATGCATCATGATAAGAAAGATAAAAGATAAGTTATGAAAGAATTTTTAAGAATGGTCATAAGAGATGCATGGTACCAATGCAATTATGAGCGGATGTGCAACCCACAAACCTAAGTGTGGACCACCATAGTATGTTATGATATGTTAAGCGATTTCCCTTGTGGCCACTGGCAGTAGAACCCATGCCGAACCCTGCACACGGGGGTTAAGGTGTGCTAGCCATTAAAGAAAAGAAGATACAAGTTTAATGAGTTATGCTTAGTACATGTTACATGTTATGTTAGTATCAGTATTAAGTACGCCAGTTTCTCAAGAAAACCACCATTTTCTTGTAGTGATGTACGTGGGTGTTTGGTGGTTTGCGGTTGTATGGTTTCCTAAACCAAGATGGGACTTGACCTAGGGTTGCTTCGTGGCTAAGGGAAGTGGTGGCAAGGATGTTGCTATGCTTGCTCTAGAGAACCCTGGAGCAACTGGGATGGTGCTGGTCATGTATGTATCGATCTATTGTGCCTAAGTTTGTATACTTATGTGTGTGCATGTTGCTTCTAAAAACCCCAGGAAAAGAAGAGGAAGAAGCCAACGTTATATATATATACACACACACGGATGACGAGGTACTGCTGCTAGGTTTGGGCTTTGGGTCTTGAGTTGGGCCATGTTTTTCTAGGTTTCTCCTTTGAGTCCTTTTTTTTCGGCTTTAACAAATGGTTAGCCCATTAGATGGGTCCAACTATATTCTTGGGTTTGCCAATAAGTTCATGGGGTAAGTCACTTAAAAATCCTAATGGACTACCTTACATTCTAAAATAAGCCAAACTCATCCAATAAAACTTTTTGGACTTTAAATAAGCCAAACTCAACCAATAATATTAAATGGCTTTAACTCAATTACCTGGCCCAATAAAAATTTCATAATTCATCATAGTAAATTTTGGGTCCATAGCCTAGTACAAATTACCCAATAAACCTCAATCGGGCGTCTATAAATATTGGCGCATTAATATCATCCAAAATCATCCACTAAACCTTAACGGGCTCTAAAATAAAAGTTTGGGCATATAGAGCTAACTAAAATTCCTAACTAGTCTCAATAAATAATAGTTCATAGGCTTATCCAATATGGCCCATTAAACATAATTTTAGCCCTATAAAATTGTCCTTATTCAATCTCTAATAGCATTGCATCATGCTGTTACAATCTCCACCTCTTATAAAAAACTTTTGTCCTCAGAATTTGCTAATACCTCAAACAAAGCCTACGTGGCGCTTATCCATCACATCATTTCCATGTCTCTATTATAAATCCTCGATCATTTAGTCGAATATAATATTTCAAAACTTTAGCCCTCCGATATTTTATCCTAAACCTTACATATTCTCCTAATCCTTCATGCGTACATATCCGCATACTTAGTGTCAACCATCTTACACTTGGAGGTTCAATTCAAGCTTAAAAATATAAACCTCAACAATGGGATCAATTAAAAGCCTAATAATAATTTCACCCAAATAATTTTCTTAACTCTACGTGATAGAGTAACTAAGACTCTCCACATAAACTAATGTCCTCAAATAAATAGCGACATAGAATACTTCAAAGTTCGCGGTCCTTCGTCTTAGCTTAAAATAAATGCTTCCAACTTAATTAGTCCCATATCTACATCACCACTAATTCCTCAATGTTACTTGTCCATACCTCATGTCACTATATTACTTTATTTTACCTGATCAGGGTCCCTAAGAATATATATCTCGTTGATCTTAAAATCCTTAAAATTGAAATATTATAACAATCTTGGATCTATGTGTTCTAGGTTGCTACATATATCTCCATTATGTTATTCTAAATGTGCTCGTCCACAGTACTGCATATCTAGTTCATGATTAACAGAAACCTCCCAATTACGTGTTAATCAAATATATATATATATAGAACATATAACGTACAATTAATGTCAATCAAACTCAAAAATCTCGTCCAATATATATATAGAGATCAACATAATGATCTTGTCCCTGCAGATTGAATGCATGACAGATACGGTTGGCACTGTGAGCTGGCCCAGAGAAAATGGAAACGCTTTTAGACCAATGGGATCAAGAAGATGCAAATATATCTCCCAACGTGTGCTCCTGCGCTGCTGCTTCGAAGCAACTACGAAGGAATATTACGGCAAGTAGCTTTCAATATGTATTAGGTATTAATCAGTAGAATTAATCAAGCATTTCTCTTTTCTTTTCTTTCTTAATGGAGTACAGCAATCACAGTACTGTCTCTTTCAACTTTCAAGAGTGCAGAAGTGCCTCTCGATCGGTCAATTTTACACTTGTACGTACAAACTAGCCCACTTTTAAGTTTGCCATCCTGGTTATCGAGCCGTTAAATAATTATTTTCTTCTTCTTTGTTATTACAAAAGAATGCATGGCATATTCGGGTTTGCTATTTGATTTATGTTTCTATTAATATCTTACAATCATCATATTGTTTTTTTGAGCATTATAAATATTTTCGTAATTTCCATATGGTAGAAATTAATAAGGACGTACGTTGGGTTGAGCTTGAAATAAGTTTGAGCTTGGCCGGTTGAGGGTAATTAGGGGTGTAACCGGTCCAGTTTGGTCCGGTTTTAGACAAAATTTTAGACCGAACCTGTATGCACCGATTGTGCATTTTCAAAAACCGATTCCGCACTGGTTACCCCCTAAACCGGTACTTCCAATTTTACAGGTTCCGGTCCAGTTCGGTCTGGTTTTCCAGTTTTAATACTATAGTGATAATATATTGTAGTATATTATAATATATATTATTATTGTATTATAGATTATAGTGATATATTATAGTATATTATAATATATAGTGATATAGTATTAGTATAACTATTAATACAATAGACTATAATGATATAAAATTTTAAAACTTAATATTATATTAATTTGTAATTTATTATATAATAAAAAACTATTTTATAAATTATTATATATTGTATATAAAAATTATATGCAATATAAAAAATTATAATATATATAAACCGGTCCGGTTCAGTCCAATCCGGTTTCAGAAAAAGAAAAACCGGAATCGGAACGATTTTGACTGGTTTTAAGAAAAATAAAATCGGTACCGTACCGAACCAAACTCGGTACCAACCCACCGGATGGGTCCGGTCCGGTTTACCGGTTCACCGGTCTTTTTTTTTACACGCCTAAGGGTAACTACATATGGTCTAGCTCGATTACCCTTTTGCCCCTCAATTACTAATTGCATGGTATTCTTCTCACACAACTGAGAAAAGGCTTTGTGTAGACATTTCTTTTGTTTTAGTCATTTTCTCTTTTATATATCTACTTATTATATTAGTTGTATTCATGTAACGCTCATGTAAACATTCATAAATGAGTTTTGTTATAAATCAGCAACTGTTCACATCACATATCCTACACCTATAGCTTTTTCATAGGGTGTGGGGTGTTTTTTATCGGATGTGGGGGTATGTTTCATCGGATGTAAGGGTGTTTTTAATAGGGTGTGGGGTGTTTTTAATAAATAATGGCTGATGAGAAGAATTTTTCTTCATAAATTATAAAAAAGAAAATTGTGGAAAGATATGTATAATTAGTAGTACATGATGAAGCCGATTATATATATATCTTCAAAAAGAAATGTATGAGGAATACATTTAACGACAAGTCTCATCAGATTAGTACTCATATTTTAAAAGTACGTGACTAGTGTTCAATTTATTGAAAGCTAGCAAATATATATATACATATATATATATATATATATATATATATATGATATTTCTATCCATTCATAGTAGTACTGAAGATAAGATGGAGAAAATTAAGGTTGCTTTCCCAACAATAACATCAATTTTGGTTTGAATGAGTTAAGTGTCTAATGAAAGCCGTCTACTTAGAGAATGAAATATACATGCAAACACACGACTTGGCGTATTGGGTGGAGTACTCGTAACAGAGAAACTTCACACATATGTAAGTAGGAGCTATATATTGCATTATTTAAGGCTAATAATGTGTGGTTGTCTTTTGAATAACAAAATAATGAGGGGTCCATCGGGCTTTGAATTATGTGTACAAATTGAAAATGATGTACGTACAAACGAGTCGAGATCAAGTGAATAGTGAGTGCTCAAACCTTATTCATTTTATTTTTATTTGAATACAAATCAAGCTCGACCTTATGATCACTAAGTTATGTTTTTAAAAATAATTATAAACATTATTGAACAAAGAGTACAAATAGAAAAATACTTCAGCTACAAATGGAGTACACAAAAATAAACTCACAAAGTGACGTGATTTGATGTGGTACATAAAATTTGAAGGTTATTTTTGTTATAAAGTAGATTTAACGGGTCATATAAAGTCAAGTTAGTAATTTGTGAGTTTACGTTTATGTAATTCATTTGTATCTGTAGCACTTATCATAAAAATATATGGTTGGAGACGCTAACCTTCCACTTAGTCCAAATCTGCATAATTCAGGCATTTTAACTTTTTCTAATTAATTACTTTAATTACTCGGATGGAATAAAAATTGTTTTGGTAAAGTTCAAAAGCAGCTAAGATTGGCAAGACAAAACATGGAGATGTTGCATGTTTCTGATCCAGTGGGTGAACAAAAAGAAGATCAAGAGAGGGCTAGAAAGGAGGTGCAGAAATGGATGGAAAGGGACGAGGTGATGTGGAGGCAAAGGTCCAAGGCCTTGTGGCTCAAAGATGGTGACAAAAATTCCAGCTATTTTCACACGAAGGCATCTCAGAGGAGGAGGAAAAATATATTGACAAAAATCCAGGATGGGAAAGGGGTTTGGCAGTATGGTGAGCAGAGGGATAGGGTTTTCTTACAATATTTTGAGAACCTTTTTACAAGTTCAAATCCAAGTGGAAATTCTGATTTTCTTGAGTCTCGTGCTGCTAAAGTAACTCCAGCCATGAATGAGGGGTTGAGACAGAGGTATACTGAAGCTAAAGTTCTGCTTGCTTTGTCTGCAATGAACCCATCCAAAGCACTTGGTCCAGATGGGATGTCCCTGGCGTTTTTTAAAAAATATTGGCATGTGGTGGGCAATTCTGCCATTGAAACTATTTTACAGGCACTGAATTCGTAGTAAGGGGTTGAGACAAGGGGACTCTTTGTCCCCTTATCTTTTTCTTCTTTGTATTGAAGGGATCACTTCTTTGTTGAATGCAGCAGGTATAAAGAGGGACATTTCTAGGATTAAAATATGTAGGGGTGCTCCAACATTAATCATTTACTTTTCGCAGATGATAGTGTTATCTTTTGTAAGGTTGAAGTAGAGGAGCATAGGAGAGTTCAAGCTGTCCTAGTAGTTTATGAAAGTGTGTCAGGGCAGAAAATTAATAAGGAAAAAACATCCATGATTATTAGTAGTAATGTGGGTAGGGATGTAAGGGAAGAGATTCGGTTGCTATGGGGTAATGGTGAAATACAGCAGTATAAGAAATAGCTTGGGTTGCCTCCAATTGTTGGTCGATCAAAAACAAGGGCCTTTCAATCTATTAAGCTGCGGGCATGGCAAGAATTGCAAAGTTGGAAGGAAAAACTATTGTCTTAAGGGGGTAAGGAGATTTTACTAACAGCTATGGCCTTATCCATCCCCACTTATTCATGAATTGTTTCCTCCTACCTACAAGTTTTTGTTCAGAGTTGGAAGGATTAATGTCTAAATTTTGGTGGGGACAAAAGAAAGAAGAAAGAAGGATTCAATGGGTCAGTTGGAACAATATGTGTGAAGGGAAGTTTAGAGGAGGTATGGGGTTTAAGAAGCTCATAATTTTTAACCTTGCTCTTCTTGCAAAACAAGGTTAGAGGTTGGTGCAAAATGAGGATTCTGTGTTATATAAAATTCTCAAAGCTAGATATTTTTCTAAGACAATTTTTTTGGAGTCTAGCATGGGAAACTGCCCATCTTATACATGGCGCGGTATTTGGGAGGCTAAGAAATGGTTGAGGGAGGGATGTAGATGGCAGATTGGAGATGGTAAGACTGCCCAGTTATGGATAGATCAATGGCTTCCAGGGCATAAGAATTTGGCTCAAGAGTTTGGGTTACAGGTGCAAGATAGAGAGGCTGTTGTGGCTTCTGTGATTGATGAGGAAACAAGGGGGTGGGACCTTCCAAAACTTAGAACTCTCTTCAATCCAATGGTTGTGGCAGAAATGAGCAAAGTTTTGATTTTCCCTGAAGGCACAGCTGATAAATTGGTATGGAGGCAGGAAAGGAGTGGACAGTTCTCAATGAAGAGTTGTTACAAGTTTATTATGCCACAATTGGGTTCCAATACAGCAGAGTCATCTTCGATGGGGAGACAACAGAGGTTATGGAAAACTTTGTGAAGGATGAAAGTCTCAAACAAGATCAAAATCTTTGCTTGGCGTGTATGTAAAGATAGTCTACCATCTAAGGATAAACTTGTAAGGAAAAAGGTGATTACAAAAGCTACTTGTATTTTCTGTTAGCATCCATTTGAGGACCTAGTACATGCAGTTTTCAGTTGTACTCAGCTTCGGGAATTATGGTTGCAGTTCTTTCCTTCTTTGATAAATCTTATGACTCTTAATGTTACTGATCTGGTGTTACAGTTTGTGGAGGGGATAGATTCTAATAGTTTGGCGCAATTTTTCTTTCTAGCTTAGGGGTTCTGGTATCGAAGAAATAAGTTTGAGTTTGAAAAAATCAGATTGAGCCCACCCCATGCCACTAATCAATCTTTGGGTCTCTTGCATAGTTTCAAAGTTGTTGCTGTCAGCTCTAGGATGTAGCTAAAGGACCAGTTCAATTGGAAGCCTCCTCCTCAGGGAGTACTTAAGCTAAATAATGATGGTGCAATGTTTTCCAATCTACAAAAGGCTGGTATAGATGTTATTCTAAGGGACTCATCAGGGAAGGTGGTAATGGCAGCTTCTAAACATGAATAAGAGGTTGAAGAACCATAAGCTATTGAATTGTTGGTAGTTTTCAGAGGCATGCAGCTGAGCTCCACTATGGGTATTGTGCAAATTGAAATAGAATCTGATTGTTTGTTGCTGGTTCAATCGTTGCAGAAAGATGATATGTTGGACTCCATGCTTGGCAACCTATTTTCTGAAGTTAAAAGACTATGCAGTTGTTTTGAGAATGTTTCTTTTAGACATGTGTATAGAGAGGGTAATAGGGCAACTCATGAGCTTGCTCGAAATGCTTGGAGAGTTGATGATCTTGAAATGTGGTGAGATTATATTCCAAACTTTCTTTCTCAAACCTTATGGTTTGATAAATGTCTATAATTGTTTTAATCTCAATGAAGATGTTGGTTGTTATCAAAAACAAAAAACAAATGCTAAGAAAAAGGATTTGTGTAGACATTTCTTCTGTTTTAGTCATTTTCTCTTTTATATATCTACTTATTATATTAGTTGTATTCATGTAACGCTCATGTAAACATTCATAAATGGGTTCTGCTACAAATCAACAACTGTTCACATCACACACCCTACACCTATAACTTTTTCATAGGGTGTAGGGGTGTTTTTCATCGGATGTGTTGGTGTTTTTCATTGGATGTGGGGTGTGGGATGATGAATAGTGACTAATGAGAAGAATTTTTCTTCATAAATTATAAAAAAAAAAAATTGTGGAAAGATATGTATAATTAGTAGTACATGATGAAGCCGATTATATATATCTTCAAAAAGAAATGTATGAGGAACAAATTTAACGACAAGTCTCATCAGATTAATACTCATATTTTAAAAGTACATGACTAGTGTTCAATTTATTGAAAGCTAGCAAATATATATATATATATATATATATATATATATATATATATATTGAGATCATTTCTATCCATTCATAAGAACCATTACTAGTACTGAAGATAAGATGGAGAAAATTAAAGTTGCTTTCCCAGCTTCAGTACAATAACATCAATTTTGAATAAGTGTCTAATGAAAGCTGTCCACTTAGAGAATGAAATATACATGCAAACACACGACTTGGTGTATTGGGTGGAGTACTCGATCGTAACAGAGAAACTTTACCTATATAAGTAGCGCAGGAGCTATATATTGCATTATTTAAGGCAAATAATGTGTGGTTGTCTTTTGAATAACAAAATAATGAGGGGTCGATCGGGCTTTAAATTATGTGTACAAATTGAAAATGATGTACAAAAGAGTCGAGATCAAGTGAATAGTGAGTGCTCAAACCTTATTCATTTTATTTTTATTTGAATACAAATCAAGCTCGACCTTATGATCACTAAGTTATGTTTTTAAAAATAATTATAAACATTATTGAACAAAGAGTACAACCAAATAGAAAAATACTTTAGTTACAAATAGATTACATAAAAATAAATTCACAAAGTGACGTGATTTGATGTGGTACATCAAATTCTAAGGTTATTTTTATCGTAAAGTAGATTTAACGGGTCATATAATGTCAAGTCAGTAATTTGTGAATTTATTTTTATGTAATTCCTTTGTATCTATAGCACTTGTCATAAAAATATATGGTTGGAGACACTAACCTTCCACTTAGTCCAAATCTGCATAATTCAGGCATTTTAACTGTTTCTAATTAATTACTTTAATTACTCGGACGGAATTCCAGCTTTGATATCTATTGCAATACATAAAAATCATAGTTTAGAGAGTTTGAGATTGCAATCAAGTCGCAAATTAAAGACGGGATAAAAATTAGACAATTAAAACATACAGATTTTGCAACAGTCGATGATCGGTTTGTGCTTTTCAAAAAAAGAAATCATGTAATTCAAAATCTGATTTTACATCTTTTTGTTTGTTCCATTTTTCCTGTATTTTAGTGCTATTTTTGGCTAAAAAAAGGTGTATTTTCTTATTATCAATTGTTCTTAGAAACAAAGAGACATATATACGGCCAGTAGTACTATTGATGATATTTAAAGATGCAATAAGATTCTTTGTGTTTAATACGCTCTTCATCATGAAATTAATTAGCGATCATTACTTTTCAATTGAATATTGATTTCTTTAAAAAAAAAAAAAAA
The DNA here is from genome assembly GCA_961763995.1 of Juglans cinerea. Classification (NCBI taxonomy): domain Eukaryota; kingdom Viridiplantae; phylum Streptophyta; class Magnoliopsida; order Fagales; family Juglandaceae; genus Juglans; species Juglans cinerea. The sequence continues at coordinate 29,533,881 of CAUIVZ010000003.1, forward strand.
GTGGAACGTCATGCATGAATTTTTTCCAAGCCACTTTAGAATATTATAAGAAACACATAAATATCATTGAAATTTCAAAGATATCTTTTTTTTTCCATTATTATTAACAAATATTCTCAGATTCTTTAGGACTTGGGATGGGAAGATTCGTTTGAAAATCAAGTCTTTGGGTTTAGTTTCATCAATTTTATAATTTTTTGTATGGTTTATTTGATCTGTTTTTTCCTCTATGGCCTCTAGAGTACTCCAGTTTTTGTTTCAAGCGAGATGATTATAACAGGTAGCTAGGGAAATCATCTCCCTCGAAACAAAAACTTAGTACTTGAAAGGCCATTAAAAAAAAAAGTAATGCTATATTAGTGTGCAGTATTTAACAACAAGAAAACTGCTTATTTGCGACCAGTTAATTCCAGCGAAATGACTATTTACAACTAAAATTGATTACGAATAGTCTTTTAGTTACAATAAATTAGTTACAAAAGTCCATTTTTCTTGTAGAATTTGTGTATTTTCATTGAAAAAAATAGAATCATTATTAAAAAAATAATTTTTTATATAAGTTTCAGATTTATTTATATTTTCAAAAGGAGTATGCGGGACCTGTATACTCTAAAAATATATATAAATATCATTTTTTTAAAAGGTCAGTATTATTATATGTTTGTTCATGTTGCGTTTAGATCATTTTAAGTAAGGATTTCAAAATTGTTTAGGTTCAACATTTTGGAAGAGTTTTCAAAATAATCAATATTTAATTATGAGAATAACATATACATGACATAACAATAGCCTTTTTTTTCTTTTTAACGGGTAAGAGATCAATAATCTTATTAAACTAATTAAAGAAGGTAAACACAATGGTACGGCCGGGAACCTCAACAAATATCCCAAACAAGTTGATTACCAATCGAAATCTAAATGGAAAATCTGATTCGAACCTCTATCCTTCTTATAAAAAATATATAAAAAGACGGTCCTATATTTGTTAGTCATGTGAAACTAAAAATCTGTTACCAATCGTGTGATTTTTAATACAATCCAATAGTAGGTTTTTGGAAGTGTGCGCAGGAAGATCTCACTCAAGGGCAAATGCCATAAAATACCAACCCCACACTGTCGGAGGGAGGGCCATGCAGCTCGTGGAATGACAGTCCATAAAAGGCAGCGGTGAAGAGCTTGATGGCGAGTAGGGAGCACTCGCATTGGTGGCGGCACTTGTCCCATACATGCTGGTCAAAGAAGATTCAGTGGGCCAGAGTTTGGATCTATATGGGCTTTATTGATATAATGTAGGGGTGGCATAATGTAATATGTCTTGTGAATTTGACATAAATGCAACACAAAATTAGTAGGTTTAGATTTGATATAAATAAGTTCGGATCAAAATGAATTGACCTATTAATATATTATTAATAAATAGATTGATAACAAGCCAATCCACTTTAACCGAAATCAACCCGCAATAACCCGTTTAAATATTATTTCAAAATTATAATTTTATTATTATTAGGTTGTAATATTAGTATTTATCAATATGCTTATGTTTTTTTTTTTTTTTTGAGATTGTGATTCTGAACTTATACTCATATTTGATATTGTGGGGTCTGTAATATTGATTTTGTTATATGTTAAAATCTAAAAAATATTGATATTTTTTTATTAGTGTGCATTCTTTTGATTTTTTTTGGATATAGTAGCTACTAATAAATATAGATTTTGACTTTTATCTAAAATTATGTTAATCTTGTCAAATGGGTTATGCGGATTAATTCAACCCATTTACATGAAACATGTTGAAATGAGTTATGTCGTATTGACCTCTAATTAATTATTAAAATGGTCAAAATAGATAATACGATCCATTATTTAAATTGATCTTGTTAGGGTTTAAAGGTCTGACCAATGGCATTAATTATCGGTGGCAGGACATATGTCAAAACCCTTGGTTTCCCTCTAACGTTCCGATAGTCAAGATATACCAGCCTCTATTGCACTCGACGTAGCAATTCTCGCCCCTCCACTAGAAAACGAGTTTCCAAACTTTCCTATGGAGGATTTGTCTCTTGAGAAGGGGAATTTGAGTGGAGCTTATCCTTAGGAATGGTAGAGTCACTACCATGGTTGTCCAAAGGAGGAGGTTTTCCTTATATATGTTATAACTCTCTTATGTTCAAGAACGTTTTATAACCGTTTTGTCAATCACTTTGTTGTGTAAATTACAATCCACTTTTATTGTTTAATACATCTTCTTGATATGTTACGATTTTCTTGGTATATCTTCTCCCATTTGCCAATAATCCTTTGTGCAAAGTGCTCGCCACCAAGCGAGCATTAAGGAATACAAGTACTCGACACTCGATAAGCAACATAGGGAGTTATAGTATTCGCCATCTCGACAAATAACATAAAGAGGGATAGAGCTCGGGTAGTAGGCAAGCAATATTACAAGCAAAGCACCCTCCACTAGGCGAGCATTACATAATTCAATTGCTCGCCACTTTGCAAGCAACGTATGGAGGGATAGTGTTTGCCATCTCGGCAAGGAACGTACATTGAGATAGAGCTCGAACGATAGGCGAGCAATACCCCAGGAAAGTGCCTGCCACTAGGTGAATATTACTGGCCAGGTACAATGCTCGCCATCTCGACGAGGAGCATAAAGAGGGATAGAATTCTGACGGTAGGCGAGCAGTACCACAAGCAAAATACTTGCAATCAGGCAAGTATCATAGATACAATTGCTCACCACTCGGCGCGAAAGAGTACAATGAAGTACATTGCTCATACCCCAGCAAGCGCTTTGAAAAGCAAGAGCTCACCACCTTAGTGAGAGACATGCATAAAGAGAGAATGCAATCGTTGTTGGGCGAGCACCTCGATGACAATTCAAATAGGACTGAAAAGTGTCTTAGGATAGAAAAATGAAAGAAAAAAGATAGGTGATGTTATAAATTTTGAGAAATTATCTTAAGATTATTATTTATATGGAATATTGCTATTTTTTTCTCAATAACTTATTAAAAAATACTCCGGGTCGTGACACATTCCATGGTGAAAATATATATATGCGAGGGATTCACGACATAAAAGGAGCAACGCAGGACTATATTTTTTGGCAAAAGCGAGACATTGTTAGTCAATTGGTGGATCTTTATATATGTATAACACATGAGCTTGACCGCACTGTGTATAGGAAAGACACCACAAGAATTCGTAGACTTCGGGCTCGAACTTCTTCAGTAACTAAAATTGTGGCTCATCAATATGCAAATTAGCTTCAGAGGCATTGAAGCTGTTTCGCCTGCATGTCCACGTACGAGCTGTCCCGGCCAGAACAATGGATCATCCAAATATTATATGTTTTGCTCAAGTTACAATCCATGCAAGCCAGATAGCTAGACTGATCACTATTGTCATTGTAGTGACGATACAAATGCATACAAACGATGGTGTCGTTACTCCACACCTTAAAGTTTTAAACGTACCCATTTAGGACCATCTTCTTATAGAAAATTACTTAAAGTAAACATCATTATTATCTCAAGACATCGACATCTATTAAGTGTTAAATTGTTCTGTCCCGACAAGAACAATGGATCATCCAAAATTTCTATGTTTTGGTCAAGTAACAATTCATGCAGATCAGATAGCTAGACTGATCACTCTTGTCATTGTAGTGACGGTACAAATGCATGCAGACGATGGTGTCGTTACTCCACACCTTAAAGTTTTAAACATACCCATTCAGGGCCATCTTCTTACAGAAAATTACTTAAAGTAAACGTCATTATTATCTCAAGACATCGACATCTATTAAGTGTTAAATTGTTCTGTCCCAGCCAGTACAATGGATCATCCAAAAATTCTATGTTTTGCTCAAGTAACAATTCATGCAGACCAGGTAGCTAGACTGATCACTCTTGTCATTGTAGTGACAGTACAGATTCATGCAGACGATGGTGCCGTTACTCCACACCTTAAAGTTTTAAACGTACCCATTCAGGGCCATCTTCTTATAGAAAATTACTTAAAGTAAACGTCATTATTATCTCAAGACATCAACATCTATTAAGTGTTAAATTGTTCTGTCCCGACCAGAACAATGGATCATCCAAAAATTCTATGTTTTGGTCAAGTAACAATCCATGCAGATCAGATAGCTAGACTGATCACTCTTGTCATTGTAGTGACGGTACAGATGCATGCAGACGATGGTGTCGTTACTCCACACCTTAAAGTTTTAAACATACCCATTCAGGGTCATCTTCTTACATAAAATTACTTAAAGTAAACGTCATTATTATCTCAAGACATCGACATCTATTAAGTGTTAAATTGTTTTGTCCCAGCCAGTACAATGGATCATCCAAAAATTCTATGTTTTGCTCAAGTAACAATTCATGCAGACCAGGTAGCTAGATTGATCACTCTTGTCATTGTAGTGAAGGTGCAGATGCATGCAGACGATAGTGCCGTTACTCCACACCTTAAAGTTTTAAACGTACCCATTCATGGCCATCTTCTTATAGAAAATTACTTAAAGTAAACGTCATTATTATCTCAAGACATTGACATCTATTAAGTGTTAAATTGTTCTGTCCTGGCCAGAACAATGGATCATCCAAAGATTCTATGTTTTGCTCTATTAAATCATGAGAATAGGAGAGTCCAAATGGTGTTTTGTGAAATGCCTCAATGGGCGAAATTTATTGAATAATATCTGTCTTTTTCACCCACTTCTTCCTTTTACATTTACATGTATTTATACACAGAGCCATAACAAACTTTCCCTCTAAACTGGTGACACGTGTATGATGTAGTAAATTTTTGTTACAAGGGTATTCCATTTCTCTGCTCTGATGCATTTGCTGAGTGTTCCTGAGGCCTTTGTCGTGTGCCATGTCCTTCATTGCAGAGTATTTGGTGCCTCTATTTTGCTGAGTGCTTCTGATCCTTTTGTCGTTGGCTGTGTCCTTTATTGATGGGAGGATTCTCTTCTTCATTTGAGCTGGTGCTTATGACAGTGGGTATTCTTTCCTTAACATGCTCACGTAACAATCCATGCAAACCAGATTGCTAGACTAATCACTATTGTCATTGTAGTGACGGTACAGATGCATGCAGACGATGGTGCCATTACTCCTTACCTTAAAGTTTTAGAGTAATATTACATACAGTCGTGGAATGCGCAAACGCCGTGCAGTCGCTTTGAAAAAGAGTGGGGTCTACTATTAAAAAATTAATTTTTTTTCATGTGGGTCCCATATTTATTCACTTTTTTCAAAGCGACTACATGACGCTTGCACACTCACGACTGCAAGTATCATTTCTCAAAGTTTTAAACATACCCATTCAGGGCCATCTTCTTACAAAAAATAACTTAAAGTAAACGTCATTTAATTATTATCTCAAGACATCGACATCTATTAAGTATTATTTGTCTCAAAAGGTTAAATTGATGATAACACGTCAATTAATTATTTAAATTATTATATCCTAACGCTTCCTCACTTGTTTGATCTAATGAAAGCATATAATATTTTAAATACTTATATTATATCTTACTACTCTTTCTCACGTGTGAGTCAGTAATTTAATTATTTATAATATTACATTTTAGCATGCTTTCTGCATTACATGTTGATCATATATATTTAATTAGTTGGGGTGAAGTGCTAGGTCAGGTTCAAATCCAAAATCTCTATTCAATACTTCATGCATGTTATATCAAAACTTGTACCAAAAGTTTAAACTAATGGAAAAGAATAAGTTTTATTATTTGCATTATGTACATACACTCCTTCTCACGCGTGGGTAAAAATGCTCCCAAGTTGACCCAAAAAATATTTAACTAAATGGGTAGGAGTATAGAGAGAGAGTTACGGTGGGCCAAGGGCTCTTGTATTAACAACGCATAATTTACAGTCTTGAACTATGAACGAAATCAGAAGTTTGTAAAAAAAAAAAAACAACAACGCATTTAGCATGGATTTCATTCTCAAATCCGGTAGATGTAGGCCGGCCACAATGTCAAATCGTGTTAAATCTCGATGTCTTATTTATTTGATCTTACACTATACATATTTTAAGATTAAGCCATAGGCACACGTACACCACTATTATCGATCGACTCCACCGTCTACAAGTCATCCGACCTAGCTAACTGTTAGCTATCTAATCTGAAAAAGACATGATAAACAAGGGGGCAAATGTAGTTAACCTAACAATTTAATAAAAGGTACGTAGATCTTGTAGTCTTCGTGAATACGCTATCCCGTTTAATGTTCAATTACTTTTCATTGCACAATATTAGAATGCTCAGTACCTCTAGTATTTTCCTTTATTAGTAATTTATTTAAAGATAAGGTTTTCCTCCTATCTAGATATATTTTCTACCAAATTGAGTTTGAGGAAAATTTCTACAACCTATTTAAAAATCTGGAAGATGTCCATTCACTACAAGAAAAACGAGTATTGGTAACGGATTATTTGTGACGATAATGATTATTTGTGACGGAAATAACTGATCACATATAAACAATTTTCTTGTAGTGATTATGCATGTGAAATTTTCCAATAAGGTTTTCCTCCATTAATCTAGATTTTCTACCAAAGAATCATTCGCATGTACTCTTATATACTCAATAGATCGACAAATGTTAACATTTTAAGTGAGTTGGGAGAAAGTTCCTCCAACCCAAATTAAAAGAAAATATCGTACGTAGTTTTCATTAATTTTAGTAGCGTTATAAATTAACGATCCAACACTAAAAACTCGAGCTGCTTTGAGAGGCTCACTGCCCAACACCTGTGCATAAGGACAAATATGTTTTGTGCTGATCACTGCACCATAAAAACTTTTTAGGGACGACAATTTTCGTCTCAAAAATGTTTTTTAGCTGAAAAAAAATCAGGCGTCCCAATATCTCTATTCCAAAATCTTTTTTTGGGACGAAAAATTACGTCCTAAAAAATATGTTTTGAGATGAAATTTGTCAAATCTATTTAGAAGTGTTTGAATCAATTTTTTTTGGTCACTGATAGTCGTTCGAGCATTAGCAATTCCATTCAAACAGCAATGCTAGGTACAGTCCCCATTTGGGGACTGCAATGCAAGCTTAGGTTATTTTAACTTTAAAATTTTTTAAAATTACAAAACTATCCCTCCTAAAATGATGTTTTTTCTCATTTAATAAAGGGCCTACACATACAATCCTCAAGTGAGGACTGCAAATAGAATTTCTCTTTGAAAATTCTTTCATCCCTAATAGTCATTCGAAGATCATCAAAACTCTCATTCGAACGGACTTTTGTGACAAGATTTTTGTCCATAATACGTGTTTGAACAGATGACTTTTGTCGCTACTACTCAGTCTCATGATTTTATCCTCTCAAACTTACCACTAGTACTGTAATTACACTAATTTTTTTATTCGTTTTTCTTTCAAACATTTATTAAACATTTTTTAAAAAATACACCCGGCCTTCACCCTTCCATATGATTCTCCTTTTGGATTATCTCAACAATAACAAGGATTATGAATCCCATTGAAACTGCGTGGCATGACAAGAACGATAGATAGAAAAAGTAGCCGGCCACCAACAATCACGCGCGTGATCTGAAGCTTTGAAAAATGAAGGCATGTATATATATATATATATATAGAACTGATCGATGACCTAATATTAGCCATTAAAATCAGCTTCACGTGACATTCCGTGTGTATATGGAAACCATACTTGCGGTTAAGTAATCCTTAGAAGAAATCTTCATCCTCCCCTAATTAATGCATCCAACTATGTGCTTTTTGTTAATTGATGACAGGTACTGTAGATTTTTCTGATCAACTGCATGTATATTGAATTACGTACTCATTAATTAAAGAAGCTCCTATACTATTTACGAGTAAGATATATATATATATATATATATATATGTGCATGCATACACATACATATATATGTGTGTGTATGCATAAATATTAGGTAGGAGCCTACTTACTAGCTAGACACGTATTCCCTGTTAAAATTGCTACCGCATTTTTTATGTATGTAAATATAATTTTTTTTTTATAAATGATTATAATTGTAATTGAAAAAAAATGAAGGAAACATAAAATGTAAAATCGTTGAATACATAACAAATCAAATGTTTAGAACTCATTATCTATATTCAAAACATACTAGGACATGATGCATTAATTGCTCCACTCGTTATAAGACCAATTAAACATATGTATTAAATAATAATAATAATAATAATAATAATAATAATAATAATAATAATAATAATAATAATAATAATAATAATAATATTTTCTTATAAATAAAAAATAAAATAATATTACTTTTAATTTTTCAGAAAACTGCATGAATATAATAGTTATTGGAATGGTAAAATATTAATTAAAATAGACTATTAATTTGAATTTAAAAAACTATAATATTTTTTCAAATGAAAATAATATTAGTTTAAAGAGTATTATTCAGTATGATTCATTATTATGAAAATTAATATGAAGAAAATTATTATTTTTGTGAAACGATATCCTATAGTAATAAGATAATATTTTTTATTATAAAGACAATATTTTCATTTTTGAACTTCAACATAAAATTATTATTCTTTTCAAATTTTGAATTGCAATATTGATCTTAGAAAATAAAAAGTTATTATTTTAATAATAATTTAAAAGATGAATTACAAATAGATTAATATGAAATGCGTTACCACAAAAAAATAAAATTGTGAGTACGATAAATTAAAGACCAATTATGAACTTATCCATAAATTGGAAGCTAAAAATAATAATTTCATTTTGTAAAATGAAGATATTATTAGTCCAATGACTATGATTTATTTTTATGATTTACTACAAAAACTAATATTAAGATCATTGTTATGTTTATTCAAATAAATATTATATACGAAAATACTATTATTTTTAAATCAAAGAAGAAATATAAAAAGTATCTTAAGTTGTTAATTTGGTCCACAAAAGTTCAATTAACCAAGATCTTCAATTTAGATTATTTGTAAGTTATTAATATTTCATTACTATATTCTAATTAATATTAGAATGACAGAAAGTTTAATTACATTTTCAATGATGAATTAGAGGCCGATAAGAATATATATAATTGTGCAAATGGGGACAAAAACCTAAGTGCAAATGTGTATATATATTTATACCAAGACAGCGGAATGAAGGAATAAACTACTGAAAATGAAGAAATTAAGAGTATGCACAATTAAAGGCAGGCGGTAGAACCGACCATATGCATGAATGCTATGCAAGATAAGATAAACAAAGAAATGAAATTAAACATATTCATAATCATAAATTTTATTACAAAATTTATGGCACAAGATAGAAGGTAGAGCGGTATTTGCTCTTGATTGTGGAGAAGGTTTAGAAGGCAGAGGCTTACAAAGTTCTCTGAACTTGGTAATGAAACTTCTGCCTAAAAATGAAATGAGGTTCCCCTTTTATAGAATAAGGAATTCCTGTTTACAAAAGGTTCCGTGAGCACAGCTGTCAGTTACTGTGTAATCACAAGAAAAGTAGGTCCGTGAGTGAACAGCGTTAGTACTGTTTAACCACGGGTGTCATCATTGTGTCTGGCGGCGGATGCTGCTTTCGGCACAAAACGACAAATCTGTAAAGGAGACCGGTCAGTGGGTCTTCTTTGAACTCAAGTAGTAATCTGGACAAAAGGAGCCTGTCAGTGGGTCTTCTTTTGTCTGTTTTTGGCAATTATTCTTCTTCTGAGTAGAACCCTGAGTTACCGAAGACATTGCTGTATGAAGCCTCTGATGCAGTGTCTGAATCTTCATCTTCAGATTTGCTTTGAGACTTTGATAGTGATTCTTTGAGTATGTTGATTAAATCCTTCTTTTTAAGTCCATCAAAGATGTCAGTTTTCTTTTTAGACTTAGAGGATTTTGAGGATGAACTGTCCTTTACCCCCCCGGATTTTGTTGGAGAAGTAGGGGCCTGAATTAGAGGATATTCAGGAGCATTGGATGGTCCAGCCATGATCTTTGGAAATTCTGTTTTATTCTGCAGGTTGGGTGCAGTAGTTGGAAAGTCCTTGATCATTAAATCAACAATTTTTTCTGTATTGGCGAATTTATCCCACCATTTTGTGAAATAAACTCGTGTCATAACATCACCTTCCTTTTCATAATTCCATTTAAAGATCCACGGGAGGTGGTATCTTTGACAGAAGTGCAAAGTTTGATGGAATTTTTTGGAGTGTTGGTCCAAAGTTGGACCAACGATATTAGCAAAATGTTGGTAAGCTTGGAAAAGCTGACCGGGAAGATTCTCGGGAATTAATCCATATTGATTCCACCATTGAAGGAACCATAAAGGAAAACTCCCTTTGAATTTTGAGTCAAATCTTATGAACCAAGAGTGGTCCATATTTGGGGTCTGGAAAAACATGAAGCGTTTCCAGGCATCGATATAATCAAAATAAGAGAAATCAGTGTCTGAAGAAGCGAGTCTTTTGGTGGTAGATGGGTTTGATCCCCATTCTGCCTAAGTAATGACTCGGTGAATATAGGCACTGTGAAAAATGAGTTTATTGGTGTCAACCTTGTCATAAATAGGTTTGATCACCAAGGAATTGGTATGAATGAGAATACTGGAATAAAATTGGAGATTCTTGGAGGAATCTTCTGGAATCCAATGAAAAAGAGGAGGAAAATAAGAAGAAGAAATTTTGAACACATCTGTATATATCGTGCTATTGGGCTCGATATGAAACAGATAGGAGGAAAAATTCTTTTTCAAATATTCAGATTTTCCTTTTGGGAGGAAAAACTGGGAGGTAACAATATTTTTATTTTTTGACTCAATTGCTTTCGCATATGGGTCAAAAGTAGTAGTGACCGCAGACGAGAAAGTCTGTGGCTGAACAGGTTTGCCAAGTGGCTGGAACCTATTTGCAATATCGAGTGCTGTAGATACAGCACCTGTAACAGTGGATGATCCAGACTCATTCTTGATGAGTTTTATACTGGGTATTGGTGGTGGTGGATGAACTTTTTTCTCTTTTCCTTTCTTCTTGCTGGCCATGATGGGGTTTCTGCAAGAATTCACGGGTAAGAAAATCAGGGATGGAATTTTGCGTGCCTTTGATGTATTCAATATCAAAATCAAAAACACTTAAAATAGCTTGCCATCATGCAAAAATGTGTTTTGATGCAATGTTTTTAACATCTTTTTCTAAAACAAATTTAGCACTAATGCAGTCAATCCTGACCAAAAATTTTTTGTTTAAAAGGTCAGATTGAAATTTTGAAATACATAGTACTATAGCTAAGATTTCTTTTTTGATAGTACTATATTTTTCTTGTGCAGAGTTCCAGGTTCCAGAATGGAAACGAACAATTTGTTCAGAAGAACCTGGTGAAACACATTGTTTCAGAATGCCACCATAACCGATGTCTGAGGCATCTGTTTGAACAATTTTAAATGAATCAGAAGTAGGGATACCAAGGCACGGAAGAGTTTTGACATGTGCTTTGATTTTCCTTACTAGATTTGTATAGATTTCTGTCCAAGGAGGAGGGTTAGAAAGGAGTCGTTTAAACAAAGGACGACATTGTTTCCTCATATCCTTGTAGAAATCAGAGACATAATTGAGAGATCCTAAGAACCTCTGCAATTGTTTTTTATCTAAAATGACAACAGGAAATTTGTCAGCAAATTCGATGGCTCTTTGGATGGGCCTGATTTTGCCTTCAGAGATGTCATAACCAAGGAATCTAATCTTGGTTTGAAACAATTTGATTTTTGTTGCTGAAACAACAAGACCATTGAATCTAATGATGTCAAGAAACGATTGCAAGTGTTTCCAATGTTCATCAATAGATTTAGAAAAAACAAGAACATCGTCTATATAGACAATGGTAAAAAGGGAGAACGAGTTGAAAATATCGTTCATGATATTTTGGAATTCACTGGGAGCGTTTTTAAGGCCGAAAGGCATCACGTTCCACTCGAAATGACCAAATGGGGTTACAAAAGCAGTCTTATACCTATCTGACTCGGCTATTTGGATTTGCCAAAAACCGGATTTAAGGTCAAATTTGGAGAAGACCACAGCATCACTCAACCTATGAATTAAGTCATTCTTATTGGGAATAGGGTACCTAATCCACTCTAAGACTTTATTCAAGGGTTTGTAATTAATAACTAGACGAGGGGTTCCACGTTCTAGTTCAGCACTCTTCTGGACATAGAATGCAGGACAGGACCAAGGGGACTTGCTGTCTCTGATAATGCCTTTTTTCAGAAGATCTTGTATCTCATTTTTACAATACTCCAAAGTCTTTCTGTTCATTTGAACAGATGTGGCTTTTGTTGGAATATTGGTTTCATTAAAATCTTTGATGTATGGGAGAGAAACTATGTGTTTCTTCCTATACCAAAAAGCATTGGGTAAATCAGAACAAACATCCGTTATTAAACGTTTGTTAAAAGCATCAATTTTTGAAAGTATAATGGAAGAGGATAATTGTTCAGAAATCTTTTTGTATTTGATCTCCTGTTGGAGGAAATTCAAATGTTTTTGTTTGGCTAAAAACAAAGATTTCTTGCTCTTATCCGTATCAATCTCAAAACGAGAAGCAAAATGAAATTTAACCTTTTGACCAAAAGGATCGGTAGTGATACCATCTTTCTCAGTCATAAAGGGATATAAAGAAGAAATAAAAGGAATTCCCAAAATCACTTTGTCAGACATGTTTTTGACTAAAACAGAGGGAATTCGAAAACAAATATTATCCTGGCAAACATGAGCATTATTGAGCTCATAATTAATGGTCATCTTTGAGCCATTTGCCGAGAATAATCTTTCAGTAGATTTTTCGAAATATTTGCTAGGAATGAGCCCTTCTTGAATGCAATTCAAGTCTGATCCGGAATCAATCATAGCAATGACAGAAAATTGAAAATCATGAGCAACAATAATATTAACACGTGTAAACCATTTAGGAGGAATGGTATGACGGATTAAACAGATCTGGTTGTCGGCAGGAAGATCCTGTTGACTGGAACCAGCCTCAGTCTGCTCATTGTCAGAAGGAATATCTTGATCAAGTTGTTTATCGATCTTGATTAATAAAAATTCTTGTCTTAAAACTTCGTTCTCAGATCTGAGGTTATTAATTTCAGATTTGAGATCTGCAATTTCTTTTTTGACAGAATTTATTTCAAATTGTAAATCAGAAACAGAAATATACTTGGGTTTTTTCTTTTGAAATCTCTCCAAGGTTTCTTGAAAATTAATCCTTTGGTTTGAAGTTTCTGGATCTTGACGAACCATCATCTTCTTTAGCTTAAGAAGGTATTCTTCTTTGAGCTCAGGATTAGTAATTTGTGAAATCAAGGTTTTCAGCCTTAGATAAGACATTAATTGTTTTATCTGGAGGCTTACAACAAGTAGAATTGCAATTGCAACCTATTTTTAAATCAGAGGGATTAGGAGTTGCAGGTTCAGAGTGATATTCTGAATCACTAGAACTGTACTCAAGCATCTCCGATGATGAAGACGATTATATTTCTAGGAGTCGAAATAGTTCCTCTTTATCATGGTGATTGATATCCTTCTGGTTAATTTTCTTTTTAAAAGTCTTGGCCTTCTTGGGACACTTATCAGCAAAGTGCCCAGACTTGCCACATAAAAAACATTTTCCTGTAGAAACATCCTTTGAATCATTTTTTCTGGAAAATGGTTTGGAAAAGGGTTTTTTATGAGATTTTCTATAAAATTCATCACGGGGCTTTCTCCTGAAACCACCATGAGGTTTGACAATTTTGTGCTTTCTTTTCGATGGAGCAATACTAGGAAGACCGAATTGTTCACAGAATGTGCCCATTTCGTATTTGGCCTTCTTACTATTTCTCATTTGTTCTCGAAGCATTTTTTGATCATGACACATACTAATGCCGAGTTTCTTAACAATACTGAAAATATCACCATAAGTGTAATTTTCATAGTTAAGAAGCCCAGAGGCATCTGTAAGTTCTTCCTTTATAAGCAAATAGTCGAGGTAATCCATCAATGAATTTCTCCTTCCAGTAAGGCTTCTGGCTATCATCACGAAGCATTACTCTGGAAATAAAAACATCTTGGTACTATCTATAATCAGACATCTGGTGACATCTTAGATTGTTCAACTGGTCACTGATGCGACTAGTTATATCAGATGGTGTTCCAATAAAATGTTTTAAAATAGTATAAATCAAAGTATTAACACCATCAGGATGTGCCATCCCGACAGCTTCATCAAAAATGGGTGTTCCATCTTCTTTGCGTTTTACCGCATGTTGGATGGTTTCCCTTGTATCATTGGTGAGGTACTTATCCCACCAATTTCTCAAAACACCAGTAAAACCTTGGGTTAAAATCCTGACTATGTCTAGCTGTCTAATGTTATTGTTGACATAAGCATTTGCAACCATAGACATCTTACTCATGGTATTAATGATTTCTTGCTCGGAGAAACCATCAATATTCCATTCGTAAACTTTGTCAGCAGAATAAGAAGATTGGTTTTGAAAAACTTTTTCTTCAAATTGTATATCAGGTGGAGTAGGCCTGGAATACCAATTATTCGTCAGACTCATTGGTTTGGGTCCTTTTGAAGAAAATCTGGCAATCTCCAAATCTTGAAAATTCTTTTGAATTAAATCAATATCCTTATCTTCAGAAGATTCATCGCTAGATGATTCTTCCGAATTCTCTGTAGAACCTACTTCATTACCATTACTGTTAAGAGTACTGGTTGAAGGTTGGTCTTTCTTTAGATCAGCAAGCATTTGATCTATTTTATCCAGAGTTTTGGCCTGTGTGTTTTGAAAATCTATTTTAGACCGTGCTTCTGGTAAAATAATCAAAGGTTTTTCAATCATTTTCTTTGCTTGATCTTTAGAGATATTAACAGGATATTCATTTTTGAAAACTGGATTTGTAGTGAAAACAGGTTTTTCAACCTTTTCTTCAATCCGATCAAGTTGTTCTCCGATCGTATGAAGAGCAAGATTCGTAAAATTATTTTGAAAAATAATCTTTTTTGCTTCTGTCAGAATCTTGTCCTTTTCTGGATCTTTTGAACTGGTTTGAGCAACTTTAAAAGGTGTAACAGGTACATGAGCAACTTTAAAAGGAGTAGCAGGTACATGAGTACCTTTAAAAGGAATTAAAACAGTCTCTAATGGAGGATGAGTGGCCTGGACCACTGTATTTCCATCTTCCTTGACAAAATCATTCTTAACAACATTTAAAGTATTTTTAGAAACATAAGTGTTTTCAGCAAAGTCAAGAAGAGAAACATGCCTTTGGAGCCTATTCATTTCTTCCTTCCATTTGCGTTTAACACGTTGTTTCTCTGGATCAGAAAACTTTGCAAGGTAGGCTTTCCGCCTTTGCTTGTTTTCTGGTGCAGCAAAATCTTTTAAAAGAGAAGGTAAATCAATTTCAAAAGGTTTATTCAAAACATTTAAACTGTGATGAACAGGTGCAGGTGCAATAGGGGCTTGCATATCTGAAGCTGTTGGAGACATAGAAGAGTTATCTTCTTTGTCTGCTTCATCATTTACGTTTTGATCTTTGGAAGATCCAGCACCCTGTGCAGTATAAAAAGCAGAAGTAACCTGAGAGGATGTGGATAATCCTTTCAGTTTCAAAGCAGGTTTAACAGGTTGAACTGTTCGTACAGAATCTTCAAGAAATTGATTAAGTTTAGAATCATCCCTTGGATTGTTCTGAACAATATCAATAAAACTAGATCTGGAGCCAGCAAAAGAATTTCTTCTTTTATTCAAAGCTTCAGGTTTATTAAAAGAAAATTTTAACAGTTCCACTTAAATATTGTTGGATGATGTCAACACCAGCATCCGGGACAATATTTCTTGGAGGTTTCGGAATCTCATCTTCCAAAATCCATTCATTAGGAAGGGTTATATCTTCCCAATAAATTCTTTTTGGAATATTTATATCAACATCTGAAGAACTACTCTGGATCAGAAGAGTATGTTTTCCAGAAGGTTTTACAATAGCTTTTGGATCTAAATTCGTTCTTAAAAGACGATAATAAACCCTGAAAATTAAAGCAAGAGGTTTACTTCCTTCAAGCATTTGATATCCTGAAGTCAGTATATTCAAAGTTAAACATTTTAAAATATGCTTATCAGTCAAAGCTAAAGATAAATTAGGAAAACAATCAAAATGAACAGGTCCTTCCGAAAGGGAGGATTGAATCATTCCGAGAATACTATCCTCAAATTTGAGGAACCGACCATCTCGTAAACAAAAAAGAACAGAGGCGTTGATGCCTAACCTTATTAGGGGTTTAGCAGCAACTTGAACAGACGCTATATGTATATACTTGTATCCCTCAAGAATGTATTTATCAATATCATCTTTTTTGAAGAGATGATATCTGTCATGGGATCCAGATATACTATACGTTTATTTTTAGACTTAGAGGATTTTGAGGATGAACTGTCCTTTACCCCCCCGGATTTTGTTGGAGAAGTAGGGGCCTGAATTAGAGGATATTCAGGAGCATTGGATGGTCCAGCCATGATCTTTGGAAATTCTGTTTTATTCTGCAGGTTGGGTGCAGTAGTTGGAAAGTCCTTGATCATTAAATCAACAATTTTTTCTGTATTGGCGAATTTATCCCACCATTTTGTGAAATAAACTCGTGTCATAACATCACCTTGCTTTTCATAATTCCATTTAAAGATCCACGGGAGGTGGTATCTTTGACAGAAGTGCAAAGTTTGATGGAATTTTTTGGAGTGACCAACGATATTAGCAAAATGTTGGTAAGCTTGGGAAAGCTGACCGGGAAAATTCTCGGGAATTAATTCATATTGATTCCACCATTGAAGGAACCATAAAGGAAAACTCCCTTTGAATTTTGAGTCAAATCTTATGAACCAAGAGTGGTCCATATTTGGGGTCTGGAAAAACATGAAGCGTTTCCAGGCATCGATATAATCAAAATAAGAGAAATCAGTATCTGAAGAAGCGAGTCTTTTGGTGGTAGATGGGTTTAATCCCCATTCTGCCTGAGTAATGACTCGGTGAATATAGGCACTGTGAAAAATGAGTTTATTGGTGTCAACCTTGTCATAAATAGGTTTGATCACCAAGGAATTGGTATGAATGAGAATACTGGAATAAAATTGGAGATTCTTGGAGGAATCTTCTGGAATCCAGTGAAAAAGAGGAGGAAAATAAGAAGAAGAAATTTTGAACACATCTGTATATATCGTGCTATTGGGCTCGATATGAAACAGATAGGAGGAAAAATTCTTTTTCAAATATTCAGATTTTCCTTTTGGGAGGAAAAACTGGGAGGTAACAATATTTTTATATATATATACACACACTAGAAGAAGACATAACAAGGCAGCCAAGAAAAAAAATAAAAATAAAAAAAAAAAAAGAAAGAAAGAAAATATATATATATATATATATATATATATATATATGGAACAAGAAGTAAAATCCGGACATGGGCCAAACATTGCATGAAAACCTCATGATCATTTGTCCGTTATAGCTGACCTAATTCCAAAAGTAAAGTACCTACAAAGACACGAGTCATTAATCTGATCCAGCTGTCGTCTAATGTTTTGTTTTATATTATCTAAAAATCACATATTAACGAAGTTTCCGAAGTTAATTAGGCTAGCATGCAATACATGACACGACTAGAAAATCTAACATGAAACCATGAAACGACTTGATATAAATAGATTCCCTTCTAAACAGGCTGACGTGATAAGAAACAGTTAATAAACGGGCCGTCAATTGTAAATACCTGCAAAAGTACCTGGCAAGTAGCTCGTAAAACACGAAGAAGTTCTATTTTCAACAAGATCAAGGATGATACTCTACCTTCATCTTCAAATTCTATATATGTTTAGGTTTATGTCTTTATTCGCTACAAGAAAACTGTTTATTTGTGGCCAGTTATTTCTTACGAAAAATGATTATTTTTTATTAAAATGAGTCTGTTTTCGCCACAAATAGTAATTCTCGTCGCAAACAATCCGTTACAAATATTGATTTTTCTTGTAGTGTATATATATTGTGGTTAGAATGTAATAGTGATATTATTGTTTAAATTCACTACTTATTTGTCAAAACTATTATAATAGTTTTAAGATACGAACTCTTTTTTGTTAATATGTAATCTTCTATTTCGGAGATGTTAGTTTTTTTTTTTTTTTATGTATAATTGGTTCCAATATTGATTATATAACTCTCTATCATTAATCTAGTTGTAAGCACGAGTAATTTATATAGTTATCTTTGTGTTATATATGAAATTATGTTAATTAGGACAAAATAAATATACGAGTCAGCTAAACTCATATGTATAAAACAAGTTAAACGAGTTGAAGCGGGTCATGTTCAAATTAACCCAATAAGAGTTTATTATTAAATTGGTTATATCGGTCTTGTCGTATCACCTATTATTTGTATGGATCATGTTAATATTTTAGAGTCTAACCCATTTAATGGCCCCGTTTAGATAGTGAAAGTATTTCATCTAAAATATAATAGTAATATTAAAAAATAAATAGGTGAGATAATAGTAATAATAATAATATCATCTCAAAATAATAATAATATTAAAAAATAATATTTTAACAATATTTTATTCAACTTTCATCTAAAATCATCTCATCTTATCTCACTATCCGATTGCACCTAAATGATTTATATTGTGATCATTTATATAATCTCATACTCACGACTTGAAACACTACAAATAAGACTAAAGAGAACTAGCAACCCTATCTAGTATAAAAGTCCGAGGTGGTATTTAAAACCAACCATAAGTTTCTAATACTGCATGACTGGAAATTCAAAAAGAAAATAATTAATAACCTACGTACAGGAAGATTCTTGTTTCACGCAAACATCGTATGCATGGCCCCCAACACATTACTTACTTTGAAAACAAGCCCTAACGGGTCTCCAATGTTTTGCACAACGTAACACCCACGTACTACGTACCAATTAGTCATGTCCGTATATTTGTGGCCTATATATATTGAACCTTTCCTTGCCATCTGCATAGCATTAAGATTTCCAACTACAGAAAAAAAAATCCCTCGCTCAAGTACAAAACCTTAGTTCTTCATGATGATGAACAAGCATATTGCCCTAGCTTTCTCAATTGCATCTCTTGTAATTTTATTTCTTAGTCTAGTGCATGGTGGGATGATTACATCATGCAGCCAAACCCCATACCCAGAAGTATGCAACCACTTCATCAACAATTACAATCTCCCATCAACGTCCCTAGACGAAACAGGGCTCGAATTTCATGACTTAGTGCATAAGGTGACACTGAACCAAGCTATTGAAGCCCATCGGCTTATCTCAGTCATGGATTTGAATTCATTCCTTAAGCCGGGGAGGTTGGCTTGGAATGATTGTCTGGAGCTCTACGAGAATACGGTTTTCCAGCTTAACCGTTCCATGAGCACCAACAATCCAACCGATGCATTAACCTGGATAAGTGCATCACTCGCAAATCACCACACATGCAAAAATGGTTTCGTCGATCTCAACATGTCTTCTAATCTAGAATCATTTCCAAATATATTGCTAAGCAACTTCTCAAAACTTCTTAGCAATACGCTCGCCGTACAGAAGGCCGCGGCTTTATCATCAACGATGTTAAATGGCAAAAAGAATATAATTGGTGGCCGACGCTTGCTTTCGGATGGATTATTCCCAACATGGGTTTCTGCTGCTGAAAGAAAGCTTCTCCAATCATCAGGGTCTGCACCAAAAGCTGATATTGTTGTGGCCAAAGATGGGTCTGGAGATTACACCACCATTTCCGAAGCGGTGGATGCATCCGCTAGTGGTTCAAGGAGATTTATCATACACGTGAAAGCTGGAATTTACAAAGAAAGTGTTGAGATCAAGAACTCGAATATAATGATTATTGGGGATGGGATTGGAGCCACGATTGTTACCGGTAATGGGAACGTTAATGGTGGCTCGACAACTTTTAGATCAGCGACTTTTGGTAAGTCAAGTTCTTTGATTATGAATGTTGACTAAAAGATCATGTCATTAATATTGAGGTTAATTGAAGTTTCAATGAATGGATATGGACTTTTCATAGTTTTAACTGGAAAATAGTTGCACTTTCAATCATACATGGTAGACTTGCACAAAAGTTCTTAAAACTTCTTAGACCCTTGCCATGAGTAAGTCAATATATATATATAGAGTTACACAAACAATAATATATCTGGTACGACCGAGTTTACGGGCGTATGCGTATATGCCACGTGTAAAACTACATCTACATACACACATATCAAGTGTACAACTGTTCTTTTTTTTTTTTTTATCATGTATTACTTTTTGTATCTAGCTAGGTTTCAATCAACAAGTACATGCTTCGTTCTCATTATAAAAGCCAGCCCAAGACGGATTAAAAACGAATTTCAACACTCGTAGTTAATATTTACCTGGAAGTAAAATTTCAACAAATTTCACCAACAACTGAATAAGAAAAAAAAAAGAACTGCTGTTGATAATTTTCCAGATATATACATATATTATTAGTTCTCATTTAAAATCATTCTCCTCTCAGCAATTACCGGGGACCGCTTCATCGCTCGAGACATAACTTTTGAAAACACAGCAGGACCGCAAAACCACCAAGCCGTTGCACTCCGGTCGGGTGGGGACTTCTCTGTTTTCTACCGCTGCAGCTTCAAGGGCTACCAAGACACCTTGTACGTGTACTCGCAGCGCCAGTTCTACCGAGACTGCGACATTTACGGCACCCAAGACTTCATATTCGGGGACGCCGTGGTTGTCCTCCAAAATTGCAACATCTACGTGAGAAGACCCTTAAGCGGTCAAAAAAACACCATCACTGCGCAAGCTAGAACCGACCCTAATGAGAATACCGGCATCATCATCCATAATTCTCGTGTCACGGCTGCAGGAGATTTGAGACCTGTACAAGGCTCGGTTGAGACTTATCTGGGGAGGCCATGGAAAGAATACTCCAGAACTGTATTCATGCAGAGTAATTTAGACAGTTTGATAGACCCTGCAGGTTGGTTTCCATGGAGTGGAGACTTTGCTTTAAGTACTCTTTATTATGGTGAATATGAGAACACTGGGGGTGGTGCTGGCACATCAGGGAGGGTCAAGTGGCCTGGATATCACGTTATAACGAACCCGACAGAGGCTGCACGCTTTACCGTGGGCAACTTTTTGTCCGGTGAATCATGGATTCCGGGGACTGGTGTCCCATTTGTGGGTGGTCTTTGATGTACAAGTTCGTGTATAAATATCTATATATTATTTATTTATCTTCTAGAAAGAGAAATAGTGCTTCCTCCACTAGTCTATAACAGATGGGGGTATCTTATCTAATGGAGGGAGTATAACTAGCTAAGAGCTTTCGTTTTCTTGGAAACGATCCATATTGGTGGGCGTCGTAAATGTGTGTACTTTTCATTCTGACCTGAAAGGTGGAGAAGTTGTCATGTAGTTTGTGTTGGGTGGCTACTTTATGGGTAATGGTTCTAAGATGCCAGCTTGAGTGGTCAATTTGTACGTCAGGCCAAATCGTTGGTCATCAGTACGTATACGTACGTGTGAAACCAAGGAAATTGTGTGTAATATATTGTATGGTTTGAAAAGCTTGCTAGATTATATATAATTGATTAGAAAATATTGTTCTCTTTTTCATGATTATTCATGAAAAAAATAACGGATTAATTAATATATAACATACGCGTGCATGGCTTATTTAATTTATATAGTTATATATATATATATATATATATATATATAATGAAGTACATATACAGATATATAGTTAATTCATGCGTTCGATCGATATTTTTTAATGCATGGGTACGTGTATATATACGTACGTACCAAATTAATTAAGGACATTAATTATAACGTCGTGGCTGCTGATATTAATTAATGGGTTATTAACATTAATTTTGATGTTTTGATTACGAAGAAACTTATAAACCTCTTACTTATTAATTACTTAATTAGCTTAATCCACTTTTTGTATGGCCCTTTGTAAAGCGTGATAAGTATGTCTCTGTCAAGAATTAGGTAGTCATCCACAGTACCGAGCATGACAAGCAAGCTAGCAGCTAGCTGATCATTGTCAAGCCAAAGATTCTCGTCAAAGGTAATATTTTATCTACTTATTTATTTTTCGGCCTAATTTCAACTTAATTAGTCACCTGCTGGCTAGCTACTTCATTAATTTTATAATTGCATATATGCCATCACTATTTATGAATAAGTAATACTAGATACAGTCGTGAAGTACACAAATACCGTACAATCCTTTTAAAAAAAATCTTTCCAACTAGATAGACATTGTGTATAGTTAAGGTACTCCTATGAACTTATATATACAAGCTCCTAAGCTTTAGCCAAAAAATTAACTTCATATAGTTATATAGCGGCATAAAATATATACAATCAATACTTTTCTTTTTATGTGTTACATGTAGTTATACTTTTTCGTACATATCCATTCTATCAATTTTTCTTTTATATTTAAAATTTAAATTTTATAATTTTCAGCATATTAATAGCTTACCTATCAACATATATTATTATATAAATAATAAGTACAAATAACATTTTTCATTCAAAATACATATCTTCTATAAATAATTGGTAGGTTTTAGTATGGCCCTATGATAAGTATGTAACTTCTTACACAAGCTCAAGCGTTTTTGTCTACCAAACACCTTAGTAGTACACGATTAGACTTGCTCTAAAATGTAATAAACCAAGACAAAGCTGACAAAGCAAATGGTGTACGTACACACTAGCCAACAAGAAAGAATGGTTTTTTTCTCAAAAATTAGGCTTCGTTTAGAAACTAAACTCATCTCAACTCATCATTACAACTTTTTTAAATTTTAATATAAAATATAATAAATAATTCAAAATTTTCAAATCTCAAAATAATAATAATAATAATAAACAATAATATTCTAATAATATTTTATCATCTCAGTTCAACTCAACTCAACATCCAAATGCACCCCAGCTTAGAGGCTACGTTTTGGAATCTGATGTTTACACTCTGGATTATCTCCTCCCAATCCTTGTTAATGACGTGGACTTCATAATATTCTAACCACGTAAGTCCTTGTATGGTTGTATCTACACTTGATATCTTAATTCTAGATGATCATATGTTAACCGGTGATTGTAACGTCCAAAAAATCATGACCTTATAAATAGGATGGATTCTTTTTTAATAGTACTATTTGAAGGTTTTTATACCACACATGATCATCTACGTATTGGCATAATTTAATTTGTAAAACTTAAAATTTAAAATTTATCTATAAATCAAATTATATAACGTAGATGGTTTGTGTGGTGTGTAAATTAGACTTTCAAATCAAAATATTCTTTTTAAATTAGGCTAACAAGTTTAAATTTTAAAATAATATAATATAAGAAGCTAAATAGAAAAAATGGCTCATAAATTTTGAATTTCATATATATATATATATATATATATATATATATTCATGGAAAAAAAAATAAAAGAATCTAAGTGATCGAGGGACTTCTTTTCAGAAGGATTGTCAAATATTGCCGTCACGAATAGGCCATATGTAGCGACTTAAAAGTGGGGAAATTGTGATCATGTAGTTTGTGTCGGATTCCGATTTGGAAAAGGAATTATATATTCGGAGAAAGATGATATTGGCTTCATTCATCAATTTGTCAAATTGAGCTCGATTTATGAAAAAAAAAAATCGATCGTCAAAGAGAAACCTGCTCAATTAGTAAATGATAAATACTAGATTAAATTCGACTCAACTTAGTTAAGACTCATTAAGGTCCGATTTGACTCGTTAGCTCAACTATTATATATATATATATATGTATAATTTATTCCTATATATATATATATATATATGTGTGATTCTATACATATTAAATTTAATAATATATATAGTAACCCTTTATAATTAAATATGTAGTATATAACCAAGTTACTTATACATAGTCATCATTTATACCTATATATATATATATAGAATATAGTCCATAATTATACGTTAGTTAATTAAGTACTTAAGTGATTAGATTATAGTAGCTATTTTATCATATGTATAATAGTTAGTATGTAGGACTTATATAATAGTTTCATGTACTACAATGTAAGAACCATTGTGAGAAATGTATTCATAAAAGTATTGTAATCTTATAATTCAATATAGAGTTTATATATTACTTGTAAAAATTTCATTAGATTTAATACTTTTTGTAATTTATATTTTTAATTATTCAATTCATTCAAAACTAAATAAATAAATATTTAAAAGAGTATAAGCAAAACTCAACTCGTTTTAAACTCGTGTTTGATCAACTTGAGCTTAAATTAGATCGAGTTATTTTACTCGAGCTCGACTCAGTAACCCAAAAGATCGACTCGGCTCAGATCAATTACAACCCTAGTTAAAACATATATATATAGACACACAAATACACACACACATATATATATATATATATATATATATTTATATATATATATACACATACACACGTTTGGAGAGTCATTTTAATCTCTATTAGACGGGGCCAATGGTAGAAAATAAGAAGCCCATGTAATGGGCCCAATGAGTTAGAAAACTACAGGCACACCATACACTCATTACCATGGGATCATACCATCCCCAAAAGGATTAATATGGTTGTAAGGGGACTTTCCCTCTTGTAGACATGAGTAACAAGCACATGTGATTGATTCCTGTATTTTTGCATTTATTATTTCACTGTCTGTCTCATTATCATTGTTTGTGGGTGTAGCGTGGTGTTATTTTTTCTCGACACAAGGATTCTTAGGCAATTGGACAACTCAAAAGTAGTGGCCACCCAGGCCACGCCACGCCATTGCCCCTATTCTTTTTCTTAATTTTTTGTGTTGATAGTGCATTTTCTAATCTTTTTTATAAGTTGATTGTGTATCAATATAACACATTCAATTCTAATTGGTTATGTGTTACAATCTCACATCGACTAAGTATCGGATTGGTTGATAGTTTATAAGCCCCTAGGCACCATTCCCTTGTAAGCTCGAGTGGATTCATAACAAATGGTATCAGAGGCACCCCACGTCTAAGGCCATGTTGCGACGGTTGCAATCGTGCGGCACGAGAGGTGATGCCGGCATGGCAGTGTTCGCCCGGAGCAAGGAAAAGACCTAGCGCACAGCCAGCCAGTGTGAGTGCCAGGACCGCTGTGGACGTCGGTTGCGGAGCATGATGGTTGTTACGATCCCACATCGACTAAGTATGAAATTAGTTGATAGTTTATAAGCCCATAGGCACCCTTCCCTTATAAGCTAGTTTTCAGGGTGAGTTCTACCTAGTGGATTCATAACACTATGAAGTGACAATTATGTGCCACAACAGCATCTTCCATCATTGAACTAACAGATCAGATTTGACGGAAGATCCAATTTGAAATATCAGCCTAACCTAAAAGACCAGTTTGAAACTTCTTAAAGGATGAGCCAATTTATAAAATGTCCAAACCCAAGGGATATGTCCCACCTTATTTTGTCTTAAAACTTTTCTTGTTAAACATGTCCAAGCCCATATACTCTTTATATTCCCATCCAAAGACTGGTTCAAGATGGCTCTGATCTGAACACCAAACTTTTGAAAAGGACCACTGATCGTTAGAAGTAAGGTTTGATTTAGAGATTGAACCAAGGAATGGACCACACGGTGCCGGCATGCAAGTGGTTCAGCCCCCGACTTCGACCTGTGAGAGCTCTCTCTCTCTCTCTCTCTCTCTCTCTCTCTCTATTGAATGATGAACAACATTATAGAAAGTGATTTTGAAATGAAGTCGAGAACCCATCGTAAGGACACAGAATCTTCTGGCGTGAAGAGAGTCGTCATGATTCTCTGTCCACATTTTGTGCTTTATTTCTTTGGTAAGGTTGTACCTTTTATTACTCAAGAAAATAGACTTGTGTTTGCATTCCATCCTCAAACTTTTGCGTTCCAAAAAGATCAATCTCTCTCTTTCTCTCTCCAACCTCAACCTCTAGCCGATAGGTCCAGGAAAGCTCCTTCACACTTCACCCAAACTATTACATGATTCACATCATCCCCCCCCCCCCCCCCAAAAAAAAAAAAAAAACCCCAAAAAAGGAAAAAAAAGAAGAATACGGAGTTCACCAAAACTTGTAGAAATGTAAAGCTCGAAATATTGAGATAGGGACAATGTAATAGAACGTTCATATTATTTTAAGGATCAAAAAAGATATTGCATAGTGTATTTTGAGTCCATCATCCAACTAGTGAGAAGTATGAGAGTTACGTACAGAGAAGTTTTCGAATGGTAAAGGGAACTGCAACCGAGACAGCCACTCTTTCGTTTTTCAAGACAACAAACAATCTTACAATGGCACTGAGTGCATCTATGTAATAACAGTAGGTGCAGTTCGGCCAGTGAATTCCTGCATCTTGGAAAGCTTCAGTGCAACCTCAACCTGTAATTGTATGGATTAGGGTCAGCGCAAATAATAGTACAGAGCATAGGATAATCAGGTATGAATTAGGGATATCTCACAAGAGGAGCAAGTGCTTCTTGAGAATCTCGGTTGATTTTTGAGGGATCCTTCTCATATTGCTCAATGTATAAACGAATTGTCGCACCCTCCGAGCCAGTGCCTGAAAGGCGGAAAACCTGCATGTGCATAGGAAGGTAAAGCATGAATTAGTGTTGTAAACAACATTGCAACTATTTCCACCATTGCTTTTGATTAAGACAAGAACAAGTAAGTTTAGAGAGCTACAGTGCAATAGTGTCTATAAGAAACAAGGTATCAACTAAAAAAAACCTGTGATCCTAGTAAAACTATCATTTATTTACAAGAAAAGGCCATCTCGATTTCCTAAAAATATTTTGAAAGCCAATAGTGGAAAGTCTGTCAGTCAATGCACCCCTGTAAAAAATTTTTTTATAGGTAAATGCACCCCTAAAAAACTCAACACAATGTTTACCACAGCTAGTAATTAAAATGTTTCTTCTGATGAGGTAATAAACAACGAACAGAATCCGTCTGGGTGCAACTTAGTGCTCAAAGGGCAGGCTCAGGATGAGTTGTAAACTCAGAAATTTTGGGTTAGATTTGGCACTAGGAATTTTCCTGGACAACTGAATGCACGATTCTGGTAAATAGGGTCACATATCTGAAGTTTAATCTGCAAGGATAGGTCCAAAGAACCCTACCTTGGTGGGAATCCATGTCATTAAAAAAATAGAATTATAAATGGTAGCAGTACGAGTCAAGTTACCAATCGGGATCCATCCTCAAATAAATATCGAATGCCCTGGTGCTTTGAAATGGAGCCATCAATGGGATCTTTATATTCAAATTCATCAGCATGGACAACTTTTGACACATCTGAGCGCATTCCTTTGACAATCCTATATGAACAAACAGTAAAAAATCTTCAACAGGAACCATGAACCTTTTATGATGAATAACTTTGGGATATTATCCCCAAAAATAATACTTAATTCAAGGTCAAGGATGAAATGGATGTGTACACGTTAACCATACATAATAACGGCAGATTCATTGTTTACAAAAGTTTCACTGTTCATTTTTAACTGAAATCTTGAACCTAAACAATATAGTTTTAACAGAAATCTACGCCAAAGTTTCAGTCAATTGTATGACCACTAATATCAATGGAATGATTTTCCGAGGTTATTCTTTGGACTTAGACTGTAAATATAAGAAAAACGTGTCACCAGTGTACCAAGTGTCGTGACAACATTCTGGCTCGTATGTACAGTATTCAAGCCAGTAGGTCAATACTCTACAGAGCACAGCCCACATAAAACAATTGTGTAATCCCAAAATCAGCACACATCTCTATACAAAGATCAGAAGTGGACTCAAGAAACATCAGCACAGCCAATGATTGGGAGATATTTACATCTAAGAGGAAAGAAGGGGTAATTAACAATGAAACATTCAATTTGAAAACCGACCTGTAACAAGAGGGGCATATAGCTTGAGCCAGAAACAAAACAAAAAAACAAACTACTAAAGAGAAATTCTAAATAGAAGCCTTACACCACACCTCCACCTAACTAACATGTGATTTGTCATTTTTTACCTTCTATCTTAATGCTTAAATGTGTGGTTAAATAGAAGGGCAAAAATGACAAATCACATGTTAGTTAGGTAGAGGTGTGTAGTGCAAGGCTTCCTTGTAGCATTTTTCAGTAAACAAACAAACAACAAAACCACCCAGGACTCTTGTTAGGCCATCTTCTATGCACAGGTTATGAAAGCCTTTAGCCAAGTGAACTGCAGCTTAGACCAGCTAGAATCTAAAATACTTAACATCATGTAGTTTAGTATCTAAAGGCAGGCACCAATTTTGAATACATAAATACTTCACATGCAGCAACCATGGAGATTTGAGTACGGGTTCATGATTCTGAAAATGATAAAAGCACTGAGACCACATCAGCATCCCTCCTTTTCTGGCTAAAATAGTGTTATCACTACTTGATGTAACCATTAGAGAAGCATGTACAATCTCAGAAATAACGATTTTTAAAGTAGCAAAATGAACATACTCATTAACTTCTGAAAGGGAAGATTCCAGTTTGACCAAACATGCCATTAGTTCCTTGGCCGCACCTGCATCCACGTTCTTCAAGAAACAATTTAAACTAGTTAGAAAACAACCCCAAGATTTCATATGGCTAAAATAGGACAGAACCCACCTCATAGTCATATCGAGTGTAATAGTGGCGACCATAAGTAGTCCAATGCTGGCGCACTATATCTTCAACAGTCACAAGCTTTTCACCACCAAGATTCTCCTTATTTTTGTGAGCAAGAATGGATAGCCAAGCCAAAACTGCCCAGATTCCATCCTTTTCACGTATATGGTCAGAGCCTGTCAGCAGACAAAACAAAAGATAATGCAACAACATTGTATAAGCTTCTAAAAGTCACAAATATTAAAAATTAACTAGAATAAGGGAAATGCCAAATACTAACCGGTTCCAAAACTTTCTTCCCCACAAACTGAACATAACCCAGCATCCATTAGATTGCCAAAGAATTTCCAGCCAGTCGGTACCTATCAATTAATGGAAAAATAATACTCAAGACCAACAGCAAAGGATGAAGACATTCAAACTTAAAACTGTGCCAAAATGTACCTCGAAAAATTTTAAATTCAAATGTTTAGCTACAACATCAAGAGCAGCTGAGGTCGGCATGCTCCTACAAGAGG
The DNA here is from genome assembly GCA_961763995.1 of Juglans cinerea. NCBI lineage: Eukaryota > Viridiplantae > Streptophyta > Magnoliopsida > Fagales > Juglandaceae > Juglans > Juglans cinerea. The sequence goes on from CAUIVZ010000003.1 coordinate 29,563,259, forward strand.
CAAAATCAAAAGATGATATTATTTTTTATATATTAACCGAACAAGAAGTATGCATAAATGGCACCTTCAAAGCACCATTGGATTGCTTTGCATAAATTAGTGAAAAGTGCAAAGAGTGAAGATCTCCAAGATAGTAATATCAACCTTAAAAGATAGTGTAGTTGTATATTGAAATTAATAAAAAAAATTTGCAAGTACTCTTAATGGTTCATATACATTACGAAAGGAAGAAAGTACCTCAATCTCACACAATGTTATGAAATATGTTTCAAGTAGAGTATACCTTTTTGGTATATTCAAGATCCTTCTAATATCCATGATGACAATTTAAGCAAGCAACTGGATTTTAAAATTGTAACGACCCGATCCAATATTATTAGGGATAAATTATGGATAGTTTCATTGGGCCTAAATTAGGTTAATGGGCCAATAATTATAGAAGCCCAATTGAGGTTTATTGGATTATTTTAGATAGGCCACGGACCCATAATTTAATCAAACGAAATATGAAATTTTTATTCAGCTCAATAAATTAGTTAAAGCCCATTTAATAGAACAAGGGGGCCCTAATTAATTAGTAATAGCTCAAGAACCTTTCTAAAAACATATAAAATTTTATTGGACGAGTTATGTTTAATTTGGACTTTGAGAATTAAGGCTCGGTTTATAATAAACTCCAAGCCCGTGAAAGTGTTCAACTCCAAACACATACCATTCTACATTCCTCTTCATAATAAAATTCCTAACCAACTACTTTCAATAAACTCCAACCATGCATGCTTCAAACTTCCACTAGAATTCACTTAATAGAGCTCTCCCAATAGGATTACAATTCCACATTCATCTTCACATTAAAAGTCTTAAACCTAACAATATAAAGTCCCTCTGCTGTGCGTGAAAATCAATATGAAACTTGAAGTAGCCACACCTCACATTCCTCACGCTACAGTCACGACCAGAACACTAAGCACGCCGGAAACCACCCACCATCCCTTCCTCCCTCACAGCTCACGGCCTCCACTCTGGCTGCCACCCCCACACCACAGTACCATGTACCCAGTCCAGCCCCTGCTTGCACCCCCCGCTGCCAACGACGGGGAGCTCCACCACCTTGCCGAGACTACATGATAAGTCTCTCTCCATGTTAGATTCCTGCCTCTCCCTCACTTTAGTTCCTCATTCTCCCAACGTCAAAATACACTCACCATAACCCTCCTCCGCACAGGCACCGTGAAACCCACTGCACAAACAGTCCTGTTTAACACCACTAACCGTGCCCTAGCACCCCAAAGCCAAGCCAACCACTGTCGCACCACCCTTTCCTCTCCACACCACAATCCACACACGATAGCCAATCGCACCACTGTTTTGCACACCCATAAACAGAGCACTGGGCTCTCCAGTCTTGAGCCACCGACACACCACCCAACTATGCCCAAGCCCACTGTAAGCTACGAACAACCCTCACAACCAAGCTGAAAGCCACGCCGCACGTCCTCTTCCTCTCCTTCGGTGACTCTCCCTCTATACCTCTTGGCCAAACTCTCCGATCTTCCTCCGTAAGTGATCTCCCTCCCTCCCTCCTAACGTCAATCTCTCTCTCTATTCTTTCTTACCGGGTACGGTTGTATCATAATATTAGAATTTAGAAGATGGGCTGGCAACACTCAGTGTAGAGGTTGCCCGTTCGTCTTTGGGAGTGTATCACAACTATGCTTGTTTGTATTTTTGGGATGCTATATGAATTTATGAGCACTTAGACCCATGAAAAGTTGAAATATTTTTAGAGTAATCAATGGATATAGGAATATTAGAATACGGTTTAACATTAATATTAGTATATTTTGGGGGCCAACATGTGCTTCACAGATAGAGTTATAAGATCAAAATATGGAATAATGGGATTTTAGGATTTACTTGTGTAAGATTTTTGGAGGAATTTTGTAAAAATTAAAGTATTTAAGGGGTGACAAAATTTTAGAATCCCGAGAATTCTAGTTTTTTTTTTCAAGTTTTAATAATGAAGCAGGTGAGTAATTAGGAATTTACGATAGTTCCTAGCATGTTTATAGATAATCAGTCGCGCCCTGAAAATAGTGGATTAGCGCTACGAGGTAAGTAGCATGATCATACCCTTATACGTATGTACGGTAAACAGTATGTCTTTTATAAAAATAATTGCATGTAGCCCTCCATTGGAAGCCCCTTTTTATGTACCCAAGTCATGATAAAATTAAGAAAATCCATGATTTTACGTAAAGAATTACGCATCAAAAAATTTATGAAAAGTCATGATTTTATGTGAAAGTTATGCATTAAAATATTTTGTGAAAAGCCATGATTTTATGTGAAGAATTATGCATCAAAGGATTTATGAAAAATCATGATTTTATTTGAAGAAACATGTATCACGACATTTTATGAAATGTGCGATTTCACTTGAAATCTATGATATGACAAGTATGCAAGTATGATTATGATGAAGTGTGAATGATAAGATACGTAACGGACCAACAACCTATGTTATGATATGAAGACGGTACCATGTGTTATGGGCATATTGCATTGCCTGGTAGTACATGCCGATAGTGCACCCAGTGTGTCTTCGTTGTGTATGAATTCCACAACCCGCGACCATGGGCGGAATCGAAATACATTTAGATTTGTTAACCCTAACTCACGGGAGTCAACAGTGGGTACTGGCCTATGACAAGTGAAAGATAAGTTCATGTTCATGTTATTTACGTATGTATTTATGAGTATGCATATTTTTTAAGAAACCTTATGTTTATTATGTTTACTATATGATGTGTTTCTTATTGAGTATTCGACTCATTTTTGTATATTTTTATGTTTTAAATCAACCCACGTGAGGATTTTTATGAGGATGGAGCTGCAGGACAGGAGTTGGCCCAGGGAGGTGAGGTAGAGGCCTAGACAGTTTATGTTATGCTTAGTTTTATGATTTTAGTTTAAATAATTTATTTTGATAAGCACATGAGTCTTTATTGATTTTAAATAGGTACTTCCGCAGACTCTTTTGGATTTTAAGTATTTAATAAAGATTGAATTTATTTATTGAGTAATGCTACAGAGCAGCCACTGTAGTTGTGCACACATTGCACACACTACGTGGCTGCTTCTGGTGTTTTGTTTTTTTTCCTCACTTTCTCTCTCTCCTTTGGCCCGATTCTCTCCATGCCCGATTCACCTTCAGCCCAGCCTGGCGCCGCCGTGCGCCGTCCAACCTCACCGCCACCACCGGCGACTCCCCCTCACGCCGGCGACCAAGCCAACCACCACAGATCTCCCCCACGCGCAGCTCTCTCTCTCTCCTGCGGTAACCCATCCAAAATTGGTTTCACCCATTTCTCTCCACTTGCGCCGCCGTATGCGGCCACCCAGGCCACCGCACCTCCACCACCTCACACCAGCGACCACCTCTCGCAGACCCAGCCACCACGAACCTCCCTCTCTCTCTCCGTCGCACACACGCAAACTACCTATAAAATGGGTTTCACATGAGCTCGGGACCATCAACGGCCCTATCGCCGCCGTGCGTCGGTTCTAGCCCCACCGAGCAGCTCCCCTGACCACCGCGACTCCTCCCCGAGCACATCCGAGCCAGCCAAGCCCTCCACCTCTCTCTCAGTCCGGTTTGGATGATGTCATGTCATGTGTGCAATGGATGCAGCCAAACAGTGGCTTCTCCCAAGATTTTTTCTTATTTATTATAATGAATCTTTGTACGTAGTGCTTCGTTAGAAGAAAAGTTTTTTTTAACTTCAAGTTTAGTAGCACACCGATTCTCCGAAAATTTTAAAAATGACTTTATTGGGGTGCGGGGTGTTACAAAAATATATCATTTATAGTCTCAAATAAAACTGACTAATGCTACTATATATATGCGTGTGTGTGTGCATGTATATAAATTGAATGGAAAAATGGACTCTGAAACTAGTCCATCATTAATATTTAGAGGTTAATAACTTTACAATGCTTGATTGAGGCATTTTCAGCATAATTTGGATATAAAGAGTGATCAACCTTACTTCAAAAGAAATAATAACCTGAAACTGATTCATAACTATATCACCATTATCAAGATTTGAGATATTTCAAGAAGTTCAAATATAAATTTTACAAAATATCTTCAGCTCTAGATACAATCAACAAGCAAAGGTGTACTAATATCTTATGCTCAAGAATCTTGATGCTACTATATATATGTGTGTATATATATATACACATATATGTGTGGGCATGTGTGTATAAATTGTATGGAAAAATGGACTCTAGGGCTTTGGCAACCAAGAGTATCTCAAGTACTCCCACTACTATTCTTTACTTTATTATTACTTTTCACCTACTTTTCTACTATTCATTACTTTTCACCTACTTTTCTACTATTCATTACTTTTCACCTACTTTTTACTACTATTCAATATTCTATTATTACTTTTTCACTACTATTCACAAACATTCTCAACACTTCTCAGGTATTCTCACTACCCAAACCCAGCCGTTACTAGTCCATTGCATTAATATTTAAATTCTTATCCAAAAAAAGAAAAAAATCTCTTCACAGCAGTTATGCTATGGATTTACGTTCATCTAACACATCAGCACCTCATTTAGTTTCCATGGGCACAAATTGAAATGTACTGCTCAAACAAGAAGCAACATATAACACCACCCCTACATGCACACACACTTGGAGACAGTAGAAGTCAAACAATGCAATATAGAACCTGGCAACTCCCTTTAGACCAGCAGAGAAGTAGGGTATGGCTTCAACTGCATTTGCAGCAATGATAGCAACAGAATCCGACGGAGTAACAAAGAACCTAAAAAAACAATAAAAGTTGTCAATTGCTTGTTGTAAACAAAAAAAAAGATCTACTCCAACAAACGAGGGGAAAAAAAGAAGACAAATGTTGGTGATCCTACCTTTTGCCGAGAATCATGTTCCGATCTGCATCACCATCAGCAGCAGCACCAAATTCTGGGGGTTCGTCTTGGGGATTAGATTTTCCCAGTCCCATTCGAGCAACCAACTCCTTTGCATAAGTGAGATTAGGATCTGGATGCCCTCCACCAAAATCTTCCTGTTTGCATTAAATTGCGCATGAATCAGCAAATGGTAAATATCTTAGGATATAGGGAAAACAGTTTAGTAAAAAAAATGAAAGAAAGTTCCAGGAAGACCTTGGGTGTGCAATTCAGTAATGAGCTTTCTTGTGCACCAAGCTCTTCCACAAAAATACGTTTTGCATAAGCTCCAGCGACTCCATGTAGTGCATCATAACTTTCAACATGAAAAAGAGATACAAGTCATACAATTTACCAGAGCTTGTTTTATATGTAATGCAAATTTTCTTAAAGGAGCGAGGGGCACATCCCAAGAAACAGATATTCTCAGACTACTTCACTATTATTCACAAACTATTCACTGCTATTTCACTACTATCACAGATGATCTGAGATACTCTTAGCATCCAAACGGAGCTGAAGTATACCAAAAGGATACACCCAACTAGCAAGATGAAGAAAAAGTGCAAAATCCCTAGAAGTCTCATTAGCTGGAGAACTGGGAATTGTGAGCAATAATCCAAGCATACAAATTGTTGAATATTATGGCTTTTAATTCTGGCACAATTCTCTCACGGCCTTCAAAACTTTGGCCATGCAACACATTGTTAAGCACATAAGGACCGTCCTCAAACATCTGAATTTTTGTGACCATCACGAGGATTCCACCAAAGTGTAACCAACTCTACCTCCCTTTCGGGCATAACCCATCAATCCAAAGTGCTATATATCATTGCATATAAGCTCCTAGCCAGCTCACAATACAAGATCAATATTTTTTCTACACTACTCCAATACTATAATATGCCTCTTTCTCAAATTATCCATAGAAATATGCATAAATACATTCAAATATGCTTGCATATGTGTATCTATGCACCCACACCCACACATAAAATAATACACTTATGTATCTGATGTTATACTCATACCCACACATAGTATGATACATGCATGTATATTTGATAAAAAGATAATGCTGTGCACAAATATGTACATCAGTAGCTTTCAACATACCAAAATGTGAACTTTGAAGATGAGAGTAGCTTCCTGATTGAGTCGAAATCAAAAATGGACCTGAAAATTTGAGAAATAACAATTGGACATTGCTTTCAAGAAACAGGAATATGAAGCTGTGTGCAGAGATCAAAGACAGCAAGAATAATGATTAAAAGATTCTTAAGCAAGGACAAATGGCTTTAACATTCCTAGGGTAACCAAAAAAAGAGACAAAACATAACAAATCCTACTACCATGAAAGCAAATTTCCTGAGGAATAGTGCCCTTTAGGAGGCACTGCATGATACAGCATTTGGAACAAGAAAGCATTATTTAATAAGACTACAATGAATGGAATAACCCATTGGCATCTGTGTTGCTCATGCAAATATAGGAGAGAAATGGAGATCCTGTAGGGAAAACTTACTTCATCAATTTAAAATAATCATTTGCTGAATCAAAAACCTCAACATCAAATTGTCCCTCAGGCCCCTGGAAGCTGGTTACACCTACTGTAGAGATATCCACCTATATGCATATTTTGAAATGTCAGATAAAAACATGATAACTGAAACTACGTATGACAGTCTAATAACAACAACACAGGGGGAGTAAAAAGGAAACTCGGGCAGCGTAGGAAGCAAGAAATACATCAGGTAGATTTTCTGCATTGAAGTACTCCTTTATTGTTTTTGTGTTCTCATAGATCTTATCGGTGATTCCCTCTGGAGCAGGTCCACCATTTTCCATATTATACTTTATCCCAAAATCCTGCAATCAAACAAGAGAATGAGTAGAGTCTATACATAACTGAAGTTTCAAAAGGAGCATCCAAATAGAAAAAGATAGAAAAAAGAAAAGGAACATTTTCAATGTTCATTTAACATATACAAATGTTTGTTCTTAATCTAATTTGACTTTCTGCATGTAACATAGTTTGCTCTTCCAAAAGATATGTTTAATGCATCAATGTTTAGTAAATGCATATTGTTTAGTATATAGTTCAGTTCTAAGGATTGTATGAAAATTCTCGACTTCAGCATTTTCTAGGAATATGCTATTCCACGAAGACAGATGATAATATAACTCACCCGATGAAATCTGAGGATTTTGACCTTTGGTCACACAACCCACAGAGAAGGGTAACAAGAGTGAGAGATAGAAGATTTGAGTCAAACACATAGTGATACACATGCTAAAAGGGGAATGCATCACATATAACAGGTGGAGTTAATTGAGACACTCGAGATGATAGTGAGCAAAAATAATATTTATATAAATTAATAGCCCAGAGATGGGCAATAATTCAGCTTTTTGAAGGGTAGTTGTAACTCCAACTTGACAGTACATAATTAAGGGAAATAATAATAACAATAATAATTTCACATGTTCAAAAGACAATATGGCTTGGATGCTGATACTGCAGGATTAATTCAAATTGGAGCAGGAAATGAGGAGGGGGATGGGATGATTTTGTAAAACAGATTTTTTTTTTTTTTTTTTTTGTGGTTGGATGGTTCCAAAGTTCATTTTTGGCATGATCCATGGTGTGGCGGTAGGGTTCTTACTCTTAGCGCTGTTTTTCCAGATCTCTTCTGTATTTCTCAATATCCGGATGCTTCGGTGGCTGAGATTTTGGACTCTTCTAGTGGTTCTTCCCATTGGAATGTTCTAGTTTCTATAGCAGTTAATGACTGGAAAATAGAGGCTGTTTCTCAATTGTTTGACTTACGTGTGCTACCTATGTAAGAAAACTGGTGAATAGGTGGATCATTTATTATTACATTGCATGAAGTGTTTACTAGAAGCGGAATGGCTTGGGAGACACCTAGGAGGGTAGTGGGTCTTTTCATTCGCTGGATAGGTTTAAGGGGTAATTTGCAAATTGCAACTGTTTGGAATATGATCCCTTTATGCCTTAAGGTATTTGGGATGAGAGGAATGGCCGATGCTTTGAAGATAAGGAACGCTTAGAAGAACTTATACGTTTTTTCTTTAATACCTTATTTCAATGGGCTACGGCTATTGTGTTTAATGGAACTAGTGTCCATGATTTCCTTGTTGCTTTTTCTAGCTAGTTTCTGACTTGTAACTAGGTTCAGTTTTTGTACACTTCCTGTGTACTTGCCTTTGCCTTGCTACTTGTCTAAATAAAATTTCTTATTCATCAAAAAAAAAATAAAAATAAGAGGGGGATGGGTGGGGATGGGTGGGGATGAGAATGGACAGAGATCCACAGAAAAGGTCAAAACATCAAACAGAGGCCAATGGGCAACTAACAAGAGCAATTGTTGTCAATACAGATACTCAGATGCAAAAATCACTCATTAGACAAAGGAAGTGCACTTTTGAAAGTAGTCAAGCTAAAGGTCATCTCTACTTATAACAAGTTCCTCTCAAACAAGCGACAAGAATTGGATAACTAAGGAGAGGTTTGGATTCAGAGATGAGTTGAGATGGGTTGAGATGGTTTGTGAATAGTAGAATAAAAGTTGAATTATTTATTATATTTGGTGTGGAAATTTGGGAAAGTTGTTTTGGGATTTGAAAAGGTTGAATTATTTATTATATTTTGTGTGGAAATTTGAAAAAGTTGTAATGATGAAATGAGATGAGTTGAGGTGGGTTTTGAATCCAAACCTCTCCTAATTGGAAAGAGAGCCCATGCTCACTATTTCAATATTTAAAGCCATCAAGACCTTTGAGCAGTCAAATCCACAGTCACTTCTCTTAATGCAGAACACAAAGAAAGGCAAGTGAATAACCATTAATCTAAACCATATCCAAATATAACAAGATATAAAGAGATAGACCCTACCTCATGAGGACCACCTGGATTGTGACTTGCAGTCAATATAAATCCTCCTGATGCCCTGGATCCCTGTTATCAAATGTTACAATTAGAAAGTTACTCCACTGTTTTCCAATGAACAATGCAGTTCTGCAAATATATTTGAGATGGAGAAAAAGGATAGATATATGCATTCAAGCAAAAAACTTGCATCTATTCCAACTCTTTCACGAATAACTGCTGATACAGCAGGAGTCGAAAGCAATCCATTTTGACCAACCCAAATGCGCCTTACTCCATTTGCAGCAGACATCTTAATAATGATCTGCCAATTTGTAATAAAGATTAGAAGTAGATGATGGGATAATGTCGTTAAGCACCATAGACAAGATCTGAGCAAACAAAATCAAACTTAAAAAGCAGTAAGCACCAAAAGAACAAGGCCAGGGCTCCAAGGATCGTAATTGGGATGGTGCAGATGATTAATGCAACCACGGATCTCACCAAGCAAGGATTCAAGTCCTAGTGAAGAGCAATGCAAGCAATAACCTTGGACTGCAAAGTTAGAACATTATTGACCTGGATCATCCCTAATTAAATATTATTTCCTCTTTGTCATGGACTTATGGTTTAGCCAATCTGCATCATGGGCTGTTATTTAGGCTTGCAGCGAGGCATTATACTGGCTGGAGACATCCTCCCAAATCCCAGCGATATACTCTTATACCACTGAATTACCAATATTTCTATATCCTCCTAAGGAGAAAATAATACAGCCCTAAATATCATACACAAAATGCCATAGGTGAATAAATTATTTCAAGCTGCCCTAAATTTATAAACTGCGAATTCGGTGCACAGTAAGAGATTAGTTCAGTGACTCAGGAAAAATCCCAGCGATATACTCTTATACCACTGAATTCGGTGCACAGTAGCACGAACAGCATTGTCTACTACAAAATACATTGAAGCATGGAGTCATAATTTCCACCATGATTCTTAATGACTAGAAATAATGAAATAAGTCATAATTAACATAATAAAATTTTGGTGTAAAGACAAAACAAGATATTAAACATTTACCATAAATTTGACTAACTGCCAACAGATTTAATTTAAACAATTTTTAGTTCCATGGGAGAACGGTTATATAAACTCTTTTTTATCAGACCATTCCAAAATAACCTTCTTTTGTCCTACTCAATAAAGATTCTTATTTACTTATCACAAAAAAAGAAAAAAAAAAAAAAACCTTCTTTTGAGATCTAGGATCAAAGAACCAGAACTAAGTTCTCATTTTCTTCCATAACAAAATTCCATACTCTCACTTAGCAGATTATGTGAAAATAGGGCATCTTCTATCTTCTCTATGTACGCATGCATGTGTAAAATTCAGATGTACCAAGCACATTCAGAATCAGTTCATTTATAATGTACCTGAATAGCATCTTTTGAGTAGTAGCGGCCATCACCAGAGACAACAAGTGTAGCACCTAGATGAAGGATAGCATAACAAAACATAGAATTAGATTATAAACAAATGAAACAGCCTTGTATTAGTGGATAAAATCTCATTTAAAAGGAAAGATTGTTGAAGAACTGTTGCAACTATACAATGATGTCATTTGACGGGATATTGGCGGCCACTACAAGAACAAAGGACATTACAACATTGTATTGCTGAAGGCAAAGAAAACTTAAAAAATGGGGGAGCCAGATGGATAGATAACCCATGTTATTACACGATATAGAATAATTGAAGCTTGCTTCCTTTTGAATTCAACCAAACAGTTAAGGTTTAGTCTTGATTCAGTTGAGTTGTGCCCCAGCCATTGACTTGTTTTAGTTCTAGTGCACTTTAGAGGATAGGTAAAGCTTTCTAACTTATAGAATCTCAGGTAGGGAAGCATCCTAATCAATATTGTCAGCAGAGTTGGACCATCTTTTCAATGCCCAGAGCACTAGCAGAACTTTGGCAGGATGAAATACGAGTGGCAAACCTCAAGAGGTGAGCCGTGCAAAGATAGGGATGACAGGATGAATTAAGGATCTTTGTTTTAGGCCCAAGAAAGTACTAGGAACTGCCTTGGCCTAACCCCTAAGTGGACTAGGAATTCTACTCAAATTAAGATAAGTCAAGAAGCACTAGAAGCCTCTGCTGACCGACCCATTAGGTAACCTCTTCCCCACTAGGATTCTGTCCTGGGTGACCCAGCTCCCATTATCCCGTGTCAATATCCCCCACTACACGAGTGAAGTAAATCATTGACCTTTCACCAATGGGATGTGATCCCAAAAAATTGTTTGCACCCAAGGGCTCGAACCTGAGACATGGAGGGAACATACCCTCAAGACCAAGGCCCTTACAATTTAAGCCAACCACTTGAACTAGCCTCAAACCCGGGGAGAACCCAAGCTTTTCCCAACACACACTGCCATACACCAGAAAACTATACCCAGCTTTATGCTGCCTATTCTTCGAGCTTTTCTAGACAAATCTTGAAGAAGATTCTCCCAAAATGCTGCTAGCCACTTTAGGTAACTCAAGGGTTCAACTTTGGCCTTATTTGTTTTCAGAAAACATCTCATCTCATCTCATCTCATCTAATCATTACAACTTTCCCAACTTCCAATACAAAATAAAATAAACAATTCAACTTTTTCAAATCCCAAAACAAAAATAATATTAAAAAATATATTCTAACAATATTTTATTCAACTTTTTAACTTAAATCTCATCTCATCTACGGAAACAAACGGGCCCTTAGTTTTCTCCCTCATATTATAACGGTACACCATCAAAAACTCACCAGCTCATTGACTGTCCAGGTTATACCAGAACACATTGCTAGCTGCCCTAACTTCACTGCTGCTGCATCCTAGGTAGTTTGATGTAGTTGCTTACCAAGTATTGAACTCATGTTTTACTTTCACGTGTTAGCTGTCCCAGATGAAGGACTGTGAGGATGATGCTTCTAAACAAGACATGGCTAAGGGAGAAGAGGCAACCATTCATGAAGATTTTATTTTATGTTTAATGACAATTAATAAGTGATTTAGTGATTTAGCAAAAGACTTAGAAAAATTTTAATAAGTGCTGCCTATGAATCTCTTTTATTTAATGAAGCTTGGTTTTAATTCTATTTTATATGGCTCGTTTGAAAATCCCCAAAACGTTAGTAGCATTCCTAATCCCTAGAGGGGGGCTGCTGCATGTGCTCTTTATTCAATTATGCACGCGTTTGTGCCTTGCACTTTGTGCCTAGGCTCAAGACGGCGTTTGCACTTTAGTACGCCTAGTACTTTCACCAACACTTGTTTCAGAGTCAATGAAACCTAAGATTTTCTCTTGATGGTAATTGAGAAGTTTTTATTGTTGTCATATTTTTTATGACAAGGAATCCCGAAGACCATGCAAACACAATATGTCTTTTACTCAATTAACTTTGAACCTACGTAACGCGTCCCCATCACACAAGCCAAGTAAATAATTGACTTTTCACCAATGGGACGAGGCCCCTAGAAATTTTTTGCAACCAAGGATTTGAACCTTAGACCTAAAGAGAACATGTCACCAAGACCCTTACCACTTGACCAAGGTAGGTATCTTTGTATCCTCATTATGCAGCTGTTTTTATATTTGAATTATACTTCGTTTACTTATAAAAAAAAAATATTTGAATTATATTTGTTTTGCGTCCTATATAACCTAGTGCCACCACACAAGTTCAACTAGGTACGCAGTCTCTACTTCCTTTTATTGTTTTGTATAAGCTAGTGTCACCATAAGTTCAATTAGGTATGCAGTCTACAAAAGATCATTTCGGCATTTAGTCTCAGCTTTTTTCTTTTTGTTCTGTATAGATTGGTACAAAAAAGGGGCATCCAATCTATCCCTAAACCATCCTAGGGGATTCGACCTAGAGTATTGTGGATTTCAACTCTTACTTCCATATTTTTTTATGTTTGAATGGATGAAGTACACCATGTAGTCAACCCAATACTCATTTTAACTATACAATTTGAAAAAATAAATGTTATGTACTTCAATAGAAATAATGCTAGGAACCAATGATAGGTCTATGCTAAAAAATAGGATGGATCACGTAAAGCAAGATTAGTGGTAAGATAGAAATTCAAAGGTATGTTTATTATATATATATATAGAAATGCTATTGCCACAAAGAGATCCCAGAAAAATAAACCCACAAGCTGGCATGACTTCATATGATATGTTAGATCTACTTTACAATAAAAGTAACTTTATAATCTAATGTATCACATAAAGCCACCTCAATTAGTGGTTTTATTTTTGTAGGATTTCTTTGTGGCTAAAGCATTTCTCATATAGTTATGTGGTCCATAATCGTTATGCTAACTTTCCAAAACTACCACAAGGTTTGTCATCTTATTTTGTGTTGATCAAGCATGGATAGTTATGCGGATTAACACCTGGATTTATGTTTTTTTGTAGGAAAATACTCTTCCATTGATACTAGATACCTAATTGTAATGACCCAAGGAAAGAACAAGTCATATCTGCGTCTTTACTTGAAAAGGATTACTCAATATTACAATAGTATCCCATTGGAATCATTATAAAGGGCTTAAACTTATCTTTCTTAAGCAATGTGGAATCTCATTCACCACTTTCATATACACAATCCAAAGTATTATAATCTCTCTCTTTAAATCCCCAGCATCCTCGTTAGGCCATTCCATCATATAGGTAACACAGCTCAAGTCCCACACTTCTGGTTTGATTTGGATCAAATACCATTTGTAAGGATTCATAAAAGACCCCAGCCACATCTAGGCCCATACTCTAAAACGACTAGTCAATGTTACAATTGAAGCCCCTAAAAATCATTATAAAGGGCTTGAACCTCTCCCTCCCAAAAATTGTGAGATCCCCCTTCATCGCCTTCCTATACACAATTCGAGGTACTACCATAATAATGAAAGGATACTCGCCATTTCAAATAGGAGAGACACCACCCAAAATTTTTTACCATTGAGCAAAAAGGACAAAACAAATTCGTATTACTCTCACTCATCCCAAAAAAGCTTGATTGAGCTCACTTCTGGAGTGTGGAAGAATAGATGGTGAATTTTAGGACAATGTCATCTTATCTATTTGCCAAGCAAAAATCACTGTCATTGCTGCCATGGTTATTCATTATTTGAGTACATGATAGGGAGGTTACAAGGTTTAATGATTATGAAAGTAAACAGTTCATGTGACAAGTAATTATCATAAATCAAGGAATCAGTAAATAAATTCTAATCTTTAGTCAGGACGGTGTTCCTGGACACCCGGTGCAAATAAAATAAATAAATTCTAATCTAAATTATAAAGAGAAGATTATCGTTCATTATAAGATAGCGCAATCCTTTTGTGGCATGTTAACCACTATTAAATACCTACATTGTTCGTAACTGTACTACTTTATTTATGTAATTTAAACGTTGCATATGTATTAGATTTTAATTGCTAGACTTTTTGAATTATCCTTCCATGCTACTTGAAAGGGGAATTTTAAAATAAAAAAAAAAACAAAAAAAAAAACATAATAAATATTTAAGGAATAATACAACTATAAGAAGAATATAAAACAACAGTGATAAATAAATAATAATTAGTATTTCATAGTAGTGATTCTCGTTAGGGCCATAAATTAAGAATGCCAAAAAAGCTAATGTGCAAGCCCAGGGCATGCATGGAGCTTGCACGTCCTACGCTTATCATTACTCATCCAAAAAATAAAAACATAACACAACCCCATCAAACAATAGTTTCTTCTTGTTCGGTAAGTCGGCCTTCAGATAGCACTTTCAGACCAATGTCAGAAAAACACTCAGAAAATCAGCAGATTTTTCTCATGGTTATTTTTAAATCAGTTGTTATTGAAACTGCAGATTCTTCGAAATAAATCATTTGCATACAATTCTATCAAGCAGATCCTTATAACCCAAGAAAACAGGATAATATGACAAAGATTATTTATTCTTTAATGGGATAAACCAATTTTCGCTTGGAACAAAAGCAACCAAGTTGGTTCACCACCTTAAAAGGAAGTCGTCACGTCTTTATAATGCATTCGGTACATGCACACTTGTAATATAAGTTAGTCTCATCACTCAGCACGTATGTACATCCAAGGTTGTACTTCAAAATGCTTTGTCTTTTAGCCTCACCTTATGGCCAATATAAAAAATAGGCCATAAAAACCGTTCTTATTGCAAGTATATTTTAAACTCTCCTTGTACATGGAGATGCGAAAACTCCATATGCAGCATAACCTTTCATTTTCCGCTTTAATAATTCCACATGTAACAGAACCGTCTCATAAAACATAGACCCAAGCCAACCATATCAGATGGAACACTTACCTCTAACCTTTTCTGGAGTAAGAGCATTGAATGTTGACTGAACAAAATTTTCCAAGTAATTAGGTTGTACGAAAACTTTCACCTGAAAAAGGTCACCGACAATGATGTTCAATTTAACAAAGTTAAATTAAGCAAATAGTCCGAAAAATCTTGGAAAATAAATAAATATTTTCTGGCAAACAATCTCCCATCTCGTTGCTTCAATAAATATGGCGTTAGTAACTACTTTCTTCGTTTGAACAGCCGAGAATTAAGAGGAAAAAAAAAATGAAGTTCTAGATCTTAACGACACGACGTATCAAACTACCATGCATTAGATCCACATACTACGGACAAAGACGATAAAAGAACCCATCCATCCAAACATAAGAAGAAATAAACAAATCAATCAATAAATACACAGTAACTTAGTAAGGGATCAAAGAAGAAACGGCCCTTCAATCTGAAACGAAATAGAGAAATCAAGATGCATTTATCAATACATCATATGCGAAGGCAGAAATTTCAAATCTTGCTTTGCATTGATACATGCTATGGGTAAACGGAACTGATCCAAATAATTTCTACTACTATTTCCTATGACCATGAACAATATCTGGTTAGATGTGAATCTCAACAAACAAGAAAACAAGTTTTCGGATATAAAAAATCAGAAGCTGCATCTAAATTGAGCGACTCGATCAAAAACGGATCAGATTGGCACAGTCTCAATTCAAAAGTACAAATTGATCCATTAAATGTAATAGATCCAATCGGAAATTCCATCGAATTGTAAGAACGGAAATCGAACCTTCTTGCGTAGACCAGAGGTGCCCGGCTTCTGGCCATCGATAGGCGTGGTCTCCACTCGAGCAACCTTGAACACCACCATTTCTAGCTTTAGAACACGCACGAACGCACGCTCTGAGAGAAGGTTGACAAAGAACGAGAGCTCACTTGTT
This sequence comes from Juglans cinerea, assembly GCA_961763995.1. NCBI lineage: Eukaryota > Viridiplantae > Streptophyta > Magnoliopsida > Fagales > Juglandaceae > Juglans > Juglans cinerea. The sequence goes on from CAUIVZ010000003.1 coordinate 29,579,474, forward strand.
ATGGATTGGTGGGGTGACGGTCTGATTTATAACGAGGCAACGCAAGCTGGCCAAACGACGAGGGACGAGTGTGAGTGTGAGTGTGTGTCAGATTGAGAGGAAGAGATGGAAGGATACGAAACGAATATTGGGGATTACGTTTTCGCGATGTTTACAGAGCATTTTTTAAACCGCACGATACGTATCGTTTGGACCGTCCATGAAATTTTGTACAAAAGAAAAATATTCTAATCCTTTAAAGTGATCTGACATGACTAGTTAGATTATTTTTATTACAAAATAAATATAATAAATTACGTAAAATTATATCAATTTATAAATTTTTTTTTTTTTAAAGAAAATCGTATCTTTATTCATCAACAATAAGGAAAAATACAAATAGGAATATGATGGAAATCAATTTTGACTCTGAAGCCCCCAAAGCATCTTTGCTTAAAGCATGACCAATTTCTGCTATAAACATTCCACAGCAAGTATCATCAACCTGTTGCTTTTGAATCTTATCAACAACTAGCATAGAATCTGACATTCTTGAAGCCTTGATCTTCCAATATGCTAGCAATGGTTTCGGCTAGCATAGGATTAGGGTATAATCTATTTATGGTTGTAGCCCTCCTCAACTGTATTATTATATTTTGAACTTTTTAAATTTTAAATTTTAAAACTTACTTTCAAAATCAAATTATGTCACGTAAATGATGTGCGGTAAAAATGTCTTTAAATAAAATTATTCAAACTTTATTAGAGACATGTCTTTAGATTACCTTTCTTTTTCAGTCCAAAGTTTGTTGTAATAATTGGGACTTAGCAATTTGTTGTGTTATGTACAATTCAAGTGATTAAAATGAACTTCTGAGCCTTAGCTCGCTAATTAAATTTATATTACCCAATTGGCTAATTTGATTCATCTAATTCGCGTTGAATCAATTACCATTGTTAATCTCAGTTATTAATTGGTACTATATAATTTTTTGTAGGAATAATTATAATCAAACCAAAATATCTAATTACCAAAAAACGTGTCTATAGCATAGGTGCGTGTTTTCTCAGTAAAAGACACTTCACACCCTAACATCCCCTACTTTTATAACATGGCAGTAGACTAACAAAATTGACAACTATTTTGACAAGTAATATCTTAAAGTGTTATAATTTGCAAAAACTCTCACCGACAGTTGAGTCCCATCCGTAAGTATTATATTTTTATTTATAATAAAAAAATGATTGATTATGTAAATTGTTAAGAGAACGTTAAGTTTACGCAAACATTTTACAAAAGGCCGGCAATTTACATGCTAACTTTATAATAATAATTAGAGAGGCTTTTTATCTTCATTAGACTGGCCCGAGTAAGAGGCTCGTCTGATGGGCCCAGTTAGAAAACTACAGGTGCACCATACATTTGCTACTATGAGATTGTACCGTCCAATGGGATTAATATAGTATCTATCGCCAATCAAAGATATTTACCCCTAAGAAAAGAGCGATATATTCAAGATGTTTATCCTTGATATGTTAATCATTTCATTCTAAAAGCATATCTCAAAAATTTGATGATCGAGATCTCGAAATTTGGGGAAGGATTGAACTATCCTTGTTAGCGTCAATCCACCCATCCACCCCTATATAAAAGACCAATGTTAGCAACCCAAGGTAATGTATTCAAACCCCTCATTACAAGGCAATATAGATATCTCTAACTTAGGCATCGGAAGTGCATTAGGCATACCGGGTCACCTCTTTCCTTGTCACAAGTTAGCAATCGAGATCAGTTGGCAGTGAAACAGGTCCAAAATAGTTGTGCCATCTGTGGGATCTATGTAGATTTCCTAAAAATATTTTAACGTAGTTTTCACATGCTTGCTACTACACGCTCCCATACAACCCATGACAAGGAAAGCACTTCCACAAATATGGAAGCACGACTTATGAAGATGAAAGAACAATTAAAGAAGTGTAGCAATGGAGGCCCTCCAGGGAGAGAATGAGAGCCTAAGATGAAAAAACCAAGACTGCGGAAAAGGCAACGTGCCAAACCACAACGAACAACCAGAAGGAGAGGCACACAGTGCCGGTGGAATAAATGCCGAGGAAGCAGGAAAAAAATAAGAAGAAGAAGAAGATACGATGAATTGTGCAGTCTTGATGATAAATATGAGGAGATAGCCAGGAAGATGGGAGGTCATCCTCAGTCGATCAATTGCTTAACCTCACAGATTTACCCTATAGCTTAGAGGTGATGGTTGTTCCGCTCCCACCGAAGTTCAAGGTCCTATAAATAAAGTTGCATGACAGGGCGCGAGATATGGTAGACCACCTAGAGAACTTCAAAGCACACATGACCCTTCACGGGTTCCCCGGGGAGGTAGCATGTTGAGCTCTCCCATTGACATTGAAAGGTGTGCGAGAGGTTGGTTCGGGGCGTTACGACCGGGATCGATCGAGATCTTCAAAGAATTGGCCAAACAGTTTCTAACGTAATTCATGACCAGCAGCATACCTCTTGACCATCAAGCATAAAGAAGGAGAAAGCCTGAAGGCATACATCACCCGGTTCAACAAAGAGCGATTAACTACCGATGATCAAGATGAAAAAATTACAGTAGTAGCCCTTTTGGGGGGTGTATGGCCCCGAAGTCCATTCATGGCGGAGCTAGCACGGAGGAGTCCGTCAACACTAAGAGAGTTCATGGATAGGACCGACGACTTTGTGAAGCTGAAGACACATTACAAGCCCTAATTGCACCACGGAAAGTAGAGACGAAAGAAGAAGGTAGGGACCCTCAAAGGTCAAGCGAACGAAGAGCCTCGGAGAAAACTGGGTGAAGCCATCATGATAAAAGGCAAGAAAGGTGAGTGCCCCCTCGAGAACCGTTCACAACAATCGAAATGTGCAGTCAAAGTGTAGGTCGCTAGATCGAACAGAAGGCAGTCGGGCGAATAGAGGATGACGTTTCTATACCTACCATCAGAATGACACCCACTGGATGAAGGACTGCTATACAATGAAAAGAAAAGTTGAGGAGTTAGAAGGAAATGGTGAGTTGGAGCGCCTACTCAGGGTACAATCAGATCCGAATGAACCCGACAGATGAGGAAAATACTTCGTTCATAACAAACCGATGATTGTACTGCTATCAAGTCATACCTCTTGAGTTAAAGACTCGTGAATCGAATGTTCAACCAGTAGATTGGGCAGAGTATGGAGGTATCCATTTACGACCTACTAGTTAAAAGCAAAGAACCATCCTAGCACTTGGAAGATTTGTGGGAAGCCTTCGTCGTGTTACGCAAGTAGAAAATGAAACTAAACAACCTGACTAAGTGCGCCTTTAGTGTCAGCTTGGAATAATTTCTGGGTGTAATAGTGTCTGAGAAAGGGATTGAAGCTAACATAGAGAAAATCAAGGCAATCATAAATATGAAGACCCCTCGAAACATCGGCGAGACCCATATACTAACTAGCAGGGTGGCGACATTGAATAGATTTGTGTCCAAACCACAAATAAATGCCTACCATTTTTAGGGTCCTACACGAAATACACCCTTGCAACGACAACTACAATCGATCATTTCAAGCACTAAAGCAATGTCTATCTAGCCCGCCATTGCTAAGCCAACCCAAGCAAGGGGACACACTCTATTTATACCTAGTGATTTCACTCGAAGTCATGTCAACAGCTCTGGTCAAAAAAGAATGAGCAATTCAGAAGCCAGTGTACTACACAAGCCACACCCTATAGGGAGTGGAGTCGAGATACCCTTAAATGGAGATCCTAGCCTTCGAATTGGTTACAACATCTAGACAGTTGCAACCTAATTTCCAAGCTCACCCCATCAAAGTCCCAATAGAAGCTCCTCTAAAGAAGATAGTGCAGAAACCAGATGCTTTTGAACACCTAGTGGGTTGGTCGATTGAGCTAAGCAAGTTCGACATTGATTACCTCCCAAGACAAGCAACGAAAGGGCAGGCCCCAAGAGACTTTATTGATGAACTTACTGAGGTGCGTCTCCCACAACGGTTCACCTAGATTGGCAAAATTCTCTACAAGTGGGGCTTCTCGACCCCCTTATTGAGGTGCGTCTCCCCACAAGAAGCCCAATTCGTCCTAGTAGAGCTACATGAATGAGTGTGAGAGAATCACTCTAAAGGAAGCGTTTTGGCAAGAAAGGTAGTAAGGGCAGGTTACTATTGGCCCCATGCCCTCAGGGATGTGAAGGAGTCTGTCAAAAAATGCTTGAAGTGCCAAGTGTTCGCTCTGGTATCACACTACCCGCAAGAGGAGCTGACCTCCATAATGAACTCGTGACCATTTGCGCAATAGGGGGTTGACCTAGTAAGGCCTCTCCCACCAGGGAAATGAGGAGTAAGTTTTGTGGTCATCGCCGTAGACTACTTCACCAAAAGGGCGGAAGCAGAATCCTTGGCAACAATTATGGTGAGAAACATATCCAAGTTTTTATGGAAGACCATCGTATGCAAGTTTGGGATCCCCAGAGCATCATCTTAGAATGATGTATAAAGCTTGAAATTAAGTTCAAGTACTCTTCCTCAGGACACCCCCAAGCCAACAAACAGTTGGAAGCGACCTAAAATCCCTGCTCGGGATCCTAAAGAAGTTGACGGAAAAAAAAAAAAAGGAGAATGGACGGTAGAGCTCCCAGACGTTCTGTGGGCATACAAAACCACGGTCAAAACTCTGATAGGGGAAACCCCGTTTGCCTTGACATATGGAAACGAGGTTGTGGCCCTCGTACAGATTGGGTTGCCAAGGTACTACATCCAACATTTCAATCAAGGGCAGAACGACATAGGGTTGAAGAGCACCTCGACCTACTAGACAAACAACAAGATGAAATTGGAACCCAAGTGGCTCTCAACAAAAGAAGAACCAAGCAATACTTCAACTGGAGAGTCAAGCCTTGAACCTTCAAGGTAAGTGAATTGGTCTTAAAAGAAACCAGAATAACCACGTAAGAAGAAGGAAAACTTGGCCCCCATTGGGAAGGACCATATGTCGTGATCGCCAGCAGTCGACCCAGCTCATACCGCTTAAAAGATGCCTAAGGAAAGAAACTACTACACCCATAGAATGCCGGCATCTATAAAGGTACCATCCTTGATTTTGTAAGCAGTAAAGAACAATGAATAAAGTTGATTGTTTCCCTCTCATACATCTCCTAACCTAAAGCACAACACCGACCCTCACAGTAGTGACGCCAAGAAATGCATTAAGAATGTCGACACTTAAAATGTAGAATGTGCAAACCAAAACACCCACTGGAAATTATTACAATCAATTTACACAAGAGGGAATGTCCATTTACACAAAATATCAGTCTAAAACAAAAATATGATGACTAGTATAGCCAAGAAAGATAGGCACCTTGTTTGAGTAGAAGGAGCCAAATCTGGGAACGCATTGGACATTGTGTCCCCCCAAAGGAATCGACATATAGGTGAAAGACTCGAGGTTCAGCATCCTCTAGTCGGTCTAAGGGTTCGCCAACAAGAAAGCTCTTAACCTCTCCAAGCTAGCACCATAGTCGTAGGCAAAGGCCCTGTTGCGAACAGACTAGCCTCCAGGAGTTGAGGGGAAAGGCAAACAACCTCCTCGCCTGAAGCAACCAGCTCAAACTCTAACTCCTTGATACACTTATCTCGAGCTTTAACCCTCCTGTCGAGGCGTAGCATGGAATCCGTCAATTCGCTCTGTCTTTTGTCCATCCCATTGCGATCCTTCTTCATCGTTGCATGTCGACTAGATAACTCCTCCAATCCACCCCAAGACGGGACAACTGATCCTACCTCAAAACTCTTTCCTTTTGGAGCACCCTCAGCTCGAAATGATCACGAGCAACTTCTTTCCTCGTCCGATCGAGTTCCTCACCAAGGACAACCACATCTTCGCTTAGACCGGCTTGGTCGAGGATCACCTCCAGTTCAACCTTCTCAATCTCTAAACGCGCGACCTCCTTCCATGCCCAGAAGGTGAACATACGCCTGGCCCTGACTTCATCCTCCAAGTCGACCCATTCGTCAACAATCCTAGCAGCCAGCTGATCCACGTCCTACCAAAACCACACACACTTGAGGATCCAAAGCCACAGGAAAGCTAAATGCCAAACCAAACAAACAACCTACCAAGGAAAATAAATCTCTCAACTGATCCGCCATGGTGCGAACTAAATCACCCCTCACCATGGACCTCGCGAGATTCAGGCACCGGGGGGGGGGGGGGGGAGGTGAGATGGACCAGCATGCTCCTCGCCCAGAGGGAGGGGCCTCGAGCTGCAGAAAGACCCTAGGAGACAAGGACTAGGAGCACCCTTGGGGGCGCCGACCCTTACCTCATTAGTAGGCAAAGTTTAACCTACTATCGCAAGGTCGACAAGCGGTGACTGCTCCTTACCTTGCCCCTCGGCAAGGGGGAAATCCACCATAAGCTCGTCCTCCTGGATAGGGAAAGTCGACACCTCCTCCTTAGTGATAAGGGGTGAAGAAAGTCCTTCTTCACCCCCCTAAAGAGGCATTGAAGGGCAAAGAGGGAATTGAAACCCTACCCCCACTCGACTCCAAGTCATGGGGAAGTACTAGGGCCACCATAAATAGTCGAGGGAAGGGAGCCCATAGTAGGATCCCTTTCCCTTTCCTCCCTCTGAGAGCCAAGCTCAACCTAAGGCTCATCAATCGAGACTCTGATCTTGACTCCCCCAGCGGAGGTCACGTCACGGTGAACATTGGTAGACTCTAGAAAACCACAAGATAAAGTGGCGTTGATGTCCACATCCTCCTCTTCATCAACCAACTCTAGGTCGACTGGCAGAGTTGACGAAAGAGCAAAGTTGGGTGACTTGGCAGGATCAAGTTCCCAGGAAAGGAACTCAAAGTCAAGGGTTGTGGCCAATTTCGAGAGGGCCTGCACCATCAAATCACCTAGATCGTTTGAGTATAGGGAACCTTCTCAGATAGAATACTGCCCCTTACAGGAACTTGAGCCGATCTAGTACGAACGATAGGCAAGTGAGCAGGCTCAAAATTTGCTCTTGAAGATGGCGGGGCCTCACGAGGCCGAAACGACCCCTTCGCCTCACGACAATACCGTTTTCCTTCTTTCTCTTACAAGGCCACAACATGCCTTTTTTTGTCGTGGAAGCCTTCAGCTCCTTCAGTGGGCTATGACGGCTCACGCAAGAATGGTTGGGCATCACCAAAAATCTGTCAATGTGGGCTATCGTCAACAAGGCCTCCGTCCAAACAAATTCTTGGTTGTGCTCAACCCAGGAGTAAACTCTCTCGACATGGGCTTGCTCTCCTTGAGAAAGAGTAACACTTATTGCTTTGTCTGTCATCAGGGACTTTCCCCCAAATGCTGTAAATTGGGAACTCAGCCTTATTGGCTTCCCCAACCATGGAACTCCCAACCCTAGCCATAAACAAGAAAGAATTTGTTTCGCCACTGTTTGGCATTCAAATGACGGCCCTCGAATTGAGCGAGGCGATATCGATGGCAGGAGTGAAAGCTGCAAATGTTGCCTTCCAACACCCTGACCAAGTGGGTAGCAAGGAACTCTCGGGTGGTCAATTCCGAATACCCCTTTTAGGCGGGTTCCAAAACCATTCTCCACGCGACATAGCAACACATAAGGATTTTCCAGGCGTTATAGTGAAGTCGAGCTAGCACCACCTTCAAGTAGTCGATAACATCGCACATTGGTCAACATAAAGGAAGCCGTAACCCATGAGAGAGGGAACAGGCCATGAGGGCCACCTTAGCAAAACCCTCGGTGTCAACGGTTCCTTGGGGTGGAACCTCAAGAATCATCAAATCAAGGATTCCATACGAATCCCTTAACTTTTTGAGGTCAACTGTGGTAAGAATAGATGACTAGTCATAACCTTCATAATAGTGTACATCGGGGGCAGAGGAGGACTCTAGTGCTGATGAAGACCCCATTGGAGGGGAGGAGGAGATCCACGAGAAGAAAGTCGAGAAGTGTTCTAGCAAGCCATTGATGCAAATAAGGGATTCTAGGGAAAAGAAGCTAGGGTTTCGACAGAAAGCACGAACAATGAAGAAAATGTGTAAGTATAAGTGAAAGAGGCAACAGAAGGAGGAGAAGGCTATTTATAACAAGAAACGCAACGGTTGAAATGCCCTAGGGAGAATGTGAGTGGTCTGACAAGTTAATCGCTGCGTACAAATACCACGATCTGGTGACGTGACTAGGTGCAGAAGCAGAGCCGTTATAGCCTCCTAGGCACGAAAGCATGAACAACTAATTGAAATCAATAACAAGATGGGCAAGTACTGTTCATAATCTTTAAATTCCCACCACGACAGCATGGTAGGAATTTGCAAGCTAACTGGAGAGGCTTTTTATCTCTACTAGTTAGGCCCACCTGTACCAAGTAAGAGTCCCGTATGATGGGCCCAATGAGTTAGAAAACTGCAGGTGCACCATACACTCACTACCATGAGATCGTACCGCCCAATGGGATTAATATGGTAAATGTCACCAATCAAATATATTTACCCCTAAGGAGACAATGACATATTCGATATGTTTATCCTCGATATGTTAATCATTTCCTTCTGAAAGAATGTCTCAAAAATTTGATGAACGAGACCCCAAGATTTAGGCGAGGGGTGGATTTTCCATCCTGTCGTCTGCCCCCAATCTGCTGGTGTGGGGTACCACGTTCAGGTACAGGGTTGCGAGGGCAAACACCCCATCTGTCCGCCCCCTGCCCCCCTTCTCAATGGGCCATCAGCCCAAAACATGCTTCGAGGCCCAAAACGACCCAAAAATAGCTGAAATGGGCCCAAGACCAGGTTCTGGGCCATATTGAGCCCATAAGTAGAAAAATACAAATAACAATTAAAAAAAGAATTTACATTAATAAAAATAATATACTACCAAGTTGCAACCAACAACAGAAGTACTAAGTAATAAATTAATAATCATAACTAAGCTTTTACAATAATACAAATTAAGATAAAATAATTACAAAATTACAAACATATAAGGAACATTGTAGCAACATTATAAATAAGTGAATCACTAGATACAACTATACAAATAAGTGAGTTGTTTGACATTTGGGGTGGCCATGGGTGGAAAAGACATGTAATTAATGACGTTTGTTGTGAGACTGTGAGATCATAAAACCTAAAATATTAACAATTTAAAAGGAAAATAAATTAGAATTATAAACAAGAAACAAAAATTAAAATTACAAACATATATTAGAAATGAAAAAAATTATAAATTAAAATCTGACTAACCAAGATGAGATGGAGATAAATATGAGAATAGATCATTTGATCCTTGGGCTTGGGACTAGGTTTGAGCATATGACAGTAAGATTATAAAAGTTAAAAAAATACAAGCAAAACAATTAGATACCAAAAATTATATAAATACAAAAAATAATTAAGGGACAATACAAATTGTACAAATCTATGACAAATGGTAATGGTGGGTCCAATACCACGAAGTCAAACTGCAACAGAGGTAGACGTCGTCTCATGTATTGCTATAACAATTAAATTTAAAATTACTACCGATGAAATAATTATAAATAAATCAAAATAATAAAATGAAATAAACAATTACCAGATCCAGACTGATCACCACCCTCCTCCTCATCGATCTCCTTAAAGTCAAGAACATTCAGAACATGAATTCTATCTCGTTGATCAACTTCTGCGTGCAAATCAATGCCTCAATAGTGGTAGCAAACAATGAACTCCAAAATGGATCCAATATGTGCCCTGAGGTACTAAAGGTCGACTCTGAGACAACGATACTAATAGGGATGATCAAAATTTTGCGGGCTATTTCTCCAAGGACGGGATACTTCACGGTATTAATCTTCCACCATACTAATATATCAAAGTCTCGTGTATATGGGTGAAGATCCACTGCCAAATATCTGTCTACCTCCAACTGAGTCTCTGTAAATTGATGGACTAGTAGGGAGTTCTGCTCCAACTTCTCACCCCATGCTAATTTACGTTTTTTTCTTTCCCCAACTTTTAGAGGAGGGGGGGGAGGGGTAGGTGTAGCTGTAGGTGCATTACCACCCCTGATCATGGTAAACTCATCAAACAATTTACTAAGGGTTTCCCTAACCATTGTCTCAATAAGCTTAACCCATGTGTTCCCGTGTGCAAGTTTCAAACCATATACCATGCTATTAATCTTATAGTGGGAGTCAAGAGCAATAACCACATATAACAAAATAATTAGTCTACTCAAATCATCCCAATACTTGTCATATTTGACCTTTATAATCAATGTCATCTCCCGCATCCTAATACGGTTACCCTTATACATTTCATCCAACTCTTCTTTCACCTTACATATTTGCTGATAGAAATCATTAGATTTAGGGTACAAAAAACCAAATTGCCTTAATGTGACCTCGCGAAAAAGCCTCAAAAAATTACAAAAGTTTCAATAACCTCCCAACCCCGTCAGTAATAGGGAAGCCTAGTTCCCCGTGCTCATCAAAATATTTGACATATTGAATGTATTTATCAACCAATAATGCAAAGAATGCCTTATATTCTTGGGCTGCCTCCAACATCAATAAAGTTAAGTTCCATCTTGTAGGAACATCTGTACAAATACCCTTCTTGGATGTTATGCATGCATTCTTCATTGTAACCTTGAATTTCTCCAATCTAGCAGAAGAAGATCTCACAAATCTCACAACCGTTCTGACCCGTGTAACCGAGTCATCAAGATCTTTCAAACTATCAATGACGATCAAATTCAGAATATGTGCAGCACATCTAATATGCAAATAGTTACCACCCAAGATTATCTTATCTGCCTCTTTAAGATAGGTCTTAAGATGTCCCAAGGTCAACATCGTTAGACGAGGTATTATCAACTATAATTATCAAAACCAGTGCTAACCCCAACTGCTTTATTGCGGCCTCTAAGGACTTCCTACCCGTCTCACCCTTATGATAAAAAATTTAACAAAAGTTTACAATTATATTGTGTAGTGTCCAATCACAATCAATAAAATGCACAGTCAAAGACATGTAATTATAATTTTGGAAGATTTTTTTTATATTTTTTTTAAAAAAAATCTTTCTCTTTCTTTTAATGTTTTTTAATATCCTTTACCACTGTGTGGCAAGAGGGAAGATTAAATCTAGGTTCTAAGTAGTTAGAATATTCTTGGAATCATCTCCCCTTCACAAACTGAAAATGTAGCTCGTCCATGATCACCATACATGCTAACTTTCTTATACACTCATTGGGATCATAAGTATACCCCTTCAACGTTGAACCCTCACTACTCCCATCATCCATTTTTTTAATTCAATCTCTAGTCTAGATTGACACTTCTCTTGTAAGTATTTTAATATTGAACTCTTCTTGCATTGTTCTTCTAAATAGACATTTAATTGTGATGTACCATGTTTCATAAAATGACATCCATAGACTTTACCACAGTAGTTACATTTTGCTTGAGTGTTATTGAGACCACTACCCTCTAGTTTGATAAAGTGAGACTAAACTATAGAAACTGGTTTCTTGCTTTACGTGGTCTTAGGGGTAGGGCAAGGTTCTGTTTCTGTAAGGGTATGACTAGGGTATGTAGGGTTAGTGGCAGAAGTAAGGTTAGGTATTGGGGTAGGGGTAGGAGAGCTATCACTAAAATCTAATGGAGTAAACATTCCCCAAAGCAGTCAAAAATCTAAAATGAAAACATGCCACTAACATTAACACTAAAGCTGTAACGCATGTCCTTGTTGAGAGACTTTAGAAAATAGTAATAAAAACAGACTTTATAAATTAAAAGATAGTTATAGCAAAAATCATCAAATTAAATTAAAAGTCCTTTCATACATTTCAAAAACCAAGCCTAGACTTCTGTCACTCTTCGCTTGGGTCATATTTGTCCTGACGCTTCTTACTCATTTAGTTCTTAAGAGGGGAGGGACATACATAAAAATAAAATGAGTCGAATACCCAGTAACCATTACTTCATACTGTAAAAATATACTAACATAGGTTTTCATTCATGCATTCATCATTCCTCTACATACTATACATAAAGCATTCACTTCCTTTGAAAACATTACAAGGAAATTTTCTTTAAAAGGGTTTTCCTTTCTCATAAAACATTCCTCACCTTGTACATCATTCATAAAGAGCTAAATGATTAAACAACATTCAATTTAACTGTTATCACTTTTCCTCTGGCCGGTACTTACTGTTACGCCCCGTGTGTTGGGGTTAACGGTCTTTTGGGCTCGGATTCCGCCTGTGGCCACAAGTTGTGAATCTCATTTAGTCAAGAAGTAGCACTAGGTGCACTACCAGTACTACTTACCTGGCATTGCAATCTGCCCAGTCCATTGGTACTATCATTCATTCATTCGATCATGGCCGTTACATATTTTTATACATTAAAACATTTATTCATTTCCTTTCATTCATTCCTTTCAGTCCTTTCCTTTTCATTCATTTCATTCATCAGTCCAATTCATTTCAGAAACATCATTTAAAGGTATAAGTATAACATCATCAGTAAACATCATTTCATAGCATCCATTAAACATTCCTTTCATAGCATCATTTAACATTTATTTCATAACCTCATTTAAATACACTTTCAGAACGTCATTTAAATACACTTTCATCTTTAAAAGCATCATAAGGAGAATAGGACAATAGCTACTACGTATAACATCCATTCATACGCGTACAACTATTACTTTGGATGCACAAATATGGGCCGCCAAAGAATGGATTTACTTGCATATACCTTTAAACACTTATACTTAGCATACTTTTATAAAACTTCATTTCATTTTCATAAAGCATCATAAGGAGAAACATTTCTTTTCATTTCATATCATTTAGAAAACTCTATAAGAGTATGAACATAATACCTACCTAGACTTCATGTTATTCTCATTTCATGCAGTCCATTCATGTGCGTATTAGATGGCAACCTACATGCATACATAACCTTAACATCATTTCCTTTTCAAGTGCATATGTAACTTAAACTTAGAACTTACATAATACTACTATTTACTCAGACTTCCTTCACTTAGACATACTCTATCATCCAAGTCTATCTTCTATGCTTTCCTTTATCACTTTTCATTAAACTCTCAAACCCATAGCTTAGGACACACTTGATGTCACAATTCCAACACATAGCATTCTACTTCAAGTTCTTATCCTTTAAAGTGAACCTACATTATTCACTTTAAAGGTTAAGACACGCAATCATCTTCATCATACTCTTCCTACCAAACCATCCATTCCGATGCATAACTTGAACCAACCAAGTTATACAACTCAACCTTAGTCAATATATACATCTTTTCCTCCATTTATGCATAATCTAATTAATACTTCATCATAATCCAAATCAAGTATAATACACAACTTTAAACCAACCTTGAGGCATAAATATTGTGTACTCATGCTTAGGACAGACTATTCATTACATATGATTAATTTGTCCAGCACAAGCGTCCAACAAAATTACACATGTATCCTACCCATTTTATCACCTAAGATCAACATATAATCTACTAAAATGCATGTTGTATAAGCAAGCTTCATACACTCGACACTAACCTCCAACTCAAACCCATACAATCATCACGCTTCACAGTCTTCCCCAACTTTCATAATCTCAACACTTTACTTGACATCATGCCACTTCATAAACTGTACAATTATCCCAACACTTTACACAATTCTCAACCACTTCCAAACTATACCGTGATCCCATCACTTCACATGGCATCCGACCACTACACAACTACCCAATCACCCCATTATTCTCACAGCACAACTCTACATTTAACCCCCACCACTTCAAACTACTCAATCACATAACAAACTACTCCACAACACCGTTCACAGTAATTCCAACACTTTACATCATCTATCCACAAAACACTCCAAACCTATGCAATCATCCCAACACTTAGTAACACACTGCCACATCACAACTGCACCACAACCATAGTCCACGTTTCACAACACACTTCGTAACAACAAAACACGCTTCACATTAATGCCCACACTTCCCAACTACATCACACACCACATCACAACAGCAACACACAGTTCACAATTCACAACACATCAAACTTCACAAGCATAATAAATTGGAATAGGAATTATTCCATGCGTTAGGGCTAACTTGTTGCGTCGCTTGCTGTCCAGCAAGGTCTCGTGGCATCAAAAGCCAGTAGTTTGGGCCGTGACCACCCCTTGGTGGTCCATGCCGCAACCTAAAACAGGGGTTGTTTTGGAGGGGGCTGGAGCTAGGGTTTCTCGAGTGGGGCAGTGGGGCATGGTGGTGGAACTCGGGGCGGTGCTACTGGGCCGTGCTAGGTGGTGGCAAGGGCTACGGGGTTGACGGTGGTGGTAGTGGTTGAGGGAGGCATTGGGCTCACGACAGAAGGGGAAAAGGGGGATCTAGGAAAGGAGATCTAAGAGGGTTGGTCGTGGGTGGCCATGGTCGTGGCTGGAGGCAGTGCACGGTGGTAGGGAGAAAAACATAGCAGAGGGAGGAAAGGCGTGGATCTGAGAAGGTTGGGTGTGCATCGGGGGACTTGGGGAGGGGAGGTGATGGTCGAGGCGACGGCTCGTGGCTCACAGGGCTAGTGGCATCGCGGCGGCACTAGGATGAGAAGGGCTGAGCTCGTGGATGAGGAAACAAAGAAGAGAGAGAGAGAGAGAGGAGGGCCTCGGGTTGGGCATAGAGGAGCAGGGGGAGGCTCTAGGGGAGGGCTGGCGGCCTCGGTGAGGCATGGTGGTGGCGACAGCTGCAGGCGGTGACGGTAAGGAACTCGAGAGAGAGGAGGACCAGATTCAGGGAGGAAGAGAGAGAGAGAGAAAGCGGCGTGGGGGCTAGGGGAGGAGGAATGGGTGGTCAGGGAGAAGAGGTCTTCGCTAGCGATGGGTTGTAGTGGCGGCGTAGCTGGGCTGCGGCGGCGCTAGGAGGTCGAGGGAAGAAGAGGAATCAGGCAGAGAGAGGGGTGCAGCTGGAGGAAGGGGAGGAGAGAGAGGGAAGAGGGAAAATGGGGGGATTAGGGTTTCGGGATTTAATCTCAACCCTTAATCTAGGGATCTTCAAATTGATCTGACGATGAGAATTAAACACTGAAAATAAACTAACTAAAAATAAAAATACCATAAGATTCATTTAAAATCCAACTTTGATTCTAAACATATAATCTTTCGTCTTAAAATAAAATGATAAAATTTACTAAATACTTTTAAGAGAAATAAAATATCTAAATAAGTAGAGTTTTTAACATTAAAAAAATGATGAATATAAATAATATTCTCAAAGAAATAAAATCATTTAAATAAAATGATTTTATGAAACTATATTATTTTCTTGGCACCAAAAATATGAAAAGGCTTACTTTAAAAATTATGTTTGGTTCAATAACACTAAAAATATTCCATTTAAAATAATCTTAGACATTTAAAATATTTCAAAAATTTTAAAATACTCGACTCACTTCAAAATTCATCTGCTAAATTTTAAAACACGACTTCATGATTTAAAACGCAAATGAGAAACTCGTGACCAATCGAGAGAAAAATAAGTGGTTGATCACAACAACATCAATCAAAACATCACAAATTCGCACCAACACCACAGCTAAAACTACAACAACAATAAAAACCATGCACAAGTACATGTTTAAATGATGTACGTACGTGACATATTTTAATAAGGAGCTGCAAGAATAGTTGGCATGCAATGAAATTGTGTATTGAAAAAGAAGACCAAGCCCACGTTGGTAAGATGCATGCAGATTGTTTTTCTTTTTTAAATACAAAATAATAATAATATCAGCAACGTACCTTTTTTAAATACACAAAAAAAAAAAATATCAGCAAACAAGAGATCCAAGCATGACTCAACTTCTCAGCTAATATATTCAGGAAGCAAGTATTATCTAATGATCATGACAGTATTCAGCAAACAACCCATACATGCATGCATCCCATTTAATATATTTTAGGGTTTCTCTAAATTAGTTTTAAAATTTTCCAATCAATTTTCAAATCAATTGTATGTTTTCAGTTAATATATTCAGCAATTTTCAATTCAATTGTATATTTAGAAATTTTTAGCAATTAATATATTCAACTATTTTCAAATTAATTGTATGTATTCAAATCAATTTTCAATTTTCAAATCAGTTAATATATTCAGTAAACAACCCAACCAATTTTCAAATCAATTGTAATTTAAGATTTTAGATTAAATTAATTTAGGGTTTCAATCTAAAACCTTAAATTAATTTAGAGATTTCAATCTTGAAACTCTTAACATAATTAAGGCTTTCGGATTGAAATCTATACTAATTTAGGGTTTCAATCCGAAACCCTAAAGTCACAAAATCACACAAAAAATAACACAAACATCAAAATAAATGCACAATCGATTCTCCACAGCACACAATTTACAATGACACAATCTCATCCTCCAACTCCTCCATTTAATCCCATCTTTTCTCCAATCACCATAACTCAATAAAAATAAAAATAAAAATAAAAATAAAGTCAATTGATCTTAAAACTTACCTTCAGAGACGGAGATGCAAACAGATAGCGATTGATTACTGGCAACGACGATTTCAATCCAAGACAGAGATGAGAGAGAGAGAGAGAGAGATTCGGGAGTGAAAACAGACTTAGAAAGAGGAGAGGCCAGGGGGAGTTCCGGTTTTATGACTGAGATTTTTTTTTATATAAATACATATATATAATATTATATATAAAAATATATATTATATATAATATAGCGGGACGGGAGAAAACCGGACCAGAGTTGGGCCTAGCCCATCCCACACCCCGCTGACTCGCTTAATTTTCACTAATAATATTTAACGGAAACTATCGATATTTGGTATCTTTGGTATCTATAGTAAACGTTGCTGGTTGAGTAGGACGCAATTGTAGTGCAAGATAAGAGCGCAATGAAAATTAGAATGTGGGAAATAGGTGTTTCTTTTGGGTCTACAATTGTTGAATAAAAAATTGTCCAAAGACTAGGGCATGTTTGAGTAATGAGACAAGAATTTTATGAATAATAGTAAAATAATTTATTAATAGTAGCAAAATAATTTTAGTTAAGATGTTTTATTGAGTTTTGGGAAAGGAAAGAGAAAAGTTTGAGTAAAAATATTATAAAATTAAAACGTTGTTTAGATGTTATTTTTTAATATAATTTTTGTTTAGAAATTTCAAAAAGTTATATTGTTTTTGTTTGGAATTTTAGGAAAGTCGTAATGATTAGGTAATGATTAGATGAAAAGTTAAAAATTTAACTGATGTTTGAGAAAGAAATCATGAGAAGTTTTGAAATGAGATAAGATGTTCTCAACTCATTTCACGCCCCAAACATAGCCTAAATAGGGAGCTACAGTAAGAAACTATATATGAGAGGCCACTGTTCAAAACCCAAACTTATTCCCTAAAATAGGGAGTTGAATGTTGGCTGCTTTTTATACTAAAGTTAAAATCGTTCTCCAATATTTAGGCATGGAGCATGGATGAAGAGTCCAATGCAGATGCTCTTAGAGCACTCCTAATGGATTCTGTAAAATACTGTTTTCTATAAAATATAAAGAAATTTGTTCAAAAGTGCCCTCCAATGGATCTTGTATTTCATCTTTACTTTACACTTTACTACAGTACTCTCGCTACATGTGAAGGTAACTGTTCATGACTGTAAACATTTTAAATTAATTTCTCTCTCCGTTGTTGTTGATTTTTCCCATTTTTTAGAAAGTCCCCATTTTCATTTCAGACCCTCTCTCTCGTTCCCACTAGGGGTGATACCCGCATATGCGGGGGCGGGCTCACCCCTTCCTCGCACCCCACCCCGCATATGTGGGGGGTGGTGTTTCCACCCCCGCACCCCGCCCTCGGGAGGCTGGGGCTGGGCCCCTCACCCCGGTGCTGGGGAGCGGACATCCCATCCATCCCGCCGCCCACCCCTAGTTCCCATGCTTTCCTTTGTGTTTGGTGCCAAAGACAAAGTTGTGGTTGAAGGCGCCATCTTCCTTGTTGCTCGTCTGCAGAATGACGGTGAACTTTGCGTCCAACATCTCTACTGGACTGGACGCAAGAGTATTGAAATTTTACACGCATTGGGAACACGGTGTGATGCCAATGGTTTTATTTTTCTGTGAGACACTTTTTTCCCCTGTCAAAGACACTTTCTAGTAGAGGCTCTCTCTCTCTCTTCAAATCCTCAATTTCTCAAATAATTCAACATAGATCCTCTGGTGCCTAGATTTGAAAGTCAATTTAACACTTGCTTCCCCTGTTATCTCTAACCCATCAGAAATTTTCATTCAAAATAGTATGGTAAAACTCATTTGTACCATGAAATCATGATGCATATGTGAAGAGAACAGCAGATCTCAAACTGGGTTTCTGATAATGATTATATTGATATATTGTCTTTGAGTATTACCTACCAGGAAATGTGATTCTTGTTATGTCCGAGTATTATTGTCTTTGATTATATAATCTCTTCTTTTTATTTTTTAAATTATTTTATATTTTGGTTTAGCTTATAAAATTGGATTAATTTAAAATAGAACATAATTACATGACATTATATATGGGGAGATATTGCAAATATCAAAAGATATGAGGATATCATTAGTAGTTAAAGAAAATATTAGAAATGAATAAAACATATTAAAAAGTATAATATTTAAATGATATGAAAAAAAAAAGATAAGCTGATATATGGTATATTGTAAAAGTCAGTATCTAAAATAGAAAAAGTAGATTTTGGTGATGTATTTTAAAGGATAGGATAAATAATCCATTGTGAGTGCTCTTAGCCTCTATAATGTGTTGTACATAGGACTGCAAATGAACAAAGCAGTCCGTGAACAGTTCGAGTTTGGTTCATGTATACTCAATTTATTTAATAAATAAGATGTTCATAAACACTAATATATGTTTGAATATTAAACGAACAAAATTCGTATAAACTCGATTTACGCTCGTGAACAAAAATTCGTATAAGCTTAACTTGACTCGTTTGAGCTAGTTTTGAAGTTCATAATATGTGTTATATATGTATGTGTTATATTTATTATATGTTAGTTATATTTTATATGCTTAATTATATATTATTAATTTATTTGTAGTTTACATAATTTATTTATTTATTATATTTCCAAAGTGTGTATAGGATGATTTGTATAATAATATTTCATAAAATTAGAACTTTTGATTTATTATATATACATATATATATTAAATAGTTTAGTTTATTACATTTATCTTATGTATTATTATTTTTTAATTATAACTATAATTTATTTATTTTATAAAAAGTTATACCATAAGAATTTCTTAGTCAAAACTATTTGGTTGAATAGTTAAATGGTTAGAGTTTCTATTTATAAAATTTAATTTTTTTTATTAATCAAAGTATAAGATTCAGAATCTTCAAAAAGAAAAAAAAATCGAGCTCAAGTTGTTTGTTTGTTTTTAGTCAAGCTCGAGCTGAATTCGAGCAACCTTAATGGTTAACAAGTCGAATTCAAACAAGGATGTTCGACTAAACATGTTAATTGAGCTCGAGTACTCTTCTTCGAAATCAACTTGACTTGGTTCGTTTGTAGCCCTAGAATTGTACAAGATCATGGCAAAAACTTTGACAAATAGGCTCAAGCCTGTCGTCCTTAATATCATCTTACCAACTCATAGTGCATTTGTGTATATGAAGCCCCAACCCCCACTTAGGATTTGACAAAGACTGAAACGTCGAGACATGCAACACAAGGTTACATACTCTGCTTATGACAGATAATATGCAACTCACATAGCATATTTATAGCTGTATGCAATAATCGCAATAGATTTTTTTTTGTTCAATCATAAGTTGCACCAAAATAGACCAAATCTCAAAATACTTTTCGTAACATTAATACATAAGTCGTATCAACATCCATCAAAACATAACCTTAAATTAAAAGAAACATAGTACTTGAGTAAGAACTCCTTGATTACAATTAACTACATAGTTTCTTAACTATAGGTTGAGCCGCTCACGTAGCTCGACTATCAATTGTAAAATAACATTAAAAAATTAGAGGATAGTCTCCATTATGTCCTCTAGTCTTAGCCTCTCGCTAATTGATCTCATCGAGGCTGGTTCATCCGTCTTCATGGCAACTTGGTACAGCTTCTACCATTCTGGGTGAAAATGGTAGTTGAGACTACTACGATGAGATTTTATAAATCTCAGCAAGTTATGAAACTAATCTACCATCAATTTACAAAGCATGCATTATAATAAACATGATGTGTTGCATGATTGACATTAGTTTGCTTTTACAAGAAAAATAACATCATCAATATCATAATTTCATACTTCATAACATGCTTGCTTTTGTAAAAAGGTTTCGTTCATTCTTTCTTGTTCTTACAGAAGGATGGATGCCTTACGGTTCCCCATCCTTCTTGTCCTACTGGTTACCACACCACAATCACACGTCCTTAGACCAGCTGTGAAAACGTCATCAAAGTTTTTCCTCATGGTAGTTTGAATTAACCATTACCATGAGTCTTAGCGGGACCCACCAAAGTTAGGTGCCTTTGGCTTTGCTCCAGAATTCTTTTAATGCCATTAGAAGCCCATTGGGGGTTCTTTGTCAAACTAGGGTGTTTCACTCCATTTTATACACTCCAAAGTGGACAAGAAAGTTCCACTAGGATAACCCTCCATGCTAGTATTGGGTTCGTGTCAAAACTAAATTTCATGCTTAACTCAAAATTCATGACAGACACTCATGCTTCATTACAAATATTTATGCTTTATGACAGATATTCAGATATTCATGCTTCATAACATATGGAAACATTGTATAACATAAATATTTTGGATACTGATGAGAATTAAAATGACATGTGGATCACTAACATGGTATTTATTATTTAGCATACTAGTATATACCAATAGTAAGTTAGAAGCTAACTTACCAAAGTCCATGAGTTCTATTTATCGTCGTGGGCTGAAATAAGAGATACACTAAGGTTAGTAATCATGTTATCAAAGAATCTAACACTCTTAGAGTACTATTTGCAAATTTGCCCCTTAACTGTTCAGAATTTGCAAATAAGCCTCTAAACATTCAATAATTATAATCTGACCCAAACTTCACAAACCTTACATATTTCCTATTCTAAAATCATTTTTGAACTTCAAATTTTGATACACAAGAATCAACCATTTCACTTAAAGAAAATCAATCTAACATACATGCTAACATGTTCTTAACTTGAGTATCAAAATAGAAGAGGAAAATATAGGGAAAGAGGACTTAATAAGACTAGCACGTGGAAAAGGTTTGCTCCCTTCTACACTCTCTCTTTCTCATTCGGCTTCTTGTGCCAGGTTTGATGTGCGAGTTTGTGTACAAGTGAGAGGGAGTAATGGTGGACTTGTGAACAAAAGAAACTAAGATGAGAGGGAGTGAGTTTCGGTAGGGTAGGGCATGGGCTGCAATGCTCTTGCTTGTGAAGTTGGATGAGTGATTTGGTATAAGAGATTTGAAGTGACCGAATAGCATGAGGGGAGGGGGTCAGTTAGCTTGAGTCAGGAGGTGGGTTTGGTGGCTGAAAAGCTAGTACATAGTTGGGCATGGGATAACTTGCTTATAAAATGAGCTAAGTTTGTGTTGTGAAAGAAAGCACAAACCGAGTGAGTGTAGGGGTATGCATCCGATGGTTGTGTTGCTTGGTTTTGGGGTTCAAAATTCAAACCAAAAGAGAGGGGGTTGGGCAAATGGAAAACGACTGAAGAGGGCAGGGTATGGTGCTCCAAAAAGGTGTTAAGAGTTTTTGTAACACCTTGCTCCCCACGGTTAATAATAAAGTCACTTTTAAAAATTCTTTAGAGCTAGAGTGCTACTATTGAGCTTCACTTAAAACATTTCTTCTTAAAGAAGTGCTAGATACAATGATTCCCAAAAATTAAATCATTTTTATTAGAAATACTGAAATTATAAAAGAGAATGCGTGGAAGCATTTATTAAAATTTCTCGAAATCTGTGTTATAAAAGTCATAACTTAAAATCTCTGTACATGATCTAGGTCACTGTCATGCCTCCTTGGACAAAGTCCCGTTCTGCAGCTCTACCTTCATAAATATTCTAACATGTGGTGGTTTGAAAACATAAAAACAAACTAAAATAAGTCAATGACTCAATAAGAAACCCATCATAACGTAAACATACTTAATATAAGATTTTTCATAAAATATTTCATGCTGAGAACTTAAAATCACGATCATTCATATGTATGATCATGTCATGCATGACTTATTCTTAAATTATCTCATTTATCATACTTATCTTATTGGCCCACACACTTAACCCTGTGTGCAAGGTTGTGCACCGACCCCACATCTTACGGGTGTAAGGGGAGCCGCTAATAGTATTCTAGCATACTATGGTGGACCACTCTTAAGTTCATGGCTTGCACGTCCACCCATAAATTGCATTGGTACTATGCATCTGAATGACCATCTAATTAACTGTTATGAGCTTATCTTACACTTTTTTTTAAAGGAATTACTAATCCCATTAGAAACAAAGTACATCTTACAACAAAGTCTAATGTCCTAAAACCACTTGGTAAGGACATTGTTCAAAGACATTGTTTAGCTACAACATTTCATTTTCAAAGAAAGACAGAATACAACAAGGACATTGTTCAATGTCATAGAGGCCTTCCAATCTTTCAAGTGCAGATTTAGCAAGTTGGTGGGCTACCATGTTTGCTTCTCGACGCACATGTGAAGCTGTCCAGGTGGTGCATGAGTCTAGAACCTGTCTTGCATCTGCTATAAGGCAACCTCCCATGCTCCAATTTGACTCGAGATTCAGCAAGAGGTCTACAACCTGTTTTGAATCTCCCTCCAGGCATATCTAGTTTAGTCCAATTTCCTTACAGAAGATTGCTGTAATGAGGAGTCCATAGGCCTCAACATCAAAGGGGCTTCCTTTAAGGAGTTTGTTTGCTTGAAGGGCACCAAAAACTTGGCCTTGATGGTCTCTGATGATCACACCAATGCCAATTCTCCCTTCTTCAGTCCTAACTGCTACATCCCAGTTCACCTTTAAACAGTCCTCCACAGGTTTTGACCACTTTGGAATCCCATTTGGTGGTTTTGCTATCAATCCCCAAGAGTCTCTTACTGCCTCTTTATAGGATGGGAGCTCTTTTGTTGCCTGTTGGTATACCATAGTAGGATGTTTGAAAGATTTTTTGTGAAGAAAATCATTTATTCTTGTCCAAATGCCTCTTAGTATTGTAGCAGCCTCCTTAAGCTCTGTGACATCCAATAGTTCCACTAGAGCTGTCCATATTACAAAAAACATATCATTTTGTAGGGACATCTTTTGCACTTTTTTACAACCTTGATTCCAAACATCCTGAGCTGCAGCACACCCCCATAATACGTGTCCTGAAGTTTCAGGGCCCTGATTGCAGATTAGGCAATCATTGTTGCTCATGATCTTCCTCATTTTCAGGTTAGCTAATGTAGGAAGTGCTTTGTTGCATGCTCTCTAGATGAACATCCTTATTGCAGGTGCTATCTCTAGTTTCCAGAGGATTCTCCATATCAGTTTACTCTTGGCTTTTCTTGATGTCTCCCCAACCATTTGCTATTCCATTTCTCTGCTGAGGTCGTAACCACTTCTAACAGTGAAGAGACCATTATTGGTCCATGGCCAAACCATCCTATCATCCCTCCCACCCAGGCTAATTGGTATGGCTTTGATAGCTTCGATCTCCTATTGTGAGAAAAGTTCATGAAGGAGAGGTTCCTTCCATGCTTTTAGTTGGGGGTCACTGAGATCCTTGATTGTTTCACACATGCAATCAGTAGCTCGAGATGTCACCACCTTGCCTAAGTGGAAGCCTAGTAACCAACTGTCTTTCCAAATGTTTACTTTGGCCCCATTTCCAATCCTCCACAAGTGACCTTTCTTGATCAGGTCTAGTCCTGCATGGATACTTCTGCAAGCAAAAGAAGGTCGTGATCCCAGCTTTCCATCTAGTAATCCCATCTTGTTGAAATATTTTTGTTTGAGAACTCTGGCCACCAATGAGGTTGGGTTCTACAAGATCCTCCATCCTTGTTTCGAAAGCAGGCTAGGTTGAAATTCCTAAAGTCTCTGACTCTGAGACCTCTTGATTCTTTGGTATTACTAAGCTGGTCCCAATTGACCCACTAGATCTTGCAGTTTGCTTCATTATACCCCCACCAAAACATTTTGAGCAGTTGGTTTAGTTTACTAATGATGGAAGATGGTAATAAGAACGTACCCATTGCAAAGATAGTTATTGCTTGGAGGACTACTTTCAGTAGGATTTCTTTGCCTGCTATAGATAGAAGTTTTGTTTTCCAATTTGCCACCCGTGACCAAGTTTTATCAATGAGGGAGTGAAAGGCAGATGTTTTTTATCTACCTACTAAGGCAGTTAGACCCAAGTATCTTTCAAAGGTCCCATAAGACTTTACCCCAATTAGTTCCAGAATCTGTTGTTGGGCTTCTTTCTTGGTGTTCTTACTATAGAAAATTGAGGACTTAACTTTGTTTAGAACCTAACCCGAGGCCTTCTCATACCTACCCGGTATATTTAGTATACACTTGAGTTCCACTGGTGTTGCTTGACAAAAGAGAAGGTTGTCGTCTGCAAATAGGAGGTGATTTACTATGACAGGACCTCTTCCAATTGGTGCAGGTGTTAGATCACCACATCTCCCAGCTCTATTCAGAAGGGATGTCAGGGCTTCAGCACATTGGATGAAGATGTATGGGGAGATAGGGTCTCCTTGTCTGAGGCCCCTTGAAGGTAAAAAGGTCTGTTGAGGTTCCCCATTAACAAGGATGGAATATGACACTGAATTGAAGCATTTTTTAATGAGGTTGATCCAATGCTGAGGGAATTGCATTCTGGTCATAAAAGCTGCTACAAAGCTCCATTCTACCCTATCATATGCCTTGCTCATATCCAGCTTGAGTGCCATGAAACCTTTCTTCCCTTTCATCCTCGAATTCATTGAGTGAAGGACCTCATATGCCACTAGGGTGTTGTCTGTGATGAGCCTTCTAGGTACAAAGGCACTCTGGTTCAGTGAAATTAGCTTGGGGGGTCTGTTAGCAAGAGTTTTGGAGACTATTTTGTATAAAACATTGCACAAGCTTATAGGTCTGTATTCAGCTACTCTCTTGGGATGTTTTACTTTTGGGATGAGGGAGATAAAAGTGTCATTTACCTCAGCTAGGGAACCATGATGATTAAGAACCTATGAGGCATAGTTGCAGACTTTTCCACCAACCACCTCCCAGTGTTTTTGGTAGAAATGAGATGGGAATCCATCAGGACCAGGGAATCCTAATGGGTTCATCTGGAACACAACTTCTTTAATTTCCTCTCAAGTGAAAGGGTTCATGAGCCAAGCTTTCATCTCCTCAAACAATGTAGTCTCCATTTCATTCAGACATTCCTCATGATTAATGGGGTTAGAGGTATTGAAAAGGGATGAGAAAAGACTTGTGAAAACATCACCAATTTGCTTTTGCTCAGTAGCAACCCTTCCATGTGAGTCCTCTACACTCCTTTTTGTATTAGTTTTCCTTCTTTGGCTAGCCTGCAAATGGAAGAATTGAGTGTTTCTATCCCCATTTTTGAACCAATGTTGTTTTTCTCTCTGCCTCCATTTTAAGTCTTTCTCTACAAGTGATATTTGACTTCCTTTTGTAGTTGATTCATGTGTGCCAGGTAGTGTCCAGTGCCAAATTGTTGGAGGTGACTAATTTTGGCCACCCTCTGTGCATCTTCCATTTGACAATGTTTTTACTCTTCTGCTTCCATAGCTTCAAACCTCTTTGACACCATTCTAGTTTCAATCTTATAGACTAAGCCTCTAGTTGTCCAACCTTGACCTTTCTCCAATTCTCTTCTACAATTTGCTTGCATTCTTCTTTGAGCTCCCATGCCACCTCATATCTGAAGCATGTCCCTCGCTTATCTCCTCCATGTGCTCGGATTTGTTTTTGAATATGGAGGGGGGAATGATCAGACTTGATTGTTGCTAGGGTTGTGCATGTGGCAGAGTTAAAAAGGGCATTCCATTCCTTATTAGCAAAAGCTCTATCAATTCATTATTTGGTAAATTATCTACCACTTCTGTTATTTGACCATGTGTAGAGTTGTCCCTGTGAAGGAAGATCAGTAGGACCACAAGAATCGACCACCTGCCTGAAAGCCTCAATTTGTTTGTATGGTCTGCTGGATGCACCCCATTTTTCCTTTTTATGTAGTATTTTATTGAAGTCCCCTGCACACAACCAAGCCATGGAGGATGAGGGTTTCAGCATTCTGAGCAATTGCCAACTGCTGTTTCTTTTGGCAGTGATTGGGTGGGCCATAGAATCCTGTGAACTGCCAAGTAGGTCCATTGTCTTCCTCCTTAACCAAAGCACTGATTTGCCATCGAGTGTAATTGATAACTTTAACATGCCATTGGTCTTTCCATAAAAGTGCAATGCCCCCACTCAACCCCACACTATCCACACCAAAACATCCTTCCATCTTTAAACTCCTCCTGACCTCTTCCATTCTTTTGTTATTGAACTTAGTTTCCACAATGAAAACTAATTTTGGACACTGTTCCTTAGTTAAATTTCTAAGGATGCTAACTGTCTGAGGGTTCACAAGCCATCGACAGTTCCAAACTAAGATGTTCATTGATGATGGCAGGGCTGGGATCCAGCCTCCACCATTGTGAATTGGTTCTCCTTATTACCATCATACTTCTTAGATCTTTTTGGATCGGGTTCCCAAACTGTGCTGCTCCTTTTACAACCCCTCCTATAGTTGGATCTCAGGGGAATATTAGAGGTGTCTACCAATGTCTTTTCTTCCCTATTTGTTATTTGAGTATCCTTCCCTCGAGCTTGTCTTTTCCATTTTTTGATATTGGCCATGTTTGTGCTCAAAACAGGTGTAATTGTTGCTTTTGTGTCCTGTATGCTGTTTGTATGCTTAAATTTTGTTTTCTCTTCCAGAGTTGGGTCAGTGTAGACCTCAGGTGGTGCCACCTCACTCTTTTCCAAACCCTTATGGTTTCCAACTGGGGGCATCAGTGTGGTTGGTGGATTAGCTTGTGCAAATGGTACTAGTGGAAGGTCTAGTTCCATATGCTTACAATCCCTTAGTGTGTGCTGGGCCCCTTGCTCAATCTCGAAAGAGAACACTACATGTAGGTTTTGTGGGGACTTGGTATTTGAAAGTTGACTCTCACTATTCACTGTGTGGGGTGTCCCTATAGATAAGTTTGTGAAGATATCTTTTTTAGATATTACCTCTATAGGTTGCTAACCTTGACCACCTCGAGCTACTCCTTCCCATACTTCCTCTACTATTTGTTCCTATAAATCCGCTAAGAGATCCGGGTTTAAGGCTTGGTTTTTTGGAGTTGGTTCCTCCCTGATAGTTGTTCCCTTGGCTCCTTGTTGCGCCCATGGTGGTGGTTGGCACCCTTTGAGCCACCGTATTTACGGCCGTCAAAGATGCTAGTGTTTCTAGGTTGTCCTCTAAGCTAGGGTCCAAATTGTTGTGTTTCATTCTCAACAGATTGTTGGTCATGGTGTGGTTTGGTGCAACTTTTGCCCTTATGAACTAACACTCCACATTGAAAACAAAAGTTTTGAAGTCTTTCGTATTTGAAGTGGATCCAGTGTTTTTTTTCACCAAACATGAGCCATTTTCCTCTCATCATTGGTTTATGGAGGTTGACAGTGACCCTCACTCAAAGACATCTCTCCCATGCACGTCCATTTGCTTCTGCTGCTACTCTGATGACATGGCCAATTGAGGATGCAAATTGTAACTTAAAATCTTCTTTCATGGTGGCTATAGGAAGGTTATGCAGTTGAACCCATAAAGGTTCATATCTAAACTGCAGAGCATTAATGGACACCATTTCATCAACCTCTAATAGAGTAAGAAGACTTCGATCAAAAAACCAAGGGTGTCCACTGAGAATTTTTCTTTGTCAACCAGAAATTGGAATTCGATTAAGAAACATTGGTCACCAAGTTTTTTTAGGCTAACCCA
Organism: Juglans cinerea; assembly: GCA_961763995.1. Classification (NCBI taxonomy): domain Eukaryota; kingdom Viridiplantae; phylum Streptophyta; class Magnoliopsida; order Fagales; family Juglandaceae; genus Juglans; species Juglans cinerea. The sequence goes on from CAUIVZ010000003.1 coordinate 29,607,671, forward strand.
TCCTTCCAACCTCCACTGTTGAGACATGGTGATTCTGAAAGCTTCATTGTTGACAGCTTTTTCACACAGTGCCCTCCCAACGATGCTGTATTGCCCACGTTTATCTTTTCTCTTCCCATCCTCCTGTTTAACATGGAAAAAGGAACTTTCTTCTTTTGACAAATGGAGCTTCTCCCAATGATTAACCAGGTCATCCGTTGCCATTGTGACTACAGTAATAGATGTTACTACACTCTCACAGGATGTGAGCTTAAACCTTTAAGGACATCAAAGGCACTCAGACCTCACTTTTCTCAAAATAGAGAGAGAAGAAACTCCCATTTTCTCCTCTCTTCAGAGCTTATCTTATACTTGATCTTATGAAAGCTTACGTATTTTATGCAACGTAAGATGCGTGAGATGCATAATACATACATAAATATAATATGCAGAATGAAACATGATGAATGACGTGTTTGCAAATATCATGAGATGCGTGGTACATAGACACTGGCTTCCAAAGAACTGGCTTTAATAATAATATATATAACTAGCTAACGTATACTAATCTTAATTTATGATCAAGCTATTTATTTTGTAGTGTTGCTTCCTAAAATGTTTGAG